>CP106689.1:56856727-58113326 GCA_025502765.1 Gossypium herbaceum
TGTTTGAGTATATGTGCATTTTCGACTGTGTTACTGACTTATACATGGATGAAAATGTGGGTTACAAATATGTGGTTGATGATGTGAATTATACATGTTAGTATGTGCTTGATATGTGTTTGAAATGCAATTGTGAATTAAATTAAGTGATTATTGCTTATGAAATCAAGGAAATGAGATATATGTGCATACTTGTAGAAATGTTTATGTATTTGTTTTGAGATAAGAAAATGATTTTATAGATCGATGTGAAATCAATAATGAATTACAGTTGCTATCGATGAGCTAATGTTTATATGAATATAATTCAATAAGAGGACGTTATTCTAAACTATGCATCGGTAGAAATTTTGGGACGAAAATTTCTTAAGTGGGGAGAGTTGTGACAACCTAAAGTGACCCTAGTCGGAAGCGGTTTCGGACCGCTAAACCGAATCACCAAATTATTTGGATGTGATATTTATGGTCTAAAATATGTGAATATGAATGTGCGAAAATCTTAAGCTTGATTTAGTAAATTGCATGTGAATTTAGTCAAAAGGACTTGTGTGACACTTTTGAAATGTGATAGGCTAATCTACAAGGATCTAATAGTGCATGTAGTCAAAAGGGAGGACTTGCATGTCAATTTTCCCCCCCTAATTAGTAGTGGCCGGCCATGAGCATGAGGATGGACAAAATGTTATGGGGTGAAACATGTTGTGTTAGTGTGTTATGGGAGAAAGAAAAGAATAAAGGGTTTGTAATAAAGAAATGAATGGGAGGGGTGATGAGAACAAAGTTGTCTCATCCATGTTCTCCCCCCCTGTGACACCCCTAATGTGACCCTAGTCGGAGAGTGGTTTCGGGACCACAAAACCGAGTCACAAGAATAATTAGGTGTTATATTTTGTGCTTATTGTATGTGGAATTTGTATGCGGAATTTGTATGCATAAATATTTCGTACCTTGATTTTATTAATTAGGTGCTAATTCATAAGAAAGGACCCATGTGTTAGGACTTAAAATGTGATAGGTGAAATTTTAAGTGGCCAAATAATGCATGAAGTAAAGGCATGAGGGATTTGCATGTCAATTTAGCCAACTATAGGAAGTGGCCGCCATGGTAATGAAGATGGGCAAAAGAAAACATGTCTTGAACATGTTTTGCTAATGGTGGATGTTAGAAATAATAAAATAAAGAGCATGGGCAAAGGGAACATGTTTCAAACATGTCTAGTTAATGGATCATGTTAGAAAGAATAAAGAAATGGGGAAAAAAGGGGAAATGATGAACAAAAAAAAAAAAGAGTGTGGATGCCCCCCTTGTTGCCGTGAGTTGAGGAAGAAGAATGAAAAATCCTTGTTGTTCATCCATTCTCATTTTTGTTACAATTACCATGACTTGAGAAGAAGAAGGAGTGTTCATGTTTTCTTTCTTTTGCAATTGTTGTAACTAGAAGAAGAAGAGGAAGCAATAATAGAGAAATACAATGGAGCAAATCAAATAGGTGATTTCCATCTTGGAGGAATTTTCGGTTAGTTCTTTGCAAATATTTTATATTTCTTCCTAAGCTGTTCGGTTTTAAGTGTTGCGATGCTTGAGATTGATGTTGCATGCGACATGCATGTAAGATTTTGATAGTTTTGTTTGGTGAGTGTGGATTAATTTGCTCCTGGAAACCGTGGCTAAATGGTGAAGTAAATGGTGTGGTATGGCTGCTCAAATATGTGTTGACGTGTGCAATTGTGACTATCTTATTATGCTGCCTTAATTTGCTTTTACATGCTGTCCAATATTGTAAATTTTATGACAAATTCGGTTAAGTTTAATGCATGTCTCATTTGAAAATTCAATGCTGTCCAAAGCTGGACATTTCCATGTTGTTCGGGTGAGTCTTTCAAAGGTAACTTTGCTAAATTCTCACATTTAATTTATGGGTACATATACAAGTAATGTTCGCTATAAGGAATGTAAGTATAGGTGTGATCGGTCATGGAAATTTGATATGAAGTTTTGTTAGGTGAGTGGTGAATGGCGAATGAATTATATTCATTGTGAGGATGAAATTTGTATATAAATTGGGTATGTGTGCATTCGGACTTTAAGGGTAATGAGATGAAGTTAAGGTGCGAATTTTAGTTCGGGTGATAGAGATAATTCGGTTGAGTTGATTCATGATGTTGTACATTAGAATAAAAAAATTAATTAACTACTAAATGTATTTATTCTAGATCAAGACATCAAAGGGGAAAATCAAACAAAGGCAAAGCAAAGATAATCGAGTAGTCGATTGGAAATCGTTTTATCCAATATAAGGTAAGTCATTAAGCACATGTTTGATATTGCTTAAATGATTGTAAAATCTTTGCAATTGTGTTTAATGAGATGATATATATATAAATGAAAATGTATGTGTATGGAATGGTGACATTGTTGAATGTAAAAGAAATAGTGAAATGTGTAGAAAGTTTGCTTTCGGCACTAAGTGTCTTGGGCAATACGTGTGTACGGTGGCGAGATTGGCACTAAGTGTGCATGCTGGAAATATATGGCACTAAGTGTGCGAGCTCGAAGGGTATGGCTTGTGTGTGCGGGCTTAAATTTCATGGCACTAAGTGTGCGAAATCGAGTATTAAGCCACGTGTGCGTACTCTATATATATATATATATATCTCCGATCGAACAATTATATGGAGGGTGTGTCTCCATCGAGTTGAGTATGGACAGCGGATCGGGTAAGTACCTTGAGCTCATGACGAATAGGCAATATGTTCATGCTCGGGATTAAGCTTGGTAAGCTTTAAATCTATGTGATGATTGAAATTGTATGGTTGTGGTGGAAATGAGTTAGTATGTGAAAATGCCTCAAATATCTTGTTGTGTGAAATATGAAATGTGGATGTATGACTTGGTATGAGATTAAACCGAAAGGTCCGAGGAATTATGGTATAGTATTGATATGGATGAATACCTAGCCTCGTTTATTGTTTCATGTTGTGGTAACTTTTAAATGGATGGTTGTTGAATGCTTATGACTTATCGAGTTATAAACTTACTCGGTGTTTTCTTGTCACCCATTCTAGGTCTCTTGGACTCGTATCATTTGCGTGTTTCGGAACCGTCGTTGAAGTCATCACACCGGCTGGAAATCTTTTGGTATTGTCTTCATAGTTGAACTAGGAGAACATTTGGCATGTATAGGCTATTTTGTTTTGTCGAATTGTGGGTTGTAAATTCTAAGCCATGTGAAAATGGCCTATGTGGTCGATTGAGTGGGATGCTAGAACCTATAGCCACGAGTCTTAGAAACTTTAATTTTGATAAGGTGGCCATAATTTGTGTCATGTATGATGAATGATTAGTAAGGCCAAGGAAAGATTCATGAAATTGGCATAGTCTACTGCAGTAACTGTTGCGGACAGCAGCAGTGAGATGAGATTGAAAAATCACTAAAAATAGTAGAAGTAGAATTAAATAGTGAATAAATTATGAAATTGAACCTTGATGAATCTATTTTCATATGGATGAAACGAAACGACCATATGAGTAGTATACTGAGAGATATTAAAGTTCTCGTGAGACAGGTCCAGAACGGTTTCTGGGTCCCCTGTCGCGACTTTGAAAATTTACTATATATTATCCAGAAGGAATTAGAAGTCGTGCCTTATATGTGCGGATTCCAATTTGAGTCTAGTTTTATTAGAAAGAAACAACATGAGCATTGAAGCTCTGTACGAGAAGATATCCAGGTTGTAATGCGGGAAGGTCAGTGGAGTCGACCCTGTAAAATGGACGACTTTAACTAATAAACTGTACTAATTGGCTCGACCAAAATTCTAGAAAAAATGTGTAGATGAGATTATGAGTCTAGTTTCAGGAAAATTTACGGAACTTATTTTCGAGTTCTGGAACTTGAGATATGATTTTAAGGTGGCAGTGATGCAGTTAGCTAGCCTGCCTGGAGCAGAAATTAAATATTTCAAGAGAGAAATAAGGAAGTAAGCCCGGTAACACCACGTGGTCAAATCCGGTGACGGTCACGGGTTTGAGGTGTTACATTTATTGGTATCGAGCTATGGTTTAGTCGGTTCTAGGACTACCATAGCGCGCGTGCAATCTAGCTATACATGCCAAATTGTTAGTGCTTAAAAGGTGATGACTTGACGGTTGAAGTTTTTGTTTTGATTAACAAATGGAACCCGGTAGAGAGACCCTTGGCGGATGACGTTGAAAGTGTAGCGGCTGCTCCGCAAGGGACACCGCTGTTGAGCCTCATCATCTGCGAATAATCAAAATGAAGGGCGAAACAAGCCTTCTTCACCATGATGAAGGAGTGGGTCGCGAATATGCCCGAACCAACCCGGCTATCCAACCATTCCGAATTTAAATACTCGCCCCAAGAGTCCATAATGCCTCCGGTTACTAATCCCGTGAGGCTAAGCAAACCACCAGACTTGATTAGGAAGCGCGGGCTGAGGAGTTCAAGGCCATAGTTCTTGATGATGCCGAAAAGGCCGAAGTTCGCTCGATAACACCATTCGAGTGTTAGATGAATCATGCACACTCAATGAATGTCGTAAGTGTGCTATATCCTTGTTGCGAGACTCGACTTACTATTGGTGGAGGACTTTAATTTCCATAGTCCCAAATGAACGAGTTACTTGGAATTTCTTTCGATCGAATTTGAAAGAAATACATTAGTCAACAGTTCATCGATCGAAGCGTAAGAAATTCTTGGAACTCAAGCAAGGCAGTATGATCAGATCTCGAATACGAACATGAGTTCGTAAGACTTAGTCGATATGCTCTGGAGTGTGTGGCTGGTGAGGTTGCTATGTGCAAAAGATTTGAAGAATGATTGAATGAAGATTTAAAGTCGCTAGTGGGTATTTTGGAGATAAAGGAGTTCGTAACACTAGTCGAATGAGCACGCAAGGCGGAAGAACTTGGAAAGGAGAAGAAGAAGGCTGAATTTGAAACAAGAGATTATCGTAAAAGATTGGCGAGTAAAGCTCCATTCTACTGTAAAGAAGTTCAGGAGGATACTAATAAGTCAAGGGCATGCGGGAATTTCCATCGAGCCGACCATTGACGGACTCCGAGCTACTTTGTAGCTAGTGTGGGCAATAATCGTCGAGAGAAACTGAATGCCCCAATGTGGAAGACGACACCTAGGTGAATGTTGGGGTAAGTCATTAATAGGGCTCTTATGGATGCGGTTCGAAGGACCACTTTATTAGAGATTGCACGGAGCTAGATGAGAGTAATAAGACGCAAGGTGCAAGACCTAGTGGAACGACGGCTAGAGGTAGGCCCCCGAGAATTTCTGGAGGTAGGGGTGGTAATCAGAGAGGAGCCTCTGATACGGCTGTTCGATCCGAGACCCGTGCTCTTGCTAGAGCATATGCCATCCGCTCACGAGAGGAGGCATCCTCCCCTGACGTTATCACTGGTACTTTTACTCTCTTTGATACTAGTGTGATTGCATTGATTGACCCCGGCTCTACTCATTCATATGTATGTGAAACCTTAGCATCCAGTAAGACTCTACCTGTTGAGTCTACTGAGTTCGTAATTCGAGTGTCAAACCCTTTGGGTCAATATGTACTCGTTGATAAAGTGTGCAAGAGATGCCCCCTAATAATTCGAGAATCCTGTTTTCTAGCCGATCTGATGCTTCTACCATTTGATGAATTCGATGTTATTCTTGGTATGGATTGGCTGACCGTACATGATGCAGTGGTGGACTGCAAAAGGAAAACCATTGATTTGAGGAGTGCAAATAATGAGGTAGTCCGAGTCGAGTCTACTGATTTAAAAGGAGTGCCAGCGATAATATCTTCTATGACCGCTCGGAGATATGTGAAAAAGGGGTGTGAAACATACCTTGCGTATGTGCTTGAAAGTAAAGAAACGGAAAGGAAACTCGGATCGGTACGGTGGTTTGTGAGTATTCGGATGTGTTTCACGAGGAGTTACCGGATTGCCACCGGTTCGAGAGGTGAAATTCGGCATCGAAGTTGTCTTGGGTACTACGCCGATCTCAATAGCCCGTGTCGTATGGCATTAACGAATTAAAGGAATTGAAGGTTCAATTGCAAGAATTGACGGATAGAGGTTTCGCTCGACCGAGTTTTTCTCCATGGGGGCACCAGATTGTTTGTGAAGAAGAAGGATGGAACTATGAGATTGTGCATCGACTATCGCCGTTGAATAAAGTGATGATAAAGAATAAATATCCGTTGCCATGAATTGACGATTTGTTTGATAAATTAAAGGGAGCCTCGGTGTTTTCAAAGATAGATTTGAGGTCGGGTACTATCGGTTGAGGGTCCGAGAATCGGACATACCCAAAACCGCTTTTAGAACGAGTACGATCACTACGAATTCTTAGTGATGCCGTTTGGGCTCACTAATGCCCTCGCGGTATTTATGGATTTAATGAATAGAATTTTCGTGCTATACTTGGATCGGTTCGTAGTTGTATTTATCGATGACATTTTGGTCTATTCGAGAGATGAAACCGAACATCTTGAACACCGAGGCTAGTGTTGCAAATCTTACGAGATAAGCGATTATACGCAAAGTTCAAGAATGTGAATTTTGGTTGAGAGAGGTTAGCTTTTGGGGCACGTGGTGTCCGTGACGGTGTGTCGGTGGACCCGAACAAAATTTCGGCTATAGTCAATTGAAACCTCCAAGGAATGTTACCGAAGTTAGGAGCTTTTGGGGCTTGCGGTTATTACCGACGATTTGTAAAGGTTTCTCAACGATAGCCACACCAATGACGGCTTACTCCAAAAGGATGTAAGGTTCGAATGGTCGGAGAAATGTCGAAAAGTTTCGATCAATCGAAAACTTATTTGACTAAAGCCCCAATTCTAGTGCAACCCGAGTCCCAGAAAGAGTTTGTCATATCTGATGGACGCATCCTTGCTTGGGTTAGGTTGTGTGTTGATGCAAGAAGGTCGAGTTGTGGCTTACGCGTCGAGACAACTAAAGCCGCATGAGAGAAACTATCCGACCCATGACCTTGAACTAGCGACCATAGTGTTCGCCTTGAAGATATGGCGGCATTACTTGTTTGGAGAAAGGTGTCATATTTATTCGGACCATAAGAGTCTTAAATATCTGATGACTCAATGAGATCTAAACTTGCGACAAAGACATTGGCTTGAGTTGTTGAAGGACTATGAACTTGTCATTGATTATCACCCAGGAAAGGCCAACGTGGTGGCCGATACTTTAAGTCGTAAGGCACTGTCTGCTTTGAGAGCGATGGATGCTCATCTATCCGTTTCACCCGAGGAGGTGCCAGTAGTCGAATGTCAGTCCACCCGGGTAGTACTAAAATGTACAATGATCTGAAACGCCAATTTTGGTGGCCCGGTATGAAATGAGACATTTTAGAATTTGTTTCGAAGTGTTTGACATGTCAACAAGTGAAAGCGGAACATCAAGTGCCTTCAGGATTACTTCAGCCGATCACGATACCCAAGTGGAAATGGGATCGAGTCACAATGGACTTTGTATCCGGACTGCCATTGTCAGCAAGTAAAAAAGGATGCGATTTGGGTCGTTGTAGATAGATTGACTAAGTCGGCTCACTTTGTCCCCGTACGTACGGATTTTCAATGGACAAACTAGCCAATTGTACGTTTCTCAGATTGTGAGATTACACGGGGTGCCTATTTCCATTGTGTCGGATAGAGATCCGAGATTTACCTCGCGATTTTGGAAGAAGTTGCAAGAAGCTTTGGGTACCAAGCTGCATTTTAGCACTGCTTTTCACCCCCAAACCGATGGTCAATCCGAACGGATAATTCAAATACTCGAGGATATGTTGAGATGTTGCATCCTTGAGTTTAGTGGTTCATGGGAACGGTATTTACCTTTGGTTGAATTCGCTTACAACAATAGCTTTCAAACAAGTATTAAGATGGCGCCTTACGAGGCTTTATACGGTCGTAAATGCCGTACACCATTGTTTTGGACTGAGCTCGGTGAAAGCAAAATTTTCGGGGAAGATTTGATTAAAGATGCTGAACAGAAAGTGAAAGTAATCCGAGAAAGTCTGAAGATAGCCTCCGATCGTCAAGTCGTAAATGGTCCGAAACGAAAAGACATCGAGTATCGTGGGAGATAAAGTGTTTCTTAAAGTTTCGCCTTGGAAAAAGATACTCAGATTTGGCCGTAAAGGCAAATTGAGTCCGAGGTTCATTGGGCCATATGAGATATCCGAACGAGTCGGTCCAGTTGCATATCGTTTGATTTTGCCCCCTGAACTCGAAAAGATTCACGACGTCTTTCATGTTTCGATGCTTCGACGCTATAGATCTGGATCCATCGCACGTGATTAGTCCATCAGAGGTTGAAATGCAAGCCAATATGAGTTACGAGGAAGAACCCATTCGTATCCTAGCTCAGGAAGTGAAAGAGTTACGAAACAAGAAAGTTTCGTTAGTAAAAGTGTTATGGCTAAAACGAGGGATAGAAGAAGCTACATGGGAACCCGAGAACTCTATGAAAGAACGATACCCAAACCTATTTACCGGTAAGATTTTCGGGGACGAAAATCTCTTAAGTGGGGGAGAGTTGTGACACCCCTAATGTGACCCTAGTCGGAGAGTGGTTTCGGGACCACAAAACCGAGTCACAAGAATAATTAGGTGTTATATTTTGTGCTTATTGTATGTGGAATTTGTATGCGGAATTTGTATGCATAAATATTTTGTACCTTGATTTTATTAATTAGGTGCTAATTCATAAGAAAGGACCCATGTGTTAGGACTTAAAATGTGATAGGTGAAATTTTAAGTGGCCAAATAATGCATGAAGTAAAGGCATGAGGATTTGCATGTCAATTTAGCCAACTATAGGAAGTGGCCGCCATGGTAATGAAGATGGGCAAAAGAAAACATGTCTTGAACATGTTTTGCTAATGGTGGATGTTAGAAATAATAAAATAAAGAGCATGGGCAAGGGAACATGTTTCAAACATGTCTAGTTAATGGATCATGTTAGAAAGAATAAAGAAATGGAGAAAAAAGGGGAAATGATGAACAAAAAAAAAGAGTGTGGATGCCCCCCTTGTTGCCGTGAGTTGAGGAAGAAGAATGAAAAATCCTTGTTGTTCATCCATTCTCATTTTTGTTACAATTACCATGACTTGAGAAGAAGAAGGAGTGTTCATGTTTTCTTTCTTTTGCAATTGTTGTAACTAGAAGAAGAAGAGGAAGCAATAATAGAGAAATACAATGGAGCAAATCAAATAGGTGATTTCCATCTTGGAGGAATTTTCGGTTAGTTCTTTGCAAATATTTTATATTTCTTCCTAAGCTGTTCGGTTTTAAGTGTTGCGATGCTTGAGATTGATGTTGCATGCGACATGCATGTAAGATTTTGATAGTTTTGTTTGGTGAGTGTGGATTAATTTGCTCTCGGAAACCGTGGCTAAATGGTGAAGTAAATGGTGTGGTATGGCTGCTCAAATATGTGTTGGCGTGTGCAATTGTGACTATCTTATTATGCTGCCTTAATTTGCTTTTACATGCTGTCCAATATTGTAAATTTTATGACAAATTCGGTTAAGTTTAATGCATGTCTCATTTGAAAATTCAATGCTGTCCAAAGCTGGACATTTCCATGTTGTTCGGGTGAGTCTTTCAAAGGTAACTTTGCTAAATTCTCACATTTAATTTATGGGTACATATACAAGTAATGTTCGGCTATAAGGAATGTAAGTATAGGTGTGATCGGTCATGGAAATTTGATATGAAGTTTTGTTAGGTGAGTGGTGAATGGCGAATGAATTATATTCATTGTGAGGATGAAATTTGTATATAAATTGGGTATGTGTGCATTCGGACTTTAAGGGGTAATGAGATGAAGTTAAGGTGCGAATTTTAGTTCGGGTGATAGAGATAATTCGGTTGAGTTGATTCATGATGTTGTACATTAGAATAAAAAAATTAATTAACTACTAAATGTATTTATTCTAGATCAAGACATCAAAGGGGAAAATCAAACAAAGGCAAAGCAAAGATAATCGAGTAGTCGATTGGAAATCGTTTATCCAATATAAGGTAAGTCATTAAGCACATGTTTGATATTGCTTAAATGATTGTAAAATCTTTGCAATTGTGTTTAATGAGATGATATATATATAAATGAAAATGTATGTGTATGGAATGGTGACATTGTTGAATGTAAAAGAAATAGTGAAATGTGTAGAAAGTTTGCTTTCGGCACTAAGTGTGCGGGCAATACGTGTGTACGGTGGCGAGATTGGCACTAAGTGTGCATGCTGGAAATATATGGCACTAAGTGTGCGAGCTCGAAGGGTATGGCACTGTGTGTGCGGGCTTAAATTTCATGGCACTAAGTGTGCGAAATCGAGTATTAAGCACTGTGTGTGCGTACTCTATATATATATATATATCTCCGATCGAACAATTATATGGAGGGTGTGTCTCCATCGAGTTGAGTATGGACAGCGGATCGGGTAAGTACCTTGAGCTCATGACGAATAGGCAATATGTTCATGCTCGGGATTAAGCTTGGTAAGCTTTAAATCTATGTGATGATTGAAATTGTATGGTTGTGGTGGAAATGAGTTAGTATGTGAAAATGCCTCAAATATCTTGTTGTGTGAAATATGAAATGTGGATGTATGACTTGGTATGAGATTAAACCGAAAGGTCCGAGGAATTATGGTATAGTATTGATATGGATGAATACCTAGCCTCGTTTATTGTTTCATGTTGTGGTAACTTTTAAATGGATGGTTGTTGAATGCTTATGACTTCTTGAGTTATAAACTTACTCGGTGTTTTCTTGTCACCCATTCTAGGTCTCTTGGACTCGTATCATTTGCGTGCTCGGAACCGTCGTTGAAGTCATCACACCGGCTGGAAATCTTTTGGTATTGTCTTCATAGTTGAACTAGGAGAACATTTGGCATGTATAGGCTATTTTGTTTTGTCGAATTGTGGGTTGTAAATTCTAAGCCATGTGAAAATGGCCTATGTGGTCGTTGAGTGGGATGCTAGAACCTATAGCCACGAGTCTTAGAAACTTTAATTTTGATAAGGTGGCCATAATTTGTGTCATGTATGATGAATGATTAGTAAGGCCAAGGAAAGATTCATGAAATTGGCATAGTCTACTGCAGTAACTGTTGCGGACAGCAGCAGTGAGATGAGATTGAAAATCACTAAAAATAGTAGAAGTAGAATTAAATAGTGAATAAATTATGAAATTGAACCTTGATGAATCTATTTTCATATGGATGAAACGAAACGACCATATGAGTAGTATACTGAGAGATATTAAAGTTCTCGTGAGACAGGTCCAGAACGGTTTCTGGGTCCCCTGTCGCGACTTTGAAAATTTACTATATATTATCCAGAAGGAATTAGAAGTCGTGCCTTATATGTGCGGATTCCAATTTGAGTCTAGTTTTATTAGAAAGAAACAACATGAGCATTGAAGCTCTGTACAAGAAGATATCCAGGTTGTAATGCGGAAGGTCAGTGGAGTCGACCCTGTAAAATGGACGACTTTAACTAATAAACTGTACTAATTGGCTCGACCAAAATTCTAGAAAAAATGTGTAGATGAGATTATGAGTCTAGTTTCAGGAAAATTTACGGAACTTATTTTCGAGTTCTGGAACTCGAGATATGATTTTTAAGGTGGCAGTGATGCAGTTAGCTAGCCTGCCTGGAACAGAAATTAAATATTTCCAAGAGAGAAATAAGGGAAGTAAGCCCGGTAACACCACGTGGTCAAATCCGGTGACGGTCACGGGTTTGAGGTGTTACACCCCCCCTTTGTCGGGACTTGAGAAAGAAAGAAAAGAAGAAATTGATTCTTCTTGGCCGTGAATTGAAGGAGGAAGAAGAGGGGAAGTTCGGCCAAGGTGGTTCTTGAGATTAAGGTATGTTCAATGTTGCTTTTGGAGGTTTACACATCCTTTGGAGGGTTAGCCTACTTCTATTTATCTCATGGATGAAATTGGAGTTGTTGGAGAGTTAGGATTCGCTAAGAGACTTCAAAATTTTAGTTGATGCCTTGATACTACTAGCATGTTAGCTATGTGGATGTGTTAAGTTACTTGAAATGTTAGATAAATTTGAACTCCCTACCAAATTCTTTAGGCAACCCATGTTAGAAATTTCAGTATTGAGATGTCTAGATCTTTCGCCATTGTGGATATGGAGGAATTAAGTTTTGTTTCTTGTTAAGTTGGATGAATTTTGTTGTATGAGTGCTTGAACAAACTATGATTAAATGGATGCATAGATTCAAAGTGGGAAGAAATGGGCTATTATATTTGATGCTAATGCCGAATATAAAGATGATGAACTTGAATAAATAATATTCAGCTAGCATGATAAGTTATGAAATATTAAGTAGATGATATAAATAAGCTATTTAGATGTTAAAGAATGTTGTCTAAATGGATGAAGACTATGATGTCTAAAAGCGCTATTTATTTGCTTTACAAGCTGAAATTTTAGGGATTGAATGCGAAATTAATTTTACATGAAGGTTAAAGTTTTTGTATCGATGCTTCAATCCAAGCTGAGTGATGGTGTTCGAAAGTGCTCGTGGCTTTAGCTTAAGAGCAAAGAGGATCAAAGTCGGATAAGGGAAAAGAGTATGTAAACGAATAGACGTGGATACCTAATCGTCGACCACTTTCGAGGTAAGTTTTAAGCGATTAATCGTTGAGTAAATTCAATCATAATAGGACATAATGAGTTGATTTGATAAGATATGATGTGGCCATGATATGTCTTAAACCCAAATGGTAAGTTCATAAGTGTTTGGACTTGGAAATTTAAGAGCAAATTGTAATAAATTGCTTGGACAGCAGCAGTAATGTGATTTTAGAAAATCACTATAAATTGCTGGTGTGGAATTATAGGCTGAATAAAATATGTAATCAAATCTTAGTTGGTCTAGTTTTTTATAAAAGAGACCGTGGAAGCAAAGAAATTTCCTATAAAGAGATATTTAAAGTTGTCCGGGACAGTGTCGGAACGACTCCGAAATCCCTGTTCTGTTTTTGTAAAATCATTATAATTTGTACAAAATGGTTATAAGATAAGATTTATATGCTTAGACTCCTTAATGAGTCTAGTTTCAAATGGAATCAAATAGAACACATTATGAATTCTGTACAATGAAAAATTTGATTCATAGAGAAGAGTGGTCAGATTAGTCAAACAGTGAAACAGGGGAAATTTTAAGAAAAATCTGGTATTGATTGGCCAAGCCAAAAATTCTGAAAATTTCATGGATGGAAGATATATGAGTCTATATTCTGAGAAAATTAACGGTAAGTGATTTGAAGTCTTGTAGCTCCGGGTATAAATAATTTAGTGACCATTGCTCAGGAAAACAGCTCGTAGCGAATATGTGATTTTGTTGTAAACATGGATAAAAACTTGTTTTAGTTGCTCATAAGCTATTGATTGATCCCATGCTTGAATTCTAAATTGTGATATTGTAAAATGATACATGAGTGTTAGATGGATCTTTGATATCAAAATTTGTGAAAGTGTATATATATGTGATAAGGCCTAATGGCCGATGTGATGAATGTGAAAAGGTATATATATGTGATAAGGCCTAATGGCCGATGTGATGAATGTGAAAATGTATATATATGTGATAAGGCCTAATGGCCGATGTGATGAATGTGAAAAGGTATATATATGTGATAAGGCCTAATGGCCGATGTGATGAATGTGAAAGTGTATATATATGTGATAAGGCCTAATGGCCGATGTGATGAATGTGAAAGTGTATATATATGTGATAAGCCCTAATGGCCGATGTGATGAATGTGAAAGTGTATATATATGTGATAAGGCCTAATGGCCGATGTGATGAATGTGAAAATGTATATATGTGTGATAAGGCCTAATGACCGACGTGATGAATGTGAAAGTGTATATATATATGTGGTAAAGCCGAATGGCTAATGTGAATGTTGTAACATGTGATTAAGTGTACATGAAACTTGGAAATATGTTCCGGGTGAGACCCGATGACTACGTGTGGAGATTATGTCCAGGTACGACCCGATGACTACGTGTGGAGATTATGTCCGGGTAAGACTTCGTAATGAGAACTGCTTATAAATATACGCAATGCGAAAGGTTAAACAGGTATGTACTCCAAGTTTATATATGATGCATACGAGAGCAATCTATGGGACTATTCCTATGATTATGTGACATCGGATTTGTGTGAGAGGTTATGTGAAATCATACGATATATCTATGTCACATGAGCTCACTTTTATGTGAGAGTTTATCTGCCTGTTGTATATGATGAGATGTGCATATTCGGTAAAGGGATGGTATGCCCGAAGGAAGAGTGAAATAAAAATACGAACAACTATGTTATAATTTGATTGTTATCTGTTGACACTGCTTAAAACTTACTAAGCATTGTAATGCTTACTCCGTTTACTCTGTTTCCTCTGCCTTATAGGTCTCATCTGCTGAAGCTACTGAGGCTCGGGGATCGTCAAGAACTAGTCACACTATCACTATCCTTTGTTTGGTACTGCTATGTTTTGGAATATCTTATGGCATGTATAGTATAGACTAGTAGTGAGAGGATATTTTGGTTAATGTATAGGACTACTCTTTCGTTTGTTGGTCATAGACCCTTGATTTTGTATAAATTTGGATAGCCATGCGAAAATGGCTTGTATACACTTTGGCATGGTATCATAATCATTTTGTATGTTGTTCATTAAGAGATGTGGAAATGTTTGGAATCGATTAGCCATTGGAATGGTTAATCGTGATTATCTTTTGTGCCATGTATGCTAGAAGGGCTAGTTGAATCAAGGAAATTATGAAGTAGGTAAAATCTACCTTAAGGATGAGAGGTTGACAGTAGCAGATGATGTGGATGTGAAAATCACTAAAATTAGTAGGAATGGAATTAAATAGTGAATAAATTATGTAAATGAACCTTGATGAATCTAACCTTGATGAATCTACTTTCATATGGAAGAAACGAAACAGTCATATGAGTTGTATGTTGAGAGATATTTAGGTTTTTGTGAAACAGGTCGAGCAGTTTCGGATTCCCTATTCCGACTTTGGAAATTCATTGTAAATTAACCAGAGATAATTAGGAGTCATTCCATATATGTATAGATTCCTCTTTAGTCTAGTTTCTATAGAAACAAACGGTATCGATATTGAAGCCCTGTGCAGGAGATATCCAGGTCGTAATACATGAAGGTCAGTGTAGTCGCACTGTAATGAGGAGAATTTAACTAATAAACTGTACTAATTGGCCCGACCAAAATTATAAGAAAAAATATGTAGATGGACATATGAGTCTAGTTTCGGGAAAAATTATGAATCTGATTTTCGAGTTGTGGAACTCAAGTTATGATTTTTAAGGTGACAGTGATGCGATTAGCGATCGTCTGGAAAATTTTTAAAATGGATTGCGAAAGTGAATGGTTTAAGCCGTTAACCCCTCGTGTCCGACTCCGGCAGCGGACTCGGGTACGGGGTGTTACATTGAGTTCCTCTTTTCGATGCTCAAATGATTAAATCAATTTATTTGTTAAATTAAGCTCAAGAGCAAAGGGGAACTAAATCCGATAAAGGGAAGGAAAAAGTGGTCGAATAGCCATCGAAATCGTTCGACAACATCCGAGGTAAGTTTTCGAGTAACGAGACTTAGTTAACGATTTGATTAAGTCATGATGTATGAGCATAACAAATATGCGGCGATATGATGATTCTACTTGAATCATATGTTGAGCTAATTAGTCTATACGTATGACGGGTAGCCGTATGTGCATAGAGATAGTGTCATAAAGCAAAGTAAACCATCTTTGTTTGTATGTGGCTAGTGAGCGAAAATGGGTTTGCTTAATATGTGACTTGTGTTTGAACTCCAATTATGAAAACGAAATATAGATGTGTCATGACTTATTGATATGTGTGTGAATATTTGGATGATAACAGGGCTAAGTCCGAAGGCATTTGCGCTAGTGACTAGTTCGAGCAAGTCCCAGAAGGCATTTGTGCGAGTTACTATATCCGGGCTAAGTCTCAAGGCATTGGTGCGAGTTACTATATCCGGCTAAGTCCGAAGGCATTTGTGCGAAGTACTATATCCGGGCTAAGTCCAAGGCATTTGTGCGAGTTACTATAATCGGGCTAAGTCCCAAGGCATTTGAGCAGAGCTATATCCGCTAAACCTCAAGGTACTTGGTTGGGAATGAGCGATCTTGCTGTAATAATTTCAATTAATACTCGTAAAATCCCACGATGAGGTGCGTTCAGTATATGCATTTGAGTAGTGATTCCGTTTAAATATTATTCGCTCGATCGATTAATGAGTTTCCGCCTTTGGCTAAGTTGATCTTTTTGTGTGAATATAAGGGTTGGTAATGTGAAGTAAGTATGATATTGAGAATTTGTGCATATGAAATTATCCATTTAGCCATATGAATGCTACATTGTAGTTGTGTCTAATTTTATGGCTCAAAACTTACTAAGCATTAAATGCTTACTCCGCTTCTTTGAATCTGTTTTATAGATTTTGGTTCGTTAGCTATCGGATTCGGGATTTTAGAAGTCAAGTCTCCACACTATCAAAGCCCTTTTGGTACACTTTTGGTTGAACTTTGAAATGGCATGTATAGGACACCCCTTTTTTTTTGTTATTAGTCAAGTACTTTGGTGTTGTATATATTTGGATAGCCATGCGAAAATGGCTTATATATATTTTGAGCATAATGTTTTAATCATCTTGAATGTATATGTTCATTAAGAGGCATGAAAATGTTTGGCAACGATTAGCCATTAGAATGGTTCATCATGATTATATTTTGGGCTATATATGCTAAAGGGCTAGTTGAATCATGGAAACTATGAAATAGGTAAAGTCTACCTTAAAGGTAGATGCTGACAGCAGCAGTGATGTAGATTTGAAAAATCACTAAAAATAGTAGGAATGGAATTAAATAGTGAATAAATTATGTAATAAAACCTTGATAAATCTACTTTCACATGGAAGAAACGAAACAATCATATGAGTTGTATGTTAAGAGATATTTAGGTTTTCGTGAATCAGTGCCAGAACGGTTTCTGGATTCCCTGTTCCGAATTTGGAAATTCATCATAAATTAACCAGAGATAATTAGAAGTCATGCCTTATATGTATAGATTCATTTTTGAGTCTAGTTTCATTATAAATAAACGGTATCAGTATTGAAGCCCTGTACAGGGAGATATCCAAGTCGTAGTGCGTGGAGGTCGAGTAGTGAACCTGAAACAGGGAGACTTTAACTAATAAACTGTACTAATTGGCTCGACCAAAAATTCTAGAAAAACATTTTAGATGGATATATGAGTCTAGTTTCAGGAAAAATTTGCGGAACTGGTTTTCGAGCTTTGGAACTTGAGATATGATTTTTAAGGTGGCAGTGACGCAGTTAGCCAGCTCATCTGGAAGTTTTTTTAAATGGACTGTGAAAATAAATGAATTTAGTCCATTCACACCTCGTGTCCGACTCCGGCAACGGCCTCGGGTACGGGGTGTTACAGAATGTTTTAAAGTTAAAAGTTTTTAGTAACACCCTATAACCCTATTTTGGTGACAGATATGAGTTACGGGTGTTATAGTAATAGTTCGTATCGAACTCATATCATTTCATAATAGAACATTGCTCGTTGAACCGTTTAGAATACCGTTGGATACCCAGGATAGCTCACACATAATGTGCTTTCTCATATAACTGTAATCTGTCAATTCATGTACATGTATGCTCTTACGAGCTGTGAACCGTTATGCTTATTTGAGTTGAAGATCGGTAGGCTCTCACGAGCTATGAATTAGTGTGCTCTCACGAGCTATAAATCGGTAACCCTAATGACATGTCATTTCTATCTTACGGATTCCTAAGATTCAAACGGGGCTCGATAATTATCGTACATCATTGGATATGCACTCGATAATTATATATGATGAATCATAACATTTATGTATTTCAATTAAAAACATATAAACAAAATTTAATTACATGAACTTACCTCAACGAGTACACGTAGATACGGAGGCGATTAATCCGAGACTTTCTTTTTGCCCAGATATAACTCCATAGGAGGTCTAACTAGATCTGTATGAATAAATTTAATTCAATTTAACATATAATTCATTCAATTTAATCCAAAACATATTTTTGGCAAAATTACCATTTTGCCCTTATACTTTTAAATTCTTTGTAATTTTGTCCCTAGCTCATAAAATGAAAATTCATAAATTCATGCTTAACCCACTATAGCCAAATTTTATATAGGTCCCTAGCAATCCCTATATTTCATTATTTCCACAAATTTACCATGTATAATTTCTATTTTTCAATTTAATCCCTATTTGACAATTTCATCAAAAATCACTTAACAAAAGTTGTTTATCTATTAACCACTAATGTTTCCTTCCATAAATCATCAAAACTCATACACATTCATTCATGGCAAAAATAGTTTAACAGTTTCACAAATTAGTCCCTGGGCTAGCTAGATTAAGCTATAACGATCCCGGAAACGTAGAAATTATCAAAAACGGGACAAGAACACATACCTAATCAAGCATGCAAGATTGTCAAATGCCAAAACACTAAAATGGCTTCCAAAGCTTTAACTTTCACTTGAAAGTGATGGAAGAAAGATGATAACCTAATTTGTTTTATTTTAATTTAACTTTAATTACTTAATTACTAATTAACCTTTAAAAATATTAAAATTTACACAATTGCCAAGCCATGTACATGCACTAACACTATTAATGGTCTATTTACCATATAAGGACTTTCACTTTAAATCTCTATAACTATTTAATACCTTTAGCTATTAGAACTCAACTTTTGTAGTTTACGCGATTTAGTCCTTTTTATCAAATTAAACATGTAAACGGTAAAATTTCTTAATGAAATTTTTATACAGTATTACTATCATGTTTTAGACAATAAAATAATAATAAAATAAATTTTTTAATTTTGAATTTGTGGTCTCAAAACCACTGTTCTGATTTCATTGAAAACAGGCTATTACAAATGATACAAATGCCTATTAGATGCCATATAATAAAAAAGGAACGTTCCAAAAACTACCGAAATTTATGCATAGTGTGACTTGAGTGCCAATCAGACCGTCCAACCTTCAAGGTATCTATAAGAACAGAAAATAACAAAAGTAAGTTCATTTAAGCTTAGTAAGTTTGACATATTAAAACGATAAATCTTACCAAAGTAAGTACAACAAATAATAATCATACAACCATATGTGTTCCCTGTCATCGACAATCTCAACCGATGAATCGTAAAATTTAATTCAAAACTCAAATATATAACAAATCCATCAAAATCACTAAACAAGTTACCTTATAGGGATTCACAATTCGATGACTTACGGATAAGAGTACATTGATAATCCAACCGAAACACACTAGATGCTCATAAAAGCTAAACCATCTACAACACACCAATGGCTCCGAAGAGCTAGTCCAATCGATACACACCAAAATAGAAAGTATAACACGAGAGTTCGCAACAAATTCTAAACTT
Source organism: Gossypium herbaceum (assembly GCA_025502765.1). Taxonomy (NCBI): domain Eukaryota; kingdom Viridiplantae; phylum Streptophyta; class Magnoliopsida; order Malvales; family Malvaceae; genus Gossypium; species Gossypium herbaceum. The sequence goes on from CP106689.1 coordinate 56,876,335, forward strand.
TGATTTACTCGAGAAACATATATATATCACTCTCCAAAAATCTCCACTCCAATCCCCCACAACACACCATATCTCGACTATACTTTATCTGGCGTTCAATTCAATCCAAATATTGAATTTCAACAACTTTTCTCAAATAACTTTCATTAATTAAAAATCAAATATTATATATTATATCAAATTATATCATTAAACATTTTAGGGACTGAATTATTAACTGTACAAACTTATCTGGATTGAATTGTAGTAGTTACAGAAGTTTAGGGACTAATCCATAATTTTTCCTTTTCCAAGAGTATCAAATGGGTCTTGATATGCAAGACTTAACAATGGTCGAACCTCCAAGTTAACTTCTTATGGTGTTTTCGGCAAGATGAAGTGAAAATGAAGATGAATTGTTTATTCCTTCTTGAATTTTCTTTAATTTTGCTTAAACTTTCCTTAATTTACAAATTTACCATTGAAACACATTACTTTATTATTTTCAATTTAATTGTTATCACACCCAACTAATTAGGGCATAATTGCTACTTAAGTCCTTCATCATTTATTAATTAAACCATTTTATCACCTAAATGCTATAATTACGATGTTTTGCACATTTTACAATTTAGTCTTTTTTAATTAACTATCTAAACGTTAAAATTTCTTAACCAAATTCTTAATACTACTCTAATGACTCTATAAATATTCTAAAATAATATTTACAAGTTGACACAATGGAAATTTATGGTCTCAAAACCACTATTCTGTCACCACTAAAAATCAAGTTGTTACAACTCTCCCCCTTAGGAAATTTCGTCCTCGAAATTGTTACCTGGAATAGATTCGGATACTATAGTTTTATTGATTCCTCGATTTTCCTAGTAGCTTCTTTTTTTCCATGATAATGCCACAAGACTTTTACTAATGATACTCGTTTATTCTGTAGTTATTTAACTTCCCAAGCCAAAATTTTCATTGGTTCCTCAAAATATGACAAATCTGGTTGTAATTCAATCTCACTATGAGGAATCAAGTGTGAAGGATTAGATCTGTACTGTTTCAGCCATGAAACGTTGAGCACGTTATGAATTTTCTCGACTTCAAAGGGCAAAGCTAATCTGTATGCTACAAGACCGATTCTTTCAACAATCTCGTATAGTACAATAAATCTCGAACTCAACTTCCTTTTCCTGCCAAAATGTAGCACTTTCTTCCACAGATAAACTTCTAGAAATACTCAATCGCCAATAGAAAATTCTATATCTTTTCTCTTCAGGTCCATGTATGATTTCTGATGATTAGATGCAGCTCTCAAACAATCTCGAATAATTTAAACTTTGTCTTCAGTTTCTCAGATCAAATCAATTCCCACCATTTTGGTGTAACACTGTTTACATGAGTTAGATTCTGAAACAGGATACGAGATGTTATCAGGCTTAAACACATACACATAATCATTTCTGGGTCATAAATTTCGCTCGATTTTTGAAACTTTCAAACTTCCTCTTAACTACCATAATATAGAACTACGAGGTCCAAAATACGCTTTGGAAATGGTTCGAGAATAAACCAAACACTTTAGAAAACTTTGTAAAATTTCAAAACAAATAGGGGCACACGCCCGTATGAAAGGGAGACACGCCAGTGCATATTTATTTTTCGATTCGAACCAATAGGGGTTTTCACATGGCTTTACACATGCCTGTGTCTATGACCCGTGTCCCCCACATGGCCATGACACGCCCTGTCTCAGCCTGTGTTCAACAAACTTGACACTCTATTTCTGACATCAACAACCCTTTAAAGGCACACAACCATGGTACACGCCTATGTAGTAGGCTGTGTCCTCCATACAGTTGAGACACACAGTCGTGTCTCTGTCCGTGTGGGTGCTACTGGGCATTCTGTTTTGCCAAATTTATGTGCAGGGGACACACGGCCTGACTACATGGCCATGGGGCAAACCGTGTGTCACAAATGATCTAGACACACGCCAATATTGACAAAAACAAGGCTATCTACCAAGCCTTTTTGCCACCCTCATTGCACCAACCTATACAAAATCAAACATAACCAATCCAAGCATAAACACACATAATCAAAACAGCCACAACCATGAGAATTTTCATCAAATGCATTTAATAATAATCAATATTAGCCAACATTAACGGCTTATACAAAATGAATATCACATCCATATGAGCCAACACTTGTGGCTAAACTGACATGACACTAAACAAAAAGATCAAGTCCCTATATATGCCACACTCAAAACATTTAAACTAACAATACCAAAAGCTTCAGGTGATAGTGTGATCGATGCCTCTGACGTCCCTTGATTCCCGATGGTATCTTGGCGACACTATATGAAAATGGAAAAAAGAGGGAGTAAGCATAAAGCTTAGTAAGTTGCATATAAATAAGTAACAATATCAACCATGCATATTTAAACACATAGCATATTATAAATCAACACAACATTCTTGAGTGAACTAAGGTATATATCACAAGTATAAGCCAAAGATTACAAAATCGTCCCAAAATCTTTTTCATAGCTAGAACTTACTTATGTCATTCTTACCATTAAGGCATACTAACTAGACTCATATCTCATGAGTTTCGAATAAGAACCTGTACCACTCACAACATGATAATATCATTCCATATCTTTATCATAAGCTTTAAAGTAACCCGTGAAACCATTTGGAATACTAAAGGATATCCAATAAGCCTCACACAAGAGGGTAAATTACCGATGCCATGTCCTAGACATGGTCTTACAATGTCTCACATGTCGAGGCCGATTCCATGTCCCAGACATGGTCTTACACTAGCTCTCGTCTCAATGCCGATGCCATGTCCCAGACATGGTCTTACACTGGCTCTCATAACATTGCCGATGCCATGCTCCCAACATGGTCTTACATTGGCTCTCATAACATTGTCGATGCCATGTTCCAAACATGGTCTTACACCGGCTCTCATAACATTGCCGATGCCATGTTCCAAACATGGTCTTACACTAGCACACATTTCACCCAAATGTAATGGCATGGATATCCAATCTATTCCTAGGTTCAACTGGGAATTTACCACATTAAATTTCATCATGCATTAATCATAAGCATATTCAACGTTATTTTGCAAAATCAATCATTCCACACATAATAACGATAAAGTTGCCTTACTTACGTACAACTTACCTCGGTATACAAAAGGCGAGCGACTAGTCAATTTTTAATCCACTAGCTTAGTTTTCCCTCAGTCTAGGTCCTGATTTCGTATTTCTTGATTTGCATGAGTCTAAAGTTGTTGGAAATTTCAAGCTCCCATGGCCTTCTTTGTACACCCCAAACCCAGGCCAGACGTTATAACCGAATCTAGCAATGTCACATTGGGTGTTTTCGTAAAGTGTTATATCGATGAAAACTCTTATTATATATTTAACCTCTTTGTGTGTTTCTGAGTTATGTCATTCATTTCAAAACTTGCGTCACTAACCAAAAAGTATTTAGTTTAAAATCGCTATTCATTTCCAAAAATATCATTTAATAGCGGAAGCTTTTTAAAACAGTTGCGTACTTACGTTTACTTTGAAAAAAACATTGTTTCTTTTGAAAACTCGATTTTTCCTATCTCTAATAGTTTTAAGCCAAAACAAATAAAAACCCAAATTTAAGTTAAAATCCATAGAGGCCTTATTACAATAAAAATACCTCAAAATAAAATTACTTATAATATAAGAATTAAATACGGAATTACGCGTGGTTGGGTGGCCAACTTCGAGTCCCTCGCAGCACCGACCCGCCTAAGCCTGGGGATTACCTGTACAGATGAACAAATGGGTGAGTTTACGAAAACCCAGTGTGTAATACCATATAAGCAAATAGTCAAAAAACAAGCACAGTCTGGGCCTAAACCCTTTTTAGTAACAGTGACAATATCAGTTTGGGCTTTAGCCCATCTCAATACAAAAACAGTCATGTGCTTGGGCCTTGGCCCATTACAGTAACAATAATCAGTGCAAAAATAGTAATCAGTGCAGTAACAATATACAAGTCCTACCCATCCTGCCTCTACACTCCATCTCCGTCTAACCCTACACTCCATGTGGGGATATAATCAACCCACCCATCCCTACACTCTAGAATTAGCACCGATTGTGGCACTAAGCAGTAATATGCAACTGGGCTACCAGTAATTTAGGCTCAAAGCCTTTTAGTACACTTTCTCCGATCAATATAAACTCATCCCCATGCAATGCATCATACAGTCATGTCATGTCATGTCATATCATAGAATCATACATATATCTATTACAGTTTAAATAACATCCTAAAATACGGTCAGACATGCACATATGTGCATACATCACATAAGGGCAAAACAGTCATCTTACCATACAAGGGCAAAATAGTTATTTTACCACATAAGGGCAAAACAGTCATTTTATCGATCTGAGGTCTAGGTATACTTACCGACCCAACAGTAGTTCCACATTCATCTCGGGCGACCCATGCAACCTTAACAGTCAAATAGTGAAAATAGGCCCACGACCGATATTACGGGCCCATGTGGGCCCACACGCCCTTATGTTCCACATAGCCCAGAAATGGCCTTAGCCCTGTGGATACACAACCTGGCCCAATATTCTCCCACACGCCCGTGTAGTTCACCCGATTGTGGCCCACATGTTTGTGGGGCCCACACGGCCCAGTTCAGCCCAAAATGGCCCAAAACGACCTTGGCCCATGAAATCGCTCATGGATGGCCTCAACGTTCATATGCCCTTGTTTACGCATTCAGAATACCACACGAGCGAGCGCACACCCATGTGGTGTTGTCAGCACTTATCTCGGCTTTTGCCGATTTACGAATAGAGACAATGTTTTTACACACCTGACAGGATTCCTAATACGTATGCTCCTGAGTTAACTCACACTCCCTATTGCTTCAACTGATAGAGCCTACCAATCTGTAGATAAACCAAGTTTGTTGTGATTCGATTCGAACCAACGAGAAACATAATAATGATAAAGTTGCCTTACTTACGTACAACTTACCTTGGTATACCGAAGGTGAGCGAGTAGTTGATTTTTAATCCACTAGCTTGGTTTTCCCCCTATCTAGGTCCGGATTTCATATTTCTTGATTTGCAAGAGTCTAAAGTTGCTGAAAATTTCAAGCTCTCATGGCTTTCTTTCTTGAAGAAAATCGGTGGAGAAGAGAAGAGATGAAAAAAGATGATAGCTTTTCCTTATTTTATTATATTCTAGTCAAATTAGTCACCAAATTTCACTTAATTTTGACTTTACAATTCATTTGTCCCTATGTACAGCCACTAACAACTTTATGGTCTATTTACTCAATAAAGACCTCTAATTTAATGTTCCATAGCTAATTGACACCTTTAGCTAATGAAATAAAACTTTTGTGCGATTTAGTCATTTCTCGAAATTAAGTAAGCAATTGCAAAAATTATTTCACCAAAATTTTCATGCACTCATATAATCATGCTATAACACATAAAATAATATTAAAAATAATTTCTTCGGCCTCATATTAGTGGTTTCGAAACCACTATTTCGACTAGGCCCAAAATTGGGCTGTTACATTTGGACTGATAACTGTTATTATAAACAGATTCAGCTGATGGTAGATACTTTTCCTAGCTACCTTCAAAATTGATATATAACATCGCAGCATATCTTCCAGAATCTATATCACTCGTTCTGAAATGCTATGCTAAAATTGGGTTTAGTGCCTAAAGCCTCATGAAGTTTATTCCAAAATCTCGATTTTAACCTTGAATCACAATCATAGATATCAGAACTCTGTGCTATCTTACAACCTCTAAAACATAAAATTCTGCTAGTTTCTTAAGTGAGAAATTTGTTCTGACTGGAATAAAATGTGCCAACTTAGTCAATCTATCAACAATTACCCAGATCGAATCTTTCTTATTACAGGAAAACCAGATCTGATTGACTCGCTCCCACCTCCATTCAGGAATCATAACAGGTTCTAGTAAACCTGACGGTACCTAATGGTTTGCTTTTACCTTCCGACAAGTCAAACATTTAGTTATGAATTCACAAATTTCACGTTTCATACCTAGCCACTAGTACAATTGTTTCAAATCACAGTACATATTCGTGCTACCAGGATGAATAGAATATGTACTGTTGTGAGCTTCAGACAGAATATTACATTTCAAATCTAAATAATTTGGAATGCAAATTCTATCACGATAACACAATGTATAATCATCATCAACACTGTACTCAATAGTCAAATTATCTTGAACCAATTTTCATTTCAATATCAACTTTGGATCGTCATTTTGTAAGTCCCAAATTTGTTGTAGAAATAGGGGTTTAATTCTCAATTCTACTAGTACCGAACCATCTTCATTCAGAGTTAAATGAGTGTTCAACACTCGAAGCGCAAATAATGATGACTCTCAACTGAGTGCATCCACAACCACATTAGCCTTTCCCTGATGATAATCAATAACTAGATCATAATCTTTCAGTCGCTCTAACCAACGTCTCTGTCTCAAATTTAGTTCTTTCTAAGTCATCAAATACTTTAAAGTTTTGTAATCAGTAAACACGTGACATTTCTCGTCATATAAATAATGTCTCCAAATCTTCAAAATGAATACAATTGCAGCCAATTCGAGATCATGAGTAGGATAATTTCTTTCATGTGGCTTTCACTGCTAAAAAGCATAAGCTACTACTTTCCCTATTTGCATCAGCACACAACCCAAACCATTGAAAGACGCATCGCTATAGACAACATATGCTACCCTAGACTCAGGCTGCGTCAATAGCGAAGCTTCTGTCAACATGTTTTTCAGCTGATCAAAACTCTGTTGGCACTTATCAGACCAAACAAACTCGACATTTTTCTATAGTAATCTAGTTATTGGTGAAGCAATGATCGAAAAGTTTTTAACAAAACAACGGTAGTAACTTGCTAAACCCAAGAAACTTCACACTTCAGAAACATTTTTCAAAATTTTTCAATTCATCAGAGTAGAAACTTTACTCAAATAAACTCAAATCTCGTCAACTGATACTATGTGACCCAAAAATCCAACCTCGCAAAGCTAGAATTCACATTTAGTAAACTTTACATACAACTATTTTTCTCTCAAAGCTTGTAACACGATTCTCAAGTGTTGAGCATGCTTAGATTCTGTCTTGGAATAGATCAATATATCATCGATAAACACAACCACAAATCTATCTAAATGAGGCTGAAAAACTTGATTCATTAAATCCATAAAAGCAGCAGGGGCATTAGTCAAACCAAATGGAATTACCAAAAACTCATAATGACCGTAACGAGTTCTGAAAACAGTCTTTGACACATTACAGTCTTTAACCGACAACTGATAATACCTAGATCTGATATCTATCTTCGAGAACATTGTGGCACCTTTTAACTGGTCAAACCAATCGTCAATACATGGCAAGGGGTACTTATTTTTTAGTGTGACTTTGTTCAACTGTCTATAATATATACGCAATTGCAAAGAGCCTTCTTTCTTTTTCAAAAACAACACAAGTGCACGCGGGGAGATACGTTGGTCGAATTAACCCTTTGTCTAAAAACTCTTGCAACTATGCTTTCAACTCTTTTAATTCAACTGGTGCCATACGATATGGTTATATCGATATCGGTGCAGTTCCAGGAACCAGATCAATCACAAATTCAACTTCACGGTCAGGAGGCAAACCCGGCAACTATTCAGGAAATACATCATTATATTCATTAACAGTCTGTAACTATTCTAACTTCGATTGTAACACCCCTAACCCGTATCTGTCGCCAGATTAGAGTTAAATGTATTACCAGATAATTCGAAATATTTTACGAACAATTCATATACATCGTTCTCAAATTATAATCAAACATCAACAATAAGTCCCTTACTTAGGTCAACGAGACCTTAAACATGATTTATAAAGGATGGACTAAACTGAGTTCATATAAAATTTTTCAAAACTTAAACATTTTTTCAAAGTTATACAGGTCACACGCCCATGTGAGTAGGCCGTGTGCCTCACATGGAATTAGACACGCCCGTGTGTCTAAGCCGTGGCAAAACAGGGCATACATACCAACTTCACCACACGAGCACAAGACATGCCCGTGTGCCTTGGCCGTAGTCAAAACTGACTTGGGTCACACGGCTGACCACACGTCCATGTGCCTAGCCGTGTATCCTTCGAAATGGCCATACACACCCATGTACCAAGGCTGTGTGCCTCACACGGCCACCAGACTTGCCCATGTGTCTAGGCCATGCTCGAGACTGACTTGAATAAATAAATTGCAACAAACACACGATTCAGACACACGCTCGTGTGCTTAATCATGTGGGGAGAAATTAGGCTTGGTTTAAGCCATATTTTCCACCTATCTCAAGCACTCCAAAACCACAACATTTTAGCATCATTTACATACATTCATAGGCAACCAAATCAACCAATTTGTATATATTTCATACCATTTAATTACAATCCAATTCACTATTCAATTTCTCAACCAAAACATAGCTAATGAATGCACCAAAATCATCACAACTTATATAAGTTTCAAATACATAAACTCATCATTTTATCACATACTTCATACCACAAAACTTTCCAATTCAACATTCCATATTCAAACCATCACATGAACATTATATACATCATATGGCTAACCTATCAAACACATCATTTAGGCCAATTTAAAAGGCCATACATACCAACATTTACAAGCCAAATCTCATGGCTAGATATTCACATCACAAAACATTCTAAAATACTTCTAGCCTATACATACCATATACCATATATACAACTCTCAAAATGGTACTAAAAGAGATGTCTGATAGTGTGATTGATGTCACTGATGATCCTTAGATCCGAGCTAGCTTCATAACACTGTAAAATAGAGAACATTTCACATAGTAAGCTTTATAGCTTAGTAAGTTCATGATCTAATATGTTTAACTCTTAAATCCACTAATTCAATCTCTTAACTAACACTTATTATTACTCATCACATTACTCATAAGTATTCAAAGCTATATATTACTATCATACTACATTTTTAAGCATATGATAAGCATTCACAATGCTATACAATGCAACTCATCGCATCATTCTTTTGCATAGTCTCTCATCTATATCATACATAATATCATCAACCACATTGGTACCGTACATACCTATACCATCACATTCTTACCTATCACATTTATCTCTTCAATGCTCGATGCACAGTATCTTTCAATCATCTTTAGACGTTCTTTGAACTCGCACACTTAGTGCCAATTAATTAGCCAAAGCTATAATATTATCAGACACTTAGTGCCATTTCATTAAACCAAAATTATATCGGTATCGCACACTTAGTGCCATTTATTCAGTCATTGTTGATATAATCTCGCACACTCAATGCCATTTTTAATAGCTGTAGCTATTCCATTTCTCACACACTTAGTGCCTCAAATTCGATTCACATTTCACATATTCCAACTTATCAATCTCATTTCTATTTATTTCATCACATACAAACATTATACAAACAATATGTATTATACACAAACTTCCCTCGAACGTAAAAACGACTATATTAGTCGATCAATCGAGCACTTTGGCTTTTCCTCGATCTAGGTCCGAATCTCTCCTTTCTTGATATATATGTATTCAAAATTAACTCATTTAATCACCAACACATTCAATTTAATACACAAAAACATCTTTGGTCATTTTTCAATTTAATCTTTAAAATTACTGATTTTAACATTTTAGTCCTTATTACACAAAGCACCAAATATATAAAATTCATCAAAACCATGCCTTAGCTGAATTTTCCTATAGTCCCTATCAGCCCATATTTATCATTTATTTCACATTTTAGTCCCTCAATTTATCATTTTCATAATTTAGTCCAAATTACTCAATTTCATCAAAAATCCCATTACAAAACATGATAATCTAACACATATCTTTCCTATACTATCATCAAACTTCATAAAACTCACATTATCAACAATGGCTTAACTCAAAATCATCAACAATTTCCAAAATTCAGACATAGGCATGATAGTATATAGAGCAAAGATTACAAAAATGTAGAAATTATCAAAAACCGAGCAAAACACATACCCAATTTAAGCTTCCATAGTGCTGAAACCCTAAATGGCCATGAAACCTTTTCTTTCTTTTTTATTTTGGAAAAGGTGAAGAAATAATGAACAAATTTTTACTTTGGTTTTATTTAATTAACCTTTACTTTACTAATTACCTTTTTAACCTTATTATTATCATAAGCCACTTTTAAATTTTATGCGATTAAGTCCTTTTTATCAAATCGGTACACAAACGATAAAATTTTCACACAAAATTTTCACAGATATCAATTCACATATTATAAACACAACAAATAATATTACAATATTTTTCTAACTTGGATTTGTTGTCCCAAAACCACTATTCTGACTAGGGTCTAAACTGGGTTGTTACATCGATTTTGGATGTCTGGTATCAAGAATGTATGCTAGAAATGTTTCACTAGCTTTACGTATCAATCTCTGGGTAAAAATAATTGAAATGATTCTGACAATGTGTAACAGCTCGATTTTGGGCTTAGTCGAAACAGTGGTTTCGGGACCACTAATCTGAGAAAGGAGATATTATTTTTAATATTATTTTATGCGTTGTGGCATGATTATATGAGAATATGAAAATTTTGGTGAATTAATTAGCGATTTCATGCTTAATTGTGAAAAAGAACTAAATCGCATAAAGTGCAAAAGTCCTATTTTGATAGCTAAGGGTGTCAAATAGCTAGAGAACCTAAATTGGGGGTCTTTAAAGGGTAATTAGACCCTTAAAAGATAAGCTACCCTGCCATAGAGACATGAGGAGTCAAAAAAAAGTTAAAAGATGACTAAGGTTGGTAATTGATGACATTAGCAAATTGAATATTAAAATAAAATCAAATGGGTCATCTTTCTTCATTTTTCCACCGAAAATAGCAGTCATTAGAGGGGTGTTTGAAGCTTTAAATTTCAGCCACTTAGTCTCTCTACAAGTAAGTGATCTTGATGGTTTTTCTTGATGATTTTTGTACTTTTAGAACACTTCTAGCATGAGCTTTCAAATAAATGGACTATTTTGCAAAATGGTTGGAAGTCTACGGTTTTACCATGAGAGTTTTCATGTTGTTTTTTGAAATTTTATGGAAGAAAATGAATCATGGTTGTGAAATAAACAACTTTTGTGAAGTAGTTTTCATGGAAACCCTGACTAAGGACCATTTTTGCATAAGTTGTAAAATAGTTGATAAATGTGTGAAATAATGAGAATTGTGGGCTATTCCTAGTATAAAAAGTTTTTGGCTAGGCCCGATTAAAGAGGAAATATGATAAAAATTGATTTTTGGGGCTAAGGGTAAAATGGTCATTTTGTGAAAGTCTAAGGGCAAAATGGTCATTTTGCCTAATTATGAATTTTCGAGTACCTAGATCAATAAAATGATTAAATTTGTGAATTTTTATCATTATAGATCAAGAATTACAAAATTCGGACCTAGACAGGGAAAAAACAAAATAAGTGGACTAAGCTGAACTAGTCGTCTACATTTTGTAATCCAAGGTAAGTTGTATGTAAATAATACAACTACATTGTTATTATATGTGTTTGAATTGATATAGCAAAAATTGCTTGTTTGTGGAAATGATTCTGTATGATGAATATTGAGATAGTAGAACTCTCGTTTGAACCTTAAGAAAAAAATCGAATATTCATGCCATGACATTCGGCTTATTTGTGCGCTAGTGTAAGACATGTCTGGGACATGCATCGGCCACATTGTGAGAGCCAGTGTAAGACCATGTCTGGGACATGGCATTGGTATTGAGACAAGAGCTAGTGTAAGACATGTTTGGACATGCATCGACCTCAAGATGTAAGCCAATGTAAGACATGTCGGGACATGCATCGGCTACGACATGTGTCAGTGTAAGACAATTTCTGGGACATGGCTTCAGCCTTGATTTCGATAGTCAGTGTAAGACCATGTCTAGGACATGGCATTGACTTGATGGATGAGCCAGTGTAAGACCATGCCTGGGACCTAGCATAGGCATTATACCATATGTTTGGGGCTTAGTGAATATCCGATAGCATTCCAAATGGTTCAACGGTGAGAGTTATAGTTTTAGTTAAACGAGAAAAGTATAACCATGTTGTGGGTGGTACAGGTACCTATTTGAAATGTATGAGATGTGAGCTCGATACATGCTATGTGAACTATATTGGATAATGATGAGTAAGTTGTGCTTATGCCTACTTTTGTATTATGAGCATGATGATGAATGGTAAAGTTATTATTATATTTACTTGCATGCAACTTACTAAGCTTTACGCTTACTCCCTCTCCTTTCCATTTTCTTATAGTGCCGCCTAATTAGCTCAAGGATCATTGGACGTCAGAGGCATCGATCACACTATCAACCAAAGCACTTGGTATAGTTGGTTTTATTATTTTGAATGTGGCATGTATATGGCTTAGACTTTTGAGTTTTGTGTCAATGTTAATTATACCAAATGTGTTGGCTTGGGATGAATCCCTTCATTTTGTATAAAGCCTTGGATAATGGCTAATGTTCGTTATTGATATATGCAAATGATAATATTTTCATGGATGAGTAAATTGCATGAATGAGATAATGCTTTGTGTGGCTGATTAGACCATGTATTGTTGTGTGGATTTGTCATGTTAAATGTTATGTAGGTTAGTGCAAGTAAGGGTGGCAAAAAGGCTTGGTAAATAGCCTTATTTTTTCCACACAGGTAGACACATGGGCGTATGTCTAGGCCGTGTGTGACACACGGTCAGCCCCATAGGCGTGTTGCTTGGTCATGTGTCCCTTACACCTGAACTTTGCAAGTCAATATGCATGGTAGTAAACACAAGGGCAGAGACACGGCCGTGTGTCTCAGTCGTGTGGAGGACACGGCCTCTGGCCATGGGTGTGTGCCTTGGTCGTGTGCCCTAAATTGAATGCTGATGTTAGAAATAGAATGTCAAGCTTTTTAGACATGGGCTTGGACACGGGCATGTCATGGTCGTGTGAGGGACACGGGCCATAGACACGGGCGTGTGTCAGGCCGTGTAAAACCCCCTGTAGGTTTGAATTTAGAATTTAATTCACATGGGCATGAGATACGGGCGTGTCCCTAGATGCTTAAGTCGTGTGTGTCACACAGGCCATCAGCACGGTCGTGTTAGAATGACTACACGGGCGTGTTGCCTTTCCATACGGGCATGTACCTTGTCTTAAGAGTTATTTTTCTAAGGTAAGTTAAAGGACTTGAGTTGGTCTCGATTGGTTTTGAATAGATGTTTGGGGCTTCGTAGGCCCATATTAAGGAATTTAGGCAAAGTTGAAAAATTTTGTAAATTTGACCGAGTCTTAATGACATCAAAACGATTGTATGCATGTGATTAAGTGTGGTAACACCTTGTATTCTGTCCCATCATAGGGCTCGTGTGTAGGGTGTTACATTTAGTGGTATCAAAGCCAGGTTTAGTCAGTTCTAGGACTAACCTAGCGTGAGTACGAGTCTACCTATACTTGGCATAATTGTATATTGATAGTGTGACGACTCTTGACAAGATGAATTGTGTTTTTATTTATATAGTAAATAGATCCTAACATAGCTGTGGCAGATGATGTGGAGAGTAATGCGCTCGCTCCCGCTGAAGGGACCGCGCCAGTAGATAGTGGGCCCATGACAATGAGTCAGGTCGGAGGAACTAGAGAAGCTTACCTCCACATGATGGACGTGTGGTATTAGAGTTCATTCATGCGAATCTGAATACTCCACCTCCCCCACCTCCCCCAATTCTTCAACCCGTTCATATAGCTCCTCAAGGACCTGAGATGGCTAGGAGAGAGAAACCCCCAGTAGATATAATACGAAAGCCAGGGGCTGAGGAATTTCGGGCTAATATTGATGATGACCCAGAAAGAGCAGAGTTCTGGTTGGAAAATACCATTATGGTATTTGATGAGCTATCGTGCACGCCTGAGGAGTGTGTGAAGTGCGCAGTGTCACTCCTACGAGATTCGGCCTACCAATGGTGGAATACTCTCGTGTTTGTTGTACCGAGAGAGAGGATAACTTGGGAATTCTTCCAGGAAGAGTTCTGGAAGAAGTACATTAGCCAGAGGTTTATAAACCAGGAAAGGAAAGAATTTTTAGAGCTAAAGCAAAGCTGTAGGTTGGTGACGAAGTACGAGCATGAGTTTGTGAGACTTAGCAAATATGCACGGGAGTGCGTATCTACAGAAGCTATCATGTGCAAAACGTTTGAAGATGGTTTGAACGAAAATATTCTTCTATTAGTTGGCATCTTAGAATTGAGGGAATTTGTGGTACTCATGGAAAGAGCATGTAAGGTCGAGGAATTGGCCAAAGAGAAGATAAAAGCTGACATCAAGTCCCGAGACTCAAGGAAAAGACAGATGGAGAAATCGCATTAGTCCTCATCTAAGAGATCGAGGGAATTCACTACCCGATAGAATGCTTTAATGGAGTTCTCAGGTAGAAAGAATAATAAGTAGTACATGGCATCTAAAGCCCAAACCCCTTCCATCGCAAGTGTTGGTAGTGCTCGGCCAAATAGGCTAGAGTTTTCGCAGTGTGGTAGGCATCATTTCGGCGAATGCCGAGGGAATGCAATAGGTTGCTTCAAATATGGATCTCTAGACCGCTTCATCTGAAACTGCCTCGACTTAGATGAGAAAGAGAAAAAGCAAGATGAGAGAGCGAGTAATGCTCCTTCGAGGGGTAGACCACAAAAGAACCCAGGCAGTGGGGCTAGCAGTAGAGGTGCTCCTAGAGATACAACTATGAGGTCCGAGAGCTGAGCGCCTACAAGAACTTATACTATTCACGCTCGTGAAGAGGCATCTTCACCAGATGTGATTATAGGTACTTTTTCTCTTCATAATATTTCTGTTGTTGCTTTAATTGATCCGAGGTCTACCCATTCTTATGTTCGCATGAAATTAGTACCCTATATGAATATGCCAATCGAGTCTACGAAATTTGTAATAAAATTGTCAAACCCATTAGGTAAGCATGTGTTAGTTGACAAAATATGTAGAAACTGTCCTTTGATGGTTAGGGGTCATTATTTTTCGGCTAACCTCAGGCTGCTACTGTTTGATGAATTTGACTTAATCCTCGGTATGGATTGGTTGGCTTCTCATGGTGTCATAGTGAATTGTGGAAGAAAAGTTATCGAGTTGAAATGTGAAGATGGGAATATTTTTCGGGTTAAACCAGATGAATCGGATAGCTCACCAGTAATATCGTCTATGACTGCAGAGAGATATTTTAGAAAAGGGTGTGAGGCTTATCTCTTTTTTGTGCTAAATACTCAAATGTTTGAGTCGAAGATTGAATCGGTACCAGTGGTACGTGAGTTTACGGACGTGTTTCCAAAGAAATTACCCAGATTGCCTCCAGTTAGGGAAGTTGAGTTTGGAATCGAGTTAATCCCCAGTCTAGTAACCATCTCGAATACTCCGTATAGGATGGCTTCTACAGAGTTGAAGGAGTTGAAAGTTCAACTGAGGTTAACTGACAAGGGTTTTACGAGACCGAGTTTTTCCCTGTGGGGTGCTCCGGTACTTTTTGTGAAGAAGAAAGATGGGTCGATGAGGTTATGTGTAAATTACAGATAGCTTATCGAGGTGACTGTGAAGAACAAGTACCCCTTGCCAAGAATCAATGATCTGTTCGATTAGCTGAAGGGAGCCATCGTGTTTTCTAAGATATTCTTAAGGTCAGGCTACTACCAATTAAGGGTTAAGGAGCAAGATGTACCAAAAACTACTTTTCGGACGAGGTATGGCCATTACGAGTTCCTCGTATGCCTTTTGGCTTAACAAATGCCCCGACCATTTTTATGGACTTACTAAATCGTATTTTCAACTGTACTTAGATAAGTTCATATCCGTCTTGATCAACGACATACTGATTTACTCACGTGATGAGAGTGAACACGCGGAGCATTTGAGAACAGTTCTACAAACCTTGAGAGATAAGCAGTTAAACGCCAAGTTCACTAAGAGCGAATTTTGGCTACAAGAGGTTAGATTCTTAGGACACATTGTGTCGGGTGACGGGATCAGGGTTGACCCGAGTAAGATCTCGGCTATTGTTAAGTGTAAATCGCCAAGGAATGTGTCAGGGGTTCGAAGCTTTTTGGGTTTAGCTGGGTACTACAGAAGATTTTTGAATTGATTCTCCATGATATCTACTCCGATGACAAGGTTGTTACAAAAGGATGTCAAGTTCGAATAGACGGAGAAGTGTCAAAAGAGTTTTGAGAAACTAAAGACCTTGTTGACCAAAGCCCCAATTTTAGTGCAACCAGAATTGGGAAAAGAGTTTGTGGTGTATAGTGATGCATCCTTGAATGGGTTAGGGTGCGTGCTCATGTAAGAAGGCAAGGTGATAGCCTACACCTCGAGACAGCTAAAATGACACGAGAAAAGCTACCCGATACACGATTTAGGGTTGGCCACCATTGTGTTCGCGTTGAAAATTTGGAGGCACAATTTGTATGGCTAGAGATGCCGAGTATTTGCTGACCATAAAAGTCTAAAGTATTTTATGACTCAAAAGGATTTGAATTTATGGCAATGGTGGTGGTTAGAGTTGATAAAGGATTATGAGCTGATTATTGACTACTATCCGGGAAAGGCAAACGTGGTCGCCGATGCATTGAATAGAAAATCCTTATTTGCTTTGAGAGCAATGAACGCCAAATTGGCCTTGTCAGAGGATGGTTCGGTTCTTGCAGAGTTAAAAGCTAGACCGACGTTTCTCCAAGAAATTTGTGAAGCTCAGAATAACGACAGTGAATTGTAATCCAATAGAACTCAATGTGAGTCGGGTGTTGAATTAGATTTTCAGAATAGTATTAACGGATGCTTGATGTTCCAAGACAGAGTTTGTGTATCCAAGGATAATGAGCTTATTCAGAAGATTTTACGAGAGGCACATAGTTGTTGTTTGTCTATCCACCCGGGTAGTGTGAAAATGTACAATGACTTGAAGAAAATGTACTGGTGGTCGGGGATGAAAAGAGACATTTCTGAGTTTGTTTCTAAGTGTCTAATTTGTCAACAAGTGAAGGCCAAACACCAAGTGCCTTCAGGATTACTTCAGCCTATGATGGTTCCTGAGTGGAAGTGGGACCGAGTAACCTTGGATTTTGTGTCAGGGTTGCCTTTGACACCAAGGAAAAAGGATTCAGTTTGGGTAGTTGTTGATAGACTTACTAAGTCAGTACATTTTATACTACTGTGTACTGACTATTCCCTTGAGAAATTGGCCGATCTATATGTTGCTGAGATCGTGAGTCTTTATCCAGTGCCCTTGGCGATTATTTCAGATAGAGATCTGAGGTTTACCCCGTAGTTTTGGAGAAAGTTGCAAGAGGCATTGGGAATAAAATTAAATTTTAGCACGGCTTTTCACCCGTAAACTGACGGTCAGTCAGAAAGAGTGATTCAAATCTTAGAAGACATGTTGCGATGTTGTGTTCTCGAGGTCCAAGGCAGTTGGGAAAAGTATTTACCGCTAGTCAAATTTTCCTACAACAACAGTTATCGGTCAAGTCTGAAAATGGCACCTTATGAGGCTTTGTATGGGCGTAAGTGTCAAACACCCTTGTATTGGACTGAGCTAAGAGAGAATCAGATACACGGGGTTGACTTAGTTAAAGAGACCGAAGAGAAGGTTAAGGTGATTCGCAACTGTTTGAAGGCCACTTTGGATAGATAGAAATCCTACACGTATTTGAAACAGAAAGAGATCAAGTTTTAAGTCGAGTATAAAATGTTCTTGAAAGTATCCTCGTGGAAGAAGGTTCTCCGATTCAGAAGGAAAGGCAAATTAAGTCCACGGTTTATTGGACCTTATAAGGTGACCGAGAGAATTGGAATGGTAGCATACTGATTAGTATTGCCATCAGAGTTAGAAAAGATACACAATGTATTCCATGTGTCTATGTTACGTCGCTACCATTCGGACCCCTCGTATGTGATCTCGCCGACAGAGGTTGAGATTAGCTCGGACATGACTTATGGCGAAGAGCTAGTTAAGATTTTGGTTCGGGACATGAAACAATTGAGGAATAAGAGCATTGCACTTGTTAAAGTATTATGGTATAGACATGGAGTCGAAGAAGCCACATAGGAACCCGAGGAGATCATGAGAGACCAATACCCGAATCTATTCACAGGTAAGATTTTTGGGGACGAAAATCCCTAAGGGGGAGAATTGTAACAGCCTGATTTTGGGCCCAGTCGGAATAGTGGTTTCGGGACCACTAATTCGAGGATGGAGAAAGTATTGTTAATATTATTTTATGTGTTGTGGCATGATGATATGAGAATATGAAAATTTTGGTGAATTAATTTTAGCGATTTCATGCTTAATTGTGAAAAAGGACTAAATCCCATAAAGTACAAAAGTCCTATTTTGATAGCTAATGGTGTCAAATAGTTAGGGAACCTAAATTGGGGGTCTTTAAAGGGCAATTAGACCCTTAAAAGACAAGCTAGCCAGCCATAGATACATGAGGAGTCAAAAAAAAAAAGTCAAAAGATGACTAGGGTTGGTAATTGATGACATTAACAAATTGAATATTAAAATAAAATCAAAGGGGTCATCTTTCTTCTCCATTTTTCCACTGAAAATAGCAGCCATTGGAGGGGTTTTTGAAGCTTGAAATTTCAGCTACTTAGTCTCTTTACAAGTAAGTGATCTTGATGGTTTTTCTTGATGATTTTTGTACTTTTAGAACACTTCTAGCATGAGCTTTCAAATAAGGGGACTATTTTGCAAAATGGCTAAAAGTCTAGGGTTTTACCATGAGATTGTTCATGTTGTTTTCTGAAATTTTAAGGAAGAAAATGAATCATGATTGTGAAATAAACAACTTTGTTGAACTAGTTTTCATGGAAACCCTAACTAATGACCATTTTGTATAAATTGTAAAATAGTTGATAAATGTGTGAAATAATGAGAATTGTGGGCTCCTCCTAGTATGAAAAGTATTCTTCTAGGCTTGATGAAAGAGGAAATGTGATAAAAATTGATTTTTGGGGCTAGGGGTAAAATGGTCATTTTGTGAAAGTCTAAGGGCAAAATGGTCATTTTGCCTATTTATGAATTTTTGAGTACCTAGATCAATAAAATGATTAAATTTGTGAAATTTTATCATTATAGATCAAGAATTACAAAATTCGAGCTTAGACCGGGGAAAACCAAAATAAGTGGACTAAGCCGAACTAGTCGTCAACATTTTGTAATCCGAGGTAAGTCGTATGTAAATAGTGCAACTACATTGTTATTATATGTGTTTGAATTGATATAGCATAAATTGCTTGTTTGTTGAAATGATTATGTATGATGAACATTAAGATAGTAGAACTCCCGTTTAAACCTTAGGAAATACATCGGATATTCATGCCATAACATTTAGGTTATTTGTGTGCTAGTGTAAGACATGTCTGGGACATGCATCAGCCACATTGTGAGAGCCAGTGTGAGACCATGTCTAGGACATGGCATCGGTATTGAGATGAGAGCTAGTGTAAGACATGTCTGGCACATGCATCTACCTCGATGTGTAAGCCAGTGTAAGACATGTCTGGGACATGCATCAGTTACGAGATGTGTGAGTGTAAGACCATGTCTGGGACCTGGCATCAGTACGTATAGAGGTTTTAGTGTAAGACCATGTCTCGAACATGGCATCGACACAGATATGTGAGAGCTAGTGTAAGACCATGTCTGGGACATGATGTCGGCCTCGATTTCAATAGTCAGTGTAAGACTATGTCTGGGACATTACATCGACTTGATGGATGAGTCTAAGGCCATGCCAGGGACATGGCATCGACACTATACCCTATGTTTTTAGGCTTAGTGAATATCTGATAGCATGCCAAATGGTTCAACGGTGAGAGTTACAATTTAAGTTAAACGAGAAAAGTATAACCATGTTGTGAGTGGTACAGGTACCTATTTGAAATGTATGAGATGTGAGCTCAATACATGCTATGTGAATTGTATTGGATAGTGATGAGTAAGTTGTGCTTATGCCTACTTTTTTATTATGAGCATGATGATGAATGGTAAAGTTGATGTTAAATTTACTTGCATGCAACTTACTAAGCTTTATGCTTACTCCCTCTCTTTTCTATTTTCTTATAGTGCCGCCTAATTAGCTCGAGGATCATCAGACGTTGGAGGCATCTATCATACTATCAACCAAAGCACTTGGTATAGTTGGTTTTATTATTTTGAATGTGGCATGTATAGGGCTTAGACTTTTGAGTTTTGTGTCAATGTTTATTTAGCCAAATGTGTTGGCTTGGGATGAATCCCTTCATTTTGTATAAAGCCTTGATAATGGCTAATGTTCGTTATTGATATATGCAAATGGTGATATTTTCATGGATGAGTAAATTGCATAAATGAGATAATGCCTTGTGTGGCTGAGTAGCCCATGCATTGTTGTGTGGATTTCTCATGTTAAATGTTATGTAGGTTAGTGCAAGTAAGGGTGGTAAAAAGGCATGGTAAATAGCCTTATTTTGTCCACACTAGTAGACACACGGGTGTGTGTCTAGGCCGTGTATGACACATGGTTAGCCCTATGGGTGTGTTTCTTTGGCCTTGTCTCCCCTGCACATTAAATTTGCAAGTTAGTATGCATGGTAGTAAACACACGGGTAGAGACACGACCATGTGTGTCAGCCGTCTAGAGGACAAGGCCTCTAGCCATGGGCGTGTGTCTTAGCTGTGTGCCCTAAATTGGATGCTGACATCAGAAATAGAGTGTTAAGGTTTTTAAACACGGGCTAGGACACGGGCTAGTCATGGCCTTGTAAGGGACACAGGCCATAGACACGGGCATGTGTCAGGCCATGTGAAAACCCCTATAGGTTCGAATTTAGAATTTAATTCACAAGGGCATGAGATACGGGCGTGTCACTAGATGCTTAGGCCGTATGTGTCACACGGACCATCAGTACAGTCGTGTTATAATGACCACACGAGCGTGTTGCCCTTCCACACGGGCGTGTGCCCTATTTTAAGAGTTATTTTTCTAAGGTAAGTTAAAGGACCCTGGTTGGTCCCGAATGGTGTCCAATGGATGTTTAGGGCTTCGTAGGCCCATCTTAAAGAGTTTAGACAAAGTTTGAAAAAGTTTTTAATTTGACGAGTCTTAATGACATCGAAACAATTGTATGCATGTGATTAAGTGTGGTAACGCCTCGTATTCCATCCCAACATAGGGCTCAGGTGTGAGGTGTTACACAATGCTATTCGGCCCATCAGATTCAATTGAAATTATCTCCCCCATCTGGCATTTCAATTCAATTTGTTTTTTTCTATAGTTTACCAAAACATTATGTAATGATAGCTTGTAACACCCCGTACCCGAGTCCGTTACCAGAGTCGAACACAAGGTGCACACAACTTGACTTAATCATTTTCACAGTCCATTTAAAATTTTCCAGACAAGCTGGTTACTGCGTCACTGTCGCCTTAAAAATCATATCTTGAGTTTCAAAGCTCGAAAATCAGTTTTGTAATTTTTCCCTGAAATTAGACTCATATTTCCATCTACAAAATTTTTTCTAGAATTTTTGGTCAGGCCAATTAGTACAGTTTATTAGTTAAAGTCTCCCATGTTACAGGGGTCCACTACTCTGATCTTAGCGCGTTACAACTTGAATATCTCTCTGTACAGGGCTTCAATACTGATTTCGTTTGTTTCTATAGAAACTAGACTCAAATAGGAATCTATAAATATATGGCATGACTCCTAATTATCTCTGGTTAATTTACAATGAATTTCCAAAGTCGGAACAGGGAATCCAGAAACCGTTCTGGCCCTATTTCACGAGAACTTTAATATCTCTTAACATATAACTCATATGACCGTTTCGTTTCTTCCATATGAAAGTAGATTCATCACGATTCATTTACATAATTTATTCACTATTTAATTCCATTCCTACAAATTTTAGTGATTTTTCAAATCCAAACCACTGCTGCTTCAGCATCTGTTTTCAAGGTAAACTTTACCTATTTCGTGGTTTCCATGGACCATCTAGAGTTTTGTCATACATAGGTCCACATATAATCATATTTAGCCATTCCAATGGCTGATCATTTGCCCAACACTTCCATTCAGTCCGTAGTCACATCATGAAACCATACATATATACATAAACACAAATGGTCTAATGCCATACTCCACTTTTACGAGCCATTTTCGCATGGCCGTACACACATACATCACAAAAGTACTTGAAAAGCAACAAAGGGTAGTCCTATACATGCCATTTCAAAGCTCAACCAAAATTTGTACCAAAAGGGCCTTGATAGTGTGGGAGACTTGACTTCCAACAATCCCGAGTCGGATAGCTGACGAGCCAAAAATCTATAAAACAAAGAAACAAAGAAACGGAGTAAGCAATTTATGCTTAGTAAGTTTGAGCGAAGAATTTAAGCACAACAGAGGTATAGCATTCATATAACTAAGCAGATAATTCGTATATACATACTTTCAAATCATTTCTACTTTACATTCCAACCCCTATGTTCATACATAAGGGATCATCTTAGCCAAATACCTAAGCTCATTACTCAACCGAGCGAATATTATTCAAGGAATTCAACTATTCCAATGCACATACGAACATACCTCATTGCGTGAATTTTTGCAAACGTATTAACTGAAATTTTTACAGCAAGATTGCTCATTCCCGAATCACGTACATTCGAATTTAACCGGATATAGCGACTCGCTCGATTGTCTTCGGACATAGCCGGTTATAGTGATTCGCACAATTGCCTTCGGAATTAGCCGGATTTAATAACTTCATACGAATGCCTTGGGACTTAACCCGATTTTGGTAACTCGCACAAATGCCTTCGGAGTTGACCCGGATTTAGTCACTTAGCACAAAAGCCTTGGGACTTAGCCCGACACCATTCGAATAAACATGCACATTTAACACTAAATCATGACACATTCGTATTTCATTTCCATTAGCAAAACTCAAATACAATACACTTATCACTCTTGCACATTTCGGTTCAATATCCACACACAAAGAGCATGATTTCGATTTACTTGAGACATGATCTAATCAAATCATAATTTAAGCTCTATTACTCAAGAACTTACCTCGGATGTTGTCGAATGATTCCGATGGCTATTCGACCACTTTTTCCTTCCCTTTTATCGGATTTAGCTCCCCTTTGCTCTTGAGCTTAATTTAACAAATAAATTGATTTAATCATTTGAGAATCGAAAGAGGAATTCAAGGTACTTAGCCCACATATTTTCATTAGACCTTAAAGTCACATATGTACGGAAATCATGAATCAAACTCAACACATTAGTTAGTACTCTCCTTAGCGAATTTTCCAAGCCAAGAATAGGCATCAATATGCTTGCCTCTAACCGAATGCATGCACACCAATCCCCTCATGTGGCGAATATGCATGTCCATGTTGAGGCCAATTATACACTTAATACCACACAAAAACAGCATACATTTTACTAACTAACGATTCCATATTGTAACTCAATACGCATCAATCATTTATTTCATAACCGAAACATCATCATATGCAAATATATACCTTGAGATAGTATATATGTCATACCAATACATCATGTGCAAACATATATATATATATATATGCTAGAGCCGAATCTCAAAGTTGCTTATATCCAAATATAAACATATATCCAAAGCTCAAATCTTACCTACCATGCAATATGCATAAATCATACTTATGGATATACCATGGCCAAATACACCACAACACCATACCGTTTCAATTTTGGTCATGGTTAAACAAAGAACTTAATGTCTCACTCAAAAATGCTAAAAGAAAATCCAAGAGTCCTCAATCCACCATCACATGTATCATTATCAAGCTTCATATTTAGCATGCAATGGCATTAACACAACATCTACCTTGGACGAATATCATCCCCATGACATAGCAAAGATTTGAACCATGGGCTAATAAGAACATCAAGTTAGCAACCAAAAACATGCATGAATCTCATGGCACAACATCAAACATACCTTAATCTTGATACAAGTATGGCCAAACCTCTTCCTAATCCTCTTCCAAACCAAACATGAAGCAAAAACCCCTTCCTTCTTCCTTAGAATTTTCAGCTCAAAGAATTGAAAAAAAAGATGAACAACAATTTTTTTTCTCTCTTTTCTTCAACTCACGGCAATGGGGGAACACTCACCATTCTCTTTTTTTTTCTTCCTTTCATTATTCAATTCCCATGCTCATTATTTTATTTTTTCTTACATACACCATTGTCCCAACATGTTTTATGACATGTTTTTGCCCATAATCCCTTGTCATGGCGGCCACTAGCTATTAAGGGGAAATTTGACATGCAAGTCCTCCTTTTGATTACATGCACTATTAGGTCCTTATAGATTAGCCTATCACATTTCAAAAGTGTCACACAAGTCCTAATAATGAATTCACATGCAATCGACTAAATCAAGCTTGAAATTTTCACACATTCATAAATACATATTCTAGACAATAAATATTACGTTCAAACATTTCGGTGACTCGGTTTAGCGGTCCGGAAACCACTTCCCGACTAGGGTCAATTTTGGGCTGTCACATAGCTAATCCATACCCAGAATAACATCAAATTCCTGGAAGGGTAGTAACATCAAATCAGTAAGGAATTCACAACCTTTAAATTTCAATGGACATTTATGACAAACTAAGTTAACTATTACACTCTAACCTAGTGGATTAGAAACTTTAATATCATATTTAGTTGATTAAACATGTAGTTTCTTTTTTGTTACTAATGCAGTGCAAATATAAGAATGAGTTGAGCCAGGGTCAATCAATGCATACACAGTAACATCAAATAGATAAAATGTACTAGGAATCACATCAGGTGCAACAGCTTTTTCTCTGGCTCGGACGGGATATGTACGAGCAGGTGCTCTATTCTCAGATCAAACAATGATGTCTTACCATTTGCTTTTCTAAGATGTAGACATTTTCTTTTCATTCTGTTCTTCGTTTTCCTTTAACTGTTTCTTACCATTCTCAAGGAAATAATTAGGTGATCCACATCTATAACATGCTCCTAACTTAGCTCTACACTTGCTAGGATGAAAATTTCCACAAAGTTTACAAATAGGCTTTGAAGCGTTCCGTACACTTCCTACACTATCAACTGGTTTTGTAAGAGTTTTGAAATAATGTTGAATTGATTTATTTTTGCTCGAATGCTCAGACACTGAAGTAGCTCGACTAAAATCCTCTCTAATCTTCTTTGTTGGCAATACAGAAAATGACTCGGAAGAACTTCTCTTGTTAAACTCTTCAATCTGTCTATCCCTTTGTATCTTACAGTTGTACACTTCTTCCATTTTCTGTACACGATCAGATAAAACAACAAATTCTCATATTTCATTACCTCTGATCATCATTCAGATTTCATCACAGGCGATATTCAAACCGGATACACATCTCTTCTTCAATAGGCACAATCTTCCGAGCATGTTTACTGAGATACACAAACTCTCTTTCATACTCAGCCACTAACTTATTTCATTATCGTAACTAAAGAAATTCTTTTTTTCCTTGTCCAGATACCATTTTTTGACGTACTTCTTTTTAAACTTAGTCTAAAAGAAATCCCAGGAAATTTTCTCTCTCGGTACCACAGCTACCAACATAGTCCACCAACTATACACTTCCTCTTTTAATAATGAAATGACACATCTAAGAAAATCATCAGGAGGGAAAGCTATTTCATTGAAACCTCGCAAGATGTTTTGAAGTCAATACTTGGCTTTAACCGAATCATCTTCTGATCTACCTCAGAATTCTTAGGCACCACACTTCCTAAGCTTTTCTATTGGAATTCATTCACTAGATTCAGTCACAGGAGGAGGTAGAGGTGCAACAGGAGGTATAGCAAGGGTTGGAGGTTGTTGAGCCTGAGTATTCATTTGCATAAACTCATTGAACCACTGGTTCATAAACCTGGAGAACATGTTTTTAAGTTCATGCTCCTGTACTTGTGGAATCGAGATATTACTAGTCACCCCTTGATCAGAGGTCGGTAAATTACTATTAACCTCATTATTGTCAGCAACGTCAGATCCGTCTGACACCTTTACAATCTAAAAGAAAAATAAAGGCTAGATCGGATTAAACACATCATAATATCACAGGTTATATGGCATGTAATTCTAGAAATTTCACACGCTACGTTCAGTCCGAGAACCGATTAAATCGTAGCTCCGATACCAATAAATGTCACACCATTAACTCGTATGCGTTATCAGGTTAGGGTTACAGAGCATTGCCGTACAATAAGAACATTCAAACTTAATTTCATTCAAATCATAAACATAACATAAATCATTCATGCATACACCCATTGTCCCTATATTGAGCCCTCAAGGCCTAAGAAACACCTTAGAAACAATTCGGGACTAAATTGAAATCATTTGGAAAGTTTAGGGAAAAGTTACAAAAATTTGGAAATAGGGGTCACATGGCCATGTGCCTCACATGGCTGAGACACATGATTGTTTCCTAGGCCATGTAACCTTCAAGCTAGGAATACACAGTCATTTCCCAGCCTGTGTTCTCACTCATGTAACTCTTTTAGTAGGGTCACACGACCATGTCACATGCCTATGTGCCAGGCCGTGTAACACTCAAAATTGCCCCACACGCCCATGTGCCAGGCTATGTGCTAGGCCATGTAACTCACTGACTTGCACCCCAAAGAACTCATTAGGTGACACACAGCCATGTTGCCAGGCCGTGTGCCTCACTCGGCTGATTCACACGACTGTGTCTCAGGCCGTGTGGACCCAATATGAACCTTAAACAACAAGTTTACCATTTCAAGCTTACTTGGACACTTTTACCAGCCTAAAGACCTATTCAAAGTGACATTAAACAGGCCATAAACATGCCAAATCAATATCCTAAATGCCTAACCAATGTATCCACATTGATACCAAGTATATACAATCATACATCAAAATAAAACATCAATCACAACTTATCAATTCACCAAATCTAACACCTAACCAATGTACTTATCATAGGCACCTCAAACACAACATTGCATTAACACATATCATTCGTATTTGCATTGTAACATCTTACCTTATTCAAGTTAATTATTTGTACATATCAAAAACAATAGTAATGACACAAAAGCCTATTACATGCCATATAATCCAAAATGAACGTTCCAAAAACTAAAAAAATTTATGGATAGTGTGACTTGAGTGTCGATCCAACTGCCCAACCTTCAAAGTATCTACAAGAATAGAAAATAACACAAGTAAGCTTATTGAAGCTTAGTAAGTTTGACATATTAAAATGATAAATCCTACCTAAGTAAGTACAACAAATCAAATAATAATAATACAACCATATGTGTTCCTTGTCATCCACAATCTTAACCGATGAATTGTAAAATTCAAATCAAAACTCAAATTTATGGCAAATCCATCAAAATCGCTAAACAAGTTACC
This sequence comes from Gossypium herbaceum, assembly GCA_025502765.1. Classification (NCBI taxonomy): domain Eukaryota; kingdom Viridiplantae; phylum Streptophyta; class Magnoliopsida; order Malvales; family Malvaceae; genus Gossypium; species Gossypium herbaceum. The sequence goes on from CP106689.1 coordinate 56,904,026, forward strand.
TTACCGAGATTCACAATCCAATGAATGATTTATAGATAAGAGCACATCGATAATCCAACCGAAACACTCCAGATGCTTATAAGAGCTAAACCATTTAAAACACACCAATGCTCATAATAGCTAATCCAACCGACACACACTAATGGCTCCGAAGAGTTAGTCCAACATAAACATACCAAAATAGAGAGTATAACATGAGAGTTCGTAAAATATGCTAAACCTCAGTTTACTCGGGAAACATATATATTACTCTCCAACAATCTCCACTCCAATCCCCTACAGCACACCATATCTCGATTATACTTTATCCGACGTTCAGTTCAATTCAAATATTGAATTTCAATTATTTTCTCAAATAAATTTCATCAATTAATAATAAAAAATATCTATTATATCACATTATATCATTAAACATTTTATATAGATGTTAAATTATAAATTGTCCGAACTTACCCAGACTGAATTGTAGTAGTTGTAGAAGTTTAGGAAATATTCCACAATTTTTCCTTTTCCAAGAGTATCAATTGGGTCTTGATATGCAAGAGTTAACAATGGCCGAACATCCAAGTTAATTCATATGGTGTTTCTGGAAAGATGAAGTGAAAATGAAGATGAATTGTTTATTCCTTCTTTAATTTTCTTTATTTTTACTTAAACTTTCCTTAATTTACAAATTTGCCACTGAAAACACATTACTTTATCATTTTCAATTTAATTTTCTTCCCACCCAAATAATTAGGGCATAATTGCTACTTAAGTCCTTCCTCATTTATTAACTAAACCATTTGGTCACCTAAATGCTATAATGTAACACCCCTAACCCGTATTCGTCTCCAGAATAGGGTTACGAAGCGTTACCGTAAATTTGTAACATAAAAACATAAATTTCTAGTCATTCATTTTCCATAGCAAATTCCATTCATACACATGCATACCATACCTTAATGAAGCCTTCGAGGCCCTAGAAACAGTTTAGAAACAATTCAGGACTAAGTTGGAAACATTTGAAACATTGAGGAAAAAGTTAGAAAAATTTAAACTGCAGGGGTCAGACGGTCATATTGCCAGGCTGTGTGACTCACACGGCTGAGACACACGCCCGTTTCTTAGGCCATGTAACATTCAAAATAGGGACACACGGCCATGTCCCAGCCCATGTCCGTGCCCGTGTAAATCTCAGACTTGGGTCACAGGGCCAAGCCACACGCCCGTGTGTCAGGCTGTGTAACCTTCAAAATAGCCTCACACGCCCATGTGCCAGGCCATGTGCTAGGTCATGCAACTTTAAAAAAGAAACTTTTGAAACCTATAGGGGACACACGGCCGTGTTGCATGGCCATGTGTCACACACATTTGAGACACATGCCCATGTCTTAAGCTGTGTGGCATCCCATTTCTTTCACCCATTCAAGCTTGAACGTACAAGAAACTTTCACATATAATTAAGACCTTAAAACATACCTAAACATACATAATATGACAAATTCAAATGACCAAATTCCATTAAACCAATATGTCATTTAAGGCACCTCAAAAGCAAGTATTCAACTTAACTACACATGTGCATATTTGGTCACATTGCTACCATTTTAAAACATACCATACTTGACTTATACCATGTCAATATAACTTACCATATGAACCATTGTTCTCATGCATCTCAAACACATATACTTAAACTTATACATATTTGACCATAACTCATCCATATATATATCTAGCTTACTTCTATACCAAGTTATACCATAATTGACCATATTGAACTACACCAACATATACCCAATTGGTCATTTTTCGTACAAACACGTTTAACTAAATTCAATATTCAAGCATACCTTAATTAACCATATTGCAAACATGCCAAACTTACCACTTTCGTCATAAAACCATGCATCAACTTAACCATATTAACACCAACCATCAAGATACCATAAGTACATTAACCATGATGACACTTATACATACCAAAACAACAACTAGATCATTTATACACAAATCCACCTATACATGCTATTATAACCTTGATTAAAACATCAAAATCTACCGATAAAATCTCTAGACAGTGTGATAAATCTCTGATGAGCTTCCAAACCTATCGAGCTTCTAACAATCTGTAAAGTAAGGAAAATAATAACTACGTAAGCAATGAATGCTTAATAAGCTCATATAAAATTTAAACATAACAATCCATTTCAACAATGAACTTTATAGGTTAAAATATAAACCTATACCAATGCCTCAAGATTTACCAACTACATAATCATCAACTCACAAATGAGTAAGTCTATCAACATCATATATATTTTCATTCCTAACATAATAGGATCATATAGGGCATTTTACACCATCATTAACCTTTTCATAAAACTATGAACTACTTCTTTTACTTTCTATTCCATTTACTTAGCATAAACTTAAATAACAACATCAATTCATGAATTAATATATTTATTCATGACATAAGTAATTTCATCCATAGCATATGTAAATTTCTCACATATAAGCATGATATGAATCAACCTTAAGCTTGGTAAAAGCCTAAGCATCATCAACAACTCATATTAGTGCATCAATTCATAACTCACTTCAATTAACATAAGATAAGTCATTAAACATGTATAACATCACTTGAAATCATCAATTTCTTGAACATAGACATACTTTCATTGTACCTTTTTTCATTCCTTTTCATAGTTTTCATAACATAAGTCATTTGAATACTTATCGTTTCTTCCCTTTTCATGTCCATTGAACCACTTAGAATAATATTGGATATACGGGAAAGCTCACACAAAATGTGCTAAACATATGGTCGAAACCATTCCTTTTCATCATTGCTCACTCGAGCCATAAATGGGTCTGCTCACACAAGCTGGCAGTTGAAATGTAGGTATACAATGCTGCTCACACAAGCTGACGAGTATTTGAAACAAATGCTGAAACTCAACCATCAGTAGGACATTCAGGACCAACATACGAAACATGGTAACCAGGGTCTGCTCACACAAGCTGACGGTCGAAATATAAGTACACAATGCTTAAGAAAATACTTAACAAATTTACTTATAAATAACAACTGATACCTCAAATTTAATCCCTAATTGTTAAATTCATCAAATTATTTAATCCCTAATTGTTAAATTCATCAAATTTACTTAACAAAATACTTATAAATAACAACTAATACCTCAAATTTATCATTTAACATCTAAAATCACAAAGATTCATCAATGGAAACATTCAAAATCTTTAACAATTTCAAAAACAATGGTACGGGCTAGTTGAACCAAGTTGCAACGATCTCAAAAACAAAAAAAATCATGAAAATCGAAGTAAAAAATCAATTACATGCTAGACTTTAATGTTGGTCGAACCTTGAAGGCTTTTAACAATGACTTCCCACGCTAAGCTTTCTAATTTTAGGTGGTGGAAGAAAATGGAAGATAATGGCCATTTGTTGTTGTTGTTTTTTTTTTTTTTTTTGTAACTTAACTTATTTTATTAATTTACAACATTAACCTTATTAAAATCTTATAATTTAATAAATTAAAAGACCTTTAACCATCCATTTACAATTAATATGGTCGATTTCTATATAAGCCCTCCTTTTAATAATTAAACCATTTAATCATTGTGATTCAATAGTGACTATATTTTACACCTTTTACGATTTAGTCCTTTTATTTAATTAACTATCTAAACATTAAAATTTCTTAACGAAACTTTAATACAACCTTAATAACACATTGTAAATATTTATAAAAATATTTACGACTCAATTATAGAAATGAGGTCCCAATACCTCATTTTCTAAAACCACTTGACTTTAAGGTCATACCACTTGAACCAAACTATTCATTCAAATAGCATAACTTGTCAATTCAAAATTTATTTTAATACCATATTTGACTTGTAAATATTAAATAATAATATTTTTGAACTTACTCTTTAGAATCATATTGAGAGAATGAATTTGTCCCAAAGATATTAAGTATATCTTATGAGGGTAAAACACTTATGACAAGGTCATTGGACGAGCACTCATTAAGTAGCTTTCATAATGGTATATATTAAGGGAGAGCTTAGTCATGATACTTAAGCGAAATGACTTCTTAACTAAATAATGTTATAATTAATAGACAAAAGCTGGAACTTAAGTATAAATGGTTTGAGCTCTAAGTGTACATGTTCAATTTGTCCCTCCTTTAGCTCGAGATAATTGGTAACGATTTGCATGTAGAACCAATGAATAGAAATGAAAGGAAAACGATAAAGTAAGAGAATTAAATTACATGTATCACTATTCACATTAATGCATTTTCTCGCTAAGTACAAGAAATGTCTTGTAATTAGTTTAAAGTTCTTAGAATTATTATTTAATTAAAATTAATTCATTATGTATTTATTGAATAAGGAAATTAAATATACTTCCTCATAGATTTTATCACGGTAAAGTTGTTATGGCTTTAACAAAATTAGAATTGAGTTGAGAAAATTATTAAATTGAGAAATTAATTTAATTAATTGATTGAATAATATTTATTGGGTGATAGAAAATAAATATTGGGTTGATAAATTATAATTATTGGATCAAAAGTCTAGGAAACATATATAATTGGACTTAATATATGAGAGGCTCAAACTAGGCCTTATGTAACATTTGAGGGATGGCAACCTTAGTATTATGCAAGGAGATGTCACCAGCCCCTCAACTCTATATAGTGTGAATTGTATTTTCTATTAAAATAATATTATTTATTTAGGACTTATTCAAGCAAAACTCTTGACTTTTCTCTATAAATAGAGACCACTTGTTAAGCTTTTACACATCTTTTCATATGACATTATTTTGCCACAAAGTAGTGGTAATTTATTTACAAAGAATAAATTCTATTTTCCCAAAATATCGAATAATTATTGATTTATAGAGAGAATTTACTTTTCTATTGAAAGTAAATAAATCATTTTATACTATGACTTGGTTCATGTTGCTTGAGTCCATACTTGAGATAATTTGTGGTTCAAGAATAGTGAAAAGGCCATTTGGTTGAAAGTTAAGATCTTATCTTGGTGTTTATTAATCTTGAAACATATCTAAAATAAAAGATAAAAGATAAAAGATAAAAAATTCTTTAATATATACTACTATTAAGAATTTGAATGAATTGGTGTCATGTAACAATCGCGTCCTAATTCAATTATGAAGTTACCAAATGAGCATCCCTTTACAAAGCAACAAATATTATTTTGAGGATATTTATATCTTTTATATTTAAAATCTAGAAAATACATACACCTATTAGGAATCATGGGATTTGAACCAAAATATCATACTTTTTAAGGTAAACTACTTGGATTATCGCTTGACTTTTAGGGTCACTCAAATTTTTTATTTTAGTCACTCTCGTTAGATTAATCGCACTTTGTAGTCACTCCATCGTTCAAATATATTTGATCATCAAATGGAATGATAGTATAATAACAAATTTTCCCTCAACATTCATACATTTTGTTAATTAGTTCTAATTTTAAAAAATCAACAAATTTAATCATCAACACTTATACATGTTGTCAATTTTATCCTAATACTAAAAATTCAAAATTTATATAAATAAAAATTTAAAAATAAATATAAAAATTGAACTTTATTAAAATTTATGAAAAAATAAAAATTATAAAATATTCAAAAATCACTAAAATTATATTAAAAGTTTTAAATTTTAATATATTGTTTTCAAAATATATAATTCCATTAAAATTTAAGAGATATTTAAAGTATTTTTTTCATTTTTTTCTTTTCTTTTTCTTTTTCATTTTTTTAGACAATGTCACTGCTCCTTTCTCATTGTCATTTCGCATAATTGCAGCCAACCTGTAATAAGTCCTTTGGAGGACTTGCATTTTCTAAAGTAGTTTACCTACTTTATGTATATTTCATATTTATTTCTAGATTGTGCTAATTAATTTAATTCTTCATAAACTTTAAGCCAAGATTCCAAAATCACATCAATTAACAATTATTCACTTAATATTTTATCAATTCGTTTAAACATTGTCACATGTATTAATCATTCCATCACTTATAACCAACGGCATAGCTAGGGGGCTGGTAGGGGCCCCGTCCCCCCCTAAAATGAAAAATATTTCATTTAGGCCCTCCCTTTAAATTGTTTAAAATTGTAAATTAGTAAAGGTAAAAATACAATTTGACCCCTAAAAATGATAAAAATTGATTTAATCATTTAAAATTTATAAAGATATAGGCTATTAAAATGGTGAAATTATATTTTACTATCATAAAATTACAATTTAATTTTGGCCCTTAAAATATTTTATGGCTTCACCGCTTTTAACTATTTTGTAACATTTCAAATTCATCTACTATTTTTTTCCTCCTCATCTCCATTCCACATCCTTTATGACATATATATGAGTCATTAGTGTTAAACCAAGCTTTATTTGATAAAATGTTTTGATATAACAAATTGAAGTGTTTTTGAATAAAAGTTAAAATTGAACAAAATTGACAAAATGATTTGTTAAAATTGAAGCCCAAGAGTTAAAACCTTGAATATCCACTTTGAACTCTTAGAAAAAATTTAACATCTTTAAAATCAAATTAAAATGATTTTCACTTAGTAAAATGACTTTTAACAAATCATTTCAAACAAATCAAAATTGCTCTAGGCCAAAAAGTATAGATACCTTTTTCACCAAGTATCGATATTTTATGAATTATCGATACCCTTCTTAAAAGCGATACCAAAATGGCATTCATTTACCCTATTAAGTATCGATATCTTTTAGTCAAGAATCAAAATTTTTGAATTATCAATACCCTTCTTAAAAATGATATTAAAATAGCATTATATTTCTCACAAAACTTACAAAGTATTGATAATATTGACACCTTTTTATAAATTATCGATAAAATTGTTTTGGTATCGATAACAAATCTCCAAAGGTCACTGAATTTAGCATTTATTGCAAAATTTATTGATACCCTTTTATATGGTATTGATAATCGATGTTGCTGGTGAATTAAATGCTCTAGTTTTTATATCTCAAAGACTCTATTCATGACACCAACAACCTTAATGGTTGAAAATCAATTATGGGGTATAAATACCAATTTCTAAAGTTCCTACAACAAGAAGAAAGCACTTTCAAGCTAAAATCATCAATCAAACGAACTTTGAGCTCACTATTTCCATATTCTTCTTACATACTCTTGTAAGCTTTACTTCTATTCTTTTTCTCAAGTGTATTTCATGTATTTGAGCTTAATTTGCAAACACTTTGATCTTGTAAATGTCATTTCTTTATTTTCTTATTTGTATTTCCTTGAGAGGGTTTGTGTCTTAAGATTAGATAGAAATCTTAAGGGAGTTGTAAGGTTAAACCGTGTCCTCAAAGTTTATCAAATTATTAAATTTGGGAAAATCCTTAGTTGTGGAAAGCTAAGGTAAGAGTAGCCAATTGGGGTCGAACCACTCTAAATCATAACTTTCACAAAATTTTTAAAAATTCAATTCACCCCTGATTGGCAATTTTTATTTGATTTATTGAGCTAACAATTAGTATCAGAGCTAGTCTCTAAAAGAAGATCTAACAACCAAGAGAAGATCTTCGAGGTAGCTCAAATCTCATCTCTTCAAACCACACAAGATGACATCTTCTTCCAGCTCCATTTTGGTTGATGAGTTTCAATCTATCTCTAAACCTTCTTATTTCAATGGTATAAATTATTCACATTGGAAAACTAGAATGATGTGTTCATCCAAGGCAGTGATCTTGCCATGTGGGATGTCACCATGGATGGTCCATCCATTCCTCAAAAGTAAGAGGAAGATAAATTAGTTCCAAAGAGAAAAAAGGAATGGAATGAGAAAGATAGGAGAAATGTTCAACTCAACGCAAAGGCCATGCACACTCTCTTTGTGGACTTGGTCTGGATGAATATAGTAGAGTTTCTTTATGTTCCAATGCTAGGGAAATTTGGGACCAATTGGAGGTCACTCATGAGGGTGTCAATCAAGTTAAGAAATCAAATGTAGGAATTCTTACTTTCAATTATGAGAATTTCATGATGAAGCTCGAGGAAGACATCAAAGTTATGTCCGATAGATTCACCATCATCATTATCAAACTCAAATCATATAGGAAGACCTATCCCAATGAAGAAGTAACCCTAAAGATGCTTAGAAACTTACCTATGTCTTAGGATGCTAAAGTTACAGCCATAGAGGAAGCTAAAAACTTGGAGACTCTTTCATTAGATGAGCTAATTGGTTTCTTGCTCAATCATGAAATTAGACTCAAGGGAATGAAAAAAGGAGAAAAAAAGTTGAAAAGAAAAAGATCAATTTTGCTCTCAAGTCCACAATAGTAGAGAGTAATTCTAATGACGATGTAGATGAGGATGAAGAGATGGTCATGTTTGCAAGAAGATTCAAGAGATTTATAATGTCCTACAAAGGAAGAATATTTCAAAAGAAAGAATTACTCAAAATTGAATCAACTAAGGAGAAAGATCACATCATTTGTTATGAGTGAAAGAAATTGGACACGTCAAGTTTGACTGTCTTAAATGGAAGGAGAAGGGGTCTAGCAAACAAAAACACAAGGCTAAGGTTGCTACTTGGAGTAATGAGGATTCATCCAATGAAGAAAATCAAGAAGTAGTCAAGCTATGTCCCATGGTCATCAATGATTCTAAGGTAACTTCTAACTCATCTATTTCAATTTATTATTTTTTTGACAAGTTGCAAGATGCATAAGATGAATTGGGTTTGGAATTTGAAGTCATGAATTCAAAACATAAGAAAATTATTTCAAAATTGAAAAATGAAGATGATTTGTGTAATGCCCCAAAAATCCTTAAGTTTGTTTTCGTATGTTTGTGTTACACACAAGTGTGTATCTGCTTTAGTGGTTAAGTGTCTTGGGAAGAGTTTGAGAAGTCTTGGGTTCAAGCATTGGCTTGTGCAAAAGTTTTGTTTTTAATATGAATAAACCTTGTCTCTAGTCAATAGGCTTTTAAATAAATTGGGGTAAAACATGTCAGAAAGGGCTTGCTGGTTTAAGGGATAGGTGGCGTGTTGTTGTTCTGTGAGGTCTGAGGGTTGAGTCCTGCTTTGAGCAGTAGGAGCATTTTATTTTGCTACAAAGGCCGTGTGGGAGTTCTAGTCAACCTAAACTACTAAAGAGTTGTGGTGGAATTTGAATTAAGTGGTTTAGGTAGGAGTGGACGGTATGGAATGATTTGGGAGGAAAATATGGGATTTTGAATGAGTGGGAGAGTAGTGCCGAATTTGAACTTGTAACACCCTGAATTTTGGGCCTAGAAGTAATGGGCCTTGAGTTTGGGATCGGTTAGAAGTTGGCTTAAATGAATGAAATGTGTTTAAATATTTTATAATTGCATGTTTAGTTTAATTGTTAAGTGATTTAAGAGGGGTTGGTAGTGTGGAAAAAAGTTCTTGGGTTTGATCCAGGGCTTTAACAAAATTTTGCATTTTTTTCAAAAAAAGGCCCTGAGCATTAGGTGGAAGGCTTATTAATAAGGCCTGGTAAAATCTGACACAAGGAAATGCTTGGCCTAGTGGCAAGAGGCGTAGCAAGCAGGAAGTCCAGGGTTCGAGTCCTGGCCTTGGCGAAAATTTTTATTGCGCACATGAGTAGTAGGGGAACTAGCATTTAGGCCTTATAAATGTGTTTGGTGGAAAATCGACACAAAGGATGCACTTGGCCCAGTGGTATGATGGCATTGGGAGTAAGGAGAGGTGTTGTGTTCAAGTCGCGGCATGAGCAGATGTTGTGGGTTTTTTTTTAGAAAACCTGGAGGTTGGCAAAAAGATTTTATAAATAATTAGGGAGGAAGAATGACACAAATAAGGTAGGTGCCGTGGTGGCAAGGTACGTATAGTGCTGCCAAGAGATTGTGGGTTCGATTTGAATGGTAGCAAATATTTTTAGGATAACCTGGTTGTGGGACCTTAAAAATAGTTAGGGATGGAATATGGCACAAAAGCGCTTGTGGTGCAGTGGCGAGAAGCATGTTATAGATATGAGAGGTTACAGGTTTGAATTTCAGGCCTGGCAAAGTTTAAATTTTTATTCCTTAAGAGAACTGAGGCTTAGGCACATAAGCCTTATAGTTAATTGTGACCGAATGTTAACACAAGACAGGAAGCGGTGCAGTGGCCAGCAGTGTGTTGGGAAGTTGGAGGACAGGAGTTCGAGTCATTCCATGTGCAAAAAGGGGATTTAATTTTGCTACTCAACGCAGGGAAGGATGGCCAATCGGTGGAAGCAATTTGAATGCAATTCAAATTGGAATTTTTGGTTAAAATCAAGGAGATAAGGATGAGGATTAAGTGTGGATATGATGAAGATAAAAATTGGAGAAATTGAAGGGAATTTAACTAGTTTAAGTTGATTGGGGAGTGTAGATTTGTATTTTTATTTATTTATTTATTTTTTCTTTTAGTATATATATGTGTGTCGTATGAGCAAGTAAGGGCATTTGTTGTTTTTGTGTGCTTCAGCCGGTACCATCTCCTCTTTTTTTAAACCAAACTCTTGATCTTTTCTTCCCTATTTTAATCGAATCAACCTCTTCCCTCTTCAACTTAGCCGACTGTTTCTTTTTCATTTAAAAGTCGAGTCATACACTTGGGGGGTTTGATTTCATGTTGGCAAGCGATCTCGCAATCGGTAAGTGAATTAGATCTTCTTTGGCTTTTGTTAAATATTTCTAAGTTCTTTCATTTCTACACTCTTAAAAGACAATTTTTCTTTATTCTTTCCAATACTTTCGTTAACCTATGGTTTCTCCATTTATTTCTCTTTCTCCCTCTCATTCAAGATTGTGATCACTGGCTAAGTATTAGTTGATGGAAAAAGGGGGTTCTAGCAAAGAAGTTGGGATAGAGGCTCCCAAGTTTAAGAGACGTAAGGTGTCAACCGTTCGGGACTTTCCGCCTAGATGCAGAAGGGGGACTACGTTAGACTTCGGGTTACATAGGCAAATCGCAGTCGAACAATCTAGTCAAGGCAAGTATAGGTTGTTCTTCGGTAAGTAGTGGATTTATTTTGAATTAATAGAATGTGTCTAATGGAGTATAATGTTGAATATAGGTGGGCGATTATGAATACTTAGTACTCCAGGTGATAAGGTGTGTACTTCTACCCTATGATAGCTTGATATAAAGCCGAAGGTGTGTACATACACTGCACACACACAATAGATTGGCAAATCCCGAAATGCCAAAAAGCTGAAATACCTAAAAACTAGAAGTTTGGCTACAACAGACTCACAAGTGCGTGAACACTCGTAAAGGGAAAATTGATAGGTTATCTGAGGCCCATGGGCGATTCCATGGACTTGGGCTGTGAATTGGCCAACCGGGCCAGCATGGGCTAAATGGGCCCGATGGGCTATTGGGCCCATAATAGGAAAAAATTGATAATTGAAGCTATGTGATGGAAAATCGTATGTGAGCATGACTATAAAAGTGATTGGGCCTAGTGGGCCATATAGATGTGATTTGGGCCTAATGGGTCATATGAATGAGGTTGGGCCTAGTGGGCCAAAAGCATGTATGTAGACTTGTTTGGGTTTGTAAGGGGTTTTGGGCCTAGTATATCATGACTGCATGAAACTTAATTAATTTATTAAGACCGTGGACAAGTCATAGGGTTATGGTGTGGCAACGGGTATATGCATGTCTAGGATTGGATCTAGGGAGAGCTTGGTACTTAAGCGGTCTTAATGACTCACCTCCTTTTCTCTAGAATCCTACCTGGTGCATAGTATCCGTTCATCTTAGCTAACGGGGATTTGTTAATGGGCTAGGGTAAGTAAAACACGTAATAATAAAAATTACCAAAATGCCTCTAAGGGCGAAAATGACAAAAATACCCCTATGTGTGGGATGTAAGATTTATAGATGTTACATGTATACCTGCTGCATTCATATGCATTCATATGATATTCTGTTTAGGTTGCATATGGGTTGGGAATTATGGAACGGAGGAAGTATATGAGGATCGCATGGTTGCTTGACAACCGTGGATCCATCGACGGAGGTTCAGCCGAATCTGGAGGTTCATTAATGGCAAGATGCATGTACGGGAATGTTCATTGAACGGGAAGATTCATGCCTGGATCGGTTCAATATTTGAAGGTCTTACATTCGTGAACATGGAGGATTAATTACATGCAATGGATATTGAAGAATACATCTCCTTTGGACGGCACACATGCATGAATGGAGGATAATTAATGCACGTTCATGTACGGCTAGGTTCAAGCTTCCTTCCAAGTTCCATGTATAGCCGAATACATGTAGGAGGACCCTTGGAGTTTCTAAGCACCTATTCGGCCAAGAGACACCTCTTGAAAGTTTCATGCACCCCATGGCCGAGCTTAGACACCCATTGAGCTTCCAAAGGTTCACATTCATTCAAGTGATTAATGTTCATACATGAAGCTGTCCAAACACATTCCCATTAGCTGAATCAAGACTAGTTAATTAATGTTTTCATTCTAGAACATTCTAGTTAGTTCATGACTGAATTTGATTAGTTTTTAAGCTAGCTAGTTTGTCCATTCAGCTACTACATGATAGTCTATAAATAGTTTGTTCATTTTATTGTAAAAGGACTTTTGCCAATTTTTTAATGAACATTGTTCTTGTGAGGTTGCTTCCTCTCTTATGTCGTACAAGTTTCGAAAGGCTTATCTAGCTTGTGGTAGTGGCATCAATTCGTCCTTGTTTGAACTTATCACCAATCTTGGTGTGGTGTTCACCTATCCTTCTATCCATCTTTCCACCTCAACAATGTAGGAATCGGGGTGACACTTTTTAGTGTTGAATCATTCCTGACGTTAAGTTCGTTTCCCATCCCCATCTTTCAAATTTCTTTCTTGTTATCACCAAACCGAGCCAACTATCCAACAACATCTTTGCTACCCATAACTGAACCTATTACTAATCTTACCCTTCTTTGAAACCTTCCGCTTATCCCAACTTACCCATTTACTTCCATTTCTCAAATACGAGGCACAAACGACTCTCTCGTCTACGATCGGGCAATCAAGTGAATTCGACTCAACCACCCGGGCCGAATCACATCAATAGGTGCTAATGGTTTGGGCCATGGTCAAAGGGCACTAGGCAGAGGTGCTGGTCATACTGAAGCGAGGCAGCCAGCTCTGGTTTTTGATACACGTCACTGAGAGGATGGAGATGCTCGAGATGTTATCACATGTATGTTCTTTATCTATAATGTACCTTATACTGTATTGATAGATATACGATCTACTCATTCCTATATAGCTTGTAATGTGTCTGAGACTTTGGGTATCTTGGTTGAGAGTTCTACAAGTGAGGTTACTGTACTGAGTCCTTTGGGGCAGTTGACGAGGGTAAATAAACTGTTCAGATATGCTCCTTTGGAGGTTCAAAGGGTTATCTTTTTGGTGGATTTGGTGGAACTTCCTTTTGGAGAATTTGATTTAATATTGGGAATGGACTAGTTGGTGAAACATCGAGTGAGTTTGGATTGTGCTACTAAACGGATCGTACTAAGAACTACGGAGGATGACGAGGTAGTTGTAATTAGGGAGCATCGGAACTACTTGTCGAACATGATCTCTGCATTAAGGGCTGAGAAGTTGGTTCGTAAGGGTTGTGAGGCGTACCTAGCCTACATTAATGTTTTCGATTCTGGGGTTTCTTTTGTTAAAGATATCAGAATGGTTAAAGACTTTCCGAATGTCTTTCCTGATGAGCTACATGAGTTACCTCCAAATCGTGAAGTTGAGTTTGGGATTGAGCTCCTGCCTCGTACAGCTCCAGTGTCCATCGCCCCTTATAGAATGGCACTGAAGGAGATGGTGGAGCTTAAAGCTCAGATTGAAGAATTATTGGATCATGGGATCATCCGCACTAGTGTGTCTCCGTGGGGAGCACCAGTTTTATTTGTGAAAAAGAAGGACGGATCCATGCATATGTGCATTGATTATCGACAATTGAATAAATTGACCATTAAGAAGAAGTACCCCCTACTGAGGATAGATAATTTGTTTGACCAGTTTTGTGGAGCTTCAATTTTCTCTAAGATTGATCTCCGATCGGAGAGCCATGAACTGAGGGTTAAAGAGACTGATATACACAAGACAATGTTTAGGACTCGTTATGGTCATTACGAGTTCCTAGTGATGCCGTTTGGACTGACGAATGCACCAGCATATTTTATGGATCTGATGAACTGAGTGTTCCAGCCCTATCTGGATCAGTTTGTAGTGGTTTTTATTGATGACATTCTAGAATATTAGAGGACTGAGGATGAACATGATGAACATCTCCGAGTGGTTCTGCAGATTATGAGGGAGAAACAACTGTACACCATGTTCAGTAAGTCTAAGTTCTAGTTACAAGAGGTAACATTTCTGGGCCATGTGGTATCTGCTGAAGGGATTAGGGTTGATCCTCGAAAAATTGAAGTTGTTCTAGATTGGAAGCCACCTAAGACTATATCTGAGATCCGTAGTTTTCTGGGACTGGTATATTATCGATGATTTGTTAAGGGATTTTCATTGATTGCAGCACCTCTGACTAAGTTGTTGCGTAAAGGAGTGCCATTTAACTGGTCTGATACGCAATAGGGGAGCTTCAATAAGCTCAAGAAAGTTCTAACTGAGGCCCCTGTCTTGATACAGCCAGAGTCTGGGAAAGAGTTCACTGTCTACAGCGATGTATTACATGTTAGGTTGGGATGTTTGTTGATGTAAGATGGTAAGGTCGTGGCATATGCGTCTCGACAGCTTAAGACTCATGAGGTGAATTATCCGACAAATGACTTGGAGTTGGTTGCGGTGGTATTCGCACTGAAAATTTGGAGGCATTCTTTGTATGGTGAGAAGTGTATCATTTACACTGATCATAAGAGCCTCAAGTATCTCCTCACTCAGAAGGAGCTAAATCTTAGGCAAAGTAGATGGATTGAGATGCTAAAAGACTATGACTGTATGATTGAATACCATCCTGGAAAGGACAATGTGGTGGTAGACGCACTGAGTCGTAGAGCTATGATTAATCTGAGGGTAATGTTTGCTCGCCTCAGTTTATTTGATGATGGTAGCTTGTTGGTTGAGCTCCAAGTTAAACCGACATGGATAGGTCAGATTAAGGGTAAACAGTTGGAGGATGAGTCACTGGGTCTTTGTTTTCGACAGGTTGAGAGTGGATATACTGTGGATTTTGGACTGAATAGCGAAGGGGTGCTCTATTTTTGTGGGAGAATCTATGTACTGAAGGATACCGATTTGAGGCAGTCTATACTGCGAGAGGTGCATAGTAGCCCTTATGCTATGTATCCTAGTGGAAATAAGATGTACCGAGACCTTCGTGAGTTATATTGGTGGCCGGGTCTTAAGCGTGAAGTTACCAACTTTGTGAGTAAATGTCTGTCTTGCCAGCAGGTTAAGGCTGAACATCAATTACCTTCAGGGTTACTTCAGCCAGTTAAAATTCCACTTTGGAAGTGGGAGAGAGTGACTATGGACTTCGTTAGTAGGCTGCCCCTAACGCCTACTAAGAAGGATTCAATATGGGTCATCGTGGATCCATCGACCAAATCTGCCCATTCTATACCAGTTCGTACTGATTACGTTTTGCAGAAGCTAGCTAAGCTGTGTCTGAGATAGTGAGACTAGATGGGGTACTGGTTTCTATAATATCTGATAGGGATCTTCACTTCAAGTCTCAGTTTTAGAAGAAGTTGCATAAAGCACTGGGTACAAGGTTGGACTTCAGTACTACATTCTATCCTTACACAAATGGTTAGTTAGAGAGGGTGATTCAGATACTGGAGGACATGTTAAGGAGTTGTGTGATTGATTTCCAAGGCAGTTAGGAGGATTACCTGCCGCTAGCAAAGTTTTCTTATAACAATAGCTATTACTCTAGCATATAGATGGCACCTTACGAGGCATTATATGGTCGTAGGTGTCGTACTCTTTCGTGTTGGACCTAGTTGGGCGAATAGCATGTTCTGGGCCCTGAATCAGTTTCTGATACCAAGGATAAAGTTAGACTAATTCAGGATCGACCAAAGGTGGCGTCAGACAGACAGAAGTCATATGCAGATTTGAAGGGTAAAGAGATTGAGTATTCTGTGGGGAACTTCGTTTTTCTCAAGGTCTTGCCATGGAACAAGGTACTGAGGTTTGGATAGAAGGGCAAGTTGAGCCCTAGGATCATTGGGACTTACCGCATACTAAAACGTGTAGGACCGATTGCCTATCACCTAGAGTTACCTCCAAAGTTAGACCGGATTCATGATGTGTTCCACGTCTCTATGTTGAGGTACTACCGCTCTGATCCTACGCATGTTATTTTGGTTGAGGAGATTGAGGTTAGACCAGATCTGACTTTCGAGAAAGAGCCAGTTCAGATATTAGATCATTATGTAAAGGTTTTAAGGAGAAAGTCTATCCCACTAGTTAAGATTCTTTGGTGTAATCACAGCTCTGAGGAGCCCACGTGGGAACCTCAGGAGGCAATACGATAACAATACCCTAATCTATTCTGATCAAGTAAAATTTAAGGCCGAAATTTTCTTTTAGGGGGTAGAGTTGTAACGCCCCGAAAATCCTTAAGTTTATTTTCATTTGTTTGTGTTACACACAAGTGTGTATCTGCTTTAGTGGTTAAGTGTCCTGGGAAGAGTCTGAGAAGTCTTGGGTTCAAGCCTTGGCTTGTGCAAAAGTTTTGTTTTTAATATGAATAAACCCTATCTCTAGTAAATAGGCTTTTAAATAAATGGGGGTAATGCATTTCAGAAAGGGCCTACTAGTCTAGGGGATAGGTGGCATGGTGTTGTTCCATGAGGTCTGAGGTTCGAGTCCTGCTTTGAGCAGTGGGAGCATTTTATTTTGCTGCAAAGACCGTGTAGGAGTTCTAGTCAACCTGAACTACTGAAGAGTTGTGGTGGAATTTGAATTAAGTGGTTGAGGGAGGAGTGGACAGTATGGAGGGATTTGGAAAGGAAAATATGGGATTTTGAATGAGTGGGAGAGTAGTGCCAAATTTGAACTCTTGCTCAGAGAATTTTGGCTGTCGTTGGAGAATTTTGAGGAGCCAAGTGAGGGGTGTGTTTTGAGGTTATACCGAATTGGGAGTCTCATTTTGGTCAAGAATCGGTCATCGCTCACCTTTTTGCCTTTGGTGCTTAAATTTTTCTTTTATTTTCTTTTCTCTCTACTTCTCGTTTTATCGTTTTTCTCTCTTTTGGAGGCCAAATATTGCTTTCTGGTATCTTCTTATTTTTGTTATTTATTTCAAATTTGCACTTCTCTCGAGTTCACTTGCTGATCGATTGGCTCACCTCTAATGGTCATTGTTTTCTTTACTTTGGCAGAATATCTCTTCTTCCCTCTTTCCCAATCAATGTTCCTCTTTGACTGATTATTGCTTCTTCTCCCCTATCTCAATCAGTTTTCTTTGGCCAAATACTCTCTCTCTTTTCTCTCTCTCGATTCTTTTCACCTTCCATATTTTGTTTTGGTCAAATACTCCATCTCTATCCTTTTGGTTTTGGCAATTGTTCTTTGATCAATCAAGTTCGAGTGCACGGTTATTATCTTTTTTCTCTCTTTCTATCGTAATAGTCTTTTACCTAACACTTTTCCTTGCTACCGATTTTTGCTAGGGATGTGGTTGTGCTAGCCTTTGCCTCTATCGTATCGTGTGCTTTTCGCTTTTGTTTGGGGTGTGGTCTGATTGCTTCTTTCTCCTATTCTGAGTTTGGCACATTCGGTAAGTTGTTATGCATGTAATGCCCCAAAAATATAGTGTCTGTACTTTTGCGTGATTTGGTATAAATTCCATGTTTACTTTAATGGCTAGGTGATTTGGGTGTGTTTGGGAGTGTCTGGGAAGTCCTAGGTTCAAGCTCTGGCTTTTGCAGAATTTTTTATTTTGCTCTTAAAAGAATCTGGATACTGGCATATGGGCTTTGTAAATATATGTGGTAGATTTATGTTACAAGTGAGCCTATGGTGTGGTGGCAAGGTGGCGTGTAGAGTAACCTTGAGGTCTGAGGTTCGACTGTTAGTATAGTGCAAATGAGGTATTTATTTTGCAGCTTGGTTTGGCCAGTGGTTGTGTTGTAGTAAAATTTTGATGGGTGAGTGGTGGAGTGAGAGGAGGAGGATATCAATGAGGAAACCGTGGAGAGGATTGGGGAGAGTTTTGTAGAAAGGAATTAGGAGATTGAGGTGTGGGGATTGTTGTAACAAATTTGAAGTCCTGTGGGGAGGGAGTTAGTGCCATTTGAGGACCCTAGCTTCATAAGGGAACTCGGCTATAGGCTTTGTATGCCAATTTTTGGTGTTAGCTAAATATAGGACAATTTTGATTTCTATACCTCGGGTTTTGGCAGCTTTAATTCTTTCTTTTGCGTTTGATGGTATATGGCTAAAACTCCTTCATTTCTCATTTTGCTTTGGTCGTGTATTCAAGTGATATCTTAACCCTTCTTCTTTGGGGCCAATTGAGCTTTGTGCACTTTCTTCTTCTCTTCTTTTTCTCTGAAGCCGAATACCCATACTCTCATCCTCTCAAATCTTATTCCTTTTACTGTAGCCGAATCTTCTTTACCTCATTCCCCCTTTCTTTCAATCGATTTTGGTGGTAAGTATTACTTTATCGATTATGGTTTCTATTTATTCTTCTCCCTTCTCATTACCTTGGGTTTACGTCTGTTAAGGCATCTAGGCTTGAACAAGTGACTGACTGTTTCTTCATTCTACCATTTCTATCAGCTCTTCTTGGGTAAGTATTTCTTGCTTCTTGACCTCGTTCTTGATTTTTTTTTGTATCGTTTTTCTCTAATGAAGCCGAATGATTCGATTTAGGGTTACTGACTCTTTGATCCTTCTCATGTGTTTCAGTTCTCATATGTTCGTAGGTGTTCAAATCCCTCTTTTGGCATTCAATCGGTAACTGGGGTAAGGGGGCTTATTTTGGCCGAATGTCCATTAGCCTTCTGTTTATTCGCTCGGTGCTAATGGATTATGTTGGTTAACTCAGCTTCTTGGCAAAAAAGGGTGTAGTTGTCATCCGATTAGCATAATAGACAGAACTGTAGTTATCAAGGGTGTGTGGTAAGTGTTGGTTTGAGATGAAATACTTATGAACCCTTTTGATTAGGAAATTGACAAGTATGCATCGATGGATTGTAGGTTGATCACACGTGGGATAATCCACTTCTCCCTAAACAGGTGTGTAATCGTACACCCAATTTTGTTACTGTCAAGACGTTGGATAAAAGTGTGTATTCACACCGCTATGTTACTGTGAATCGGCTAAAGCTGAAAAGCTGAAACTTCGACATTTGTGGCCTCACGAGCAGGCGAATGTTCATGGGGTAAACTGAGCCCACAAACATGGACGATAGACAGTAGAGGCCGCCACGAGCATTCCTGTAGGCTTGGGCTGTTATGGGCCTCGTTGCGTCGAGATAGGTCGTGTGGACCCAATGGGCTCGTGGGCCCCACACGAATAAAATTTACAGTATGTGACAAATAATGGAGTGGGCTATGATGATCGTATAGTCATGATTAAATTTGGGCTAAATAGGCCACACAAGCGTGTGGGCCCACTTAGGCCGAGTAATGGGCCTCAGGCCCATTTACACTGTTTTGGCCACATGGGTTATCTGAGTCGTACGAGATGACTGTAGACCTTTTGAAGGGTCGTTAACTGTACCAAGACCCCAAAGCTAGTTAAATGACCAAAATACCCCTGAGGGGGAAAAATTACTGTTTTACCCCAAACCGACGAAATGACCATTATACCCCAGTGGTAGGTTAATTGATGTGTGTATGACATTTATATGACTAGTTTTGAGTATGACATACTGCATACACGTAATACTTATGACACGACATACTGCATGGGGTTGGGTTCCTGATTTGGAGGAAGTACTGTATTAGTGGCTTTGCCACGTAATTACTACTCTGGTGGCTTTGCCACGTTTAATGTTATTAGTAGATTTGTTACGTTACTGTTAGCAGCTTCGCGGGATATTGGTGTGTTGGCTGGGTGGGTCGATTTAATCCCCACATGATGTGTTGGTTGGTACGGTTGGTGTGTTGGTTGGATTGGGGTTGGTTATATGACTACACTATTCTGATGCTGAATTGGGCTTACACCCACGCTGTTACTATATAGGGCTAAGGCCCAGACTGTACTGATACTGAATAAGCCTTAGGCCCAGACTGTTAGTACATGCACGATTTATTGTTTGGCTGATAGGGGGTTACACACTGAGTTTTCATAAACTCACCTTTTCTTTCTATCTGTACAGGTAATTCCCAGCTTTAGACGATTTGGTGCTGCGAGGGACATAGAGGTCGCCACACGACTGCTGTGTCATATACTTGACTTTATTTAATTTACGTTTCACTTTTGGGTTTTAATTTTGTAATAAGGCCATTTGTGGGTTTTAAGTTTAATTGGGCTTTTGATTTCTTATATTAAACTGCTAGTCTAGGATAACACGAGTTTCCAAATCGTCACGATTTTCTAAAGAACATGAGCTTACAACAACAAAGTTTTCAAAATGCTTTCGCAGTTTAAGTTGAATAAATATACCAAAGTCAAACAAATTGGTAAATGTTTTGACGAGAACTATTGTTAAATATTAATAAAAGGATTTAAATTCAGCAACGAATTTTTACCAAAAAGATCAATTTTTGAAAGACACTTCGATGTGACACGCCAAATTTAGCCATAACGTCTAGGCCGAGTTTGGGGTGTTACAATTCCGTTTAATGCAAACTATTGGTGTGATCAATAATGGTTTAGGTTATTAAGTTTCAGTTGTATTGCAGGTTATCTCTAGGGGGTTTGTAATCAGTCTCTTGCAACGGGTTAAGTGTGTGAGCCTCAATCAATCGATCAAGGCAAGTGATAAGTAACCTTTTGGATAAATGGTATAAAAAAGGACTGTTTAATCCTGTTTATTAAGGGACTGATGGTCTATCGTGTTTGAATCTACATTTGGAGTGCTTGTGGACTATTTGTGCACTTTTGCAATAAGGTGTGTAAACACAATCTCAACTATGGAAATCAGTAAAAGCCAAAATAAGTAAATCATGACGCTACACGGGCGTACGCTCGCTCGTGTGGTGGTCCGTGTGACTTAACATGGGCATGTGATCGTTGAGGCCGGCCATGAGCCATTTCATGTACCAAGGTCATTTTGGGTCATTTTGGGCCGAACTAGGCCATGTGGGCCCCACGGTCATGTGGGCCTCACACGGGTAAACCACACGGACGTGTGGAGAATAATGGGCCAGGCTGTGTAATCCACAAGGTCAAGGCCATTTCTGGGCTATTTGGGCCACATGGGCTGGCAATATAAGCCGTGGGCCCATTTTCACTGTTTGACAACTAAGGTTGCACGGGTCGCCCAAGATGACTATGGACCTAGTGTTGGGTCGGTAAGTGTACCTGGACCCCCTAGTTGATAAAATGACTATTATGCCCCTAGTTGATAAAATGACTGTTATCCCCTATGAGGTGTATGATTATATTTGAGCATGCCATTTTAACCATATTGAATACATGTATGATAGTATGACATGACATGACTTGAAGCATGATATGTTGCATGGGGGTGGGGTTTATTATGATTGGAGGAAGTGTATTGTACTGGCAGCTTTGCTTCAAATACTGTTTAGTGCCGCAACCGGTACTAGTTGAAGTGTAGGGATGGGCGGGTTGATTATATCCCCACATAGAGTGTAGTGTTGGACAGAGATGGAGTGTAGAGGCTAGTTGTGTAGGATTTCTTGATTGCATATCTGTACCATTACTATTACTTAGATGGGCTCAGGCCTAAACTGATATTGATATCGTAATAGGTTAAGGCCCTAACTGAAACTGAACCATTATTGAAATGGGCTTAGGCCCATAATGTATATGCTCACTGTTTGGTTATTTGATATGGGGTTACAAACTGAGTTTTCATAAACTCACCCATCTGTTTATCTGCACAGGTTATCCCCAGTCTTAAGCGGATTAGTTGCTGCGAGGGACACAAAGGTGGCCACACAATCGCACATACTTTCACATTTGATTTTTAAAATATAAGTAATTTTATTTTGCGTATTTTTACTGTAATAAGGCCTTTATGGATTTTTACTTTAATTTGGGTTTTTATTTGTTTTGATTTATAACTGCTGGCGGTAAGGGAAGACGCGGATTTTCAAAAAGAAAACTATTTTTCAAAAACACCACGAATATGCAACATGTTTTAAGAGTATCCGCAAGAAATAATGTTTTAAAATACAATTATACTAATGACGTTTTAAAATGATTAACTTTTTGACAAACAACTCACATTTTGAATTAAACAAATGTCTTTAAGATCACACAAGGAGGTTAAATAGAGAACGGGTTTTCATCAAACATCACACTTGCAAAAGAGCACTTTAATGTGACATCGCCAGACTCAGCCATAACGTCCAGGCCGGGTTTGGGGTGTTACAATTTTTTTTCCAAAACCAATCATGAACTTGAAGAGAAAGTAAACAAAATGCTAGTAATTGTTAATGATTTTGATAAGAAGAATTTAGATTTACATAATTTATTTTCTAAAGTTCATCATAATCATGAAAAGCAACTTAAGTTGCTTAAGAGTAAAAAGTCTCACTCTAACAAAGTTTTTGAAAAAGGAGAAAATTCAAAACAAAACTTTATTAAAAGTAGTTTTAATTTCTATAAACATATAGGTCCCCAAAGCTTTACAAAAGAAAAATTATTAAAAGTGTATGGGTTCCTAAAGGACTCATAACTTGTAACCTCCCAAACCCGGCCTAGACATTATGGCTAGATTGAGTAGGTTACATTAGCCACTGAAATGGCTGAGCTAACTTATGTTACTTTTGAAAACTTTAAATAAACTTTTAGGGAAAAATCATAGTATTTTGAGTTAGTTTAAAACATTCATTTATTAGGTCAACTATACTTGAGATTCATCTTATTGTTGATAGTGTTGTTTTAGAAAAACCGTTTGCTTTTCGCACTTTTTTGTAACAACTTGATGTTAAACTAATGCAGTGGAAAAACCATTTCTCAAGTCATTTTGGAAACCTAGTTGCCTTATCAATTTGTTTTTCAAAAATAGTTCATTTACAAAACAGCAGAAATTAGGGAAAATTGTCAAATTTTACTTAAGTCTGATATCATGTAATATCTGGTTATTATGCTCGAGTAATCTACGTATGCAAAAATCCCCAAATAAAAAGTTACCAAGCCACAGACCATAAGTAATTAAAAATTACAAACCAAAACCAATAAAGGTTGATTAATACTAATTAAAAATAGTTTGAGGTCTAAGGTGATTCTCCAAATGCCGAGTCCAGTCCTAATTTCGAGGTTTACTTGAAAATTAAACACTATAGAAGGTGATCTCATTAAAGCTCAATGTAAGACAAATAGTAATTTAAACAGACATAGATATCAAATACAGTGAAACATACTAGCATTAATAGAAGAACACAGAACCATCGTTGGAACTTCATATCATTACATAGCCATTATCAATATCGATGTCAAATGGTGCATGAGCATGGGTCATCATTCATTCGAGCAACAATCATTAATTTCAATACCGGCATAAATCAATAACATTCGAATATGTTGTGCACATGATGCAATACAAAAATGTTCCTACCCATACGATCTGCTACACACCACGAGTTCCCCAAAACCCATCAGCCAAACTCCATCGAATATGAGCATAGCTCGATGTGGTAAAACCATCAAAAAACAACAATGCAGTAAAATTGCCGAATAACAAATAATGTGATAATATCACCAATAATATATAATGTGATAAAATTGCCAATCCCCTGAGTACTCTTCTGTTAACCACAAAATATCCCATCCTAATGCATATGCAATATGTCATGCAAACTCATATACAACCATAATTCAATACTTTTCACATTTAATTGACATATTTAACACGTCCTCAATAATCAAATGCTTTCAATAAATGGAAATAGCGTTCCAAATTTCAAACTACCATTATGATGGTGTCAATCAATATAATTCAATTTCACATACTTTACACCAAAAGTAACACCCTATAATCGGCCTGGTTGCCAAGCCCGAATATCACGATGCCACATTACTGTCTCGTGCCATACACAACATTTTAAAATCTCGTTGTAAAAGAAATGTCTTTTATTTTAGTATTCAAATAGGTGTTAAGTCAATCTCACTTTTTAGTTATCATTGTTACATGCTAAACATACATCACATGGTCTTATAACAATAATTATACATGCATTTAGACCAATCGATAAATTTTCCAAACTGTTATGAAGGTATCGATACTAAAAGAGTGGTATTGATATTTCTCTCAAATGGTATCGATACCACTTAGAAAATGTAACGCCCCAATTTTTGGGTTTTCTATGTTTCTGTGATTTTTAAAATTTGTGTGTGTTCTAGTTGGTTAATATATATATTTTAGTAGGTTAGTGGGCCTTTGGAAGGCCCAAAATTAAGATTAAATCCATGGTAGTCTTGAAATTTTAATTTTATGAGCAGTGATGCAATTGGCGTTTGGGCTTTTAAGAGTAAAGGGTAAAGATGACACAAAAGGAGTCGGTGTAGTGGCAAGGTGGCGCCACTTAGGGACAAGGAAGTGACGCCATAGAGGAAGCAAGGGTCCAAGGTTCAAGTCTTGGCTCTTGCAATATATTTTAGTTTTCTTTTCAATAAATCTGGAAGCAAGTAGGTGTGCTTTAAAGTTTAATGTGTTGGATTTATGACACAAATGAGTTGATGGCCTAGTGGTGATGGCGTGAGTTGGCATGTGAGAGGACTTTGGTTCGAATCCCTTGGCACACAAAGGTTGATTATTTTGCTATGTTGGGACGGCAAGAGTTGGTGTTGGTTTTAAACTCTGGTGATGGAGGGATCCCACATCGGGAAGCTAACATAAGAGTAGATGGAGAGCTGGCTTTAAATAGAGCAAACCATGAGGAGAGTAGGCATATCCTTCTTGGCTATCCCTTTCGCTTTGTGACGTGTTCGTTTGGGTTGGGCGTCAACTAAGAGTGTTTGGAGCGCGGATTAACTGCAGTCTCCTAACAGGTGTGTATTTCTCATTACTCTAGCAGTAGGACGACTATTTCGGGCCGCATGGGCTAAAATGGGCCATGTGGTCCCAATGGGTCCGTAAGCCCAAATGGATAAGTTGTAGAATTACTAAAATACCCCTATAGGGTAGGACTACCGATTTACCCCTGGAGGGTAAAATGACTATTTTGCCCCACGTGCGTAAATGACTAACTTGTGTGATGATTGGGTTAGTTGACGTGGATTTATGTTAGTTATCGTTAATTCGTAAGTCTAATGTGTTAGTGATCGATTGTAGGATTATCACATGGGAGATATCGTCATCAATCGTCATCAACTAGTTGTGTAAACGACACCCTCCCTTAGACTGAATTGGTAAAAGCCGAAATACCGAAACGTTGGTATTTTGTGAACTCGCGAGCGTGTAAGCGCTTGTGAGACAGTTGTTAATGAATATGATGCATTTGGATGATTAGAGTGCAGAGTGTGCATTTTCGTGCACAACGGTATTTTTGGGCTTAATGGGCCGAAAACGGGCCAATGGGCCAACGGGCCACTTTGGTAAGAAGACGAGGTAAGTACTTATGATTACTTGGTAAACGTTAGAATGAGCATGAAACATTAGCAATAGGTGATAATTACTGAAATACCCTTATGCATGCAAAATTATGATTTTACCCCTAGGGTTATTTTTTTCTAAAAAGCATGATGTTCTATTTACGTATCGTATGCCATGACATATTATTTACATTGCATGGGACATGGGTTTATATTGATGGAGGAAGCGTTCGGCACCTCATTGCAATCTGGTGTAACCGCCACATATATATATATATATATATATACATTCGGTGGCCTAGCCACAATATTCATATCTGGTGACTCGTCACAATATCCGGCGACTTATTTGCAATTTCGTGGTGTGTAGCGGTTGGGTGGGTCGAGTAGTCTCCCACATGGTGTAAGGCTGATGCACGGGGTGTTATGGATGGCTCGGGTTGGGATTTTCGCATTCATGATATATTTGTTCAGATACGCTATGGGCTTATGGGTTTCATTCGATTTACATCTTGGGCCAAGTCCCGGATAAGTCTAACTCAAGTTTGATCTTTTGGGCTATGGTTGGGTTATGTTACACTCGAGTTTACGAACTCACCCTTTATTTTCATCTCTGCAGAAATCCCCAACCATAGTGGGCTTGGAGCTGTGAGGGATTCGGAGTGGCCACATCATCCATAAAGTTGGTTTTCTAAGTTATTTTATTTTATTATTTTATATTCGATTTAATTTTGGGTTTTAAGTTGTAATAAGGCCGCTATTTAAATTTTGTTTTTCCGCTATGGTTTTATTTTACGATTATATTTATACTATGTCGAAACTGCTAGTGTTAGCTGCTGGTTTTCAAAATTAATAAACGTTTTCAAGACTCAACAATCACAACAAATGGATAGCCTAAAGATTGATAAACCGACTTTTCATTCAACATTGTTTTACAAAGACCACCCCAATCACTTAAACCATGAATGCATACTAAGTCGTAAGTCCATGTGACACGTCAGATCTGGCCATAACGTCTAGGCCGGGTTTGGGGTGTTACAGAAAATCGGTACCAAATTAACTTAATGTTTATTATTTCAAAAACCCAAATTGTTTTGTAAAATATAGGCACCACGATGAAGTATCGATAATTCCACCCTAAGTATCAATACATGAGATAAAATATCGATACCTACAAGCAAAATAGACTTCCTAAAATTCAAAAATAGCAGTGGTATCATTTTTAAATCCTGAATATCGATACCTCTGTTCTAGACCTTAAATATATAACATGTATCAGCACATTGATCATTCTCGATTAGTCCTAAATGTCATGCATCAAATACCTTATAAAATACACATAAAAATACCTCAAATGGAAGTCCCAAACATAATATTTTCAAGTCTACAAAATACCAATCATAATAGGCATGCAATCAACTAAAAATTCATAGTAAAATCACATACAATCTATTGCATTGCCTTTTTTTTTTCCAGAACCCAATTAAACAAATAACACCTACTAATACCAACTAAGTTCCTGGCTTGGATCACTCCTCGAGACCACACTGCTCACACCAGCACTACTTATCTGCAATGGTTTAAAAGAAGTGGGTGAGCTTAACAAGCTAAATGAATGCTCAAAATAACCACTACAAAAACAAGTCATCATGCATCAACCAAACAACTTATAGTATTTTTCTTGAACGTCTTTAACCTAGTGCCATAATTTACATATTTAATCATCTTTCATGTATCCCTTTTACACATTTATAGACAATATTTAGGCATATAGTTTGATACATATTAATCACATATAGTCACATATAATCCCATTTAGACACAATTTATAATAATTTGCATAGCATCCACATACTCATTTAGGAATACATCACATTACATATATACACTTTTTAAGATAATTTGGCACTTGACTTATGAAACATAAAAGTGAGCTCTATGCACTCATCAAATACACGAATGTCCAACACACCACACATAGACTCATCGAGTCAAACATATCCCATAAGTGTAGCTTATAGCTAATACTCTCCAACACACCGAACACACATATCTCAATGAATGGAGCTTAGCTCGTATTCCCTTATCTCTCAAAAAATTGTCCCTGGGCCTCAATGCCCTAACAATAACAACACATATTAGTGAGTACCCATAACCCTATGGCATGCCAACTATATCCAACAATTTCATTAAGTCACAAAGCCAAAATATCCATACTGTCATCAAATTTACTTTGCTGATTATTCATACATATTCTCTGCATAACCATATCATTAGCACATTATACACACTATCACATGGCATGAATAACATGTCCTCATATTTACCATCACAACAGTCATCACAACATGTTCATATTTTGTCACATCATAACTCTCTTTATCACAATTCACAAACATATTTATCACATATTTAGCATAGGTAAAAGAACACTTATACTCAAAATTTAGAGAAGGGGTTTAAGCTACCTCTACATTCCCAAATAACACAATGAATCATTTACAAGCAGCTAATCAAAACACTCACCAAAAGTTTTTACCAAAAACCAAAAACTTAGACAAGCTTTTCTTTGCCTTTATCTCTACTCATTAAAGGTCCTATTGACTCCAAAACTTCAACAAGTCAAACCATACAAACATATATTCAACAATCAATCATCAACTTCATTAAAATAGTCATAAACATAAGCCTAAGCTACCTTATCTTTTAACCAAAACTTTTAACATAGAAAACTTTAGATTTGAATAACTCAGTCTACACTTAATATTTTTACATGAAATGAATTCAATTCATCTACATATTCGCTCTCGACTAATTCCTAACCTTTAAACTACACAAAACTACACTTTTAAGGTATCAAATTTTTCAACAAGTTTTGGCCATTACAAAAAAAATTCATTAAAACACGAGAAATCCTTGATTAAACTCCAAAGTTACTTTAGAAAGCTTCTAATCATGTTAAAAAAGTTGAAAAACACTTTAAAATAAAGTTTTATCCACAAATCCAAAATTCACCATTAATGACCCTATTTTCGACTTTTATCAAGAACATGGGTTTTAATAGCTAAAAACTTAGTTTTAAATACTAGATAACATTAAAAACTCATAAGGAATTGAATTGTTACCTTAGGTGAAGAAAATCTATGCTTTTGATCAAAAACGCGAAAAACCTGACTTTGGATGTTTTTCTTGGTCTTTTATAGAGGTTTTGTGACAGCCCTAAAGTGACCCTAGTCGGAAAGTGGTCTCGAGACCGCTAAACCGAGTCACCAAATTATTTAAATACGATATTTATTGTCTAAAATATGTGAATATGAATGTGTGAAATTTTTAAGCTTCAATTTAGTAAATTGCATGTGAATTTAGTCAATAGGACTTATGTGTGACACTTTTGAAATGTGATAGGTTAAGCTATAAGGATCTATTAGTGCATGTGATAAAAGGGTGGACTTGCATGTCAATTTCCCCCTTAAATTAATAGTGGCCGGCCATGACAAGGAGGGTTGACAAAATATTATGGGCAAAACATGTCATAAACATGTTATGTTAGTGGTTCATGTTAAGAAAAATAAAATAAGGAGTATGGGCAATAAAATAATAATAATGAGAATGTAAATGATGGTAAACAAAAAAACAAAGAGAAAGGGAAGAAAAAAAAAGCTCTCATGTTGTTCTTGGCCGAATGGAAGGAAGAAAAGGAGGGGGAAGAGCTTGGAGAAAAATCGGTTATGGTGGTTTACTAGACTAAGGTATGTTGATGTTGTCCATGAGATTCATGCATGTTTTTAGTTGTTAGCTTGAGTCCTACCTAGCCCATGGTTCGAATCTTTGCTATGTCATGGAGATGATATTCGGCTAAGGTGGATTGGTGTTGAGGTTATTTGCATGCTAAAAGTGAAGCTTTGTAATGATGCATGTGATGGAGGATTGATGACTTTTGAATTTTCTTTTTAGCATTTTTGAGTTAGACCTTAAGTTCTTTGTTTAACCATTACCAAAATTGAAATGGTATGGTGTTTTGATGCATTCGGCCATGGTAGGAAGTAGGAGAGAAATATGGTTGTTGTTAGATGAAGTAGAGTCTAACAAATGAGCACATATGTGCATTAGTTGCTAGATGGAGAAGAATCGGCTAGCAAGTTGTGTGCTAAGCCGAATATAATTTTGAACATTATTGAGTAATGTATGTGCTTTGGAATAGATGGAATGGAGAGTATGCTTAAATTGTGTTATGAACAATTATATGTTAAATCGAGGTTTGCTAAGCTAGCTATTAAGGTGAAGGGCAATGTTAGTATTTGATTTCTAGTGTATATATGTGTAATAGTCGAGTTTGAACTTGAAACAAAATGGTATTTAGTCAATGCAAGTGACCATATTTGTAGAATGTATTAAGTATACAATCGGCCTCAACATAGACATGCATATTCGGCCACATGAATGAGTACATATGTTGATGTGTATGTTCGACCATAGGTAAGCATATTGATGGCTTTATCTTGACTTAAAAAATTCGGCTAAGGTGAATGATGACTAATATGTTGAATTTGATTCGTGATTTCATACATATATGACTCTAATGCCTAATATATAAGGGCTAAGTACCTTGAGTTCCTCTTTTGATGCTCAAATGATTAAATCAATTTATTTGTTAAATTAAGCTCAAGAGCAAAGGGGAACTAAATCCGATAAAGGGAAGGAAAAAGTGGTCGAATAGCCATCGAAATCGTTCGACAACATCCGAGGTAAGTTTTCGAGCAATGAGACTTAGTTTATGATTTGATTCAGTCATGATGTATGAGCATAACAAATATACAGTGAGATGATGATTCTACTTGAATTATATGTTGAGTTAATTAGTCTATACGTATGACGGGTAGCCGTATGTGCATAGAGATCATGTTATAAAGCAAACTAAACCATGCTGTTTGTATGTGGCTAGTGAGCCGAAATGGGAATGCTTAATACGTGACTTATGTTTGAACTCTAATTATGAAATTGAAATATAGATGTGTCATGATTTATTGATATGTGTATGAACATTCGGATGATAACCGGGCTAAGTCCCGAAGGCATTTGCGCTAGTGACTATATCCGGGCTAAGTCCCGAAGGCATTTGTGCGGGTTATTATATCCGGGCTAAGTCCCGAAGGCAATTGTGCGAGTTACTACATCCGGGCTAAGTCCCGAAGGCAATTGTGCGAGTTACTATATCCGAGCTATGTCCCGAAGGCATTCAAGCGAGTAGCTATATCCGGTTAAATCCCGAAGGTACTTGGCTTGGGAATGAGCGATCTTGCTGTAATAAATTTCAATTAATATGCTCGTAAATCCCAACGACGAGGTACATTTCGTATTTGCATTGGAGTAGTAAATTCCTTTGAAATATTATTCGCTCCGTTAATTAATGAGCTTCCGGCCTTGGGCCAAGTTGATCTTTTGTGTATGAATATAAGGTTTGGAAATGTGAAGTAAGTATGATATTGAGAATTTGTGCATATGAGATTATCCGTTTAGCCATATGAATGCTATACTTTAGTTGTGTCAAATTGCATGGCTCAAACTTACTAAGCATTAAATGCTTACTCCGTTTCTTTGATTCTCTGTTTTATAGATTTTGGTTCGTCAGCTATCGGACTCGGGATTATTGAAGTCGAAGTCATCCACACTATCAAAGCCTCTTTTGGTACACTTTTGGTTGAATTTTGAAATGGCATGTATAGGACTACCCCTTTTTGTTGGGGGTCATGGACCCTTTGGATTTGTATAATTTTGGATAGCCATGCGAAAATGGCTTATATATGTTTTTAGCATAAGGTTATAATCGTTTGGAATGGATATGGTTATTGAGAGGTGTGGATATGCTTGGCAAGGATTGGCCATTGGAATGGTTAATCACTATCATACTTTGTGCTATATATGCTAAAGGGTTAGTTGAATCATGGAAACTACGTAATAGGTAAAGTCTACCCTAAAGGCAGATGCTGACAGCAGCAGTGGTGTGAATTTGAAAAATCACTAAAAATAGTACGAATGGAATTAAATAGTGAATAAATTATGTAACCGAACCTTGATGAATCTATTTTCATATGAAAGTAACGAAAGGACCATATGAATTGTATTTTAAGAGATACTTAAGTTTTCGTGGGACTGGGCCGGAGCAACTTCTGGATCCCCTGATATGACTTTGGAAATTCATTATAATTTAACCAGAGATAATTAGAAGTCATGCCATATATGTATAGATTCCTTTTTGAGTCTAATTTCTTTAGAAACAAACGGTATAAGCATTGAAGCCCTGTACAAGGAGTTATCCAAGTCGAAACGCAGGAAGGTCAGTGTGGTCGAACCCTGTAACATGGGAGAATTTAACTAATAAAATGTACTAATTGTCCCGACCAAAAATTCTAGAAAAACAATTTTTAGATGGATATATGAGCCTAGTTCTAGGGAAAAATCACGAAACTGATTTTCGAGTTGTGGAACTCAAGATATGATTTTTAAGGTGACAGTGACACAGTTAGCCAGCTGTCTGGAAATTTTTAAAATGAACTGTGAAATTAAGTGAACTAAGTCTGTTAACCCCTCGTGTTCGACCCCGGCGACGCTCTCTGGTACGGGGTGCTACAATTTTATTGGTATCAGAGCTACGATTTAGTCGATTCTAGGACTACCGTAATACGTGTGGGTCTAGCTATACATGCCATTTTGTGATTATTTGATAGTGTGGTGATTTCTGACAATTGAAAATGTGTTTATTTATAGTAATAGATCCCGATCCCGACCGAGCGGTAGTGATGATCTTGAGAGTGTAGCGCTTTGCTCCGACAAAGGACAGCTCCGGCGGACTCTCAACCTATTGCTAGTAATCCGAATGATGAAGCTAGACAAGCTTTCTATAGCATGATGAATGATTGGTTCAACCAATACATTCGAACTAATACGGCTGTTCCACAACCTCCATTCCCGACTAATGCCACCCCCGCACCTACAATACCTCCGACAACTGACCACATAAGGTCAAATAAGCCCCCAGTTGACAGAATCCGAAAACACGGGGCTACTGAATTTAAGGCTACGGATAGCGATGATGCCGAGCAAGCTAAATTTTGGTTGGACAACACTATTCGGGTCCTCGATGAGCTATCTTGCACACCTGATGAGTGCCTAAAGTGTACTATCTTCTTGCTGCGTGATTCTGCATACTATTGGTGGAATACATTGACTTCTGTTGTGCCCAAAGAGCAAGTAACTTGGGAATTTTTCCAAACCGAGTTTCAGAAAAAGTATATCAGTCAGAGATTCATGGATCAAAAATGGAAGGAATTTCTTGAACTTAAACAAGGTTCCATGTCGGTTACCGACTATGAACAAAAATTTGTGAGGCTTAGCCGGTACGCACGAGAATGCATTTCCTCAGAAGCTGTAATGTGTAAACGTTTCGAGGATGGACTAAATGATGATATAAAGCTGTATGTTGGCATCTTGGAAATTCGAGAGTTTGTGGTACTTGTCGAGCGAGCTTGCAAAGCCGAGGAGCTCAGCATGGAGAAAAGAAAAGCTGATATGGGAGCAAAGGAGTTTCGTAAGAGGTCTTTGGGGAGGCCCTTTCAACAGTCATCGAAGAAATTCAGAGATGATTTGGGGCGATCTAGAGACACTTCTGGTTTTTCTAGACGAGACCGTGATCGACCCCCTGTGAGTGCAAGAGTCACTTCAGTCGCCAGTGCTGGAAATGATCGTCGAGACAGAACAGAGTGTCGGTATTGCGGTAAATGGCACTTGGGGAGTTGTAGATTCCATGACCGCTCCTGTTACAAGTGCGGGTCAGCCGACCACTTTATCAAAGATTGCCCGAGATTGTCTAAACAGAACGAAAATCAGAGTGGGAAACCTGGTGCTACTACTGCTTGGGGTAGACCGTCTAGGAATACGGGCAATGCTAGTGGCGGTCAGAGAGGATCTAGAGATGCTACAACCAGATCCGAGGCTTGTGCTCCTGCTAGAGCTTACGCTATACGCGCACGCGAGGATGCTTCCTCGCCAGATGTTATTACCAGTACTTTTACTCTATTTGATACTAATGTGATTGCTTTGATTGACCCTGGTTCTACTCATTCTTATATATGTGAAACCTTAGCATCCAGTAAGACTCTACCTGTTGAGTCTGCTGAGTTTGTAATTCGGGTGTCAAATCCTTTGGGTCGTTACGTGCTTGTCGACAAAGTGTACAAGAAATGTCCCCTAGTAATCCGAGGTTCCTGTTTTCCGGCCGATTTGATGCTTTTACCGTTTGGCGAATTCGATGTTATCCTCGGTTTACATTTGTTGACCGTGCATGACGCGGTTATGAATTGCAAAAGCAAGAATATTGATTTGAGGTGCGCAAATAACGAGATAATCCGAGTTGAGTCTACGGACTTAAAGGGGTTGTCAGTTGTAATATCATCAATGTTGGCCCAGAAATATGTAAGAAAGGGGTGTGAAGCATACCTTGCATATGTACTTGATGACAAAGAGCTAGAAAAGAAGCCCGAATCGGTGCCAGTGGTTTGTGAATACCCAGATGTTTTTCCCGAAGAATTATCGGGTTTACCACCTGTTCGGGAGGTAGAGTTTGGTATTGAGCTTGTACCCGGGACTACACCAATTTCGATAGCTCCGTATCGTATGGCACCAACCGAGTTAAAAGAATTGAAAGCTCGGTTGCAAGAGTTGACGGATAGGGTTTCGCCGACCAAGTTTCTCACCTTGGGTGCACCAAGATTGTTTGTGAAAAGAAGGACGGAACCATGAGGTTGTGCATCGACTATCGTCGGTGAATAAAGTGACAATAAAGAATAAATATCCGTTGCAGCGCATTGATGATTTGTTTGATCAACTAAAGGGAGCCTCGGTGTTTTCAAAGATAGATTTGAGATCGAGGTTATTATCGATTCATGAATTCGAGATTCGGATATACCCAAAGCGCTTTCGAGCGAGATACGGTCACTCTGAATTCTTAGTGATGCCGTTTGGGCTCACTA
Organism: Gossypium herbaceum; assembly: GCA_025502765.1. Lineage (NCBI taxonomy): Eukaryota > Viridiplantae > Streptophyta > Magnoliopsida > Malvales > Malvaceae > Gossypium > Gossypium herbaceum. Next base: position 56,938,788 of record CP106689.1, read on the forward strand.
ATGCCCTACGGTATTTATGGATTTGATGAATCGGATCTTTAGACCGTATTTGGATCGGTTTGTAGTTGTGTTTATCGATGATATTTTGGTCTATTCGAGAAATGAAACCAATCATGCTGAACACCTGGGATTAGTGTTGCAAATTTTACGGGATAAGCAGTTATATGCTAAGTTTAGTAAGTGTGAGTTCTGGTTAAGAGAGGTTAGCTTCTTGGGCCATGTGGTATCCGCATCGGGTATTCGAGTTGACCCGAACAAGATTTCGACCATATTTAACTGGAAGCCTCCAAGAAATATTACTGAGGTTCGGAGGTTTTTGGGACTTGCCGGTTACTATCGATGGTTTGTAAAAGGTTTCTCGATGATAGCCACACCAATGACGAAGCTACCTCAATAAGATGTTAAGTTCGAATGGACGGAAAAATGTCAGAAAAGTTTTGATCAACTGAAAACTTATTTGACTGAAGCTCCAATTTTAGTGCAGCCCGAATCAGGCAAAGAGTTTGTCATCTATAGTGATGCCTCCCTACTTGGGTTAGGTTGTGTATTGATGCAAGAAGGTTGAGTTGTGGCCTATGCGTCGAGACAATTAAAGCCACATGAGAAAAATTATCCGACCCATGATCTCGAATTAGCTGCCATCGTATTCGCTTTGAAAATATGGCGACATTACTTATTTGGTGAGAAGTGTCATGTATTTTCGGATCACAAAAGTCTCAAATATTTGATGACTCAAAGAGACTTAAATCTGCAACAAAGACGTTGGCTCGAGTTGTTGAAAGATTATGAGCTTGTCATTGACTATCACCCGGGAAAGGCTAATGTGGTTGCGGATGCCTTAAGTCGTAAATCACTATTTTCTTTACAAGCGATGAATGTACACTTGTCCGTTCTATCCGACAATGTGTTAGTGGCAGAATTAAAGGCCAAACCATTGTTGATTCATCAAATTCGTGAAGCTCAGAAAGTCGATGATGAATTGGTTGCAAAACGGGCTGAATGTATTCCGAATGTGGAATCAGAGTTTCAAGTTGATGATGACGATTGTTTGAGGTTCAGAAATCGTTTGTGTGTTCCAAGAAATTCAGAACTTATTTCGATGATTCTGAACGAAGCTCATTGTAGCCGAATGTCAATCCACCCGGGGAGTACGAAAATGTACAACGACCTAAGACGTTAGTTTTGGTGGCATGGTATGAAACGAGACATTTCCGATTTTGTCTCAAAGTGCTAAGTATGTCAGCAAGTGAAGGCGGAACATCAAGTGCCTACTGGTTTACTTCAGCCGATCATGATACCTGAATGGAAATGGGACCGAGTCACGATGGATTTTGTATCTGGGTTGCCAGTGTCAGCAAGTAAGAAAGATGCGATTTGGGTCGTTGTTGATAGACTGGCTAAGTCGACTCACTTTATCCCCGTACGCACGGATTTTTCAATGGATAAACTAGCTGAATTGTATGTTTCTCAGATTGTGAGATTACACGGGGTACCTATTTCTATCGTGTCAGATAGAGATCCGAGATTCACCTCACGATTTTGGAAGAAATTGCAAGAAGCTTTGGGTACCAAGTTGCATTTTAGCACCGCTTTTCACCCGCAAACCGATTGTCAATCCGAGTGGATAATTCAGATACTTGAGGATATGTTGAGATGTTGCATCCTCGAGTTCAGTGGTTCATGGGAATGGTATTTACCTTTGATTGAATTCGCTTACAACAACAGTTTTCAATCAAGTATTAAGATGGCACCTTACGAGGCTTTGTACGGTTGTAAATGCCGTACACCATTGTTTTGGACCGAGCTCGGTGAAAGTAAAATTTTCGGAGTTGATTTGATTAAAAATGCTGAAGCAGAAAGTAAAAGTAATCCGTGAAAGTCCAAGGCGACCACGGATCGTCGAAATCGTATCGGATTTGAAATGAAAAGACATTGAATATCGGTGGGAGATAAAGTGTTTCTTAAAGTTTCGCCTTGGAAAAGATACTCGATTTGGCCGTAAGGGCAAGTTGAGTCCGAGATTCATTGGGCCGTCTGAAATCTCCGAACGAGTTGGTCCGATTCGCGTATAGATTGATTTTGCCCCGAACTTGAAAAGATTCACGACGTCTTTCATGTTTCGATGCTTGACGTTATAGATCGATCACACATGATTAATCCATCGAAGTTGAAATTCAATCGACTTGAGTTATGAAGAAGAACCGATTCGTATCCTAGCTCGTGAAGTGAAAGAGTTGCGAAACAAAAGGGTTCCGTTAGTAAAGGTGTTATGGCTCAAACACGGAGTCGAAGAAGCTACTTGGGAAACCGAGAACTCTATGAGAGAACGATACCCAAACCTATTTACCGGTAAGATTTTCGGGGACGAAAATTTCTTAAGTGGGGGAGAGTTGTGACAGCCCTAAAGTGACCCTAGTCGGAAAGCGGTCTCGGGACCGCTAAACCGAGTCACCAAATTATTTGAATACGATATTTATTGTCTAAAATATGTGAATATGAATGTGTGAAAGTTTTAAGCTTCAATTTAGTAAATTGCATGTGAATTTAGTCAATAGGACTTATGTGTGACACTTTTGAAATGTGATAGGTTAATCTATAAGGATCTATTAGTGCATGTGATAAAAGGGTGGACTTGCATGTCAATTTCCCCCTTAAATTAATAGTGGCCGGCCATGACAAGGAGGGTGGACAAAATATTATGGGCAAAACATGTCATAAACATGTTATGTTAGTGGTTCATGTTAGGAAAAATAAAATAAGGAGTATGGGCAATAAAATAATAATAATGAGAATGTAAATGATGGTGAACAAAAAAAAAAAGAGAAAGGGAAGAAAAAAAAAGCTCTCATGTTGTTCTTGGCCGAATGGAAGGAAGAAAAGGAGGGGGAAGAGCTTGGAGAAAAATCGGTTATGGTGGTTTACTAGACTAAGGTATGTTGATGTTGTCCATGAGATTCATGCATGTTTTTAGTTGTTAGCTTGAGTCCTACCTAGCCCATGGTTCGAATCTTTGCTATGTCATGGAGATGATATTCGCTAAGGTGGATTGGTGTTGAGGTTATTTTCATGCTAAAAGTGAAGCTTTGTAATGATGCATGTGATGGAGGATTGATGACTTTTGAATTTTCTTTTAGCATTTTGAGTTAGACCTTAAGTTCTTTGTTTAACCATGACCAAAATTGAAATGGTATGGTGTTTTGATGCATTCGGCCATGGTAGGAAGTAGGAGAGAAATATGGTTGTTGTTAGATGAAGTAGAGTCTAACAAATGAGCACATATGTGCATTAGTTGCTAGATGGAGAAGAATCGGCTAGCAAGTTGTGTGCTAAGCCGAATATAATTTTGAACATTATTGAGTAATGTATGTGCTTTGGAATAGATGGAATGGAGAGTATGCTTAAATTGTGTTATGAACAATTATATGTTAAATCGAGGTTTGATAAGCTAGCTATTAAGGTGAAGGGCAATGTTAGTATTTGATTTCTAGTGTATATATGTGTAATAGTCGAGTTTGAACTTGAAACAAAATGGTATTTAGTCAATGCAAGTGACCATATTTGTAGAATGTATTAAGTATACAATTGGCCTCAACATAGACATGCATATTCGGCCACATGAATGAGTACATAGGTTGATGTGTATGTTCGACCATAGGTAAGCATATTGATGGCTTTATCTTGACTTAGAAAATTCGGCTAAGGTGAATGATGACTAATATGTTGAATTTGATTCGTGATTTCATACATATATGACTCTAATGCCTAATATATAAGGGCTAAGTACCTTGAGTTCCTCTTTTGATGCTCAAATGATTAAATCAATTTATTTGTTAAATTAAGCTCAAGAGCAAAGGGGAACTAAATCCGATAAAGGGAAGGAAAAAGTGGTCGAATAGCCATCAAAATCGTTCGACAACATCCGAGGTAAGTTTTCGAGCAATGAGACTTAGTTTATGATTTGATTCAGTCATGATGTATGAGCATAACAAATATCTGATGAGATGATGATTCTACTTGAATTATATGTTGAGTTAATTAATCTATACGTATGACGGGTAGCCGTATGTGCATAGAGATCATGTTATAAAGCAAACTAAACCATGCTGTTTGTATGTGGCTAGTGAGCCGAAATGGGAATGCTTAATACGTGACTTATGTTTGAACTCTAATTATGAAATTGAAATATAGATGTGTCATGATTTATTGATATGTGTATGAACATTCGGATGATAACCGGGCTAAGTCCTGAAGGCATTTGCGCTAGTGACTATATCCGGGCTAAGTCCCGAAGGCATTTGTGCGGGTTATTATATCCGGGCTAAGTCCCGAAGGCAATTGTGTGAGTTACTACATCCGGGCTAAGTCCCGAAGGCAATTGTGCGAGTTACTATATCCGGGCTACGTCCCGAAGGCATTCGAGCGAGTAGCTATATCCGGTTAAATCCCGAAGGTACTTGGCTTGGGAATGAGCGATCTTGTTGTAATAAATTTCAATTAATACGCTCGTAAATCCCAACGACGAGGTACGTTTCGTATTTGCATTGGAGTAGTAAATTCCTTTGAAATATTATTCGCTCCGTTAATTAATGAGCTTCCGGCCTTGGGCCAAGTTGATCTTTTGTGTATGAATATAAGGTTTGGAAATGTGGAGTAAGTATGATATTGAGAATTTGTGCATATGAGATTATCCGTTTAGCCATATGAATGCTATACTTTAGTTGTGTCAAATTGCATGGCTCAAACTTACTAAGCATTAAATGCTTACTCCGTTTCTTTGATTCTCTGTTTTATAGATTTTGGTTCGTCAGCTATCGGACTCGGGATTATTGAAGTCGAAGTCGTCCACACTATCAAAGCCCCTTTTGGTACACTTTTGGTTGAATTTTGAAATGGCATGTATAGGACTACCCCTTTTTGTTGGGGGTCATGGACCCTTTGGATTTGTATAATTTTGGATAGCCATGCGAAAATGGCTTATATATGTTTTTAGCATAAGGTTATAATCGTTTGGAATGGATATGGTTATTGATAGGTGTGGATATGCTTGGCAAGGATTGGCCATTGGAATGGTTAATCACTATCATACTTTGTGCTATATATGCTAAAGGGTTAGTTGAATCATGGAAACTACGTAATAGGTAAAGTCTACCCTAAAGGCAGATGCTGACAGCAGCAGTGGTGTGAATTTGAAAAATCACTAAAAATAGTAGGAATGGAATTAAATAGTGAATAAATTATGTAACCGAACCTTGATGAATCTATTTTCATATGAAAGTAACGAAAGGACCATATGAATTGTATTTTAAGAGATACTTAAGTTTTCGTGGGACTGGGCCGGAGCAACTTCTGGATCCCCTGATCTGACTTTGGAAATTCATTATAATTTAACCAGAGATAATTAGAAGTCATTCCATATATTTATAGATTCCTTTTTGAGTCTAGTTTCGTTAGAAACAAACAGTATAAGCATTGAAGCCCTGTACAAGGAGTTATCCAAGTCGCAATGCAGGAAGGTCAGTGTGGTCGAACCCTGTAACATGGGAGACTTTAACTAATAAAATATACTAATTTTCCCGACCAAAAATTCTATAAAATCAATTTTTTGATGGATATATGAGCCTAGTTCTAGGGAAAAATCACAAAACTAATTTTCGAGTTGTGGAACTTAAGATATGATTTTTAAGGTGACAGTGACACAGTTAGCCAGCTATCTGGAAATTTTTAAAATGAACTGTGAAATTAAGTGAACTAAGTCTGTTAACCCCTCGTGTTCGACCCCGGCGACGGTCTCGGGTACGGGGTGCTACATGTTTAAGGTTCAAAGTTGATAGAAATCAAAGAGGATTAGGAATTAGAGTTCAAAATTGATTGAAATAGAAAGAGAGAATCAAGGGATGACAGCACTAGTTTTAGGGAAGAGTTAACGTGAAAAACTATAGGTGGGAAGAAAAAATAGGTTGGTTTTTAAATTTTGGTCTAATTGCTTCTTTAAAACTTCACAATTTTGATTGTTTTAAAAATCAGTCCTTTTTTTAATATTTGTAACTAATTTTCAAAAATTGATTTAATTTTCTAAAAACCATAATTGAAAACATTACTAACATGCAATGTCATAGAATTCTGAACACTCAAAGGCTAAAATTCATAAAATACCCTTAAAACTCCTAGGCCTTATTTTAGGGTGTTACAATTCTCCCCTCTAAAAAGAATTTCATCCTTGAAATACCTTACTGACACATCACTTACTTAATCACAAGATATGCTATTTCTACTTTTGAATGAACTATCACACTTTCATTGCACACTCTGATTCTCATTCTCTCTAACTTCCTACTACTTTCCTTAATGATTCTATTCACTACCATGAACTATTCTATGATAATTTTGCCAACGATTCCCTCTATTCCTATGACACTCTCATCTATAAATCTCATAACCATTTTTTTTCTTAAATCAATAATCCTTAAATAAATTCTATATTTATTAGTTATATCACCAAAGCCCTTTGATGGAAGTGATAATTGGAGTGCTTCAGCGGATTGCTAATGCTAACCTTACTCCTGCACTTGCCAATCCTTCACTTGTGAACCGTGGGTTACTGTTTGAACGTCTTCGAGTGTTGGGTGGTAAAGAGTTTTCTAGGGTTATAGGGACTAATCCAACCATAGTTGAGTATTGGTTGGCAGTTGAAAGGATCCTTAAACAGATGTCCTGTTCTGACGAGGAAAAGTCGGGTTGTGCTGTGTCCTTACTTAACAGTAGGACTCATCATTGGTGGAATATGATTAGGAGGGGTACTGTTTTTGATAAATTGTCTTGGAGTTATTTTCTTAAGGTTTTTAAGAGGAATTTTATTGGCAAGCAGTACATGGAAGCTCGTAAGCAGGAATTTCTAGATTTTGTTCAAGGTAATTTGTTAGTGGCTAACTATAAGGCTGAGTTTGTACGACTTAGTTAGTATGCTCCTAAGATGGTTCTTTTTTAGAGGGACCATTGTAAGAGGTTTTGATTTGGATTGAATTGAGAGATTTGGGTTTACTTGGTAGCTTAGAACATGGAGATGTTTGGTGAGTTAGTTGAGAAAGCCAAAGATGTTGAGGGGACTTTGGTTGAACTGCCTCGCTCTGTAGTTACTGAATCTGGTAAGAGAACTTCTAGTGGTGTATTTGACTGACCACCTAAGAGAAGGTGTGATACTCAGGGTTCTAACAGGAGTGCTGTAACACCCCGTTCCCGATACCGTCGCCGGAGTCGGACACGAGGGGTTCTCAGTCCAACTCTCATGTGTCACAAAGACTATTTTTCACATTTCCAGTCCAGCTGGCAAACTGCGTCCCTGTCACCTTAAAAATCATATCTCGAGTTCCAGAACTTGAAACCCAGTTCCGTAAATTTTCCCCGAATTTAGACTCATATATCCATCCGTGGATTTATTTCTAAAATTTTTGGTCGGGCCAATTGGTACAGTTTATTAGTTAAAGTCACCCCTGTTTTGGGGTTCAACTACACTGACCTTTGCATATTACGACCTGGATATCATCTCGTACAGAGCTCCAATGCTCATGTCGTTTGTTTCTAATGAAACTATACTCAAAGGGGAATCTAAGCATATAAGGCATGACTTCTAATTGTTTCTGGATAATTTATGGTAAATTTTCAAAGTCGAAACATAGAATCCAGAAACCGTTCTGGCCCTGTCTCACGAAATCTTGAATATCTCTGAAAATACAGCTCATATGGGTGTTTCGTTTCATCCATATGAAAATAGACCCATCAAGCTTCGAGTACGTAATTTTTTTAGCAATTAATTCCACTTCTACAATTTTTAGTGATTTTTCGATCTCATATCACTGCTGCTATCCGCAACAGTTACTGCAGTAGACTATGCCAATTTCATGAATCCTTCCTTAGCCTTACTAATCATCCATCATACATGACACAAATTATGGCCACCTTATCAAAATTAAGGTTTCTAAGACTCGTGGCTATAGATTCTAGCATCCCACTCAAACGACCACATAGGCCATTTTCACATGGCTTAAAGTTTACAACCCAAAATTTAACAAAACAAAATAGCCCATACATGCCAAATGTTCTCCTAAGTTGACTAAGAAGACAATACCAAAAATTGCTCACGGTGTGATGACTTCTGTTGTGATTCTGAACACCCAAAAGGAGACGAGTCCAAGAAACCTAAAATGGGTGACAAGAAAACACCGAGTGAGTTTATAACTCAGTAAGTCATAAGCATTCGCAACCATCCATTAATAACATTATCATAAACCGAAATAATGAAACAAAGCCAAGTGTTCTAGCCATACCGACTATACCATAGTTCCTTAGATCCTTCGGATCAATCTCATACCAAGTCATACATTTACATTTCATATACTATTCAATAGGATATTTGAAGCAATTTCCATACATCATTTCATTTCAGCAACAATCATGCAATTGAAATCATCGCATAGATTTAACTCTTACCAACTCCACCCCGAGCATGAACATAGCATCTATTAGCCATGAACTCAAGGTACTTACTTTTTACGCTGTCCATACTCATCACGATAGAGTCACCCTCCATATAATTATTCAATCGGAGATATATGTAGAGTTCGCACACATAGTGCTTAACACTCAATCACGCACACTTAGTGCCATGTGATCCAAGCCCGCACACATAGTGCCATAAAGTCCAAACTCGCACACTTAGTGCCATACATTACAAGCTCGCACACTCGGTGCCAATCTAAATCACCGTACACATCTATTTCTCGCACACTTAGTGCTGAAGCAACTTCCTACACATTTCACTATCTCTTTTACATTCAACATTAACATCTTTTCATACACATACATTTGTATATATTTCATCTCATTAAACACAATTGCATAGATATTACAATCATTTAAGCAATATCAAATATATGCTTAATGACTTACCTTGTGTTGGGTAGAACGGTTCCAACTCGGCTATTCAACCGCTTTCTCCTTTCCTTTATCCGATTTAGTTCCCCTTTGCTCTTGAGCTTAATTTAACAATTAAATTGATTTAATCATTTTGAATATCAAAGAGAAATTCAAGGTACTCAACCCTTATTTTTAATAATAAGACCAACCATACACCTATAATAACATCCAATTCATTAATTATTTTAGCACACGCATGGCACATAAGGTTAACTAAAGCTACATTCACTCATAAGATAGCACCCTTAAAGAGCTCATACCATGACTATACCTAACCGAATTCAAATAGAGAATTTAGTACAATTACACCTTCTTACTAATGTGTAATTCTAGCATGCTTTAATACTTTATACACCTCATTCGGCCCTAACCATTCACTTAACTTATATGTACAAATTCCATCCCAAAATTAAGAGTTGCAACTACAATTAGGTTACAACAATGCCCATCAACGACCGAATGCTTAAGCACAACTATACTAAAATTCATCCAACCTTGCTAGCACTCACTATTCCTTAACCGAATGTCATAAACCCAAGCCACACATTTTGTTCATTAGGACCTTTCAATGACCACATTCGGCCCCCCCTTATGAACAAACCAATTTCAACCTTCAAGAGAAAGTATATGTACCAAGAGCTTCAAACTACTTGGCCGAATATCAAACCTCCAAACAACCAAACTTAATCCATGAAATGAGTAGAACTTGAACTAATCACCTTATTTATACCTAAATTTCCAAGAATTTCAAAGTGCTTACCTCTTCCTAAGCATCATCCAAGCGAATCATGAACAAAGAGTTCCTTTCTTCTTCTTCCCTCAAGTCACGGCAATGGAGAAAAGATGAGCATTCTTTCTTTTTTTCATTTTTCCTTCTTTACTAACAATATTTTATCTCCAATAACCCCACTTCTTATTATAATATCTAATTAACATATATATTGCCCATCAACAATCCATCTTGGCCGCCACTACAAAGGAATTGGGGAATTTGACATGCAAGTCCACCCTTGTGTCATCATGCATTAACAAGCCATTTAAAATTAGCCTATCATATTTCACCATGTCTCATATTGATCCCTATTTAATAATTTCTCATGCAATTGGCAAAATTAGAGAATGAAACTTCCACATACTCATGTACACACATAATAAGCATAGAATATAGCAATTAATTATTTTTATGACTCGGTTTTGTGGTCCCGAAACCACATCCCGACTAGGGTCAAATTAGGGCTGTTACAATTCTCCCCCACTTAAGAAATTTTCGTCCTCGAAAATCTTACCGGTAAATAGGTTTGGGTAACGCTCTTTCATAAAGTTCTCGGGTTCCCAAGTAGCTTATTCCATCCCTTGTTTGAGCCATAACACTTTTACTAATGGAACCCTTTTGTTTCGCAACTCTTTCATTTCACGAGTTAGGATACGAATCGGTTCTTCTTCATAACTCATATTGGCTTGAATCTCAACCTCTGATGGACTAATTACGTGGGACGGATCAGACCTATAGCGTCGAAGCATCAAAACATGAAAGACGTCGTGAATCTTTTCAAGTTCAGGGGGCAAAATCAAACGATACGCAACTGGGCCAACTCGTTCAGAGATTTCGCACGGCCCAATAAATCTCGGGCTCAACTTGCCCTTACGGCCGAATCTGAGTATCTTTTTCCAAGGTGAAACTTTAAGAAACACTTTATCTCCCACCTGATACTCAATGTCCTTTCGTTTCAAATCCGCGTACGATTTCTGACGATCTGTGGACGACTTTAGACTTTCACAGATTACCTTTACCTTCTGTTCAGCATCTTTAATCAAATCTACTCCGAAAATTTTGTTTTCACCGAGCTCGGTCCAAAACAATGGTGTACGGCATTTACGCCCGTACAAGGCTTCGTAAGGCGCCATCTTAATACTTGATTGAAAACTATTGTTGTAAGCGAATTCAATCAAAGGTAAATACCGTTCCCATGAACCACTGAACTCGAGGATGCAACATCTCAACATATCCTCAAGTATCTGAATTATCCGCTCGGATTGACCATCGGTTTGGGGTGAAAGGCGGTTTGAAATACAACTTGGTACCTAAAGCTTCTTGCAATTTCTTCCAAAATCGCGAGGTGAACCTCGGATCCCTATCCGACACTACGTAAATCGGTACCGTGTAATCTCACAATCGAGAAACATACAATTCAGCTAGCTTATCCATTGAGAAAATCCGTGACACGGGATAAAGTGAGCCGACTTAGTCACCTATCAACAACAACCCAAATCGCATCCTTTTACTAGTCGACAATGGCGGCCGGACACAAAGTCCATTGTGACCCGATCCCATTTCCACTCGGGTATCATGATCGGTTGAAGTAACCACGAAGGCACTTGATGTTCCGCTTTCACTTGTTGACATATTAAACATCTCGAGACAAAGTTGGAGATGTCTCGTTTCCTACCATGCCACCAAAACCGACATTTCAAATTGTTGTACATCTTCGTACTCCCCGGGTGAATTGACATTCGGCTACAATGAGCTTCGTTCAGAATCATTGAAATGAGTTCTGAATTTCTTGGAACACACAAACGATTTCTGAACCTCAAACAATCATCATCATCAATTTGAAACTCCAGTTCCTTGTTTGAAACACACTCAGCCTGTTTTGCAACCAACTCATCGTCAACTTTCTGAGCTTCGCGAATTTGATGAGTCAATAATGGTTTGGCCTTTAATTTGGCTATTAACACATTGTCGGGTAGGATAGACAAGTGTACATTCATAGCTCGTAAAGCAAACAATGATTTTCGACTTAAGGCGTCCGCAACCACATTAGCCTTTCCCGGGTGATAATCAATGACCAGCTCATAATCTTTCAACAACTCAAGCCAACGTCTTTGTCTCAGATTTAAGTCTCTTTGAGTCATCAAATATTTAAGACTTTTGTGGTCCGAATAAATATGACACCTTTCCCCAAACAAGTAATGCCGCCATATTTTCGTAGGCGAACACTATGGCCGCCAATTCAAGATCATGGGTCGGATAGTTTCTCTCATGCGGCTTTAATTGTCTCGATCGTAAGCCACAACTCGACCTTCTTGCATCAACACACAACCTAGCCCAAGTAAGGATGCATCACTATAGATGACAAACTCTTTCTGGGACTCGGTTGTACTAGCATCGGAGCTTGGTTAAGCAGTCTTTAGTCGATCGAAACTTTCTTGACACGTCCGACCACTCGAACTTAACATCTTTTGGAGTAGTTTCGTCATCGGTGCAGCTATCATCGAAAAACCTTTCACAAATCGTCGATAGTATCCGCAAGCCCCAAAAGCTCCTAACCCGGTAACATTCCTTGAGGTTTCCAATCGACTATGGCCGAAATTTTGTTCGGTCCACCGACACCGTCGCGGACACCACGTGCCCCAAAAAGCTAACCTCTCTCAACCAAAATTCACATTTCTTGAACTATGCGATAATCGCTTATCTCGTAAAATTTGCAACACTAGCCTCGGTGTTCGGTGTTCGATTTCATCTCGAATAGACCAAAATGTCATCGATAAATACAACCACGAACCGATCCAAGTATGGCCTGAAAATTCTATTCATTAAATCCATAAATACCGCAGGGGCATTAGTGAGCCCAAACGGCATCACTAAGAATTCGTAGTGGCCGTACCTCGTTCTAAAAGCAGTTTTGGGTATGTCCGATTCTCGGACCCTCAACTGATAGTAACCAGATCTCAAATCTATCTTGGAAAATACTGAGGTGCCCTTTAATTGATCAAACAAATCATCAATACGTGGCAACGGGTATTTATTCTTTATGGTCACTTTATTCAACTGACGATAGTTGATGCACAATCTCATGGTTCCATCCTTCTTTTTCACAAACAATACGGGTGTGCCCCATGGAGAAAAACTCGGTCAAGCGAAACCTCTATCCATCAATTCTTGCAATTGAACCTTCAATTCCTTTAATTAGTTAATGCCATACGACACGGGCTATTGAGATCGGCGTAGTACCGGTACCACTTGATGCCGGATTCCACTTCTCGAACCGGTGGTAATCCCGGTAACTCCTCAGGAAAAACATCTGAATACTCACAAACCACTGGTACCGATTCGAGCTTCCTTTCCATCTCTTTACTCTCAAACACATACGCAAGGTATGATTCACACCCCTTTTTCACATATCTCCGAGCGGTCATAGAAGATATTATCGCTAGCACTCCTCTTAAGTTAGTAGACTCGACTCGGACTACCTCATTATTTGTACTCCTCAAATCAATGGTTTTCCTTTTGCAGTCCACCACTGCATCATGCACGGTCAGCCAATCCATACCAAGAATAACATCGAATTCATCAAATGGTAGAAGTATCGATCGGTAGGAAAGCAGATTCTCGAATTATTAGGGGCATCTCTTGCACACCTTATCAACGAGTACGTATTGACCCAAAGGGTTTGACACTGAATTACGAACTCAAGAGACTCAACAGTAAAGTCTTCTTGGAGGCTAAGGTTTCACATACATATGAATGAGTAGAGCCAGGTCAATCAATGCAATCACACTAGTATCAAAGAGAGTGAAAATACCGGTGATAACGTCGGGAGGATGCCTCCTCTCGAGCGCGGATAGCATATGCTCTAGCAGAGCACGAGTCTCAGATCGAACAACCGTATCGAGACCCTCTCGATTACCACCCCTACCTCCGAAATCCTCGGGGTCTACCTCTAGCCGTCGTCCCACTAGATCTTGCACCTTGCATCTTATTCTTCTAGTCTAGCTCGTGCAATCTCTAATGAAGTGGTCTTTTGAACCGCATCCATAACAGCCCTATTAATGGACTTACCCCAACATTCACCTATGTGTCGTCTTCCACATTGGGGGCATTCGAGCTTTTCTTGACAATTATTGCCCACACTAGCTACCAAGTAGCTCGTGAGTCCATCGATGGTCGTGCTCTAATGGAAAACCCCGATCGCCTCGACTTATTTGTGTCCTCTCGAACTTCTTTACACGAAAATGGAGCCTTGCCGTCGATCTTTTACGATAATCTCTAGCTTCAAATCCAGCCTTCCTCTTCTCCCTTCCGAGCTCTTCCGCCTTGCGTGCTCGTTCAACTAGTGTCACAAATTCTTTTATCTCCAAAATACCCACCAGTAGCTTTAACTCTTCATTCAATCCTCTTCAAATCTTTTGCACATAGCAACCTCATCAGCCACACACTCCGAGCATACCAACTAAGTCTTACGAACTCATGTTCGTATTCGATACAAATCATACAACCTTGCTTGAGCTCCAAGAATTCCTTACGCTTTTGATCGATGAACCGTTGACTAATGTATTTCTTTGAAATTCGTTTGGAAGAAATCCCAAGTAACTTGTTCCTTTGGGACTATGGAAATTAAGGTCCTCCACCAATAGTAGGTGAGTCTCGCAACAAGGATATAGCACACTTAAGACATTCATCGGTGTGCATGACAGTTCATCAAACACTCTAATGGTGTTATCAAGCGAACTCACCTTTCGGCATCATCAAGAACTATGGCCTTAAACTCCTCGGCCTCGCTTCCTAATCAAGTCCACAGGGGTTTACTCACCTCACAGGATCAAGAATCGATGGCATTACGGGCTCTTGGGGTGGATTATTTACATTTGGGAATGGTTGGACACCGGATTGGTTCGGGCATATTACGCGACCCACTCATTCATCATGGTGAAGAAGGCTTGTTTCGCCTTCATCTTGATTATTCGCGGATGACTGAGGCTCAACAGCGGTGTCCCTTGCGCAGGGCAGCCGCTACACTTTCAACGTCATCCGCCAAGGGTCTCTACCGGGTTCCATTTGCTAATCAAAACAAAAATTTCAACCGTCAAGTCATCACATTTTAAGCACTAACACATTGGCATGTATAGCTAGACTCACACGCTACGGTAGTCCTAGAACCGACTAAACCATAGCTCGATACCAATAAAATTGTAACACCTGTTCCCGATATCGTCGCCGAGTCGGACACGAGGGTTCTCATCCAACTCTCATGTGTCACATGACTATTTTTCACATTTCCAGTCAAATTGGCAAACTGCGTCCTGTCACCTTAAAATCATATCTCGAGTTCCAGAACTCAAAACCAGTTCCGTAAATTTTCCCGAATTTAGACTCATATATCCCTCCTTGGATTTATTTCTAAAATTTTTGGTCAGGCCAATTGGTACAGTTTTTTAGTTAAAGTCACCCCTGTTTCGGGGTTCGACTACACTGACCTTTGCGCATTACGACCTGGATATCATCTCGTACAGAGCTCCAATGCTCATGCCGTTTGTTTCTAATGAAACTATACTCAAATCGGAATCTAAACATATAAGGCATGACTTCTAATTGTTTCTGGATAATTTATGGTAAATTTTCAAAGTTGAAACATAGAATCCAGAAACCGTTCTGGCCCTGTCTCACGAAATCTTGAATATCTCTTAAAATACAGCTCATATGGGCCTTTTGTTTCATCCATATGAAAATAGACCCATCAAGCTTCGAGTACGTAATTTTTTTAGCAATTAATTCCACTTCTACTATTTTTAGTGATTTTTCGATCTCATATCACTGCTGCTGTCCGTAATAGATTCTGCGAGAGACTATGCCAATTTCATGAATCCTTCCTTAGCCTTACTAATCATCCATCATACATGACACAAATTATGGCCACCTTATCAAAATTAAGGTTTCTAAGACTCGTGGCTATAGATTCTAGCATCCCACTCAAACGACCACATAGGCCATTTTCACATGGCTTAAAGTTTACAACCCAAAATTTAACAAAACAAAATAGCCCATACATGCCAAATGTTCTCCTAAGTTGACTAAGAAGACAATACCAAAATTGCTCACGGTGTGATGACTTCGTTGACGGTTACGACCACCCAAAAGGAGACGAGTCCAAGAAACCTAAAATGGGTGACAAGAAAACACCGAGTGAGTTTATAACTCTGTAAGTCATAAGCATTCGCAACCATCCATTAATAACATTATCATAAACCGAAATAATGAAACAAAGCCAAGTGTTCTAGCCATACCGACTATACCATAGTTCCTTAGATCCTTCGGATCAATCTCATACCAAGTCATACATTTACATTTCATATACTATTCAATAGGATATTTGAAGCAATTTCCATACATTATTTCATTTCCGCAACAATCATGCGATTGAAATCATCGCATAGATTTAACTCTTACAAACTCCACCCCGAGCATGAACATAGCATCTATTAGCCATGAACTCAAGGTACTTACTTTTTCCGCTGTCCATATTCATCACGATAGAGTCACCCCTCCATATAATTATTCAATCGGAGATATATGTAGAGTTCGCACACATAGTGCTTAACACTCAATCACGCACACTTAGTGCCATGTGATCCAAGCCCGCACACATAGTGCCATAAAGTCCAAACTCGCACACTTAGTGCCATACATTACAAGCTCGGACACTCAGTGCCAATCTCGTCACCGTACACATCTATTTCTCGCACACTTAGTGCCGAAGCAACTTCCTACACATTTCACTATCTCTTTTACATTCAAGATTAACATCTTTTCATACACATACATTTGTATATATTTCATCTCATTAAACACAATTGCATAGATATTACAATCATTTAAGCAATATCAAATATATGCTTAATGACTTACCTTGTGTTGGGTAGAACGGTTCCAACTCGGCTATTCAATTGCTTTCTCCTTTCCTTTATCCGATTTAGTTCCCTTTGCTCTTGAGCTTAATTTAACAATTAAATTGATTTAATCATTTTGAATATCAAAGAGAAATTCAAGGTACTCAACCCTTATTTTTAATAATAAGACCAACCATACACCTATAATAACATCCAATTCATTAATTATTTTAGCACACGCATGGCACATAAGGTTAACTAAAGCTACATTCACTCATAAGATAGCACCCTTAAAGAGCTCATACCATGACTATACCTAACCGAATTCAAATAGAGAATTTAGTACAATTACACCTTCTTACTAATGTGTAATTCTAGCATGCTTTAATACTTTATACACCTCATTCGCCCTAACCATTCACTTAACTTATATGTACAAATTCCATCCCAAAATTAAGAGTTGCAACTACAATTAGGTTACAACAATGCCCATCATCGATCGAATGCTTAAGCACAACTATACTAAAATTCATCCAACCTTGCTAGCACTCACTATTCCTTAACCGAATGTCATAAACCCAAGCCACACATTTTGTTCATTAGGACCTTTCAATGACCACATTCAGTCCCCCCTTATGAACAAACCAATTTCAACCTTCAAGAGAAAGTATATGTACCAAGAGCTTCAAACTACTTGGCGAATATCAAACCTCCAAACAACCAAACTTAATCCATGAAATGAGTAGAACTTGAACTAATCACCTTATTTATACCTAAATTTCCAAGAATTTCAAAGTGCTTACCTCTTCCTAAGCATCATCCAAGCCGAATCATGAACAAAAGAGTTCCTTTCTTCTTCTTCCTTCAAGTCACGGCAATGGAGAAAAAGATGAGCATTCTTTCTTTTTTCATTTTTCCTTCTTTACTAACAATATTTTATCTCCTATAACCCCACTTCTTATTATAATATCTAATTAACATATATATTGCCCATCAACAATCCATCTTGGCCGCCACTACAAAGGAATTGGGGAATTTGACATGCAAGTCCACCCTTGTGTCATCATGCATTAACAAGCCATTTAAAATTAGCCTATCATATTTCACCATGTCTCATATTGATCCCTATTTAATAATTTCTCATGCAATTGGCAAAATTAGAGAATGAAACTTCCACATACTCATGTACACACATAATAAGCATAGAATATAGCAATTAATTATTTTTATGACTCGATTTTGTGGTCCCGAAACCACATCCCGACTAGGGTCAAATTAGGGCTGTTACAAGTGCACAACATGAGATTCGACCAAGTTAGTCTAAATTACAAGATAGTGTTTTAGTTAGTAGTGGTGGTTCGATGGGTGGTTCTGGATGGTCGCTTTGTCCACATTGTGAGTGTAGGCATCCTGGGAATAGTTGTAAGTTGACAGATGGATGTTTTAAGTGTGGTTCTAAGGAACATTTTCTAAGGGATTGCCCGAATAGAGTAGAGGTTTCACATACTCCGATTTTGGCACCTATTTCTGCACTTACTAGAGGTTGTGGTTGTGGTGGAAGTAATGGAAGACCGGTTAGGTAGCAAATAGTAGCTCATATTGTAGCTACTCAAGTTGAATCTAGAGGTTCAGCTAGGGTTTATGCTATTAAAGAGCCCTAGAATCAAGATTCGAATGTTGAGATTGCAAGTATTTTTGTCTTGTGATCAATTTCTTTATTCTTGTAAGTAGATTTAGGTACTATGCCTTTGTAAATTTTGGGTGACATAACTAATTAGTAGAGAATTCTGTGAAAGACTATTGATTTAAGAAAATAAATGGTTATGAGATTTATAAATAAGAGTGTTATAGTGTATAGAGGGAATTGTTGGAAAAAATATCATAGAATAGTTCGTGGTAGCAAATAGAATCATTAAGGAAAGTAGTAGGAAGTTAGAAAGAATGAGAATCAGAGTGCGCAGCAAAAGTCTGATAGTTAGCTTAAAAGTAGAAATAGCATACCTTGTGATTTAATAAATGATGTATCAGTAAGAATTTCAAGGACAAAATTCTTTTTAGAGGGGGAGAATTGTCACACCTCAAAACAGGGCCTAAGAGTTTTTAGGGTATTTTAGGAAATTTAGGCTTCGAGTGTTCGGAGTTCTATGACATGGCATATCGATAATGTTTTCAATTATGGTTTTTAGAAAATTAAATCAATTTCTGAAAATGAGTGTTAAATGCCTTTAATTTTACAAAAAAGGATTGATTTGTAAAAGAGTCAAAATTGTGAAGTTTTTAAGAAACAATTAGACCAAAATTTTAAAACCAACATATTTCTTCTTCCCACCTATAGTATTTTACGTTAACTTTTCCCCAAAACTAGTGTTACCGTCCGTTTATTCTCTCTTGTTATTTCAATCAATTTTAAACTCTAATTCCTAATCCTTTTTGATTTCTATCACCCTTTGAACCTTAAATCTCTATAAAAGACCAAGAAAACACCCAAAAATACCATTGTTCCTCTATTGTCAAGCTTTTGGGTTTTTGGGGTTTTTGATCAAACACATAGATTTTCTTCACCAAAGGTAAGGATTCAATTCCTTACGAGTTTTTAATGTTATCTAGTATATAAAGCTAAGTTTTTAGCCGTTAAAATACATGTTACTGATAAAAGCCCAAAACCGAGTCATTAATGGTGAATTTTGGTTTTGTGCATAAAAACTTGATTTAACATTATTAGAAGCTTTCTAAAGTAACTTTGAAGTTTCATAAAGGATTTCTCGGGTGAATTTTCATTGTAATGGCCAAAACTTGTTGAAAAAATTCGATACCTTAAAAAGTGTAGTTTTGTGTAGTTTAAAGGTTGGGAATTAGTCGTAGATGAATATGTAGATGACTGGAAGTTTCGTGCAAAAAGATTCAGTGTAGAATGAGTTATTCGAATCTAAAGTTTTCTATTTTGAAAGTTTCGGTTAAAAGATAAGGTAGCTTAGGCTTATGTTTGTGATTGTTTTAATGAAGTTGATGATTGACTTTTGAATGTGTGTTTGTGTGGTTTTTCCTATTGAAGTGTCGGAGTCAATAGGACCTGTAATGAGTAGAGATAATGCAAAGAAAAGCTTGTCTAAGTTTTTGGTTTTCAGCAAAAGCGTATATTTTGGTGAGTGTTTGGATTAGCTACTCATAAGTGTTATTTGGGAATTTAAAGGTCGCCTAAACTCCTTCTCTAAAATTTGAGCATAAATGATCTTTTACCTATGCTAAATATGTGATAAATATGTTTGTAAATCGTGATAAAGAGAGTTATGATGTGACAAAATATGAACCTGTTATGATGATTGTTGTGACGGTAAATATGAGAGTATGTTATTCATGCCATGTGACAGTGTAATAGGCCGATTTTGGGGCTAGTCAGAAAAGTGGTTTCGAAACCACTAACCTGAGGTGAGAAAATTATTTTAAATATTATTTTATGTATTGCAACAAGATTAGATAAGTGCATGAAAATTTTGGTGAATTAATTTTAGCGATTGTTTACTTAATTACGAAAAAAGGACTAAATTGCATAAAGTGAAAAAGCCCTATTTTGTTAGATAAGAGTGTCAATTAGCTAAAAACCCTAAATTTGGGGCCTTTGAAGAGCAATTAGACCCCCAATGCTTAGGCTAGTCGACCATAGGAGACAAAAGAAAGAGAAATTATCAAAATTAGGTGGGTCGGTGACCAATTTTGACTAGAATAAGAAAAAAATAAAGAGAAAAAGGTATCATCTTCTCCTCTTCTTCTTTCATCACTGAAAAATGCAGCCATTAGAGGGTTTTTGAGCTTCAAAATTTTTAGCCACTTAGTCTCTCTACGAGTAAGTGATTTTAATGAGTTTTCTTAATGATGTTTACATTTTTGAGACTCATGTGTCATGAGCTTTCTAATGAGGGGACTATTTTACAAAATGGTTGAAATTCTAGGGTTTTTCCATGAGAGCATTTAGGTTGTTTTCTGAATTTTTGTGGAAGAATATGAGTCTTAGATGAGTAATGAACAGCTTTTGTGAAGGGATTTCTCATGAAAACCCAATAGGGACTATTTTACATAAGTTGTAAAATAAATGATAAATGTGTCAAATAGAGGAAATTTTGGATTGCTATAAGAGTAAAAAGGGTTTGGCTAGGCTTATAATAGGGAGAAATTTGATAAAAATTGACTTTCGAGCATAGGGGTAAAATGGTCTTTTTGTGATAATCTAGGGGAAAATAGTTATCTTGCCCAATTATGAAATTTTGAGTGTCTAAATTGATGTGCTGATGAAATAAATGAATTTTATTAATTTAGATCAAGAGAAATGTGATTCAGGTCTTGATCGGGGTAAGAACAATGTTTACGAGGATTAAGCTCGTCTTCATCATTTTGTATCGAGGTAAATACATATGTGAATAATGTGTTACTGAAGCTTACTTTGGAATAATTTGATAATATACATGTGTAATTGGCTCATTATTGTTATGTATCTAAATTCTATTTGTTGCCATGAATGTATAAATGACATGTTATGTGAGTAAAGTATATTGTGAGAAAGTACGATGCTATTCGGCTAGTTATGAAATCTCGTTGGACCTTAGACATAGCATAGGATACAAAAGAGGTATGTTATAAAAATTATGTGGTCTGAACTCATGAGTTGAGTCTGAGTTCATGAGAGGAATGTTATAGGTAACAAGGGTTCGGGTACTGGCTTTGTGTAAAGACCCGTGAATGGCTCAATGAGCGAATGTTACATGATAGCTATGGGGTCTGGGTCCTGACCTGATAAAAAGGCCCATGAGTAGCTCAAATGTGAGCGTTTCATAGCACGAGGTAGCCTTGATTTCTTATATGGTAATTAGATGCAAATTCCCTGCGTATCCATATGTATTCTGAGAGTTCAACGGGTAACATTCAATATTTAATTGGTGAAAACTTGATGAGGTATGTATACTGAACTTATGGATAGTACCTGAGTAAGGGACGAGATGCATTAAGTATACACGAATGAAAGGAAGAGTGAGATATCGATGTTAAAGGATTTATATCTTTTAAGCATGACAAGTTACCGTTCGACGAATATGATTTTCTTTTAATTACACTTTATTTGCATATATGTACTTACTAAGCTCCCACGCTTACCCTCATTTCTTTTCTTTCCTTATAGTGCCTCCAAGCTAGCATCGGGGATCCAATGACGTCGTAAAGCTTTGATCACACTATCACTTAAGACCTTGGTATAGCTAGTTTAATTGTTTTATTTTCTAGCATGTATAGGGAATCGAATCTTCTGTTTATTATTTTGTTAGTTAGCCATAATGTGTTGGCTCATATGATAAAATTGATACTCATTTTGTTTAGACCATGAATTTTGGCTATCACCAATTATTATTCAATGAAATGTTGCAAACTTCTAATGGTTGTAGCTACTTTGTTTATGCATGTTATGTTCGTATTGATCTTGGTTGATCCTGTGTAGATAGGGGTATGTAAAGGTGGCAAAGAGGCTTGGTAAATAGCCTTATTTTTTCCATACTGGTAGACACACGAGTGTGTTTTTCAGCCGTGTGTCCCCTGCACGTAAAAATTTCAATCAGTATACATGGTAGTAAACACACTGGCAGAGACACGGCCATAGGTCTCAGCAGTGTGAAGGGCACGACCTAGAAGACGGGTGTGTGCCTTGGCTGTGTGGCCCTTAAAGATTGCTAACGTCAGAAACAGAATGTCCAAGTTTTTGCACACTGACGTGTCATTTTCGTGTGAAGGGCATGGTTTATGGACATGGGCATGTGTCAGGTCGTGTGAAAACCCCTGTAGGTTCAAATTAGAAAATAAATCCACACGGGTAAGGAACACAGGCATGTCCCAATGTGCTTAGGCCGTGTGAGCCACAGGCCCATCAGTACGACCATACTTAAATAGTCACACGGGTGTGTTGCCCCTCTCACACGGACGTGTGCCCCTGTGTTAAGTGTTATTTTCAGAATTCTTTGAAGGACTCGGATTGATTCTGAGTGGGTTCCAATAGATATTTTGAGCCTCGTAGGCTCTTATTAAGGAGTTTATAATAAAAATTGGAAAAGTTTTTAATTTGACCATGTTTTGGTGATATGAAAATGTTTGTATGCATGAGTTCAAGTTAGGTAATGCCTCATATTTCATCTTGACGTAGGGCACGGGTGTGGGGTGTTACATTTAGTGGTGTCAGAGCTATGGTTTAGTTAGTTCTCAGACTAACGTAGCATGTGTACGATTCTAGCTATACTTGCCATAGATAAATTGTGATAGTGTGACGACTTCTATTTTTTTAAAATTGTGTTTTCATATAGTAATGGATCCCGATTGAACTAGAGTGGATGATGTAGAAAGTAACGCGCTGGCTCCCACTGAAGGGGCGATGCCATCCGATAATCGACCTCCTACAGTTAGTCAGGGTGGAGGAGAAGGGGCTCGGTAGGCCTTTGTCCACATGATGAATGTATGGTACACGGAGTTTGTCCAAGTGAACCCGAATACTCAACCCCCTCCACCCCTACCTATTCCTCAACATGTCCCTGCAACACCCTAGGGTATGCACTATGAGAGGTGGAATAGACCTCCAGTGGACAAGATCCAGAAGCATGGAGCTGAGGAGTTTCGTTCTAATAAAGATGATGACCCTGAAAGGGCAGAATTCTGGCTTGAGAATACCATCAGGGTATTCGATGAATTATCTTGCACTCCCGAAGAATGCTTGAAGTGTGTCATATCTTTTTTGAGAGACTCGGCATACTACTAGTGGAAGATGTTAGTCTCAGTGGTGCCTCACGAAAGGGTCACATAGGAATTCTTCCAAGAGGAATTTCGGAAGAAATACATCAGTGAAAGATTTATGGATCAAAAGCATAAGGAATTTCTTGATTTGAAACAAGGCCGCATGACGGTTACTGAATATGAAAGAGAGTTCGTCTGACTTAGTAAGTATGCTTGGGAGTGTGTATCCTCCGAGGCTAAGATGTGTTAAAGGTTTGAAGATGGACTTAATTAGGACATTAGACTATCAGTGGGTGTCCTTGAGTTGAAAGAGTTCATAGTACTCGTTGATCGAGCCTGTAAAGCCGAGGAATTAATCAAGGAAAAGAAGAAAATTGAAGCTGAAACTAGAGATGCAAGAAAGAGACATGCGAGCAAGTCATTTCCATCTCGGTCTAAGAAATCCAAAGATGTTTACTCTCGTTTCCATGCATCTTCTGGACATTCATACCAAGATCGTAAGAAGTAAGATTCAAATTTTAAGTCTCGGGCTACATCAGTGGCTAGTGTGGGCAATGTCAAATCTTCTAAACCAGAGTGTCAACATTGTGGTAGAAATCAATTCGGCAAGTGTAGAATGAATGATGGATCTTGTTTATGGTGTGGTTTTCAAGACCACTTTATCAAGGATTTCCTTGAGATGAATGATAAAAAAAAATTCAAAGTACAAGGCCAAGTGGCAAAAATTCTAAAGGAAGGCCTCAGAAGAATGTTGGAGTTGGGGCTAGTAGCAAGAATGTGATGACAGACACCATCGTAAGGTCTGAAGCTAGAGCTCCGGCTAGAATCTATGCCATACATGCACGTGATGATGCATATTCTCCTGATGTGATCACCGGTACATTTTCTCTCTATGATAATACTATTATTGCTCTGATTGACCCTGGTTCTACTCATTCGTATGAGTACATGAAATTGGTGTCTAGCACGAATATGCCTGTTGAGTCTATGGAGTTTATGATTAAAATGTCTAACCCGTTGGGCAAACATGTGATAGTTGATAAAGTATGCAAGAAATGTCCTTTGGTAGTTAAAGGTTATTGTTTTTCGGCCGATTTGATGCTGTTACCCTTTGATGAGTTTGATGTCATATTGGGTATAGATTGGTTGACATTCCATGATACTATAGTAAACAGTAGACAAAAGGTTATTAGACTGAAATGTGAAAACGGTGAAAGCCTTTGGGTTGAATCTGGTGAACCAGGGAACTTGCCTATTGTAATATCCTCAATGTCTGCCCAGAAATGTTTGAGGAAAGGATGTGAAGCTTATTTGGATTTTGTAATGAATACTAAGGAATCAGAGTTGAAGATTGAGTCAGTACCGGTTGTAAGTGAATATGTGGATGTATTCCCGGAAGAATTGCCTGGGCTACCCCCTAATAGAGAGGTTGAATTTGGTATAAAGCTAATGCCAGGGACCACGCCAATTTCGATTGCTCCATATCAGATGGCCCAAGCTGAGTCAAAAGAACTAAAGTCACAGTTGCAAGAATTGACCGACAAGGGTTTCGTGAGACCAACCTTTTCACCGTGGGGTGCTCCGGTGTTGTTTGTGAAAAATAAAGATGGGTCTATAAGGTTGTGAATAGATTACCAGTAGTTAAATAAGAGGACGATCAAGAACAGATACCTATTGCTGCGAATTAACGACTTGTTTGACCAACTGAAGGGAGCAGCATGGTTTTCTAAGATAGACTTGAGATATGGCTACTATCAACTACGAGTTAACAAAGCAGATGTGCCTAAAACTGCTTTTAGGACGCGGTATGGCCATTATGAGTTTCTCGTCATGCCTTTCGGCTTAAAAAATGCTCTCGCTGTGTTTATGGATTTAATGTATAGGGTATTTCAGCCATATCTAGATAAGTTTGTTGTTGTATTCATTGATGATATCTTGATCTATTCTAGAGACAAGGTAGAACATGCTGAACACTTGAGAACCGTTTTGCAAACTCTGAAGGACAATCAGTTGTATGAAAAACTTAGTAAAAGCGAATTTTGGCTTCGATAAGTCTGCTTTTTGGGCCATAGTGTCTCGATTGATGGCATTAGGGTTGATCCCAGCAAGGTTTCTGCTATTGTTGAATGGAAACCACCAAAGAATGTAACTGAGGTTAGAAGTTTTTTTTAGGGTTGGTCGGTTACCGTAGGCGATTTGTAAAGGACTTCTCTATGATTGCGACTCCCATGACAAGGTTGCTGCAAAAAGGAGTTAAGTTTGAATGGTCGGATAAGTGTCAATAGAGTTTCGAGAAGTTGAAGATGTTATTGACTGAGGCTCTAGTATTAGTACAACCCGAATTAGGAAAAAAGTCCGTGATTTATAGTGAAGCTTATGCCTTAAGACAGTTGAAACTGCACGAGATGAATTATCTGACACACGACCTAGAGTTGGTCGCCATAGTGTTCGCTCTGAAAATCTTGCAACATTATTAATTCAGAGAGATATGCCATGTATACACCGATCATAAAAGTCTTAAGTACTTGATGACCCAGAAGGATTTAAATCTGAGGCAACGGAGATGGTTGGAACTATTAAAGGATTATGATTTGATTATCGACTAGCATCCAGGAAAGGTGAACGTGGTCGCTGATGCATTAAGTAAAAAATCATTGTTTGCATTGAGAGCAATGAACGCCCGATTAACCTTGTTAAAGGATGGTTCGGTTTTAGTAGAGTTAAAAGCTAAACCGACATTTCTTCAAGAAATTTGTGAGGCTCAGAAGAGTGATAGTAAATTACTATCCAAGAAAATGTTGAATCGGATTTTTGGATTGGTTCTGATGGTTACTTGAGATTTCGGGAAAGGATTTGTGTTCCTAAGGACACCAAATTGATTCGAAAGATTTTAAATGAGGTACATAGTGGTTGTTTATCAGTGCACCCAGGGAGTACGAAAATGTACAACGATTTGAAGAAAATGTATTGGTGGCTAAGGATGAAAACAGATATTTTAGAGTTTGTATCCAAATGCCTAGTATGTCAACAAGTGAAAGCTGAGAACCAAGTACCTTCGGGTTTACTTCAACCTATTATGGTCCCAGAGTGGAAGTGGGATCAGATTACTATGGACTTCGTAACGAGTTTACCGGTGACCCCAAGGAAGAAAGATGTTATGTGGGTTGTGGTTGATCACCTGACAAAGTCAACTCATTTTATTCTGGTACGCACCGATTTCCCACCCGACAAGCTAGCCGAGTTATATATTTCGAAAATTGTGAAGTTACATGGAGTACCTTTGTCGATCATATCGAATAGAGATCCGAGGTTCACGTCACGGTTTTGGAAAAAGCTGCAAGAAGCTTTGGGTTCAAAGTTAAATTTTAGTACGGCTTTCCACTCGCAGACTGATGGCCAATCAAATAGAGTAATTCAGACCTTGGAAGACATGCTCTGACATTGTGTATTGGAGTTTCAGGGCAGTTGGGAAAGTATTTACCGCTAGTGGAGTTTGCTTATGATAACAGCTTTCAGTCAAGTTTGAAGATGGCTCCTTTTGAAGCGTTGTATGGGCGTAAGTGCCAAACGCCTTTGTATTGGACCGAGCTTAGAGAGAGTCAGATTCATGGGGTCGACTTATTCAAGGAAACTGAAGAAAAAGTTAAGGTGATTCGTGATTGTTTAAAGGCCACTTTAGATAGACATAAATCTTACGCAGATTTGAAACGAAAAGAGATCGAGTTTCAAGTCGGTGATAAGGTATTTCTAAAAGTATCCCCGTGGAGGAAGGTTTTTAGATTCGGTAAAAAGGGTAAACTGAGTTTGCGTTTTATCGGACCTTATGAAGTGATTGAGAGAGTCAGGCCGGTAGCCTATCGGTTAGCTTTACCATCGAAATTGGAAAAGATCCATGACGTGTTCCATGTGTCCATGTTACGCTGATGCCACTCTAACACTTCACATGTGATTTCTCCGATTGAAGAAGAGATTAGATTGGATATGTCTTATGGTGAGGAACCTGTTAAGATCCTAGCTCGAGAAGTTAAACAACTGAGAAATAAGAGTGTTCCCCTTGTGAAAATGTTATGGCAGAGACAAGGGGTTGAAGAGGCCACATAGGAGCCCGAAGAAAACATGAAAAGCTAATACCCAAATCATTTTATCGATAAGATTTTCGGGGACGAAAATCCCTAAAGGGGGAGAATTGTAACATGCCGATTTTAGGGCTAGTAAAAAAAGTGGTTTCGAAACCACTAACCCGAGGTTGAGGAAATTATTTTAAATATTATTTTATGTATTGTAACAAGATTAGATAAGTGCATGAAAATTTTGGTGAATTAATTTTAGCGATTGCTTGCTTAATTACGAAAAATGACTAAATTGCATAAAGTGTAAAAGTCCTATTTTATTAGATAAGGGTGTCAATTAGCTAAAGAACCTAAATTGGGGGCCTTTAAAGAGCAATTATACCCTCAATGCTTAGGCTAGCCGGCCACAGGAGACAAAAGAAAGAGAAATGGTCAAAATTAGGTGGGTTGGTGACTAATTTTGACTAGAATAAGAATAAAATAAAGAGAAAAGGATATCATATTTTCCTCTTCTTCTTCATCACCAAAAAAATGTAGCCATTAGAGGGTTTTTGAGCTTTAAAATTTTCAGCCACTTAGTGTCTCTACAAGTAAGTGATTTTAATGAGTTTTCTTAATGATTTTTACATTTTTGAGACCCTTATGTCATGAGCTTTCTAATGAGGGGACTATTTTACAAAATGGTTGAAAGTCTAAGGTTTTTCCATGAGAGCATTTAGGTTGCTTTCTAAATTTTTGTGGAAGAATATGAGTCTTAGATGAGTAATAAACAACTTTTATGAAGGGATTTCTCATGAAAACCCTAATAGGGACTATTTTGCATAAGTTGTAAAATAGATGATAAATGTGTCAAATAGAGGAAATTTTGGATTGCTATAAGAGTAAAAAGGGTTTGGCTAGGCTTATAATAGGGAGAAATTTGATAAAAAAATTGAGTTTCGAGCATTAGGGTAAAATGGTTATTTTATGAAAGTCTAGGGGTAAAATAGTCATTTTGCCCAATTATGAAATTTTGAGTGTCTAAATTGATGTGCTGATGAAATAAATGAATTTTATTAATTTAGATCAAGAGAAATGTGATTCAGGTCTTGATCGGGGTAAGAACAATGTTTACGAGGATTAAGCTCGTCTTCATCATTTTGTATCGAGGTAAATACATATGTGAATAATGTGTTACTGAAGCTTACTTTGGAATAATTTGATAATATACATGTGTAATTGTCTCATTGTTGTTATGTATCTAAATTCTATTTGTTGCCATGAATGTATAAATGACATGTTATGTGAGTAAAGTAGATTGTGAGCAAGTACGATGCTTTTCGGCTAGTTATGAAATCTCGTTGGACCTTAGACATAGCATAGGATAGAAAAGGGGTATGTTATAAAAATTATGTAGTTTGAACTCGTGAGTTGAGTCTGAGTTCATGAGAGGAATGTTATAGGTAACGTGGGTCCAGGTACTGGCTTTGTGTACAGACCCCGTGAGTGGCTTAATGAGCGAAGGTTACATGATAGCTATAGGGTCCGGGTCCTGACCTGATAAAAAGGCCCATGAGTAGCTCAAATTTGAGCATTTCATATCACGAGGTAGCCCTAATTTCCTATATGGAAATTAGATGCAAATTCCCCTCGTATCCATATGTATTCCGAGAGTTCAACGGGTAACATTGAAGACTTAATTGGTGAAAACTTGATGAGGTATGTACACTGAATTTATGGATAGTACTTGAGTAAGGGACGAGATGTATTAAGTATAGATGAATGAAAGGAAAAGTGAGATAGAGATGTTAAAGGATTTATATCTTTTAAGCATGACAAGTTACTGTTTGACGAATATGATTTTCTTTTAATTACACTTTATTTGCATATAAGTACTTACTAAGCTCCCACGATTACCCTCCTTTCTTTTCTTTCCTTATAGTGTCGCCAAGCTAGCATCGGGGATCCAGTGACATCTTAAAGCTTCAATCACACTATCACTTAAGACCTTGGTATAGCTAGTTTAATTATTTTGTTTTCTGGCATGTATAGGGACTCGAGTCTTAGTTTATTATTTTGTTAGTTAGCCATAATATGTTGGCTCATATGATAAAAATGATACTCATTTTGTATAGACCATGAATGTTGGCTATCACCAATTATTATTCAATGAAATGTTGCAATTTTCTAATGGTTATGCCTGTTTTGGTTATGCATGTTATGTTCGTATTGATCTTTGTTGATCTTGTGTAGATAGGGGTATGTAAGGGTGGCAAAGAGGCTTGGTAAATAGCCTTATTTTTTCCACACGAGTAGATGCATTGGCATGTGTCTAGGTCGTGTGTGACACACAGTCAACCCCATAGGTGTGTTGTTCAGCCGTGTGTCCCCTGCATGTAAAAATTTCAAGTCAGTATGCATGGTAGTAAACACACTGGCAGAGACATGGCCGTGTGTCTCAGCCGTGTGAAAGGCACGGCCTAGCACACGAGCGTGTGCCTTGGCCGTGTGGCCCTTAAGGATTGCTGACGTCAGAAACAAAATGTCTAAGTTTGTACACACGGGCGTGTCATGACTGTGTGAAGGACACAGTTCATGGACATGGGCATGTGTCAGGCCGTGTGAAAACCCCTGTAGGTGCGAATTAGAAAATAAATCCACACGGGTAAGGGACATGGGTATGTCCCAATGTGCTTAGGCCGTATGGCATGCCTAAATGGTCACACTGGCGTGTTGTCCTTCTCACACGGGCATGTGCCCCTGTGTTAAGTGTTATTTTCAAAATTGATTCTGAATGGGTTCCAATGGATGTTTTGAGCCTCGTATGATCTTATTAAGGAGTTTATAATAAAAATTGGAAATTTTTTAATTTGGCGATGTTTTGGTGATATGAAAACGTTTGTATGCATGAGTTCAAGTTAGGTAATGCCTCATATTCTGTCCCAGCGTAGGGCACGGGTGTGGGGTGTTACAGATAGTGTGTATAATGTGCTAATGATATGGTTATGCAGAGAATATGTATGACAAATCGGTAAAGTAATATTTGATGAGAGTATGGATATTTTAACCTTGTGAGTTAATGAGATGGTTAGATATATTTTTCATTCCATAGGGTTGTCAGTACTTACATATATGTGTTGTAATATTTGAGGCGTTGAGGCCCAAGGATAGTTTTTTGAGAGATAAGTGAATGTGAAGTAACCTCCGTTCATTAGGATATGTGTGTTTGGTGTGTTGGAGTTAGCCATAAGCTACACTTATGGGATATGTTCGACTCTATGAGTCTATGTATGGTGTGTTGGAGATCCATGTATCAGCTGAGTGCACAAAGCTCACTTTTATGTTTAGTAGCTCAAGTGCCAAATTATTTTAAAAAAGTGTATATATTTGTGTAATATGATGTATTCCTAAACAAGTATGTGGATGCTATGCAAATTATTACAAATTGCGTTTAAATGGGATTATATGTGATTAATATGTATCGGAATATATGCCTAAATATTCATATATAAATGTGTAAAAGGGATACATGAAAGATGATTAAATATGTAAATTATGGCACTAGGTTAAAGACATTTTGGAAAAATGCTATAAGTTGTTTGGTTGATACATGACGACTTGTTTACGCAGTGGTTATTCTGAGCATTCACTGAGCTTGTTAAGCTCACCTACTTCTTTTAAACCATTACAGATAAGTAGTGTCGTGTGAGCAGTGTGGTCCCGAGGAGTGATCCAAGTTAGGAACTTAGTTGCTATTAGTTGGTGTTATTTGTTTAATTGGGTTTTGGGAATAAAGGGCAATGTGGTAGATGTTATGTGATTTTACTATGAAATTTTAGTTCATTGCATGCCTATTATGATTGGTATTTTGTAGACTTGAAAATATGATGTTTGGGATTGCCATTTGAGGTATTTTTGTGCATATTTTATAAGGTATTTGATGCATGACGTTTAGGACTAATTGAGAATGATCAATGTGGTGATACATGTTATATTTTTACGGTCTAAAATAGAGGTATCGATATTCGGGCTTTAAAAACAATACCTCTGCTATTTTCAAATTTTAGGAAGTCTATTTTGCTTGTAGGTATCGATATTTTATCTCAAGTATCGATACTCGGGGTCCAAAATTTGGGTTTTTGAAACAATAAACATCAAATTAATTTGGTATCGATACCACTTGAAAGAAATATCGATACCACTTTTTTAGTATCAATACCTACGTAACAGTTTGGAAAATTTGTTGATTGGTCTAAATGCATGTATAATTATTATTATAAGACTATGTGATGAATGTTTAGCATGTAACAATGATAACTAAAAAGTGAGATTGACTGAACACCTATATGAATACTAATAAAAGACATTTCTTTTACAACGAGATTTTAAAATGTTGTGTATGACACGAGACGGTAATGTGGTATACTGATATTCGGGCTTGGCAACCAGGCTGGGTATAGGGTGTCCTCTTTGATATACATCATAGCAGATGTTTCATGCAATTATATTTTGCATAAACTCAATTATTTAGAAAATCATGCAATTCAAACAACCAATCTCATACCATATAACACAATCATGCATCACAATTTCAATCACATAGTCATACTGTCAAACTAGCAACTTTGCTAACACATCAATCTTTTAGTGCTCAAAATGTACCTGGTTCGGCCACTTACAAAACTAATTATTTGGCTATTAATCCAATCCAACTAGCAAGTTAATTCATCAAATATAACATGATAATTATCAATTTCAAACAAGCTTATGAGTTTAGGACCCATACCTTATTTTTCTCTTTCTTATAGCACATTAACGAATCTTCCAATTTTCCTTAATAAACCTTAAAATGAACCTAAGTCAAAAAAACAATATAAATTTCATCAATTCATCTCTTAACCATCCCTTAAGCACCTACTTATGGGTTCTAACCAATCGTCAAAATTACTACTATTTTATGAATCCAAACTAGTTAGATTTCTTACACTATTTTGTTGTGAATCGTGCGCACGAATGTCTTTCGGCTTTACAGCTGATTTGGGGTGTTTGTGTTAGCACCTAACATGTTTACATACTGAAAAATTAGTAGCCAATATTGATTAAAATCCTTCATTTAATCAATCTATAACCCTTACCGAATAACTATGTTGAAACAACAAACTAGTTTATAATTAATCGCACTTACGCTTCCCGATTTGTGAGATCCAAATGGCTAATTGATCAAGAATTTTTTTCCCTAAATGACATGTGATTAAAGGCTGATTAGGAGGGTTCAAGCACTCAAATTAATGTTGGAAAATATGGGTAAGAATTAAGAAAAAAAAACAACTCTCTTTCTTGCACATAGGTGCACACACCACCACTCATGGTGGCCAAATTGGGGTTGTTTAAAATTAGGTTTGAGATCCATTAAAAATTTGGAAAAAAAATAAATTTAAAATATTTAAAATTCCAACAAATTCTAGATCTAGAAATTTAGGTTTTTAGTTGACAATATTAATCAAGAAATTGAAGAAAGAAAAGATATTACACAAGCTAGTTGAGAGAAACGACAATGGCACTTTCGTAGCAATGTTCAGGATCGATCTTAGAGTTCAAGATTTCAGATTTGGGGCTGATTTCAATGAGAAAAAATAACAACAATATGGTGAAGAATATGTTAACAAATCTTGAGGCAAGAAGAAAAAGAAAGAGATGGAAAAACTAGGTGTAGGCAACGACAACAATGAATAAAGGGGAAAAAATTAAAACCAAAGAGAGTGAGAGGAAGAGACGAGAGGGGAGGGGAGGGGAGGGGAGGGGAGGAACGGCTAGGGTGAGTAAAAATGGAATAAAAGCTGATTATTTTGTGTAAACTTAACATTTATTCCTAGGGTTATAAGGGTATGGACAGCACACATATTAAAAATAAGGGGTTTTTGCAAAATTTAATTATTTTGCATGGGAAAGGATTTGAGCTTGGGTTTCAAGAAATGTTTTACTAGCACTTATCCAAAAAATAATATCTCATTTATTCCTAAAAAAACATAGATAAATCTCAAAAACTAGGGCATGACCACTCTCTCTCGATGCCCAAACCCAATTCTACTAACCCCTAATTTTTTGGATGTTACATAGCTTCTCAAGATAAGAACTTGATTTCAAAATGGATACCTAAAGCGACTAAATTATAGGAACTAATGCTTGTGGACCCAAAAGAATTTTGGTACCAAAAAACAAAGTTTAATTCTATGTTTGTGAGAAAATAACCATTGCTTTGAGGTAGACTATTAAAGGAAAAACTTATGGTACCTTGATAGCGGATGCTCAAGACACATAACCAGTGACAAGAGGCACTTCATCAAATTGAAGCCAAAAAGTGGAAGAGAAGTTACATTTGGTGACAACTCCACAAGAAAAATTGAAGGAGTAGGCTCTATTGAAAGTGTTCTTCTGTTCATGATGATGATGCAGAATTTTTTGATAACAATGATAGAGAGGATCAATCATCAAATGCCAAAAATCAAGAACAAACACAATATGCTCTAGAAGAACTATCAATTGAGGAAAGGGAAATCACTCATCCAAGAGAGTTCAATTGTGTCAAGGATGGTATGATTTTGGGAGATCCATCCTAAGGGGTAATTACTAGATCTTCTTGTAACATCCCGAATTAGGGCCTAGTCGGAACAGTAGTTTTAGGACCATAAATCTGACAAAGTAAAATTTGTTTTAATTACATTTTTATGGTCTACAATTTCAAGGGATGATTTCGTGAAATTTTTTTCGAAAATTTTGATGTTTTGGCACTCAATTTGGTCAAAAGGACTAAATTGTAAAAAGTGTAAAACTTGAGTTCTAGAAGCTAGAGGTGTCTAATTGCCATGAAACTTTAAATTGGAAGTCCTTAAATGGTAGTTAGACCATTGGTTAATTTTTTGGACAAAAATGGACATGAAATAGGTGAAATAGAATATTTTTAAGTTAGGGGCATTTTGGTCATTTAGTAATTAAAACAAATTAAAAGCTAATTTTTGTCCATCTTCTACCCCATGGTCGAAACTTGCATGGAGAAGACATAGCTAGGGTTTTTCAAGCTTTCAAGCTCAATTGTAAGTCCGTTCTAGCCCCGTTTTTAATGATTTTTACGTTTTTTGAAATCCAGGTAACAAAATCTATCTATTTCCACCATTAATTTAAGCTAGGGTTTGTGTTTAAAAATTTACCCATGGATTACATGCATGTGTTTTGATGTTTAATGGTAGAATATGAATGCTTGGTGTGTAATAAACGACTTTTACCAAGTGACTTTCGGTGAAATTGTCAAAAAGGATCGTTTCGTAAAAGTTACAAATTTTGTCATAAAACTGTAATTGAGTGGAAATTAGGGGCTGCTATAATTATGAAAATGGTTCGGCTAGGCTTAAAGTACAAAGAAATTGAATGAAAATCATTTTACGAGCATTGGGGCAAAAGTGCAAATATGTGAAAGTTTAGGGGTCAAAATGAAAATTTATAAAAGTATGATTTTTAGACCCATATGAATAATGTGACTAATTAGTAAGCTAAATGTGATATTATAGATCAAGGAAAATGAGATTCGGGCATAGATTGGAAATGTATGAGATTATGGACTAAATTGGAATAAATAGCCGTGCTCACTTTCGAGGTAAGCTTGTATGTCAATAATAATGCAATAATATCATTGTTTATGCTTGAACTTAAATTGATGTGTTAACATTATGTGGTGAATATTTATATAGTTGGTATGATGATTGTATTATGTGACGAATGCCTAAATGTTATTATGAACAATGCCATGATTATTTCATGAATATGAGAACGGTGAATTTCTAAGCATGAATGATATTACGGTCGTTATCCATGATGATATGAACAAGTACAATGAAGATGCTATGTGCAATGAGAAAAACCTCATTTGAACCTTAGGAATAGTTTAGGATACAAGTGACATGTCACTAGGAATTAAGAAATCCGAGCTCGTTGAGTGGTCCGAGTTCGTGATATATGTGAGAATCCGAACTTGTTGAGTGGTCCAAGTTCGTGATATATGTAGCATCGAGATCATTGAGTGGTTCGAGTTCATTATGCATGCGAGCATCCGAGCTCGTTGAATGGTCCGAGTTAATAATGGATGCGATACATGTAACATCCGAGCTCGTTGAGAGGTCTGAGTTCATTATGGATATTTTATATGCTATAAGGTAGCTTTGGCTACGTATGTTTATGTGGCACTTATGTGCAAGTTTCTATCTATCCAATAGTATTCCAAGTGTTCAACGGGTATTATAATGAATGATGCAATGAAAGTCCCGAGATGGGCACAGTAATGAAGGTAAAGTTATTTGATATGCTATTGATACGTACAGGTACATATGTTATAC
Organism: Gossypium herbaceum; assembly: GCA_025502765.1. Lineage (NCBI taxonomy): Eukaryota > Viridiplantae > Streptophyta > Magnoliopsida > Malvales > Malvaceae > Gossypium > Gossypium herbaceum. Next base: position 56,974,612 of record CP106689.1, read on the forward strand.
TCATGAGTAATGCTTTGTTACAGGATAATATATGAAAAAAAGGTATATTCATGTATACGATATGAATATTTGATTAATGAGCTAGAATGCTTGAATGATGAATAATCCCGATGATTATGTTATTATGCCATCATATGATAGTTATCATGATATTGCACTAAAACAGTTTTGGACATCAGCAGTTGTATGATTTCAAAAATCCACCAAATATTGTGGAGATTGAATTAGAGACTAAATGATATATGAGATTAAATCTTATTGAATATAGTTTCACATAGAAGAAACGGTGTAAGAAAACGAGTTTCATAGTATGAGATATTTGAACTTTTGTGACATAGAGTCAGAGTGCTTTCGGGCTCCCCTGTATCAACTTTGGAAAATCACTAAAAATTGTAAAAAAATGATTATGGGTTATAATTTATATGAATAAATCCTTAATGAGTCTATTTTTCAATAAAAATAGATAGGAACATTATCCAAATATTTTACAAAGAGATAATTATTTTTAGTGTAGAGGGGTCGGAGCTATCAAACAGCTGCACAGGGGTGACTTTAAAGAATAAACTGTACTTATTGGCTAATCCAAAAATTCTAAAAATTTATTATAAGAATATTTTTGAGTCTAGTTTTAGGGAAAATTATCAAATCTTGATTTGGAGTTACATAGATCTAGATATAAATAATTTAGTGACTATGACTCGAGAAAACAGCATGACCAGAATATAAGTAAAAGTATAATTATGGTTATATTACCAAGGAATCATGTTGATAATCTGCTTATTATTTTCATATAGACTTACTAAGTTTTAAGCTTACTCCCTCCTCTCCATTTCGTTAGTGTTGTCAGGTCAGCTCGGGGTTGGAGATCGCCGGAGGCAGCATCATATGTAACACCCCTATAACCCGTATCCGTCGCCGGAAAGGGTTATGAAGAATTACTAATCCGAATTTCAACATTAGTACATACACATTTACATAATTTACTTAGCAGTTATACTTATAGCCAAACACCATCAAAGATAGAAATTCAACTTATATCGACATTCAAAAGTCGCCATATTCACATGGCATATATACAAAAACATCTCAAAATAACATTCACTTAAGTCTATTCTATACATGCCATACTAGTTCCAAAATATAGCAGTACCAAAAAGACATAGTGTGACGAGTTGCTGACAATCCCCTCCCCGAGCAGGTAACTGGAATCAACAATCTATAAAACAGAGAAATATAACAAAATGAGTAAGCTTTCATAAGCTTAGTAAGTTTTAAGCAATACAACAGACAAACTCAATTATGCAATTTCTCAAAAGGTCATTTCCTATATATTTATTACCATTGGCCGAATATACACAAGCATATAATGCACACTTAGCATTCTAATTACACTTAATCTGAATTCATATGGCATAAATAAATCGAACATTTTCACATACATTCACACCTTGACCGAATATATCATAATCATAGATATAAATATATCATGTATTCACATATGTATCAAATTATACTCTTATGATTCAATTTAAATCATACTCACATATAAATACATAATACATACCTAGCCAACTTAACGTATTGAATGTATTCATTAGTCGTTCTAACACGAGGTACTTAGTTTTAGACTTTTATAAAATCACCGGCATTCAGCCTGCTAGGTTTTTTAAAAAAAACCCGAATTCATTCACCGGCATTTCACCTGCTAGGCTCGAGGCCCGAATAATATCTCACCGGCATTATAGCCTGCTAGGCTCAAAGGCCTGAATAATATCTCACCGACATTATAGCCTGCTAAGCTCAAAGGCCCGAATAGTACTGTACAATATTCAAATCAACAAGTTTTATACAACACAATCACACCAATTTAGGTACAATCATCATTCGAATATATCATCCTATACTTCATTCACTTTTAACTCATTTCATCACTCATATTTAAATACATAATAGTTTACACATAAAATCTTTACTCATTTTCATCTAACACTATCATCGATCATGAAAATATCACTTTTACTTCAATACAAATTGCCATTCGCCATGTACATATATGACAAGTAACACTTAATTCACATAATCATCATGTCATTTTGAATAATATTATATATATAACTACTTAAAACTTACCTCGAATATATTTGAACAGTCTCGGATTGGCTACTCAATTACTTTTTCTTTTCCTCTGTCCAACCTTGGTTCTCTATGCTCTTGAGCTAATTCAAAAAAAAATTTTAATTTATAAGGTCCCATTATGCTAGCTTATGACCGAATATGGCAAGAAACTTAATAAATCATATAGCTATTCTTAGCTCAAATATAAAATGGTCATACACATTTTAATCACATTAAGCCATTTAATACAATTTATTTAACATTTCCTCTTGTACATCTTTATGACCAAATATATATTAAACAAGTAATTTGCCTTAACACATAATACATATAGCCTAAGTACAATATAACCTTAATGACCAAATATGAACATTACCAAAATTCCTATGACTTAACTTTTAACCTTCATAGCCGAGTAGTCATTTCATATTTAGCTTACATACACGAACACAAAACTTATAAGATCATTATAAAATTTGATAAACAATCACACATACAACTTGATATATATATATATAATGACATGTTCGAATATACTATTATAATATCGGATACATATTGTGTTCTTACCATAGCTTTCAAAGCTACACTTAACAATTGCATTTATTCCTATTAATAAACTTAAGCTATCATGGAACATTTTCCTAACTCATTACCTTGCATTTTCAAATTTTCATAAATTAATATACATACACATCCAATTATCAAATCATGGACAAGTGCCGAATTACAAATTGAAATAAAATCAAAGCATAAATCTTGATATGATATAATCATATTAAAACATTTTATTTATTTATTGATCAAATTTGGGTATAACAAAATAACCCTAATTATCAATTCTCTCTTACAACACATTGATTAAATACCACCACCTAATACACCTATACTATTATCCATGCATATCATAACCGAACTAGCCACAAATTCAACCCAAACATATTAACCTTTCTCAAAAACATAATACTTATCTCAAACTTACTTTATAACTATCTAAATCATTTGAAACATCCAACAACATATTCTTCTTTAATTAAACACATATTCGACAATGACAATGGTAATTTAGCAAACCTTAATTTAACTTATAATTTTTCATGGCACATTTAAAGCATCCACTCCATTCCATCGTTTTAAACACAAGCATTACTCAACTATTATCTATGTTCACATTTGGCATTTTCACAATTACACAAGCCGATTTTTTTTCTATCATTGAAACTATCTATATGAACATTAAACTAGTTCAAACATCACCCATTCCTAATTATTCCTTAAATCATAAAGGCAACAACCATTCCTTTAAACATCTTCCATAGCCCAATACTTATATTACTACCAAATTCAAAATTTTGACATGGGCAAGTAAGGGACTTAGTAACTAGCTTAATATATGCAAAAATTTCAAAAACTAACATCGATTTCATACCTTAATTCAAGCTCAAAGTGACCGAATGCTATATCCCCTTTTCTTCTTTAAGGTTCGGCTACTAAGGAAGAAGATGAAACAAACATTTTGTTTTTCTTTTATTTTTCTATTATCTTTTCTTATTTTACTTAATTTTTTTATTTCATAAATTAAACCATTACCATTATAATATTATTATATAATACATATTTTACTTATCATCATTATCATGGCCGGCCACTACAACTAAAGTGGAAAATTTGACATGCAAATCCACTTATTTACACCATTAATTATTTGGCCACTACAAAAATAACCTATCATATTTTCATAAATTTTCACATAAGTCCTATTTAATAATTTCACTCACAAATGACAATAATAAAGCATGAAATTTTCACACATGCACCTTCACATATAATAAGCACAGAATATAACATCTAATTATTTTTATGACTCAGTTTTGTGGTCCCGAAACCACTTTTCGACTGGGGTCAAATTAGGGCTGTCACATCACACTATCAGGCTACGACCTTTGGAGTATTGTTGAATCTTAATGTCTTCAAGTGAGTGGCATGTATAGGGACTTAGTCATTATGATGTGTATTCTTTTTTATTTGGCCAAGATTTTGGCTTAAATTGATTCGTTGTGTTTAGCCATGAGATGTGGCTTGTATGGGTTATGGCTTGTAGGCCTATTTATCCAAGCTATTTATTGATGCCTTGTGATGTGGTCATGTGATTATAATTGTTTGACATGAATGGTTAGTATTACGGTATGTATGCCTGATGAATGTCTTATGACCAAACGAAGTGGTCATAATCAGAGAATAAAAGTGTGATATGGCAGTAAGTCAATAATGCTTGAGCATGAAATTGGTGTGGAATGACTTAGTTAAGCATGGTATAAATGTATAAGTAATAATCAAAATGACATGTTCAATTGATTGTGAATTAATGTGTTTAGACTTGGTATAAAATGAGTAAACAAAACACATGTATGATGATATATGAATATTACAATTGAGTCTTAATGGAGGGTGTTTAATCATTTACTTGATGCTACATTGTATGTGTCTATAATGCATTTAAGTATGTGAGGTATTAATGGTAACAAAAAGGCTTGCAAAATAGCCTAAGTGCTAGCCATGTGTCTAAACCGTGTGGAGGACATGGCCTAGCACACGGGCGTGTGATCTGCCCAAGTGGTTCAATTTGTTTTGCTGACATCATAAACAGAAAGTTACACGACCTGAGGACACGGGCGTGTTGGAGACATACGGGTGTGTGACCCTGTTTCGTGAAAATTTTTATAGGTTTCCCAAAACTTTCTAAAGTTCTTGGCTTAGTCTCGAACCACCCTGATGTATGTTTTAGGCCTCAAAGACCCGTATAAGGGACGATATACATGTATTTGAAAAGTTTTAATTTTGGGCAAAATTTTGTGACCCGATTTTGCATGTTTGTGAATGTTTAAGTCCGGTAACGCCTCGAACCCTATCTCGACATCGGATACGGGTAAGGGGTGTTACATTTAGTGGTTTTAGATTTATAGTTTTGTCGATTCTCAGACTAACCTAGCATGTATGAAAGTCTAGCTATACATGCCACCAATCCGTGATAGTGTGATGTCTCCTGGCATGAATGAGAATCCTCTTGTTAAACAAAGGTACTCTCCAACCAAGCTACACCGACCATGTTAAATGTGAAGCTAAGGTATTTGGGTAAAATACGGTTATGATGAGCCTAAAATCAGAAAAGTATGAATAAAAGCTCATGATATGTATGTGATAACATGTTAGATAAAAGTTTATGTTGTGAGAAATACTCATGCTTGTTTGATGTTTATATGATATTGTGCACTTGACTTGTTTGATTAAGTAAATGTGATAAAAGAAATTCATAAAGGTATGAATAAAGGTTTATAATATGATGTTACTGATTGAAATGTCATTGTCCCAATTGGACGTTGAATGTTGATAAATTTCAATGATATCTTTAAATGAGACAAGGGATTATAATGTAATGAACTTATCTATGTTAAATTGATGGATTGATTCATGTGAATGTAATTTTATGTATACGATGATGAGCAAGATGAAAGTTTAGACTGTGATATACTTATCTATGTTTGTTTGACCCTCATATGATATTATGTGCCTGACTTGCTTAATTGAATGAAAATGATAAGTAAAGTTGTTCAGAATCAATAGAATGCATGCATAAGTGCACTGGTTTAAATAAGATAATTGGAAAGTTTGTGTCATACAAACGTGAATAATAGTTTGCCAGAAGTGAATGATATACTTGTGAAAATGTTACTATGATGATGAAATAGTGTTATATGTATATGTGTATGAGAGACGAGTTAGGGACCTTACGACCCCACCCCCTTACCAGAGTGGTGTTTTGTAAAGGATTTTATGAGATCAGTGTTGAATAAGCTCACAGGTATGAGACCAAAGAGTTCAGTTGTAGAGTGATTATAAATATGATCAGAGATTAAATTGGATTGATAAGTAAAGATAAAACTAGTAAGGTGTGATGTCAAGAAATGTATTAACTGTAATTTCTTCAAAACCGATCTTCTTCAATAAGAATCATAATATGGGATTTGTGATGACAAAAATAGTTGAGGGAATAATATTTGAAAGGTAAGATATCTAGGTATGATAGTTATGGCTGAATAGATTTCGGCAGCTTCTTCTGAGGTATTCTATATGTTTAATTGTTCTTAGGATTATTCCTATGGCTATTACTCCTCTAATAAAATCTTTGTTCTATGGGAATGTTTTCTAATCATGATGTATAAACGAAAGTATTGATAGTCCGACTTGTAACAGCTCAATTTTGGGCCTAGTCAGAACAGTGGTTTCAGAACCACTATTCTGAGGCCAAAGAAATTATTTTTAATGATATTTTATGTGTTATAGCATGATCATATGAGTGCATGAAAATTTTGGTGAAATAATTTTAGCGATTTCATACTTAGTTGCGAAAAAGAACTGAATCGCGTAAAGGGAAAAAGTTTTATTTTGCTAGTTAAAGGTGTCAAATACTATAAAACATTCAATTAGGGTCTATATTGAGGAAATAGACCTTAAATATGTTAGTGGCTGATCAAGGAGACAAAAAAAAGGTTGAAAAGTCAAAGTTAGTGTGCATTAGGTGACTTATTTGGTAATAAAATAAAACAAAAAGAAAAAAATTGTTGTCATCTTTTCATCCTCCTTCTTCCACACCAAAAATACCATCAAAGAGGGGGTTTTGAAACCTCAAAAATTTCAACAACTTATATCCCTTGCAGCTAAGTGATTTAGATGCCTATTTTTGATAATTTTCGTACTTTTGGAACCCTTGTAGCATGAACTAGCTAATGGGGAGGACTATTTTGTGAAATAGTTGATAGTCTAGGGATTTAACATGAAAGGATTTATGTTTTTTGCTGAATTTTTATGGAAGAAAATGGGTCTTGGTTGTGCAATAAATAACTTTTGTGAAAGGATTTTCATAGAAAACACCTAAAAGGGTCATTTTGTAAAAGTTATAAAATAGGTTGTAATTGTGTGAAATAGTGGAAATTTGGGGTTGTCACAAGAGTAATAATTGGTCGGTTAGGCTTGGCTAATAAGGAAATTCGATAAAAATCAATTTTCGGGCCTAAGGGTAAAATGATCATTTTGTGAAAGTCTAGAGGCAAAATGGTCATTTTTCCAAAAATGTGAATTTTGATTGTCCAAATTTATTTCATGATTAAATGAGTGAATTTCATCATGTTAGATCAAGAAAATCGAGATTTGGGCTTAAATCGAGAAAGTGCATGGTTAAAGACAAAAAGAGAATAATTAGCCGAAATTGCATTTGAGGTAAGCCCGTGTGATTAAATGAGCATGATATTTATGCCATTGTTTTTATACTTGAAAATCTATCTTGCCATGATTGTGTTAAAGTTTATGTTGATGATATTGTATATGAGAAAGTGATGTCAAATGTAAATAACATTTATCTGTTGATTGAATGCTTGGAGATTTGATGGAATAGGATATTCCATTGAAACGAGTAAGTTGTATGTAAATAATACAACTACATTGTTATTATACCCTATGTTTGAGGCTTAGTGAATATCTGATAGCTTTCCGAATGGTTCGACGGTAAGAGTTACGATTTAAGCCAAATGAGAAAGGTTATGACCATATTGTGAGTGGTACATTACATGAAATTAATGAGATGTGAATTTAATTCATGTTATATGATTACTAAGGAATGAATATAAGCGTGTTGAGTAACACAGGTATGTATGCCAAGCTCATGAGAAATGATTTCGGTTTATGATGCACATTTAGTGAAGTTGTAAATAGGTAATTCATGCCTATGAGAATGATTTTGTGACGACCTTGTGATTATAGGTCTATACTTATGATGTATGAATATGTAATCTTACCAATGTGGTGAAAATGAATTAATATTGTGTGATAAATGTAGTATCACTAATTTACACTAAAACAATTTTGACAAGAACCATAGTACGACTTTAAAATCCATCAAAATTGTGGAAATTGAGTTAGAGGCTGAATAAAATATGAAATTAAAGTCTAATGAGTCTAGTTTCACATAGAAGAAATGGTGTAAGCAAAATAGTTTCATTTTATGAAATATTTTTATTGTATGCATTTGGCCAAGTGTGATGGCTTTTGATGATTGATAAATTCATTTTGTATATGTCCATGAGATATTGCTCATATTTACTATTGGGTTGTAACCCTTATTAATCATGTATGCATGCAATGTGTTCATGTTGATGTGGTTGCTTGTGAATAATGGATGTGATTAATGATATGTCTGATTGGTGAATGAACCATGATCAATAAATATAGCCTTAACAATGTTATAAATGTGTAAAATGGGAAAGAAGGATATAAGGCCTAGTGGCGATAAATTGGTATGGAAAGATTAGAAGAAGCATGTAAATTTGAGATAGTACTAAGTGGCAAAAAGGGCACAATTTAATCATGAATATGAGTATTTGAATGGCTAAATGTGCTTTGTTGCATGCTAAGAAAAAGGTACAAGTGTATGAACCTTTAAGGGTGGCAAATGGCTTGGAAAATAGCCTAGAAATTTTCCACATAGGTAGACATACGGGCATGTGTCTAGGCTGTGTGTGACACACAGTCTGCCCCATAGGTGTGTTGTTCGGCCATGTGTCCCCTACACCTTAGTTTTACATGTCAAAATGGCCAGTAGTAAACACACGGGCTAAGACATGAGCGTATGTCTTGGCCGTGTGAGAGACACGACCTACCCATATGGGCGTGTACTCTGGTCGTGCAAAGTCTGCACCATTTTATGAAAAATCATTTAATTTTTAATTAACCACACAGCCTTGCCACACGGGCATTTGATACGGCCGTGTGGCCTTATTTTGGTGCTGATGTCATAATCAAAGAGTTACACAGCCTGATGACACGGGTGTGTCGAGAGCACACGGGTGTGTCCCCTGTTTCACATGGGCGTGTTACTCTGTACTAAAGAGAATTTTTTTTCAAAGTTTCTGGTTCGGTCTCGTACCATTTCCAATGCATGTTTTAGGCCTTGTAAGCCCATATAAGGGATTTTATGCCTGTGTATTATTGAATTCTAATTTCAAAAAAAAGTTTTATAGCCCGATTTTGCATGAATATTCATGTATGTGTCTGGTAATGCCTTGTACCCAGTCCCGACTTCGGTTATGGGTAAGGGGCGTTACACTAGACTCGTGATTGGTAGTCTGGGAGGAGAGGCTAAAGAAGCCTTCTTCCAAATGATGAACGAATGGTTCACTCAATACATTTGTACAAACCCGGCTACTCAGCAACCTCCACCCCCTAATCCCCAACCGGTTCCAGTAGCTCCTCAAGGAATCGAGCTTTTAAGATTGAATAACCCTCCAGTTGACAAGATCCGAAAACGTGGGGTTGAAGAGTTCAGAGCTAATGTTGATGATGATCCTGAGAGAGCTGAGTTCTGGCTCAAAAATACGATTCGAGTATTCGATGAATTATCTTGTACTCCTGATGAATGTATTAAATGTGTTGTACCTTTGCTAAGAGACATCGTATCTCAATGGTGGAACACGTTGATATCTATGATTCTGAAAGAACGGGTTACTTGGGAGTTCTTTCAATTCAAATTCTGAAAGAAATACATCAGTCAAAGGTTTCTCAATCAAAAGCACAAAGAGTTTCTAGAATTGAAACAAGGTCGAATAATCGTGACAAAATATGAAAGAGAATTTGTACAGTTGAGTAAGTGTGCCAGGGAATATATTTCTGTCGAAAAGATTATGTGTAAGCAGTTCGTCGACGGGTTGAACAAAGATATAAAACTACTATTCGAAATTCTAGAGTTGAAAGAATTTGTCGTTCTGGTTGAAAGGGCTTGTAAAGCTGAGGATCTTAGCAAAGAAAAGAGAAAATGTAACAGCCCGATTTTGGGCCTAGTCAGAACAGTAGTTTTGGGACCACAAATCCGACGAGGAAAAAAATTATTTTTATTATATTTTTATGGTATACGTTTTCACGGAATGATTTCATGAAAATTTCATTTGAAAATTCCGACGTTTGGGCACTCAATTTAGTCAAGAGGTCTAAATTGTAAAAAGTGCAAAAGTTGAGTTCTACGTGTTAGAGGTGTCCAATTGTTATGAAATTTTAAATTGGAGGTCTTTAAATGGTAATTATACCATTGGTTAAGTTGGAGGACAAAAATGGACATGGTTTAGCATATTTCTAAAGTTTTTCATTAAGGGTAATTTGGTCATTTGGTAATTAAAATGAATTAAAAACAAAATTAAAATCCAATTTTTGTTCATCTTCAACCCCTTGGCCAAATTTCACATGAGGAAGACATAGCTAGGGATTTTCAAGCTTCCAAGCTCGATTGTAAGTCCGTTTTAGCCCCGTTTTTAATGTTCTTTACATTTTTGAGATCCTCGTAGCTTGGTTTAGCTATTTCCACCATTATTTTGAGCTAAGGTGTGTTTAAAAATTTACCCATGGATGACATGCATGTTTTTTGATGTTTTATGGAAGAATATGAAAGTTTGGGGTGTGATAAACAACTTTTACTAAGTGATTTTTAATGAAATTGCATAAAAGGGCCTATTTGTAAAAGTTATAAAATTATGTGTAGAAAATATGATTTAGTGAAAAATGTGAGCTACTATAAGAGGGAATATGAATCATTTAGGCTTAGAATTTGAGAAAAATAAGTGCTTTTCATCTTACGGGCCTAGGGACAAAATTGTAAATATGTGAAACTTTAGGGCAAAAATGTAATTTTCTCATAGTGTGATTTTTGGACTAAATTGAATAATGTGAGCATTAAATGAGTTAAATGTGTTATTATAGATCAAGAAAGACGAGGAATTGACCTTGATAGGGGAAAAGAAAAGGTTGTGGACTAAATTGCAAATTCATCATATTTTGCACCGAGGTAAGTTCGTATGTAAATAATGCATCGTTTTTAGTTACGTTATCACATTTTATTATGCTTTATGAAATGTGGCTGAATATTGAATGAAATTAACAAGTATCGAAAAGTGAGGAATTTCCCGATTAAACATTGGAACAGAATAGGATACAAATGACATGTGACTAGTGACTCAAGTGTGGTTCTATGTGAAGGCCACTTTGAGAAGAGATAGCTTGGTCACAAGTGTGGTACTATGTGAATGCCACTTTGTGAAGAAAGATAGCTTTGGTCACAAGTGTGGTACTATGTGAAGGCCACTTTGTGAAGAAGGTAGGTTTGACTACAAGGGTGGTACTATGCGCAGGCCACCGGGTATCCATTATTATTCCGATGTATTCAATGGGAAATGACTAGGTGTAATTGGCTATGACTATGTGATGAATAAGTACAGGTACATGTGTGTAAACTTATGAGCAATGTGCTCGATATATGATCGAACTTTGGTAAGATTGATAAGGAGTAAGTGTTACAATGAAAGTTACTACAAAGAAAACATGAAAGAGTGAAATTTAGTAATAAAATAGTTTTGGACAGCAGTAGTTGTATGACTTTGAAAAATCACCAAAAATGGTGGGAATCGAATTAGAGGTTGAATAAGATATGAAATTAGAGGTTGAATTTCATATTATGAGATATTTGAATTTTTGTTAGACAGAGTGACAATGATTTCGAAATCCCTTATTCTGATTTGGGAAAATCATTAAAAATTGTAAAAAAAATAACTATGCATTATAATTTATATGCTTAAAATTCTTAATGAGTCTATTTTCAAAAGAAACAAATGGAAACATTATTTGAATTCCGTATGAGGAGATAATTAATTTTTAGGGAAGAGGGGTCGAAATTGTCAGACAGCGAAATAGGGGAGACTTTAAAGAATAAACTGTACTTATTGGCTAGACCAAAAATTCTGAAAATTTTATGGTAAGAAGATATGTGAGTCTAGTTTCAACAAAAATTAGTGGATCTTAATTTGGAGTTACGTATCTCAAGATATAAATAATTTAGTGACTATGACTCGAGTAGACAGCTTGAGATGAATAAGAGTAAATAGTGGAATTATGTGCAATTATGATTGTATTATCTTAAGAACATATTGTGAGAATTGGTAAAAGCATGTTAATAAATTTCTTACTATTTACATACGAACTTACTAAGCTATATAGCTTACTCCATTTATTTTCTGTGTTTATAATGTCCTCAGGTTAGCTCGGGTTGGAAGTCGCCGGAGAACCTATCACACTATCAGACTAACAAATTGGGTATGTATAATTCTTATACTTAAGGTCATGGCATGTATAGGGCACTTGGTTATTTTTGTATGTGTCATAATTGTTTTGGCCTAAAATGTTGGCCTATGCTATTTGAAAGTTCATTGTTGTGTAAGGCCATTTGATTTGTTATATTGGCTATATTATAAGTCCATGATGATGCATTTCAAGGATGTGTATGCTTACATATGTGGATGAATGAGTGGTGACATCTATGTGTGACATAAATTTGTTTGCAACAGTAAGTCAGATTAGTGTACAGGCTAGGGACATGGCAATACGAGCTACACGGCCATGTCCTAATATCACACAAAAGTGTGCCCCTGTTTTTCATGAAATTTTTTAAAGCTTTCTAAAGTTCTTGGTTTAGTCCCGAACAATTTCCAAAGCATGATTTGGGCTTTGTAGGCCCATATTAGGGACTTTAATATGAAATGTGAAAAGTTTTAAATTTGAACGCAAATCATGACTCAGTTTTATACGATTGCATGTGTTTATGTCCGGTAATACCTCATACCCTATTCTAGTGTCGAACACGGGTAAAGGGTGTTATAGAAAAGCAGATTTAGAAGCTAGAGACTTGAAAAAAAGATCGATGGGTAAGCCATATCAATCTTCATCAAAGAAATCCAGGGATTCATATGCTCGCCCAAATGCTTCGAACGAGTATTCGAATAGAGATCATAGAAAACAATACTCAGGTTCTAAAGCTCAAGCTACATCAGTATCGAGTGTTGACAGTGTGAATGAGAACAAACCCGAGTGTCAGCAGTGTGGGAGATGACATTTTGGAAAAGCTGGAATAAAAGTAATAAAGCTTGTTACAAATTTGGTTCGCTAGATCACTTTATCCGAGATTGCCCTGAGCTAGATGAGAAACATAAAGTTCAGAATGTGAGATCCATCGAATACAGGTAAACCACCTAGAATTGCCGAAAATGTAAGTGGTAGTAGAGGGGCAACAAAGGATTCAACTATGAGATCCGAGGCCAAAGTACTTGCTAGAGCCTACGCTATTCACGCTTGCAAAGAAACGTCATGTCTAGATGTTATCACCGGTACTTTCACTCTTTATGATACTAATGTGATTGCATTAATAGATCCAAGATCAACCCATTTTTATATATGTATGAATTTAGTATCTAGTAAGACTTTGCCTGTAGAGTCTACTGAATTTGTGATTAGAGTATCAAACCCCTTAGGCAAATGTGTTTTAGTTGACAAAGCCTATAAGAATTGTCCGTTAACGAATTGGGATTTTTTTTCCAGCTAATCTGATGGTGTTGCCATTCGATGAATTTGATGTGATTTTGGGTATGGATTGGCTAACGATGCATAATGCTATAGTGAATTGTAGATGGAAGACAATTGAACTGAAATGTCAGAATAATGAGACTATTAGAATTGAATCTGATGATCTGAATAGTTTTCCAGTTGTGATCTCATCTATGTTAGCTCAGAGATTTGTGAGAAAGGGGTGTGAAGCTTATCTTGCTTATGTACTTGATACGAAAGTGACAGAAACAAAGATTGAATTAGTACCAATTGTGTGCGAGTATCCAGATGCATTTCCCAAAGAGTTATCGGGTTTGCCACCTATCAGAGAGGTTGAGTTTGGTATTGAATTAGTACCGAGAACAACATCGATATCAATAGCTTCGTACAGAATGGCTCCAACAAAGTTAAAAGAATTGAAAGCTCAGTTGCAAGAGTTGACAGATAGAGGTTTTGCTAGACCGAGTTTCTCTTCCTGGGGTACACCAGCGTTATTTGTGAAAAAGAAAGATGGCACGATGAGAATGTGTATAGACTAACGACAGCTCAACAAAGTGACGACCAAGAATAAATACCCTTTTCCACAAATAGATGATTTGTTTGATCAGTTAAAAGGGACAATAGGGTTTTTGAAAATTGATTTGAGATCGAGTTATTACCAATTGCGAGTTAAAGACTCAGATATGCCAAAGACTGCATTTAGAACAATGTATGGATACTACAAATTTCTTGTTATGCCTTTTGGACTAACAAATACACCTACCATTTTATGGACTTGATGAACCGAATTTTCAGACCGTACTTATATCGATTCATAGTTGTGTTTATTGATAATATTTTGATTTACTCTCATGATGAATCTGAGCATGCCGAACATTTGAGAATTGTGTTACAAACTTTGAGAGATAAACAGTTGTTTGCAAAGTTCAGCAAATGTGAGTTTTGGTTACGAGAGGTTGGTTTTCTAGGACATATAATTTCAGTCGTGGGCATTTGAGTTGACCCAAATAAAATTTCTACAATCATAGATTGGACGGCTCCAAGAAATGTATCTAAAGTTCATAGTTTTCTGAGACTAGCCAGTTATTATAAATTATTTGTAAAAGGCTTCTCGATGATTGCGACTCCGATGACAAGATTGCTTCAAAAAGATGTTAAATTTGAGTGGTCAGAAAAGTGTCAGCAGAGCTTCGAACAGTTGAAAGCATTATTAACAGAGGCACCATTTTTAGTTCAGCCTAAGTTGGGTAAAGAATTCGTAGTTTTTAGTGATGCATCTTTAAATTGTCTGGGTTGTGTTTTAATACAGGAAGGAAAAGTTCTATCTTATGCCTCGAGACAGTTGAAGTCATACGAAAAGGTTTATCCGGCACACGATCTAGAGTTAGCAGCTGATACGTGATATTCGTGACATGTTTTAAATATTTACAATGAATCATTCTTGAAACTAACTATTATCACGATGAAGGCAAGTGTACCTATCAAACAGTAGTATAGCTTTAGCAAGACTGAACTATCGAACCCAAAGGAACTAAAAGTACTAGTATCAACTTTCTTTTTATTATCTAGCCTAAAAAAATAAAAAGGTTTTGTTTATCTAACTAATTAATTAAACTAAGAAATCACAGAAAAGAAATTTGGGGAAAATACTTTTTGGAAAACTCGATTGATTAAGACAATACCTACGGAAAAATCCACCTAGACTTGAGGAGCATTAGGAGCATCGAATTCACCAATTTTAAGGAAAAGTCATCCATAAAATGTGCTAAGCATGGGATAGAAATATGTATAAATTACGGTTTATCAAATACCCCCACACTTAAGCATTTGCTTGTCCTCAAGCAAAATCCTCAACTCATAATCAAAACAAATTCTTCTCAACTTATAATTTCTATCGATAATATCTCAAAATAACCCATAGGTAATCATACATTGAAAATTCAACTAAAAGAACATCAAAGTTTCAAACATTCCAAGTTGAGCATTTTATTATGAAAACATAGGTGTCTCCCCTCATCTAAGTAATTACCTTTGATTCAAAATATCATAGAGTTTCATATCCTCACTAAAGATTCACTCAAATCACTCGAGGTGTTTAAGAACAATAAATGAAGCACTCAATAGTCAGTAATGAAAAGTCATTACCATAGGCTTGCATGAAAATCAAATCTCCACCATTATAAATTGAGATGAAAAATCAATCAAAAGGTCTTTAGAGGGTTGTAATGTGGCTTTGGCTAGAGGGTGTGGTCACAAGCTGAAAGAAAGGGTTAGAATTGAGATTGAATTGAAAAATTGCCGAACTAGAAAAATGACTAGTCATCAATTGCGTACAACAGAGATTTTTCTCAGAATATGGAATTTAACTTCTTTAGCTTAGAAGATCACTACTACTAATATGTATACATGTATTTTTTTTTTTTAAGAACAAGTCAAATTACAGAATAGAATAAAACATAACTAAGCAACTATTCCAACTCAAATCTCGATAAAAATAGGGATCAATATTGAGGGTAAATCAATGAATGGGTTGTTAGGCTCAAGGGGGTTCACTAAGGGTTAATTGTGAAGGTAGGCTTTTATAGAGTGAGTGGCTTAAACCTAAGTGCCTTTATCATTTTGACATATCAAATCAAATGGTGTGGTCTTGACATGCATAATCAAGCAAGTTCTAGAATAACAATTCAATACTAACGCACTCATAATGAAAGTGAGCATGAAAGAAATAATAGATGCTCTAAAGGCTCAATATCTCACAAAAATTATGGCTTTCTTTTTTTCTTTTTCTTTTTTTTTTTTTTGATGTTTAAACTTGTGACTTCCAACTCAAACTAATACCTAAACTTGGGGAAACAACCTAAAAGTTTTTAATTCTTCAAAAATCAACTTATCATGCTTGATTCCCTAATGTCTTAAAGTTTAAACAATCAATGCATAAGTGCCTATGTTTTAATTCAAGATATGTCAATAAACATTATAGACTAATTGGAATTCATTCTAATAATGATATGAGAAGATCGCATGAGAATAAAACAAAATTCAGGGATTTTTCTGATATAAAAGACCCACCACACTTAAAATGGACATTGCCCTCAATGTACAAAGGAAGATATATTGAAAAAGATAGATTTATAATCATAAGATAGAGAGAGAGGTGAAACTTCCTGAATGATGAGTGAATTCCTTGAACTAGAGTTTTGGAGAATAATCGGCGTGAGAGTAGAGGAGGATACTCTGGTGGTATTAGAGCTTCATTAGTCCATAAGTCCTGAGCCAAAAGAATATTATATCTGGTGGTAGCTATGGTCGTGGTCGAGCAGGACATGGCAGTCGTCGAGAACATTTCCCGGTGGAGTTTTTAGTTCCTATGTGATGATGAGCTTGAGGAGCTCATTATAACTGTGGCAAAATCAGGAACTTTTTAAAAAGTAAAAGGAAGCATAATTACTCGTAACGGAATAACTAAATTTGATAATTGTAAAATAAAAATTATAAAATCTAATAGAAATAAGCTTAAAGAAAAATAAAAAGTAGTCTTAAAATAGAATAAAAATAAAAACATAAAATAATAAATAAAAGTTTTTAAACATCTTCATCGCTAGGTGGTTCGCGAGGTGGGGGTGGCGATGAGATGTGGAAGTGCTGACAAATCTGCTATAAAGTAGCATCAATGTTATCGAAGCGCTGAAAACACTATTGTTCAAATCGGGTAAGGCGCTCAGAGATGTCAGCGTATAAAGCCGGCGTATTAACTGGACAAGGGGGTGGTGGTGGCTGAGACGGTGGGTCCTTATGAAATGGAGGGACATCATCAGTAATGTCCTTAGGGTCTCCCTTATCGGCTGATTGGACGAGGCGATACTGAGAAGGGTGGGTTCATCGGCGCTTCTCGATCATCCTCATACTAAGCATGCTCGAGATGCCTTGTAGGGACATCTAGCCAATAAGAGTAAGGGATGATGCTTGGGCTGCTGTGTTGAGGAGCCCGAAGTGCCGTGCCAGTCAAGTCACGTAGGGGCCAATGGAGATGACCCCCCTCCGATGCCGCTCCATCTAGTGGTGAATGGCAAGGGCAATAAAGTAGGCGAGGTCGAGTACATGCCCGTTCGCCATACTCCATAGAAAGTAGACGTCGCGAGTGTTGACGACGCCGGTACTCTCTCAACATCCTTTTAAAGTGTGTGCCATGATGGCATGTAGGTACCTCAAGGAGGGAGAGAGAACCGATGCCTTGGAATAGCTCGGATCGTAAGTGGCTGAACTGGGGACCAAAGCGTACCAACACTTCGAGGGAGAGTAGTGGATATGGTGACGAAGAGTGTCGAGGTCATTCTCATCCATGAACTCCTCTGTATACATGCCCAAAGCTATACCGAACTCGGGCACACTCAACTGGCGGACTAAACCGCCGAGACGAAACTAGACTATTCTAGGATCATCAAAGTTGGTCATGACGTCTTGAACATGGAATGTTGAGCAAAGTTCAAGTGTGACTCAAGGTACGTCGGCTCGATGATCGCAAAGAAGAGGTCCCATGGATCGGTTGTCAGGAGTGCTTGTACATCATCAGCCAACTGGACTTGTTCAAGCGCTGTCCAGTCAATGCAGCGGTCCACACCTAAAGGTCATGCCCGTAGGATTTGGAATAGTTCCTCCTAATTGCCGGGTGGAAATTGGAGGTATGGGTGGCGAATTTCCGCGGTAGGGCCTGAGGAAGACGCCCCTTTCCACTTTTTCGAAGCGGGAATGGTAGTTTTCTTGCCACGTGAGCTTGACATGGTATACCTAGAAGAAGAACAAAGAATATAACATAACTAACTAACTCAAGAAGTAATCATGAATATAGTTAAACTAACTAGTCCAACCAACAATACTCAGCAGTTTAATCTAAATGATAGAAGTTTATATAGCAATTGACATAATAAAAGCATGATTATAGTGAGAACTATGAATATAAATAAAAAATCTACCAAATGAAACCATAGGAAACATAAAATTAGTAAAAGTGATGAAGAAAATAGAGAGAAAAGAGTAAACAGACGCTAAAAAGATGAGAATGGGTGTCAAAAATGGAGTTGGAGGCAGCGCACGGGTGTAGCAGGAAGACCATGTAGACTTGCAGCGGCTAGGGTTAGAGATTTTGGGTGAAGAAGATGATGAATAGTGAAGGGTATTTATAGATTTTAGGACATACGGTCAGGGGACACGCCCATGTTCCCTAATTTTTTCCTGTGTGATTCACGAATTTTAAATTTGGGCGCGTCTGACATTTGGCCCACGCTCGTGTTCCTTGGGCGTGTGGGTGCACACGGCCGTGTCGCATGGCTGTGTCTATCTTTGTTCGCTTTTTCCATGCCCGTGTATGTAGGCCCATGCCCGTGTTAATTTGATAGGTTCGATCACGGGTTCTAGACATGAGCGCGACGAATGCCCGTGCTATTTTCTCAGGTTCAACCATAGTTCTACGACACAGGCGTGTCACATGCCCGTGTTGTTTTGGTAGATTCGCCCATGGTCCTAACGCACGGCCGTGGCGACTTATCGCATCTAATGTTGGGGAAACTTTCACCCTATTTTCACACAGCCTAAGGCATGCCCATGTTCCTGGTCGTGTGTGCTTTAGAAAGCCTGTGTTCCATGAGTTGGTTAGTATGTTAGATGTTAAAACTAAAATTTAAAGAAATTAATATTGTTAGTGCTCGGGTTGCCTCTCGAGAAGCGCTTATCTATTGTCTAAGCTCGACTTACCTCTCTGGTGTGTGATCATGGTGGATCAAGGAGTTTACACTCCTCATCCCTGCTATAAATTTTATCAACATAAGGTTTAAGATGAGTACTATTTACCTTGAACGTGCCGAATTTGGGGTGATTTACCTCAACCGTTTCGTATGGAAAAATGCTAGTTACCGTAAAAGGGGTTTTTTTATTCGATTTAGAAGTGGTGATTCGAGGATCTGCTGATCTAGTAGTACTTTGTCTCCAACATGAAGTTGATTTGGTGAGGCATTGAGCTCGTTCTGGCGTAGTTTTTGTTTATCATGTTTTCTCAGTTTAAATGCCATTTAACTCCTCGATTCGTAACCTTTGTTCTTTATGGGTAGATTCTTTGTTGTGGATTGAACATGGCCGATGTGTGTCCTTCGAACTTATTTCTTGCAAAATAGGTTGCACTGTATGATCAGTCTTAGTAGAACAATTTGTACAATCACCTTCAATTTTTGATGTGTTGTACAGGTTGCGAGCTTGAAGGTTGATTGTTTCGTCTCCTACACGAAGTGCGAGTTCACCTATGCCAACGTCAAGAATTGCTCTAGCAGTTGCTAAAAAGGGCCTTCCCAAAATTAAAGAAACATTATTGTCCTCTTCTATGTCTAAAACAACAAAATCAATTTGGAATATAAATTTGGCAATTTTAACAAGTACGTCTTCAATGATACCCCTAGGAAATCTGACAGTTTTATCTGCTAATTGAATGCTCATCCTAGTTTGTTTGGGTTTCCCTAGACCTAGTTGCTTAAACAATTTGTAAGGCATAACATTGATACTAGCCCCTAGATTAGCCAACGCATTATTAAGATCTAAACTACCAAATAAACAAGGAATCATAAAACTCCCTGGATCTTTTAGTTTGTTGGGTAGCTTGTTCTAAAGAATGGCTGAGCAAACCGCGTTCAGCTCCACATGCGACCTTTCATCTAACTTTCGTTTATTTGCTAGAAGCTCCTTTAAAAATTTGATTGTGCTCAGCATCTGCGAAAGTGCTTCAATAAACGGTAGGTTAATATGTAGTTTCTTTAGAAGTTTAAGGAATTTACCAAATTGTTCATCTGAGCGGTCTTTCCTTGTCGCATTGGGGTATGGCACACAAGGTTTATATTCTATACTTACCAATTTTTATTTGTTTTGGCCTACCTCATTCTTACATTCGCTTACCACCGGTTCTGGCCTTAGTTTTGCCACTAACCTTTCCTCATCTTGAATGGCAATTGCGTTGAGTTGCTCCCTTGGGTTAGATTCAGTGTTGCTTGGCAGGCTATCTTATGGTCGTTCAGAAATCAACTTGGCGAGCTGTCCAACCTGAGTTTCGAGCCCCTGGATTGATGCTTGTTGATTTTTGAATGCCGTCTCGGTATTCTGAAAACAAGTCTTTGACACCGAGATGAATTTGGTTAGCATCTCCTCAAGGTTCAGCTTTTTCTCCTGCTGGAATGGTGGTTGCTGAAAGCCTGGAGGGGGTGGTGGTTTCTGATTTCCTTGGCCTCCTCATGAAAAATTCGGGTGATTCCTCCAACCTGCATTGTAAGTATTGCTATAAGGATTATTTTGAGATCGAGGATTATTACCCATGTAATTTAACTGCTCGTTCTCCATATTGTGGCCATAAGGTAGGTATTCTGAATTGCTCGATCCACCTCCATTTGCTACACACTACATTACTGGGTGAACCTGTAAAGAACTAAGAAAACCATTAATTTTCTTATTCAAGAGTTCTACCTGATTAGAGAGCATAGTGACCGAATCGACGTTTTAAACGTCGGTTGTTTTCGTTGGCTTTGTCCTCATGACTTGCCACTGATAGTTATTCAGTGACATCTCCTCTATAAATTCATAGGCATTTTCAGGTGTCTTATTATTGATGGTTCCTCCAACGGCTGTATCAATCATCTACCAAGTCGAAGGATTCAGGCTATTATGAAACGTTTGAACCTGTAGTCAAAGCGGTAACCCATGGTGAGGGCACTTTCTCAAAAGGTCCTTGTATCTCTCCCATGCATCGTAGAGTGTTTCTAAATCCATCTGTACAAAAGAAGAGATATCATTACGTAATTTAGCTGTTTTAGCCAGTGAAAAATATTTTAATAAAAACTTTTTGGTCATTTGTTCCCAAGTAGTAATTGACCCCTGCGGTAATGAATTTAGCCACTGTTTAGCTTTGTTTCTCAATGAAAAAGGGAATAACCGAAGGCGAATGGCGTCATCAGAAATGCCATTAATTTTAAATGTATTACATAGTTCTAAAAAGTTTGCTAAGTGAGCATTGGGATCTTCGTCTTGCAAACCATCAAACTGAACAAATTACTGTATCATTTGAATTGTGTTAGGTCTCAGTTCAAAAGTATTTGCAGCTACAGCAGGTCTAACTATGCTCGATTCAGTTCCTATTAAAGAAGGTTTAGCATAATCATACATAATGTATGGAGCAGGATTTTGATTAACAGCAATCGTAGGAGGTAGCAGATTTTTTTGGTTTTCAGCCATCTCCTCGGTGGTGGTTGAAGTATCTTCCTCTTGCTCTTCTGTGTAACGTAAGCTTCGCCTTATTTCTCTTCGGTTTCTGCGAACTGTGCGATCAATCTCACTATCAAACAGTAATGGTCCTGACGGGTTTCTTCTGGTCATAAACTAGAAAAACCTATCAGAATAAAATAAATGAAGAATTGGAAAAGAAAATAAAATTTTAAATTGCAATAAAAGTAAAATTTTTAAAGTAATAAAAATCGAGTGTTACTAATATCTTAGTTCCCTGGCAATGGCGCCAAAAACTTGATACGTGATATTCGTGATAGGTTTTAAATATTTATAATGAATCGTTCTTGAAACTAACTATTATCACGATGAAGGCAAGTGTACCTATCGAACAGTAGTATAGCTTTAGCAAGACCGGACTATCGAACCCAAAGGAACTAAAAGTACTAGTATCAACTTCCTTTTTATTATCTAGACTAAAAAAATAAAAGGGTTTTGTTTATCTAACTAATTAATTAACCTAAGAAATCACAGAAATGAAATTTGGGGAAAATACTTTTTGGAAAACTCGATTGATTAAGACAATACCTAAGGAAAAATGCACCTAGACTTCACTTGTTATTTGACTCTAAATCGGATGATTTATTCATTCAACTTGTTTCGTAGAGATCCCTAAGTTATATTATTATCTCTCTCGAGACTAACAACGTCTAACCCTAGATTGAATAATTGAAATCTCTTTCTAATTAACGCCCCAGGGTTGCATTAACTCGATCTATGGATTCCCTTATTAGGTTTCACCCTAATCCGGAAAAATCTTGTCACCCTATCTCTAGGCGCGCAACCAACTCCGCTTAATTATGACAAGTTTACTCTTAGACAGGGTCTATTCCTCCTCTGAATAAGAGTTTAACTTGAATCAATATCCTAGAATATCAAAATAAGAATTAAGAACACATAATTAAGAACAAGTCAAATATTTATCATATAATTCAGATAATAATAACAAGGATCCATCTTAGGTTTCATTCCCCTTAGGTATTTAGGGGTTTTAGTTTATACTAATGAAAGAACACATCTCAAAAGAATAAAAATAACAAAACATAAGAAAACCCAAAACTCCTAGGGGAATTTGAAGGGAGATCTTCAGTCTTGATGGTGAATCTGGCTTCTGAGATGGATCGATCGGCTTTCCATGAGCAATTCCTTGCTTCCTTTTGTGTGTCCCCTATCTAAGAGCCTCCTCAGGAGTTTAAATAGGCTTTGGAATGCCTAAGAGCCCTCAAAATTGGCCTTTTTCGAATTGGACTAAACTTGGGCTCGACGGGGACACCCCCGTGTGACACACCCGTGTGCGATTGCTTAAAGCCGTTGTCAAGGTTGTTAAATGGGCACGGGCGTGTGATCTACCCGTGTAAATCGTGCTTTGACCTTGCCAATGGGACACAGTCATGTGGCCTGCCCGTGTGAGGAAGTCCAGGCCGTGTTGATTTCGTACATTGGCCCATTTTCTTTGTTTTTGGCCCGTTTCTCGTTCCTTTCACTCTCCTATGCTCACCTAAGTATAAAACATGAAATTAAGGCATTAAGAGCATCAAATTCACCAATTTTAAGGAAAAATCATCCATAAAATGTGCTAAGCATGGAATAGAAATATGTATAAATTACGGTTTATCAGTCGTGATAGTGTTTGCATTGAAAATTTGGTGTCATTACTTGTTTGGTGAGAAATGACATATTTATACCGACCAAAAAAGCTTGAAATATCTGATGACTCAGAAAGATTTGAATTTGTGATAGCAGAGATGGTTAGAATTACTAAAAGATTACGAATTAGTGCTGGACTATCATCTGGGAAAAGGGAACATAGTTGCTGATGCTTTGAGCCGAAAGTCCTTATTTGCTTTACGTGCTTTGAACACACAATTAACTTTGTCTGACAATGGTTTGATAGCAGCCAAGTTGAAAGCGAGACCATTATTTCTACAGTAGATTTGTGAGGCTCAAAAATTTTATAATGAATTGCAAGCAAAATGAGCTCAGTGTGAGTCAACTTCTGATTCAGAGTTTCGAATAGGACCTGATGACTATTTGATGTTTCGTGATAGAATATGTGTACCAAGAAATTCTGAGCTCATTTGTAAGATTCTAAATGAAGCACACAGTAGTTGTTTATCAGTATATCCGGGAAGCACGAAAATGTATAACGATTTGAAACAGCTTTATTGGTGGCATGGCATGAAACAAGATATCTCAGATTTTTTTTCAAATGTTTGATTTGTCAGCAACTCAAAGCTGGGCATCAAGTGTCGTCAGGTTTATTACAGCCTATTATGATTCCTGAGTAGAAGTGGAATAGAATAACTATGGATTTTGTATCGAGTTTACACTTATCTTCGAGAAAGAAAGATGCGATCTAGGTTGTTGTTGACAGATTGACAAAATCAACTCATTTCATTCCTGTACGTATGGATTATTCACTTGACAAATTGGTTGAGTTGTATATCTCAAAGATTGTCCAATTGCATGGAGTACCACTATCTATTGTTTCAGATAGGGATCCGAGATTCACTTCGCGATTGTGGAAGAAATTGCAAGAAGCTTTAGGTACGAAGCTACATTTCAGCACCGCGTTTCACCTGCAAATGGATGGTCAATCCGAGCAAGTTATTTAGATACTTGAGGATATGTTGTGTTGTTGCATTCTTGAGTTTGAAGGTAGTTGGGAGAAATATCTACCGTTGATTGAATTTGCTTACAATAATAGCTTTCAATCAAGTATAAAGATGGCACCCTACGAAGCTCTATACAGTCATAAATATTGAACATCGTTATACTAGAGTGAGCTCAGTGAAAATAAGATTCACGGGGTTGATCTAATCAGGCAGTCTGAAGAAAAAGTGAAAGTAATTCGCGATAGTTTGAAAGTAGCTTCGGATCGACAGGAATCGTACGCAGACTTGAAATAGAAAGATATTGATTTCCAGTTTGGGGATACAGTGTTGTTGAAAGTGTTGTTGCGGAAAAAGATATTCCGGTTTGGTCGGAAAGGGAAATTGAGTTCGCAATTCATCGGATCATATAAGATTACTGAGCGAGTTGGGCCAGTGGCATATCAACTATTTTTACCATTTGAGTTAGAGAAAATGCATAATGTGTTTCATGTGTCGATGCTTTGATGATACCGATCTGACCCTGCACATGTCATTTCCTCGATCAAGGTTGAAATTCAGTCTGATATGTCATATACTGAAGAACCGATTCAAATTTTAGCTCGTGAGATCAAAGAGCTGAGAAATAAGAGAATCGCATTAGTGAAAGTTTTGTGGCATCGACATGGGGTTGAAGAAGCTACATGGGAACCCGAGGATGCTATGAGAAAAAAATACCCGAACCTATTCACCAGTAAGATTTTTGGGGACGAAAATCCCAAAGCGGGGAGAGTTGTAACAGCTCGTTTTTGAGTCAAATTGGAACAATGGTTTCAAAACCACAAATTTGATGTCAAAAAATTATTTTAATATTATTTTCGGTATTTACAGCATGTTATTTGATATGTGTGAAAATTTCGTGAACTAATTTTATTGATTGGTTTGTTAATTTGATAAAAAGGACTAAATTGCATAAAGCGTAAAACTTGTGTTCTATTACCTAAAAGTATCTAATAGATAAAGAACCTTAAATTTAAGGTCCTTAAGTGGTAATTAGACCAATAATTATGAGTGGACCGTTATGGACAACCATTAAGTGATTATAATAGTTTCATAATAAGGTTATTTTTGGAATTTGATAATTAATGATGAATTAAATAAAACAAAGCACAAAAATTATTCTTTTATCATCATATTTGGCTGAATGAAGAATGAAGAAAAGCTAATTAGGGCTTGAAAATTTTGGCTACTTCAAGATCAAATTGTAAGTCCGTTTTTGCTCGATTTTTAATGATTTCTATGTTTTTGTCATCATTGCAGCTCAATCTAGCCAGCCTATACCTTTAATTTTGAAACTGTTAAAGATTTTAAGAATTGAAATTGATGATGTTATGTGTTCTTTGGTGTTGAAGATGAAATATGAAAGCTTGATGATAGTTTTACATGTTTTGTAAAGTGATTTTTGATGAAAATGCATAATAAGGATTAAATTGTGAAATGTTCAAATTGTGTGGTTGAAAAGTGAAATAAATGAAAGTTTTGGACTGCTAGGGACCTATATATAATTCGACCAAGCATCGGTTTTGTTAGATTGTGTGAATTTGCGTATTTGTGAAATAGGGACTAAATTGATTAAATGTGAAAGTTTAAGGGCTAATGTGCAAATAGGCCTAAATGTATGTTTTGGACTAAACTGAAAGAACGGATTAATAAATAAGTTAATTTTGAATTCATATAGATCAAGAAAGAAAGAATTCGGATTTAGATCAAGGGAAAAGCAAGGTTATCGAGTAGTCGACCCGATCTGTCAATTCTAAATCCGAGGTAAGTTCGTATGTGATGATTACATTATAAATGTATGTTAAAATTCTTTAATATTGCATAATTCTTTATAATGGGATTATGGATAATGTATGAATTGTAAAAACGACTACGAATGTATTCGAAAATAGAAACAAAAAGTGTGAAAGTCTAGTTGAACCGTAAGAATAGTTTTGGATACTATTGACATGTCAGTAAGTGATACCTTGAGTTGGCTTTGGGCCATGATATTAGCACTTCGGGTGAGTATTTTACCAATTTGGCTTCGGGCCATGCATATCGGATGATTTGGCTTCGGGCCATGATATTAGTTATTCGGATAAGTTACCTTGATTTGGCTACGGGCCATGGTATAGGTAATTATCGACGAGACTCCTGAGTATCAAATTTCTGTTCTGAATGGTTCAATGGGTAAACGAATGATGTGGTTGAGAAAGCGGTTAATATGAGGTGATACAGGTATGTACAGAACCTATTTGAGTATTAAATAGTGAAAGTTTAATGATTTTGTATTAGACCATGTTTTGAGACATGAGAAAGATTTGTAGTTAATGTGTATATGGTTTGGTCATGTGTAATTGATTGATTTGCATTTATTTGATTAATTAAGTAATTCACATACGAGCTTACTAAGCTATGAAGCTTACTTCGTGTTATTTTTCTATGTTTTATAGTGAATTAAGGCTAGCTCAGATCCAGGAGTCGTCGAGAACATCATCGCATTATCAAACATCTAAGTTGGTACTTTTGGATTACACATTTATGGTATATGGCATGTATAGGCTAGATGTGGTAGTTTGGTTGTGATCATAGCCATGAGATTTGGCTTGTAAATGATGTTAATATTGATGTATGTTTGGTTATTAGAAATGGCTTGTAAATTTATATGTTTTGAGACATGAAAAAGGTTTGTAGTTAATGTGTAAATGATGTTAATATTGATGTATATAGTTTGTAGTTAATATATATAGCCATGAGTGATGGCTTATTTTGGTATATTTTGGTATGAATGTGGTTATGGTTTATAGTTGCTCAAATGGTTATGTGAATTATGGTAAATGAACCATATTGTTTGATATTGTCTTGGCATGTATTTGGCTAAGTATATGGTAGTGATTCGAGATTTGGAATAGGTTAAATTATAATGGTATGAATTGTGCATGAATTGGGATTGAGTTTGGTTGCCTTTTTGTATCTGGAAATGGTACCATTTTGCCTTGTATAGGTACAATGAAGTTGGGGTGGCAAATTGGCCTTGCAAATGGCCTATTTTTGTCCACACAGGCAGAGACATGGACGTGTGTCTCAGCCGTGTGCAACACACGATCATGTTACACGGCCGTGTGTCCCCTAGTATTGAAATTGAATTGAAGTCAATATGCTTCACATGGTCTTACACACGGGTGTGTTACTGGTCGTGTGATACAAGTCAATATACCCCCTAATTGGCACACGACGTAGCACACGGGCATGTGACTTGGCTGTGTTGCATAAGTTAGTGTTGTAACAGCCCATTTTTGGGTCAAATTAAAATAGTGGTTTTGGGACCACAAACCCGAAGTCAAAATATTTATTTTATTATTTTAATAAGGTTTACAGCATGATAGATTAATTACTTGAAAGTTTCGTAATGAAATTTTACCGTTTAAATGTTTAATTAGGTAAAAAGGACTAAATCGCATAAATTGCAAAAGTGTTGCTCTATTAGCTAAAGATATTAACTATAGAACCTTAAAGTAAAGGTCCTTAAGTGGTAACTAAACCATTTGAGAGTTAATGGATGATAGTGGAGTGGTGTTTGGTGTAGTTATTTAATAATTTTAAGGTTAGTTTGGTAAATTGGTTATTAAATGATAATTTAATAAAATAACAGCCATTTTATTCATTGTCATCTTTATCTAACCGATTATACAAAGGGAAGAAGCCATTTTCTTAGCTCCAATATTCGGCCATGCTATTTATGCTCAATTAGGTACGATTTTTGTCTCCTTTTTTTTTATGATTTCTATGTTTTTTAGATCATTGCAGCTTAATCTAGCTAGCATGTATCTCTGATTTCAAAACTGTTAAAGTATTTGAATGTTGCCATTGTTGAATGTATGAGTATTTTGTTGGTTGATGATGAAAAATAAATCATTGTTGTTAGATAAGTTTTGTAAAGTGAATTTTGGTAAAATGTCAATTTTGGATTGAATTGTGAAATATGAAAATTTAGTGGTTGAATTTTAAAATAAATGAAAATATGGCCCGATATGAGAATGGGTAATATTCGCTAGCATGAAATTGTATTAAATTGAATGAATTGTGATTTTATGTGATAAGGACTAAATTTCAAAATGTGAAATAATATGGGCAAAAATGTAATTTTGCCAAAATGTGTAAATTGTGCTAAATTGAATGAAATGATGATTAAATAAGTAAAATTTGATATTATATAGATTGATATAAATGAGATTAGATCTAGAAGAGGGGAAAACAAAGTATCGGATTAGTCAACCTAATTCGTCGTTACAGCGAACGATGTAAGTTCATATGTAATAAGCACTGTTTTAATTATGCTTTAAATGCTTTGATATTTCATAAATTATATATACTAGACTACAGTAATGTTCGACGACAAATCAGCTATATGTAGCACTTAGTGTGCGATTTGACATTGTAGCACCCCCTAACCCTAAACCGTCGTCTGAATAGGGTTACAGAGCATTACCAGACATATCGAACAACTTACAAATAATTCATAATTAATTAACAAACTTATTATAATTTAATCATAAAGTCCCTTTAATGGACTCTCGCGGCCCAAAAATATGTAATAGGGGTAAATCGGGACTTGTTCGGGTGCTCCGAATTTTATTTTTTTATTTTTTTTATTTTTGTGTGTGAACTCAGTAGAACCTCTTTATAAATATTTAACCTTCCCTACAAGTTTCAAACTGAGACCAATCAAAAACCAATATTTCAACTAATGCAAGTTCATATTTAATCGTATTTAAATCATACATATAACATTAATTTGATAATTTACTCTAGGAACTTTATATTACCATTAAAAAAATTAACTTATAATTTCATTCATTTCATTCTAAATTTAGCACCAATTATACCGTGTATATCATGTAAATTATCATACCATGTAACACTCCAAACCCGGCCCAGACGTTATGATTGAATCCGACGTGTCACATTGAAGTTTTAAAAACCCACGACTCGTATTAGTGTTTTAAAAGATCGTCTTTTGCAAAGTTAACAAAGTGAATGGAAGCTGTGCACCAAGTAGGTATCCGAAATAGAGGAGGTGAGCCATGAAGGCTGCTTAAGTACCAGGCTCTCGATTGGATCCAATCTTAGACATACCCACAACCATTGCCACACTTTGATAAACAAGTTGAAATTCATTTGAGTAGATATCTTTGATAAACCGGTTAATCGTGTCGTTGCGTTATTTTGAAAACGAGTATCATTTTGTAAACGCACCCTAAGTCTAGCCCATTTGAATTATTATCAGAAATATTTAGAGTTATTAAAAATAAAATAATCCTAGAAAAAAATAGTTAAAATGGCCTTATTACAACTCAAAAATAAATAGTATTTAAGATAAACTAAAGAAAACCGGTTACATATTGTAAAGTCCAAGAACGATCACCGTGGCCACGCCAGATCCCCTCCGGCTCCAAGTTCCCACATCAAGGCTCACCTGCAAGGTTAAGGAACGGGGTGAGTTTGGAAACTCAGTGTGCAACAAGCCCCTTTCAAAGCCCAACCAATATCAGCCTACTGGGCCTAAGCCCAAGTTCAGTTTCAATATATACTGGGCCGAAGCCTTTTCATAAATCATATCACTAGGCCGAAGCCTTTACTGTAATCGGTATGGCCCATAGGCCCATTTCAATATCACATGCAATATTAATGGATGTATGCAAGCCTGTTTGGGGAGACTACTCAACCCACCATCTGCTACTCTCCACCCGTACCAACCAAGCTCTCCATGTGGGGAATAACTCAACCCACCCAACCAAACTCTCCACTGGTAGCATAGCTGCTTTATCATATAACTAGAGGCCTTGCCTCTTTTAATAACTGGGGCAAAGCCCTTTTTGATAAACTGGGGCAAAGCCCTTTTCGATAAACTGGGGCATAGCCCTTTTAGCACCTCCTCCATTTATAAAACCCAACCCATGCATATGTGAATATATCATGGCATATCATGTGCATATCATGGCATATCATGTACAAAAGCAGTATCACATGCATCTTAATAATAGCATAACCCTAGGGGCATAATGGTCATTTTCACCTAGGGGCAAAAAAGGTCATCTTCACATTATAAGGGTAATTTCATTTCTCTATCAATTATTAGGGTTTCCCATGTTCATTATCAATTACCAACAATTTCAAGTGTTTAATTAGCGACTCTAGCCCATTCTAGCAAAATCGAGTCATTGGGCCAAAAACCCCTAATAGACCCTGCATGGCAGATTTAGTCATCTAGGCCCATTTAGCCTATATTCCATAACGGTATTAACTGTCTTAATGTGCAATTTATCTGGATTCCATTTTCTACCAAACTTACCCAAATGGGCCCGAAAGCCCATTGGGCCCGATTTCAGCCCCTCGAGGCCCAACTTACCGTGATGCAGCAAATCGTGCCCCTACCTGTTCCAACGATCCCAATCATCAAACTTAGCGTAGCTAGCTAACCTATGAGCTTTCGCATGCTCACGAGTCCTCGAATTGCCGAAATTTTTGGCATTTCGACTTTTCGGCATATATCGAGTTAAGCTACGAAAGAGGGTTCGTTACACACCTGTTTTGTGACGTTCACCAACGAAGTCTCCCACGGTAGCCTACAATTATTCACCACCATTCTTAGTCTACAGTTCATGCTAATTAACCCAAATCTTAACTTACCAAAATCGGCCAAAGAACCCCTAATGGCCATAGTTCACTTACCTTCACAGGGTCTGACGATATGATTCAAGCTTATCCAACACTGACACTCCAAGCCTTCCTGCTCCTCCAAAGTTATCTATTCCACTATACAAACCATAAAAATCAAATGAAGAAGCCCAATAAGGCCTATGTAACACCCCTTACCCGTATCCAAGGCCGAAACAGAGTACGAGGCATTCCAGACTTAACAATACACATAGACGAAAACCGGGCCATAAAATTTCATTTAATTCAAAACTTTTCGAACACATGCATAACAAACAAAGCTAATTATATCATCACATCAAAACATAGGACATGGCACGATTAATTAAACTTATAAACCATAATGGATAAGGACCACATCTCATGAGTTTATACGATAACTCAATGCAAACTGATACGTATGGTCAAAATCATAATAAAAATACATATCACAAATCAACTTCCTATACATGCTACTCACTTGATATTTCCAATATTTGAATTAATTTTCCCAAAAATGATAGTTTGATACTGTGATTTTGCCTCCGACGATCTCCAACCCCGAGCCGACCTGCCAATACTAAAGAAATGGAAAGGATGGGTAACCTTTATGCTTAGTAAGTTCATATAAAAAGAATAAGCAAATTCTACCATGCTTTTCAAGATAAAACACTATAATTTTACAATTATACATATTCAGGACAGGCTATTTTCTGGAATCCCAGTGTTAAAAAAAATCATATCTTGAGTTACAAAACTCGAAATCCAATTCTGTAAATTTTCTATGAAACTAGACTCATATGTCTACTTACTAATTTTTTTCTAGAATTTTTGGTCGGGCCATTTAGTACAATTTATTAGTTAAAGTCTCCCCTGTTTCAGGGTATGACTACCCTGACCCCTGTGCACTACGAACCAAATTCCTCCCTGTACAGAATTCCAACGACCATGCAAAAATAGACTCAATAAGGAATCCATGAATGTAAGGTATGACTCTTAATAATTTTTGTACAATTTATGGTGAATTTCTAAATTCAGAACAGGGGATCTCGAATTCATTCAGACTCTGTTTCACAAGAATTCAAATTTAACACAATATAGAATTCTTTTGCTTCCCCTGCTTCTTTTATGTGAAAATAGACTCATTAAGCTTTAGTTTCATCTATCATTTTCATTTTTATTCAACTTCCACAATTTTGGTAAATTTTAAAATCACGAATCGTCATCTGTCCAACACTGCTTTTACTACTAAAGTTCACTTTTACACAATTCACTTAATCCATTCCATTTTACCGAGGTTCGCTCAAATATCGAGCATATTGCTCATAAATTCAAATAAACATATACTTGCACTTGTTCATCACATAATCACTTTCACATGTATTTTCATTTAATCGATTTCCGTTGAACTCATCGAATAATAATGATACACAATTGCTCGCACATTTTCTCATTTCCACACTTGTAGCGAAGCTATCCGCACGCATAGTAGCTCGCACTTAGTACTACACATACGACCAATTATCCCAGACACGTAGTAGCTCGCACTTAGTACTACACACGTGACCTAACCATCCGATACACGTAGTAGCTCGCACTTAGTACTACACATGTGATCGAAGTTATCAGCACGCATAGTAGCTTGCACTTAGTACTACACATGCGAACTCACAATAGATCATTCGATCGCTTTTATTCAAGGTTCAATCGGAAATTCCTCACTTTTCAACATTTTACTAAATTGTCCGTAATCAATTTAAATTATAATTTACATCAAATAACCATTTGATGGGCGCCATATTTTATATGATATCAAAATATAATAACATAAAAAGAATCGATAGATTATTTATGTACGAATTTACTCAAGTTTCGATCTCACTATCCATAGTACCAATTGTCCATTCATAGTATAATAAGACACAACTCAAATAGCAAATCGCTTTTAAGAATTTACATAGCATAAATCACATATTTCATATATTACTTGTCATGTATCATCATTTTCTTGCATTTCATGTAACATTCTTTCATGTCATATTTCCACATTATAAACACCATTCCATCATTTTCTAATATATTAAATCATACAATATATGCAAAAATAGTAAGAAATATAATTCAAACATAACATTGCATTATTATTATCATACAAACTTACCTCAATCCAGAAACAGCAATTTACCATTTTAGTCCATAACCTTGTATTTTCCCGATTTAAGCCCGAATCTCGATTTCCTTCATAATCGAGCTTGGAAGCTTGGAAACCTTAGCCATGGAGTCTCCCTTGGTATACACGTCCATGGTGAAGAAGATGAGCAAAATTGGCTTTTAATTTTGTATTTTAATTCATTTTACCCCTAAATGACCAAAATGCCCTTACTACTAAACTTTCCAAAAATTCCATTCATGTCCAATATTTGTCCATAAACTTTGAAATTGGTCAAATTCTATTTAAGACCTCCTAATTAATATTTCAAAGCAATTTCATACTAGAAACTTCTAGAATGCAAGTTTTGCAACTTATTCAATTTAGTCCCTAACTTCAAATTAAGCACTTTATGCATAGAATCTCTTCACGAAATTTTCACACAATCATGCAATCATATCATAGACCTCAAAATAATCATAAAATAATTATTTCTATCTCAGATTTGTGGTCACGAAACCATTATTCGGGATATTACAGCCTATATCTCAAATCGACAACCTCCCTAAACTATAGGGGGTTTCGGGTTTTGTCAACAGTTATACTACTGAATCGATTGGAGTATGAATACTTACCACAGTCTTTCTTTTTTGTACCTTTTAGAACTTAGCAGATGAAGGAATTGGCCACCAAAAAGTGAAGAGAAAAAGAAGGTTGTTGGTCAACAAGAAATCGGCACAGCCAAGCTTCACAGGTTTCGGCTTTTGTGGCTTTTCGGCAAAAGTGATGATGAGAGAGAGAGTAGTAGATGGGAAGAAAGGAATAGTAAACTGGTTTTGGAGAAGAAAAGAAAGAAAGATGAATGGAAAGGGTGATAGTTCCAGTTAGAGAAGAAAAAGGAAGAAAAGAATGGCTCTATGGTGTTCCAACAGAGGAAAATCGGCACAACTATAGCCTAATGCCGAAATACTACTCTCAAAATCCCCAAGACGATTTCTCCTCCCTAATCCCCTCTATTCGGCCAACTCTAATCCCTCCTTCCAATCCCTAAAATCTCTCCCCTTATCACTCCTTAATTCAAGCATTCAACTGATTCAAACTCTCTCCAACAGAGTTCCATTTGGCTTCAACTTCTGCATGCTCAAGGCATAAAAATAACATCACATTTGCCATCATAGTGAATCGAACCCTGGCTTTCCCCCAACCACTTACACGCCACCTTTTTAGCTCCTTAGTAGCGTCACTTAGCCACATTGCCAGGGGCTCTTTTGTGTTATATTTTACCCACACCTTTTATAAGGCCACCTATCCAAAACCTCTAACTCCTTAAATCCAAAATTCAATAATTCTACCGGGTTTTGGCCATCACATGGGCCTTCCATAATCGCAATTACATACTCCAATTATGAATTTCACAACCAAATACCAAATTTTAAAAACTTTACCAAAATCTTGAGAATCACGAAAAAACCCGAAAATCAGGATGTTACAACTCTACCCTCCTTAAAGAAATTTCGGCCTCGAAATTTTACCTTATCCAAACAGTTGAGGGTACTATTGACGCATCGCCTCCTCTGACTCCCAAGTAGCTTCTTCTTTGCCATGGTTTCTCCAAAGTACCTTCACCAATAGTACTGACTTCCTTCTCAGCACCTTGACGTCGTGATCAAGTATCTTCACAGGTTCTTCTTCGAAGGTCAAATTCGACTGTACTTCAATTTCTGCAACTGGCACGATATGAGTAGGGCCAGAACGATATCGCCTTAGCATGGATACATGAAAGACGTCGTGAATACGATCCAGCTTCAGAGGTAACTCTAGCTGATAAGCCACCAGCCCTATCCGCTTATGGATCCGATAAGGCCCAATGAACCGTGGACTCAACTTGCCCTTCTTACCAAATCTCAATATCTTCTTCCAAGGCGATACCTTCAAAAAGACCATGTCCCCCACAGCATATTCAATATCCTTACGCTTCAGATCAGCATAAGACTTTTGTCGATCCGCTGCCTCTCTTAACCGATTCCTGATCACCTTGACCTTGTCTTCAGTATCTGCTACCAACTCTAGACCAAATACTTGCCTTTCCCCCAACTCTGCCCAATAAGTAGGCGAACGACACCTTCGCCCATACAGTGCCTCATAAGGAGCCATCTGAATACTTGCTTGGTAACTGTTGTTATACGCGAACTCCGCCAATGGAAGTAATCCTCCCAACTGCCCCTAAATTCAATAACACAACCTCTCAACATGTCTTCTAGAATCTGAATGACCCTCTCTGACTGCCCATCCGATTGAGGGTGAAAAGCCGTACTAAAATCCAGTCGTGTTCCCAACGCCTCATGCAACTTCTACCAAAATCAAGATGTAAACCTTGGGTCTCGGTCAAAAATTATTGATACTGGTAGTCCATGCAACCGCACTATCTCTGCGACATACAACTTGGCCAACTTCTGAAGTGAGTAATCAGTTCAGACAGGTATGAAATGGGCAGATTTCGTCAGCCTATCCACAATTACCCAAACTGAATCCTTCTTGGAAGGTGTCAATGGTAAACCACTTACAAAATCCATAGTTACCCTTTCCCACTTCCAAAGTGGTATCTTTACTGGCTATAACAATCCTGAAGGCAGTTGATGCTCGGCCTTTAATTGTTGACACGTCAAACATTTCCCCACAAATTTGGTCACTTCTCATTTAAGCCCAGGCCACCAATATAGCTCTCGTAAGTCTCGATACAACTTACTCCCTCCTGGATGCATAGCACAAGGTCCACTATGTGCCTCCTTTAAAATCATCAATCTCAAGTCAGAGTCCTTCGGCACACAAATTCTTCCTCGGAAACAAAAAACCCCATCATTATTTAATCCAAAGTCTGAATTCTCCCCCTTCTCAGCTTGCTGAAACCAAGAAACCAACGACTCATCCACCAACTGCTACTTCCTAATCTGCTCCACCCAAGTCGGTCTCACTTGTAACTCTGCCAATAAGCTTTTATCGTCATACAAACTTAAACGAGCGAACATTGCCTTCAATTCCGCCACAGTTCGATGACTCAACGCATCAGCCACGACATTTGCCTTACCTGGATGGTACTCAATCGAACAGTTATAGTCCTTTAACAACTCTATCCACCTTCGCTGTCTAAGATTTAGCTCCTTTTGAGTCAACAAGTACTTAAGACTCTTATGATCCGTATAGATAATGCATCTCTCCCCATACAAGTAGTGCCTACATATCTTAAATGAAAAAATCACCGCTTCCAACTCCAAGTCATGAGTAGGATAGTTTTAGGATAGTTTACCTCATGAGGCTTAAGCTGTCGTGAAGCATAAGTGACCACTTTACCCTCTTTCATCAACACACAGCCCAAACCTACATATGACGCGTCACTATATACTGTGAAATCCTTACCATACTCTGGCTGAATCAACACTGGTGCTTCTTTCAGAACCTTCTTTAACATCTCAAAAGCCTCTTACTGGTTATTTGTCCAAACAAATGATGCTCCCTTCCTTATAAGTTTCGTTAACGGCGCTGCCAACACAGAAAATCCTTCCATAAATCTTCTATAATAGCCTGCCAACCCCGTAAAACTTGGTTTACATCGACCTCGATGGCTTCCACTCTGCATTGCCTCAATTTTCCGGGGGTCTACCTTGATCCCCTCAGTAGACACAACATGCCCCAAGAAAGTTACTTCATTCAGCCAAAACTCACACTTACTAAACTTTACGTAAAGTTGCTTTTCCCTTAGCACTTGCAGCACAATACAAAGATGCTCATCATGCTTTTCTTCCATTTCCGAGTACACTAAGATATCATCGATAAAAACGACTATGAACTGATTCAAGTACGGCTAAAATACCCAATTCATCAAATCCATGAATGCTGCCGTGCATTAGTCAAACCAAAGGGCATAACCAGAAACTCGTAATGACCATATCGAGTTCTAAATGTCGTCTTATGAATATCCACTTCTTTGACTCTCAACTGATGATATCCTGACCGAAGGTCGATCTTAGAAAATACCGAGGCTCCTCTCAGTTGGTCGAACAGATCGTCGATTCTTGGCAAAGGATACTTGTTCTTGATCGTCATCTTGTTCAGCTGCCGATAGTCAATACACATCCGCATGGTCCCATCTTTCTTCTTTACGAACAACACTGGTGCGCCCCACAGAGAAACACTTGGTCTTATGAATCCTCTATCCAACAGTTCCTGAATCTGAGCTTTCAGTTCCACTAACTCCTTTGGTGCCATCCGATAAGGCGCAATGGACACTGGAGCTGCTCCAGGTAACAAGTCGATTCCGAACTCGATTTCTCTGTTAAGAGGTAGTCCAGGAAGTTCCTCCGGAAATACATCTTGAAATTCTTTGATGGTCCTAACCGACTCCACAATTATCCCCTCAGGTTCAGCTTGACTTACAAATGCTAAAAATGCCTCAGAACCTTTCCGAAGCAACCTCTTAGCCCTTAAAGCTGAGACCACATTGGAAAAATAGTTCCTTCGCTCCCCTATGACCATTATCTCCTCATCCTTGGTAGTTCTTAGCACCATTCTCTTAGCAGCACAATCCAACGTCGCCCTATGCTTAGTTAGCCAGTCCATTCCCAAAATAAGATCAAAATCCCCAAATGGCAACTCCATCAAATCTCCTACAAATATCCTATCTTGTGTCTCTAAAGGCACCTCCCTAAAGAGTTTATCTACCTTAACCGAGTGTCCTAAAGGGCTTATCACCGATACCCCACTCACAGTCTCTTCAGAAAGCACACCCAATGCCCCAGATACATCACAAGCAACATACGAGTGAGTGGAACCCACATCAATCAAAGCAGTGTAAGGCGTGCTATGAATGAAGAACGTACCGGTTATAACATCAGGAGCATCACCCTCCTCAATATGCCGTGCGGCATAAATCAACACTGGCTGTCGAGCTTCAACATATCCAGCACCCCTGCCAGGTGCCCCTTGTCCACGTCTATTACCATTACCACCCCTACTTTGCCCATGGCCTCTCTGTGGTGGTGGTCCTCCTCGCGGCTATTGGACACCTCTTTTTTCCGCAACTTGATCCTGAACTACTCTCCGAGGACACTCTCTGAACTTATGTTCCTTTAACCCACATCGAAAGCATGCCCTAGTTCGTTACCAGCACTCCCCTATATGTATTCTGCCACAGTCTCTGCAAGCCTGCAGTCTAAAGGTATTCACCAAAACTGCTCGAACCGGTTCCTCCATTATAGCTCTTTTAGCATTCTATTTATAGTACCCGAGGGTCTAGAATCCCTCCTAAATCTGGGTCGATCCCTCTCACGATTCTGCCGTTCAGTTCGTTTTACTTCCTCGTGTATCATAGCCTTCTCTACCAATGCAGCGAAATCACGCTCCCTCTATGGAGCTATCAGCACCCTAAGTTCATCGTGGAGGCCATCCTCGAATTGAACACTACGTTCATATTCGGTCACAACTATCCCGCTAGCATATCGACTCAGCCTCAAGAACTTCGCCTCATACTCCACAATAGTCTTATTACCCTGAACCAGATTCAAAAATTCCTTTCGACGGGCATCCACATAAAAAGCTCCAACATACCTCCCCTTAAAAGCAGTCTTGAACAATTCCCAGGTTACTCGTTCGATCGGGGTACTCTCCTTTATGGTGATCCACCACCGGTATGCCTCATCTCGTAGCAACGACACAGCCCCCTTCAGCTTTTGCTCCACAGAGCAATCCAGGTCATCCATAATTCGCTCTATTGCCTCTAGCCAATATTCAGCCACATTTGAGGCTACTTCAGATACGCCCCTAAAAACCTCTGCTCCGTTAGCCCGGAGTCGCTCAGAGATGGATCCCCTATTTACTGTCCCGGTGCTAGCTCCAGCAACCCTTTCTAAAACCCTTAACATTGCTTGGGACAAAGCATCGTCCTAGCAGCCCGATCATATAACCCAGTCTCAGTTGCTTGTGGCACGAATGCCTCCTCAGCTGGCCTATGCCCTGAGGATGAAGATTCAGCTTGCACCCTTCCGCGACCACGTCCGCGGCCTCGTCCAAGAGTTTCTCTTGTACTCATATCGAATTATCTAATTACGAATTTTATGAAATTAGTTTAATATTTCAATTGTTTATTACGAGATGTCTTATGGATATATAACAGTTCAAGGATTGTTTTCGCAATATTGTAGCCTAGCTACAGTCTCATTCCTACCATTTTACAGCTCTACCCTATCTAAAGTATCATAGAAGGGGCTCAGTTCTGTCAATATCACATAATGTAAAGGAAAGTATACTTACAGACTTGGTGCCGGGGATTCAGTGTGCCACTTCTTTCTCCAAACCATTTAAAACAAAAATATGTATTTGATCACAGAAAATAGTAATTCTTAAAATTTGATTTAAAACAACTTTGTTTTGAAACTCTTAATTTTAGACCCGTTTAAAAACCCATCACCGAGTTGTTGCAACCGGGCTCTGATACCACTAAATGTAACACCCCAAACCCAGCCCAGACGTTATGACTGAATCTGACATGTCACATTGAAGTTTTAAAAACCCACGACTCGTATTAGTGTTTTAAAAGATCGTCTTTTGCAAAGTTAACAAATTGAATGGAAGCTGTGCACCAGGTAGGTGTCCGAAATAGAAGAGGTGAGCCATGAAGGCTGCTTAAGTACCAGGCTCTCGATTGGATCCAATCCTAGACATGCCCATAACCATTGCCACACTTTGATAAACGAGTTGAAATTTATTTGAGTAGATATCTTTGACAAACCGGTTAATCGTGTTATTGCGTTATTTTGAAAACGAGTATCATTTTGTAAACGCGCCCTAAGTCTAGCCCATTTGAATTATTATCAGAAATATTTAGAGTTATTAAAAATAAAATAATCCCAGAAAAAAATAGTTAAAATGGCCTTATTACAACTCAAAAATAAATAGTATTTAAGATAAACTAAAGGAAACCGGTTACTTCTTGTAAAGTCCAAGAACGATCACCGTGGCCACGCCGGATCCCCTCCGACTCCAAATCCCCACATCAAGGCTCACCTGCAAGGTTAAGGAAGGGGGTGAGTTTGGAAACTCAGTGTGCAATAAGCCCCTTTCAGAGCCCAACCAATATCAGCCTACTGGGCCTAAGCCCAAGTTCAGTTTCAATATATACTGGGCCGAAGCCTTTTCATAAATCATATCACTGGGCCGAAGCCTTTATTGTAATCGGTATGGCCCATAGGCCCATTTCAATATCACATGCAATATTAATGGATGTATGCAAGCCCGTTTGGGGAGACTACTCAACCCACCATCTGCTACTCTCCACCCGTACCAACCAAGCTCTCCATGTGGGGAATAACTCAACCCACCCAACAAAACTCTCCACTGGCAGTATAGTTGCTTTATCATATAACTGGAGGCCTAGCCTCTTTTAATAACTGGAGCAAAGCCCTTTTTGATAAACTGGGGCAAAGCCCTTTTCGGTAAACTGGGGCATAGCCCTTTTAGCACTTCCTCCATTTATAAAACCCAACC
The DNA here is from genome assembly GCA_025502765.1 of Gossypium herbaceum. Taxonomy (NCBI): domain Eukaryota; kingdom Viridiplantae; phylum Streptophyta; class Magnoliopsida; order Malvales; family Malvaceae; genus Gossypium; species Gossypium herbaceum. The sequence goes on from CP106689.1 coordinate 57,015,514, forward strand.
CATGCATATGTGAATATATCATGGCATATCATGTGCATATCATGGCATATCATGTACAAAAGCAGTATCACATGCATCTTAACAATAGCATAACCCTAGGGGAATAATGTTCATTTTCACCTAGGGGCAAAAAAGGTCATCTTCACATTATAAGGGTAATTTCATTTCTCTAACAATTATTAGGGTTTCCCATGCTCATTATCAATTACCAACAATTTCAAGTGTTTAATCAGCGACTCTAGCCCATTCTAGCAAAATCGAGTCATTGGGCCAAAAACCCCTAATGGACCCTGCATAGCCGATTTAGTCATCTAGGCCCATTTAGCCTATATTCCATAACGGTATTAACTGTCTTAATGTGCAATTTATCTGGATTCCATTTTCTACCAAACTTACCCAAATGGGCCCGAAAGCCCATTGGGCCCGATTTCAGCCCCTCGAGGCCCAACTTACCGTGATGCAGCAAATCGTGCCCCTACCTGTTCTAACGATCCCGATCATCAAACTTAGCATATCTAGCTAACCTATGAGCTTACGCATGCTCACGAGTCCTCGAAATGTCAAAATTTTCGGCATTTTGGCTTTTCGGCATACATCGAGTTAAGCTACGAAAGAGGGTTCGTTACACACCTGTTTGGTGACGTTCACCAACGAACTCTCCCATGGTAGCCTACAATTATTCACCACCACTCTTAGTCTACAGTTCATGCTAATCAACCCAAATCTTACCTTACCAAAATCGGCCAAAGAACCCCTAATGGCCATAATTCACTTACCTTCACAGGGTCTGACGATATGACTCAAGCTTATCCAACACTGACACTCCAAGCCTTGCTGCTCCTCCAAAGTTATCTATTCCACTATACAAACCATAAAACTCAAATGAAGAAGCCCAATAAGGCCTATATCTCAAATCGACAACCTCCCTAAACTATAGGGGGTTTCGGCTTTTGTCAACAGTTATACTACTGAATCGATTGGAGTATGAATACTTACCACAGTCTTTCTTTTTTGTACCTCTTAGAACTTAGCAGATGAAGGAATTGGCCACCAAAAAGTGAAGAGAAAAAGAAGGTTGCTGGTCAACAAGAAATCGACACAGCCAAGCTTCACAGGTTTCGACTTTTGTGGCTTTTCGGCAAAAGTGATGATGAGAGAGAGAGTAGTAGATGGGAAGAAAGGAATAGTAGACTGGTTTTGGAGAAGAAAAGAAAGAAATATGAATGGAAAGGGTGATAGTTCCAGTTAGAGAAGAAAAAGGAAGAAAAGAATGGCTCTATGGTGTTCCAACAGAGGAAAATCGGCACAACTATAGCCTAATGCCGAAATACTACCCTCAACATCCCCAAGCCGATTTCTCCTCCCTAATCCCCTCTATTCTGCCAACTCTAATCCCTCCTTCCAATCCCTAAAATCTCTCCCCTTATCACTCCTTAATTCAAGCATTCAACTGATTCAAACTCTCTCCAACAGAGTTTCATTCGGCTTCAACTTCTGCATGCTCAAGGCATAAAAATAACATCACATTTGCCATCATAGTGAATCGAACCCTGGCTTTCCCCCAACCAGTTACACGCCACCTTTTTAGCTCCTTAGTGGAGTCACTTAGCCACATTGCCAAGGGCTCTTTTGTGTTATATTTTACCCACACCTATTTTTAAGGCCACCTATCCAAAGCCCTTAACTCCTTAAGTCCAAAATTCAAAAATTCTACCTGGTTTTGGCCATCACATGGGCTTTCCATAAGCCCAATTACATACTCCAATTATGAATTTCACAACCAAATACCAAATTTTAAAAACTTTACCAAAATCTCGAGAATCACGAAAAAACCCGAAAATCAGGATGTTACATACTATTTCATTAAATCTAAATTCAAACATTATATACCGTTCTCTACAACCAAAATTACTTGTCCTATATACATGACCTATACTACACCTAAGTACATGAGTACATGCCACTTTCACCAAAAGAAAGATTACATCCAATTTTGTGTTGAAGTTGAGATTACTTTGGATGCTGAACCGGGACCTTAATTTCTATTAACCTGCGCACGAAAACAACCGTATGCTGAGTATAGACATACTCAATGGTATTACTATAATTCAAACTATAATAACAATAATGAAATATAAATATTAAACATACAATTGAATTTTCTCAAATATTAACTCATTCTTAAACTTCATTTGTTATTAATAGTAACACAATTTCAACTATTTATCAATTTCAATCAAATATCATATACTTCAATTTTCTTCACTACATCAACGTTTAGTTCATACCTTCCATTTCCAATCTCAATTTCAATCCATAATTTAAATTTCTCATTTTAGTTTTTCACCCTATTAACAGACCCAGACTTTGGCAGATACATGGATCCAACCAAACACACCAGAATGGCACCTAGTGCCTCATCGGATAGTTCAAAGCAAAGTTGACACCTAGTGTCCCATCGGCCCAGCCGAAGTAAAGTGGTACCCAGTACCTCATTGAATCTATCCGAAGTACAATAGTGACACCTAGTGTCTCATCGACTCGAGGTCGAAGTAGCCCTAAACACTTCCAATCCTATGGCATGCCAACTATATCTGACTCAGCCCGACTAGTTAATAGGGTATTTAATTCACTTTCATTGTTTCAATCAATATTCACATCACTTCCACTTAAATCACAATTTCACTTTCATTTCAAAAATCCACTTTCAAAATCAAATACACTTTCCATTCACCAATCAAAATACAATTTAATACTAACACATATTTCTCATTCAATTCAACTTCACTTTAAATCCCAAATTCTCTTTCAATTCAACAATTCAATCATAATCCAATACTAAAATTTATTTAACAACTATTTCATTATCATTCAATTCAATAACAACACTTACCTAATAATTTACTTACCAAATACATAATTTAATTTAACATTTAATAAATAAATAAATAATTTGAATTATGGTAATACAAACCCGGAATTGTTCGATTACTCCTCGACAACTTTTTCCTTTCCTTTCGGTACCGATGTCTCAAGTTCTTTGCTAGCTACGAAAATAATAATAATAATCTTCACTATTAATTACAGCATTAAATTATAATAAATAATTGAATTTTATTCAATTCCTACTTATTCTCAATTTAATCTTAACTAAGTTTACTTACTTTTCTAACTTAATTCATACTTCTTTTCTACTTAATTTCTTGCCATATGAAATTCAACTATTCAATATTCCCTTAATTTAAAATTTCTTTCAATTAAATCCCTTTATCACAAAACTTATAGTTTCTTTTACAATTTAATCCTTTATCAATTCTAACTTGAAATTCATTCAATTAAATCCCTAATTCACTATTTTGTTCAACATGAACTATATTCAAAAACCTAAGAACTTCCAAAACCTCAACTTAATTTCAAAAAATTTTGTTTTAAAGATTCTAAAACATCAAAATTAAGTAAAAAGGGCTTAATTGACTTACCAAATTAAACTCCAAGCTTTAAAACCCTATTTCCTTTTTCTTTCTTTTCTTCTTTCTTTCTCCTTACTTTCGAAAGTCTCCGTTCTTTCTTTCCTTTCTTTTCTTTCTTTTCTTTATATCTTATATATATATATTAGTTAATAATAATAATAATAATTATAATAAATATTTATTTAAATACAAATATTTAGATTACAATTATCACCATTTAATTTGTTAATAATACAAAAATCTTATAATATAATTATTTAATTAATAAATATCTTTTAATTTAATAATAATAGCTAATAAATACCTATTTACTAATTAGATATAAATATTACAAATGTATGTATTTTTATTAATACACTTGTACTAAATCATCACCCTACATTTGTCAAAATCTTAATTTATTTTATAATTTAATATTTTAGTATAAAATTCTATTTACTTAAATTAAAAGTAATCAAATAAATATATTACAATTGTATAAATATATGCATTACATATGTATCATTTAATCACCATACACTTGTCTATTTCAATTTATTTCATAATATATCAATAATATTTATTATAACACTAATAAATAATAAATATCTATTTACTTAAATTACAAGAAAATACATTAGTATTTTACAATTGTCCACATATATTTATTACACATGTAATTTATTAACACCATACATATGTCAATTATTTAGTTTATTTATAATAATATAATTAATATAATTCAAAATACGTTATAATAATATAATTTAATATTTAACCAACATAAAAATCAAAGATTTTTATGCACATTACCCTCTTTCATTAAAATAGGCTTAATTGCTTATTTAGTCCCTTTTATTTTCTTTTAATCTATAATTTAACTTTTACCTTTTATTCAATTTAGTCCTTTTTCCTAATTACTATTAATAAAGCTAAATTCACCTAATTAAAACTTAATTAAGCTCACTACTAGACTCATAATTACTCCTAATAATTATTTACTAATTCGGTTTACCAAGACGGAGGCCCGATATTGCACTTTCCCGATGCCCGTGAATTTTGGGTCATTACAGACATAGCTTTGGCTATATATATATGGCACTTAGTGTACGATTCGACATAGCTTCGGTTATATGTGGCACTTAGTGTACGATTCGACATAGCTTCGGTTATATGTGGCACTTAGTGTACGAGATCGAGATAGCTTCAGCTATGTAACACCCCAAACCCAGCCTAGACGTTATGGTCGAATCTGGTGATGTTGTATTGAAGTGTTTTTTGCAAGGAGTGATATCGTTGAAAAACCTTTTCCATATTTACCTTTGTTGTGTGTTCTTAATGAAGATTTTTGGATGTCTTGTTCAACTCCAAAATTTAAGTCATTTGTCAAAAAGTTAATCATATTTAATTGTGATTAGTTCTAAAACATTATTTCTTGCGGAACTTTTAAAACATGTTGTGTAAACGTGGTGTTTTAAAAAAAGGCATTTAACTTTTTGAAAACCCGCGTCCTACTACTAGCAGATATAAATCAAAACAATTAAAAACCCAAAATTAAAGATTAAAATTTAAAGAGGCCTTATTACAGTAAATTACCCAAAATAAAACTACTAATAATTTTAAAAACCTAATGAGAAAGTCCGTGCGGTTGTGTGGCCACCTTCGAGTCCCTCGCAGCACCGACTCGCTTAAGCCTAGGGATTACCTGCATAGATAAACAGATGGGTGAGTTATGAAAACTCAGTGTGTAATCCCATATCGATAATCAATCAGAGAGCATATACAGTCTGGGCTTAAGCCCAATTCAGTAACGGTTCAGTTTCAGTAGGGCATTAGCCCATTATAGTGTAAGTATCAGTGTGGGCTTGAGCCCATCTCAGTAACAGTACAGTACAGATATGGAATCAATAAATCCTACCCAACCACCTCTACACTCCATCTCCGTCCAACCCTACACTCCATGTGGGGATAAAATCAACCCACCCATCTCTACACTCCAAGTAGTACCGGTTGCGGCACTAATCAATATTTGTAGCAGAGCTGTCAGTATAGTATATTTCCTCCAATCACAATAAATCCTATCCCCATGCAACATAACATGCATCATGTCATAATAACATACGTGTGATCATTATATATAACATGGCATGCTCAAACATAGTCATACACCTCATAGAGGCATTTACCATGTAGGGGCATTTTAGTCCTTTTATCAATTAGGGGGTCTAGGTACACTTACTAACCCAGCCGTAGGTCCACAGTCGTCTCAAGCGACTCGTGCAACCTTTAACAGCCCAATCAGTGAAAATGGGCCCACGGCCCATATTGTGGGCCTACACGCCCATATGGCCCACATAGCCCAGAAATGGCCTTGGCCATGTAGATTACAGCCTGGCCCAATATTCTCCACACATTCCTGTGGTTTACCTGAGTGGGGCCACATGCCTGTGGGGCCCACACAGCTCAGTTCGGCCTATGAAATCGCTCATAGGTGGCCTCAACGATTATAGTCTCGTATTTAGGCATTCAGACTACCACACGAGCGAGCGCACGCCTGTGTAGTGTCAACGAACACTGATTTCGGCTTTTACCGATCTACGATTAAGGCAGTGTTTTACACACCTTGTTTGCGAAAAGGTGTAGAAGCCCACGAGCACCAAACCTATATTCTATCAAGAAACCCTGTCAATCCTTTAATTAATAGGGTTAATCACCCTCTTTTTAACTATATGATACCTACCTTGATTGAACGAGTGTGGTTTAGCCCGCTTAAACCGCTGACAAAGGTTGATTACAAACTCCTTGACGGATATATGCATTACAAACGGATTTTATTAATCATGATTGTTTATACACATAGCTTAAGTCAACATATGTTAACTTACAGAAACACAGAACCCAAAAGTAGGGAATGAAGCATTCATCCTACACCCTAGACTGTAAGCCAAAATACTTAGGTTGAACACGATGACTAAGAATAGAGTTACCTTCGATCGAGTGATGAGAGAAAGGTTTCGAACGTTTCAGTATCACTTGTAAACTCCTTCACTCCTCGAGAAGTTCTAGAAATCGAAAGAACACCAAATAAGAGAGAGGAGATGAGAATCAGTAATAGGAGAAAAAGAGAGGAGAAGGGAAGAGAGAAAGTGTTTGGCCAATCAACAAACTGATTAAGGGAGGGAGAAGATGGAGTAATCAGTCAAGAAAGGTCACAAACAGAACAAGAAACCTGAGAGAACAACTTGTCAAAACCAAAAGTGATAAGAGGGAAAGAAAGTGAGAATTTGGCCAAAGAGAGAAGGAACTCAATCGCAAGGGAAAGAAATGATGCCAATTCGAAAATAGGCAAAACAGTAAGACACCCCAAAAGAAACCCCAACATTCGGCTACCCACAAATGAAAACCTCAAAAGCAGACAGAAACCGAAAATTTGAGAGCATAACCCACCTCAGTCGAAATTTCTTAGTGCCCACTGTTCAAAATCAGCACACTACTCCCTCTCACCATAACTTCCCTTGATTTTCTCCTAAAATCCCTCCATGCCGCCCACTCCTCTCTCAACTACTCAATTCAAAACCCATTCAAACACTTCAGTATTTCGGTCAAACCACAACACTCCCATGGCATAATAGTAAAATAAACACCCCACTACGCCTACCAGGATTCGAACCTCAAACCTCAAGTAACTACCACACGCCACTTATCCCCTAGACCAGCAGGCCCATTATGTCATGTTATAAACACATTAATTTGAAAGGGCGACTGACTAGAGACAAAGTTTATTCTTCTAAAAACAAAACTTTTGCATAAGCCAAGGCTTGAACCCAAGACTTCTCAGAGTCTCCCAAAACACATAACCACTGAAGTAGATACACAGTTGTGTCACAAACATATGAAAATAATTATTTAGAATTTTGGGGTGTTACAGGCTATACATGGCACTTAGTGTGCGATTTAAGATAACTTCGGCTATGTACGGCACTTAGTGTGTGAGATATCAAGTATTCAATGGGAAATATTGACGAAAGGTGGTTATAAGTGATGGTATGACTCATTCAAGGTACTCGTGACAGAAATTGACAATTGTTAAAAGTGAATTTCATATGATGAGTAAATGAAAAATTATGAGAATTCATATGGCTCAATTGAATATATATATATATAAATGTGATGGCTATTGAATTGAATATAGTTTATTTCTATTTGCTTATGCTTATGAAAATGTGATTGAATTGATAAGAAGTATTCAAGCAATATAAGCATTGAAATGAATAAACATTGAAATTCTTGGTTAACTATGTGAACAGATACATGACATAAAGGTGGAATTATACAAGTTATATTATAGTATTTATAATAGCTTAATGTGTTTATTTGATGAGATGAGTTATTATTATACGAGCTTACTAAGATTTATATCTTACTTTGTTATCTTTTCTAAGTTTATAGTGATTCGGAGGCTCACTCAGGTTGGAAGCCATCGAAGATCATATCACACTATCCAACTATGGTTTGGTACTTATAAGCTTTGTGATATTGGTTTGGCATGTATAGGTTTTGTGATTGTTCATTAAGTATAGGTAAATTTTGGTGATTGATGTATATGTGCTTGATATGTTTTTAGCCATGAGATTTGGCCTAATAATGATGTAAGGTTTGATAAGTATAGGTTACGGTTATTTTGGTTTGGTTGTTAGAAGTGTTTTTGGTTAAAAAGGCATGATTAGGTTATGTAGTTTGAAGTATATATATTCCCAAGTGGTATGATTTATTTTGGTAAGCTTAATGATGGTTTAAGATATTCAAATGGATATTTGGCATGTATTGTGTAATAGCTTGAGATGTGCTTGGTTTTGGTTTGGTATTTGAATGCCAAATTGGTTAATAAAGTATGTTGATTTAGGATATGATATATATGTGAATTTTGGTTTATGAATCTTGTTGTTTGTTATGTGATTTAGTTAAGTAAATGATTGTAATATAAGCTTTGAACAGATTGGTATTGAAATGGTTTATAATGTGATAATTTGAGATTGATTTGGCTGTTTAATTGTGTATGGAAATGGTATCATTTGTACTTGTATAGGTGTGTTTTCCCTTGGGTGAGAAAGGTGGCTTGTAACTAGCCTATTTTCATCTACATGGGCAGAGCACACGGGTGTGTGACTAAACCGTGTGTGACACACGATCATAGTACACGGTCATGTGTCCCCTGGTGTTGCAATTGGAAGCAAGTCAATATGCTCCACATGGCCCCACACATAGGTGTCTGACTTGGCCATGTGGCATAAGTCAGTATACCCAATAGGTTTGGCACGGCCTAACACACGGCCTGGCACACGGGTATGTGTGGCCACTTCGAAGGGCACACGGACGTGTGGTTGACCGTATGACCCAAGTCAATTTACCCCCTATTTTCACACGGCTAAAGACACGGGCATATCTAGTAGCCGTGTGAGACACACGACCTGCCCACACGGGTGTGTGTTGCAACACCCCTTACCCGTATCCCACACTGGGACAGGGTACGAGGCATTACTAGACTTAAACACATGCATACAAACAATTTTGGGTCATCGAATTTCACTCAAATTTAAAACTTTCAAACTTCCTCTTAACGCCCCTAATATGAACCTACGAGGCCCGAAAAACACGATTTGGAAACAGTTTCAGGAAATAACCGAACACTATGAAAACTTTGAATAATTTCAATACAAATAAGGGCACATGCCCGTGTGGAAAGGCGAGACGCCCCTGTATCCTCTTAACATGGCCATGTTGAAGGCCCATGTAGCTCACACGGCTTGAACATATCGGGACACGCCCTTGTCCTTAGCCCTTGCGAATTTATTTCTCAATTCAAACCTACAGAGGTTTTCACACGGCTAGACACACGCCCATGTCCCGCACACAACCATGACATGCCTATGTTTTAGCCCGTGTACAAAAACCTTTATATTCTGTTTCTGACGTCATCAACCATTTAGGGGCACACGGCCAAGGCACACGTCCGTGTGCTAGACCGCATCCTCTACGCGATTGAGACACACGGTTGTGTCTCCACCCGTATAGTTACTACTAGGCATTCTATTTTGCCAAATTTAGGTGCAGAGGACACACAGCCTGACTACATACCCACGAGGCAGACTGTGTGTCACACACGGTCTAGACACACACCCGTGTGTCTACCCGTGTGGGCAAAAACAAGGCTATTTTCCAAGCCTTTTTGTCACCCTTACTTACATCCACCTACAAAAACATCAAACAATACTAATACCACATAAACATATGACCATATCAGCCAATACCTAGGCTTCCATACATCATTTCCAAGCTATCTCCTATCACGTACAACATCTCCTACTTATCAACACAAACCATGCAACAAACACATCCATGAGAATTTTCATCAAATGCATTTAATAATAATCAATATTAGCCAACATCAATAGCCTATACAAAATGAATATCACATCCGTATGAGCCAACACTTGTGGCTAAACCAACATGACACTAAACAAAAGACCAAGTCCCTATACATGCCATGCTCAAAACATTTAAACTAACTATACCAAAAAAAAATTAGGTAATAGTGTGATCAATGCCTCCGACGTCCCTTGATTCCTGAGCTAGCTTGGCGGCACTATAAGAAAAAATGAAAAAAAGAGGAAGTAAGCATAAAGCTTAGTAAGTTACAAGTAAATAATTAACATCGTTTTACCAAGTAACTTCATACTCATAACATATCATACACTTGCACAATATTCTTGAATGACTATAGACATAACTTACTCATTTTCATCCTTATTATTCATATACATAACCCGACCTCATTCTTATGAGTTTCGTGTAGGTACCTGTACCACTTGCAACATAATCATAACTTTTCTCAATCATGATATAATATTTATATTACCAATTGAACCCGTTGGAAAAAAATAGATGGATAACTGATAAGCCTCATACAAAAGGGTAAGATGCCGATGTCATGTCCCAGACATGGTCTTACACTGGCTTTCATATACTAGTGCCGATGCCATGTTCCAAACATGGTTTTACACTAGCCTACATGTTGAGGCCGATGCCATGTCCTAGACATGGTCTTACACTAGCTCTCATATCAATGTCGATGCCATGTTCTAAACATGGTCTTACACTATCTCACATATCAAGGCCGATGCCATGTCCCAGACATGGTCTTACACTAGCTCTCATATCAATGCCAATGTCATGTTCCAAAAATGGTCTTACACTGGCTCACATATCGAGGCCAATGCCATGTCCCAGACATGGTCTTACCCCAGACATGGTCTTACACTAGCTCTCATATCAATGCGGATGCCATGTTCCAAACATGATCTTACACTGGCTTACATATCGAGGCTGATGCCATGTCCCAGACATGGTCTTACACTAGCTCCCATAACCCTAGTATCACGGTATGGATATCTGATCTATTCCTACGGTTCAACCGGAAGTTTTACCTCATCAAATCTCATCATGCATATTCATAACAAAATCAAACATTTCATGCAATATAAATTATTTAATGCATAATAACAATGGAATTGTGATATTTACGTGCAACTTACCTCAGTATACAAAATACGGATGACTAGTTTGAATTAGTCTACTAGCTTGGTCTTCCCCCAGTCTAGGTTCGAATTTCGTATTTTTAGATCTATAATGATAAAATTCACTAATTTAATCATCACATTAATCAAGACATTTCATAATTTTTATTTTGGCAAAATGATCGTTTTGCCCTTAGACTTTCACAAAATTATGATTTTTCCCTTAGGCTCGTAAAACGATTTTCATCGAATTTCCACATTAACCAAGCCTAACCGAAACTACTTTAAGCCTATAGCATCTCACAATTTTAATTATTTCACACATGTACTACTTATTTTGTAACTTTTACAAAATGGTCCCTTTTTGGTGCTTTCATGAAAACCCCTTTCACTAAAGTTGTTTATTTAACAACCATGATTCATTTTGTTCTATAAAAATTTAGCAACCAACATGAGTACTCTCATGGAAAAACCCTAAACTCTCAAATATTTTTCAAAATAGTCCCCCCATTAGTTAGCTTGAGCTATATGGGCCCTAAAAAAACAAAAATCATCAAAAAATACCATCAAAATCACTTACCTGCAAGAGTCTAAAGTTGCTTAAAATTTCAAGCTCCCATGGCCTTCTTTCTTAGAGAAAATCGGTGGAGAAGAAAGAGAATGAAAAAGATGAAAGCTTCTCCTTATTTTGTTATATTTCTAGTCAAATTAGTCACCAAATTTCACCTAACTTTGACCTTACAAATTCTGTCTCCATGTTCATCCACTAACAAATTTTTTGTCTATTTACTCAATAAAGACCTCTAATTTAATATTCCATAGCTATTTGACACCTTTAGCTAGTAGAACAAAATTTTTGCAGTTTATGCGATTTAGTCCTTTTTCAAAATTAAGCATGCAATCACTGAAATTAATTCACCAAAATTTTCAAACACTCATATAGTCATGCTATAACACATAAAATAATATTAAAATAATTTCTTTGACCTCGAATTTTTGGTTCTGAAACCACTGTTCTGACTAGGCCCAAAATCGGGTTGTTACATGTGTCCTCTATTTTGAGTAAAATTTTTAAAGTTTCGTGAATGTTTTATAGGTTATCAGTTTAGTCCCAAACCGTTCCTAAAACATGTTTTAGGCCTTGTAGGCTATTATAAGGGACAAATTGATTGAGATTTAATGATGATTGTATGAATTGATTGAATGCATGAGAAAAGTATAGTTATATGTGTTATAAGTCCGATAATGCTCCGTAACCCTATTCCGGCGTTGAATACGAGTGAGGGGTGTTACAAGTATACCCTCCAGTTTTCACACCACCTGGCATATAGGCATGTCTTCAGCCGTGTGATATAAGTTAGTATGTATGCCTTGTTTCTACACGGCCTAAGACACGGGTGTGTCTGGAGCCGTGTGAGGCACACGGCCTGTTTACACGGGCGTGTGATCCCTGTAAGGTTGAAATTTTTCTAAGTTTCCAAAAATTTTCGTATGTTATCGGTTTAGTCCTGAACTACTTCTAAAGCATGTTTAAGGCCTCGTATGCCTTATAAGGGACAATGTGATTGTATTGAATAATTTATGAGAATGTATGCTATATGTTGCGAATTGATCTGTAATACCTTGTAACCTACTCTGACGATAGATACGGGTTAGGGGTGCTACATACATTGCTTGTTTAAATCAGTAATCCATCAGTTCATTATCATTTCCGCTCTTTCGAACTATGATCAGTAAGCTCCTCCTGAGCTGATGGACAGTAAGCTATATTGAGATGAAATGGTAAGCTCTGAAGAGCTAAAAACAGTAAGCTCTTACAAGCTGATATATCGGTAAGCTCATATGAACTGTGGTGAGTTCGCAACACATGCAGGATCTTGACCAAAACGGTAACCCTAGTGACATGTCACTCGTATCCTACGACTTTTTAAGGTTCAAATGGGACTCCGTATTCAATAATTCTCATGAGTTAGGCATTCGAACTCAGTAATACCATTTACTCAATTATACTTTCATTTCAAATAATTTACAAGTATTTAAAAATTCGATTCTAATTATACGAACTTACCTCGAGTTGCTCGCATGGAAATTATCGACTATTCTTCCAATTTTCCTTTTCCCAGATCTAATCTTGATCTCGACTTATCTTGATCTATATATTATCAAATTTAGCACATTCAGTGTTTGGTCTATTCAATTTAGCATATTATTTACAATTTAGAAAATTTACACATTTGCCCATAATGTTTCACATTTTCACAATTTAGTATTTATCACATAAAATTGCAAATTCATGCAATTTAGTACAAACCCATGCTTAGCGGAATTTAATACATAGCAACCCATATTTTCAATTTATTTACACTTTTAACCACCACATTTCACATTTTCTCAATTTAATCCCTTTTGACATTTTGTCAAAATCACTTTAAAAGCTATTAATGTAACACCCTTACCAGATGCAGGAGGCTAGGATAAGGTGCAGGCGTTACTGGGACAAACATACAAACATTAAACTAAAATACGGGCCATAAAATTTCATTCATATTTCAAAACGTTCATTCACTTACACATAGTCCCTTATTTGAGTCTACGAAGCCCAAAACATACTTTAGAAAGGGTTCGGGACTAAACCGAGAACTTACGAAAATCTTGAAATTTCATGCTTTAAGGCTCCACACGCCCGTGTCCCAAAGTCGTGTTCCATACATGGCTGAGACACATGGTCATGTCTCTGCCTGTGTGGAATATACCTAGGATATTTTCCAAGCTTTGGTCAACCTTAATCTCTTACACACTTATACAAAATCAAAAGCATATAACATGGTATTCATTTAATGATTAAATATTCTCAATTAAACCACAAACATAGCATTTGTATGTCATCATACATGTGTCTCTCATACTCATTTTACCTTGTTTATTATAGTACCACTTATACATTTATACCAAGATTATCATCTTACAAAATATCTTGACTTAATCATCAAGCATTCATATTTAAAACTAGATCATATCTTTATAAAATACCACAATTTAGATATAAAATAACATGTTTGCTCGAAACATTTCAATTCAACTCCATACCCAACAAGCATTACATTGAGACTAGTCATATATATATATATATACATATATACATATATGTATATATGTATATATATATATATATACATGTCATGATACATATCATTCTCTTTCTTTTCTTATAAACACATATCATTTATTTCATTATATCAATATTTCATATACCATAGTTTCCATGTATTCCACATATATTTATTTTCCTCCTCATCCTCTCCATTCCACATCCTTAATGTATATAGCATTCTTGTAAGTACGATTTCACAATTTACTAATAAATGCTCACATCAAACTGTCCACACGAGTCATAGTCACTTACTTATTTATAATTCAAGCTACAGAGCTCCAAATTAAGATCCGTAAATTTCTCCTAAAACTAGACTCACATATCTTTCCACCATAAAATTTTCATAATTTTTGGTTTAGCCAATTAGTACAGTTTATTTATTAAAATTTCCCCTGTTTCACTTTCTAATAGTTCGACCTCTCTTCACTAAAAATTAATTATCTCATAGTACAGAACTTGGATAATGTTCTTGTTGATTTATATTGAAAATAGACTCATTAAGAATTTTAAAATATAAGTTTAAGTCTCTAATTATTTTTATCCAAATGTTTGTGATTTTCCAAAGTCAAAATAGGGATAACATAATCATTCTAAACCAGTCTTACAAAAACATAAATATATCAAAATATAGAACTCCTTTTCTTGCTCTGTTTCTTTTATATGAAAATAGACTCATTAAGCTTTAATTTTATATCTTATTCAGTCTCTGATTCAATTTATACTATTTTTGGTTATTTTTCAAAATCACGTCACTGCTACTGTCTAAAACAATTTTATTGCTAATTCACTCTTTCACACTTTCTTTGTATTAACCCCATTTTAACATACATATCACAAATCATTTTCACCACATTTCATACATCACAAGTATAGGCCCATGATCATAAGGTCACCATACAATCCTCCTCATGTATAACTTACTTGTTTATAACCTCACCACATCCTGGTCACTTAATGAACACATCATTCACATAATCAAGTTCCTGCACTTATTCGTCACAAAACTCACAAAGCAATACATAGAGAGTCTCCTATTGAACACTTCGGATCAATCCTCGATACTTGGTGGTTTCAGCACATAGCTCCACCCATCATATAGTTCGGCTCTCTTGTACACATGGTGAACACTCAGTACCACCCATGTGACCTATGTAACGCCCCAATTTTCGGGAATTCTGTGAGTGTTGGCAAATTTTAAATTTTGATGTTCTGTCTGCTTGGCGTAGATTTAATCAGGTTAGTGGGTCTCTAGAAGGCCCAAGTTTAAGTTAAAATCTGGTAGTTTTAGTTAATTTTAATTCTATAGAAGAAGGGGTTCTGGTTAGCTGGGCTTTAAGGTATTAACTGGGTAAAATAAAACACAAGGAAGCCTGTGGTAAGTTGGCTTGTGGTGTCACTTGGGGGCTTGAGAGGTGGCGTGTGGATGACCAACGGGAGCAAAGGTTTGAGTCGCAAGGTAAGCAAATTGGTGACATTAATTTTTATGTACAGAAAAGGTAAGCAGTGGAACTAAAGTGAAAGGCTGTCAGGAGAAGATTTAGGAGCTGATAAGGGAGAGGATTTAGGAGCTGATAAGGGAGAGGATTTAGGAGCTGGTCAAGGAGAAGATTTAGGAGCTGATCAAGGAGCAGGAGTTGGCCGGCCAAGGGCCTCTAGCATGGGAAAATTCGGCTAGGTTAAGTGCCAGTATAAATTCGGCATGAGGGGAAAAGTTGTGCCGTTTGCTGACCATTCTCCGCTTCTTTCCTTTCTCCTTTTCTCTTCAACTTTTTCTTTTTCTTCTTTTCCTCCATAGTCGAATCTCTCAAACCACCTGTGTATCTCCATCTTTTTCTTCAAACGTTTCTAAAACTTTCATAGCCATTGCCATAAAAAGCCGAAATCCTGAAAACTATACTTTTTTCTGTGCAGATTTCTCCTAGCCAATTTTATTATCTTTTCCATCATTCTTGACCGATTCTCTAGTTCTCTAAACCTCAAGGTTCTGTCGACAGGACCATATCAAAACCCTCCTATTTCATCTTTCTTTACATAGCTTCAACAAAAGCCGAAAACCCCACTCTATTAGGGACTTAGCCGAACAGTGAGATCACTGCAGGCTCGACTTTTGTTATCATTTGAGGGCTTAGATTGACATTAGAATTGAGTAGAAATTAATTGGGATCATTGACCGAAGGAACCGGTGGTAAGTCTTTTCAATCTAGTCTTTATTTCGTATTTTAGAAAAGCCAAAACCCCTAAAGGTTAGGGAGGCTGTCGACTTGGACTTGTAGCCCTAAGGGGTTGTGATAACTGTTTTGTCTTGATAATAATGTGATCTAGAGGTTGCTGATCAAGGGCTTGGACAAGTGGAGCAACGGGATCTAAGTCTAGTCACAAACTTCGGCAAAGGTAGGATTGCTAGTGCCTGAGGTGTTATGGCAGAATAAGGTAAGGAGATATTATGTAGTTCGTTTCGGTAGTAGATTAACGTGGTAGTAATATAATTGTAGGTAGTTCGAGCATGGATCTCGTCAGTGAATCGTCATAAAATAGGTGTGTAACTGACACCCTTTCTTAGTCTAGATCGGCAAAAGCCGAAAAGCCGAAATGCCAAAAAATTGGTATTTTGTAGATTTGCGAGTGTGCGAATGCTCGTGAGGTAAATCGATTAATGTCTTTGGTAAGTTGCAATGTTTGGACTGCAAAGTGCATGATTTCTGTGCCCTCAATATTTTTGGGCTTATTGGGCCAAAATTGGAATAAAGGGCCAATGGGCCCAATTCAGTAAGAACCCTCGGTAAGTGATTCTGTTAGTACGTGAAAGGTAGGAATATGCATGAAAAACCCTAAAATAGATAAATTACTGAAATACCTTTAAAAATTGGAAAATTTACAATTTTACCCCTAGGAGATAAAGTACCGAAATACCCCTAGGAGTAAATTGACCTAAATGCATGTTGGACTGTTGTTATTTACTGCATGCCATGTTGTTATTATCTTATGCGTGGGACTGGGATATTGATGGAGGAAATCTTGAAAGTGGCTTGTCCACGATGGAGGCTTTGCCTCAATTTATTGATAATCGAGCTGCAAGGTCAGAATCTGTGGAGTGTAGAAATTTGGGTGGGTTGAGCTATTCCCACATGGAGTGTAAGGGTGGTACGGTGGAGTGTAGTGGTTGGTGGGTTGAGTAGACTCCCCAAATGGGCTTGCATATGTTTATTGATGTTGCATGTATTTTGAAATGGGCCTATGGGCCATACTGTTATCTGAATAAGGGGCTAAGGCCCAGTTTAATGTAATCTGAAAAGGGCTCTGGCCCAGTATTACTGTTATCTGAATGGGCTTAGGCCCGATGGGCTTGAGCTGACCTAGGCTTTGAATGGGTTTTCCTTACACACTGAGTTTCCAAACTCACCCCTTCTTTAACCTTGCGGGTGGGCCTTGATGTGAGTGTCTTGGAGCCAGAGGGGATTCTGAGTGGCCATGGTGAACGCTTTTGGGTTTGAAAAAGAGACTGGTTTTCTTAAACTATTTTTAATTACTATTTAATTTTTGGGTTGTAATAAGGCCATTTTAACTTTACTTTCTTCTTTGATTTTCTGGGATTATATTATTTTTAATAACTTTATTCTGGTGGATAATAATTCAAATGGGCTAGACTTAGGGCGTGATTTCTAAACGATACTTGTTTTTAAAATAACACGATGTCACGAATATTCGATTTATCAAAGATAACCACTCAAAGAAGTTTCAATCCATTATAACCAAGTGTGGCAATGGATGTGGGCATGTCTAGGATTGGATCCAATCGAAGAGCACCTCCTCTGTTATGGATACCTACCTCAGCTTCCATTCACTTGGTTAGCTTAACAAAAGTCGGCTTTTAAAACACTAAAAAAGGAACATGGGTTTTTTTTAATTTCAATGTGGCATGTCGGATTCGGCCATAACGTCTGGGCCGGGTTTGGGGTGCTACAACCTAGCCAATTTATCTCGTAGCTCTCTTGTCTACATGGTGTCCTTCACCTGGAACCACGCATGCGACCTAGCTACATATATCCCGTAGCTCTCTTGTCTACATGGTGTATATATAGTATCACCCATGTAACCTAGCTACATCATAATGTCTTGTAGCTCTCTTGTACACATGATGTGCACTCAGCACCATACATGTGACCTAGCTACATACTATCTGTATCATCTAATCTTTCCGAAGGTTCAACTGGGATTTCTCTCTCTTTTCCAACAATTTCACCAATCAAGTAATTATCCACAAACATATTTCCAATATTATTATAAAATATCATAATACAAGTAATATTGATGTATTACTTACATATAAACTTAGATCTCATTTAATATCAAGGCAATAATATTAAATTACACATTGCCTTATTAAAATCATATGAACTTACAAATTCCCATAATATCCATAATCATAGAAATCACATTATGTATGATAATTCAATGCACTTCATGTACCATAGACATATTTTTAAATCAATTCATAAACTTGGCACCATAATCATTTAATTTAATATAATTCAATTAATTCACTAAATTTAACTTTCAAATATAAATTACAACATTATTCTTTGTATTATTATCATACCAACTTACATACTTTCAACACCTCGAAAATCATAATGAATATATCAATTTTACATTGAAACATGCTTAAATTAATGCTTATTATACATATGAACTTACCTCGATACTAAAACGACCATTTTACCAACTTTCCCAATTTTCGATTTTTCTCTCATTCTAGGTTCAAATCTCATTTTTCGGGATCTAAAACATCATATTTTACTTATTTAATTAATGTAATATTCAAAACATTCCTTAACTC
This sequence comes from Gossypium herbaceum, assembly GCA_025502765.1. Taxonomy (NCBI): domain Eukaryota; kingdom Viridiplantae; phylum Streptophyta; class Magnoliopsida; order Malvales; family Malvaceae; genus Gossypium; species Gossypium herbaceum. The sequence continues at coordinate 57,034,525 of CP106689.1, forward strand.
AAACTTTGGAAAAATTACAATTTTGCCCCTAAACTTTTGCATATTTACACTTTTGCCCCTAGGCTCGGGAATTAAACCTCATCCCTTATTCTTATGTTTTATGACATGCTGATCACTTTTCCCTTCTATGGAAACATCAAATTCTCACTCTAACATATACTTATGACTATTAGATATTTTTGCCGATTAAGCCCTTTTACTCGTTTTCACTCAAAACCGAGTAGCACAAGTTGTCTAACATAATTTAAAACCTCATATTCTATTATAAAATAGCAAAATAAACACATTTCATCTATGGGTATTTTTCCAAATATGAACCCTAGCTTAAATTATTGCTAGAATAAGCTTAATCAAATTACCGGGATTCTAAAAACGTAAAGAACTTGAAAAACGGGGTTATAACGGACTTACTATTGAGATTGGAAAGCTTGAAAACCCTAGACATGGCTTCCCCCATACTAATTTTGGCCTCCATGAGAAAGATTTGTCAATTTTGGCTTTATTTTCCCTTTTTATTTCTTTTAATTACCAAATGACCAAAATGCCCTTCCTTACTAAACTTTCAAAAATTCCATCTATGTCCAATTTTTGTCCATCATTTATAAATTGGTCAAATTTCTATTTAAGGCCTTCTAATTAATATTTCAAAGCAATTTCATACTAGAAACTTCTAGAATGCAAGTTTTGCAACTTATTCAATTTAGTCCCTAACTTCAAATTGAGCACTTTGTGCATAGAATTTCTTCACGAAATTTTCACACAATCATGTAATAATATCATAGACCTCAAAATAATTATAAAATAATTATTTCTATCTCGGATTTTGTGGTCCCGAAACCTCTGTTCCAACTAGAACCAATTTTGGGCTATTACAATTAATCTAACATTAAACCTTCCAAATCTAGCATAAATCATCAAATTACTCAAGCATTCAACAATGGCAACATGATAAATCTTTAACAGTTTCGAAATCTAGGGCACGGGGTAGCTAGAATACAAAGCAACGATATCAAAAACGTAAAAATCATTAAAAATCGAGCTAAAACCATACCTTAATCTAGCCTTCAAAGTAGCCGAATGTTTGAACTTGTTTAATGGATTTCTCAAGCTTTAGTTTCGGTGGAGAAGATGAACATTTTCATGCATTTTCATGTTTTTTTTTATTTAATTAACTATAATAACCATTTTAACATTTTAACCTTTGTAATTAAATATAAAATCCCATAATCCATGCCCATTACCATCCACTAATGCTACTAATGGGCTAATTACCATGCAAATACTCATTCATTTAATTTTTGTAGTCATTTGGTTCATTTAACTTATAGAACTTATATTTTACGGTTTATGCGATTTAGTCATTTTTACCGAATTAAACACTCAAACGGTAAAATTTCTTTACGAAACTTTCACCCAATAATTGTATCATGTTGTATACCTTAATAAAATAATAAAATAAATATTTTAACTTTAGATTTGTGGTTCCAAAACCATTGTTCCGATTTGACAAAAAACGGGCTGTTACAGATGGTAATCCACGTATACTTCATATTAACTTTTTATATTTTCTTTGAATTTGAATTTTTTATTATTTAAATATTTTTATATTTTTAAATTATTTATTGACGTGACACATATAAGACAAATAGTGTCATATTAGCATGAAGTACATGTAAATTATCACACGGGTTACCACGTCAATATCATTAAAATTAATATTTTAGTTTGCATTTTCAAGAAAAAACAATTTGACTCTTTTGGAGCGTTAATGGTCAAATTTAGTTGAAAATAATAAGGGTCAAATTGAGAAAGGATGCAAACGTTCAAAGTTAAATTTGTCATTATACCTTTTAAAATCTAGACTAAATTAATAAAATTTGTAAAATAAAAGGTTAAATTTGTTATAATACTAACATTCCATCCGGTGACCAATAGTCTTTTAACGTTGGAGTGACTACAAATTTCAATGATTGATTAAAATAACCAAAAAAATAAAATAACATTGGTGACCAAAACAAGAATGCCCTAAAACTTGGTGACTATTGAGCGGTTTACCTTAATCAGTATTATCTTAACTTTATCATTTCAACCAAAGCCACATTTGGTTGAAAATGAAAATTTTCATCATTTTAGCATTTAAAATGTGTTTCATAATCAATTTAACTTTTACTTAATATAAAATCTTCAACAAAAGTGTTGAATAAGATAAGTAGATAGCTAGCTACTTGTCACTTAACGTAAAAAATATTAAGTTGATTTTATTTTATTACAAAATTGAAATAAATTATCCTTTTGTTAAAGAAAATGAGATATTCAAATTACCATATTTATTTTTCATCCAAAATTATCCAAAATAATATAAAATATTATATTAATAAGAATAAAATTAAAATCAATATTTACTTTTATCAAATAACATAATTATATTCAAGACTTATATATACTAATTCACCAAATTTTTTAATATAAATCCAACACTTATAAAATTTACCGTAAAAATTAATATTTAAAATTTCAATTTATCAAACACACGCTAAATTTATATATATATTCACCCATAGTATGAATAGAGAAATAATTATATGAAAAATAGATATTACTCATTTCCAATAGTTTAATGCCATATAAATAATTTTATCGTGAAATTTAATATTTTCATTTGGATTTAATTCTTTTTAAGTTAAAAATAATGATATAACATTAAACTATTAAAAAATATCCAAATGGTGGGACATCCCTGTTTTATATAATTATTTTTCTCTAATTAAAATTAAAAGTTTTTAATAGACAAAATTCATAAATAATGGATTATTTAATTACAAGACAAGAATAAGCATTTATTTAAATATGAAATAGTTTGAGCTTTGAGGTTTTGACTATTATATTTCAAAATCTTTATAAGGATGTTACTCTTTTTAACAAATCAAATGATGAATATAATATTAGAACATAAATAAATAATACAAAATAAAATCATGATATTTATAGAGAAATGTCACAAAATTTATATTATATAATTATTTCATGCCTTATTATTTACTTCTCGAAAGAATACTCGCTGAAGAAAATAATGGACGAAAATAGTGAGGTTCATATAATAAGTGCAAATACTAGTGAAAAGTTAAAGCAGGAAACATGGGAAAAAACTTAGATTTTAGAAATTAAAAAAGAAAATGAAAAACAGAAAGTGACAAAAACACACACACGATGAGAAAGAAATAAAAGAGGAGCAGCTTTGTCCTTTTTCTTTTTTCCAATTTTTCTTCATTTTAGAGCTTAAAAGCCTTCTTTCTTCTAGCTTTCTCCGAATTCCCAGAAATAAATTGCAGTTTGAGAAAAATAACCCTTTTAGCCTAAAAATCCCCTCAGAACGGATCCCTTTGTCCTTGAAAAGAAATTACTGTTTTTGTTTTGTTTTGGAAGAGAGCAGTTCTTGGTTGACTAAAGTTTAAAGGTTTTATGGGGTCCATAAAGATTTCTGGGACATCTTTATTTGCCTCTCTCTTATGTTCTTCTCTCTGATACAACAAGCTAAAAAGCTTCTAGTTTTGGCTCTTTTTTTTTTTTTTTTTGCTATTTGTTTCTTCAAAGGTTGTATTTTGCTCAAACCCAAATCTTTTGGCGTTTTGTTTTGTTTCTAGATTTTCCTTTTCTCTTGTTGCTAGCTGTTTCAATTGGTTTTATTACAAAGGAGATGCAATCGGGTCGGCCACAATCCGTGGTAAGTCCGATTCCCCAGCGGATTCACTCATCTCAAGCAGCTGATACCAGAGGGAAGCATAGGATACAAGCTGAACTCAAAAGGCTAGAGCAAGAAGCTAGATTCTTAGAGGTTTGTAAAACATCATCGTTTTTTAGTTCTTTTAGCTTCTAAAATGTGTCCTTTTCTTGTTTGGAGTGTTGATTTTCATTTGTTTTCAAGGATTGGATTTGGATTATTTGATTGTCTCTTTGAATTTCAAATTATTAGTCTCCTGAATTTTGGCCCTTGATTTGGAATATAAAGCACCTTGAATTATTTCCACTTTATTTGCTCTAGACAGGCAGGGATACCCTGGATTTATTTATTAGTTTATTAATGAAGGGTGGTAAATAAATCTGGAAAAACTGGAAGTACTTAGTATTGATTTACATCACCTTCACTGGATAAGGGCTAGTTTTTTTGTTTTTTCTTTTCTTTTCTTTTTGTTCAATAGGACTAAGGTTAGTTTACCGTTGAAGATGAAAAGTGTGCTGTGAAAAAAGAGTTTTTAAAAAGTGCTTTTCAAAGGTTTAGACATGATATTGTACTTAAACATGATTATGTAAAGTAGAAGATTTAACGGAGATAAAATGTTTAACTTCATTGAAAAACACTTTTTCAAAAGTTAAAAGCTAAAAATTTGACATTTTAGCTTGGGTTAAAATTGAAAGTATAAAATCAAGGTTTGAGTTGACAAGTGCTTTTCAACCCAATTATTAACAAAGCCTAAGTAGGTTGGCATTGTGCTATCAAAAGAATGTCTGTTAACTGCAGTAGCTCTTTTCTTCATTTGCTTCTATTCAACTTGGTCCATTGGCTCTGTATCGACTAATCCAATCTTGCTATCTTTGGTACTGTCCTCAGCGGCAAAGTCATATGTGTCCTGATGTCTAAAGCATATTTGTGATGACACCTAATTTGGACTTAAAGAACTTGCTGTTCATCTTTTTTACGCTCATTTTCAATTATTTATTTATACCTCATCCCCTTTCAGATTTTGTTTGTTCCATTCGGACACATGCTGACATTATCTCATAAATTGTTACATTTGATTTGTCAAAATCTCTTCCATTACCGTGTTTACTTCTTAAGAATTCTTTTTGGACCAAACAATGGTACTGCACTTGTAATCTACTAGGATAAATTATTCATTCAGATACGAGCTTACCTCGTTGTCTATATTGTAATATGAATGTTATTGTTTCGTCTGTGAAGCTTAATAATATATATGCTATTCACCAAAATGGTGGAGAGGCTATTTCCGAAAGTTGTTATCTGTTTACTTGTTAGTTTCTGTCCATTTGCAGGAGGGAGAGAATTTATTTATACTGGGTTAGAATTGGGAATCAAATAGACGCATCCCATTAAGTGCACATCTTATGATTACTGAAAGATAGTGTGTTTATGTTGTAATCACAAGTTTAAGTTTGCTTACCAGAAGATTTTGCCATTATAAAGCTGCTCCTGAATATTGCAGTAGACGTTGTTTGGTTGGTTCAAATCCATGGAAACTTGTGTGGTAAAATATTTTCCAAGGAAGCTGCTTCTAAAATATAAAGTTGCTCTCGATTCCTGTCTTTCATATTCCCTATATACAAGTTCTTTGTTTGCCTACTCCTAGCGTGATGGTAATGAAGTGCAATTGTACTAATTGTTTTTCATGTTTTGTGTGAACTTAATTAGTTGTAATTTTCCTTGTTTATCGCAAATGTAATCATTCCCACTTCTTTCTATGACTTGCGTTCCTTTAGCTGTACCTCGCATCTTTCCTTCTGCTGTCCACATGCCTCCTCTGTTCTTTTATAACTGCTGTCTTTTACTTTTGTTGGAAATTGTATGTTCTGTAAGTTGGGGCAAGGACAGAATGATTTTGACTGCAACAAGTGAAGCCATCTCTTTCAGTTAGTTTTAACTACTAAATTCTCTGTTTTCATGCTTTATGCGGAGAACCAGTTCCAAAAGCTGCGACTTTATGCAGTCTTGTATGTTGAATACGAAGGTGGGAAATGGTGATGCAGCCATCAATTCGAGAAGGTCCTTCAGTTGATGTTTCATAGTTTACTGTTTATGCTTAAGATTCTAACACAAAATGTTAATTTTGCCAATGAGCATTTCATCATTTAATTGAATCTTACTACAAAACTTTTGAGTAATTATATGGACCTCTCATAATGTTCCTTTTATGCAGGAAGAACTGGAGCTGATAGAAAGGATGGAGAAGGCATCAGCTGCATGCAAGGAGTAAGTACGAAAAATACATTGTATTCATTTGCTATTTTAGCATGAACATTAAGGGCAAAGCTGATGATTTAGATTTTACTTTTCTTATGCATGGCAGGATGTTTAGTAATGTCGAAAGTAGACCCGATCCACTACTTCCCATGTACGTCAGTACACACATTCATGAATACGCACGCACATGTGTACATGCACACATTCTTTCTATCAGAATTTTTCTTACAATTCCTAAAACTTGTTTTTATCAATTTTTGACAGCACAAATGGTCCTATAAATCCCATGTGGGATCAGTGGTTTGAAGGTCCCCAGGAAGCTCAAGGTTGCAAATGTTGGATACTGTGACAGTTTTTGCTGATTTGAAGATTTAACAGTTATACATCTTTAGTTTGGAGAGGCTTTGATTTATAGAGTTGTTACAAAATATTGGAGCTGTTTTACAGCATTTTTTTCTCACATACTGTTATAACAACACTCTCTTCATTGTCAAATGTTATAAGAAAAGCTTCATTGTGCAGAAAATGTTAATTTCTTAATGCAAATTGAAATGTTAAAACAACCTACAAAATTTAATAACAGCTGCAGATGGTACAAAAAGAGTAGACTTTGCTTCGGACATCTGAATCTATAATGTACGAAAATATTACCGATCTTCCTGTCATAACCTTTTCAACTTGTTGCTTTCCCAGTAACTGTTGGGCTTTCCACCATAGACCATAATACAATGTGTATCCGGTAAGTGCACAGCAGGATTGGATGTGCCAATCATGGGTTTTATGCAGCGAAGTGAAAGGGCATCAGTGATCTCGGCTAGGGTCTTTGCATCTTTTATGTCTTTTGCTTATTTGCAAAGACAAGTATAACAAAATGTTGTCGATCCTCGTGTCGAAGCAGCCTGAAGAACTCATCCTTTATAAGGGTAATCCTGGCTCTGTCTGTGCAGTCCATCACCACAATAACAGCATGAGTTCCATGATAGTATGTCTTTCTTGGCCACCAAGATTCCAAACCTACGGCAATTACAAATATTGACTTAATATCCATACCATGCTGCTTTGACTCTTAATATTTCTTTTAAGTACTAGTGTTCAGCGGTTATGTTTGACACATTTTTTGGACACGGGTATTTAGAATATGATCATTTAATCAACACTCACATTTAAATTCAAGTAATAATCTAATAAAAATTCAGCCAATCAACAAAGTGAACAAAAGCAACGATCTAGTTTATCCTATTTAACATGTCAATATCCCTTTAATATTATACATGACAACATATTCATGTGCCATTTCCATACAATCCGCTTACAACCAAAATGTCAGTTAAAAAAGGCATGCAAAAGGGATTAAATGAGGATTCAACACATAATTGGTTGATTTCACAAGGTTGGTAAAAATTAATACATGGAAACATAACCAAAAAGTTGCATGCTTTAACCTAATTGATTCAACACCTCGCAACTTTTCCTAACTACCAAAGAGGTATAAAAAATTTTTAAACCATTGAACTAGTTTCAACACTAGAAAAGCCTAGAATAAACTAAAAGAAATAATAATAATAATAATAGCAGAAATTAAATCATTGAGGAATTGAAAAAAAAAAAAGAAAAACACCTCAAAGCGAATGTTTTTATAAACAAGCCCTTCAACATTACTATCAATAGGAGGATGGGTAGTAATAACATCATCAAGGTGAAGCTTGTAAAGCGACTTCGTTTTGCCTGCATAATCTAACCCCACCACCACAATCTTATATTCCTTTACCGAAAACAACATGAACTAACTTGAAATTGATAATTCTAGGTGAACACATACATAAGTGAGACCGGAAGGAAACCTTATCGTGTATAGATTCGATTGTCCTTATCTAGTCTAAGTGAGATTAAGAGATTAATTGGACTAAATTGTAATTGGATAATTTATTGACCGAGAGGTAAAAAATAAGCTAATTAGATTCAATCCAATTCCTTAATCCGAGAATTAAGTTCTAACACAGATACTAATAAGCTACTATTGTCTTTGTTATCTTTATTACAAGTTTAGAATTTTTACAATTTAGTCCTTTAACTATTACTGTAGTTCAATCTTCAAATATATGATTTGTTGTACTATATCTTGTTAGACATTAGCTAGTCTGACTTTGTAGTTCGCATGCTTGTTGCTAGTATTTCATTTTTATCAACCTATCTCTTGTGTTCTATTGTACACTAAAAAATATTACAACTAGATCTATCAAACTTGCGGAACACTGCACGCTTTATTCTTTATTTGCAATTTTCTCTGCTTGGTGTACGTACGTCGAAGCACAATCATTGATCTTTCGATTGTAAACCCATAACACCCTGATCCACTTTTTGAAGGTCTACAATCCTTGTATGTCATTCTTTTGTTAAAAATTGTTTGTGTTTAATTTTCTTTTATGCTATCATATGACATTTGTAGTTTTAATTGTTTATTTTGTTTATTGTTTTTATTATTTTATTGTGTTCATTGGTTTTGGATAATTGTGGATAGCTAGGATTGCTAGTTGTGGATAATTAGGACTATATATGTGCATCGTACTTTATTTACTTGTAGGATAACATTTTTACTTGATGTAGTGTTGTTTGACCAGAACTTGTTCCACTCCAGTATTACAATGCCATAGAGTAGTATTTCATATTTCGAGCTTAACCTTTCATTGGTAACATGGATATCTTCTAATTTACAATTTTGTGAAGCCGAAGCTAAAGACCTAGTGGGATTTCTTTATCAGTTTGAGCATATATGTAATACCCTAGTCTATATGGGATTTTAAATGAGGAAATACATTTGTTATTGATTCTATTCGCTTTAGGATGAAAAGTGAAGGAGTGATTAGATTGTTGGAACAAATTCGGTTCAAGAATGATCTTCTTGCATAACAAAAAAATAAAATTTTGAAAATCGAATTAGTTTGTGATATTTATAGCAATAAACGTTTTCTCGGAATATACCTATGCTTTGAGCAAGATGGATCCTTGATGTTCTTGAATTTCAATCGAACAACCTTCTCCATTATTCTTGTACCATGAACTACTTAAAGTGTGGGCTTAAACAATTACAATTCAAACACAGAACCGGAAATAAATTTCTTACATTCAATAAGAAAGTAAATTTCTCTCTCACTCTTTCTTATTGAAACCGATAGAATTGTTATTCTCAAAAAATAGAATTTATACTTAAAAATAAATTCTTACTATTTTCGAAAAAAATAACAATATCTCAATATTGTGTAAAACTTATTGCGTTTTAAGCCCTACCGATGCCATCTATTTATAGGGAAAAGAAGTGAAACACTTGTTGAATTAGTAGAAGTCTATTTAATAGAAAAATAACTTCCTAGTTGAACTAAGAGAGAGAAGGGAGAATAGGGTGTGCTTCCCCTCATATGTATTATGATGGGGATTCGAACCATTCCTGTATTAGGTTCAATTATATGTGCTTCTTGAACTTTTAACCCAACACTTTATACTTTAATCCAACCTAGTACATGTTTTTCTATTTCTCAAAATAGAAATTATTTATTAGTTTAAATAAATTAATTTTTCAATTAAATAATTTTCTCAACCCAATTCTAATTCTGTTAAAATCATGACTACTTTTGTTGTGCCCCAAACCCAACCTGATTCACTGGGTCCTGATTTCAAGTGTTACTAAACAAAACTTAATCAATAACGAAAACAATTTCCTATTTCTTTAAACATGTTCTTTAGCATTCTAAATTTAAAATATAAATATTACAAGAAAACAACGGAAGTATTTAAAATATGGTTACATCAATCTTGTTACAAATCTTTACAAGTTAAAATTTTATTCTATACAAACTCAAAAGGCGAATTCCAAGACTACACCACATATTCACTACATGCAGAATAACCTATCCCGCCACTGCCTTGGCGTACTCCTGGCATTGTTCCTCTAAGCGAAGTCTCATATCAGATACCTAAAAAAAAACAATAACAAGTCTTGTAAGTACATGGGTACTTAGTGAGCTCATTAACTAAACCTTGATGGATACTTTGCAATCTTGCTTGAATTACTATGTCAACCAACATTCTACATCATTTAGTACAGCAAATAGCACCACAATTTATCATTCTCTTACATGCCAATTATCATGCTTTATCATACTAAATTTTCCTTATCTATCTAATTGAGGAATCCTTCCAATCATTTTATAAATCTCTTGTCCCATAATAATTTCTTAACAGTGCGTACCCTCAGAACCACTTATAATAATCCTTGCCTTAACTTATACTCTTATCTCAAACAGTTGTTCACTGATCTTTATCACGAGTGGATACATATATATATTTGGTGAATAGTTACGTAGAATATGATACTATCAATTCATACTTAGTCATCTACTGATTCAGTACCACACATATCCATACTGATAAATCATTACATAGACCACTCCGACGAATTTCATGTCGGTATATATCAGAATCCCATAATTCAAGATAACAATTCCCCTCACTTTCCATATTTACAGATCATCATAACGAATACGCTTCTTGACATACAAATAAAAATATCTTTTTCATGGAAAACCCTTAAGACTTAGTCCCTCATAACCCAGAACATATCAATAATTCACCTTAGACAATGTAACAACCCGTTTTCAATGAAATCAAAACAGTGGTATCTGGATAACAAATCCGACAAGAAAATTTTTATTTTATTATTATTTGAATGTCTATGAAATATTAGAATGGTCTTTTAAAAATTTTGTTAAGAAAATTTGACGTTTGCATGCTTAATTAAGTAAAAAGAATAAATCGTAAAAGGTACAAAAGTAGAGTTCTATAAGTTAAAGATATCAATTAGCTATAAAATTTTAAAGTAAGGGACTTAGATGGTAACTAAACCATTTATCATGTTAGTGGAATTTTATGGACGCAAATTAAGTTAATTGTAAGTTAAAATGAAAGGTTAATAAAGTAAATTAATAAATAAGTTAAAGAAAAACAAAGAAACAAAAGTTATCATCTTCTAAAAACATTTCTCCCCACCGAAAATTTGAGAGAAAAACCTCCACTGTTGCACCTTGAACATTCTGCTAGCTCCATCCTTGCATGTAAGTGTTATTTTGTCCCATTTTTAATAATTTTTTTCTTTTCGGGATCGTTGTAGCTCAGTCTAACTAGCCTAGGGATTAAATTGCAAAACTATTAAAGATTTAGAGTTTTTCCATGAATATGCTTGTATGGTTTTTGATGTTTGATGGAAGACTATGAGTCCTTGTTGTTAGATAAACAAGTTTTGTAAAGAGATTTTTGATGAAATTGTCATTTGGGGACTTATTTATAAAAGTAATAAAATTCCATAGTAAAATTGTGAAATGCTGATTTGTATGGGTTAGTGTAGGTCCTTAGTGAATTTGGCTAGCATGAAATGTCGATGAAATTTCTCAAATTTCAATTTACGAGCTTAAGGACTGAATTTTAAAGAAGTTAAAATATTAGGGGAAAAATTGTAGTTTTGCAAAAAGTATGAATTTTGGACTGAATTGAATAGTTTAAGTATTAAATGGATTGAATTTTCCTATTTAGATCAAGATAGACCTTGTACAAATCTAGATCGAGATAAAGCTAAAGCCTTGGATTAGTTGATCTTGTTTCTACATCTTTGTCATCGAGGAAAGTTTGTATGATTAAATAACATTTTAATGTTATATTAATCTATATATTCATGTATTATTGCCATGAAATTAAATGGTGGAAATCCAACGATGTTACGAAGATTATCGAGTCCGTTTGAACCTTAGGAATACGTAGGATATAAATGAAATGTCTTTAGAGTTACCATGTTTCGGATGCTAGTCTTGAATGTCCTTACGATGGCTGAGGTCCTGCATTTGCTGCGGATACTTTAGAACTTGTGTAAGTAGCATCGTGTAGCTTACATTCCGACCGAAAACTTGTGTGAATAGACCCATTTCACAGCTCATGTGAGTAATGATGTAAAGGACAAAGAAAAGTTACAATTATATGTTTAGCACACTTCATATAAGCTTTCCTGTATATCCGGTGTTATTCTAAATGGTTCAACGGGCAAGAAAAGGAAAGGAACGGTAAGTGTTCAAATGAATTTTGACATGAATCTATGAAAAAGGATTAAAAAGAAATCTTCAATGAAAGTATACTGATGTTTATGAAAATGATGATTTCAAATGAAGTTGTTCATGTATAATGACTTACCTTATTTAAATTTAAGTGAATTATGAGTTGATGCACTAACATGTGTTGTTAATGATGCTTAGGCTTGTGCCAAGCTTATGGTTAGGCTGTATCATGCTTAATTTTAATGTTATGCAGTGAAATGGTAAGTTATGTTCATGTTTTACAAACTTAGTAAGCATTATATGCTTACATAGTTTTCTTTCCTATGTTTTATAAGCTCGATCAGGTTGGAAGTTCGTCAAAGATCTATCACACTATCGAACAATTATATCAATAGTTTTTGATGTTATGGCCAATGTTGTAATGGCATGTATAGGTGGACTTATATTTAATGTTTAGTTGAATGCTTAGATGTTGACTTTGGTATGTATATATGTTGGTTGTTTGGTACCATTTTGATAATGGTTAAATTGTGTCATTTAAGTGCTTGTGATGCATACGAGAACTAGTTCAAATGGTAAGTTTATGTTGATATGGTATAGGTCAAGTTATGGTATTTTTGAGATGGTATGCATGTTTGGTAAGTTTATATGTTTGCTTTTGATGTGCCTTATATGGCATATTGGTTGAATGATTATAGACTATTGAATTGGTCATGTTATGTTGGTTTTGGTCATGTTATAATGCCTTGATCACATGTACTAAAATGCTTGTAGGTACATATTTGGCCTGGTGATGGAAATGGCTTGATTTTGGCCAATTTCATGTCCACACGGCCATGCGACATGAGCTTAGCACACCGCCTAGCACACGGGTGTGTGAGGCCATTTCGAGAGTTACAGAGCTTGGCACACGTGCGTGTGGCTTGGTCTGTGACCCAACTTCAAAAGTTACACGGGCTGGAACACGGCTGTGTGTCCCTATTTCGAATGTTACACAGCCTGAGACATAGGCATGTGTCTTAGCCATGTGAGTCACACGGCCTGGTTACACAGCGGTGTGACCCCTGCAGTTTAAATTTTCTAACTTTTTCCTGAACTGTGACAGCCTTAAAACGACCCTAGTCGGAATGTGGTTTCGGGACCACGAAACCGAGGCATAAAAATAATTTGATATTTATTTTGATGCCTATAATATGTGTTAACTCATGTGTGACATATTTGATGCTTTAATTTAGAGTTATAAATGTGAATTTCACTAGAAAGGACCTAGTAGAAAACTTTGAAAGTATGATGGGGGAATGTGTGATGACTAATTAAAGCATGCATGCAAAACAATGGCCTTGCATGTCAAATACCCCCTTTTACAAGTGATGGCCGGCCATGACAAAGAATATGGGCAAAACATGTCATAGACATGTTTTGTTGGTGAATCATGGGTGAAAAAATAAACAAATAAGTATGGGTAATAAAGAATGAAAAGAAAAAAAATGTGTGTGAGTGAACCCCCTTGCCGTGAGTTGAGGAAAAGAAGGAAAAAATTTTGCTCATCCTTTCATTCTCTCTTGACCGAAAATACTAAGGATAAGGAAGGATTTTTGCTTCATGTTTGGCTTGGAAGAGGATTAGGAAGGGTTTGGCTATACTTGCATCAAGATTAAGGTATGTTTGGGGTTGTGCCATGAGATTCATGCATGTTGTTAGTTGATAGCTTGATGCTCTTATTAGCCGTGGTTCAAATCTTTGTTATATCATGGGGATGATATTTGGCCAAGGTAGATTTTGAGTTAATGCCATTGCATGTTAAATATGAAGCTTGATGATGATACATGTGATGATGGATTGAGGACTCTTAGATTTTCTTTAAGCATTTTTGAATGATATACTAAGTTCTTTGTGTAATCATGACCAAAATTATGGTGTTGTGATGTATTCGCCATGGTACATCCCTAAGTGTGATTTATGCTCTTTGCATGGAGAGTAAGATTTGTGTTTCGAAATCATGTTCATGTTTAGTTACAATCAACTTGAGATTCGGCTCTAGCATATATATATGTTTGAGCATGATGTATTGGTATGACGTATATACTATCTTAAGGTATATACTTACTTATGATGATGTTTGGTTATGAAGGAAATGATAGATGTGTATTGAGTTACAATATGGAAATGCATTAGTTAGTAAAATGTATGCTGTTTTGTGTGGTAATAAGTGTATAATTGGCCTCAACATGGACATGCATATTCGGCCACATGAGGGAAATTGGTGTGCATGCATTCGGTTAGAGGCAAGCATATTGATGCCTATTCTTGGCTTAGAAAATTCGGCTAAGAGGAATATTAACTAATGTGTTGAGTTCGATCCATGATTTCGTACATATCGACTTTGATGCCTAATGTATATAAGGGCTAAGTACTTTGAGCTTCACTTTGATGTTTGAACGAATGGTATTGAATTGCTTGTTGTGATTTAAAATGTGCATGACCATTGCGTATTTGAGCTAAAGGATGGCCATATGACCATTTACACTCCTTGTCATATTCGCCATAAGCTATCCTAATGAGATTTTAATAAGTTAAATTTGTGTGAATTAGCTCAAGAGCAAAGGGGAGCTAAATTCGATAAAGGAAAGGAAAAAGTAGTCGAGTAGCCGTCGAAATCGCTCGACCACATCCGAGGTAAGTCTTCGAGTAATGACCCTACTTGAATTATATCGAAATGAATTGTCGTGTTATGGCGGATAGCCGAATGTGCGTAGGGATTACGTTGAAAAGTCAATTGAAATCATGCTCCTTGTGTGTGTGGCTATTGAGCCGAAATTGTAAAGGTTTGATGAATATTTTGTGTTTGAGCCTTAGTAACGAAAATGAAATATGGATGTGTCGTGATTATTGATATATGTGTACATGAGCAATTGAATGAAACCCGGGCTAAGTCCCGAAGGCATTTATGCTAGTGATTATATCCGGGCTAAGACCCGAAGGCATTCGTGCGAGTTGTTAAATCCGGGCTAAGACCCGAAGGCATTCGTGCGAGTTGTTAAATCCGGGCTAAGACCCGAAGGCATTCGTGCGAGTTGTTATATCCGGGCTAAGACCCGAAGTCATTTGTGCAAGTTACCAAATCCGGGTTAAGACCCGAAGGCAATTGTGCTTGTGGTTATATCCGGTTAGATTCCGAAGGTACGTGATTCGGAAATGAGCAATCTTGCTGTAAAAAATTTCAGTTGATGCGCTTGCAAAATTCCAGCAATGAGGTATGTTCATATGTGCGTGAATTAGTGAGCCCGTACAAGTAAGAATTCGCTCGATCGATAGAGCGAGCTAGCGACCTTTGGCTAAGTTGATCTTTTGTGTATGGATATAAGGGTGGTAATGTGAAGTAAGTATGATATTGAGGATGTGTGCATATGAAATTATCCATTTAGCTTTATGAATGCTATGCTTTTGTTGTGCTGGAATTCTTGCTCAAACTTACTAAGCATAAATTGCTTACTCCGTTTCTCTGTTTCTCTGTTTTATAGATTTTGCTCGTTAGCTATCGGATTCGGGATCATCGAGGTCGAAGTCATCCACACTATCAAAACTCTTTTGGTACTCTTTAGTTGAACTCTGGATATGGCATGTATAGGACTACCCTTTTGTTGCGTTTTAAGTACTTTTGTGTTGTATGTGAGTACGACCATGCGAAAATGGCTCGTAAAGGTGGAGTATGGCATTAGACCATTTGTGCTTATGTATATATGTATGGTTTTATGATGTGACTACGGACTGAATGGAAGTGTGAGCAAATGATCAGCCATTGGAATGGCTAAAAATGATTATATGTGGACCTATGTATGACAAAACCTTAGTTGGTCCATAGAAACCACGAAATAGGTAAGGTTTACCTGAAAACAGATGCTGACAGCAGCAGTGGTGTGGATTTGAAAAATCACTAAAAATTGTAGGAATGGAATTAAATAGTGAATAAATTATGTAAATGAACCTTGATGAATCTACTATCATATGGAAGAAACGAAATGGTCATATGAGTTATTTGTTAACAGATATTAAAGTTCTTGTGAAACAGGGCCAGAACGGGTTCTGGATCCCCTGTTCCGAATTTGAAAAATCATTGTAAATTAACCAGAGATAATTAGGAGTCATGCCATATATGTTTAGATTCCTCTCTGAGTATAGTTTCTATAGAAACAAACGGCATCAGTATTGAAGCCCTGTACAGGGAGATATTCAATTCGTAACGCACAAAGGTCAGTGTAGTCGATCCCTGCAACAGGGGAGACTTTAACTAATAAACTGTACTAATTTTCCCGACCAAAAATTCTAGAAAAAAGTATGTTGATGGAATTATAAGTCTAGTTTCAAGGAAAAATTACGAAACTGATTTTCGAGCTTTAAAACTCAAGATATGATTTTGAAGCGACAGTGACCTGATGACCAGCTAGTCTGGAAAATTTTTTTTATGGGCTGTGAAAACAATTTAGCTAAGTTGTGTGCACCTTGTGTTCGACTCCGGTAACGGGCTCGGGTACGGGGTGTTACATGAACTTTCTGAATGATTCCCATTTAGTCCTGAATTGTTTCTAACGTATTTTCAGGGCCCCGAGGGCTCAGATAAGGGCCAATATGCATGTGTATGAACTAATTATGCAATGTTTATATTGAGGTATGAAATGCATGTTTTTATGTTATGTTTATATGGTAATACTCCGTAACCTTATTCCGGCGACAGATGCGGGTTAAGGGTGTTACAGACTCACTTATTATAAAACTAATAGAACTTACTCATATCTTACCGTAATGAAAAACTTTCAGATTCAACTCTTATCATACATTTCTAACAGTTCATGCCACAAAGGTCTAACAAAACACACCATACAAGTAGTCATATAGAGTCTCGCTTTTTATTGTCTCGGTAAACTTCACCTGTAACACCCTCGACCGGAACCGATCTACCGGATTTGAATCTTAGGTGTTACATCCTTCTTATAGATGTAACTTAAAAGTTTTTCTTTCTCATTCATTGATGTAAATGTCTATCTATGAGTATAAAAAAATATTTTATGGCGTACTATACTTAACATCTCTTTACTTTATATATCCTTTCTTAAGTCTTATCTTATTATCAGACTTAATAACTTTTTCCATACTTACTAGTCTTATCATTTTCTTCGGGCGGGGTATGTAACACCCCTTACCCGTATTCCATGCTGGAACCGGGTACGAGGCATTACCGGACTTATCACACCAACTTTTATACAATTCCTAGTTGTCAATTTGCGTCCAAATTAAAACCATTCAGATTTAACCATAAAGTACCTAATACGAGCCTACGAGGCCCAAAACATGCTTTGGACGTGGTTTGATACTAAACCGAGAACTTTAAAAAAATTTACAAAACTTAGAAAATTTTTCATAAACAGGGTTTACACGCCCGTGTGGATATGGGGCATGCCCGTGTAGGTAGGCTGTAACACCCCGTACCCGAGACCATCGCTGGAGTCGAACACGAGGTGTTAACAAACTTAATTCATTACTTAACAGCTCAAACAATTTATTTTTAAAATTTTCAGTCAAGCTAGCAATCTGCGTCACAGTCGCTTAAAAATTCATATCTCGAGTTCCAAAACTTGAAATCCAATTCCGTAAATTTTTCCTGAAACTAGACTCATATATCTATTTACTAATTTTTTTCTAGAATTTTTGGTCGAGAAAATTAGAACAGTTTATTAGTTAAAGTCTCCCCTATTTAAGGGTTCAACTGCTCTGACCTCTGTGTATTACGAATCAGATATCTCCCTGTACAGAGTTTCAATGACTATGCCGTTTGTTTCTAATAAAACTAGACTCAATAAGGAATCTATACATATAAATCATGAATTCTAATTATCTTTGAACAATTTATGGTGAATTTCCAAAGTCAGAACAGGGGATCCAGAAATCGCTCTGGCCCTGTTTCACAAAAATTTAAACATATCATAAAATATAACTCATATACCTGTTTTGATCCATCCATATGAAAATAGACTCATAATTATTCAATTCCATATTTTATTCATCATCTAATTATATCTCTACTATTTTAATGATTTTTCAAACTCACATCACTGCTGCTGTCTGAATCTATTTTATGGTAAATTTTACCTATTTCATGGTTTCCATGAATTAGGTAGCAATTTAGCATATATAACACCAAATATGATCATGATTAGCCATTCCAATGGCTAATCATTACCAAGCATTTCCATACCACTCAATAACCATATCATAAGACCATATATACAAAATGATTATAATGCTATACATGCCATACTCAAAATATGCAAGCCATTATGCCAAGATAGTATACAAATAGTGTGAGCATGCCTCCGACCGTCCCGATTTACGAAATGGCTTGTCAACACTACAAGGAATGAAAAGGAGGAAGTAAGCATAAATGCTTAGTAAGCTCACATGCAAATAGAAAATAACACAACTATATAAGCAAACATAAAACATCATTTGCATAATCATCACCGAGACATTCATATCACATTTTCATTTATCATCTTACCATATTGTTGTTATATCGAGTTTTCAACCCGAGGGTTAAGTACATACTGTTCAAAGTATTCATTTCACAACACTTACCAATCGTCCCTTTCATCTCGAGTATTCCTCCATTTGAGTAGAATTTTACCCGTTGAACACATCGGAATATAATTCGGATACATGGAAAGTTTGCACATAAGTGCCACATATGTAGCCAAGCTACCATGTAACCCGCCCATAAGTGAACTCGGACTCAACTCAATGAGCTCAGGCGTTCGCATCCATAAGTGAACTCGGACTCAACTTAACGAGTTCGGATGCCCAAATATCCTAGTGACATGTCACTTGTATCCTAATCTATTCCTAAGGTTCAAACAGGATTTTCCTCGAACACATCTCCATGCCATCTTCCGTAAAATACCGAAACCAATACTTGGTAGCACTTTATATTTAACAAATAATTCACATAATTTGCATTTTATTCGAAAATAACCACAAAGCATATATTTCATGATAAAAATCAGCATATCATATAATTAACATCAATAACTTAAAAATAACAATTATACTACATTATTTACACATGAACTTACCTCATATGCGAAAATGGCTACTTTTACCATTTCGTCCACAACTTGGTATTTTCCCCATTTTAGCCCGAATTTTAGTTTTCCTTGCTCTATCATTTAAAATATAGTCTAATTAGGACTCACATTATTCAAATTGACCCAAACTCATATTTTGGAAAAATTATAGTTTTGCCCCTAAACTTTCACATATTTACACTTTTGCCCTAAAGCTCGTAAATTAAACTTCAGCCTATTTTCTTATGTTTTATGACATGTTGATCATTTTTCCCTTCTATGGCAACATCAAATTCTCACTCTAACATGTACTTATGACTATTAGGTATTTTTACCAATTAAGCCCTTTTGCTTGTTTTCGCTTAAAACCGAGTAGTGCAAGTTGTCTAACATAGTTTAAAACCTCATATTCTATCATAAAACACCAAAATACACAAATTTCACCTATGGGTATTTTTCCAAATATGAACCCTAGGTTGAATTATTGCTAGCATAAGCTTAATCGAGCTACCGGGACTCCAAAAACGTAAAAATCGTTAAAAACGAGGCTAGAACGAAGTTAAAATCGAGCTTGGAAGCTTCAAAAACCCTAGCCATGGTTTCTCCTTGCTACATTCAGCCATGGGGTTGAAGCTGAGCAAAATTGGCTTTTAATTTTGTATTTTAATTCATTTTACCCCTAAATGACCAAAATGCCCTTACTACTAAACTTTCCAAAAATTCCATCCATGTCCAATTTTTGTCCATAGACTTAGAAATTGGTAAAATTGCTATTTAAGACCTCCTAATTAGTATTTCAAATCAATTTCATACTAGAAACTTTTAGAATGCAAGTTTTGCAAATTATTCGATTTAGTCCCTAATTTCAATTTAAGCACTTTATGCATAAAATTTCTTCACGAAATTTTCACACAATCATGCAATCATATCATAGACCTCAAAATAATCATAAAATAATTATTTCCATCTTGGATTTTGTGGTCACAAAACCACTATTCCGACTAGGCCCAAAATCAGGATATTACAACTCTCCCCCATTTAGGGATTTTCGTCCCCGAAAATCTTACCAGAAAAGTGGTCTTCACTTTTAATCTCATATTCGGTGCCGAAGAACTTTCACTTAGGCTGTACCTCCAATACATCTCTTTAATTTCTCATATGATCTGAAACTTACAGTCTCAACTCTCAACTGTTCTTAAATTTTCAACCCTTCTCAGTTTCTCATGATATCATGACATAAAACCCGGATCTTAACTTGATTAATGGAGACCAGAATTCCAAGAAATCCAACAATCAAAGAGACCTGAAATTCCATGAATCTGACAAGTAGGAATTCATTCAATATAGATATGATTTATATATCTTGCCAAACATTTAACAATAGGATACATCACATTTTCCTCTTTCCGCTATGGAAATAATTCTGATATGGCCTCAAGAATAATCCTTCTCATTTCCATCCCAATATCAACATTGACAAGGATAATTTTGATAGATCCCAATGCTCGACTTTAACCCCTTTAACAACTCCGATTTTATGTAACATCGAATGCTCTAAACTATCACATTACCTCACTGTCTTGAAACACATCACAATTCATACAACAGTACATTACTGAAAGTCAGGAAGTCTTTACTCAATATAGACTAATCTAGTTCAGACGCTTCAGTTACCAATATTCTCATCTATCCAAACTTTGTCAACATGTAATAAACTTTTCAGCTTTCACAAGACTAAAACCTTATCATTCGTAGTGACTTTAACTAATATCCAACTCTTTCTAATAAATATACACTTCTCGTTCAGACTATTTACTCTTTTATCAGTACAAAAATGAAATTATATTATCAGACTTGAGAAAATAATCCCGACATAATTGTCACATGAAATCTTTCAAATAAATAATTCACCATCTTGATGAAACTCGCGCTTTTATCACCTATGCCTTTACCGATGTCAAATCCTTACGTAAATTAGAAAAATCCCAATACTAAAATCACCACATTACCAAGATCAAATTAGAAGTATAGTCATATTTGACATGATTATCATGAGCTGAAGAACGTACTTCGAACATGATTCATAATTGACAAATTATGGAACAAAGATAATAATAAGAAAACCGAATAAAGAAATCCAAGATAGAGAAACCTAGAATAAAGAAATCCAGAATAAAGAGGTCCAGGATAAAGAAACCCAAGATACGATATTATGCCGGAAAATCAAAAACCAAACTCATAGAGAAAATACAGAATACCCCGATAATTCTTCAAAGAAAGAAAGTCCAAAAGAAAACATCATTTAATCCCACTGAAATCAAATATAACAAGTTCAATATATCTTCCCATACATATATATCAGATGAAGCATCAAGTAGAAGAAACATAATCATAATATCATATGTATTCTCTCATCAATTCTTATCGACGAAATGAAATAGAATACCCGATGAAATAGAGCAATATAAATTATAAACAAATCAGGACTACCAATGCTTTCGTCCAACACCGAATTAGAAGACATTCCCATATAACAAGAATTTTTCGAAGATCAATAGCCATAGAAATATTTACGAGAACGGGTAAACACATAGAACATCTCAAAGAGAATGCTAAATCATCCGATCATAATTGTCACACTCGGATAGTTCACATTTCAAATATCATTTCCCAACTAGTTCTCGCCATCACAAATTTCATATTAAACCATTCACTAAAGAAGGCCAGTTATGAATAAATTTCGATTTACACTTTTCTCGACCTTGCACCTGAGTAATTCGATTTACCAAAGAGAATTCCTTCTCTAACTGGGATAGTGCATAATTCCAATAATCTTTATATCAATCCGATACTTTCTCGACTCGACTTTACTTATCAGCTCATTTTCAATCTCTGATCATACTTATAATTATTCTATCATTGAACTCTTTGGGTTCTCAACCGAAAACTTATTCAATACAAATCTCATGAAATTCCATTATAAGTACCATTTCGGTAAGGGGGAGGGGTTGTAGGACCTCTGACTTGACTTTCTTATACATACACATATGACACAACTTCCATCATCATAGAAACATCATCAAAATCATGTCATTCATTCAGGCAATGCAACATTCATGTTGGCTTACACAAATTTTCCTATTGTCCCATTTAGACAATATACTTATGCATACATTCTATGCTTTCTAGATAGCTTTACTTATCCATTCATTCAATTAAATTAATTCATGCTCATGACATCATATAAGGCCAAACAAACATAGATATTTGCATCACAATCACAACTTTCATTTCGTGCATCATCATGTACATATCATTACAATCATATAATTCAGGTCCAACAATTTAACATAGATAAGTTCATTTCATTATAATCCTTTATCTCATAAAATTATATATCATTAGCATTCATCAACATTAGACGTCCAAATCAAGACAAGGACATTTTCATTCAGTATCATAATATTATGACTTTTATTCATACCTCTACTACTTTCTATTTATTCCGTTCATCTTATCAAGTAAGCCACATACACACATCATATGAGCATTAAGCAAATATGAATATTTATCACATATGTATCATAAACTTTTATTCATACTTTTCTGAACTTAGACTTATCATAATCATAATTTTACTCAAATACCTTCACATAACATTGAACATGGTCGGCACAGCTCAGTTGGAGAGTACCCTGTCTAAATAAGACGGTACTCATACGCGTCGGAAGACATCACACTATCACAGATCAGTGGCATGTATAGCTAAACTTTTACACATGCTAGGTTAGTCCGCGAACTGACTAAACCTACTCTGATACCACAAAATGTAACGCCCCGTACCTGAGACCATCGCCAGAGTCGAACACGAGGTGTTAACAGACTTAATTCATTACTTAAACAGCTCAAACAATTTATTTTTAAAATTTTCAGTCAAGCTAGCAATCTGCGTCACAGTCGCTTAAAAATTCATATCTCAAGTTCCAAAACTCGAAATCCAATTCCGTAAATTTTCCCTGAAACTAGACTCATATATATATTTACTAATTTTTTTCTAGAATTTTTGGTCAAGCAAATTAGTACATTTTATTAGTTAAAGTCTCCCCTATTTAAGGGTTCAACTGCTCTGACCTCTGTGTATTACGAATCAGATATCTCCCTGTACAGAGTTTCAATGACTATGCCATTTGTTTCTAATAAAACTAGACTCAATAAGGAATCTGAAAATATAAATAATGAATTCTAATTATCTTTGAACAATTTATGGTGAATTTCCAAAGTCAGAACAGGGGATCCAGAAATTGCTCTGGCCCTGTTTCACAAAAATTTAAACATATCATAAAATATAACTCATATACCTGTTTTGTTCCATCCATATGAAAATAGACTCATAATTCTTCAATTCCGTATTTTATTCATCATCTAATTGTATCTCTACTATTTTTAATGATTTTTCAAACTCACATCACTGCTGCTGTCTGAATCTATTTTATGGTAAATTTTACCTATTTCATGGTTTCCATGAATTAGGTAGCAATTTAGCATACATAACACCAAATATGATCATGATTAGCCATTCCAATGGCTAATCATTACCAAGCATTTCCATACCACTCAATAACCATATCATAAGACCATATATACAAAATGATTATAATGCTATACATGCCATACTCAAAATATGCAAGCCATTATGCCAAGATGGTATACAAATAGTGTGAGCATGCCTCCGACCGTTCCCGATTTCTGAGCTGGCTTGTCAACACTACAAGGAATGAAAAGGAGGAAGTAAGCATAAATGCTTAGTAAGCTCACATGCAAATAGAAAATAACACAACTATATAAGCAAACATAAAACATCATTTGCATAATCATCACCGAGACATTCATATCACATTTTCATTTATCATCTTACCATATTGTTGTTATATCGAGTTTTCAACCCGAGGGTTAAGTACATACCTGTTCAAAGTATTCATTTCACAACACTTACCAATACGTCCCTTTCATCTCGAGTATTCCTCCATTTGAGTAGAATTTTACCCGTTGAACACATCAGAATATAATTCGGATACATGGAAAGTTTGCACATAAGTGCCACATATGTAGCCAAGCTACCATGTAACCCGCCCATAAGTGAACTCGGACTCAACTCAGTGAGCTCGGGCGTTCCCATCCATAAGTGAACTCGGACTCAACTCAACGAGCTCGGATGCCTAGTTACATCTCTCGAACTCGGACTCAACTCAATGAGTTCAGACATTCGCATCCATAAGTGAACTCGGACTCAACTTAACGAGTTCGGATGCCCAAATATCCTAGTGACATGTCACTTGTATCCTAATCTATTCCTAAGGTTCAAACGGGATTTTCCTCGAACACATCTCCATGCCATCTTCCGTAAAATACCGAAACCAATACTCAGTTGCACTTTATATTTAGCAAATAATTCACATAATTTGCATTTTATTCGAAAATAACCACAAAGCATATATTTCATGATAAAAATCAGCATATCATATAATTAACATCAATAACTTAAAAATAACAATTATACTACATTATTTACACATGAACTTACCTCGTATGCGAAAATGGCTACTTTTACCATTTTGTCCACAACTTGGTATTTTCCCCATTTTAGCCCGAATTTTAGTTTTCCTTGCTCTATCATTTAAAATATAGTCTAATTAGGACTCACATTATTCAAATTGACCCAAACTCATATTTTGGAAAAATTATAGTTTTGCCCCTAAACTTTCACATATTTACACTTTTGCCCCAAAGCTCGTAAATTAAACTTCAGCCTATTTTCTTATGTTTTATGACATGCTGATCATTTTTCCCTTCTATGGCAACATCAAATTCTCACTCTAACATGTACTTATGACTATTAGGTATTTTTACCGATTAAGCCCTTTTGCTCGTTTTCGCTTAAAACCGAGTAGTACAAGTTGTCTAACATAATTTAAAACCTCATATTCTATCATAAAACACCAAAATACACAAATTTCACCTATGGGTATTTTTCCAAATATGAACCCTAGGTTAAATTATTGCTAGCATAAGCTTAATTGAGCTACCGGGACTCCAAAAACGTAAAAATTGTTAAAAACGAGGCTAGAACGGAGTTAAAATCGAGCTTGGAAGCTTCAAAAACCCTAGCCATGGTTTCTCCTTGCTACATTCGGCCATGGGGTTGAAGCTGAGCAAAATTGGCTTTTAATTTTGTATTTTAATTCATTTTACCCCTAAATGACCAAAATGCCCTTACTACTAAACTTTCCAAAAATTCCATCCATGTCCAATTTTTGTCCATAGACTTAGAAATTGGTAAAATTTCTATTTAATACTTCTTAATTAGTATTTCAAAACAATTTCATACTAGAAACTTTTAGAATGCAAGTTTTTCAAATTATTCGATTTAGTCCCTAATTTCAATTTAAGCACTTCATGCATAAAATTTCTTCACGAAATTTTCACACAATCATGCAATCATATCATAGACCTCAAAATAATCATAAAATAATTATTTCCATCTTGGATTTTGTGGTCACGAAACCACTATTCTGACTAGGCCCAAAATCAGGATATTACATAGGCCGTGTGGTCACACAGGCCCATGTCCCGAACCTGTGTAACTCTCTGTTTGTCACCCAAGAACAAATTGAATACATACAGCCAAGTCACATGCCCGTGTGCTAGGCCATATGATCGTATTAAAATTTATTATTTTTCATAAAATAGGTGTAGACTTCACACACCCAGGACACACGCTCGTATCCAAGGCCGTGTCATCCACACGGCTGAGACACACGCCTGTGTCTCTGCCCGTGTGCTCAATTTTGAACATTCTATTTCTCAAAATTAAGGTGCAGGGGACACACGACCTAAACACATGCCCGTGGGGCAGACTGTGTGTCACACACGGCCTAGACACATGCCCGTGTATCTACCCGTGTGGACAATAATAAGGCTATTTACCAAGACATTTTGCCACCCTTTAATGCACACACCTACACAACACAACATAGCACCAATCCAAACATTTACATACAACCAAATCAGCCACAACCAAGACATCAACACATCATTCACATGCTACCATCTATCATGCACAAACATCATATACTTATCAACTCAATCATGTAAGTTCCCACATCCATGAAAAACATCATCATATAAATTGCTTACACCAATAGTAGCCAATTTCAAATGGCCTTATACAAAATGAGTTTTCAACCAATATAAGCCAACACATTTAGCCAAATTAATTATGACACATAACAAAATGACCAAGTCCCCTATACATGCCATAACTCAAAATGTTGAAATCATTGATACTAAAATAATTTTTGATAGTGTGAGTGGATCTCCGACAATCTACGATCCCCGAGCTAGCTTGGTGACACTATAAGACAAGGGAAAGGAAGGGGAGTAACCAATAAAGCTTAATAAGTTCCTATGCAAATAATAAGCATCATAACCACAAATTTAACATACGATTAACACGATGAAAATTAGCATGAATGTTATTAAAATCTTATAGTCATAACTTACTCAATCACAGCCTTACCAAGGTTTCATCACCTATCGAGCTCATTACGTATGAGTTTTATGTACATACCTATACCGACTGGCAACATAACCATAGTCTTTCACAACTTTGACATTCCTGTTGAACACTCGGAATATTAACGGATACTCAAATTTTGCACATAAGTGCCAAAGCTACCTCATATCTCTTAATAGATATAGACTCATTTCGAGCTATTCTTGGGCATGCTCACACAAGCTGTCAGTCAGGCCGTAGCTACACAGTACTGCTTACACAAGCTATCAGGTATCTACAACTCATGTTGAACTACCCAGCCACTGGTAGGACGTACGAGACCAGCACCCTGTTCACATAAACACATGGGTTTCTAGTGACATGTCACTCGTATCCTATTCTATTCCTAAGGCTCAACCGGGAATTCTAGCTTGTTGAACTTTGTCGAATACGTCCAAAGAGTCAATCACAATTCATACAATATAAAAGCATTTAAAACATAAATATAATAATGCATTATTTACAGACGAACTTACCTCGGTACAAAAATAGTAGAATTGGACCTAATCGTTAAACACTTTATTTTTCCCCCGATCTAGGTCTGAACCTCATTTTTCTTGATCTATAATGAAAAATTTAACTTATTTAATACACACCTTGTTCAATTCATTCCAAAAATCATATTATGACAAAATTACATTTTTTCCCCTAATGTTTCACATTTTTACAATTTAGTCCCAAGGCTCGTAAAATGATTTTCACACAATTTCTTCATTACCCAAGCCTAGCTGAACCATTATCATGCTTATACCAGCCCATATTTTCCACTTAATCACACTTTTACTACTTATTTTATAACTTTTACAAATAGGTCATTTTTGACATTTTCGTCAAAAATCACCCAGTAAATGTCGTTTATCTAACACCAAACATGCATTTTCTACCATTAGACACCAAAATACACAAATATATAACATGGATAAAATTTTAAACTTCATCTTTCTTTCAAATTAGTCCTTGAATAAGCTAGATTAGGTTACAAGGATCTTAAAAACATGAAAATCATTAAAAATGAGGCTAGAACGGACTTACAATCGAGCTTGGAAGCTTGAAAAACCATAGCTATGTTCTCCCTTGCAAGTTTAGGCCATGAGGAAGAATATGGACAAAAATTGGCTTTTATTTTTGCTTTTTAATTCATTTAATTACCAAATGACCAAAATGCCCTTTTCTTAAAACATATTATTTCTCTTACTTCATGTCCATTTTTGTCCACTAACTTAAAAAATGGTCTAGTTACCATCTAAGGACCTTCAATTTAAAATTTCATTGCAATTAGACACCTCTAGCTTCTGAACTCAAGTTTTACCCTTTTTACAATTTAGTCCTTTTTGCTAAATTAAGTGCTTAAACGTCAAAATTTTCGAATGAAATTTTCACAGAATCATTCTATAAAACTGTAGACCATAAAAATATAAGAAAAATAAATTTTTCTACCTCGGATTTGTGATCTCGAAACCACTATCCCGACTAGACCCAAAATCAGACCGTTACAGGGTAGACTACCCCAATACTTAACTCATAATTTGCCTAGATCTTACTTACTTCAGTGCACTCTCTATACATACTTTCAACACATAACTTTGCCCTATCACGTACTCTGGCGCGCACTAGTCTAGTCCCTTGTAACTATACTAGGTTGGCTGATCGCCCCCAGGCGTACCAACGTACAGAGTAGAAATCTTGCACAAAAGATGTGAAAAACTAGTATCCACAAGTATACGGGTCATGTTGTAATATAGTTACAACAGAGTAGATGAGTACTTGGAGGATCATACCCAAGGGAGACAAGCACTAAATTAATTCTAATGTAAGCATAAATAGATCTAACTAGTACTTTAATCGAATTATAGAATGAAGAATTAAAAGAAAGGTTTTTGATAAATTATAAAAAAAAATAATAGGAAAGGAAATAAAAGAAAAATAAAGAAATAAAAAACAAGAAATTAAATAATTGAATATGTATCAAATTTGGGCATGAGTGATTAGCTTGATTTGGTATTCATAATCAACTGTCACTTCAGGTTTTCTTATTCAATCAACTTGTCGATACCTTAACAGGATAGTCCGATACGTCCATTGAAATACTAAGTCAGAAAGAGCTACTTATCTTTCGACCTTACAGTCCATACCAGTTCAAGGTTAAGGCGTCATGGATAGACCATACCAAATTTAGGTTAATTCCCACCTTGATGACTTTCTAGGGTTGTCAGGCCTAGGGTTTAGGTTCTTCCTTTCTTGAACAGCTGACCTATTAAGAAATACCTATAAAACAGTTAATTATTCATACATCCACTCGCTAATCCCCTACAGGAGGATTAGTTCCTCATGGAGCTAATAAACAATATAAACTTAAATGAAAGAATGAACATCAAGAATAATTCAAGAGTAAAAGAGTTTAGAAGAAGCCTGATTTGTATTAAGTGGAGAATCCTTACCGAGTTTGACAGTAATTCTAGAATATGATTTCTTCACAAAAGTAAATAATAAGAAAATAAATCTAAAGCCTAAGAAAAGAGAAAATCTAAAGAGGAAAATATATATTATCAGAAGGTGTCTATTGTTGGAAAAATGGGTTTGGAAAATGCAGCCAACCAAAGTTTTAAAAAATTTTCCAAAATAAGATCTTGGTTGTGATATCTAAAGTAATAAACACTTAATCAAAATTGTAATTTTTCGATTCATCTAGGATGACTGCTTCGACCAAGTAGTCTTCTTCGCTATTCTCAAGCTCATGTCAGTTAAGTGTGGGCTCGCTTCAAATTAGAAAATTTTTCACAAAAATTACCAGTGGGGTAGTTTTACAATTTATCTAAACTTTTGGGTCAAGTTGTAAATCAAAAAAATATCTCTAGACATTTTTTGGAATAATCTCTTTAGAGAATTTTCTCTCTACTTTTTTCTCTTAAATTCAATTGTATGTAAATAATGACCTAAGGCTCTTTTTATATGGGAAGAGTTTAGAGAGTTCAACTATGATTAAACTTAATCACTTTAATTGTAACACCCCTAACCCGTATCCGTCGCTGAAACAAGGTTACAGAGCATTACTGGAGTTTACCGATCAAACAGACATAAATTCCAAACATTTCATATCATATCAACATTCATTTCAAAATCAAACAAAATCATACATACTGCCCCTTATACAAGCCCTCAAGGCCCTAAATACACGTTAGGAACAAGTCGGGACTAAATTAGAAACTCATAGAAATTTTCAAAAAACATTGAAACTTTTCAAAGCTGCAGGGGTCATACAGCCAAGAGACACGCCTGTGTCTTAGGTCGTGTGGGCATTTGAAATAGGGACACACGGTCATGTCCCGGCCTATGTCCATGCCTCTGTAACTCACTGACTTGGGCCATACGGCCAAGCCATACGCCCATGTGCTAGGCCATGTAACAGCTTGACTTGCAACCCTTTAAAACTATAAGGGACACACGACCATGTCACCTGGCCGTGTGTCACACACGGTTGAGACATATGCCCGTGTCTTTACCCGTGTGGATTAAAATAGGCCATTTTACAAGCCATATTTCTCATCCAAATTAGCATCCACCTACACCAAAAAATGCACAGATACACAAGTTATAATCAAGCATCTATAACAAGCATGAACAAGCTTTAAACATATGGTATAATCACATACAATCAATATGCATTTAGGTACCTCAAATGACAAGTATAAATACTTGCAACCATGTGATCAATGTAACCAAGTAATCAACCAACTTTTATGTATAATTGCATCAATATACAACATGTAAATCATTTACCAAAACTTACCATTTGGTACCAATTGTACCACTTATTCAATAGCATCAAATACATTTATGCTTACCATATCATAGCACCAAATCACACCAAGTTATAAAGCATACCTCATGTCGTAACCATTTTTTTGAAAAAAACGGGTATCGACTTGGAGAAAAAAAAATGAAAACAGGAGTCGCCACCAATCTTTTTAGGTGTGATCGGATCACCTTAAGTTAATCATTTTAATAAAAGTTAAGATTTACTAAAACGATAATTTTTGTCTCTGAAATCGAAAATGAGTTCGGAGTCGATTCACATACGATGAAGGATTAGCACCCTCGTCGCCCAAAATTGGTACCTAGTTGATTAATTAGTGTCTTAGTGTCGAAAATTTGAAAACTTGAAAGAATTTAAAATCGATCCCTCTTTGTAAAGAAAATGCTCAAATGTTAAGGACCTTCTCGTCTCACAATATAAAATGTCACATCCAGTAAGTTAGGACACGACATCTTGAATTTTCGAGAACGAGCTTGCCTTTTATATAAAAATTCGTGTATTTCAAAAGGTTATTCAGTTAGTTAAGGTGAACGAGGAAAATCGAAACCCAGTAAGTTAGGGCACGTTTCCTCGAATTCCCAAACACCGAATATTGCCTTTACTTGCAAAAATCTTATTTCGAGGTAACAAAATGCCATACCCAGTAAGTTAGGGCACAACACCTCGTATCTCCGAGAATAAGCATTTTTCAAAACTCATGTCGCGATTTAAAAGAGTATTCCGTTATTTAGGTTAAAGGAGAAAAATCGAAACCCAATAAGTTAGGGCACGATTGTCTCGAATTACCAAATACGGAATATTACTTTTATGAAAGAATTATTATTGGGTTGGATATAATGATAATAAGAATAATATTAAAGTAAAGTAAACAATAATACTATATATAAATATATATATATATGTATATAATAGAAATACACACTACTATATAATAATAATAATAAATATAGAAATACAAAAAGCAAATATAATAAAAATATTAAATTAAAGTAATAAAAACAATACTATATATAAATATATATATATATATACATAAAATATACACTAATATATAATAATAATAGTGATAGCAAAAATAATGAAAATATGAGTAATATTAATAATATATTAGAATACAAAAGTAAAGTAATAACAATAGGGTGATAATAATAATAATAATACAAACAATAATACATATATATATAATAATAGTAGTTAGAAATAAAAATAATAAAAGTAACAATAATGATAGTAATAATATAAATAAATATGGAGAGGGCATATATAATATAATAATATAAATAATAATATATACATGAGAAATAATAATAATAATATAAATAATAGTAAAAATAATAAAATAATAAAACAAAGCTCTCAACTCTCTTTCTCCTTCTTTTCTAAATTAAGTAGTTGGTCCGCTTTGCTTCGTCATGGACCCCCAGGGCCATTATCGGCCGCCACCAGTACACACAGTGGCGGACCTCAAAAAAACCTTTTTCGGTAATGAAAATATGGGTAAGCTTCTTACTTTTATTTTTACTTTCGTATAAAAAGAAAACAAAATAAAATTGAAAGGAAAACAATAAACTAACAAAGAACTAAAGATGAGAATAGACAAAAGAAACCTCTTTTGCTTTGATTTTTGATTAATCTCCAAAAACTAGCCTTTCCAAGAAACAAAAACAACCTTCTTTCCAAAAAAACAAAAAAAACACCTCCAAAAAACAAAAAAACCTCCTCCAAAACAAAGAACAATCCTCATCCAAAAAACCAAAATCCCCCACTAAAAACAAAGTCTTGAATGGCTTTTATAGCCAAAATTTACAAGTGGAGTGGTTGGGGTGGTTTAGGTGGCCAAGGGTGGTGGAGTTGGTGGCCAAGGTGGGTGGCCAACAAAGGTGGTGGAGTAGGTGGCCAAGGTTTTTATTTATTTATTTATTTATTTTTTGTGTTTGGGTTGGGATTAGGTTGGGCCAAAATTGGGTTTGGGCTTGTAAGCGGATAATAGGCTAGGTTTAATTCGGGTTTGGTTTTATTGGGTCCGGGCAAAATTTGGGTCTTATATTGCCCTCTTTGCTCATTATCGTAACGAGAATGGAGCAAAGACTACAAAAGACCAATTTTGCTGTGGCTCGCCGAGTCTTGAGTTCTTGATCTTCTTTAAAATGGCCTCTTGACGGTTTCAATCTGCTTCACTGCAACTCAGGAAGGCGATATCCGCTATCTTTGATCTGCTTCACTGTAAGCACAGGAATGTCAGATTTGCTGTTTTCAACTTGTTCCCTATAAGCATAGGGATGTCATGCTGAAATCTTCAATCTACTTTACTGTAAGCACAGGAATGTCAGATCTGCTATCTTCGATCCGTTCCCTATAAGCACAGGGATGCCAAATCTGTTGTTTTCAACTTGTTCCCTATAAGCACATGGATGCCAAATCTGTTGTTTTCAACTTGTTCCCTATAAACACAGGGATGCCATGCTGAAATCTTTGATCTGCTTCACCGTAGTATGTGAATGTTAGATCCGCTATCTTCGATCCGTTCCCTATAAGCACGTGGATGCCGTCGATGTTTTCAACTTGTTCCTATAAGCACGTGGATGCCAAATCGATGTTTTCAACTTGTTCCCTATAAGCACGGTGGATGCCATGTGAAATCTTTGATCCGCTTTATCAGGTAAGCACGGGAATGTCGATCCGCTATCTTCGATTTGTTCCCTATAAGCACGGGGATGCCGTCGATGTTTTCAACTTGTTCCCTATAAGCGCGTGGATGCCATCTGAAATCTTCGATCCGCTTCACTTTGTAAGCACAGAATGTCGATCCGCTATCTTCGATCTGTTCCTATAAGCACAAGGATGCCAAATCTGCTGTTTTCAACTTGTTCCCTATAAGCACAGGGATGCCATGCTGAAATCTTCGATCTGCTTCACCGTAAGCACAGGAATGTCAGATCTGCTATCTTCGATCTGTTCCCTATAAGCACAGGGATGTAAGACTTGTTTTGATCTTCTTCCATTGAAACTTCAAGGAGATCTGCTGTGGCTTTTAGCCTCTCCAATGCCATTTCTGGAAGAAGAGGTTTGCTGAAACTTCAAGGAGATCTGTTGTGGCTTTTAGCCGCTCCAACGCCATTTCAGGAAGAAAAGATCCTCTGAAACTTCAAGTAGATCTGCTGTGGCTTTTAGCCGCTCCAATGCCATTTCAGGGAAAAAGAAATTTATAATTTCCAGCCTGTTACCCTACTACTTAAGGGTTTAAGGCCCATCATCTTCGATCTATTTCCCAACTGCTTAAGGGGTTAAGATCTGTAAATTCAACCTGTTACCCTACTAGTTAGGGGGTTAAGATTTGTAAATCTTGACTGTTACCTTCTCGCTTAGGGTTTAAGGTTTGTAAATTCGACTTGTTACCCTACCGCTTAGGGGTTAAAGCCCATCATTTTTATCTGCTTCCCTCCGCTTAGGGGTTAAGATCTATAAATCTTCACTGTTACCTTCTTCGCTAGGGTTTAAGGTTTGTAAATTCGCTTGTTACCCTCTTGCTTAGGGGTTAAAGCCCATCATTTTATCTGCTTCCCCGCTTAGGGGTTAAGATATGTAAATCTTCAGCCTGTTACCCTACTGCTTAGGGGTTTAAGGCTTGTAAATTTGGCTTGTTACCCTACTGCTTAGGGGGTTAAAGCCCATCATATTTGATCTGTTTCCCTACTGCTTAGGGGGTTAAGATCTGTAAATCTTCAGCCTGTTACCCTACTGCTTAGGGGGTTAAAGCCCATCATCTTCGATCTGTTTCCCTACTGCTTAGGGGGTTAAGATCCTCATCTTCGATCTGTTTCCCTACTGCTTAGGGAGATAAGATCTGCAATTCGGTCTGTTACCCTACCGATTAGGGGTTTAAGACCCTTCGTCTTCGATCTGTTTCCCTACCGCTAGGGGTTAAGATCAGTAAATCTTGACTGTTACCCTACCGCTTAGGGGTTAAGGCTTGTAAATTTGGCTTGTTACCCTCTTCGCTTAGGGGTTAAAGCCCATCATCTTCGATCTGTTTCCCTCTTGCTTAGGGGTTAAGATCTTCATCTTCGATCTGCTTCCCTACCGCTTAGGGAGATGAGATCTGCAATTGATCTGTTGCACCGATTAGGGGTTTAAGACCCTTCGTCTTCGATCTGTTTCCCACCGCTTAGGGGTTAAGATCAGTAAATCTTCACTGTTACCCTATTTCTTGGGGCTTAAGGCTTGTGAATTCACTGATTCTAGGGACATCACCTGTAGAATCAGTTCCATATATCTATGCTTATGTCGAATGATTAGGATGCTATGATCGAAATGAATCAAATGCTCCTAACTAGATGTGTTATGAATGTGTCAAATAATTAGGATGCTATGATTGAAATGAATCAAATGCTCCTAACTAGATGTGTTATTATATGAATGTAGAAATGTCATGAGCCCTTTTTAAAAAGGCTTAAGGTATCATCGTGCGTTGTTCATTAGGACATTATCACTGACGTATTACGCTGGCATCTTGTTCGGCTGGTATTCTTGACAGAAAAGTCAAAGAAACAATCACATTTTGCTCGGAA
Source organism: Gossypium herbaceum (assembly GCA_025502765.1). Taxonomy (NCBI): domain Eukaryota; kingdom Viridiplantae; phylum Streptophyta; class Magnoliopsida; order Malvales; family Malvaceae; genus Gossypium; species Gossypium herbaceum. Next base: position 57,069,700 of record CP106689.1, read on the forward strand.
AGCTTGCCCCACTGTAATTTTAGAGTCCCTTCCACTGTACCTTTTAGGACATAAAGTTTGTGCCTTTTACTGCAATTTCAGAGGAATAACATTTGGTTTCTTCCATCCATTCCGCTGCAACTCAAAGGCATAGTATTTGTATCATCTTCAATCAGTTTGATCTGTTACACTATTCCCTGGGTGTAATGACCAGATGTACATGAATGCAAAGTATCATTTCTTTTCTCGAGAATGACCCTCTTTTACACTTAGGTTGACATCACTCGTCATTTGTCGAGGTTGTATCACTGATGAAATGTCTTGTCTTTTGGTTCAACCAATAAAGAGTCCAAAGAGATAATATTTCCAACCCTCAAGCTTGGTGAGTTCTAAACAATAGTCCTGTTTGTGTTTTGTATTATTTAGAAACTTCCGAGTAATATGCAAAACTTCTTTTGTGAAAGTGTTATTAGTCCATTAATCATTATTTCAATGCAAAATGCTTGAAAAAGATCAAAACAATTAACAAGAAGGAAATTGATTATGAGCATAGCTCGAAATGGATAAATTAATCAAAGATTGCAAATGCAATAAGAATGAAATCAACTCAAAACGAAGGATTTAATCAAAGATAGCAATGCAATAAGAAGAAAATTTATTTGGACATATCTTGAGAAGAATCAAAGATAACAAGTTCAAAATGGGCAAAATGGAAGCTAGATGCCCCAGATATCGCAGCCTGAGCTTCTCTGTACCAACTTCTTGAGGACCTTTCTGAGTTTAATATGTGTTTAGGGGATCCGGAGTACTTTGTCGATGCCCCAAGACGTAGCATACTTCTTCATTGTTAATTCAGGCATAGCAAGACTAATGTATGCCCCACTTTGATCCAAATTTGAGCTGCCCTTTTCGGGTTTTCAACTCGAATACCTTTTAGTCTCAAGGCTCCATTTGCGGGGTTTCGCCCTGGCTTCTCTTTTTTTCCGCTTCTTTTTTTTTTAGAATTTTTTTTTGTGTTTTTGTGTTTTTGTGTTTTTTTTTTTTGCCTTTGCCTTTGCCTTTGCCTTTGCCTTTGCCATATAGCTCCTAATCTTTAAACAGACTGTGACCTTTTGACATTGTACAGCTGTGTTAGACATGATTTTCTGGCACTCTTTATTGGCACCCCTTTTTTTGAAATTTGATGACTGTCGACCTAGTGACATTGGCATATGAAACAACTTTTATCCTTTTCTCGGGGTAAACGATGACCCCAAAGGCGAATCGGTATTGGTTAAAAGCTTTCAAAAAGACAGGCCCATAACCTCCATGCCCCACATGAAGGGGCACATGAATTTTCTCTCTATAAATTTGGCATTTACAGCATACTGATGCAATCCCTTTCTATGGTGGGCCAGCAGAACCCAAATCTCATGATTAGCCTGGCCATCGTAAAACCATTAGCATATGTCATTCAAAACCCTGCAACATCCTCCTGTCTTAGTAGCCAGGCGTATCTTGATATGATCATGCAAAAAATCTTTAAATTCTAGGAAGTGACTCAATGACGTCTCGCTTTGCCTTTGTGGTAATGCAGACTCCGATGTTTGCCTCTTTCTCTTGTCCTAGGCCTACTGTCTACTGTATTTTTGTAAGAGAGGATCTGTTTTCATCTTACTCTACCATCCTTAACAAATTAGAGAGTAGTCTACATCTCTATCATCTTCAGAGTGTTGAGATCCCTTTAGGCCCATATTTCGCTCAAAAGGAGACTCGAAGTCAATGACAGTGTTACTCACATCATTGATATCTAGGGACCTGTTGTAGGTACGAAGGCAGATTCCAAAGAATAAATAATTCTAAGGATGATTATTTGTATGGTATGATTATGAATAAATGAATATTTGAAATAAATTCCAAAGAACAAAAGAATCTAAGAACAATTATTCGTATAGTATGAAATGAAACAAGAGAATATTTGCTCACAAAGATGCATTTATTGAAACAAAGATTTAGGACACAAGCCTATTTCACAAAAGGACTTTTGTTGCTTCTAGGCTTAAAGCAACAAGCGTGTTTTGAATATTACTCTAGATTAGCTCTAAAAATACAGGGATCTCTTCCACAGTCCCATTGTTCAAAACACTCCCAAATATGCAAAAGTTTGGAGACTTTGATTCCTCAGTTCCCTTTTCAGATATATCATTGAAATTCATCGATATTCCTTTCACGCTTTTGACTTGTTCAAGGCGTTACAACTCTTTGCTCATTGTCGTGTAATGTAAAGATGCCTAGTCATTTGACTTTTGTCGGTTCCCAAGTTAACTGGGATAATTTTACCTAATTAGGGTCCTTTTAGGGAAAGTCTAATGCAAAATAATGCAATGCAATGCAAATGCATGAAATGAATGCAAAAGAAAGGAAGGCGTTGATTCTAAATTCAATTCTATTAGAACAATTTTTCTAGAAGACAGATTTCTTTACATGAAAATAGATTACATATGTGGTATTGCCCTTCATAGTCCAAGTAAACGCTGATCTTTTCTTCATGGTCGAATCAGTAAATTCTCTAAAAGATGCCTTTACTAGTTCCTTGTCGCTTAATCGAGCCTCGATCTCTTGCTCACTTATCTCCATGATACTCATCAAAAGTGCCGGCTCTTGGATAATATTCGTTGGCAATTAAATCAAGTCAAGTATTCCTTCGTGGACTTCCGGCTTTCTCTCGTCATGCCTTTGTTGGCTTGAATCTCTGGCAATTACATTATGTATTCCTCTGTGAACTACCAGCTTTCTCTCATCGTGTTTACTTGGACTATATTCAGGCGATCGCACTATAATCTACTTTATCAAGAAATTCGTTTCCTTATGACAAACTATTCTATTTAGGAATCGAATTTCGAATCAACACATTCTTTTCTTTGATGTAATGTAATGCAAATGCATGAATGCAAAAAAAAGGAAGGCATTGATTCTAAATTTAATTTCATTAGAACAACTTTTCTAGAAAGCAAATTCCTTTACATAAAACGGACTACATATACGGCTTTTCTCTCATATTCCAAGTGAAAACACCTATCTTCCTCTTTATATCCGAATCTTATGGTCGAGTCTGACGAATTCTCCAAGAGATGTCTATATTAACTCTTTTTTTGCTCGATCCAGGCTGCGACTCGTTGCTCACTTATTACTGTGATACTTGTCAGCTCCTTTAAGAAGGTCAAGACGTGACGTCTCTCGAATAGTCTTTGTCAGTTTCTGTCTTCAGGCAATGAAGCAAAGTCTTGTATTTCTTCACGGGCTATCAGTCTTCTTTCATGTGTTCACTTGGATCATATTTAGACGACCGTATTATAATCCACTTTATAAAAAAATTCGTTTTCTTATGACAAACTGTTCTATTTAGCAATCAAATATGAATCAACACCTCCTTCCTAGGATGATGTAATGTAATGCAATTATAAACAAAACAAAAATAAAACACGTTAGTGCGGGATAAATAAATAACAAATAAAGCAATTGGGTGACCACTAGGGGTTGGAGTGGCTCTACCTAGGGTGGGCTCCTAGGTCTCTATATGTGGTTTGGTTCTAGAGTAAGGGTACCTGAACCAGCAGATTCCTCGATCCTCACCCATTATAGGCTCATATAGACCGACTTCAGTTCAGGAGAATACATTTCCCTATGGCTACACGGAGATGAAAATCTCACGAAACCATAGGTACGGATGTATTCCGAAAGTGATCCACTATCCTGCACGGAGGTGAAAACCTCACGAAGGCGTAGTTTCTCACTCTCACTTAAGGGTGTGACCACAACGGTCATGCAATGCAATGCGAGAAGATATATGCATAAAAACTTGAAACGATTAAAGAAAATAGGAATAAAATGATGAAAATAGTACGAAAAACGGGTGAAACGCAATGAAGTGATCGTATATCAAAACCAAATTCTCAATTTTCGAAAAAAGACAAAAGTTAATCAACTTGTGGCTTGACTCTCTTATAAAAGTCCCCAGTGGAGTCGCCAAGCTATCGTAACCATTTTTTTTTGTAAACGAAACGGAAACGACTTGGATTTTAAAAATAAAAGAATGGGAGTCGCCACCAACCCTTTTTGATGAGGTGTGGTCGGGTCACCTTAAATTAATCATTTTAATAAAAGTTAAGATTTTACTAAAACGATAATTTTTGGTCTACGAAAATCAGAAAATGAGTTCGGAGCCGATTTGCATACGAGGAAGGATTAGCACCCTCGCAACGCCCAAAATTGGTACCTAGTTGATTAATTAATGTCTCAATGTCGAAAATCTAAAAAAACTTGAAAGAATTTTAAAATACGATCCTTCTTTATAAAAGCTCAAGTGTTAAAGACCTTCTCATCTCAAAATATGAGATGTCACACCCAGTAAGTTAGGACACGACATCTTGAATTTTCGAGAGCGAGCTTGCCTTTTATGAAATCTATATATTTTATTAAAAGGGTATTCGATTATTTAGAATAAACGAGAGAAGTCGAAACCCAGTAAGTTAGGGCACGTTTTCTCGAATTCTCAAACACCGAACATTGCCTTTATTTCGAAACAAAATTCTTATTTCGAGATGACAAAATATCATACCCGGTAAGTTAGGGCACGACACTTCGTATCTTCGAGAATAAGCATTTTTCAAAACTCGTATAGTGATTTGAAAGAGTATTCCGTTATTTAGGTTAAGTGAGAAAAGTCGAAACCCAGTAAGTTAGGGCACGATTATCTCGGACTGCCTAATAACAGATTTTGCGTTTATGAAAGAATTGTTTTAATACATTGAACAAAAAGCAACGCGATTTATAGTAAAATGTAAAAGCAAAATATAGCATTGACGTGTATAAGAACATAATAATGGTGCGACGATTGTCAATAATAACGATATAAAAATTATAAAAGGATGAAAGCAAAGCTAGTAATATAAAAATATAAAACAAAAGTATGAGGTAAATGAAATGATCGAATACATGAGTAAATAAATAAATAAAACATGGCAAAATAAAAAGTGACAATGATAACGAAAGCGATAAAAATAATAGTAATACAAATAATAATAATAGTAAAATATAATAATACTAATTTAATAGTAGTAATAATAATAATAGAGTAATGAATAATGATAATAGTAATAATAATAAAGTAAGAAAAACAATAGTAATAATAGGTTAAATAAGAAGAAAAATAATATATTTACAATAACAATAAATAATGATAATAACAAGTTAAAATAATTAGTAATGAAGTAACAAGTAAATAAATATAAAAGGAAGGTGTATAATATAATATCTATATGAAATTAATTAGTTTAAGAATAAGATGATAATAATAGGGATGATACTAAAATAGAGGTAATAACTGTTTGTTAAGTCATAATAATAATAGTAATAATATTTAAAGATACATGTATATAGAAAAGCAAGTAGTAAAGGGATATATATATGTATATATAATAATAATGATAATTGAAATAGTAAAAAAGGGTATTAGAGTAAAATAAATATGGGTATAATATAACGATAATAGTAATAATGATAATAATAAAAAATAAATAATAATAATAACAAAGTAGTAATGAAAATAAGAAGAAATGATAACAAATAATAGTGAGAAAATAATAACATTAACTAATTTAATAACCAAGGAGTTAAATAACTAAACTAAGGACTATATTGAATTTAAAACGAGAGTTTCGAGCAAATCCGGAAATAAATGAAAGAGGAAGGGACTGATTCGAAAGCGCGACTAACATACGGGGTCCCAAAAGTGAAATAATCCTTTCCCTCCTAAACGACGTCATTCAAATAGGGGCCAAATTGAATTCCAAATAGATTACGGGGTCAAAATTAAAAGGAATAAAAAACTTAATTGAAAAGTATCAAAAGCAAAAGGACTTATTGGGAAAATATCCCATCAAGGTAAAAACGCGCGGATCCCCTAGCGGGTCGGGTCACCTGCGCGGGTTGAGGGCCAAACGGCGCCGTTTTGAGGTTTCCAAAATCCCCCCTAAAACTACGCCGTTTCATACTTCTATATAAACTAAATTTTTCAACAAAAATTCATTCTTTCCTCTTGTTTCAACAAAAAACCTTCTTTTTTCTCTGTGCAAGTACTCTGGGTTCGGTCTAGGTTCCGTGAATCGCCACTGTGTTGCCGTCATTGCTCCTACCATCAGATAACGTGGCCGAAAATCGCCCGAGGTAAATTTTTTTTCTCTTTTTTTTTATATTTTTTAAATCGATATTTAGGGTGTGTTTCTTGCTTATATTATATATTTATGTATGTAAAGAAACTAAAAAAAATATAAAATACAAGAAAATCACCTTAGGTTCGGGTTTGATTTCCCGTATACTAGATTCTTCTGATTTGGGTATTATTTGCTTTGATTTGCTGATTTCTCTTCTTTTTGAATGCCTCTCTCTAAAAAAATACAAAGTTTTCAAAGGCTTTATATAGCCGTTTACAAAAGGTTTTGATTCAACTACTTGTCATTTCTTTTTTATTCTTGCAGGAAGAGTGGGCGGTGCTGGTGTCGGTGGTGGAGCAGAGGGGAGCACATGCTGGCGTCGGTGTTGGAGCAGAGGGGAGCACTTGCTGGCGGCTAGGGTTCTCTTAGTTCTTCCCTTTTTTTTAGTCATTGTGGGCTAGGTTTTTTTGGTTTGTAATTGGGTTTAGTGGGTTTTAGGTATTGGGCCCAAAATTGGGCTTGTACAGCTGCCCCTCTTTGCTTGTTGTCGTGTAACGAGAACAGAGCAAAGACACGACAACAAGCAAAGACTTAAGAAAGACCAATTTGGCCCGGTTTCACTGTGTCTGGACTTGTTTAGCGCTCCTTTTCTCCAGGTAGCTTTATTCCAATCTTGTTGCTTCGCTTCACTTTGCTGCAGCTTCAAGAAGGTAAGGTTTGTTTTGATCTGCTCCACTGCAATTATATGGAGCTAGGACATGTGACTTCAATCTACTCCACTGAAACTTCAAGGAGATCTGCTGTGGCTTCGATCAACTCCACTACTGTTTCAGGAAGAAGATATTTAATTTTCAGCCTGTTACCCTACTGCTTAGGGGATTAAGGCTTGTCATCTTTGATCTGTTTCCCTACTGCTTAGGGTTTTAGATCTGTAAACTCAACCTGTTACCCTACTGCTTAGGGGTTTAAGGTTCTTCGTCTTTGATCTGTTCCACTACTATTTAGGGAGATAAGATCTGCAATTTGGCTTGTCACCCTACTGCTTAGGGGGTTAAAGCCTTCAACCTGTTACCCTACTGCTTAGGGGTTAAGGTCTGTGAATTTAGCTTTTTACCCTACTGCTTAGGGGGTTAAAGCTCATTATCTTCGATCTGTTTCCCTACTGCTTAGGGTGATAAGATCTATAAATCTTCAATCTGCTTCACTGCAACTTCAGGAAGACAAGATTTGCTGGATTCGATCTGTTCCACTGCAACTTCAGGGAGACAAGATCTGTGATTTTCAGGCTATTACCCTACTGCTTAGGGGGTTAAGGCCCATCTTCTTTGATCTGTTTCCCTACTGCTTAGGGAGATAAGATCTGCAATTCGGTCTGTTACCCTACCGACTAGGGGTTTAAGATCTGTAAATCTTCAGTCTACTTCACTGCAACTTCAGGAAGACAAGATCTGTAATTTTCAGCCTTTTACCCTACTACCTAGGGGGTTAAGGTCTGTAAATCTGTCTTGTTACCCTACTGCTTAGGGGGTTAAAGCTTGTATATTTGGCTTGTTACCCTACTGCTTAGGGGGTTAAAGCCCATCATCTTTGATCTGTTTCCCTACTGCTTAGGGGGTTAAGATCTTCATCTTCGATCTGCTTTCCCCGCTTAAGGAGATAAGATCGCAATTGGTCTGTTACCCTACCGATTAGGGGTTTAAGACCCTTCGTCTTCGATCTGTTTCCTACCGCTAGGGGTTAAGATCAGTAAATCTTGACTGTTACCCTACCGCTTAGGGGTTAAGGCTTATGAATTCACCGATTCTAGGGACATGACCGTAGAATCGGTTCAGATTTATGCTTATGTCAAAGAATTAGGATGTTATGATCAAAATGAATCAAATGTTCCTAATTAGATGCACTTATGAATGATCTATGAATGTATGAGTGCGCATGTTGTGAGCATGAATCCTGTTTAGGTTGCCATTACTCTTTGTTCATCAAGGTTCCTTTCTTTGAAATGGTATCCTGTCTTCTTGTTCACTCAAATTTTGAATAGAAAACCCAAGAGGTAGTCCCAATTTAAACTCTTTCTTCTCAGATGCTTCCAATTTTTGAGTTTGGTTAGTTCTAAATAATAGTCCTGTTTCAGGTTCCTGTACTATTTAGAAACTTTCGGAGTAATGTGCAGAACTCTTTTTGCAAAAATGGTTTTATTCCATTGATCATCATTTCAATGCAAAATGCTTGAAAAAGATTATAACAATGAAAAAATTGAAATTTATCAGAAACAACATTTGAAGGGAATATATTGATCACAGTCAACAAACATTGCTGGAATGAATAAAAGGGAATAGGTGCCCCAGATATCGCAGCGTGAGTTTCTCTGTACTGACTTCTTGAGGACTCCCTTTTTGCCCAATATGTGTTTAGGGGATCTAGAGTACTCTTGCAGATGCTCCAAGATGTAGCATCTCTCCTCCTTGTTAATTTAGGTACCATAAGACCATCGCATGCCCCACCTTTGATCAAAATTTGAATCGCCCTTTACGGGTTTTCAATTCAAAATCCCTTTGGTCTCAAGGTGCTCTTTGCGAGTTTTCACCTTGGCCTCTCCCTTCTTTTTTTTTTTTTTTTTTTAGGCGAAGTATTTCTTAACCGAATCCGAATTCATGGGATTGGATAAGGTCTTGCCATCCATTTCAGCCAATATCAATGCTCCTTTGAAAAGGCTTTATTCACCACATAAGGCCCTTCCCAATTTGGCATCCATTTTCCTCTGAAGTCCTTTTGTATGGGCGGGATCTTTTTAGTACTAGGTCTCCTCGTGGAACTCTCTGGGACGAACCTTTTGTTGTAAGCTCGCATCATTCGCTTTTGGTACATCGACCATGGCGAATAGCCCGTAACCTCTTTTCTTCAATCAAATTCAATCGATCGTATCGGAATTGGATCCATTTCGCTTCATCCTACTTTGCTTCTGACAAAACTCTGAGGGAAGGGATCTCGACCTCGATAGGTAAAACTGCCTCCATTCCATAGACTAATGAGAAAGGCGTTGCCCCAGAGAAGTTCGATAGACGTTCGATAAGCATAGAGGGCAAATGGTAGCTTCTCATGCCAATCTTTATAAGTTTCATCATCTTTCCTACAATCTTCTTGATGTTCTTATTGGTCGCTTCGATCGCACTGCTCATCTTGAGCGTCGGTGACGAGTTGTGGTGTTTGATCTTGAACTGACTGCAGACATCCGCTACCGTGCTGTTATTTAAATTCAATGCGTTGTCAGATATGATCCTTTCTGGCATTCCATATCGACTGATGATTTCCTTTTTAGGAACTTGCTAGCTGCCGATTTAGTGACATTGGCATATGAAGCGGCCTCCACCCATTTGGTGAAATAATCGATGACTACAAAGATGAAACGATGCCCATTTGAAGCTTTTGGCAAAATTGACCCAATCACATCCATGCCCCACATCGAGAAAGGCCATGGTGAGGTCATGACATGCAGAGGTGAGGGAGGCACATTAATCTTGTCTCCATAGATTTGGCACTTATGACATCTTTTGGCGTAGTTAATACAGTCCCCTTCCATGGTGGACCAATAATAACCGAACCTCATAATTTGCCTGGCCATTGTAAAACCATTAGCGTGTGTCCCGCAGATGCCCTCGTGGACTTCTTCCAAGATTTTCTTAGCCTCAATGGTGTCTACACATCTTAATAGTACTGATCCTTCCTTCTTTGTACAGGATCTCCCATCTAAGACATAGTCACCGCCGCCTTCTCAACGTTCTCTTGTCATTCTCAGTAGCTTGGTTAAGGTACTCACGATTCTTCACATATCGTAGGATGTCGTGGTACCAAGGGTGATCATCATTTTCCTCTTCTTCTTCAAGATTGTAACAATAAGCCGGGGCTTCGTAAATGCTCATTTGGATTGGTTTCACGTCCTCTGGTTGGTTCACCTTGATCATAGAAGCTAAAGTTGCTAGGGCGTCAGCCATCTGATTTTCTTCTCGTGGGAGGTAGTAGAAGACAATATCATCAAACTCTTTAATTAACTCAAGGATCAACCTCCGTAATTGATCAATTTGGGGTCTCTTGTCTCCCACTCACCTTTGAGTTGATAAATCACTAGGCGTAATCTCCATATACCTCTAACACCTTGATTTTACGTTCTATGGCCGCACGTATTCCCATGATGCATGCTTCATATTCTGCCATATTGTTGGTGCAGTCAAAATTCAATTTACTAGTGAATGGATAATGATCTCCGTTCGGGGACACCAAAACTGCCCAGATTCCGTTACCCACGGCATTTGATACTCCGTCAAAGTTTAGCTTCCAAAGGTGACCTTCTTGAGGGTCTTCTTCAGTGGTTGCTATGCACATTAGATCTTCATTTGGGAAATCAAAGTTCAGAGGTTCGTAGTCCTCTAGGGCTCTGCTGGCTAAGAAATCTGCTATCGTACTCCCTTTTACGGCCTTCTGGTTCACATAGACTATATCGAATTCAGAAAGTAGAATTTGCCATCGGGCCATTCTCCCGTTCAAGGCAGTTGACTCCATCAAGTACTTCAGAAGATCCATTTTAGAGATCAGCCAAGTTGTATGGTACAACATGTATTGTCTCAGTCTTCGGGTTGTCCAAATCAAGGCACAGCACAACTTTTCAATGAATGAGTATCTCGTCTCACACTCAGTAAACTTTTTACTGAGGTAATATATCGCTTTTTCTTTCCTTCCCGATTCATCGTGTTGGCCAAGTACGCATCCCATAGAATTTTCAAATACCGTCAAATACAGTATCAATGGCTTATCTGGATTAGGTGGTGTCAATACTGGTGCATTAGACAAATATTGCTTAACTTTGTCAAAGGTCTTCTGGCATTCCTCGTCCCAACTACCAGGGTTGTGTTTCTTAAGGAGACGGAATATGGGGTCACATTGCTCGGTTAGTTGTGAAATAAACCGAGCGATGTAATTTAGTCTTCCTAGGAATCCTCGAACTTCCTTCTGAGTACGTGGTGGAGGTAATTCTTGTATGGCCTTGACTTTGTCTGGGTCGATCTCAATCCCTTTTCCACTGACCACGAATCCTAGCAGTTTTCCTGACCTGGCTCCGAAGGTACATTTTGCGGGATTGAGTTTCAACTGGAATTTTCTCAACCTCAAAAATAATTTTCTTAAGACTTGCACATGCTCTTCTTCGGTCCGAGATTTGGCGATCATGTCGTCGACATAAACTTCAATTTCTTTATGCATCATATCATGAAATAGGGTTACCATGGCTCTCTGATATGTTGCTCCTGCATTTTTCAATCCGAATGGCATTACTTTATAGCAAAAGGTTCCCCACATGGTCACAAATGTGGTTTTATTCATGTCTTCGGGATGCATCTTGATCGATTGTACCCAGAAACCATCCATGAAGGAGAAGAGTGAGTAACCTGTCGTGTTGTCCACTAAGGTGTCGATATGAGGCAACGGGAAATTATCTTTCGGGCTGGCCTTGTTTAAGTCTCTGTAGTCTACACACATCCGTACCTTTCCATCCTTTTTAGGGACGGGGACGATGTTGGCTACCCATTCTGAGTACTTAACTACTTGTAAGAAACCAGCATCAAATTGCCTCTTGACTTCCTCTTTTATCTTCAACAGAACATCGGGTCGCATCCTTCGAAGCTTTTGCTGAACTGGCTTGCATTCTTCTTTGATGGGGAGCCTGTGTACCACAATGTCAGTACTTAGCCCAGGCATATCCTGGTATGACCATGCAAAGACATCCCTGAACTCTTGGAGTAACTCAATAAGGTCTAGCTTTGTCTCTGTGGTGATGCAAGTTCCGATCTTTACTTCTCTCCTTTCTAGTTCATCTCCCAAGTTCACGACTTCTACCGTCTCTTTGTGGGGTAGAATCTGTTTCTCCTCGTGTTCTACCATCCTTAACAAATCGGGGGATAAGTTACAATCTCTGTCATCTCCAAAATCCTCGGATCCCTCTAGACACATATCGCGCTCAAAGGGAGACTCCGAATTAATAGCAAGGTCACTCACATCGTTGATATCTAGAGACCTGTTTTGGGCAGAAAGGAAGATGCAAAGAACAAAAGAACAATGGCATGTACGGTATGATTATGAATGAAAGAATAAAAGAATATTTGCACTGAATAAGACGAAAGGATGCATTTCATTGAAATAACGATTTCGAACATAGGCCTATTTCACAAAAAGACACTTATTACTCCTAGGCCTAGGGTAATAAGCGTGTTTTGGGCATTACTCTGTGTTAGTTTTAAAGAATACAGGAATCTCTTCCGCAGTCCAATTGTTCAAAACACTTTCTGGCTCATAAGGGCGAATGCCCGTCCCATTCTTTTCTCCAGTTCCTCCTTCGAACATGGCATTAATGCTGAAGCTTTCCCACATTTCGTCAGTGGACTCTTGGCCTACCGATCTTCCTTCGGCATAAATAGTTCCTCCCGACACAAATGTTCTGGATATATGGGGAAAGGTCATTGGCTTCCATTTAACCTCTTCCCCGTTCAAACGTGCTCTTCTCCTTTCTTGTTTCTTCTCTTGCTCCTCTTTCTTTTGTCTTGCATCTGGCTTGAATCCTAAGCCAAAGCGGTCCCGTTTGTCTGTGAGCATAAGTACTTTGACCCTTCCTTGTAGGCTTCTTCCAAGTCCTCTCCCTGGCAAGGCTCCCTTCCCAACCATTAGTTGTAGTCCCATTCTTGTGGTTTTGGAAAGTTTGGGTGTCGGGACTTTATTTCCTTCGACAACAAAGGTCGTATTTACAAACTCCAATGATCAAAAAGAACATTCTATGGCTTCATCATCTGTCCTCACATATGGTGCGTTGCTGGTAACAGATGCAATGATGTCTTCCTCCACATTTATAGTCACCAATCGACCTTCCGTTATAAGTTTAAGCTTCTGATGTAATGATGACGGCACTGCCCCTGCCGAGTGGATCCATGGTCTTCCCAATAGGCAATTGTAAGAGGGTTTGATGTCCATTACTAAGAAGTCTACCTCGTACGTGCTAGGACCGATTTGAAGGGATAATTCAATCCTCCCCATTACTTTCCTTTCAGTACCATCAAACGCCCTTACTACATTTTAGCATGTTTTCATATGGGAACTATCCACGGGCAACCTATTCAGTGTGGATAGGGGTAAGATGTTTAGTACTGATCCATTATCGATCAATACACCCGGTAGTGTGTATCCCTTGCAACGCGTGGTAATGTGCAGGGCCTTTGTGGACCCCATACCTCCTGGTGGTATTTCGTTGTCGTTAAAGAAAATAAAATTGTCGGCGCTGATATTGTTGACCAGGCGGTCCAGTTTGTTGACAGAGATGTCATGCGCGACGATGTCTCGTTCAAGACTTTCATTAACGCGCTCCGTCGCGCTTCGAGCTCAAAAGTAAAGCTAGCACCAAATGCGAGCCGGTTGCTTATGTAATCTGTTCCACGACATTTGTACTCACTTGTGTTTTAAAAATTTTAGGAATTTCGGCTTCATTCTCGATTCTGAGACTCATTGATGGCGATTCAAACCCGACTGTCTTTTCTTTCCTTTGCTCAACTATTGGGATTCTTTCTTCGGCAATTTTGGTTCCTGTACCCTCGGGAACATAACGTCTCCCACTGCGTGTAAAAAAACCTACATCTTGGTTTTGTTGAGAAGCACTGACCGGGCTCTTCTTTCCTGGGATCGTTACATTGCAGCTGTAATTCCATGGTACCCTCTTGCTATCTTTATAAGGGAATGCAACGGGCTTCTGGATCACGACTTTTGGTGCGACTTGTGTCCTGTCTTCATTTGTTCTTAAGCGTGATATGATAACCAATGGGTGGTTGATTTTATAAGCATTTCTCGTCGACCCTTCCTCTGAAGCACACACGTCTGTTCCTTCTGGGTTCCTAACATACTCGAAGAATTCCAGCTCCTTATTATTCATTAACCCTTGAACTAGAGCCTTGAATTTGCTGCATTTCTGGATCTCATGGTCCTCTTGATTATGGAATTCGCAATAACTTTTTGCTCCTTGGTGTCTGTCCCCTGAATTCTGTGTTACCAACCCTTTTTTCACCATTTTCTTCCATACTTCTTTTAGTGGAGTGTTCACTTCTGCAACATTCATCTTAATTTTCTTCCCTGGACCCTCGATTATGGCATTTATACCCTTATCCCCATGATTAGGTAACGGGTTTTCTGCACTAGGTGTATCATCAAATTTCACGATGCCCATATTGATGAGTCTTTCAACCAGCTTCTTGAAAGTGGTGCAGTTTTCTATTGAGTGTCCTGTGGCTCCTGCATGGTATTCGCATTGGGCGTTTGCGTCATACCATTTGGGGAATGGGGGTTGCATTGGCTTCAGATAGAAGGGCGACACTACATGGGCATCGAATAAGCTCTGGTACAATTCCTTGTAGGACATCGGGATAGGAGTAAACTGGACTCTTTCCGTGTTAGGCCTTGGGTTAAAGTCCCGTCTTGCGGAGCCCTGATGGCTGGTAGTCACCACCTTTGGTTGGCTCATAGTGACTGGCTTATTATACATACTCGTGTTGTTCACATCGTTCTCTTTCCTTCTCGGGGCTGATTTCTTGGCACTTTCCCCTGCTTCAATCCTTCCACATCTTATCGCGTTCTCTATCATTTCTCCGACATTACTATGTCCGAGAAGCTTTAGTAGCGCTCCCTAGCATGTGGTTGATGAATGGAGCCTTGACAGATTGATAAAGAGCATGGTCGTTTCTTTCTCCGTAAGAGGTGGTTGAACTTGCGTTGCTACCTCTCTCCATCTTTGGGCGTATTGCCTGAAACTCTCATTTTGTTTCTTCTCCATATTCTGTAACGTGACTCTATCAGGAGCCATGTCTGTCACGTGACTATATTGCTTCATGAAATCCTATGCTAAATCCCTCCATGAACTGATCTGGTTACGACTCAGTTGGTTGTACCATCTAGAAGCGGCCCCAACCAGACTTTCTTGGAAACAGTGGATCAATAGTTGGTCATTATTGACATAGCCTGCCATTCGTCTGCAGAACATAGTGATGTGAGCCTCGGGACGACTAGTCCGTTGTATTTCTCAAATTCGGGTCTTGAACTTGGGAGGAGTACAGTGCGGAACCAAACTTAATTCCTTAGCATCGATTCCACCACGATAGTCGGTGTTTTCCATTTCTTTAAATTTTTCTTCCAACCATCTACATCTTTCTTCAAGCTCTCTCAGGAATTCTACCCTTGTCTTTTCTGCTTCTATTACTTCATCGAGATTGAGGACTACAGGGTTGGTCGGATTGTCCCCAGGATTAGAGCCCGAACCAATCTGATAATTCATCTGTGTCGAGACACCGGTTTGAAATGGTTGAGGCCTGATAGTGACTGATGGCCTTCTTGGGTACACATCAGGTTGTGTCTGAACATCCGCTGGGACAAACCCCGGAGGGTAGACGGGATCTTCGTTGTCATCTCCATTATTGATTATGGGGCTTTTCCCTTTTTCTAATCCACCAGCCAATAGATGCGTTAATTGATCCATCATACTCCTTTGGGACTCCAGCATCTGGTCCCTTACATCTTGCTGGATTTTGTCCAGCTGTTCTTGCATACGTGTTTGTAGTTGATCCTGCATTTCTTTTTGCATTTGGTCCAATCTTTCTAACCTTTGATCCATTGCTTTTGTTTTCCCTCTTGTACCGTAACGATGTTCCAGGGTAACTGCCATGATTTTTAGGGTTTCTTGTAAGTTTTAGTGCGCATGATGCAATGCTGATGCATGAATGCAATGAATGAGATGGATGCAAAAAAAACGTTGATTCCAATTCGATTTCATTAGAGTAACTTTTCTAGAAAACAAGTTTCTTTACATAAAATAGATTACATATAAGGCTTGGCCCTGATACTTAAGGCCTTAACCTGTCTAAGAAGCCAAGCTAGCTTTTGGCCTCGGTCCGACTCTGACTCGTATTTTAAACTCAGCACATCGGCTTGTACTGCTAACACTTGCAAGTGGTCAGCCACTTCTCGTACTTGAGTCAAAGCCTCGCCCATGATGTAGTCCCTACTCCTGACTTGGTCTTGGGATTGATGAAGTTGCTCCTTCCATCGCTCGTTATTTACTTCGAGGAGTTCTATCTGAAGTTCACGATTTTGCAGTGCTGTTTTGAGTTCTTCTATATTCTTTTTTAATTCTTCGATTCTGTTCTGACTAGCTTTCAACTTGATTGCAGAGTTACGCGAGCGATACTGGTACAATAACCTCTCTAACTCTGATATCTGGGCCTTTAACCCTTCTTTCTCATTCTGACTTTCTACCAAACTTCTTTTCAGAGCACCTTCTCTAGCTTGAGCATCGCGAAATTTTTCCTCCCACTGGTTGGCTTTGCTTTGTTCTTCATTAACTTCATGTCGCCATTGTTCGGATGTTTTTCCTAACCCAGCGGTTCTCATTGATCTGCGCAGCTTCTTATAGTCTGTTTTCAAACTGTCTAAGTCCTCTTCGGCCTTGTTTTTCCCTTTTCCGAGTCTTTCGACTTCTAGTTTCTGGGCATCGACGTCTAACCCTAACTGCATCTTTTCTTCTTCCAAATGCTCGATCCTTTTTTCTAGCTCCAGACTCTTTCTCTCGAAATCTTGCCTGATGATTTCCAGCTCAGATGGGATTACTTTCAAGCGCTCTTCTATCGACTGAGGATTCCTTTGATCTGATGTAGGGATGTTGTCGTTAATCCTCTGATTCCACCATCGGTCGTACTCAGGAGTAGTCATGGGATTGGCAACAAACTTCTTCATTTTACGAGTCGGTTCCGGGCATTCGATATCTCGCGAACTTTCTTTTGTAATTATTCCTGTGAACATGAACTCGCATTGGGCTAACCCGTATGTTGGTGGTGTAAACTATCGGATCTCAGATTGTCGCAATGCAAGCAGAGGAGCATATCCGACGGCTCCCTATACTCCTAACAAGGGAACCCAATCAAAATCTTCGCATCGATATAATATTTCTTGAGGACCATCCACGGGCTCTCCATTCAACATCTTCTTCTTGCAGATTTTGGAGAACCGTCATCCAATTTTCTTCATTACATCATCTCGCCTCGGTGTAGCCACTAACTCTTTCAATGGAGAGTAATTTTCGGAGAAGATACGATATGAGACCTTTTCCACTTTCCAAAATGGTGTGGAACCGGGATAGCAAGAGTGTGCACATCCAATAAATCTCCTTCACCGCTCTTCTACAAGCATTTAATGATCCGAAAGTTTCCGCCAAGATTGCGGGTGCGTGTGTGGTCCCTTTACCAAGCCTATCAAAAGGTCAACAACGACCTCGTCTACATGCCCCAAAGCCTTGGGAAGATGACCATCCGTAGATGCTCAAGGCGAAGACATCTACCTTTTCTTCACGTCGGGTGCGCTAAGATTAGATCCTCGTGTTCCTCCATGGGATGCATTTACAATCTCCTTTTGTTTGATCCGGTTGTCACCCACTGCTCGCTCATCCCCGTGATGTTCATCGCTTTTTTGAAAATCTTTGGGACGTTATGTGTCCGTATAAATTCATCTATCTCGAATCTTTGGGCAACGGAGCAAGGTCGTGTATTCTTCTATAGTAGGTACCAAATCTACCTTCCCGAAAGTGAAGCAATCGTAAGCGTAATTCCAATATTGGGCAAGGGCTCAAACAGTGCTCGTCTACCTTGACATCAAGCGGATAAGGTAAATCACCGTAATGACAATAGAATAAGCGCTTGACCTCGTCGTCCCCATCGGTTCCATATTTCTTTCAACTCTTGGAGATTATTCTAGGTTACGCTGATCCGAGTGAAATTCCATAGCTCTGACACATACCCTTGGTAAGACTGTCACCTTTCTCTTGTTGTGTTGTCTCAGCCCATATCCGGACAGCCGCGTTGTCTTCTACTTTATCAAAAAACCCCTTTTCCATGATAAGCTATCTATTTAGGAACCGAACACGAATCAACACCTTTATGATGAAAATGCCATGCAAATACAATGAAAGTAAAACAAAGCAAGTCAAGAGTTTATGCACGTTCAAAGCAAACGAAGAATAATAAATATAGCACTTGCTCAGTAACCACTAGGGTTTTGAGTGGCTCTACCTAGGGTGGGTTCTTAAGGCTCGCTACATGGGGTTTGATTCTAGAATAAGGGTACTGAACCAGCAGATTCCTCGATCTTCACCCATTATAGGCTCATCTGCACCGAGTTCGATTCAGGGAATACATTTCCCTATGGCGCACGGAGATGAAAATCTCACGAAGACATAGGTACGGATGTATCTGGAAGCAATCCACTATCACGCACGGAGGTGAAAACCTCACGAAGGAATAGTTTCAGGCTCCCACTTAAGAGGGTGTGACCACAACGGTCATGCAATGCATTATGCAACACTATTTAAAGAATCGGACCAACGAAAGGTGTATTATTTAGACCACAAAAATAGTGATGAAATGCAATGAAAGGATCGTATTTCAAAACCAAATTTTCAATTTTCGATAAAAGACAAGAGTTAATCAACTTGTGGCTTGACTCTCATTCGTGTCCCCAGTGAGTCGCCAAGTCGTCGTAACCATTTTTTGAAAAAAACCGGTATCGACTTGGAGAAAAAAATGAAAACAGGAGTCGCCACCAATCTTTTTAGGTGTGATCGGATCACCTTAAGTTAATCATTTTAATAAAAGTTAAGATTTACTAAAACGATAATTTTTGTCTACTGAAAATCGAAAATGAGTTCGGAGAGTCGATTCACGCACGAGGAAGGATTAGCACCCTCGATACGCCCAAAATTGGTACCTAGTTGATTAATTAGTGTCTTAGTGTCGAAAATTTGAAAACTTGAAAGAATTTAAAATACGATCCCTCTTTGTAAAGAAAATGCTCAAATGTTAAGGACCTTCTCGTCTCACAATATAAAATGTCACATCCAGTAAGTTAGGACACGACATCTTGAATTTTCGAGAACGAGCTTGCCTTTTATATAAAAATTTGTGTATTTCAAAAGGTTATTCATTAGTTAAGGTGAACGAGGAAAATCGAAACCCAGAAGTTAGGCACGTTTCTCGAATTCCCAAACACCGAATATTGCCTTTACTTGCAAAAATCTTATTTCGAGGTAACAAAATGCCATACCCAGAAGTTAGGGCACAACACCTCGTATCTTCGAGAATAAGCATTTTTCAAAAGTCATGTCGCGATTTAAAAGAGTATTCCGTTATTTAGGTTAAAGGAGAAAATCGAAACCCAATAAGTTAGGGCACGATTGTCTCGAATTACCAAATACGGAATATTACTTTATGAAAGAATTATTATTGGGTTGGATATAATGATAATAAGAATAATATTAAAGTAAAGTAAACAATAATACTATATATAAATATATTTATATATATGTATATAATAGAAATACACACTACTATATAATAATAATAATAATAAATATAGAAATACAAAAGCAAATATAATAAAAATATTAAATTAAAGTAATAAAAACAATACTATATATAAATATATATATATATACATAAAATATACACTAATATATAATAATAATAGTGATAGCAAAAATAATGAAAATATGAGTAATATTAATAATATATTAGAATACAAAAGTAAAGTAATAACAATAGGGGTGATAATAATAATAATAATACAAACAATAATACATATATATATAATAATAGTAGTTAGAAATAAAAAATAATAAAAGTAACAATAATGATAGTAATAATATAAATAAATATGGAGAGGGCATATATAATATAATAAAATAAATAATAATATATACATGAGAAATAATAATAATAATATAAATAATAGTAAAAATAATAAAATAATAAAACAAAGCTCTCAACTCTCTTTCTCCTTCTTTTCTAAATCCGGCCGTTGGTCCGGCTTTGCTTCGGTCATGGACCCCCCAAGGGCCACCATCGGCGCCACCGTACACGGCGGCCGGACCTCAAAAAAACCTTTTTCGGTAATGAAAATATGGGTAAGCTTCTTACTTTTATTTTTACTTTCGTATAAAAAGAAAACAAAATAAAATTGAAAGGAAAACAATAAACTAACAAAGAACTAAAGACGAGAATAGACAAAAGAAACCTCTTTTGCTTTGATCTTTGATTAATCTCCAAAAACTAGCCTTTCCAAGAAACAAAAACAACCTTCTTTCCAAAAAAACAAAAAAACACCTCCAAAAAACAAAAAAACCTCCTCCAAAACAAAGAACAATCCTCCTCCAAAAAACCAAAACCCCCCACTAAAAACAAAGTCTTGAATGACTTTTATAGCCAAAATTTACAAGTGGAGTGGTTGGGGTGGTTTAGGTGGCCAAGGGTGGTGGAGTTGGTGGCCAAGGTGGGTGGCCAACAAAGGTGGTGGAGTAGGTGGCCAAGGTTTTTATTTATTTATTTATTTATTTTTTGTGTTTGGGTTGGGATTAGGTTGGGCCAAAATTGGGTTTGGGCTTGTAACTGGATAATAGGCTAGGTTTAATTCGGGTTTGGTTTTATTGGGTCCCGGGCAAAATTTGGGTCTTACACCTCATATACATATTCAACTACTATTTTACCTTTCATCATTCAACCAAAAATTCATCCACACATCAACATTATAGGGAAAATTATGCACATACCAAAATACCAAAACACAAGCCAAATGAGTGGCTAATCTTAAAAAAAAAACATATAGGCCAACATTTAGCCAAAATAACCTATACATGCCATTATAACCAAAATGTAACCAACCAAAAATTCCATTATAAAACACGAAAAATAACACAGAGTAAACATTTAAGCTTAGTAAGTTCGTATAACATAGAATTTAACTTACCATTTAATCACAATTTAGGTAAGTAAGCATAGCATATCCCAACTCAATTTGGCCAAATGCCTAAGCACATATTCACCAACATGTTAGTCATTGAAACACATATAATAGGCAATATACATGGATGAACTCAACAAACATTCAAGTTGCATAAACATGTATCATCCATTTCATATATCATTGTATCATGTAACATTATTTCCATGTATTTCATGTAAATACCAGTAGTAATTTGTATCGAACTCATATAATCACATAACGAAACTTTTCCTGTTGAACTATTTAGAATATCGTTGGATACTCGAGTAGCACACACGAGGTGTACTGAACTGTAATCCGTTAATTCCTTTACATGATGCTCATATGAGCTTTGAATCGGTATGCTCTTACAAGCTGTAATCGGTAAGCTCATACGAGCTGAGTAACAGTAAGCTCATGCGAGCTAAATAACGATAAGCTCATATGAGCTGAGAATCAATAAGCTCTCACGAGCTGAAGTTGGTAACCCTAATGTCATGTCATTTATATCTTACGTATTCCTAAGCTTCAAATGGGGCTCGGTAGTCGTACATAATTGGATATCCAACCGTGTATACATGTAGCAATTTTATAATTCATACATATTTCAAAATAAAACATATAATCCCAATTTAATCACACGAACTTACCTCATCGAGTATACGTAGATATAGAGGCAATTATTTCGAGACTTTCTCTTTGCCTCGATCTAACTCCGTACGAGGTCTAACTTGATTGTACAGATAAATGTAACTCATTTCAACATATAATTCATTCTATTTAATCGAAAACATATTTTTGGAAAAATTACCATTTTGCCCCTATATTTTTAATTTCTTTGCAACTTAGTCCCTAGGCTCAAAAAATAAAATTCATGCAAACTTTCCCTTACCCAAGCCTGGCCGATTTCTATACATACTAATAGCAGCCCTTATATTTCACAAATTCACAAATTTACCACATAATATTTTCTATTTTTCAACTTAGTCTCTATTTAACAATTTCACTAAAAATTACTTTACAAAAGTTGTTTATCTAACAACATCCATTCATTTTCTACCATTAAACTTCAAAACTCAAGCATGCTCATCAATGGAAAAACCCTAATAGTTTAACAGTTTTACAAATTAGTCCCCAAACGAGA
The DNA here is from genome assembly GCA_025502765.1 of Gossypium herbaceum. Lineage (NCBI taxonomy): Eukaryota > Viridiplantae > Streptophyta > Magnoliopsida > Malvales > Malvaceae > Gossypium > Gossypium herbaceum. The sequence goes on from CP106689.1 coordinate 57,091,888, forward strand.
CAAAAATCATACCTAATTGGGCAATATAAGCTTGGCCGAATGTTGCTCAACAAAAATGGCTTATTTCCTTAAGAAAAATCGGTGGAAAAAGATGATAGAAACTGATTATATATTTATTTTGTTTTAATTTATCATTTATTACATATTTAGTAAATTAACCTTAAAACTAATCAAAATTTCAAGAATAACAAATCATGCTCATCCGCTAACAACCTTAATGGGATAATTACCATATAAGGACCTTCATTTTAAATAACTATAGCTATTTAATACCTTTAGCTAATAGAACACAACTTTTGCACTTTACGCGATTTAGTCATTTTATCAAATTAAGCATAAACAGTAAAATTTCTTAACGAAATTTTTATACGGTATTTCTATTATATTGTAGATAATAAAATAATAATAAAATAAAATTTTCAACATCAAATTTGTGGTCCCGAAACCACAGTTCGATTTTATTGAAAATAGGTTGTTACATTAATATTATATTAATATAATATTTATCAAGAAAAATATTAGATTAAATTTAATATTAAATCTTATTAAAATAATAGAATGTTTATCTACAGGATAAATATTAAATTAAATTTAATATTAAGATAATCACTTTAATGTTAAATTAATAAAATACTATTTAGAAAAGTATTAAATTAAATTTAATATTAAACTATTAAAATAATATTATTTTTGGAATAATTAATCTCAAATCAAATTCTCGGTGGAATTCCAGTAGGAGTATAACTCTTCCACTGCTCAATCATCGACAAACAATAGCCGTCGACCACCGGGACACTGCCGTCGCATCTACCGGCACCGCCTTATCCAATGATGCAGGTGCGGCACACTTATGGCAGCCCGAACCAATTCGACTGTTGTCAGTTCGTTCCGGGTCAGTGACGACTTTACCAGTCCAGTCTAGCCACCAGTTGGACCATCGGCTTGGTTTCACATGCCAAGCTCGGTTCGACTAGTTTTTGTGTATTGGTCTCGATTTTGGGCTCCCGGGCCCAATTTACTATCTCAAATCCAATTTTCAAGTTCATTACCCATTGGACCAATTGTATGACTTAAAAATTAACTTTCAAAAATATCATATTAATTGTAATTGATTTGATTAATTGAATTTTGCTTGACCAGAATTAATTTTTCTAAAAATCACTTAGACTTTCCAAATTATTTTTTCAAGAAAATTCTTTAATCAAATTTTCTAGTTGAACAATTCTCATGACCACCTAATTTAATTCCACATTGAATAAATTAACTCAGTTAAATTATTCCCAAAGTCGTAGAATTTTTGTTTGATTCAAATGCAGTCTAATCGGGCTTTTGTTGAGCTAGTAGAGGGACCAATCTGACATATACAATTAGGCTCCAGTGATTGCAATTATGACTAGAAGCATCGTTACGATTATTCACAATTACTTAATTATGGAGTCAGTCCACAAGAAGTACCATGATTGAATCTCCTTATTGTATACTCTTTGTGAAAGTAATTCATCCAATTGCTTTGTCCAATGACCTGTCATGTGTGTGTTACCCTTATATGATATTCTTGATTCCTTTGAGTTAAATCCATTCACTCAATACAATCTTATTTTATCTCGTTGTCACGATTGTGTCTTCTTAATGACTCATATGATCACTATCAACAAATGACTGTGATAATTTGCTCGTTCAAGAACAAGCAACCCATGCCCACATTCAATATTTATCAATCCACCTAATGCCAATGAGAGGATATTATTAAATCTTTAACTGAACAATGATTTCTAGTTGCTAGTAAAGCCATGACATACACAAGTCATGTACCCAACATACCTGTAACACCCATAACCCATATCCATCGCCGGAATAGGATTATGAGGCATTACCAGACAATATAACATTTATCAAACATTCAATATTGCATATCATTCATTCACATACACAAAGTCCCTTAATTAGGTCTACGAGACCTAATACATGCTTAAGAGTGGTTCGGGACTAAATCGATCATACATAAAAATTTCCAAACACTTAGAAAAATTTCATGAAATCATAGGTCACACGCCCATGTGAACAGGTCGTGTACCTCACACGACTAGCAGACACACCTGTTGTAACACCCCTAACCCGTATCCAATCACCGGATTAAGGTTAAGAGGTATTACCGAACTAAACATTTAATTATCACATTCACATAGTCATTAAAAACAATCCAAAATCAAGCTGAAAACTATACAAACATTCAAGATCATATGCCATATTCGTATGGCTAAATATTTACATTTACAAAATATCGTTCTCAACAGTCTAACCTATACATGCCACATCAACTCCAAAATATAATAGTACCAAAATGATTGGTAGTGTGATGAACTGTAACACCCCAAACCCGGCCTGGAAGTTTGGCTCGAATCTGGCGTGTCACATTGAAGTGTTTTTCGAAAACTATGTTTCCATTAAAAACCCTTAATAATAATTAAAAACTTATACCCTTTTTAAACCTTGTTAGAAAACCTCAGCTGAATAACATTCTTAACAACTTTGTAAAAATCTTGGTAGTTGCGGAAGCTTAATTTAAAAACAATTGCGGATACGTGATGTTTTGAACAACAGTAGTTGCTTTGGAAAACCGTGTTCTAATACTAGCAATTATAAGAACAATAAGTAAAATTTCAAATTTGAAATCCAGAAAATTACAACGGCTTTACTACAACCCACATAAAACATTTAAAAGTAATAATCAAAACTATAAAATAAATAGTGTGTGTGGCTTCCTCCGAGCCCCTCGCAGTTCTGATCCGTCTAAGGCTAGAAATTACCTGAAAGGTTAATAAACGGGGTGAGTTTACGAAAACTTAGTGTGAAATCCCCTACTATAAAAAGGAACAGTCAGTCATATAATAGAATTATAAGTCTGGCCCCAGCCTTACTTACAGTTTCAGTATCAATTGGGCCTTAGCCCACTATAACAGACAGTACTAGATGGGCCTTAGCCCATTACAGAATAAGAAACATTATCAGAACTAGAATCAAAATGAGAATCAGAATTAGAATCGAATCGGTGATGTAATCAAAATCGTAATCTAATCGTAATTAGGTGATGTAATTAGAATCGTAATCGATGTAATGTGAGTCAAAATCAGAATGTGAATACAATCCCAACCCAATCTAGCCGTATACACCCCCGTACCAACCTTACACCATTTGGGGAGACTACTCGACCCACCCAACCACTACACACCATAGAAATTGCAGCGAGGCTGCCAGATATTGTGACGAAGTCACTAGATACAGATATTGTGGCTAGGCCACCAGAACATATATATATATATGTGGCGAAGCCGCAAATTGCAAATGAGGTCGCCGGATATTGTGAAGTCACCGAATCAGATATATGTGGCGAGGGCGCGTAACGCTTCCTCTATCAATATAACCCGTATCCCATGCAACAGATATACATGTCATGGCATACAACATACATAATCAGAATATCATGCCTATATTTGAATCAAACAAATACGATCAAGTCATTCATATCACCAACATATATTCACAATCAAACCACAACCACACAAATTAAGTCAGTCACTTGCCCATAAGGGCAAAACAATCATTTAACACCCTAGGGGTAAAATGGTAATTTTATAAATCGAGGGTAAAACAGTAATTCTGTAAATCGAGGGTAAAACAGTAATTTTGTAAATCGAGGGTAAAACGGTAATTCTATAAATCGAGGATAAAATAGTAATTTTGTAAATTGAGGGTAAAACAATAATTTTGTAAATCGAGGGTAAAACAGTAATTCTGTAAATCGAGGGTAAAATAGTAATTCTGTAAATTGAGTGTAAAACAGTAATTTTGTAAATCGAGGGTAAAACAGTAATTCTATAAATCGAGGGTAAAATGGTAATTCTGTAAATCGGGGGTACTTTGGTAATTTTACAAGTTGAGGGTATTTCAGTAATTTCACAAATCAGAGGTATTTTGGTAATTTTACAAACTAGGGGTATTTTGGTAATTTTACAAACTAGGGGTATTTTGGTAAATTTACAGGTCGAGGGTATTTTGGTAATTTTACCCTACAGGGGCATTTCAGTACTTCTACCCTACAAGGGTATTTCAGTAATTCTAGCCTACAGATACGAGATTCACATAGTCCAGCCCAATATTTACTACACAATCAAACAACTTATCCAATTGGGCCCATAGGCCCATTAGGCCCATTGGCCCCTTTCGGCCCATCACGACCCGAAGTAGCCATCCTATAGTTAGAGTAGTAAGAAATACACACCTGATAGGAGACTGGAGTTAACCCGCGCTCCGAGCACTCTTAGCCGACGCCCAACCCAAACGAGCACGTCATAAAGCGAAAGGGATCAGCTAAGAAAGGTACCTTTACTCTCCTCATGGTTCTCTCTATTTAAAGCCAGCTTCGCATCCACTCTTATGTTAGCCTCCCGATGTGGGATCCCTCCATCACCAGAGTTTAAAACCAACACCAACTCTTGCCGTCCCAACATAGCAAAATAAACGCTCTTTGATTGCCATGAGTTTCGAACCCTGGACCTCCTTGCCAACTCTATGACGCCACCTTCCTGCCTCTTATGTGGCGCTCCTTTGCCACTAGACCACAAGGCTTTTTGTGGCACAATTTCCCTAACAATATTCTTAAGGCCTACCTACTACACCCAGGGTTTGATTCACCTTAAACCAAAATTTTTGCTAGAGTCTAGATTTGAACCCAGGACTTCTCCAACACTTCTCAGCGCACTTAATCACTAAAACAAGCCTTCATTAACGAAATTTACACGCATAAAAAAATATTATAAGCTGCCTTCAATTGCTCCCATGCTCAAGGCCCAAAACTTCTAGGCCTAAATTCAGGGTGTTACATGAACTGCTGACGATCCACGAGTCGGTGGCCAAAATAGACAATCTAAAAAAAATAGAGAAACAAACAGCAGAGTAAGCTTTCATAAGCTTAGTAAGTTTTAAGCAATACAAACAATTAAAACTTGTTATTTAAATGGAGCATTTAGTATCACAAAACTCGTATTCTAATTACAAACCACTTGGCCGAATATACACAAGTACACCAATTATAAAGCCTATTGGCCGAATATATGTATATATATATATATATGAATACACAAAGAAATTTTAGCACATACTTTACTTTACTTTATAGCTCATACAATTAATTTAAGTCATATACTTTCATATAATGACAAACATCGACCGAATAGGTCATTCTCTTATTTGTAGATATAGTAATCATCCACACACATATATCGTTCTTTGATACTAATAATTCACTTTAAAATCAATTCACATATGTGTACATAATATGTACCTGGCCATCATAATGTATCATACATAATCAATAGTAGTTTACCTCGAACATTCGAATTCATAATCTTACTCAAATCATTGGTGTTAAGCCTGCTAGGTTTAAAACCCGAATCCAGTCACCAGCACAAAGCCTGTGGAACTTTAAGCCCGGATATAGTACTAGCACTAAGCCTGCGGGATTTAACCTAGATATATTACCAGCATGAAGCCTGTGGGATTTAACACGGATATATTACCAGCACAAAGACTGCGGGACTTAACCTCGATATGTATTGAGTGCCAAGCATATTTACTCACATGATAACTCAATTCACATAACATATCATATTAGTAATTCAATTTCTTCACTCGAATATAAGCACAAAAAAAAAAAAAAAATACAACTTCAACATAACTTTCGGTTTAATATTCATACACAAGAACACATAACCATTTCACTATCCCAGCTTAACTCCTAATAACCATCCGGTTACATGTCATATACTCAATTTATTTATCAAACAACCTCATTCAAGTAGAGACAATAGGTCGCAATTCATCTATCATACTTAGCTCATGACATCATCAATTATATAATAAATGTGATTACTCAAAACTTACTTCAGTATATTCGAACGGTCGCGGATTGGATACTCTATTACTTTCTGTTTTCCCCTATCCAACTTTGATCCTCCTTGGTCTTGAGCTTAATTAAAACAAATAGATTTGTTTAATTACTGAACCAATATTATTTACTTATTAATCACATTCGGCAATCACATATCAAATTCAATATGTATTATAATTTATATAAATATGCCATGATTCAAATTTCATATTTATTTCTAACCGAAAATGGCAAGAATTTATCAAGCCATGAAAATCACTTATAGCTCAAACACAAAATGATCATATAACCCTAATGACCGATTATTCAACTTATACCTAGTTCGCATACACAAGCAAAACTCACATAGCTTATCTTGCTTTCTTATACACAAATTTAACCATCGCAAATATTTTATCAAGAAACACCCTAATCATTTTAGCCAAATTTTCTATTACCAAATAAATCACATATATATAACACTACTCATTACACATATACATCAACTATCAAAAATTCCCACTCCTTAGCTATTGCCGAATGCTTATATAAGTCTTGAGTCATCTTTAACACATTTATCAATCTTCCAATTCAACTTAATACAAAAATAATATCATTTAAACAACCAAAACCAAAACATTTGTTCAAATGGACCTAGCCGAATAATCCACTTAGCTAAATGATTCACACAAATCACTAATAGCCAACTCAAATTCATCCTTAATTTCTTCTATAACGAAATTCATCAAAATTTAATAAGAAAATACATCAAATTCCATGACCGAATTTGCATTTATAATAAAACAAAATCCTTGCATCTCGTCAATATGTCCAATTGCAAAAAAAATTGCTTAATTCATCACCTAAGCAACATGAAACTCCATTACAATCACAATTATTCATTCCTTAAAACCAACATTCAACTATCAAAATTTAGCAAAACTCATGTAAATGGCCGAATGCTATATCCTCAACCAAAACTAAAGTTTTAATATAGGCTACGTAGGAAACTATGTAATTAACTAAATTTTCACAAGAACTTGAAGATAGCACATGAAACATACCTTAATTTGGATGCTAAAATAGTCGAAAGTTTGATCTCTCCTATCCCCTCTTTTTTTTTTTAAGAAATCGGTAATGAAGAACAAAAGTAATTAACCTTGCTCTTTTCACCCATTTACTTATTTTATTATAATATAAAATTGTTATTACATATTATAATACATTTATATATATAAATACATATAAAATTTATACTTTTTCAACTACTAAACCACATGGCCGGCCACTATCAACAAAAATGGCAATTTGACATGCACATCCTTATGATTTTTAAACCATATAGTAATAAGCCATCACATAAATACCTAGCACATTTTCAAAATTCTCACACAAGTCCCTTTCAATAAATTTCAATCAAAGCACCACAAATTCACATATGCATTTTCACACAAATTAACACAAAATTTAACATTCAATTATTTTCACGACTCAGTTTAGTGGTCCCAAAACCGCTTCCCGACTAGGGTCAAATTAGGGCTGTCACAACTCTCCCCCACTTAGGAATTTTCGTCCCCAAAAATCTTACCAGCAAATAAATTAGGGTATCATTCTTTTATAGAGCCCACAAGCTCCTAAGTAGCTTCTTCCACCCCGTGCTTGATCCACAACACTTTCATTAGCGAAATTTTCTTATTCCGCAACTCTTTCACGTCGTGTGCCAAAATACGAACTGGTTCCTCTTCGTAACTCAAATAAGATCGAATCTCAATGTCGGATGGACTAATCACATGCGATGGGTCGGATCTGTAACGTCAAAGCATCGAGACATGAAAAACATTGTGAATCTTTTCAAGTTCAGGGGGCAAAATCAATCTGTACACTACCGGCCCAACTCGTTTTGATATCTCATATGGCCCGATGAACCTCGGACTCAACTTGCCCTTACGGCTGAATCTGAGCACTTTTTTTCAAGGTGAAACTTTAAGAAACACTTTATCTTTGACTTAATATTCAATGTCTTGCCATTTTAAATCTGCATAGGATTTCTGATGATTTGATGCTGCCTTAAGACTTTCACAGATAACTTTTACTTTCTATTCGGCATCTTTAATTAAATCAACCCCGAAGATTCTACTTTCACTGAGCTCAGTCCAAAACAACGGTGTACGGCATTTATGACCGTATAAAGCCTCGTAAGGTGCCATCTTGATGCTCGATTGGAAACTATTATTGTAAGCGAACTCAATCAAAGGCAAATACCGTTCCCATGAACTACTAAACTCAAGGATACAACATCTCAACATATCCACGAGTATTTGAATTACTCATTCTGATTGACAGTCCGTCTGAGGATGAAACGTGGTGCTAATATGTAGCTTGGTACCCAAAGCGTCTTGTAATTTCTTCCAAAACCGCGAGGTGAATCTTGGGTCTCTGTCAGACACAATAGAAATAAGTACCCCGTGTAATCTGATAATCTGAGAAACATACAATTTAGCTAGCTTCTCGAGTGAGTAACCCGCACGTACGGGAATAAAGTGAGCCAATTTAGTCAATCTATCCACGACGACCCAAATCGCATCTTTCTTTCTCAGTGACAAAGGCAACCCAGCCACAAAATCCATAGTAACTCGATCCCACTTCCACTCGGGTATCATGATCTGCTGGAGCAATCCTGAAGGCACCTGATATTTCGCTTTCACTTGTTGACAAATTAAACACTTCGATACAAGTTCAGAAATGTCACATTTCATACCATGCCACCAATACTGACGTTTCAAATCATTGTACATCTTTGTACTACCCGGATGAACTGATATCCGACTGCTATGAGCCTCCCTTAAAGTCATCTGAATAATCTCTGAATCTCTCGGAACACATAATCGATTTCTGAACCTCAAACAGTCATTGCTATCAATCATGAATTCTGAATTCTCATTTGAAACACAAAATGCTCGTTTTGCTACTAAGTCATTATCATCCTTTTGAGCTTCACAGATTTGTTGAATCAATAATGGTTTGGCTTTTAACTTTGCTACTAACACATTATCGATGGACACGGACAAGTGTACATTCATCGCTCACAAAGCAAATAGTGATCTGCGACTTAAAGCATCGGCAACCACGTTAGCCTTTCCCGGATGGTAGTCAATGACAAGCTCATAACCTTTCAGCAATTCGAGCCAACGTCTTTGTCTCAAATTCAAGTCTCTTTGAGTCATCAAGTATTTGAGGCTTTTGTGATCAGAATACACATGACACTTTTCCCCAAACAAATAGTGTCGCCATATTTTTAAAGCGAAGACAATTGCAGCTAATTTGAGATTATTGGTCAGATAGTTTTTCTCGTGTGGCTTCAACTGTCTTGAAGCGTAAGCTACAACTCAGCCTTCTTGGATCAACACGCAACCCAACCCATTTAAGGACGCATCACTGTAGATCACAAACTCTTTACCGGATTCAGGTTGCACTAACACTGGAGTTTCAGTCAAATAGGTTTTTAGTTGGTAAAAAAATTTCTGGCACTTTTCTGACCACTCGAATTTAACATCTTTCTGGAGTAACTTCGTCATCGGCGTGGTTATCATCGAGAAACCTTTTACAAACCGTCTGCAGTATCCGGTAAGTCCCAAAAAGCTCCGAACTTCAGTAACATTTCTCGGAGGCTTCCAATCAAGTATAGTTGAAATTTTTCTCGGATCAACTCGAATACCTGATACGAATACCATATAACTGCTTGTCTCGTAAAATCTGTAATACTAATCTCAGGTGCTCGGCATGTTCAGTTTCATCGCGTGAATAAATCAAGATGTCATCTATAAACACAACTACAAACCGGTCCAAATACTGTCTGAAAATCTAATTCATCAAGTCCATAAATACCGCAGGGGCATTAGTGAGCCCAAACGACATCACTAAGAACTAATAGTGACTGTATCTCATTCTGAAAGCGATTTTAGACACATCTGAATCTCGAACTCACAACTTATAATAACCTAATCTCAAGTCTATCTTTGAAAACATTGAGGCTCCTTTCAGCTGATCAAACAAATCGTCGATACGCCGTAATAGATATTTATTCTTTATCGTTACCTTATTTAATTGACGGTAGTCAATGCACATTCTTATGGTTTCGTCTTTCTTTTTCACGAACAATACTGGTGCACCCCAAGGTGAGAAACTCGATCGAGCAAAACCTCTATCCGACAAATCTTGCAACTGAGCTTTCAATTCCTTTAATTTGGTTGGTGCCATACGATACGGAGCTATCGAAATCGGTGTAGTCCCAGGTACAAGTTCAATGCCAAACTCTACCTCCCAAACAGGTGGTAATCTAGGTAACTCCTCAGGAAAAACATCCGGATACTCACAAACCACTAGCACTGATTCAAACTTCTTTTCTGACTCTTTAATATCAAGTACGTACGCAAGATATGCTTCACACCCCTTTTTCACATATTTCTGAGTCAACATCGAGGATATTACTGCTGGTAACCCGTTCAAATCGGTTGACTCCACTCAGATTATTTCATCATTTGAACATCTCAAATCAATAGTCTTTCTTTTGCAATTCACAACTGCATCATGTACAGTCAGCCAATCCATGCCGAGAATGACATCGAATTCATCAAACGGTAAAAGCATCAAATCAGCCAAAAAACAGGAACCTCGGATTATCAGGGGACACTTCCTGCATACTTTGTCGACTAGCACATAATGACCCAAGGGATTCAACACTCGAATCAAAAACTCAGTAGACTCAATAGGTAGAGTCTTACTGGAAGCTAAAGTCTCACACACATATGAATGAGTAGAACCAGGGTCAATCAAAGCAATCACATTAGTATCAAAGAGGGTGAAAGTATCGATAATAACATCTGGCGAAGAGGCATCCTTGCGTACGCGTATAGCGTAAGCTCTAGCAGGAGTACAAGCCTCAGATCTGGATGTAGCATCTCTAGACCCTCTCTGACCGCCGCTAGCATTTCTCGTATTTCTAGGTAGTCTACCTCGTGCTGTAGTAGTACTCGATTTCCCACTCTGATTCACATTCTGCTCAGACAATCTCGGGCAGTCCTTGATAAAGTGGTCAGCTGATCCACACTTATAACAGGAGTGGTCATGAAATCTACAACTCCCTGAATGCCATTTTCCACAATATTTGCACTCGGTCCTGTCCCAACGATCATTTCCAACACTGGCAACCGAAGTGGCTCGCACAGGGGGTCAATCACAGTCTCGTCTGGAAAAGCCTGAAGTGTTCTTAGATCGGCCCGAATTATCTCAGAGTTTCTTCGGGGACTGCTGAAAGGGCTTTCCCGAAGATCTTTTATGGAACTCTCTAGCTCCATCTTCAGCTTTTCTTTTCTCTTTACTGAGCTCTTCGGCTTTGCAAGCTCGCTCGACAAGTACTACAAACTCTCTAATTTCAAGAATGCCAACAAATAGTTTTATATCTTCAGTCAATCCATCTTCGAAACGTTTACACATTATAGCTTCTAAAGAAACACATTCTCGGGCATACCGGCTAAGTCTCACCAATTTTCATTCATAATCAGTAACTGACATGGAACCCTATTTAAGTTCAAGAAATTCCTTCCGTTTCTGATAGATGAATGTCTGGCTGATACACTTTTTCCGAAACTCGGTTTGGAAGAACTCCCAAGTCACTCGCTCTCTAGGCACAACAGAAACCAATGTATTCCACCAATAGTAGACAGAATCACGTAGCAAAGATATAGCACATTTTAGGCATTCATCGGGTGTGCAAGACAGTTCATCGAACATTCGGATAGTATTGTCCAACCAAAATTTAGCTTGCTCAGCATCATCAGTATCTGTAGCCTTAATTTCAGTAGCCTCGTACTTTCGAATTCTGTCAACCGAGGGCTTATTCAACCTCATCTGATCAATTACCGGAGGTATCGTAGGTGCAGAGGGTGTATTATTCGGGAGTGGGGGTTGTGGAGCAGCCGTATTAGTTCGAATGTATTAGTTGAACCAATCATTCATCACAATATAAAAGGCCTGTCTAGCCTCATCATTCTGATTGCTTGCGATAAGTTAAGAGTCCATCGGTGCTGTCCCATGCGCGGGAGCAGGCGCTACACTCTCGATATCATCAGTTACCGCTCGATCGGGATTGAGATCCATTACTATACTAAAACACATTTTTAACTATCAGAAAGCATCACACTATCGTATTATCACATAATGGCATGTATGGCTAGACTCACACACGCTACGTTAGTCCTAGAATCGACTAAACCTTAGCTCTGATACCAATAAAATATAACACCCCTAACCAGTAACCAGTTGCCAGATTAAGGTTAAGAGGTATTACCAAACTAAACATTTAATTATCACATTCACATAGTCATTAAACACAATAAAAAATTAAGCTGAAAACTATACAAACATTCAAGATCATATGCCATATTTGTATGGCTAAATATTTACATTTACAAAATATCGTTCTCAACAGTCTAACCTATACATGCCACATCAACTCCAAAATATAATAGTACCAAAATGATCGATAGTGTGATGAACTGCTGACGATCCACGAGTTGGTGGCGAAAATCGACAATCTAAAAAAAAACAGAAAAACAAACAGCAGAGTAAGCTTTCATAAGCTTAGTAAGTTTTAAGCAATACAAACAATTAAAACTTGTTATTTAAATGGAGCATTTAGTATCAAAAAACTCGTATTCTAATTACAAATCACTTGGCCGAATATACACAAGTACACCAATTGTAAAGCCTATTGGCCGAATATTTGTATATATATATATGAATACACAAAGAAATTTTAGCACATACTTTACTTTACTTTATAGCTCATACAATTAATTTAAGTCATATACTTTCATATAATGATGACATCGACCGAATAGGTCATTCTCTTATTCGTAGATATAGTAATCATCCACACACATATATCATTCTTTGATACTAATAATTCACTTTAAAATCAATTCACATATGTGTACATAATACGCACTGCCATCATAATGTATCATACATAATCAATAGTAGTTTACCTCGAACATTCGAATTCATAATCTTACTCAAATCATCTGCGTTAAGCCTGCTAGGTTTAAAACCCGAATCCAAATCAAAGACAAAGCTGTGGAACTTTAAGTCGGATATAGTACCAAGACTAAGCTCATGGATTTAACCCAGATATATTACCAAGATGTAGCTTATGGATTTAACCCAGATATATTACCAGCACGAAGCCTGCGGGACTTAACCCGGATAAGTATCGAGTGCCAAGCATATTTACTCACATGATAACTCAATTCACATAACATATCACATTAGTAATTCAATTTCTTCACGAGAATATAAGCACAAAAAAAAAAATACAACTTCAACATAACTTTCGGTTTAATATTCATACACAAGAACACATAACCATTTCACTATCCCAACTTAACTCCTAATAACCATTCGGTTACATGTCATATACTCAATTTATTTATCAAACAACCTCATTCAAGTAGAGACAATAGGTCGCAATTCATCTATCATACTTATCTCATGACATCATCAATTATATAATAAATGTGATTACTCAAAACTTACTTCGGTATATTCGAACGGTCGCGGATTGGATACTCTATTACTTTCTCTTTTCCCCTATCCAACTTTGATCCTCCTTGGTCTTGAGCTTAATTAAATCAAATAGATTTGTTTAATTACTTAACCAATATTATTTACTTATTAATCACATTCGGCAATCACATATCAAATTCAATATGTATTATAATTTACATAAATATGCCATGATTCAAATTTCATATTTATTTATAACAAAAATGGCAAGAACTTATCAAGCCATGAAAATCACTTATAGCTCAAACACAAAATGATCATATAACCCTAATGACCGATTATTCAACTTATACCTAGTTCGCATACACAAGCAAAACTCACATAGCTTATCTTGCTTTCTTATACACAAATTTAACCATCACAAATATTTTATCAAGAAACACCCTAATCATTTTAGCCAAATTTTCTATTACCAAATAAATCACATATATATAACACTACTCATTACACATATACATCAACTATCAAAATTCCACTCCTTAGCTATTGCCGAATGCTTATATAAGTCTTGAGTCATCTTTAACACATTTATCAATCTTCCAATTCAACTTAATACAAAAATAATATCATTTAAACAGCCAAAACCAAAACATTTGTTCAAATGGACCTAGCCGAATACCCCACTTAGCTAAATGATTCACACAAATCACTAATAGCCAACTCAAATTCATCCATAATTTCTCCTATAATGAAATTCATCAAAATTTAATAAGAAAATACATCAAATTCCATGACCAAATTTGCATTTATAATAAAACAAAATCCTTGCATCTCGTCAATATGTCCAATTGCAAAAAAAATGGCTTAATTCATCACCTAAGCAACATGAAACTCCATTACAATCACAATTATTCATTCCTTAAAACCAACATTCAACTATCAAAATTTAGCAAAACTCATGTAAATGGCCGAATGCTGTATCGTCAACCAAAACTAAAGTTTTAACATGGGCTACGTGGGAAACTATGTAATTAACTAAATTTTCACAAGAATTTGAAGATAGCAGATGAAACATACCTTAATTTGGATGCTAAAATAGCTGAAAGTTTGAGCTCTCCTATCCCCTCTTTTTTTTAAAGAAATCGGCAATAAAGAACAAAAGTAATTAACCTTGTTCTTTTCACCCATTTACTTATTTTATTATAATATAAATTTTTATTACATATTATAATACATTTATATATATAAATACATATAAAATTTATACTTTTCAACTACTAAACCACATGGCCGACCACTATAAAAAAAATGTCAATTTGACATGCACATCCTTATGATTTTTAAACCATATAGTAATAAGCCATCACATAAATACCTAGCACATTTTCAAAATTCTCACACAAGTCCCTTTCAATAAATTTCAATCAAAGCACCACAAAGTCACATATGCATTTTCACACAAATTAAGCACGAAATTTAACATTCAATTATTTTCACGACTCGGTTTAGTGGTCCCGAAACCACTTCCCGACTAGGGACAAATTAGGGCTGTCACACCTGTGGCGCAGGCTGTGTGAAAACAAGCCATACATACTGACTTGTACCACACGGCCGAAGACACGCTCTGTGCCGTGGTCGTAGGAAAACTAGGAAGGTTACTGACTTGGGTCACACGGCCAGTAGACACTTTCGTGTGTCTAGGTCGTGTCAAAATTGTAGGGTATACTGTCTTAATTCGAAAGGGTACCCTAGGGAACACATTGTAACAACCCGATTTTGGGCCTAGCCAGAACAGTGGTTTCAGAACCACTATTTCGAGGCCGGAGAAAATTATTTTGATATTATTTTGTAAAAGTATGGTTATTCTTTAAAATTTTGAACCCTAGGGATTTCAATGTCGAGATTTCTTTAAAATTCTTGGGGTAAAGAATGTTTATTCTCCAAAAGTAAATCTGAGTTATGTGCATTTAAGTTTATTCTTTGGTTCGAGAAAACCGTTACCTGTTCTTCGGTAAGTAGTCGTACAGTCAGAAATAATGAGGTTTTATTCTTGAAAGTATGATATGGAAACATATTAGTTGGATTTCTCTTGTTCGAGAGATGTTGTTATAAGTATAGTTGTCCTGATTAATAAAGAGACCACATCTATGAAGTTAGAGTCATTTGATTCAAGTTAGTAAAGTTTTTAAACAATTGATGACCAGAGTATAGAAATGTGGCTATAAATGGTAAATTAAACAAGTACATCATGATTCGACTTTTAATTTAGAATTGCAGGGAGGATTTGATTTCTGGTTTCTATTAGTATTATTTCAGAGTAAAAATTTGAGTACTGAGAAACTCTGGGTTATACAAAGAATTGAGTTCAGAGTTCACAGCAGTATCTTGTCTATTCTTCCAAAGGATATTGAATTGTCTAGAAGGTAAGGCTGATTATCAGATATATTCAAGTTTATGAATGTCAGTGATGGCATTTGATAAAAAAAAAAGATGAAGAAAATGAGAAAGGACTAGTATGAATTTCATACCGAGATGTCTCTCTTCTCCAGATAAATAAGAGATACCATATTGGATTGATGATAGTAGTCCGCACGACTATTTTGGTATATACAGAGGTATTGTTAGACGGATTTGGAGGAGTTGTGTTTCTAAGCTTATAGCTCTTAGAGTGTTAGTTTTTAGTATTTCGAATTGAGCCGAGACTCTTATGGTAATTATGGAAAGGTTACGGAAATCCTAAGTATGAGCTTGAGCTGAGTTGTAATGTAAGTTGTGAGAAAAAGATATAAGTGACTCGTGAAAGTTAAGAGCAACTTCTTTTGTTAAGATTTTCGAGGACGAAAATGCCTACATGGGGAACACATTGTAACAGCCTGATTTTGGGCCTAGCCGGAACAGTGCATGTAATATAATTATTTTGATGTTATTTTATGTGTTATAATATAATTTTATAAGTGCATGTAAATATTGGTAAGTTAATTTTAGCGATTTCTAGTCCAATTTTGAAAAAGGACTAAATCGCGTGAAAGGTATAAGTTGTGTTTTGATCCTTAAGATGTTAAATTGCTTTGTGTCTTAAATTGGGGGACTTTAAAGTGAAATTAGACCCCTAAATAAAGCATGACCAGTCATGGGGCACAAAAATTGTTGAAAAGTCAAAATTAGGTGAAATTGGTCACCAGTTTTGACTAGTTTTATTATTAACAAATCAAAAAGAAAAAGCTATCATTTTTCTCTTCTCCTCCACAGAAATATGCAGAAAAGAAAGGGTTTTGAGAGCTTGAAACTTTCAGCCACTTAGTTTCTCTTCTAGTAAGTTATTTTAATGCTTTTTCTTGAAAATTTTTACATATTTGTAACCCCTAAAGCATGAGCTTTCAAATGAGGGGTCTAGTTTGCAAAATGATAAAGAGTCTAGGGTTTTACCATGAATGTATATATGTTGTTTACTGAGTTTTTATGGATGAATATGAATTGTAGTTGTCTAGTAAACAACTTTTGTGAAGGAAATTTGCATGAAAATACCTTAAATAGTTTATCATGCAAAGTTGTAAAATGGGTTGTTAATTTGTGTAATAATGATTTTTGTGAGTTTCCATAGTTATGAAAATGGTTTATCTAGGCTTAAAGAGTAAATAAATTGAATAAAATCATTTTTTGAGCCTAGGGGTAATTTGGTAATTTTGGCAAAATATAGGGGCAAAATTGTAAAAAAACCCAAGTGTGTTAATGAACTAATTTGATTAGTAGATTATTTTAATAAGTTGAATGTGATGTTATAGATGATGAAAATTGAGGTTTGGACTTAGAACGGAAAGAAATCGATTAAGGGATGATTACGTCTTTTTCACCTTTGTCGTATCGAGGTAAGTTCGTATGTAAACAATACCATGCTATACATGTATTTAAATGTTATCATTACATGAATTGTATAGATATTAAGTGCATGTGATTAATAGAAATATGATAAGACAAAGCCTTAATAGATGAGGAAAAATCCCCTTTGAACCTTAGGAATAGAATAGGATACGAGTGATATGTCATTAGGAATTATGAGTCTAGATGACTAGCTCGAGAGTGAGCATTTAAATTTCATGAGATATGAGGTAGCTTTAGCTACAATTGAGGCACTTATGTGCAAAGGTTCTTTCCGAGTATCCAATTAGTATTCCAAGTGTTTAACGGGTAATCCGAGGAATGAGTTGATGATGGTTCCAATGAGGTAAGTCATTGATGAGTATATACATGAGTTATGTTATGAGTTGTACAGGTATGTACACTAAGCTTATGAGAATGCCTTGATATGTGTTGATCTATGATGCATAAATATGTGTTCTTACCATGATGAATGAAATGATGTGTATAAATTTTATGAACAATGATTATGAATGAGTAACTTAGCCTTGACAGATTTGAGTTATTGCAGTAGTGTAACTTTGAAAATACACTAAAAGTAGTGGAAAATGATTTAGAAGTGAATAAAATATTGGAATAAATCATATTGAGTCTAGTTTCTTATAAAAGAAACCGTGTAAGCAAAGGAACTTCCTATAATGAGCTTCATTGATGAGTTAGTAATTGATGCAAGATTAAGTGATTGGTAAATAGTTAATAATGTCTCATGAATGGGTTGTGGATATGATTATGTATGCCTAGTGATAGACATGAGGTTTGTGACGTAATGATAGTTATGACAAGTATGTGGTAATGATGTGAGTAAATTCTATGATATTTATTGCATAAGAAATTAACATGAGCATAACATATTTGTAGATGTTTAAGAGCTCATTTATGCCATGTTGTATGTCATTGGATAAGTATTTTTGCATATGCTGTGAGGGTGACAAATGGCTTGGAAAATAGCCTTATAATTTTCTACACGGGTAGACACACGGGCGTGTGTCTAGACCATGTGTGACACACGATCTGCCCCCATGGTCATGTGTCATGGCCGTGTTTTAAAGTCAGTGTTGCACACGGGCTATGGGCACTAGCGTGTCCCAAGCCACACCGGCGTGTGTGACTACACGGTCTATACCACATGGGCATGTGGAGCCGTAAAGCATGAAATTTTTCAAGTTTTTTTTAAGTTCTTGGTTTAGTCTCGAACCGCCTCTAATGTTTGTTTTGGGCCTCGTGAGCCCGTTTAAGGGACAAAATGTATGCTAAATGAAAAGTTTTAAATTGATCAAAATTTTACAGCCCCGTTTTATATAGTTGGTTAAGTTTAAGTCAGGTGACACCTCAAACCCTGTCTCGGCGTCGGATACGAGCGAGGGGTGTTACATTTAGTGGTATTAAAGCATGGTTTAGTCAATTCTCGGACTAACCTAGCATAAGAGAGTCTAGCTATACATGCCATAATATTACTCATGATAGTGTGATATCTCCCGGCCCTAACAAAACTGTTGGTTAAGATAGGAATGAGTTCCAACCGAGTAAATCTTGATGGAGATAAGAGTAAAGTTGAGATTATTGAATCATGCTTGTGATATACTGAAAATGGGAAAGGTATGAAAAGAAATTCATGATTTTTACTTAAACTAGTATTTGTTATGTGATACTCTTGAGTTAAAGAATGTGAAATAGTGGAACGAAACAAAGTTAAGTTGTGAAAAGCTCTTTTATGCATGTTAGTATTTATACGATGTTAAATGTCCAACTTGATTGGCCAAGTGTTTATAAAAAAAAAGTTCGCTTGAAATGACAGAATGTATGTATGAATGCTTTTATTGCATGATTAATAATTAGTATATACATGAGGTTGACATTTATGTATAGATTAATGAAGTCAAGATCCCGTAATGTTATGCTTTATAATCTCAGTTACAAAATCATTAATGTCACAATAGCATGAAAGTTGTAATGAAAGATCAAATTGGGTGGAATGTAGGGAATGAGTACGATCGTTCACTAATGAATTGACGGAAAAGACCATGGTTGGACCATGGCAATACATGAGATTTGTGTGCCAGTGTAAGACATGTCTGGAACATGCATTGGCCATATTATGATAGCCAGTGAAAGACCATATCTGGGACATGGCATCAGCATTGAGACGAGGGCTAGTGTAAGACATGTCTTGGAAATGCATCAGCCACATTATGAGAGCCAGTGTAAGACATGTCTTGGACATGCATCGGCCTCGAGATGTTAGCCAGTGTCAGACATGTCTGGGACATGCGTCGGCTACGAGATGTGCTAGTGTAAGACATGTCTGGGACATACATCGGCACGGTTACATGTGTCAGTGTATGACCTGTCTGGGACACGGCATCGACACAGATGGACGAGGCTAGTACAAGACCATAGTAGGACTATGGCATCAAGTAAGCGACGTACTCAAAACCGTAAGACGTTCTCCAATTTGATAAATATTGGCAAGTGATTAAGACTAAATGTGGGAACTTGATAAGATAGTAATAGTAAATTGGGTAAAAGAAACGAAAGTTTGAATTGTGATAAATTCACTTATGTTTAGCTAATATTCATATGAAATAAAGTTGCATGTATTACTGAGATATGTGAAAATGTGTTCATAACAAGTTGGAAATTTGAAATGTTTGAATCAATGCGCATAATGCTATGCTGTTGTTGAATATGTATTTGCTTGAGAGTCAAAAGTTTAAAGGCTTTACAATCTTCGCCCCCTTACCAGAATAGAGTTATACGATGACATTCTCGAGAGACGTGTTGCATAAGCTTGCAAAAGTGAAACTAAAGAATAAAATAATGGAATAGCATGGGATTAGTGAAGACAGAATTAGTTAGAGAAATAATGTTGGACTTGCACAAATGTCTGAGTATGATAGATTCAATTAAATAAAAGTTATGGCTATCTTTCTCTTCTAAGTATTCTATGTTTTCCTTTATGCTGGGGAATACGTATGGTTATCCCTTTCGAGTGGGAATTCTATCGTATGAGGATACTAGTGACTGTGATATTAGATGAAAAGATCTATTGGTCCAGTTAGTTAGGATCGACATTTCTCCATCTCTTCAGATTTCTATTCTGATATATTGGAATGAAGTTGATAGTAAAAAAAAAACTATAAGAGATTATTCTGATGTTCTATTGATTGTGGTTTACATATGCGGGAATTATGTTATCTTTGTTATGAGGAATTCTAGAGCGTAAAGACAGTAGTTTCCTTCTCTTTTTCTCTAAGGGATTTTCCGGATCATCTTTATTATTTTCTTCTGGATTATATTCTTGAATTTCTGGTATAGTCTTATATCTTGTAATTTCTTATACTGGTTTTTCTCTCGTTCTTGTTTCGAGAATTATCGAGCTTGGCTTATCTTTACGAGTAATCTTTGACTTGCGACATTAGAATCTGTTATGATTATGCTTCTGGCTCGACTATAGAAGTGCGGGGATTTCAGTGTTGAGATTTCTTTAAAATTCTTGGGATAAAGAATGGTTATTCTGCAAAAGTAAATCTGAGTTATGTGAATTTAAGTTTATTCTCTGGTTTGAGAATACCGTTACGTGTTCTTTGGTAAGTAGTTGTACAGTTAGAAAGAATGAGGTTTTATTCTTGAAAGTATGATATGGAAACATATTAGTTGGATTTCTCTTGTTCGAGAGATGTTGTTATAAGTATAGTTGTCCTGGTTAATAAAGAGACCACATCTATAAAGTTGGAATCATTTGATTCATGTTAGTAAAGTTTCTAAACAATTGATGACTTGAGTATAGAAATGTGGCTATAAATGGTAAATTAAAAAAGTACAGTATGATTCGACTTTTAATTTGGAATTACGGTGAGGATTTGATTTCTGGTTTCTGTTAGTATTATTTCAGAGTAAAAATTTGAGTACTGAGAAACTCTGGGTTATACAGAGAATTGAGTACAGAGTTCACAGCAGTATCTTGTCTATTCTTCCAAAGGATATTGAATTGTCTACAAGGTAAGGCCGATTATCAGATATATTTGAGAATTATGATTGTCAGTAATGGCATTTGATAAAAAAAAAAAGAAGAAAATGAGAAAGGACTAGTATGAATTTCATACCGGGATGTCTCTCTTCTCCAGGTAAATAAGAGATACCAATTGGATTGATGATAGTAGTCCACATGACTATTTTGGTATATACAGAGGTATTTTTAGATGGATTTGGACGAGTTGTGTTTCTAAGCTTATAGCTCTTAGAATGTCAGTTTTCAGTATTTCAAATTAAGTCGAGACTCTTATGGTAATTGTGGAAAGGTTACGAAAATCCTAAGTATGAGCTTGAGCTGAGTTGTAATGTAAGTTGTGAGAAAAAGATATAAGTGACTCGTGAAAGTTAAGAGCAACTTTTTCTGTTAAGATTTTCGAAGATGAAAATCCCTAAAGCGGGGAACACATTGTAACAGGCCGATTTTGGGCCTAGTCGGAACAGTGGTTTTGGAACCACTATTTCAAGGCCATAGAAAATTATTTTGATGTTATTTTATGTGTTATAATGAAATTTTATAAGTGCATGTAAATTTTGGTAAGTTAATTTTAGCGATTTCTAGTCCAATTTCGAAAAAGGACTAAATCGCGTGAAAGGTAAAAGTTGTGTTTTGATGCCTAAGGCGTTAAATTGCTTTGTGTTTCAAATTGGGGGACTTTAAAGTGAAATTAGACCCCTAAATAAAGCATGATCGGTCATGGGGGACAAAAATTGTTGAAAAGTCAAAATTAGGTGAAATTGGTCACCAATTTTGACTAGTTTTATTATTAACAAATCGAAAAGAAAAACCTATCATTTTTCTCTTCTCCTCCACCGAAATATGCAGCAAAGAAAGGGTTTTGAGAGCTTGAAACTTTCAGCCTCTTAGTTTCTCTTCTAGTAAGTGATTTTAATGCTTTTTCTTGAAGATTTTTACATTTTTATAACCCCTAGAGCATGAGCTTTCAAATGATGGGTCAAGTTTGCAAAATGATAAAGAGTCTAGGGATTTACCATGAATATATATGTGTTGTTTTTTGAGCTTTTATGGAAGAATATGAATTGTAGTTGTCTAATAAACAACTTTTGTGAAGGAAATTTGCATGAAAATACCTTAAAATGGTTATTATGCAAAGTTGTAAAATGGGTTGTTAATGTGTGTAATAATGATTTTTGTGAGTTGCCATAGTTATGAAAATGGTTCACCTAGGCTTAAAGAGTAAATAAATTGAATAAAAATCATTTTTCGAGCCTAGGGGTAATTTGGTAATTTTGGCAAAATATAGGGGCAAAATTGTAAAAATTACCCAAGTGTGTCAATGAACTAATTTGATTAGTACATTGTTTTAATAAGTTTAGTGTGATGTTATAGATGATGAAAATCTAGGTTTGGACTTAGAACGGAAAGAAATCAATTAAGAGATGATTACGTCTTTTTCACCTTTGTCGTATCGAGGTAAGTTCGTATGTAAACAATACCATGCTATACATGTATTTAAATGTTATCATTACATGAATTGTACAGATATTAATTGTATGTGATTAATAGAAATACGATAAGATAAAGCCTTAATAGATGAGGAAAAATCCCGTTTGAACCTTAAGAATAGAATAGGATACGAGTGACATGTCACTAGGAATTATGAGTCTAGATGACTAGCTCGAGAGTGAGCATTTATATGTGATGAGATATGTGGTAAATTTAGTTACAATTGAGGCACTTATGTGAAAAGGTTCTTTCCGAGTATCCAATTAGTATTCCAAGTGTTCAACAGGTAATCCGAGGAAAGAGTTGATGATGGTTCCACTGAGGTAAGTCATTGGTGAGTATATACATGAGTTATGTTACGAGTTGTACAGGTATGTACACTAAGCTTATGAGAATATCTTGATATGTGATGATCTATGATGCATAAATATGTGTTCTTACCATGATGGATGAAATGATGTGTATTAATTTTGTAAACAGTGATTATGAATGAGTAACTTAGCCTTGATAGATTTGAGTTATTGCAGTGGTGTAACTTTGAAAATACACTAAAAATAGTGGAAAATGAGTTAGAAGTGAATAAAATATGGGAATAAATCATATTGAGTCTAGTTTGTTATAAAAGAAACCATGTAAGCAAAGGAATTTCCTATAATAAGATTCATTGATGAGTTAGTAACTGATGCAAGATTAAGTGATTGGTAAATAGTTAATAACGTCTCATGAATGGGTTGTGGATATGATTATGTATGCCTAGTGATAGACATAAGGTTTGTGACGTAATGATAGTTATGACAAGTATGTGGTAATGATGTGAGTAAATTCTATGATATTTATTGCATAAGAAATTAACATGAGCATAACGTGTTTGTAGATGTTTAAGAGCTCATTTATGCCATGGTGTATGTTATTGGATAGGTATTTGTGCATACTAGCCTTATAATTGTCTACATGGGTAGACACACGGCGTGTGTGACAGCCTTAAAACGACCCTAGTCGGAATGTGGTTTCGGGACCACAAAACCGAGGCATAAAAATAATTTGATATTTATTTTGATGCCTATAATATGTGTTAACTCATGTGTGACATTTTTGATGCTTTAATTTAGAGTTATAAATGTGAATTTCACTAGAAAGGACCTAGTAGTAAACTTTAAAAGTATGAGGGGAAATGTGTGATGACTAGTTGATCATGCATGCAAAATGAGGGTTTGCATGTCAATTTCCCTTTTATTAGCTAATGGCCGCCATGACAAAGGAGGATGGGCAAAACATGTCATAGACATGTTTTGTTGGTGCATCATGGGTGAAAAAAATAAATTAATGAGTATGGGTAATAAAGAATGGAAAAAAAGAGAAAAAATGGTCTCATGCATGCCCATTGCCGTGAGTTGAGGAGAAAGAAAGAAGAATTTTTGTTCATCATTTTCATTTCCTTTGGGCTGAAAATTCTAAGGAAGAAGGAAGGAATTCTTGTTTCATGTTGGTTTGGAAGAGGTTTAGGAGGAGGTTTGGCCATACTTGTACCTAGATTAAGGTATGTTTGAGGTTGTGCCATGAGATTCATGCATGTATTTTTTTTGTTGCTAGCTTGAGCTCTAATAAATCCATGGTTCAAATCTTTGCTAAGTCATGGGGATGATATTCGCCAAGGTGGATTTTGTGTTAATGTCATTGCATGCTAGATGTGAAGCTTGTTAATGATACTTGTGATGGTGGGTTGATGACTCTTAAATCCTATTTTTTTAGCGCTTTGAGTGAGACACTAAGTTCTTTGTTTAACCATGACCAAATTGAAACGGTATGGTGTTGTGGTGTATTCGGCCATGGTATATCCATAAGTATGATTCATGCATGTTGCATGGTAGGTAAGATTTGAGCTTTGGATATGTGTTTATATTTGGATATAAGCAACTTGAGATTCGGCCCTTGCACCTATATGTATATATGTTTGCACATGATGTATTGGTATGACATATATACTATTTCAAGGTATATATTTGCTTGTGATGATGTTTGGTTATGAAGTAAATGAGAGATGTGTATTGAGCTACAATATGTAATGCGTTAGTTAGTAAAATGTATGCTGTTTTGTGTGGTATTAAGTGTATAATTGGCCTCAACATGGACATGCATATTCGCCACATGAAGGGGGGTTGGTGTGCATGCATTCGGTTAGAGGCAAGCATATTGATGCCTATTCTTGGCTTGGAAAATTCGGCTAAGGAGAGTACTAACTAATGTGTTGAATTGATTCGTGATTTCGCATACATGTGACTCTAATGTCTAATGTATATAAGGGCTAAGTACCTTGAGCTTCACTTTGATGTTTGAATGAATTGTATTGAATTGCTTGTTGTGATTAAAATTGTGCATGACCATTGTGTATTTGAGCTAAAGGATGGCCATATGACCATTTAAACTCCTTGTCATATTCGCCATAAGCTATCATAATGAGATTTTAATAAGTTAAATTTGTGTGAATTAGCTCAAGAGCTTAGAGGACCACAGTTGGATAAGGAAAGGAAAAGTGATCGAATAGTCGTAAATCGCTCGACAACATCCGAGGTAAGTCTTGAGTAATGACCCTACTTGAATTATATTGAAATGATTTGTCTTATTATGGCGGACAAGTAGAATGTGCGTAGGGATTAAGTTATAAAGTCAATTGAAATCATGCTCTTTGTGTGTGGCTATTGAGCTGAAATTGGAAAGGTTTGATAAATGTTTTGTGTTTGAGCCTTAGTAACGAGAATGAAATATGGATGTGTCGTGATTATTGATATATGTGTACATGAGCATTTGAATGATACCGGGCTAAGTCCCAAGGCATTTATGCTAGCGATTATATCCGGCGAAGACCAAGGCATTCGTATGAAGTTGTTATATCCGGGCTAAGACCAAGGCATTTGTGCAAGTTACCAAACCGGGTTAAGACCAAGGCAATTGTGCTTGTGGTTATATCCGCTAAATTCAAGAAGCTCGGGTTGAAGGTGAGCGTTTTGGTGCTGTAATAAATTCAATTAATACGCTCGAAAACCCATACGATAAGGTATGTTTACATGTGCATCGGAAAAGTCGATTCGCTTGAAATAGTATTCGCTCAATCGACTAACGAACTTTCGGCTCTTAGATAGGTTGAGACCTTGTGTGTATATGTTGATGAAGTGTGAAGTAAGTATGATTATGAGAATGTGTATTAATAAAGTGATTCATTTAGCTATGTGAATGTGATACTTTAGTCAAAGCTGATTTCATTACTTGAGACTTACTAAGCATTAAAATGCTTACCCCGCTGCTTTGGCTCTCTGCTTTATAGATTTTGCTCGTTAGCTATCGGATTCGGGATCATCAAGTCGAAGTCATCCACACTATCAAAGTCCCTTTTGGTACAAATTTTGGTTGAACTTTGAAATGGCATGTATAGGACTACTCTTTCGCTTGTTGGTCATAGACCCTTTGATTTTGTATAAATTTGGATAGCCATGCGAAAATGGCTTATATACACTTTGGCATGGTATCATAATCATTTCAGTATGTTGTTCATTAAGAGGTATGGAAATGTTTGGAAACGATTAGCCATTGGGATGGTTAATCATGATCATTCCTTGTGCCATGTATGCTAAAAGGGCTAGTTGAATCAAAGAAATTATGAAGTAGGTAAAGGTCACCTTGAAAACAGATGCTGACAGCAGCAGTGATGTGGATGTGAAAATCACTAAAAATAGTAGGAATGGAATTAAATAGTGAATAAATTATGAAAATGAACCTTGATGAATCTACTTTTATATGGAAGAAACGAAACGGTCATATGAGTTATATGTTAAGAGATATTAAAGTTCTCGTGAAACAGGGCCAGAACGGTTTCTGGATCCCTGTTCCGACTTTGGAAATTTATTGTATATTAACCAGAGATAATTAGGAGTCATGTCATATATGTATAGATTCCTCTTTGAGTCTAGTTTCTATAGAAACAAACGGTATCAGTATTGAAGCCCTGTACAGGAGATATCCAAGTCGTAATGCGTGAAGGTCAGTGTAGTCGATCCCTGTAACAGGGGAGACTTTAACTAATAAACTGTACTAATTGGCCAGACCAAAAATTCTAGAAAAAAATTTTTGGATGGACATATGAGTCTAATTTCAGGGAAAAATTACGAAACTGATTTTCGAGCTTTGAAACTCAAGATATGATTTTTAAGGCGACAGTGATGCAGTAACCAGCTTGTCTCGGAAAGATTTTAAATGGTGTGAAAATGATTAAGTCAAGTTTGTGTGCACCTTGTGTTCGACTCGATGTGGACTCGAGTGCACGGGTGTTACAATTTTATTGGTATCGAGCTACGGTTTAGTCGATTCTAGGACTACCGTAATGCGTTTGGGTCTAGCTATACATGCCATTTTATTTGATTATTTGATAGTGTGGTGATTTCTGACGTTTGAATTTGTGTTTATTTATAGTAATGGATCCCGATCCCAACCGAGCGATACCTGATGATGTGGAGAGTGTGGCCCCTGCTGCCGCACAAGGGACAACGCCGGCGGACTCTCAACCTGTTGCTAGCAATCCAAATGATGAGGCTAGGCAAGCTTTCTATAGCGTGATGAATGATTGGTTCAATCAATACATTCGAACTAACACGGCTGTTCCACAACCTCCATTCCCGACTAACACAACCCCGCACCTACAATGCCTCCCAGAATCGACCAAATAAGGTCCAATAAGCCCCAATTGATGTAATCCAAAACATGGGGCTCTTGAATTTAAAGCTACGGATAGCGATGATGCCGAGCAAGTTGAATTTTGGTTGGACAACACTATCCGGCACTCGATGAGCTATCTTGTACACCGATGAATGCCTAAAGTGTACTATCTCCTTGCTACGTGATTCGCCTACTATTGGTGGTGTACTCGACTCACATTGTGCCCCGAGAGCAAGTAACTTGGGAGTTTTTCCAAACCGAGTTTCGGAAAAAGTATATCACCAAAGATTTATGGATAAAAACGGAAGGAATTTCTTGAACTTAAACAAGGTTCCATGTCGGTTACATCGACTATGAACGAAAATTTGTGAGGCTTAGCCAGACGCACGGAATGCATTTCTTGAAGTCGTGATGTGTAAACGCTCAAGATGGATGAATGATGATATAAAGTCTGTATGTTGGCATTTTGGAAACCGAGAGTTTGTGGCTCTTGTCGAGCGAGCGTGCAAAGCCGAGGAGCTCAAGATGGAGAAAAGAAAAGTGAAGTGGGAGCAAGGGAGTTTCAGAAGAGGTCTTGGGAAGCCCTTCCCACGATCATCAAAGAAATTTAGAGATGGCTTAGGCCGGTCTAGAGACACCGGGCTTTTCTAGACGAGATCGCGACCGACCCCTGTGACCACACGAGTCACTTCGATCGCCGATGGTGGAAATGATCGTCGAGAGAGAACGGAGTGCCGATTGTGGCAAATGGCATTCGAAGTTGTAGATTCCGTGACCGCTCTGTTACAAGTGCGGAGCGATTGACCACTTCATTAAAGATTGCCCAAGGTTGTCGAGCAGAATGTAGATCGAGTGGGAAACCGGGCGCTACCACCGCTTGAGGTAGACCATCTAGAAATACGGCAATGCTAGTGGTGGTCGAGAGGATCTAGAGATGCTACGACCAGATCCGAGGCTCGCGCTCTGCTAGGGCTTATGCCATACTGCGACGTGAGTATGCTTCCTCGCCGAGATGTTATTACCGGTACTTTCACTCTCTTTGATACTAATGTGATTGCTTTGATTGACCCGGTTCTACTCATTCTTATATATGCGAAACCTTAGCATCCAAAGAAGACTTTACCTATTGAGTCTCATCGAGTTCGTAATTCGGTGTCAAATCCCTTGGGTCGTTACGTGCTTGTCGACAAAGTGTGTAGGAAATGCCCCGAGAATTGAGGTTCTGCTTTCCGCGGACTTGATGCTTTTGCCGTTCGATGAATTTGATGTTATTCTTGGTTTGGATTGGTTGACCGTGCATGATGCGGTTGTGAATTGCAAAAGCAAGACTATTGATTTGAGGTGCGTAAATAACGAGATGATCCGAGTTGAGTCTACGGACTTGAAGGGGTGCCGGTGTAATATCATCAATGTTGGCCCGTAAATATGTAAGAAAAGGGTGCGAAGCATACCTTGCGTATGTACTTGATGATAAGGAGTTAGAAACAAAACCGAATCATGTGGGTGGTTTGTGAATACCGGATATTTTTCCGAAGAATTACTGGGTTTGCCACTGTTCGGAGATAGAGTTTGGTATTGAGCTTGTACAGGACCACACCGATTTCGATAGCTCCGTATCGTATGGCACCAACGGAATTGAAGGAGTTGAAAGCTCGGTTGCAAGAGTTGGTGGATAGAGGTTTTGCTCGCTTGAGTTTTTCACCTTGGGTGCACGGTGTTGTTTGTGAAAAGAAGGACGGAACCATGAGGTTGTGCATCGACTATCGTCGACTTAATAAAGTGACAATAAAGAACAAATATCCGTTCTGCAGATCGATGATTTGTTCGATCAACTCAAGGCGACCTCAATGTTCTCAAAATAGTTTGAGATCGGGCTATTATCGATCGCGAATCCGAGATTGAGACATACCCAAACCGCCTTGAGCGAGATATGGTCACTACGAGTTCTTAGTGATGCCGTTTGGGCTCACTAATGCCCTCGCGGTATTTATGGATTTGATGAATCGGATCTTGAGACCATATTTGGATCGGTTCAGTAGTTGTGTTCATTGACGACATCTTGGTCTATTCAAGAGATGAGACCGAACATGCGAGCACCGAGATTAGTGTTGCAAATATTACGGATAAGCGGTTATATGCTAAGTTCAGCAAGTGTGAGTTACGGTTAAGAGAGGTTAGCTTCTTGGGTCATGTGGTATCTGTGATCGGTATTCGAGTCGACCGAGCAAAATTTCACCATACTTAATCGGAAGCCTCCAAGAAATATTACCGAGGTTCGAGCTTTTGGGACTTGCGGTTACTACCGACGGTTTGTAAAGGATTCTTGATGATAGCCACACCCATGACTAAACCGCTTCGAAAGATGTCAAGTTTGAATGGACGGAAAAGTGTCGAAAAGTTTCGATCAATTGAAAACTCATTTGACGGAAGCTCCAAGATTAGTGCAATTTTAATCGGCAAAGAGTTTGTCATCTATAGTGACGCCTCCTACTTGGGTTAGGTTGCGTATTGATGCAAGAAGGTCGAGTTGTGGCCTATGCGTCGAGACAATTAAAGCCACATGAGAAAAATTATCCACCCATGATCTCGAATTGGTCGCCATCGTATTTGCCTTAAAGATATGGCGACATTACTTATTTGGTGAGAAGTGCCATGTGTATTCGGATCACAAAAGTCTCAAATATTTGATGACTCAAAGAGACTTAAATCTGCGACAAAGACGTTGGCTTGAGTTGTTAAAAGATTATGAGCTTGTCATTGATTATCACCGGGAAAGGCTAATGTGGTTGCGGACGCCTTAAGCGAAAATCACCTTTGCTTTGCTACGAGCTATGAATGTACACTTGTCTATTCTACCCGACAATGTGTTAATAGCCGAATTAAAGGCCAAACCATTATTGACTCATCAAATTCGTGAAGCTCGTAAAGTTGACGATGAGTTGGTTGCAAAGCAGGCCGAGTGTGTTTGAACAAGGAATCGGAGTTTCAAATTGATGATGAAGATTGTTTGAGGTTCAGAAGTCGTCTGTGTGTTCCAAAGAATTCGGAACTTATTTCGATAATTCTGAACGAAGCCCATTGTAGCCGAATGGCAATCCACCCGGGGAGTAAGAATATGTACAACGATTTGAAACGTCAGTTTTGGTGGCATGGTATGAAACGAGACATCTCCGGCTTTGTTCTGAGATGTTTAATATGTCAACAAGTGAAAGCAGAACATCAAGTGCCTTCAGGGTTACTTCAGCCGATCACGATACCTGAGTGGAAATGGGATCGAGTCACAATGGACTTTGTGTCCGGACTGCCATTGTCAGCAAATAAGAAGGATGCGATTTGGGTTGTTGTTGATAGACTGACTAAGTCGGCTCACTTTATCCCAGTGCGTACGGATTTTTCATTGGATAAACTAGTTGAATTGTACGTTTCTCAGATTGTGAGATTACACGGGGTACCGATTTACATTGTGTTGGATAGAGATCCGAGATTCACCTCGCGATTTTGGAAGAAATTGCAAGAAGCTTTGGGTACCAAGTTGCATTTCAAGACCGCCTTTCACCCCAAACCGATGGTCAATCCGAGCGGATAATTCGGATACTTGGGGATATGTTGAGATGTTGCATCCTCGAGTTCGGTGGTTCATGGGAACGGTATTTACCTTTGATTGAATTCGCACAACAATAGTTTTCAATCAAGTATTAAGATGGCGCCTTACGAGGCTTTGTACGGGCGTAAATGCCGTACACTATTGTTTTGGACCGAGCTCGGTGAAAGCAAAATTTTCGAGTGGATTTGATTAAAGATCTTGAATGTAAAGTAAAGGTAATCCGTGAAAGTCGAAGGCGGCCACGGATCGTCGTAAATCGTCTGCGGATTTGAAACGAAAGGACATTGAGTATCGTGGGAGATAAAGTGTTTCTTAAAGTTTCGCCTTGGAAAGAGATACTCGATTTGGCCGTAAGGGCAAGTTGAGCCGAGATTCATTGGGCGTCTGAAATCTCGAACGAGTTGGCCCGATTGCGTATCGCTTGATTTTGCCCCCGAACTCGAAAAGATTCACAACGTCTTCCATGTTTCAATGCTTCGACGCTATAGATCGATCCGTCGCACGTAATTAGTCCATCGAGGTTGAAATTCAAGCCGATATGAGTTATGAAGAAGAACCGATTCGTATCCTAGCTCGTGAAGTGAAAGAGTTGAAACAAAAGGGTTCCGCTAGTGAAAGTGTTATGGCTCAAACACGGGATAGAAGAAGCTACTTGGGAACCCGAGAACTCTATGAAAGAGCGATATCCAAATCTATTTACGGTAAGATTTTCTGGGACGAAAATTTCTTAAGTGGGGAGAGTTGTGATGACCTTAAAATGACCCTAGTCGGAATGTGGTTTCGGGACCACAAAACCGAGGAATAAAAATAATTTGATATTTATTTTGATGCCTATAATATGTGTTAACTCATGTGTGACATTTTGATGCTTTAATTTAGAGTTATAAATGTGAATTTCACTAGAAAGGACCTAGTAGTAAACTTTAAAAGTATGAGGGGAAATGTGTGATGACTAGTTGATCATGCATGCAAAATGAGGGGTTTGCATGTCAATTTCCCTTTATTAGCTAATGGCCGCCATGACAAAGGAGGATGGGCAAAACATGTCATAGACATGTTTTGTTGGTGCATCATGGGTGAAAAAAAATTAATGAGTATGGGTAATAAAGAATGGAAAAAAAAGAGAAAAAATGGTCTCATGCATGCCCATTGCCGTGAGTTGAGGAGAAAGAAAGAATAATTTTGTTCATCATTTTCATTTCCTTTGGGCTGAAAATTCTAAGGAAGAAGGAAGGAATTCTTGTTTCATGTTGGTTTGGAAGAGGTTTAGGAGGAGGTTTGGCCATACTTGTACCTAGATTAAGGTATGTTTGAGGTTGTGCCATGAGATTCATGCATGTATTTTTTTGTTGCTAGCTTGAGCTCTAATAAATCCATGGTTCAAATCTTTGCTAAGTCATGGGGATGATATTCGCCAAGGTGGATTTTGTGTTAATGTCATTGCATGCTAGATGTGAAGCTTGTTAATGATACTTGTGATGGTGGGTTGATGACTCTTAAATCCTCTTTTTTCGCATTTTGAGTGAGACACTAAGTTCTTTGTTTAACCATGACCAAATTGAAACGGTATGGTGTTGTGGTGTATTCGCCATGGTATATCCATAAGTATGATTCATGCATGTTGCATGGTAGGTAAGATTTGAGCTTTGGATATGTGTTTATATTTGGATATAAGCAACTTGAGATTCTACCCTTGCACCTATATGTATATATGTTTGCACATGATGTATTGGTATGACATATATACTATTTCAAGGTATATATTTGCTTGTGATGATGTTTCGGTTATGAAGTAAATGAGAGATGTGTATTGAGCTACAATATGTAATGCATTAGTTAGTAAAATGTATGTTGTTTTTGTGTGGTATTAAGTGTATAATTGGCCTCAACATGGACATGCATATTCGGCCACATGAAGGGGGGGTTGGTGTGCATGCATTCGGTTAGAGGCAAGCATATTGATGCCTATTCTTGGCTTGGAAAATTCGCTAAGGAGAGTACTAACTAATGTGTTGAATTGATTCGTGATTTCGTACACATGTGACTCTAATGTCTAATGTATATAAGGGCTAAGTACCTTGAGCTTCACTTTGATGTTTGAATGAATTGTATTGAATTGCTTGTTGTGATTAAAATTGTGCATGACCATTGTGTATTTGAGCTAAAGGATGGCCATATGACCATTTAAACTCCTTGTCATATTCGCCATAAGCTATCATAATGAGATTTTAATAAGTTAAATTTGTGTGAATTAGCTCAAGAGCTTAGAGGACCACAGTTGGATAAGGAAAGGAAAAAGTGATCGAATAGCCGTCGAAATCGTTCGACAACATCCGAGGTAAGTCTTGAGTAATGACCCTACTTGAATTATATTGAAATGATTTGTCTTATTATGGCGGATGTAGAATGTGCGTAGGGATTAAGTTATAAAGTCAATTGAAATCATGCTCTTTGTGTGTGGCTATTGAGCTGAAATTGGAAAGGTTTGATAAATGTTTTGTGTTTGAGCCTTAGTAACGAGAATGAAATATGGATGTGTCGTGATTATTGATATATGTGTACATGAGCATTTGAATGATACCCGGGCTAAGTCCCGAAGGCATTTATGCTAGCGATTATATCCGGGCGAAGACCCGAAGGCATTCGCGTGAGTTGTTATATCCGGGCTAAGACCCGAAGGCATTTGTGCAAGTTACCAAATCCGGGTTAAGACCCGAAGGCAATTGTGCTTGTGGTTATATCCGGCTAAATTTCGAAGAAGCTCGGGTTGAAGGTGAGCGTTTTGGTGCTGTAATAAATTCAATTAATACGCTCGAAAAACCCATACGATAAGGTATGTTTACATGTGCATCGGAAAAGTCGATTCGTTTGAAATAGTATTCGTTCAATCGACTAACGAACTTTCGGCTCTTAGATAGGTTGATACCTTGTGTGTATATGTTGATGAAGTGTGAAGTAAGTATGATTATGAGAATGTGTATTAATAAAGTGATTCATTTAGCTATGTGAATGTGATACTTTAGTCAAAGTGATTTCATTACTTGAGACTTACTAAGCATTAAAATGCTTACCCGTTGCTTTGGCTCTCTGCTTTATAGATTTTGCTCGTTAGCTATCGGATTCGGGATCATCGAAGTCGAAGTCATCCACACTATCAAAGTCCCCTTTTTGGTACAAATTTTGGTTGAACTTTGAAATGGCATGTATAGGACTACTCTTTCGTTTGTTGGTCATAGACCCCTTTGATTTTGTATAAATTTGGATAGCCATGCGAAAATGGCTTATATACACTTTGGCATGGTATCATAATCATTTCGTATGTTGTTCATTAAGAGGTATGGAAATGTTTGGAAACGATTAGCCATTGGGATGGTTAATCATGATCATTCCTTGTGCCATGTATGCTAAAAGGGCTAGTTGAATCAAAGAAATTATGAAGTAGGTAAAGGTCACCTTGAAAACAGATGCTGACAGCAGCAGTGATGTGGATGTGAAAAATCACTAAAAATAGTAGGAATGGAATTAAATAGTGAATAAATTATGAAAATGAACCTTGATGAATCTACTTTTATATGGAAGAAACGAAACGGTCATATGAGTTATATGTTAAGAGATATTAAAGTTCTCGTGAAACAGGGCCAGAACGGTTTCTGGATCCCCTGTTCCGACTTTGGAAATTTATTGTATATTAACCAGAGATAATTAGGAGTCATGTCATATATGTATAGATTCCTCTTTGAGTCTAGTTTCTATAGAAACAAACGGTATCAGTATTGAAGCCCTGTACAGGGAGATATCCAAGTCGTAATGCGTGAAGGTCAGTGTAGTCGATCCCTGTAACAGGGGAGACTTTAACTAATAAACTGTACTAATTGGCCTGACCAAAAATTCTAGAAAAAAATTTTTGGATGGACATATGAGTCTAATTTCATGGAAAAATTATGAAACTGATTTTCGAGCTTTGAAACTCAAGATATGATTTTTAAGGCGACAGTGATGCAGTAACCAGCTTGTCTGGAAAAATTTTAAATGGACTGTGAAAATGATTAAGTCAAGTTTGTGTGCACCTTGTGTTCGACTCCAGTAACGGACTCGGGTACGGGGTGTTACAGCGTGTGTCTAGACTGTGGGTGACACACGATCTGCCCCCATGGGCATGTGTCATGGCCGTGTTTTAAAGTCAGTGTTGCACATGGGCTAAGGGCACGGGCGTGTCCCAAGCCACACGGGTTCGTGTGACTACACAGTCTATACCCACATGGGCGTGTGGAGCCGTAAAACATGAGATTTTTCAAGTTTTTCTTAAGTTCTTGGTTTAGTCCCAAATTGCCTCTAATGTATGTTTTGGGCCTCGTGAGCCCGTTTAAGGGACAAAATGTATGCTAAATGAAAAGTTTTAAATTGATCAAAATTTTACGTCCCTGTTTTATATAATTGGTTAAGTTTATGTTAGGTGACACCTCGAACCATGTCTCGGCGTCAGATACGGGCGAAGGGTGTTACACACATGGCTGTGTAACATAGCCGTGTGTCACACACAGTTGAGACACACGCCTGTGTCTCTACCCATTTGGACAAAAATAGGCCATTTGTAAAGCCAATTTGCCACCCTTTTCTCATGTATACAAATCAACCTAAATGGTACTGTTTCAAGACATTTATAAGCAACCAAAACCAGCTAATTGATAAACCGTAATTTATACATATTTTTACCCCATTTTTAACGCATTTTATGGATGATTTCCCATTCGAATTGGCGAATTCGATGCTCCTAATGCTTTAATTTCATGTTTTATACTTAGGAGAGCATAAGAGAGCGAAAGGAACGACAAACGGGTAAAAATGGAGAAAATGGACCAAAGTACGAAATCAACACAGCCAAGACTTCCTCACACGGGTAGACAACACGGCCGTGTCAATTTGGCAGATTCAAAGCACGATTCACACGGGCATGTCACACGGGCGTGTCCCTGCCGAGCCCAAGTTGAGTCCAATTCAGAAAAGGCCAATTTTGAGGGCTTCTAGGCATTCTAAAGCCTATAGATACACCCTAGAGTAGGAAAATAAGGAGAGACATGGAGAGGAAGGAAGGAATTACTCGAAGGAAGCTGATTGATCCATCTCAGAAGCCGGAGTCACCATCAAGACTGAAGATCTCCCCTCAATTTCCCTTCAGGAGTTTTGGGTTTTCTTTATGCTTTGTATTCGTTATTCTTCTAAGATGTTTTCTTTTTTAGTTATGAACTAAATCCCCTAAATACCTAAGGGGAACGAAACCTAAGACGAATCTTGTTATTATTTTCTGAATTGTATGATAAATATTTAACTTGTTCTTAATTATGTGCTCTTAATTCTTGTTTTCAAGATAAGCTCTTATTCAAAGGAGGAATAAACCCTGTCTAAGAGTACATTTGTCATAATTAAGCCGAGTTGTTTGCACGCCTAGACATAGGGTGACAAAATTTTACTGGATTAGGGTGAAACCTAATAAGGGGATCCATATATCGAGTTAGTGCAACCCTAGGATGTTAATTAGAGAAAAGTCTCAATTATTAAATCTAGGGATTAGACGTTATTAGTCTTGAATAGGGATAATAACATAACTTAGGGATCTCTACGGAACAAGTTAAATGAATAAATCGTCCGATTCGGAGCCAGAATAACAAGTACAATCTAGGTGGATTTTTCCTTAGGTATTGTCTTAATTCAATCATTTTCCAAAAGTAATCCCCCAATTCCATTCTCTGTGAATTCTTAGATTAGTTTATTAGTTAGTTAAGACAAAACCCCTTTATTCTTAGGCTAGATAATAAAAAGACAGTCATTAACTAGTACTTTTAGTTCCTTTGGGTTCGACAATCCGGTTTTGCTAAAACTATACTACTGTTCGATAGGTACACTTGCCTGTATCGCGATAATAGTTAGTTTCAAGAACAATTAATTATAAATATTTAAAACATATCACACAAAATCACGCGATCACTAATTTATACACATATCAGGCCATCTATACACAATCATTTCAACTACTCAATTCCACAACCAAAACATACCAAAAATCATTAAACTTGTATAACTTCTAAATGCATTTCATCATCACTTTATCACCTATTTCATGCTACAAATCTTACCATTTCAACATCACATAATCAAGCGACAACACATAAGGCATTATATACATCTCATGTATTACATATTAAGCACATAACTTAAGCCAACTTATATGGCTAAAAATATACAAATATTTATATTATTAACAAGCCAAATCACATGGCTAACATTATAGCTCAAAACGTACCAATATCACACTAGCCTATACATGCCATTTACCATATATACAAAGCTTTCAAAGTACCAACAAAATGATCGAGAGTGTGACGGTGCTCCTGACGATCCTCAAGTCCAAGCTAGCTTTGACTATCTATAAAACATAGACAAATAACACACAGTAAGCTTCATAGCTTAGTAAGTTCGTAGTTAAGCAATTCAATTCATCAGATAATATAATTCAACCATTTACACATTACCAAATCAACATTACATTAACACAAACCATATTCATGTCTCAAACATTAATTAAATACCATTTCATTAAAATTTCTCAATTTAGTACTTGAATAGATTCCATACATACCCGTATCACCTCGTACTAACCTCTTTCTCAACCATGACATTTATTTATCAGTTGAATCATTAGGGTTAGAAGTTAGATACTCAAGAATCGCAATAGATAAGTACCTATACCATTGCCTATATCCAAATCAAGGGAACTTATCCCGGAGTACCTATACCATGACTCGTAGCCAAATCAAGGTAACTCCTCTCAAAATACCTATATCATGGGCCGTAGCCAAATCAAGGTACTATTCGTACCTGAAGTGCCGATATCATGGCCCGAAGCCAATGCATTAACTTAATGACATTACATTAGCATCACAATTATACCTAAGGTTTAACCGGGAAGTTTCGCTTGTCAGTTTCATCGTCGAACACTTCCGTATAGTCCTATTCACAATTCCAAACATTATCCAAAATCTTATAAATACATTTCATGCAATATCAAAGCATATAACATCCATTTATAATGAAATTGACACCTACGAACTTACCTCGGTAGTAGAAACAACGAAAGTCGATTAATTGAGTACTTTGTTCTTACCTCGATATAAGTCCGAGTTCCTCTTTTCTTGATCTATATGTATTCAAAATTAAATCATTTAATCACCTATTCATTCAATTACATCCAAAAATATACATTTGAGCATTTTTTCAATTTAGCCCCTAAACTTTCATATCTATTCAATATAGTCCCTATTTCACAAATACACGAAATTCACAAAATTCAATTTAACCCATGCTTGGCCAAATTACCATAGTGCCCCTAGCAGCCCATATTTTTCATTTATTGCACAATTTAACCCATCAATTTACACTTTTCTCTATTTAATCCCTAATTGACATTTTCACTAAAAATCACTTTATAAAACATATAATCTATCAACAAAAACTCATTTTCCATCATCAAACTTTCAAGAAATCAGGCATTTATCAATGGCACTTTACAAAATCATCATCAATTCTGAAAATTAAGCCACGGGCTAGCTAGTACTTAAAGGAACGATCACAAAAACATAGAAATCATCAAAAATCGAGATAAAGTCGTTCCTTAATCAAGTTATGAAAATGTCGAACCCTAAATGAGCAACA
Source organism: Gossypium herbaceum (assembly GCA_025502765.1). Lineage (NCBI taxonomy): Eukaryota > Viridiplantae > Streptophyta > Magnoliopsida > Malvales > Malvaceae > Gossypium > Gossypium herbaceum. Next base: position 57,130,804 of record CP106689.1, read on the forward strand.
ATGGTTCTTTTTCTTCTTCAATATTTAGCCAAAGGGAGGAAAGATGGACTAAAACTCATTTTGTTATGTTTTTAATTACCTTATTTACTACATACCAATTTTAACCTTAAAAACATTTAATAACTACACTAAATGGCATGCCATTATCATCCACTACCATAATAATGGTATAATTATCACATAAGGACCTTAACTATAAAGTTCTATAGCTATTAGACACCATTAGCTAATAGAACAACACGTTTGTAACTTAAGCAATTTAGTCCTTTTCTCAAATTAAACATCCAAATGATAAAATTATTTCACGAATTTTTCACACATATATAATCACATGCTGTAAATACCAAAAATAATATTAAAATTTTTTTTTCGACATCGGATTTGTGGCTCTGAAGCTACCATTTCAATTTAGCTAAAACTAGGCTATTACAACTCTCCCCCCTTAAAAATGTTCGTCCCCGAAAATCTTACCAGCGAATAAGTTGGATATTGCTTTGTCATAGCATCCTCGGGTTCTCACGTAGCTTCTTCAACCTCGTGTCAATGCCATAATACTTTCATTAACGCTATTCTTTTATTTCTCAACTCTTTGATCTCACTAGCTAGAATTAGAATCGGTTCTTCAGCATACGACATATCTGCCTGAATTTCAACCTCGTTTGGGGAAATAACATGTGAAGGATCGGATCGGTATCATCAAAGCATCGATACATGAAATCCATTATATATCTTTTCTAACTCAGATGGCCATGTTAGCTGATAAGCAACTAGTCCAATTCACTAGGTAATTTCATACGGCCTGATGAATCACGGACTCAATTTGCCTTTACGACTTAATCAAAGCATTTTATTCCATGGAAATACTTTCAAAAACACTTTATCCCTGATATAAAACTCAATATCTTTCCGTTTCAAATCTGTATACGATTTTTATTGATCTGACGTCACTTTTAAACTATCACGAATCACTTTCACTTTTTATTCAGTCTCTCTAATCAGAATAACCACCTGGATCTTATTCTCACTAAGCTCAATTCAGTATGACAGTGTTCTACATTTTCGACTATATAAAACTTCGTATGGTGCCATCTTTATACTTGATTGAAAACTGTTGTTATATGCAAACTCAATCAACAGCAGATACTTTTCCCATGAACCTTCGAATTCAAGAATGCAACAATGTAACATATCTTCGAGTATTTGTATAACTCGCTCAGATTGACCATCCGTCTGCGGGTGAAATGCGGTACTAAAATGTAATTTTGTACCCAGTGCATCTTGTAGTTTCTTCCAAAATCTCGATGTGAACCTTGGATCTCTATTCGAAACAATAGAAATAGGAACTCCGTGCAACCTTAACTTTTCAAGCGAATAATCTGTACGCACTGGAATGAAATGAGTTGATTTTGTCAATCTGTCAACTACGACTTAGATTACATCTTTCTTTCTCAGAGATAAGGGCAGTCCTAACACAAAATCCATTGTCACTTTATCCCATTTCCACTCAGGAATCATAATCGGTTGGAATAATCTAGACGGTACCTGATGCTCAGCTTTAACTTGCTGACAAATCAAATATTTAGAAACGAACTCTGAAATGTCACGTTTCATACCATGCCACCAATAGAGTTGTTCCAAGTCATTAAACATTTTCGTGCTTCCCAGATGACCAGATAAACGACTACTATGTGCTTCGTTCAAAATCATCTGAATCAACTCTAAATTTCTCAGAACACATATTCGGCCTTTGAATTTTAAACAATCATCGGAATCAACTTGAAACTCTAAATCAGGGTTCGAATCACATTGAGCTCTTTTAACTAACATTTCATTATCAATCTTCTGAGCTTCATAAATATACTGTACAAACAACAGTCTCCCTTTCAACTCAGCTACTATCAACACATCATTACACAAAGCTATTTGAGTGTTCATCGCCCGTAGAGCGAATAGGGATTTTTGGCTCAAAGCATCAGCAACGACATTTTCTTTTCCCGGATGATAATCAATCACCAACTCGTAATCTTTTAGCAATTCTAACCATATCCGCTGTTGCAAATTCAAATCTTTCTAAGTCATCAAATATTTTAAACTCTTATGATCTGAATAAACAGGGCATTTTTCACCGAATAGATAATGGCGTCAAATCTTTAATGCAAACACAATAGCTGCTAACTCTAAATCATGCGTTTGGTAATTCTTTTCATGCAGCTTCAACTACCTCGATGCATAAGCTATGACTTTGCCCTCTTGCATCAAAACACAACCCAGGTCATTCAATGATGCATCACTATAGATCAAAAATTCTTTACCTGATTATGGCTGTACTAACAGTGGTGCTTCAATCAAAAGAGCTTTCAACTAATCGAAACTTTTCTTAAATTTCTCAGACCATTCAAACTTTACATCTTTCTGAAGTAATCTCGTCAATGGAGTCGCAATAATTGAAAAGCCTTTCACAAATCATCTATAATAGCCAGCTAGTCCCAAAAAATTGCGGACCTCAGAAACATTTCTTGGAAGCTTCCAATCTATTATTGCAGAAATCTTGCTTTGATATAATATGCCCCAAAAAACCAACCTCGCGCAACCAGAATTCATATTTACTAAACTTTGCATATAACTGCTTATCTCGAAGAGTTTGCAATACAATTCTTAAATTCTCAGCATGCTCAATTTCATCTTGTGAATATATCAATATGTCATTAATAAACACAACAATAAATCGATCTAAGTACGATATGAAAATACGGTTCATTAAATCCATAAAAACAATAGGTGCATTCATTAGTCCAAAAGGCATAACTAAAAATTCATAGTGACTATACCTAGTTCTAAATGCAGTCTTCGGCACATTAGAGTCTCTAACTCGCAACTGATAATAGCCCGATCTCAAATCTATCTTTGAAAACATTGTAGCCCCTTTCAATTGATCAAACAACTCATCTATTTTGGACAGAGGATATTTATTCTTGATCGTCGCTTTATTAAGCTGTCTGTAGTCTATACACATTCTCATTGTGCCATCTTTCTTTTTCACAAATAACACAGGAGCACCCCAAGGTGAGAAACTCGGTCTTGCAAACCCTTTTTCTGTCAACTCTTGCAACTGAACTTTTAATTCTTTTAACTCTGTCGGTGCCATTCTGTACAGAGCTATCGATATCGGCATTGTACTCGGTATTAACTCAATGCCAAACTCAACCTCTCGATTAGTGGTAAACCCGGTAACTCTTCGAGAAACACATCTAGATACTCACATGCAACTGGCAATGACTCTATCTTCTTTTCAGTCACTTTCATATCAAGCACATAAATAAAATAAACTTCGCAACCCTTTCTCACATATCTCTAACCTAACATCGATGAAATCACTGCTGGCAAACTATTCAGATCATTTGACTCAATACAGACAATCGCATTATTCTGACATCTCAAATCTATCATTTTTCTTTTGCAATTCACAACAGTATCATGCAACGTTAGCCAATCCATACCCAGAATTATATCAAACTCATAAAATGACAACAACATCAAATAGGCCGGAAAGTAAAAATCTCGAATCATTAACGAACAATTCTTGCACATTTTATCAACCAACACACATTTTCTTAAGGTGTTTGATACTCTAATTACAAATTCAGTAGACTCTACAGGAAAAGTCTTACTGGATACTAAATTCACACATATATATGAATAAGTTGATCCTGGATCTATCAATACAATAACTTTAATATCATAGAGAGTAAAAGTACCAGTGATAACATCTGAAGATGACGCTTTTTCGCGAGTGCGAATAGCATAGGCTCGTGCAGGTGCCCTCGCCTCAGACCTCACAACAGAGTCTTTAATCACTCTCTGACTACTACTCACATTTCCTGTGTTTCTAGGTGGTCTACCTCTATTTACAGCATTATTCGGCCTCGTGTTCTGAACATCATCTTTTTCCATCAATTCTGGACAATCCCGCATAAAATGATCCAACGATCCACATTTGTAACATGCTTTATTTCTTTTGCTCCAGTATTAAATGCCGTTGCCCACACTACTAACATTCAGGTTTGTTGTCTCTTACACTGCCAATACTAACTACTGATGTAGCTTGAGCTTTAGAACCAGAGTGTTGTTTAGTACGATTCTTGTTCGAATATTCATTTGAAGCATTTGAGCGATTATACAAATCCCTGGATTTCTTTGAAGAAAATTGATACGACTTACTAATCGATATTTTTCTGGTGTCTCTAGTCACCGAATCTGCTTTTCTCTTTTCTTTTCTAAGATCTTTGGCTTTACAAGCCCTTTCAACTAACACAACAAATTCTTTGATTTCCAGAATCCCAACTAACAACTTTATGTCTTCATTCAATCCATCAACGAATCATTTATACATGATCTTTTCAATAGAAACATATTCCCGGGCATACTTGCTTATTCGTACAAATTCTCTTTCATACTCAGTGACAGTCATTTGACTCTGTTTAAATCCCAGAAACTCATTATGTTTCTGATCAAGAAATCTTTGGCTTATATACTGTTTTTGAAACTCGAATTGAAAGAATTCCCAAGTGACACGTTCCCTCAGAACTACTGATATTCAATGATACACATTGTCTCTTAACAGAGATACCATACATTTGTTACATTCATCAGAAGTATAGGATAATTCATCAAACACTCTGATTGTGTTCTTGAGTCAGAACTCAGCCCTCTCAGCATCATCATCAAATGTAACCCGAAACTCTTCGGCCCCGTGTTTACGTATCTTATCCACTGGCGGCTTATTTAATTGAATCGGATCTAACACTTGAGGCAAAACTTGAACTTGTTGAGGAACAGATAGGGGTGGAGGTTGTTGAGCAGCCGAATTTGTTCGAATGAACTTTGAGAACCACTCACTCATCATTTGGAAGAAGGCTTGCTTTACCTCTCCCTCGTGACTGCTAGTCACAGGTCTAGAGTCAGATTACGCTACCCTTTGAGCAAGAACAGGTGTGTTACTCTCTATATCATCAGCTACGGCTCTTTCGAGATCTATTTACTATATAAAAACACAATTTAACTGTTAGGAATCATCGCACTATCACAGTTTATATATATGGCATCTATAGTTAGACTCACACTCGCTATGTTAGTCTTAGAATCAACTAAACTATAGCTCTAATACCAATAATTGTAACATCCCTAACCCATATCCATCATCGGAATAGGATTATGAGGCATTACCTGATACAAACTCATTTCGATGATGATTCGAGTCATTTAAATTGCCCAATCATGAATTTGAGTAAGACTTGGTTCATTTTAAGATGGATGAAAAAAATAATAGAAAAATTAGACTTCAAACAAGATTTAAAAGAAAGATAATGAAGTATGGGATGGGTGATTTGGCTAAGGGTAGAGAGTGAACCAACAATATTGAGATTGTTAACCCGAGTCTCAAAGTAGCTCTTAGATGGATTTCGATTTTAGGAAAAATTAACAAAGAACCTTGACCCGCTATCTATGCATGATAGGAACCGGAGGTATTAACGAACCTTGACCCGCTATCAAAAGTGACAGGAACTAAAGGTATATGAATGCCATACCAAAGGTGATAAGTTAGGTTTAACAAAGAACAGATTGACACCACAAGAATACTTGATAAGTCAATTTAGTCCCGAAAGAATAAGAAGAATTGAAAATCTCACAAGTTTTAAATTTAGCATAAATCCAACAAAAGCCTTTTTTAAACAAACTAATTACAAAGTATTTATAGTGGTTACATGAGACCTAGCTGAAAAGTCATATGAATTTAGCTTTAATGTGTGATTATGAGCTGATTAAAAACTTAATTATTAAACACAAACTCTTGGAATCTCTAAGCCTAAGTAACAACAACTATTAACATGATTTAATGTTCCAATTCAGCTGTTTTAGTTGATCTTGAATGCTTGGGTAGCCGAATAGACACCAGCAACTTGGTTAATGCTCTCCTTTAATTGTTGTCTATTGCTATTCTTGAATAAATCCTTGGAGAAGAGGAAGAGGCTGCCGAAATTTATTGGTGCATAATGCTCTTCTTTAAATGTTGTAGCAACCCTTGGTATGTAACCGATTCCAACTAAAAAGTTGCATTTAACAGTTTGTAACCGCCCCTTGTACATAACTTATTTCAGCTGAATAGTCACCTACAAGAATTAATAAACACATTAGAAAAACACATTAAACACACTAAACGTAATAAGCTTAGTTAATAAACTGTAACTAAACATATTTAAAACATGTAATATTTGGACATATTAAAAGCATGTGATAAATTAAGGCACATTTAAACTCTGGCTGAAACATATTAAAATTATATATGAACTAACACTTAATTAAAATGACCAGAATTTAGACACATTTATTTAGACTAAACTATATTAACTAACTTAATTAAATAGCTAGCAGCTTTAGAACGCATGGACTAATTGAGCTGAACCAAATTAACCAATTTAGCTAAGCAAGTAATTATTCCAGCAACTAAAATGAAATAATTTAAAATTAAACCCAAAATGAGCAAACAAGCTTATTGAGCTGGAAATGAGCTGAATTGTGCTTAACGAGCTGAGATTAAGCTTCATTTTGCACTTAGCCCCCTCGAGCTTAGGTCACTCTCGATGACGTCAAGTTGTGTCGAAACATGATGCAACCAGGTTTACATCATTCCCTCCCTCTTGAAGATGATTTGTCCTCAAATCGGGCCATTTGCTCAAAAAAAATCTTCAAGATCACAAACCCTTTTGTTTATGATCCAGACAAAATCATTTTCTACAGTTTGAGAACCACAAATGGCTTGGAAAAAAAGAAGGTCATTTGCATGCCCTCTCTCTTTAGGAGGGTACTACCTCACATCATCACCTACAAAAGAACAAAACAAATTAGTGACACGATGAAGGTTAAACATAAAGGAACTTTCTGAGATTTTGTTCACAAATAAACCAATACCAGGATCAAAAATAGAAATCGATCTTACCTTTTTCTTCGATGAAAACAAAACAGATTCACAAAGTATTCGAAGATTATAGTCTCATAAATTAAAATTCCATGGTCCAAATCCCTTGAACAATGATATGGGAAAACATTCACTGGGATCAAAGACAAAGTCTTTTTTCACCATTTCAATTTGACTAGAAAATTTCATAGTTGGTAACTTATGAAGAACATGAAGCACATTAAAGTTAAATCATGCAACACATGTTCAAATATGTTAAAAAATAATATAGAACAACCTCCGGAATCAAAGATTTGATTTTGACTTGGCAGGCCAACAAGATTCACATGTCTCATTTTCAGATTTAAAGACAAAGCAACATACAAGCAAAAATTGTTTACACATTCATTCAAACAAAATTTACGATGCTTGCTTTCTCTCATAGACGATTCATAATAACAAACTCCAGGGTTAAACACATGATTTTGATCATTCTTTCCAAAATGCAACAAGAATTCCTTTTTCATCAAGAAGTCACACACGCCAAATACAGAAGATGTGGGCAAAAACAAATTCATACAATCAAACTTCTTGATTCTCTTTCGAATTGACTTGTAGAGACATGAGTATTTCACACAAGAACTCAAAGATGTATTGGGAACAACACAATCGAATAGATTAATCATCTTACACAAAAAAGTTTTACCAAATGTGTTAAACAAAGAAAATGTGAACATACCAACATTAAAACAACCATATATCTGAAGTTTCATTCGATCAAACTTACACAACCATGTGAAACTTACACAACAAAGCAAAAATGTCTCACCACCATCACAAACAATCGAAATAAGAGTTTTACATGGTAACTTTTTAACACACAAGTTCGAAAATTGTTTGTGCTGATTTATACTTACTTCACCAACACACTTGTCAACGCGGTAATTTTCATTAGCGAAACTTGTCTTGCCATCTTACTTACCTTTAAGCGCCGGTGGACTAGGGTCATCTATGATCTTACCTTTCTCGATCAACTTGAACCGCCTCTCATTAGGAAAATATTGTAGTTGAAGCTCGTCACATGGATATTTAGAAATCTGAAAAGAAGAAATAGAACAAGGACAACTCACATTTGGGTTAGTTAAAACAACACTCACTTTTTCTTGTATTCTCTCATCTTTTCCACTTATTTCTTTTTTAATCTCATGTTCAAATTCTCTCTCTCTTTCAATCTCTTTTATGTTTGAAAACTCAAGGTTACTTGTTTCTGTCACATTTTCGCTCTCTTTTTCAATATGTTTTTCTTGCTCGCACTCTTTTCCTTCTTCAATCTTGAACTCTTTTTGCTCTTTTTCATTCTCTTTTTCTTCTTTACATGCTGGTTCAATTTCATTACAAAAGGAGGACAACAAAAAGGAATCATCAAAATAAGAAACCTTTCGTTGAGAATAAGAGAGGGGATCTTCATACAAAAGGCGATTATCTCTTCGTGATAGATCCTCTGTGGCTGAGTACTTTGACGCTTTTGAAACACGTTCGCTTATTTGTAAGTGATTCCCCACGGATGAATAAGTTGATCCACTTGTAGAGACATATCTACCTTTTCATTTGTCATCTTGGAAGGACTCAAACTTGAAGTTTGCTTTACTTTGTTCTGTACTGTGACAGCCCAAAATTGACCCTAGTCGGGAAGTGGTTTCGGGACCGCTAAACCGAGTCACTGAAATGTTTGAACGTAGTATTTATTGTCTAAAATATGTGTTTATGAATGTGTGAAAGTTTTAAGTTTCGATCTAGTAAATTTCATGTGAATTTAGTCAATAGGACTTGTGTGACACTTTTGAAATGTGATAGGCTAATCTATAAGGATCTAATAGTGCATGTAATCAAAAAGGAGGGCTTGCATGTCAAATTCCCCTAAATCCAAGCCTAGTGGCCGGCCATGACAAAGAAATATGGGCAAAACATGTCATAGACATGTTTTGTTGGTGCATCATGGGTGAAAAAAATAAATTAATGAGCATGGGTAATAAAGAAATGGAAAAAGAAAAAATGGTCTCATGCATGCCCCCATTGCCGTGAGTTAAGGAGAAAGAAAGGAAAATTTTGTTCATCCTTTTTCATCTTCTTTTGGGCTGAAAATTCTAAGGAAGAAGGAAGAAATTCTTGCTTCATATTTGGTTTGGAAGAGGTTTAGGAGGAGGTTTGGCCATACTTGCATCTAAGTTAAGGTATGTTAGATGATGTTCCATGAGATTCATGCATATTTTGGTTGTTAGCTCGAGTTCTACCTAGCCCATGGTTTAAATTTTTCTATGTGATGAGGATGATATTCGGCCAAGGTGGATTTTGTGTTAATGTCATTGCATGCTAGATGTGAAGCTTGTTAATGATACTTGTGATGGTGGGTTGATGACTCTTAAATCTCCTTTTAGCATTTTTGAGTGAGACATTAAGTTCTTTGTTTAACCATGACCAAAGTTGAAATGGTATGGTGTTGTGATGTATTCGGTCATGGTATATCCATAAGTATGATTTATGCTTATTGCATGGTAGGTAAGATTTGTGTTTTGGATTATGTTTATGTTTGGTTATGAGGTAAATGATTGATGCGTATTGAGTTACAATTTGTAATGTATTAGTTAGTAAAATGTATGCCATTTATGTGTGGTATTAAGTATAAAATTGGCCTCAACATAGACATGCATATTCGGCCAAATGAAGTGGATTGGTGTGCATGTATTCGGTTAGAGGCAACCATATTGATGCCTTATCTTGGCTTAGATAATCGACTAAATGGGTAATTAGTGAGGATGGTTGCGAATATACAAACATACATATGCATGTGTAATTGAATTATGAATGTTTAGCAAGATGGTTAAACTAGTTGATTTATTGATTAAGCTCAAGGAGTTAAAGAAGGAGAATCAAGCAAGGGAAAGACGAAGGTCATCGAGTAGCCGACTTGGACTATTTTACCCAACACAAGGTAAGTCACTAAGCATATATTTTGTATTGATTTGAATAGACATAATGTCTATGTAATTATGCCGAAAGGAATGATGAATTTATATACATGTATGTATGTGGTGATGAAAGTATTGAATGAAAGGAAAAGAGGTGAGATGTATTGAGTTGTTGATTTCGGCACTAAGTGTGCGGGTATAAACATTTGTGATCATGAGAATGGCGCTAAGTGTGCAGGTTTAAAACTTGTACAGCACTAAGTGTGCGAGTTTGATCATATAGCACTAAGTGTGCGAGTTGATTATATAGCACTAAGTGTGCGGACTCACTATATGCTTTTGAATCACTATTGACACTGAGTGTGCGACACTTGAGTTGATCACGGACAGCGGATCGGGTAAGTACCTTGAGTTCATGGCTAATAGGCGCTATGTTTATATTTGGGGTTAAGCTTGGTAAGTTTGAACCTATGTGACAATGTAAATTGAAGTCACGTACATAAGAATTATCGTGGAATGAGTGAAAGGTCATGTAGATGTATGATTGTGACGAAAACAAAATGGTGTATAAAAATGCTTCAAATATCCTATTGATTAGTATATGGAATGTGAAGGTGTAACTTGGTATGAGATTGAATCGAAAGGTCTAAGGAACTATGGTATAGTTCGGTTTGAATGGAGTAATTAGCCTCGTTCCATTTTGTTTCCTCTTGCGATAATGTTATTAATGGTTGGTAGTGCATTGCTTATGACTTACTGAGTTATATACTCATTCGGTGTTTGCTTGTCACCTATTTTAGGTTTCTTGGACTCGACTTTTTGCGTATTCGGGACCGTCATCGAAGTCATCACACCAGCTAACAACTTTTGGTATTTTCTTCGTAGTTGGTCTAGGAGTACATTTCGGCATGTATAGGCTGTTATGCTTTGTTGAAATTTGGTATGTAAACTTTTAGCCATGCGAAAATGGCGTAAATGTTTGGTTGGAATTGGTTTTGTGATGTTTGGACACAAATCATGGTTATAATTTGGGACATGCATGATGAATTATTAGTTAAATTAAGGAAAAGTCATGAAATAGGCATGGTTTGTTTTAGTAATAGATGCTGACAGCAGCAGCGACGTGGATGTGAAAAATCACTAAAAATAGTAGGAGTGGAATTAAATAGTGAATAAATTATGTAAATGAGCCTTGATGAATCTACTTTCATATGGAAGAAACGAAACGGTCATATAAGTTGTATATTGAAAGATATTTAAGTATTCGTGAAACAGGGCCAGAACGGTTTCTGGATTCCCTGTTCCGACTTTGGAAATTCATTATAAATTAATCAGAGATAATTAGGAGTCATACCATATATGTATAGATTCCTCTTTGAGTCTAGTTTCTATAGAAATAAACGGCATCAGTATTGAAGCCCTGCACAGGGAGATATTCAAGTTGTAACACACGAAGGTCAGTGTAGTCGACCCCTGTAACATGGGAGACTTTAACTAATAAACTGTACTAATTGGCCCGATCAAAAATTCTAGAAAAAAATCTGTAGATGGACATATGAGTCTAGTTTCAGGGAAAAATTACGAAACTGATTTTCGAGTTTTGAAACTCCAGATATGATTTTTAAGACAACAGTGACGCAGCAACCAGCTTGTCTGGAAATTTTTTTTTATGGACTGTGAAAACAATTAAGTTAAGTCTGTGTGCACCTTGTATTCGACTCCGGTAACGAACTCGGGTACGGGGTGTTACATGAACTCATCAGCATATAAGACTCGCAATATGGATCTCTTCTTGAATTCATAGGATGCTTGTCTTCGTGAGGATCTTATCTCCATTCCTCGACCAGATAAAAATTCGCTCCCGTTGGGCTTTTGCTCGTTGCCCTACTCTTCTACACAATCCAATCCTTTCTTGATGGGTTCGAGTTTTCGATCAAATAGATTCTCCATTTTGCGCTAAAGGCTTGGAGTGTAAAATCTGGCACACTTCCTCCAACATTTCTTATAGGCCGGATCCCAACTAACTTGTTTAGATTTCTTTCCAGACTTTACGACATTTTAGACACTCACACACACACACAAAAAAAAAAATCACCAATTCTCTCACAAAGAAAATCACTCACTCTTGGCTTTTTCTACACTCGGATGAGCTCACAACCCTCGTGCCTTTTTCTACTCACTCAGCCCCTCTAAGTTCTCAAAGGAACTAGTTAGACTTAGAAGCAGTCGTTGTGGGTTGACTTGCAAAATTGATGTTCGATTTTGGTAGGGAATGTTGTACGACAAAGGGTACGCTTGAGACAAGAAATGGAAGAGGGTTGAGTGTGGCTAAATAGTAGAATATTGATTTTGGATAGTAAGTAGAACTTTCAAAACTTAGTGACAAGAACTTGGACACTTTCTTTTTTTATCCATGATTTTTTTCACGAATTTTTTTTTACTTGTAACACTTGATATTCACTCCTTGAATTTGAATGGAGTCTGATTTTTTTTTAACTTTGAAATTTTTTGAATAAACTACAATATCGTAATGCCGAGAACATCGATTCTTACCTTAAATTCCACTAGCCATAATACCAAATGATACCATAATTTTTCTATTTTTTTCATCCATCTCGAAACGAACCAAGTCTTACTCAAACTCACGATTGGGCAATTTAAACGACTCGAATCGTCATCGAAACGAGTTCGTATCATTACTGGACATATAACATTTATCAAACATTCAATATCGCATATCATTTATTCACATACACAAAGTCCCTTAATTAGGTCTACGAGACCTAATACATGCTTAAGAGTGGTTCGAGACTAAATCGATCATACATAAAAATTTCCAAACACTTAAAAAAATTTCATGTAATCATAGGTCACACGCGTATGTGAATAGGACTTGTACCTCACACGACTAGTAGACACACCCGTGGCACAGGCCATGTGAAAATAGTGCGTACATACTGACTTGTACCACACGGCCGAAGACACACCCGTGTGCCATGGCTATGGGAAAATTAGGGAGGTTATTGACTTTGGTCACACGGTCGACCACACGCCCATGTGCCAGCCCGTGTGTCTCACACGACTAGTAGACATTTCCGTGTGTTTAGGCCAGGTCAAAACTGTAGGGTATATTGCCTTAATTCGAAAGGGTACCCTAGGGAAGGTGTGTCAGACATGGCTGAGACACACGCCTGTGTCTCTGCCTGTCTGGACAAAAATAGGCCATTTGTAAAGCCAATTTGCCACCCTTTTCTCATGCATACAAATCAACCTAAATGGTACCTTTCAAGACATTTATAAGAAACTAACTAATTTATACACATATCAGGCCATCTATACACAATCATTTCAACTACTCAATTCCACAACCAAAACATACCAAAAATCATTAAACTTATAAAACTTCTAAATGCATTTCATCATCACTTTATCACCTATTTCATTATACAAATCTTACCATTTCAACATCACATAATCAAGCCACAACACATAAGGCATTATATACATCTCATGTATTACATATTAAGCACATAACTTAAGCTAACTTATATGGCTAAAAATATACAAACATTTATATTATTAACAAGCCAAATCACATGGCTAACATTATAGCTCAAAACATGCCAAAATCACACTAGCCTATACATGCCATATACCATATATAAAAAGCTTTCAAAGTACCAACAAAATGATCGATAGTGTGACGATGCTCTTGACGATCCCCAAGTCCAAGCTAGCTTAGACTATCTATAAAACATAGACAAATAACACACAGTAAGCTTCATAGCTTAGTAAGTTCGTAGTTAAGCAATTCAATTCATCAAATGTAACACCCCGAACCCGAGACCATCGCCGGAGTCGGACACGAGGTGTTAACAGACTTCAAACCACTTATTAGAAGTTTCCCAGACAAGCTGCCAATCTGCATATGAGTTGCAATAAAAATCATATCTTGGGTTCTGAAACTCGAAATCCAGTTCCGTAAATTTTCCCCAAAACTAGACTCATATATGCATCTACAAATTTTTTTCTAGAATTTTTAGTCGGGCCAATTAGTATTGTTTATTAGTTAAATTCCCCCATGTTACAGGGATCGACTACACTGACCTTTTCACATTACGACTTGGATATCTCCCTGTACAGGGCTTCAATACTGATGCCGTTTGTTTCTACAGAAACTAGACTCAAAGAGGAATCTATACATGTATGGAATGACTCCTAATTATCTCTGGTTAATTTACAATGAATTTCCAAAATCGGAACAGGGAATCCAGAAACCGTTCTGGCCCTGTTTCACGAAAACCTAAATATCTCTTAACATTCAACTCATATGACAGTTTCGCTTCTTCCATATGAAAGTAGATTCATCAATGTTCATATACATAATTTATTCACTATTTAATTCCATTCATACTATTTTTAGTGATTTTTCACATCCACGTCGCTGCTGCTGTCAGCATCTGCCTTTAAGGTAGATTTTACCTATTTCATAGTTTCCATGATTCAATTAGCCCTTTTTGCACACATAGCGCAAGGCACAATCATGATTAACCATTCCAATGGCTAACCGTTTCCAAACATTTCCATACCTCTTAGTGATCAACATACAAAACGATTATAGTACTATGCTAAAAGCATTATATAAGCCATTTTCGCATGGCTATCCAAAGTTTTACATACCAAAGTTCAAACAAAACATAGTAGCCTATACATGCCGAAATGTTCTCCTAGATCAACTAAGATGAAAATACCAAAAGTTGCTAGCCGTGTGATGACTTTGACGACGGTCCCGAGCACACAAAATGGATCAAGAACCTAAATAAGCAACAAATAAGCACACCAAATGAGTACATAACTCAGTAAGTCATAAGCACTACTCTACCGTCCAACAATAATAATCATAAATGAAAAACACATAATACAAATCAATTTTTCCAACCATAACAAACTATGCTACAATTTCTTAAGTTTTTGGTTCGATCTAGTGCCAAATCCTTCAATCAAATCAAATGCCAAGTCAGCCCAATCGATTTAGATCCGTTTCCTCAAGTTTGGAACAACGATGCACTAGATAAATTTATGCATACACCGCACAACCTCAATTTCAATATTTAGTTAGTAGCTTAAGCACTTACCTTGTTCAAGCACAATTTATATCAACAACCGAATGTTGCACACATAGTGCTTATTATGTTCGCACACACAGTGCCATAGTAAATCGCACACATAGTGCCATAGTAAATCGCACACATAGTGCATTTGAGATTCCCTCATGCTTCAACCTCCCAATCGGCACACATAGTGCCACATAATTTTGCACACATAGTGCCCTATGTTGTTTCATCATGGTAAAGCAATTTACTTAACTCAATTTGTACATATGCTCATATAATAAGTAGGAGAACCACTCTGAAAAATATCTATCCAAGGTGTTCTCACAAAAAGTGCTTAAGGACTTACCTTGTGTTGGGTATAACGGCTCCGACCCGGCTACTCGATGTCCTTGGCTTTGCCCTTGCTTGATTCCCCTTCTTTAACTTCTCGGGCTTAATAAATAAATTAACTAGTTTAATCATCTTGCTAAACATTTATAATTCAATTACACATGCATATGTATGTTTGTATATTCGGCAACCACTCTTACTAATTACCCATTTAGTTGATTATACACATAATTAAAGGTAACATCACGAATGGGCATACTTATGTATATATATATATATATACATAACCGAATGTGCACCAAAAAAAAGTTGATTCAACATCACCTACATACTTACTTTGATGGCCGAATGTATCTATACATGTACAATGTCATCTACAACATCATATAACCCCTAAATTCTTCTCATGCACACTTAATCAACTTTTTCCCAATCTAGCATAGCTTCACCTCTATTTGTAATATCATATAAATCCGCATGTGACTACATTCCTTAAGTTCAACATCTAAATGCCCATTATAGCCACTCTCATAATCTAAATCTAAAAATCGGCAACATCCCCTTTCAACTATGTTGCCGAATACTCATTCTCTTTTAGTCCTAAATTCGGCACCTCCAACAAAATGACCTAACAACTTCAACTTTCATGCTAACATAACAAGCAACTTAACACATCCATATAACTAACATGTTAATAGCATCAAGGTATCAACTAAAATTTTAAGCTTCTTTGTCAAATCCCAACTCTCCGACAACCCCAAATCCAACCATGGGATAGATAGAATTTAGACTCATCACCCAAAGGTTGTGTAACTTCCAAAACTATCATTGAACATACCTTGATCTAAAGGACCACCTTGGCGAATCTTGCTTCCTCTTCTTCCTCTAGTTACGACAATTGCAAAAGAAAGAAAACATGAGCACTCCTTCTTCCCTCCTTATTAAGCATTCAAACTCCCTCATTTTCATGCCACAAGAAGTGAAAGAAAATGATGAACATTTTTTTCTTTCTTCTCTCCCTCAACTCACGGAAATGGGGGGTACACTCACACCATTCTCTTTTTTTTATTACTTTATTACCCATATTTCTTATTTTATTTTTTTCTACATACCCACTAACTAAACATGTTTGCAACATGTTTCCACTCATAGCATGGCTGGCCATCATGCTTAACTTTTGGGAAAATTGACATGCAAACCCCTCATTTTCACATCATGCATTAATAGACCACTTTACATTTGCCTAGCACATTTCTAAATTTTCTCACATAAGTCCTATTTGATAAAATTCACTTACAATTAACAAAATTCAAACATGAAATTTTCACACATTCATATTCACATATTTTAGACAATAAATATCATATTCAAATAATTTGGCGACTCGGTTTAGCGGTCCCGAAATCGCTTTCCGACTAGGGTCACTTTAGGGCTGTCACAACTCTCCCCCACTTAAGAAATTTTCGTCCCCGAAAATCTTACCGGTAAATAGGTTTGGGTATCGTTCTTTCATAGAGTTCTCAGGTTCCCAAGTAGCTTCTTCCATTCCGTGTTTGAGCCATAACACTTTCACTAACGGAACCCTTTTGTTTCGTAACTCTTTCACTTCACGAGCTAGAATACGGGTCGGTTCTTCTTCATAACTCATATCGGTTTGAATTTCAATCTCGGAGGGGTTTATTACATGCGAAGGATCGGATCGGTAACGTCGAAGCATCGAAACATGGAAAACGTTGTGGATCCTTTCGAGTTCAGGGGGTAAAAGCAACCTATATGCTACTGGGCCAACTCGTTCGGAGATCTCATACGGCCCAATGAATCTCGGACTCAATTTGCCCTTACGGCCAAATCTGAGTATCTTTTTCCAAGGCGATACCTTAAGAAACACTTTGTCTCCCACCTGATACTCAATATCTCTTTGTTTTAAATCCGCGTATGACTTCGACGATCGATGTCGCTTCGGACTCTCACGAATTATACTTACTTTCATTCAACATCTTTAATCAAATCCACTCAAAATTTTACTTTCACCGAGCTCGGTCCAAAACAATGGTGTACGGCATTTTCGACCATACAAAGCCTCGTAAGGCGCCATCTTAATGCTTGATTGAAAACTATTGTTGTAAGCGAATTCAATCAAGGGTAAATACTGCTCCCATGAACCACTAAACTCGAGGATGCAACATCTCAACATATCCTCAAGTATCCGAATTATCCGCTCGGATTGACCATCGGTTTGGGGATGAAAAGCGGTGCTAAAATGCGCTTGGTACCCAAAGCTTCTTGCAATTTCTTCCAAAATCGTGAGGTGAATCTCGGATCTCGTCGACACAATAGAAATCGGTACCCGTGTAATCTCACAATCGAGAAACATACAATTCAGCTAGCTTATCCAATGAAAAATCCGTACGTACGGGGATAGAGTGAGCCGACTTAGTCAATCTATCAACGACGACCCAAATTGCATCTTTCTTACTTGCCGACACTGGCAACCCAGATACAAAATCCATCGTGACTCGTTCCCATTTCCATTCAGGTATCATGATTGGCTGAAGCAAACCCGTGGGCACTTGATGTTCCGCCTTTACTTGCTGACATACTAAGCACTTCGAAACAAAGTCGGAAATGTCTCGTTTCATACCATGCCACCAAAACTGGCATCTCAGGTCGTTGAACATTTTCGTACTCCCCGGGTGAATTGACATTCGGCTACAATGAGCTTCGTTCAGAATCATAGAAATGAGTTCTGAATTTCTTGGGACACACAAACTATTTCTGAACCTCAAACAATTGTCATCATCAACTTGAAACTCTGATTCCATATTCGGAACACATTCAGCCCGTTTTGCAACCAATTCATCATCGACTTTCTGAGCTTCACGAATTTGATGAATCAACAATGGTTTGGCCTTTAATTCCGCCACTAGTACATTGTCGGATAGAACAGACAAGTGTACATTCATCGCTCGTAAGGCAAACAGTGATTTACGACTTAGGGCATCCGCAACCACATTAGCCTTTCCCGGGTGATAGTCAATGACAAGCTCATAATCTTTTAACAACTCGAGCCAACTTCTTTGTCACAGATTCAAGTCTCTTTGAGTCATCAAATATTTGAGACTTTTGTGATCCGAATACACATGGCACTTCTCACCAAATAAGTAATGTCGCCATATTTTCAAGGCGAATACGATGGCAGCTAATTCGAGATCATGGGTCGGATAATTTTTCTCATGTGGCTTTAATTGTCTCGACGCATAGGCCACAACTCGACCTCCTTGCATCAATCGCAACCCAACCCAAGTAGGGATGCATCACTATAAATGACAAACTCTTTGCACGATTCGGGTTGCACTAAAAGCGGAGCTTCATCAAATAAGTTTTCGATTGATCGAAACTTTTCGACATTTTTCCGTCCATTCGTACTTAACATCTTTTGAAGTAGCCGTCATGGGTGTGGCTATCATCGAGAAACCTTTACAAACCATCGGTAGTAACCGCAAGTCCCAAAAGCTCCGACCCTCGTAATATTTCTGAGGCTTCCAGTTAAGTATGGTAGAAATTTTGCTCGGGTCAACTCGAATACCGTCGAGATACCACATGACCCAAGAAGCTAACCTCTCTTAACCGAACTCACACTTCTTGAACTTAGCATAAAGCTGCTTATCTCGTAAAATTTGCAACACTAATCTTAGATGTTCAGCATGTTCGGTCTCATCTCTTGAATAGACCAAGATGTCATCGATGAACACAACTACGAACCGGTCCAAATACTATCTAAAGATCCAATTCATCAAATCCATAAATACCGCAGGGCCATTTGTGAGCCCAAATGGCATCACTAAGAACTCGTAGTGGTCGTATCTCGTTCTGAAAGCAGTTTTGGGTACATCCGAATCTCGAATTCGCAACTGGTAATACCCCAATCTCAAATCTATCTTTGAAAACACTGAGGCTCCCTTTAGTTGATCAAACAAATCATCAATATGCGGTAACGGATATCTATTCTTTATCGTCGCTTTATTCAGCTGACGATAGTCAATGCACAACCTCATGGTTCCGTCCTTCTTTTTCACAAACAATACTAGTGCACCCCAAGGTGAGAAACTTGGTCGAGCAAAACCTCTATCCGTCAATTCTTGCAACTGAGCTTTCAACTCCTTTAACTCGGTTGGTGCCATACGATACGGAGCTATCGAAATCGGCGTAGTCCCAGGTACAAGCTCAATACCAAACTCTATCTCTCGAACAGGTGGCAAACCCGGTAATTCTTTGGGAAAAACGTTCTGGTATTCGCTAACCACCGGCACAGATTCGGGTTACTTTTCTAACTCTTTGTCACCAAGTACATACGCAAGGTACGCTTCGCACCCCTTTCTTACATATTTCTGAGCCAACATTGACGATATTATAGCTGGCAACCCCTTTAAGTCCGTAGACTCAACTCGGATTATCTCGTTATTTGCGCACCTCAAATCAATGGTTTTTCTTTTGCAACTCACCACTGCATCATATACGGTCAACCAGTCCATACCAAGAATAACATCGAATTCATCAAATGGTAAAAGCATCAAATCGGCCGAAAGCGAGATTCTTGGATCATCGAGGGCATCTCTTACACACTTTGTCAACAAGCGCATATTGACCCAAGGGATTTGATACTCGAATTACGAACTCGATGAGACTCAATAGGCGAGTCTTCTTGGATGCTAAAGTCTCACATACATAAGAATGAGTAGAGCGAGGTCGATTAATGCAATTACATTAGTATCAAAAGAGTGAAAGTACCGGTGATAACATCGGGGAGGATGCTTCCTCTCGTACACGGATGGCATATGCCCTAGCGAGTACGGGTCTCGGATCGAACAGCCGTATCAGTGGCCCCTCTCTGACTACCACCCCTACCTCCTGAAATTCTCGGTGGTCTACCTCTAGCTGTCATTCCACTAGGTCTTGCACCTTGCATCCTATTCTTCTCTTCAAGCTCCGTGCAATCTCTAATGAAGTGGTCCTTGAACCGCATCCGTAATGAGCCTGTTAGTAGACTTACCCCAACATTCACCTATGTGTCTTCTTCCACATTGGGGGCATTCAGGTTTCTCTTGACGGTTATTGCCCACACTAGCTACCGAAGTAGCTCGGGAGTCTGTCGATGGTCGTGCTCTAATGGAAGCTCCCGCAGTCGTCCTCGATTTATTAGTGTCCTCCCTGAACTTCTTTACAGCCGAGAATGGAGCTTTACCCATCGATCTTTTACGATAGTCTCTAGCTTCCAATTCAGCATTCTTCTTCTCCTTTCCAAGTTCTTCCGCCTTGCAGGCTCGTTCAACTAGTGTTACGAATTCTTTTATCTCCAAAATACCCACTAGTAGCTTTAAATCTTCATTCAATCCTTCTTCGAATCTTTTGCACATAGCAACCTCATCAGCCACACACTCCGAGCATACCGACTAAGTCTTACGAACTCATGTTCGTATTCGAGATCTTGTCATACGGCCTTGCTTGAGTTCCAAGAATTCCTTACGCTTTTGATCGATGAACAGTTGACTAATATATTTCTTTCGAAATTACATTTGAAAGAAATCCCAAGTAACTCGTTCGTTTGGGACTATGGAAATCAAAGTCCTCCACCAATAGTAAGCTGAGTCTAGCAATAAGGATATAGCACACTTTAGACATTCATCGGGTGTGCATGACAGTTCATCAAACACCCGAATGGTGTTATCAAGCGAACTTCGGCCCTTTCGGCATCATCGGTAACTATGGCCTTGAACTCCTCAGCCCGCGCTTCCTAATCAAGTCTGGTGGCTTACTCACCTCACAGGATCGATGGCGATGGCATTACGGGCTCTTGGGGTGGATTATTCAAATTCGGAATTGTTGGACAGTAGGATTGGTTCGGGCATATTGCGCGACCCACTCATTCATCATGGTAAAGAAGGCTTGTTTAGCCCCTCACCTTGATTATTCACAGATGACCGAGGTTCAACGGCGGCGTCCCTTGTGCAGGAGCAGCCGCTACACTTTCAACGTCATCCGCCAAGGTTCTCTCTACACCGGGATCCATTTACTAATCAAAGCAAAAGTTTTAACCGTCAGAAGTCATCACACATTTAAACATTAACATTAAGGCATGTATAGCTAGACTCATACGTGCTATGGTAGTCCTCGAACCGACTAAACCATAGCTCTGATACCAATTAAATTGTAACACCCCGAACCCGAGACCGTCGCCGGAGTCGGACACGAGGTGTTAACAGACTTCAAACCACTTATTAGAAGTTTCCTAGACAAGCTGCCAATCTGCATACGAGTCGCAATAAAAATCATATCTTGGGTTATGAAACTCGAAATCTAGTTCCGTAAATTTTCCCCGAAACTAGACTCATATATACATCTACAAATTTTTTTCTAGAATTTTTGGTCGGGCCAATTAGTACAGTTTATTAGTTAAAGTCCCCCATGTTACAGGGATCGACTACACTGACCTTTGCACATTACGACTTGGATATCTCCCTGTACAGGGCTTCAATACAGATGCCGTTTGTTTCTACAGAAACTAGACTCAAAGAGAAATATATACATGTATGGAATGACTCCTAATTATCTCTTGTTAATTTACAATGAATTTCCAAAATCGGAACAGGGAATCCAGAAACCGTTCTGGCCCTGTTTCACGAAAACCTAAATATCTCTTAACATTCAACTCATATGACAGTTTCGCTTCTTCCATATGAAAGTAGATTCATCAAGGTTCATATACATAATTTATTCACTATTTAATTCCATTCATACTATTTTAGTGATTTTTCACATCCACGTCGCTGCTGCTGTCAGCATCGCCTTTAAGGTAGATTTTACCTATTTCATAGTTTCCATGATTCAATTAGCCCTTTTGCACACATAGCGCAAGGCACAATCATGATTAACCATTCCAATGGCTAACCGTTTCCAAACATTTCCATACCTCTTAGTGATCAACATACAAAACGATTATAGTACTATGCTAAAACGTATATAAGCCATTTTCGCATGGCTATCCAAAGTTTTACATACCAAAGTTCAAACAAAACATAGTAGCCTATACATGCGAAATGTTCTCCTAGATCAACTAAGATGAAAATACCAAAAGTTGCTAGCCGGTGTGATGACTTTGACGACGGTCCCGAGCACACAAAATGGATCAAGAACCTAAATAAGCAACAAATAAGCACACCAAATGAGTACATAACTCGATGAAGTCATAAGCACTACTCTACCGTCCAACAATAATAATCATAAATGAAAACACATAATACAAATCAATTTTTCCAACCATAACAAACTATGCTACAATTTCTTAAGTTTTTGGTTCGATCTAGTGCCAAATCCTTCAATCAAATCAAATGCCAAGTCAGCCCAATCGATTTAGATCCGTTTCCTCAAGTTTGGAACAACGATGCACTAGATAAATTTATGCATACACCGCACAACCTCAATTTCAATATTTAGTTAGTAGCTCTATAACGCCCCCTTACCCGAGACCGTCGCCGGAGTCGAGCACGAGGCATTACTAAACTTATTTGAGCACTTAAACAAATTCGAATAAGCTGTCCAACTGCGTCATAGTTGCTTAAAAATTCATATCTCGAGTTCCGAAACTCGAAATCAAATTCTGTAAATTTTTACTTAAACTAGACTCATATATCTATCTACTAATTTTTTCTAGAATTTTGGTTGGGCCAATTAGTACAATTTATTAGTTAAAGTATCCCTATTTCAGGGTTTGACTGCTCTGACCTCTGTGTATTATGAATCAGATATCTCCTGTACAGAGTTTCAATGACTATGTCATTTGTTTCTAATAAAACTAAACTCAATAAGAAATCTGTACATATAAAGCATGACTTCTAATTATCTTTGTACAATTTATGGTGAATTTCCAAATTCAGAACAGGGGATCCAGAAATCGCTCTGGCCCTATTTCACAAAAATTTAAACTTCTCATAAAATATAACTCATATACCTGTTTTGTTCTATCCATATGAAAATAGACTAATAATTCTTCAATTCCATATTTTATTCATCACCTAATTGTATCTCTACTATTTTTAATGATTTTTCAAACTCACATCACTGCTGCTGTCTCGAATCTATTTTAGGGTAAATTTTGCCTATTTCATGGTTTCCATGGATTAGCTAGCAATTTAGCATACATAACACCAATTATGATCATGATTAGCCATTCCAATGGCTAATCATTACCAAGCATTCCATACCACTCAATATCCATATCATAAGACCATATATACAAAATGATTATAATGCTATACATGCCATACTTAAAATATATAAGCCGTTATGCCAAGATGATACACAGATAGTGTGAGCGAGCCTCCGACCGTTCCCGATTTCCGAGCTGGCTTGTCAAAACTACAACGAATGAAAAGAAGGGGGTAAGCATAAATGCTTAGTAAGTCCATATGAAATTAATAAGCAATTACCAACATGCTTTTAAGATAAAACACCACAATTGTACAATTATACATACTCAGCTTAAGCTGTTTTATCGATATACATTTACTAAATAATTTATTTCTGAAGCTACGAAACTCCAAATTAAGTTCCGTTAATTTTCCTTGAAACTAGATTCATATACCTTTCTGTCATAAAATTTCAAGAATTTTTGGTTTAGCCATTTAGTACAGTTTATTCATTAAAGTTTCCCCTGTTTTACTGTCCAACAGTTCTGACCTCTCTTCACTTAAAATTATTTATCTCATAATTCGGGACTTGGATGATGTTCCCGTCTATTCCTTTTGAAAATAAACTCGATAAGGATTTTAAATATATAAATTAAAGCTCATAATTATTTTTGTACAATTTCTAATGATTTTCTAAAATCAGAACAGGGGATCTCGAAGTCATTCAGACTCTGTCTCACAACAATTTAAATATCTCATAACATGAAATCCAATTGCATGTACCGTTTCCTCTATATGAAACTAGACTCATCAGGATTTAATCTCATATTTTATTCAGCCCTTAACTCAATTTCCACAATTTATGGTGAATTTCAAAAGATACACTACTGCAGTAACCCAAAACTACCAAGGCCATATTTATTCATTCACCACTATTATTCACTAAATCCATACAATATCATTTCATCCATCATGGTAAGAACACATAATTATGCTTCATAAGCATAGATCCATAATCTCAATGTCATCAAGTATCAAGAACTTATTCCAAATCGTGTCATTTTCATAGTATTCACCAATTCTTAATCTTTTCGGGCTATTTTACATTTTCGTTCATAATCAAATTAGGGAGCGATTACGAATTGAGTACCTCATTATCACAATGCCATAGTAAAACTATGGTCTTGCACATAGTCACATATCACATACCGAGGCCATAGCCCACTATAGTCTTACACGGATCACATATCACACCGATGCCATATCCCGGATATGGTCTTATCTGATAGCACATATCACACCGATGCCATATCCGGATATGGTCTTATCTGAAGCACATATCACATTTCTCAAGCCATAGCCCAACTATGGTCTTATACGAAATCACATTTCACATGCTGCCATGGTCCAACCATGGTCTTTTTAAATCAATTCGTCTTAGCCTTTGAATGAAAGTACTCAAGTCCGTTGTTCCATTTAATTTGTACTTTTATTCAAATATCATTTTACAATTATCACAGTTTAATGACATTTTATATGCAATAATATATCATATCATTCTGAAATTTTCATTTCAAACATTAAATTACACATTGCATTATTAAAATCATATGAACTTACCTCGACATAAAATATTAGCAATCGAGCCTATTCCTCGTAAACTTTATTTTTCCTCGATCACGACTTGAATCTCGTTTCTCTTGATCTATAATATAAATTATTTCTACTCATTAGCATTTATTTGATTTCTATTTCACTTCACAATTTATCTGTTCAAATTTTGAAATTGCACTTTTACCCCAAAATTTACAATTTTTACAATTTAGTCCCTACTCAATTCACCCATAAATTGAACTAATTTTCTCAATTAACACTTTATTTCATCATTATAAACTATTTCACAACCTTTGATATTCGAATTTCAACACCAACATCTAATTCACTATTTTTTCACAATTAGGTCCTAAATACCATTTTCTATCAAAATGACTTCATATAAAACAACCTTAATATGAAATTAGAACTTCAATTTCATAATAATTCATCATAAACGCCCTTACTCAGCCGGGGAACTTCCAATTTCATCCACCAAATCAAAAACTAATGAATTAGATGATTGGACCTAATTGCAAAAGTCTTAAAAATACAAAAATATAAGAAAAGGGCAAGAAATAGACTCACATGCAGTGAAATTGTGCAAAACCAACTTAAAAGCTCTCTCCCATGGTGTCTGGCCGAAATTATGAAAAGAATGGCCTAGAAATCTCTTTTAATTTCAATTTATTTGTTTAATTTTGTAACATTTACCATTTTACCCTTAGCTCACTTGATTCCGATTTTTTCTTACTTATGCCGCCTCATCCATTCCCTTTTGGCTAATTTGCCTTTTAAGTCCTCCTCATTTAACACTTGAGCAATTTAATCATTTTATCAAGTTTTGTACCTTTTTCAATTTAGTCATTTTAATTAATTGACTATCCAAGCGTTAAAATTTTCTAACGAAACTTTAATACTAACTTATTTACACTCCATAAATATTTTTAAAAATATTTATGGCTCGAATTATGCATTTGAGGTCTTGATACCTCGTTTTAGACCCAATTTACTTATTAAATTCTTTTCTCTCTCTTCTTTTTTTTAACACAAAATTCACTAATTCAAAATTCTTCTATATTCACACTTGACTCATAATTATTAATTTATTAAATTTTCAAAGCGTGCTTGTCGGATTTAGTGATCTCAAATCATTGTTCGATATCATCGAAATTTGGGCCGTTACAACTCTCCCCTTTAGGGATTTTCGTCCCGAAAATCTTCTGGGAAAAGTGGTCTTCACTTAGATTCCTCAATTTCATATTCGGTGCTAAAGAACTTTCACTCGGTGATTGCCTCCAATATATCTCTTTAATTTCTCATATATTTAAAGCTTACGGACTCATCTCTTAATTGTTCTTAAATTTTCAACCCTTCTCGGTTTCCCATGATATCATGACATAAAACCCGTATCTCAACTTGATTTAATGAAGACCGGAATTCCAAGAAATCCAACAATCAAAGAGACCTGCAATTCCATGAATCTGATGAGTAGGAATTCATTCAATACCGATATGATTTATAGATTTCGCCAAACATTTAAGAATAGGATACATCACATTTTCCTCTTTCCGCCATAGAAATAATTACGATATGGCCTCAAGAATAATCCTTTTCATTTCCATCCCAATATCAACACTTTGGCGAGGATAGTTTTGATAGATCCCAATACTCGGCTTTAACCTCTTTAATAACTTCGATTTTATGTAACATCGAATGCTCTAAACTATCACATTACCTCACTGTCTTGAAACATATCACAATTCATACAACAGTACATTACTGAAAGTCAGGAAGTCTTTGCTCAATATAGACTAGTCTAGTTCAGACGCTTCGGTTACCAATATTCTCATCTATCCGAACTCTGTCAACATGTAATAAACTTTTCAGCTTTCACAAGACGAAAACCTTATCATTCGTAGTGACTTTAACTAATATCCAACTCTTTCTAATAAATATACACTTCTCGTTCAGACTATTTACTCTTTTATCAGCACAAAAATGAAATTCTATTATCAGACTTGAGAAAGATTGTGACATCCCTAAAGTGACCCTAGTCGGAAAGCGGTTTCGGGACCGCTAAACCGAGTCACTAAATTATTTGAGTATGATAGTTATTGTCTAAATATGTGAAAATGCATGTGTGAATTTTTAATTCTTTGATTTAGTTAATTTGAATGTGAATTGAAAGAAAAAGGACTCATGTGAAAGGATTTAATTATATGTGGCTAATTTTAAGAGGTTAATAAAGGAATGAAGTAAAATAAATGGAGTTGCATGTCAAATAATCCATTTGACAAGGATAATGGCCGCCATGACAAGGGTATGGGCAAGGGAACATGTTCCCAACATGTTTGGCTAGTGAGGTATGGGTGGAGAAATTAAATAATGTGCTAGCATTAAAGAAAATGTTGAAAAAAAAAATGTATGGATGCCCATTGTGCCGTAACTAGAGAGAAAAATAAAAAAAAAAGGAAAATGCTCATTCTATTCTCCATTGCCGTGGCTTGAAGGAGGAAGAAGAAGGAAATTCTTTGTGCATGATTTGGCTTGGTTGATGCTTAGGAAGAGGTAAGCACTTTGAAACCCTTGGAAATTTAGATGTAAATGAGGTGATTAGTTCAAGTTCTATTCATTCCATGGATTAAATTTGGTTGTTTGGAGGTTTGGTATTTGGCCAAGTAGTTGAAGCTCTTGGTACATATATTATTTTTTTCCATGAAAGTTGAAATTGGTTTGTTCATAAGGGAGGGTGCGAATGTGGCCAATGAAAGGCCTTGATGAACTATATATGTGGCTTGGGTTTATGATATTCGGTTAAGGGATATTGTGCTAGCAAGATCGGTTTAATATATATACATGTAAGTTACTTTGTATTTGATGTTTAGAAAAAAAATTAGTGAAGGGCAAAGTTAATGATGTTGGATAAATTTTAATAGAGTTGTGCTTTGGCATTCGGTCATTGATGAGCATTGTTGTAACCTAGTTGTAGTTGCAACTCCTAATTTTGAGATGGAATTTGTACACATCGTTAGGTAAATGGTTAGGGCGAATGGGACTATGTGTTTGAAAGAATAAAATCGATACTATAATTGATAGTATAAGGATTGACCATTCAATCAAGGGTATAGGTGATGTTAGATCAATTTTAGCACATTCGGCTATATAAGTATACCCAATTATGATATTGCCTTGATTGTATGAAATCAACTAAAATGGGTGGTTAGTAAGGGTGGTTATCTAATATACGAATATGTATACGTGTATGTGTGATTGGATTATTGATAGAATAGTAAATTGCATAAGGCTATTGGCGAATAGCCAAGAACATAAGGTAGCAAGATAAAAATTTCACCATGTCGTTTCGTATGTTATATGATCATTAGAATGTGGATACCAACATATGTACCAAAGCGATTGAATGAGTTAATTTACTTGTTTAAGCTCAAGATCCTAAAGGAGGCGTCCAACAAAGGGAAATCGAAGGTCAACGAGTAGCCGACTTGGAATTATTTGCCCAACACAAGGTAAGTCATTAAGCATATATTTGGTGTTGATTTAAATGATCATAATATATATGCAATCGTGTTTACATGAGTTGATGTGTAAATGGAAATGTATGTGTATGGAATGATGCCATTATTGAATGTATAAAGGCAGCAAAATGCATAAGGTATTGGTTTCGGCACTAAGTGTGCGGATCTAAAATTGTATAGCACTAAGTGTGCGAGTTTGATTATATAGCACTAAGTGTGCGAGCTGAATATATATATAGCACTAAGTGTGCGAGTTTGATTATATAGCACTAAGTGTGCGAGCTGAATATATATATAGCACTAAGTGTGCGAGCTGAATATATATATAGCACTAAGTGTGCGAGCTGAATATATATATAGCACTAAGTGTGCGAGTTTGATTATATAGCACTAAGAGTGCGAGCTGAATATATATATAGCACTAAGTGTGCGAGTGAATATATATATAGCACTAAGTGTGCGAGCTGAATATATATATAGCACTAAGTGTGCGAGTTTGATTATATAGCACTAAGTGTGCGAGCTGAATATATATATAGCACTAAGTGTGCGAGCTGAATATATATATAGCACTAAGTGTGCGAGTTTGATTATATAGCACTAAGTGTGCGGCGGAATATATATATAGCACTAAGTGTGCGAGCTGAATATATATATAGCACTAAGTGTGCAGTTGGATATATATATATAGCACTAAGTGTGCGGATTCACTATATGCTCTTGCATTACAATTGGCACTTGAGTGTGCGATATTATTGAGTTAATCCGGACAGCGGATCGGGTAAGTACCTTGAGCTCATGACGAATAGGCAATATGTTCATGCTCGGGGTTGAGCTCGGTAAGCTTAAAATCTATGTGATGATTGCAATTGTATGATTGTGGTGAAAATGAGTTGGTGTGTAAAATGCCTCAAATATTTTATTGTATAGAGTACGAAATGTGGATGTATGACTTGGTATGAGATTGAACCGAAAGGTCGAGGAATTATGGTATAGTATTGATATGGATGAATACCTAGCCTCGTTTATTGTTTTCATGTTGTGGTAACTTTTAAATGGATGGTTGTTGAATGCTTATGACTTCTGAGTTTTAAACTCACTCGTTGTTTTCTTGTCACCCATTTTAGGTCTCTTGGACTCGTATTGTTTGCGTGCTCGGAACCGTCGTTGAAGTCATCACACCGGCTGGAAATCTTTTGGTATTATCTTCGTAGTTGAACTAGAAGAACATTTGGCATGTATAGGCTATTTTGTTTTGTTGAATCGTGGGTTGTAAACTTTAAGCCATGTGAAAATGGCCTATCTTGATCGTCGAGTGGGATGCTAGAACCTATAGTCACGAGTCTTAGAAACTTTAATTTTGATAAGGTGGCCATAATTTGTGTCATGTATGATGGATGATTAGTAAGGCCAAGGAAAGATTCATGAAATTGGCATAGTCTACTGCAGTAACTGTTGCGGACAGCAGCAGTGAGATGAGATTGAAAAATCACTAAAAATAGTAGGAGTAGAAGTAAATAGTGAATAAATTATGAAATTAAACCTTGATGAATCTATTTTCATATGGACAAAACGAAACGACCATATGAGCAGTATACTGAGAGATATTAAAATTCTCGTGAGACAGGGCCAGAACGGTTTCTGGGTCCCCTGTCGTGACTTTGATAATTTACTATAAATTATCCAGAAGGAATTAGAAGTCATGCCTTATATGTGCAGATTCCCCTTTGAGTATAGTTTCATTAGAAACAAACGGCATGAGAATTGAAGCTCTGTACGAGAAGATATCTTGGTCGAAATGCGCGAAGGTCAGTGTAGTCGATCCCTGTAACATGGGCGACTTTAACTAATAAACTGTACCAATTGGCCTGACCAAAAATTCTAGAATTAAATACATGGATAGATATATGAGTCCAAATTCAGGGAAAATTTACGGAATCAGTTTCCGAGTTTTGAAACTCGAGATATGATTTGTAAGGCGACTGTGACGCAATTAGTTAGCCTGCCTGGAACAGCAATCGAATATTATCATGAGAGAAGTAAGGAAATAAGCCGGTAACACCACGTGGTCAAATCCGGTGGCGGTCACGGGTTTGGGGTGTTACATTTTATTGGTATCGAGCTATGGTTTAGTCGGTTTTAGGACTACCATAGGCGTGTGAGTCTAGCTATACATGCCAAATTGTTAGTGCTCAATAATGTGATGACTTGACGGTTGAAATTTACATTTTTGTTTTGATTAGCAATGGAGCCGGGATAGAGACCCTTGGCGGATGGCGTTGATAGTGTAGCGGCTGCTCCGCGCAAGGGACACCGCTGTTGAGCCTCGATCATCTGCGAATAATCAAAATGAAGGCGAAACAAGCCTTCTTCACCATGATGAATGAGTGGGTCGCGCAATATGCCCGAACCAACCCGGCTGTCCAACCATTCCGAATTTAAATACTCCGCCCCAAGAGTCCGCAATGCCTCCGTTACTAATCCCGTGAGGCTAAGCAAACCACTGTAGACTTGATTAGGAAGCGGGCCGAGGAGTTCAAGGCCATAGTCATGATGATCTTTGAAAGAGCCGATTCGGCTCGATAACACCATTCAGTGTTAGATGAACTATCATGCACACCCGATGAATGTCTTAAGTGTGCTATATCCTTCTGCGAGATTCGACTTACTATTGGTGGAGGACTTTAATTTCCATAGTCCCAAATGAGCGAGTTACTTGGGATTTGTTTCAATCCAATTTGAAAGAAATACATTAGCTAACGGTTCATCGATCGAAGCGTAAGGAATTCTTGGAACTCAAGCAAGGCGGATGGCCAGTATCGAATACTGAACATGAGTTCGTAAGACTTAGTCGGTATGCCCGGAGTGTGTGGCTGATGAGGTTGCTATGTGCAAAAGATTTGAAGAAGGATTGAATGAAGAGTTAAAGTTACTAGTGGGAATTTTGGAGATAAAGGAGTTCGTGACACTAGTCGAGCGAGCGCAAAGCGGAAGAACTTGGGAAGGAGAAGAAGAAGGCTGAATTTGAAGCAAGAGATTACGAAAGAGATCAACGAGTAAAGCTTAGTTATCGGTGTAAAGAGGTTCGGAAGGACACCGATGAAGTCGAGGCGCATGCGGGAATTTCCATTAGAGCCCGACCGTCGACGGACTCCGAGCTACTTGGTAGCTAGTGTGGGCAATAATCGTCAAGAGAGACTTGAATGCCCCAATGTGGGAGGCGACACCTAGGTGAATGTTGGGGTAAGTCATTATTAGGGCTGTTATGGATGCGGTTCAAAGGACCACTTCATTAGAGATTGCAGAGCTAGATGAGAAGAATAAAATGCAAGGTGCAAGACCTAGTGGAGCAGTGGCTAGAGGTAGGCCCAGAGAATTTCGGAGGTAGGGTGGCAATCAAAGAGAAGCCTCGATCATTTGTTCGATCCGAGGCCAGCGCTCTGCTAGAGCATATGCCATCCGCGCACGAGGAGGCATCCTCCCGACGTTATCACCGGTACTTTCACTCTTTTCGATACTAATGTGATTGCTTTGATTGACCACGGCTCTACTCATTCTTATATATGCGAAACCTTAGCATTGATAAGACTTTGCCCATTGAGTCTCTTGAGTTTGTAATTCGGTGTCAAACCCTTGGGTCATTACGTGCTTGTCAACAAAGTGTGTAAGAAAAGTCCCCTAGTATTTCGAGGTTCTTGTTTTCGGCAGACTTGATGCTTTTGCCGTTCGGCGAATTCGACGTTATTCTTGGTTTGGATTGGTTGACCATGCACGATGCGGTTGTAAATTGCAAAAGCAAGACTATCGATCGAGGTGCGCGAATAACGAGATAATTCGGGTTGAGTCTCTGAGACTTAAAGGGTTGCCGGTGTAATATCGGCAATGTTGGCCCGAAATATGTAAGAAAAGGGTGTGAAGCGTACCTTGCGTATGTGCTCGATGACAAAGAGTCTGAAAAGAAACCCGAATCTGTGCCAGTGATTTGTGAATACCCGGATGTTTTCCCTGAAGAATTGCCGGGTTTACCACCTATTCGGGAAATGGAGTTTGGCATCGAATTGGTACCTGGTACCACTCCAATTTCGATAGCTCCGTATCGTATGGCACCAATGGAATTAAAGGAGTTGAAAGCTCAGTTGCAAGAATTGGTGGATAGAGGTTTTGCTCGCTTGAGTTTTTCACCTTAGGGTGCGCCGGTGTTGTTTGTGAAAAGAAGGATGGAACCATGAGGTTGTGCATCGACTATCGTCGACAATAAGCGGCGATAAAGAACAAATATCCGTTACAGCGTATCGATGATTTGTTCGATCAAGCTGAAGAACCTCGGTGTTCTCGAAAATAGATTTGAGATCGGGCTATTATCAATTGCGAATTCGAGATTGGACGTACCCAAGGCGCCTTGAGCGAGATATGGTCACTACGAGTTCCTAGTGATGCCGTTTGGGCTTACTAATGCCCTGCGGTATTTATGGATTTAATGAATCGGATCTTGAGACCATATTTGGATCGGTTCGTAGTCGTGTTCATTGATGACATCTTGGTCTATTCAAGAAATGAGGCCGAACATCTTGAACACACGAGGTTAGTGTTGCAAATTTTACGGGATAAGCAATTGTATGCTAAGTTCACAAGTGTGAGTTACGGTTAAGAGAGGTTAGCTTCTTGGGGCATGTGATATCTGCATCGGGTATTGAGTCGACCGAACAAAATTTCAGCCATACTTAGCTGGAAGCCTCGAGAAATATTACCGAGGTTCGAGCTTTTGAAATTTGGCGGTTATTACCGACGATTTGTAAAGGTTTCTCAACGATAGCCACGCCAATGATGAAGCTACTCCAAAAGGATGTAAGGTTCGAATGGTTGGAGAAATGTCGAAAAGTTTCGATCAACTGAAAACTTATTTGACTAAAGCCCCAATTCTAGTGCAACCCGAACACGGCAAAGAGTTTGTCATCTATAGTGGCGCCTCCCTACTTGGGTTAGGTTGTGTATTGATGCAAGAAGGTCGAGTTGTGGCCTATCGTCGAGGCAATTAAAGCCACGTGAGAAAAATTATCCGACCCATGATCTCGAATTGGTCGCCATCGTATTCGCCTTAAAGATATAGCGACATTACTTATTTGGTGAGAAGTGCCATGTGTATTCGGATCACAAAAGTCTCAAACATTTGATGACTCAAAGAGACTTAAATCTGCGACAAAGGCGTTGGCTCGGTGTTAAAGGATTATGAGTGGTCATTGACTATCACCGGGAAAGGCGAATGTGGTTGCGGATGCCTTAAGTCGTAAATCATTGTTCACTTCTGAGCGATGAATGTGCACTTATGCATTCTACCCGACAATGTGTTAGTAGCTGAATTGAAAGCCAAACCATTATTGATCGTCAAATTCGTGAAGCTCGAGAAAGTCGACGTTGAGTTGGTTGCAAAGCGGTGAGTGTGTTCGAACAAGGACTCGAATTTCAAATCGACGATGACGATTGTTTGAGGTTCGAAGTCGTCTGTGTGTTCCAAAGAATTAGGAACTTATTTCGATAATTTTGAGCGAAGCCCATTGTAGCCGAATGGCAATCCACACGGAAATACGAAGATGTACAACGATTTGAAGCGTCGGTTTTGGTGGCATGGTATGAAGCGAGACATTTCGACTTTGTTTGAGGTGTTTAATATGCCAACAAGTGAAAGCGGAACATCAAGTGCCTTCAGGATTACTTCAGCCGATCACGATACCCGAGTGGAAATGGGATCGAGTCACGATGGACTTCGTATCCGGACTGCCATTGTCAGTGAGTAAGAAGGATGCGATTTGGGTCGTTGTTGATAGATTGACTAAGTCGGCTCACTTTGTCCCCGTACGTATGGACTTTTCAATGGACAAACTAGCCGAACTGTACGTTTCTCAGATTGTGAGATTACACGGGGTGCCTATTTCCATCGTGTCGGATAGAGATCCGAGATTTACCTCGCGATTTTGGAAGAAGTTGCAAGAAGCTTTGGGTACCAAGTTGCATTTCAGCACCGCCTTTCACCCCAAACCGATGGTCAATCCGAACGGGTAATTCAAATACTCGAGGATATGTTGAGAAGTTGCATCCTTGAGTTTAGTGGTTCATGGGAACGGTATTTACCTTTGATTGAATTCGCTTACAACAGTAGCTTTCAATCAAGTATTAAGATGGCGCCTTACGAGGCTTTATACGATCGTAAATGCCGTACCCCATTATTCTGGTGAACTTAGTGAAGGTAAATTCTTGAGGTTGATTTGATTAAGGATGCCGAGCAAAAATTCGAGTAATTCGTGAAAGTTTGAAGGTGCATCGGATCGCCAAAAGTCGTATCTTGGTTTGAAAAGGAAAGACATTGAATATCGGGTTGGAGACAAGGTATTTCTCAAAGTCTCACCACGGAAGAAGGTGCTTAGATTTGGCCGTAAGGGCAAATTGAGTCCGAGGTTCATCGGTCCGTCTGAAGTATTTGAGCGAGTTGGGCGATGGCGTCTGATTAATTTTACCCCGAGCTCGAAAAGATTCACAGCGTTTTCCATGTTTCAATGCTTGACGATATAGGTCGACCCGACACACGTAATTACTCCATCGAGGTCGAGGTTCACCCAATTTGAGTTATGAAGAAGAACCGGTTCGCATTCGATGCGTGAAGTAAAAGAGCTACGAAACAAGAAAATCCCATTAGTGAAGGTGTTGTGGCATAAACACGGGATGGAAGAAGCCACTTGGGAACTTGAGGACTCTTGAAAGAGCGATACCGAACCTATTTACGGTAAGATTTTCGGGACGAAAATTTCTTAAGTGGGGAGAGTTGTGACATCCCTAAAGTGACCCTAGTCGGAAGCGGTTTCGGGACCGCTAAACCGAGTCACTAAATTATTTGAGTATGATAGTTCTTGTCTAAATATGTGAAAATGCATGTGTGAATTTTAATTCTTTGATTTAGTTAATTTGAATGTGAATTGAAAGAAAAGGACTCATGTGAAAGGATTTAATTATATGTGGCTAATTTTAAGAGGTTAATAAAGGAATGAAGTAAAATAAATGGAGTTGCATGTCAAATAATCCATTTGACAAGGATAATGGCCGCCATGACAAGGGTATGGGCAAGGAACATGTTCCCAACATGTTTGGCTAGTGAGGTATGGGTGGAGAAATTAAATAATGTGCTAGCATTAAAGAAAATGTTGAAAAAAAATGTATGGATGCCCATTGTGCAGTAACTAGAGAAAAATAAAAAAAAAAAGGAAAATGCTCATTCTATTCTCCATTGCCGTGGCTTGAAGGAGGAAGAAGAAGGAAATTCTTTGTGCATGATTTGGCTTGGTTGATGCTTAGGAAGAGGTAAGCACTTTGAAACCCTTGGAAATTTAGATGTAAATGAGGTGATTAGTTCAAGTTCTATTCATTCCATGGATTAAATTTGGTTGTTTGGAGGTTTGGTATTTGGCCAAGTAGTTGAAGCTCTTGGTACATATATTATTTTTTTCCATGAAAGTTGAAATTGGTTTGTTCATAAGGGAGGGTGCGAATGTGGCCAATGAAAGGCCTTGATGAACTATATATGTGGCTTGGGTTTATGATATTCAGTTAAGGGATACTGTGCTAGCAAGATCGGTTTAATATATATACATGTAAGTTACTTTGTATTTGATGTTTAGAAAAAAAATTAGTGAAGGGCAAAGTTAATGATGTTGGATAAATTTTTAGTAGAGTTGTGGTTAGGCATTCGGTCATTGATGAGCATTGTTGTAACCTAGTTGTAGTTGCAACTCCTAATTTTAAGATGGAATTTGTACACATACGTTAGGTAAATGGTTAGGGTCGAATGGGACTATGTGTTTGAAAGAATAAAATCGATACTATAATTGATAGTATAAGGATTCGGCCATTCAATCAAGGGTATAGGTGATGTTAGATCAATTTTAGCACATTCGGCTATATAAGTATACCCAATTATGATATTGCCTTGATTGTATGAAATCAACTAAAATGGGTGGTTAGTAAGGGTGGTTATCTAATATACGAATATGTATACGTGTATGTGTGATTGGATTATTGATAGAATAGTAAATTGCATAAGGCTATTGGCGAATAGCCAAGAACATAAGGTAGCAAGATAAAATTTCACCATGTCGTTCGGATGTTATATGATCATTAGAATGTGGATACCAACATATGTACCAAAGCGATTGGTGAGTTAATTTACTTGTTTAAGCTCAAGATCCTAAAGGAGGCGTCCAACAAAGGGAAATCGAAGGTCAACGAGTAGCCGACTTGGAATTATTTGCCCAACACAAGGTAAGTCATTAAGCATATATTTGGTGTTGATTTAAATGATCATAATATATATGCAATCGTGTTTACATGAGTTGATGTGTAAATGGAAATGTATGTGTATGGAATGATGCCATTATTGAATGTATAAAAGCGACAAAATGCATAAGGTATTGGTTTTGGCACTAAGTGTGCGGATCTAAAATTGTATAGCACTAAGTGTGCGAGTTTGATTATATAGCACTAAGTGTGCGAGCTGAATATATATATAGCACTAAGTGTGCGAGCTGAATATATATATAGCACTAAGTGTGCGAGCTGAATATATATATAGCACTAAGTGTGCGAGTTTGATTATATAGCACTAAGTGTGTGAGCTGAATATATATATAGCACTAAGTGTGCGAGCTGAATATATATATAGCACTAAGTGTGCGAGTTTGATTATATAGCACTAAGAGTGCGAGCTGAATATATATATAGCACTAAGTGTGCGAGCTGAATATATATATAGCACTAAGTGTCTAGCTGAATATATATATAGCACTAAGTGTGCGAGTTTGATTATATAGCACTAAGTGTGCGAGCTGAATATATATATAGCACTAAGTGTGCGAGCTGAATATATATATAGCACTAAGTGTGCGAGCTGAATATATATATAGCACTAAGTGTGCGAGTTTGATTATATAGCACTAAGTGTGCGGCGGAATATATATATAGCACTAAGTGTGCGAGCTGAATATATATATAGCACTAAGTGTGCGATATGGATATATATATATAGCACTAAGTGTGCGGATTCACTATATGCTCTTGCATTACAATTGGCACTTGAGTGTGCGATATTATTGAGTTAATCCCGGACAGCGGATCGGGTAAGTACCTTGAGCTCATGACGAATAGGCAATATGTTCATGCTCGGGGTTGAGCTCGGTAAGCTTAAAATCTATGTGATGATTGCAATTGTATGATTGTGGTGAAAATGAGTTGGTGTGTAAAAATGCCTAAATATTTTATTGTATAGAGTACGAAATGTGGATGTATGACTTGGTATGAGATTGAACCGAAAGGTCAGGAATTATGGTATAGTATTGATATGGATGAATACCTAGCCTCGTTTATTGTTTTCATGTTGTGGTAACTTTTAAATGGATGGTTGTTGAATGCTTATGACTTCTGAGTTTTAAACTCACTCGGTGTTTTCTTGTCACCCATTTTAGGTCTCTTGGACTCGTATTGTTTGCGTGCTCGGAACCGTCGTTGAAGTCATCACACCGGCTGGAAATCTTTTGGTATTATCTTCGTAGTTGAACTAGAAGAACATTTGGCATGTATAGGCTATTTTGTTTTGTTGAATCGTGGGTTGTAAACTTTAAGCCATGTGAAAATGGCCTATCTTGATCGTCGAGTGGGATGCTAGAACCTATAGTCACGAGTCTTAGAAACTTTAATTTTGATAAGGTGGCCATAATTTGTGTCATGTATGATGGATGATTAGTAAGGCCAAGGAAAGATTCATGAAATTGGCATAGTCTACTGCAGTAACTGTTGCGGACAGCAGCAGTGAGATGAGATTGAAAATCACTAAAAATAGTAGGAGTAGAAGTAAATAGTGAATAAATTATGAAATTAAACCTTAATGAATCTATTTTCATATGGATGAAACGAAACGACCATATGAGCAGTATACTGAGAGATATTAAAATTCTCGTGAGACAGGGCCAGAACGGTTTCTGGGTCCCCTGTCGTGACTTTGATAATTTACTATAAATTATCCAGAAGGAATTAGAAGTCTTTCCTTATATGTGCAGATTCCCCTTTGAGTCTAGTTTCATTAGAAACAAACGGAATGAGCATTGAAGCTCTGTACGAGAAGATATCCAGGTCGTAATGCGCAAAGGTCAGTGTAGTCGACCCCTGTAACATGGGCGACTTTAACTAATAAACTGTACCAATTGGCCCGACCAAAAATTCTAGAATTAAATCCATGGATAGATATATGAGTCCAAATTCAGGGAAAATTTACAGAATCAGTTTCCGAGTTTTGAAACTCGAGATATGATTTTTAAGGCGACTGTGACGCAATTAGTTAGCCTGCCTGGAACAGCAATCGAATATTATCATGAGAGAAGTAAGGGAAATAAGCCCGGTAACACCACGTGGTCAAATCCGGTGACGGTCACGGGTTTGGGGTGTTACAAAGATAATCTTGATATAATTGTCACATGAAATCTTTCAAATAAATAATTCACCATACTGACTGAAACTCGCGCTTTTATCATCTATGCCTTTACTGATGTCAAATCCTTACACAAAAATTAGAAAAAAAATCCCAAGACTAAAATCACCACATTACCAATATCAAATTAGAAGTATAGTCATATTTGACATGATTATCACGAGCTGAAGAATGTACTTCGAACATGAGTCGTAATTGACAAATTATGGAGCAAAAATAAGAAGAAAACCGAATAAAGAAATCCAAGATAGAGAAACCCAGAATAAAGAAATCCAGAATAAAGAGATCCAGGATAAAGAAACCCAAGATACGATACTATGCCGGAGAATCGAAAACCAAACTCATAGAGAAAATATAGAATACCCCGATGAAATAGAGCAATATAAATTATAAACCAGTCAGACTACCAATGCTTTCATCCAACACCAGAATTAGAAGACATTCCCATATAACAAGAATTTCTTACGAAGATCAATAACCATAGAAATATTTCTGAGAACGGGTAAACACATAGAACATCTCAAAAGAGACTGCTAAATCTGTCCAGTCATAACTGTCACACTCAAATAGTTCACATTTCAAATATCATTTCCCCAACTAATTCTGTCATCACAAATTTCATATTAAACCATTCACTAAAGAAGGCGATTCGAATAAATTTGATTTACACTTTTCTCGACCTTGCACCTTAGTAATTCGGTTTACCAAGGAGAATTCCTTTTCTAAGCGGGACGATGCATAACTCCAATAATTTTTATGTCAATCCGATACTTTACTAGCTCGACTTTACTTATCGGCTCATTTTAATCTCGATCATACTTATAATTATTCTATCTTTGAACTCTTTGGGTTCTCAACCGGAAACTTATTCAATACAAATCTCATGAAATTCCATTATAAGTACCACTTGTGAGGGAAGGGTTGTAGGACCTCGACTCGACTTTCTTATACATACACATATGATACAACTTCCATCATCATAGCAACATCATCAAAATCATGTCATTCATTCGAGCAATGCAACATTCATGTTGGTTTACACAAATTTTCCTATTGTCCCATTTAGACAATATACTTATGCATACATTCTATGCTTTCTAGATAGCTTTACTTATCCATTCATTTAATTAAATTAATTCATGCTCTTGACATCATATAAGGCCAAACAAACATAGATATTTGCATCACAATCACAACTTTCATTTCGTGCATCATCATGTACATATCATTACAATCATATAATTCAGTTCAACAATTTAACAAAGATAAGTTCATTTCATTATAATCCTTTATTCATACCTCTATTACTTTCTATTTATTACATTCATTTTATCAAGTAAGCCACATACACTACATCATATGAGCATTAAGCAAATATGAATATTTATCACAATATGAACTTTCATCTCACATCTTATCGCATATGTATCATAAACTTTTTTCATACTTTTCTGGACCGAGACTTATCATAATCATAACTTTACTCAAATACCTTCATATAATATTGAGCAGTCGGTAGACTCGGTTGGAGAGTACCTGTCTAAATAAGGCGGTACTTCTGGCGTCGGAAGACATCACACTATCACGGATCGGTGGCATGGCATGTATAGCTAAACTTTTACACATGCTAAGTTAGTCGAGAACCGACTAAACCTGCTCTGATACCAATAAATGTAATGCCCCTTACCGAGACCGTCACGGAGCCGAGCACGAGGCATTACTAAACTTATTTGAGCACTTAAACAAATTCGAATAAGCTGTCCAACTGCGTCATAGTTGCTTAAAAATTCATATCTCGAGTTCCGAAACTCGAAATCAAATTCTGTAAATTTTTACTTAAACTAGACTCATATATCTATCTACTAATTTTTTTCTAGAATTTTTGGTTGGGCCAATTAGTACAGTTTATTAGTTAAAGTATCCCCTATTTCAGGGTTTGACTGCTCTGACCTCTGTGTATTATGAATCAGATATCTCCCTGTACAGAGTTTCAATGACTATGTCATTTGTTTCTAATAAAACTAAACTCAATAATAAATCTTTACATATAAAGCATGACTTCTAATTATCTTTGTACAATTTATGGTGAATTTCCAAAGTCAGAACAGGGGATCCAGAAATCGCTCTGGCCCTATTTCACAAAAATTTAAACTTCTCATAAAATATAACTCATATACCTGTTTTGTTCTATCCATATGAAAATAGACTAATAATTCTTCAATTCCATATTTTATTCATCACCTAATTGTATCTCTACTATTTTTAATGATTTTTCAAACTCACATCACTGCTGCTG
The DNA here is from genome assembly GCA_025502765.1 of Gossypium herbaceum. Classification (NCBI taxonomy): domain Eukaryota; kingdom Viridiplantae; phylum Streptophyta; class Magnoliopsida; order Malvales; family Malvaceae; genus Gossypium; species Gossypium herbaceum. The sequence goes on from CP106689.1 coordinate 57,172,296, forward strand.
TCTGAATCTATTTTAGGGTAAATTTTGCCTATTTCATGGTTTCCATGGATTAGCTAGCAATTTAGCATACATAACACCAATTATGATCATGATTAGCCATTCCAATGGCTAATCATTACCAAGCATTTCCATACCACTCAATATCCATATCATAAGACCATATATACAAAATGATTATAATGCTATACATGCCATACTTAAAATATATAAGCCGTTATGCCAAGATGATACAGATAGTGTGAGCGAGCCTCCGACCGTTCGATTTCCGAGCTGGCTTGTCAAAACTACAACGAATGAAAAGAAGGGGTAAGCATAAATGCTTAGTAAGTCCATATGAAATTAATAAGCAATTACCAACATGCTTTTAAGATAAAACACCACAATTGTACAATTATACATACTCAACTTAAGCTGTTTTATCGAGATACATTTACTAAATAATTTATTTCTGAAGCTACGAAACTCCAAATTAAGTTCTGTTAATTTTCCTTGAAACTAGATTCATATACCTTTCTGCCATAAAATTTCAAGAATTTTTGGTTTAGCCATTTAGTACAGTTTATTCATTAAAGTTTCCCCTGTTTTACTGTCCAACAGTTCTGACCTCTCTTCACTTAAAATTATTTATCTCATAATTCGGGACTTGGATGATGTTCCCATCTATTCCTTTTGAAAATAGACTCGATAAGGATTTTAAATATATAAATTAAAACTCATAATTATTTTTTTACAATTTTTAATGATTTTCTAAAATCAGAACAGGGGATCTCGAAGTCATTCAGACTCTGTCTCACAACAATTTAAATATCTCATAACATAAAATCCAATTGCATGTACCGTTTCCTCTATATGAAACTAGACTCATCAGGCTTTAATCTCATATTTTATTCAGCCCTTAACTCAATCTCCAGAATTTATGGTGAATTTAAAAAGATACACTACTGCAGTAACCCAAAACTGCCAAGGCCATATTTATTCATTCACCACTATTATTCACTAAATCCATACAATATCATTTCATCCATCATGGTAAGAACACATAATTATGCTTCATAAGCATAGATCCATAATCTCAATGTCATCAAGTATCAAGAACTTATTCCAAATCGTGTCATTTTCATAGTATTCACCAATTCTTAATCTTTTCGGGCTATTTTACATTTTCGTTCATAATCAAATTAGGGAGCGATTACGAATTGAGTACCTCATTATCACAATGCCATAGTAAAACTATGGTCTTGCACATAGTCACATATCACATACCGAGGCCATAGCCCACCATAGTCTTACGGATCACATATCACTGCGATGCCATATCCCGGATATGGTCTTATCTGATAGCACATATCACACCGATGCCATATCCGGATATGGTCTTATACTGAAGCACATATCACATTTCTCCAAGCCATAGCCCAACTATGGTCTTATACGAAAATCACATTTCACATGCTGCCATGGTCCAACCATGGTCTTTTCAAATCAATTGTCTTAGCCTTGAATGAAAGTACTCAAGTCCGTTGTTCCATTTAATTTGTACTTTTATTCAAATATCATTTACAATTATCACAGTTTAATGACATTTTATATGCAATAATATATCATATCATTCTGAAATTTTCATTTCAAACATTAAATTACACATTGCATTATTAAAAATCATATGAACTTACCTCGACATAAAATATTAGCAATCGAGCCTATTCCTCGTAAACTTTATTTTTCCCTCGATCACGACTTGAGTCTCGTTTCTCTTGATCTATAATATAAATTATTTCTACTCATTAGCATTTATTTGATTTCTATTTCACTTCACAATTTATGCTGTTCAAATTTTGAAATTGCACTTTTACCCCAAAATTTACAATTTTACAATTTAGTCCCTACTCAATTCACCCATAAATTGAACTAATTTTTCTCAATTAACACTTTATTTCATCATTATAAACTATTTCACAACCTTTGATATTCGAATTTCAACACCAACATCTAATTCACTATTTTTTTCACAATTAGGTCCTAAATACCATTTTCTATCAAAATGACTTCATATAAAACAACCTTAATATGAAATTAGAACTTCAATTTCATAATAATTCATCATAAACGCCCTTACTCAGCCAGGGAACTTCCAATTTCATCCACCAAATCAAAAACTAATGAATTAGATGATTGGACCTAATTGCAAAAGTCTTAAAAATACAAAAATATAAGAAAAGGGCAAGAAATAGACTCACATGCGGTGAAATTGTGCAAAACCAACTTAAAAGCTCTCTCCATGGTATCGGCGAAATTATGAAAAGAATGGCCTAGAAATCTCTTTTAATTTCAATTTATTTGTTTAATTTTGTAACATTTACCATTTTACCCTTAGCTCACTGATTCAGATTTTTTCTTACTTATGCCGCCTCATCCATTCCCTTTTGGCTAATTTGCCTTTTAAGTCCTCCCTCATTTAACACTTGAGCTATTTAATCATTTTATCAAGTTTTGTACCTTTTTCAATTTAGTCATTTTAATTAATTGACTATCCAAGCGTTAAAATTTTCTAATGAAACTTTAATACTAACTTATTTACACTCCATAAATATTTTTTAAAAATATTTATGGCTCGAATATGCATTTGAGGTCTTGATACCTCGTTTTAGACCCAATTTACTTATTAAATTCTTTTCTCTCTCTTTTTTTTTAACACAAAATTCACTAATTCAAAATTCTTCTAAATTCACACTTGACTCATAATTATTAATTTATTAAATTTTCAAACGTACTTGTCGGATTTAGTGATCTCAAATCACTGTTCCGATATCACTGAAATTTGGGCCGTTACAAGCTCAAGCACTTACCTTGTTCAAGCATAATTTATATCAACAACCGAATGTTGCACACATAGTGCTTATTATGTTCGCACACACAGTGCCATAGTAAATCGCACACATAGTGCATTTGAGATTCCCTCATGCTTCAACCTCCCAATCGGCACACATAGTGCCACATAATTTTGCACACATAGTGCCCTATGTTGTTTCATCATGGTAAAGCAATTTACTTAACTCAATTTGTACACATGGTCATATAATAAGTAGGAGAACCACTCTGAAAATATCTATCCAAGGTGTTCTCACAAAAGTGCTTAAGGACTTACCTTGTGTTGGGTATAACGGCTCCGACCCGGCTACTCGATGTCCTTGGCTTTGCCTTGCTTGATTCCCTTCTTTAACTTCTCGGGCTTAATAAATAAATTAACTAGTTTAATCATCTTGCTAAACATTTATAATTCAATTACACATGCATATGTATGTTTGTATATTCGGCAACCACTCTTACTAATTACCCATTTAGTTGATTATACACATAATTAAAGGTAACATCACGAATGGGCATACTTATGTATATATATATATATACATAACCGAATGTGCACCAAAAAAGTTGATTCAACATCACCTACATACTTACTTTGATGGCGAATGTATCTATACATGTACAATGTCATCTATAACATCATATAACCCTAAATTCTTCTCATGCACACTTAATCGACTTTTTCCCAATCTAGCATAGCATCACCTCTATTTGTAATATCATATAAATTCGCATGTGACTACATTCCTTAAGTTCAACATCTAAATGCCCATTATAGCCACTCTCATAATCTAAATCTAAAATCGGCAACATCCCTTTCAACTATGTTAGCCGAATACTCATTCTCTTTTAGTCCTAAATTCGGCACCTCCAACAAAATGACCTAACAACTTCAACTTTCATGCTAACATAACAAGCAACTTAACACATCCATATAACTAACATGTTAATAGCATCAAGGTATCAACTAAAATTTTACGCTTCTTTGTCAAATCCCAACTCTCCGACAACCCCAAATCCAACCATGGGATAGATAGAATTTAGACTCATCACCCAAAGGTTGTGTAACTTCCAAAAAATATCATTGAACATACCTTGATCTAAAGGACCACCTTGGCCGAATCTTGCTTCCTCTTCTTCCTCTAGTTACGACAATTGCAAAAGAAAGAAAACATGAGCACTCCTTCTTCCCTCCTTATTAAGCATTCAAACTCCCTCATTTTCACGCCACAAGAAGTGAAAGAAAATGATGAACATTTTTTTTTTCTTTCTTCTCTCCCTCAACTCACGGAAATGGGGGGTACACTCACACCATTCTCTTTTTTTTTATTACTTTATTACCCATATTTCTTATTTTATTTTTTTTCTACATACCCACTAACTAAACATGTTTGCAACATGTTTCCACTCATAGCATGGCTGGCCATCATGCTTAACTTTTGGGAAAATTGACATGCAAACCCCTCATTTTCACATCATGCATTAATAGACCACTTTACATTTGCCTAGCACATTTCTAAATTTTCTCACATAAGTCCTATTTGATAAAATTCACTTACAATTAACAAAATTCAAACATGAAATTTCACACATTCATATTCACATATTTTAGACAATAAATATCATATTCAAATAATTTGGCGACTCGGTTTAGCGGTCTCGAAACCGCTTTCCGACTAGGGTCACTTTAGGGCTGTCACATCAAATAATATAATTCAACGATTTCATTAAACTTTCTCAATGTCGTACATGAATTGATTCCATACATACCTGTACCACCTTGTACTAACCTCTTTCTCAACAACGACATTTATTTATCAGTTGAATCATTAGGGTTAGAAGTCAGATACTCAAGAATCGCAATAGATAAGTACATATACCATGGCCCGCAGCCAAATCGAGGTAACTTATCCTAGAGTACCTATACCATGACCCGTAGGCAAATCAAGGTAACTCCTTTCAAAATACCTATATCATGGCCCGTAGCTAAATTAAGGTGTTATTCGCACCCGAAGTGCCGATATCATGGCCCGAAGCCAATGCATTAACTTAATGACATTACATTATTATAATAATTGTACCTAAGGTTTAATCAAGAAGTTTCACTTGTCGGTTTCATCATCGAACACTTTCGTATAATCGTATTCACAATTCCAAACATTATCCAAAATCTCATAAATACATTTTATGCAATATCAAAGCATATAACATCCATTTACAATGAAATTAACACCTATGAACTTACCTCGGTGGTAGAAACATCGAAACTAGCTGATTAAATGAGTACTTTGTTCTTGCCTCGATCTAAGTCCGAGTTCCTCTTTTCTTGATCTATATGTAATAGTCTAATATAGACCTTAGTCAGAATAGTGATTTCGGGACCACAAATTTGAGTCAAAAAAATATTTAATATTATTTTCTATATTTAAAATATGTGAATTGACATGCGTGAATGTTTCGTATGAAATTTCTATAAATTGTGTGCTTACTTTGATAAAAGGACCTAATCGCGTAAAATGTAAAAGTGACCTTCTATTTGTTAAAGTGCTTATTTGACATGTCTTTGTAAATGAAAGGTCCTTATGTTGATATCTAACCATTGTAAGCTTGAGTGGACAATTATGGCCTTTTATATTAATGTTATAAATTTTTATTATTAAGGGAAAATTTGGTATTTGGTAATTAAAGCCATATTAATAAAATAAAAAGCATGAAATTAGCCATTCGTTCATACTATTTCCAAAAATAAAAAAGGAAAAGAAAAGAAAATACAAGCTAGGGTTCGGCTACTTATTTTGGTGATTAAGGTGTGTTTTTTATCCGTTTACGATAATTTCTACATTTTTGTGATTGTTGCTTAGTATACTATCAAGCCTATGTCTCAATTTCTGATTTTGTTGATGATTTTTGAGTTGAGGCATTGATTAAATTATAAGCTTTGTGAAGTTAGTTTTTGGTAAATGAAAGACATGTTTTGGGTTAACATATTTTGTATTTGAATTTTGATGAATTTGAGTAATTTGGACTAAATTGTGAAATTTATAAATTGAGGGACTAAAATGTGAAAGAAATGAAATATATGGTCTTCTATGAACACTATGAATATTCGCTAGGCATGTGTACAAAGAAATTTTGTGTATTTTGTGATTTTGTGAATTAAGGACTAAATTGTCAAAATATGAAAAATATGAGGGCTAATTTATAAAATGCCCTAAACGTGTGTTTGTGGATTGATTTGAATGATTTGGTGAATAAAAGATTTAAATTTGAATTTATATAGATCAAGAATTAAAGAAAATGGAATTAGATTGGGGAAAGTCGAAAGTCATCGAGTAGCTGATTTCGTCTATCCAAATCCGTACGAGGTAAGTCTATATACAAATAAATTTGTATTGAATTGAATTACTATCGAATATATATGCTATTGTACTATGATGAATAAATATATAAATTGAGAAAAATGAGACATCCGAGAAAGTATCGACAAAGTTTCGACTTCCGAAAAGCCCCGTACGAATCATATGAATAGTTAGGATACATATGTCATGACACAGGATCCGTTATGTGTTTTCGTGTAAGACCACGTCTGGACGTTGGCATCGATTTATGATTTATGTGTAAGACCACGTCTGGACGTTGGCATCGATTTATGATTTATGTGTAAGACCACGTCTAGGACGTTGGCATTGTACGAGCTTTGTAAGCTATCTGCGTATCCTTATGGTTTCGAATGGTTCAACAGCATTCTAAGAAAATAGATGACTATGTTAATTTGTATCTGATTCAGGTACGTTTGAATTGTATATCATGTGTGAGAATGAAAGGTAAGAAAATGTACCTTGATGAATATATGATTTAATTATGAGTTACTATGAGAATGAGTTATGATATGTATATGTGAGTTATGTTCAAATGAATTATAAGATATACATGGTTAAGTGAATGTATTTTTCCTCAAATTTTATGAATGAATTGATGTTAATTGTTAAGTTTATTTCTATATGGCTTACTAAGCTTTTGAAAGCTTACTGTGTGTGTTTGCATTATTTTATAGATATCAAAGCTACGGGGAGCTCAGGATCGTCAAGGATCATCATCACACTATCGAACCTTATTTTGGTAGCTTTTGACATTGTGAATATTAGAATATAGAATGTATAGGCTAGAAGTATTTGGATATGGGTTGTAATGTATATATCATGCCATGTGATATGGCTAGTTTGTGGTTGAACTTATGGTTTGACTTTGGTATATGATATGTGATGCACATTATGCTTATGTGATGTGTTTATGAGTGACCAAATAAAATGGTCAATTCTGGTAAGTTTTGGAATGTGCATATTTGAGAAATTGGTAAGTTTATAGCACGTGATTAAATGCAGTTAAATGAGGTTATGAAACAAAAGTCTAGATAAGATTTTGTCTTATGTTTTGGAATAATTTGGTATGACTATTAAGCATGAAATTGGTTGATAATGTTATGGCATGATTGGTGTAAGTTTTGGTATTAAAATTGGCTAAAATTATATTAGAAATATGCTTGGTTTGATGCTTGTAGGTTTGACCCAAATTGGGTGGCAAATTGGCTTTTCAAATGACCTATTTTTGTTCACACGGGCAAAGACACGGGTGTGTGTCTCAGCCGTGTGCGACACACGATAATGTTGCATGGCCGTGTGTCCCATAGGGTACCTTACGGTTTTAAGTCAGCCTTGAGCACGGCCAAAGCATACGGGCATATCTGGTGGCCATGTGATTAAGTCAGTATGTATGCCCTAATTTGACACGGTCCAGACACACCGGCGTGTCTAATGTCGAGTGAGGCACACGGCCTATCACACAAGCATCTGACCTAAGTAACTTTGAAAAATGTTTAATTTTTGAAAAATTATGTATGAGCTCGGTTTAGTCTCGACCCTTTTCTAAAGCATGCTAAAGGTCTCTTTGACCTATGTAAGGGTCTCTATATTGATATATAACTATGATGCTATGATGATTGTGAAATAAATGTTAAATGTTCTAATTTGTCTGGTAACACCTTTAACCCTAGTCCGACGACAGATACAGGTTAGGGGTGTTACATTTGGTTAGTATCAGAGCTATGGTTTAATCAATTCTAGGACTAACATAGTGTATGTGAGTCTAGCTATACATACTATATTTATGAATTTCGATCGTGTAATGAATTCTGACAATGAAAATGTGTTTTTATATAGCAGATGGATCCCAAACGAGCTGTAGCTGACGATGTCGAGAGCAATGCACCTGCTCCCATGCAAGGGACATCACCATCTGACTCTAGACCAGCTACGAGTAGCCATGATGGAGAGGCTAGAGAAGCCTTCTATCAAGTGACGATTGATTGGTTCAATTAGTACATTAGAACTAATCTGATTTTTCAACAAACTCCAACAATCAATCCTCTGCAAGTCCCTGTTATGGAACAAGTTAATCCGAATCAGTTGAATAAGCCTCTAGTCGATAAAATTAGAAAATATAGGGCTGAAGAGTTTCGAGCTACCACTAGTGATAATGCTGAGAGAGCCGAGTTCTGATTATAGAATACGATAAGAGTATTTGATGAGTTGTTATTGAATTTCGATGAATGCTTAAAGTGTGCTATTTCGCTTTTGAGAGATACGACCTATCATTGGTGGAAGACTTTGATATCAGTGGTTCCAAGGGAATGAGTTACTTATGGTTTCTTCTAAGCTAAATTCTAAAAGAAATATAACGGTCAGAGATTTATCAACCAGAAACATAAAGAGTTTCTTGAGCTTAAACAAGGCCATATGTCTTTTACAGAATACGAGCGAGAATTTGTAAGACTGAGTCAGTATGCTCGAGAATGTGTATCTACTGAGGCAATAATGTGCAAAAGATTTGAAGATGGTCTGAATGAAGATATTCGTTTGTTAGTCAGGATTCTTAAGATCAAATAATTCATTGTGCTTGTTGAATGAGCATGTAAAGTCGAATAACTCAGAAAAGAGAAAAAAAGCTGATTTAGAAGCTAGAGAAGTGCGAAAGAGATCATCGAGCAAGTCATTTCAATAAGCATCAAAAAAGTTTAGAGATGATTATAGCTATTCAAAGGCTAATGTGGGACATTCGAGTAGAGATCGTGGTAGATCGCATTCGAGTTTCAGAGCTCCAGCTACATCTGTTGCCATTGTTGGAAATGTTCGATTTGATCGCCCTGAGTGCAAACACTGTGGTAAAAGACATCCTGACAATTGTAGACTATATGATCGGGCTTGTTTCAAATGTGAATCATTAGACCATTTTATTCGTGATTGCCCAAAATTTGTCGAGCAAGAGATTGTGAAAAATTCGAGGCCAAGTGGCAATGCATCTCGTGGTAGATCTCCCATAAATATGGGAAATATGAGTGGCAGTCAGAGGGGAACAAAAGACAGTGCTATTATATCTGAGGCTCGTGCATCTACTAGAGCCTATACCATTTGAGCTCGTGAGGAAGCTTCGTCTCTATATGTGATTACGGGTACTTTCACACTTTATGATACTTCTGTGATTGCTTTGATAAATTCTGGATCAACGCATTCTTATATATGCATGAATTTAGTGAATAGTAAGACTTTGCATGTAGTGTCTACTGAATTCATAATTAAAGTATTGAACCCCCTAGGCAGATGTGTTTTGGTTGATAAAGTCTGGAAGAATTGTCCGTTAATGTTTCGAGACATTTGTTTTTTGGCCAATCTGATGGTATTACCTTTTGATGAGTTTGATATAATTCTAGGTATGGATTGGTTAACTTTGCATGATGCTGTTGTGAATTGCAAACGAAAAACTATTGATTTGAGATGCAAGAATGATGAAATAATTCGAATTGAATCTAGTGATTTAAATGGGTTACCAACTGTGATTTCGTCAATGAAAGCTCTGAGTATTGTGAGAAAAGGTTGAGAAGCTTACTTTACCTATGTGATTGATTTGAAAGTGTTAGAAAAGAGAGTTGAATCAGTGCCTGTTGTCTATGAATTCCCTGATGTGTTTTTTGAAGAACTTCCAGGATCACCTTCGATACGAGAAGTCGAATTTGGCATTGAGTTAGTACCGCGAACTACTCCGATTTTGATAGCTTCATATAGAATGGCTCTGATCAAATTAAAAGAATTAAAGTCTCAGTTGCAAGAGTTGACCAATAGAGGGTTTGCTAGACCGAGTTTTTCACCTTGGGATGCTCTAGTTCTGTTTGTGAAAAAAAAGATGGTATGATGAGAATGTGCATAGATTATTGTCAGTTGAACAAGGTGACTATCGATAATTAATACCCTTTGCCCGAATTGATGATTTGTGTGATCAATTGAAAGGATCTACTGTATTTTCGAAGATAGATTTGAGATCAGGCTATTATCAGTTGTGAGTGAAAGACTCAGACATGTCGAAAACTGCATTCAGAACGAGGTACGACCACTATGAATTCTTAGTTATGCCTTTCGAATTAACAAATGCATCTGCTATCTTTATGGATTTGATGAACAAAATTTTCAGACTGTATTTAGATCAATTTGTTGTTGTATTCATTGATGACATATTATTTATTCGTGTGATGAATCTAAGCATGCCGAGCATCTGAGAATAGTATTACTAACTTTGCATGATAAGCAATTATATGTGAAGTCTAGCAAATGTGAATTTTGGTTATGAGAAGTTAGTTTTTTGGGTCACAGTGTATTAGCATCAGGTATCTGAGTTGATCCGGGTAAAATTTTAGCTATTTTGGATTGGAAGCCTCCGAGAAATGTCTCTGAAGTCCATAGTTTTTTGGGACTTGCTAGTTATTATAGAAGGTTCATAAAAGGCTTTTCGATGATTGCAACTCCATTAACGAAATCGCTTCAGAAAGATGTGAAGTTGAATGGTCCGAAAAGTGTCAGAAAAGCTTTGATCAATTGAAAGCCCTATTGACTGAAGCTCTAGTGTTAGTACAACCCGAATCTCGTTGAACAGTCTAGGATGTATTTTGATGCAGGAAGGTAAAGTCATTACTTATGCTTCGAGATAGTTAAAGCTGCACGAAAAGAACTATCTGGCACACGACCTTGAGTTAGCTGCATTGTGTTTGCTTTGAAGATTTGATGCCACTATTTGTTCGGTGAGAAATGTCACGTTTATTCTAGTCATAAGAGTTTGAAATATCTGATGACTCAGAAAGATTTGAATATGGTTAGAACTATTAAAAGACTATGAGCTTGTTATTGATTATCATCCAGGAAAAGAAAATGTTGCTGCTGATGCTTTGAGTCGAAAATCAGTATTTGCTCTTTGTGCGATGAATGCTCATTTGGTTGTGTCCGATGATGGTTTGATTTTAGTCGAATTGAAAGCAAGACCATTATTCATTCAACATATTATCGAAGCTCAGAAGGTTGATAATGAGATTTTAGCAAAACATGCTCAGTGTAATTTAGATTTTGATTCAGAATTCAGAGTTGATAAATATAATTGTCTGAGATTCCGAAATCGAATTTGTGTTTCGAGAAATCTAGAATTGATTCAGGTGATTTTGAATGAAGATCACAACAGTCGTTTATCTGTTCATCCGGGTAGTATAAAATTGTATAATGATCTGAAATAGCTTTATTGGTGAGCTGGTATGAAGCATGATGTCTCTGAATTTGTTGCGAAATGTTTAATCTGTTAGCAAGTTAAAGCTGAACATCAAGTGCCCTCTGGTTTGTTACAACCAATTATGATTTCAGGTTCCAGAATGGAAATGGGATAGAATGACAATGGACTTTGTTTCAGGTTTGCCCCTATCTCCGAGAAAGAAAGATGCAATTTGGGTAGTAGTTGATCAATTGACGAAATCAACCCATTTTATTCCAGTACGATCCGATTACTCACTTGATAAGTTAGCTGAGTTATACATTTTTTATATTGTGAGATTGCATGGTGTACCATTATTTATTGTGTCAGACAGAGATCCGAGATTCACATCGCGATTTTGGAAGAAATTACAAGATGCTTTAGGTACGAAATTACATTTCAGTTGTAATATCCTAAATTAGGGCTTAATCGGAATAGTGGTTTCGTGACCACAAATCCGAGATAGAAATAATTATTTTATAATTATTTTGATGATTATGATATGATTGCATGATTGTGTGAAAATTTCGTGATGAAATTCTATGCCTAAAGTGCTTAAATTGAAAGTAGGGACTAAATCGAATAAGTTGCAAAACTTGCATTCTAGAAGTTTTTAGTATGAAATTGTTTTGGAATATTAATGAGGAGGTCTTAAATAGCAATTTGACCAATTTTAAGTTCTGGACAAAATTAGGACATGGAAGGAATTTTTGGAAAGTTTAGTAGTAAGGGTATTTTGGTCATTTAGTTATTAAAATGAATTAAAACAAAATTAAAAGCCAATTTTGTCCATCTTCTTCATTAGGCCGAAATTTCAAGGGTTCTCCATAGCTAGGGTTTGTTTCAAGCTTCCAAGCTCCATAGTAAGTGATTCCAAGCCCGCTTTTAATGTTCTTTACGCTTTTGGAATCCGGTAGCTCGATTAAGCTTATGTTAGCAATAATTCAACCTAGGGTTTATATTTGGAAAAATACCCATAGGTGAAATTTGTGTATTTTGATGTTTTATGATAGAATATGAGGTTGTAAATTATGTTAGACAACTTGTGCTACTCGGTTTTGAGTGAAAGCGAGTAAAAGGGCTTAATCGGCAAAAATACCTAATAGTCACAAGTATATGTTAGAGAGAGAATTTGATGTTGCCATAGAAGGAAAAGTGATCAGCATGTTATAAAACATAAGAATAAGGAATAAAGTTTAATTCCAGAGCCTAGGGGCAAAAGTGTAATTATGCAAAGTTTAGGGAAAAGTGTAATTTTTCCAAAGTTCGTATTAAATCTGTTTTGATGAATGTATGTATTAAATAAGATTAATTTGGCATCATAGATCAAGAGAAACGAGATTCAAGTCGCGATCGAGGAAAAGAAAAGATTGTGGACTAAATTGCAAAATCTTTATATTTTGGTACCAAGGTAAGTTCATGTGTAAATAATGTAGCATAATTGTTATTTTAAGTTATTGATGTTAATTATATGATACGCTAATTTTTAATCGTGAAATATTATGCTTTGTGTTTAATGTTGAGTAATATGCAAATCATGTTTACTACTTGATAAATATGAATTGCTACCGAGTATCGGTTCCGATATTCCATGGAAGACGACAAATGTGAGATCGAGGAAAAAAGCCCGTTTGAACCTTAGGAATAGATTAGGATACAAGTGACATGTCACTAGGATGGTTGAGCATCCGAACTCGTTGAGTTGAGTCCGAGTTCACTTGTGGATGCAAATGTCCGAACTCGTTGAGTTGAGTCCGAGTTCGTGAGATGTAACTAGGCTTCCGAACTCGCTGAGTTGAGTCTGAGTTCACTTATGGATGCGAACGCCTGAGCTCGTTGAGTTGAGTTCGAGTTCATTTAGGGGCGGGTTACATGATTTCTTGATTACATATGTGGCACTTATGTGCAAATTATCCATGTATCCGAGTTATATTCCGATGTGTTCAACGGGTGAAATTTCTAGTTTAATGGAAGAGCACTTAAGATATAAGTGACGTTTTGGGTAAGTGTTGTGAAATGGACACTTTGGACAGGTATGTTCTTAACCCTCGGGTTGAAAATAGATACAACAACGATAAGGTGGTAAGATGATGAATGATGTTTAAAGATGTGATATATGTTTTGGTGGTACCATGCTAAAGTTGTTTGGTATATTTGTATTGTTATGTTACTTGTTATTTACATATGAACTTACTAAGCATTTATGCTTACTCCTTCCTTTTCATTCACTTGTAGTTTTGAACAAGCCATTTCGGGAATCGGGACAGTCAAAAGTTCGATCACACTATCCAAAGGACTTTTATCTTGGTAAATGGCTTGTACAACTACTTAAGTATGGCATGTATAGCAATATACCTATTTTGTGTAAATAATTTTATGATATGGCCATGTTTGGTTGAGAAAATGTTTGATATTGATAAGTCATGGTGATGGCTAATTTAGATCATGTTTGATATTATGGAAGTTTAATAGGTTATCTAGTTCATAAAAATTCATGGAAAGATGAAACTTGCCTTAAAATGTAATATTCAAAGAATGACATGAATTTTAAAAATCACTAAAAATAGTATAAATGGAACTAAATAATGAGTAAGTTATTAAATTTAAGCTTAATGAGTCTATTTTCATGTGGATTGAACAAAACAGGCATATAAATTATATTTTATGAGATATTTAAACTTTTGTGAAACAGGGCGGAGTGATTTCGGATCCCTTATTCGACTTTAAAATTCATAATAAATTTAAAAAAATTAGAAGTTGTTCTTTATATGTACAGATTCCTTATTGAGTCTAGTTTTAAGAAAAAGAAACCTCGTAGTCATTGAAATTTGTATAGAGAAATACCGATTAGTAATACACGGATGTCGAGCAGTCAAACCACGAAATAGGGAGACTTTAACTAATAAACTGTACTAATTGGCCCAACCAAAATTCTAGAAAAAATTAGTAAATAGATATATGAGTCTAGATTTAGGAAAATTTATGGATCTTGATTTGAGTTTCAGTAACTCGAGATATGATTTTCTTGTAAGCGTGACGCGGGTAGTTAGAAAGTGTGAATGTAGAAACAAATGATTTGAAGTTCTTAATTTGATAAATTATGTTGGTAACCCCTCAAGCTCGACTCAGCGACGGTTTGAGGCGTGGGGCGTTACATTAGTAGTATCGAGCAGGTTTAGTCGGTTCTCGGCCACGTGTTGTATGTACGGATTTTGCTATACATGCCATATGTATGAATTGTGATAGTGTGACGACTTGACCTTTTAAATGAATTTTATATAGTAAATGGATCTCGATCCAGTGTGGCAGATGAAGTAGAGAGTAATGCGATTCAATTTGAAGGGCGTGGCGACTAAAACCCACCTCCTCATCTGTTGGTCGGGGAGGAGGAGAAAGGATCGGAAGCCTTTCTCCAAATGATGAGTGCATGGTACATCGAGTTCGTTCAGACGAACCCAAATGTACGACCTCTCCCACCTCCCCAATTCCTCAACCTATGCCTCCGATGCCTCAAGGAGTGGATATGATTAAATTTCACAGAACCCCGTTGATGTAATTCGTAAACAAGGGTGAAGAATTTAGAGCAAATATTGATGATGATGCAAAGAAAGCGAGTTCGCTTGAAAATTCTATCCGGTATTTGATGAATTATCTTGTACACGAAGAATGTTTGAAATGTGCTACATCTTTGTTGAGAGATTCACCTATAATTGGTGGAAGACTTTGATTTGAGTGGTACCGAAAGAGAGGGTAACACAGGAATTCTTTCAAGAAGAGTTTGGAAGAAATATATTAGTGAAAGATTTATTGATCAGAAATGTAAAGTGTTTCTTGAGCTGAAGCAAGGTAATATGACAGTCTCAGAATATGAAAGAGAGTTTGTTCGATTAAGTAAGTATGCCAGGGAATATGTTCCTACAGAAGCCAAGATGTGCCGACGATTTGAAGACGGGCTTAACGAAGACATTAAGGTATTTGTTGGGATCCTTGAACTAAAAGAAATGGTGGTACTTGTTGATCGAGCTTGCAAGGCTGAAGAATTACTGAAGGAAAAGAAAAAGGTAGAATCTGAAACACGAAATTGGAAGAAAAGGCCAATGAGTAAGGCACCTTCACAGCAACCCGGAAAGTCAAGAAATATGAATCCTCGTTCCCAAGTTTCAGTTGGGCAATCATATGGAAATTTTAAGAAGCGAATGTGGGTCCTAAATCTCGAATACTTCAGCCGGTGTAGGGAACTCGAGATTTGTTAAACCCGAGTGCCGTGTGTGGTAGAAATCATTTTGGTCCGCAGAGCAAATGAGTGTTTTCAATGTGGTTCTCCGGATCATTTTATTAGAGACCGCCAGAGAGAGCCGAGAAAGAAAAATTTCAGAATGTAAAATCTAGTGGTGCAGACTCGAGGGGAAGGTATCCGAGAAAAGTGGAAGTGAAACAAGCGAGAAGAATGTAGCCGAGATGCAGCAGTTAGATCGAGGAAGAGCTCGGCTAGAACTTATGCTATTAAAGCGCGTGAAGATGCTTCCTCACCCGATGTGATTACGTACATTTTCTCTTTATGATATTAATGTTATTTCTTTGATTGATCCTGGTTCTACTCATTCATACGTATGCATTAAACTGGTGTCTAGTATGAATATACCTGTTGAGAACACAGAATTTATGATTAGAGTGTCGAACCCGTTAGGCAAATGCGTGATAGTTGATAAAGTAAGCAAGAAATGCCCTTTAACGATTCGGGGTCATTACTTTCCGGCCGACTTGATGTTGTTGCCGTTTGATGAATTTGATGTTATTTTGGGTATGGATTGGTTGACATTGCATGATGATATAATAAATTACAAAGAAAAGGTTATAGAATTAAAGTGTGAAAGTGGTGAAATTCTACGGGTTGAGCCAGACAAATCAGAGGCATTATCTAGTATGATTTCTTTGATGTCGGCTCAGAGATATTTGAGAAAGGGTTATGAAGCTTATTTGGCATATGTAATTAATACAAAAGAAGTTGAAAAGAAAGTTGAATCAGTGCCGGTTGTGTGTGAATTTGCGGACGTATTTCCAGAAGAATTGCCGGGTTTGCCTCCAGTCAGGGAAGTAGAATTTGGTATTGATTTAATACCGGGAACAACTCCGATCTCGATTGCTCCATATAGAATGGCACCAACAGAGTTGAAAGAATTAAAGTCGCAGTTGCAAGAGTTGACTGATAAAGGCTTTGTGAGACCGAGTTTTTCACCTTGGGGTGCTCCCGTGTTATTTGTGAAAAAGAATGATGGTTCTATGAGATTATATGTTGATTATCTGCAGTTAAACAAGGTGACAATCAAAACAAGTATCCGCTTCGAGAATTGATGATTTGTTTGATCGGCTAAAAGGAGCGACATGGTTTTCAAAGATTGACTTGAGATCCTGGGTATTATCACCGCGAGTAAAAGAGTCGATGTGCCTAAAAGCGCTTTTAGAACAAGGTACGGTCATTATGAATTTTAGTTATGCCATTCGGGTTGACAAATGCTCTATTGTGTTTATGGATTTAATGAATCGCATATTTCGGCCATACTTGGACAGATTTGTTGTGGTGTTTATAGATGATATTTTAATTTATTCAAAAGATGAGACAGAGCATGCTGAGCATTTGAGGATAGTTTTGCAAACTTTAAGAGATAAGCAGCTGTATGCTAAGTTTAGTAAAAGTGAATTTTGGCTCCAGAAAGTTAGATTTTTGGGTCATATTGTTTCAGGTGATGGTATACGGGTTGATCCTAGTAAAATTTCAGCCATTATTGATTGGAAACCACCGAAAAATGTAACTGAAGTTAAGAGTTTCTTGGGGCTAGCTGGGTATTGTTTCAGGTAAAATTTTAGCCATTATTGTTTCAGATGATGGTATACGGGTTCATCGGGCCGTATGAGATTATCGAGCGTATCAGACCGGTTGCATATAGATTGTCGTTGCCACCAGAGCTAGAAAAGATTCATAATGTATTTCAAGTATCGATGCTTCGACAGTACAGATCTGATCCTTCACATGGGATTCCTTCGTCTGAGATTAAGATTCAGTCTGATATGACCTACGATGAAGAACCGATCCGTATTTTAGCTCGTAAGATTAAAGAACTATGAAATAAAAAAAATTCCGTTAGTAAAAGTAATGTGGCATCGATACGGTGTTGAAGAGGCTACATGGGAGCCTGAATATGCTATGAGACAACAATATCCAAATCTGTTCAATGGTGAGATTTTCGGGGACGAAAATCCTTAAGGGGGAGAATTGTAATAGTCAAGTTTAGACCTTAGTCAGAATAGTAGTTTTGGAACCACAAATCCGAGTCAGAAAAATATTTAATATTATTTTCTATGTTTAAAATATGTGAATTGACATGTGTGAAAGTTTCGTATGAAAATTCGATAAATTGTGCTAAATTTGATAAAAGGACCTAATCGCATAATTTTTAAAAGTGACCTTCTATTTGTTAAAGTACTTATTTGACATGTCTTTGTAAATGAAAGGTCCCTATGTTGATATCTAACCATTGTAAGCTTGAGTGGACAATTATGGCCTTTTATATTAATGTTATAAATGTTTATTATTAAGGAAAATTTGGTATTTGGTAATTAAAACCATATTAATAAAATAAAAAGCATGAAATTTGCCATTTGTTCATACTATTGCCGAAAATACAAAAGGAAAAGAAAAGAAAATACAAGCTAGGGTTCGGCTACTTATTTTGGTGATTAAGGTGTGGTTTTTGATCCGTTTATGATAATTTCTACGTTTTTGTGATCGCTGCTTAGTATACTATCAAGCCTATGTCTCAATTTCTGATTTTGTTGATGATTTTGAGTTGAGGCATTGATTAAATTATAAGCTTTGTGAAGTTAGTTCTTGGTAAATGAAAGACATGTTTTGGGTTAACATATTTTGTATTTGAATTTTTGATGAATTTGAGTAATTTGGACAAAATTGTGATATTTGTAAATTTAGGGTCTAAAATGTGAAATAAATGAAATATATGGACTTGTATGAACACTATGAGAATTCGGCTAGGCATGTGTACAAAGAAATTTTGTGTATTTTGTGATTTTGTGAATTAAGGACTAAATTGTCAAAATATGAAAAATATGAGGGCTAATTTGTAAAATGCCCTAAATGTGTGTTTGTGGATTGATTTGAATGATTTGGTTTGAATTTATATAGTTCAAAAATTAAAGAAAACGAATTAGATCGAGGAAGGTCGAAAGTCGTCGAGTAGCTGATTCTGTCTATCCAAATCCGTACGAGGTAAGTCTATATACAAATAAATATGTTTTGAATTGAATTACTATTGAATATATATGATTTTGTACTATGATGAATGGATATATAAATTGAGAAAAATGAGACATTCGAGAAAGTATCGACAAAGTTCCGATGTCCGAAAAGCCCCGTATGGACCCTAAGAATAGTGAGGATACATATGTCATGACACAAGATCTGATATGTTTTTTCGTGTAAGACCACATCTGGGACATTGGCATCGACTTATGATTTACGTGTGAGACTACGTCTGGGACATTGGCATCGTATTTGATTTCGTGTAAGACCCTGTCTGTGATAGTGGCATCGATATTTGATTACATGTAAGACCACGTCTAGGACGTTGGCATTGTATATGCTTTCCGATCTATCTGCGTATCCTTATGATTTCGAACAGTTCAACGAGGATTCCAAGAAAATCGATAACTATGTGAATTTGTATCCTATTCAGGTACGTTTGAATTGTATATCATGTGTGAGAATGAAAGGTAAGAAAATGTACCTTGATGAATATATGATATAATTATGAGTTACTATGAGGATGAGTTATAATATGTATATGTGAGTTATGTTCAAATGAATTATAAGAGATATGTGGCTAAGTGAATGTATTTTGCCTTAAATTTTATGAATTAATTAATGTTAATTGTTAAGTTTATTTGTATATGGCTTACTAAGCTTTTGAAAGCTTACTCTGTGTGTGTTTGTACTATTTTATAGATATCAAAGCTACAGGGAGCTCAGGGATCGTCAAGGATCATCATCACACTATCAAACCTTATTTTGGTACCTTTTGACATTGTGTATATTAGAATAAGGCATGTATAGGCTAGAAGTATTTGGATATATTTTGTAATGTATATATCATGCCATGTGATATGGCTAGTTTGTGGTTGAACTTATGGTTTGATATTGGTATATGATATGTGATGCAAATTATGTTTAAGTGATGTGTTTATGAGTGACCAAATAAAATGGTCAATTCTGGTAAGTTTTGGAATGTGCATATTTGAGAAATTGATAAGTTTATAGCATGTGATTGAATGAAGTAAAATGAGGTTATGAAACAAAAGTTTAGATATGATTTTGTCTTATGTTTTGGCATAATTTGGTATGACTATTAAGCATGGAATTGGTTGATAATGTTATGGCATGATTGGTGTAAGTTCTGTTATTGAAATTTGTTGAAATTATAGTGCAAATATGCTTGGTTTGATGCTTGTAGGTTTGTCCCAAATTGGGTGGCAAATTGGCTTTTCAAATGGCCTATTTTTGTCCGTACGGGCAGAGAAAAGGGCTTGTGTCTCAGCCGTGTGCAACACACGGTCATGTTGCACGGCCGTGTGTCCCCTGGGGTACCCTACGATTTTAAGTCAGTTTTGAGCACGGCCAAAGCACAGGGGCGTATGGCTAGCTGTGTGACCCAAGTCAGTTTCGACCACGGCCAAAGCACACGGGCAAGTCTTATGGCTGTGTGATTATGTCAGTATGTATGCCCTAATTTGACACGGTCTAGACACACGGGCGTGTCTAATGCCGTGTGAGGCACACGGCCTATTCACATGGGTATGTGACCTCTGTAACTTTGAAAAATGTTTAATTTTTGAAAAATTATGTATGAGCACGGTTTAGTCCCGACCTTTTTTTAAAGCATGTTTAAGGTCTCGTTGACCTATGTAAGGGACTCTATATTGATGTATGGCTATGATGCTATGATGATTGTGAAATGAATCTTAAATGTTCTGATTTTTCTGGTAACGCCTTTAACCCTAGTCCAACGACGGATGCTGGTTAGGGGTGTCACACTATATGTATTCAAAATTAACTCATTTAATCACCTATTCATTCAATTTCATCCAGAAATATACATTTGAGCATTTTTTCACTTTAGCCCCTAAACTTTCACATCTATTTAATTTTGTCCTTATTTCAAAAATACACGAAATTCACAAAATTCAATTTAACCCATGCTTGGCCGAATTACCATAGTGCCCCTAGCAACCCATATTTTTCATTTATTTCACAATTTAACCCCTCAATTTAAACCCTATTTGACATTTTCACTAAAAATCACTTTATAAAACATAATAATCTATCAACAAATACTCATTTTCCATCATCAAACATTCAAGAACTCAAGCATTCATCAATGACACTTTACGAAATCATCATCAATTCTGAAAATTAAGGCACGGGCTAGCTAGTACTCAAAGCAACAATCACAAAAACATAGAAGTCATCAAAAATCGAGCTAAAACCGTACCTTAATCAAGCTATACAAGTTTCGAACCCTAAATGAGCAAAAATGGTTCTTTTTTTTTTCTTCAATATTCGGTGAAAGGGAGAAAAGATGGAGTAAAATTCATTTTGTTATGTTTTTAATTACCTTATTTACTAAATACCAATTTTAACCTTAAAAACATTTAATAACTACACTAAATGCCATGTCATTGTCATCCACTATCATAATAATGGTATAATTATCACATAAGGGCCTTAACTATAAAGTTCTATAGCTATTAGACACCTTTAGCTAATAGAACAACACTTTTGCAACTTACGCGATTTAGTCCTTTTCTCAAATTAAGCATCCAAACGATAAAATTATTTCACGAAATTTTCACACATATATAATCATATGCTATAAACACCAAAACTAATATTAATTTTTTTTTGATGTCGTATTTGTGACTTCAAAACCACAGTTTCAATTTAGCTAAAACTGGGCTGTTACAATACCAACTATGGGCTCGGTCATCTTTAGAGCATAAGCCTCCACTTATATCAAAACACATGAGTTTCATACATATGGTTAATGACTAACTGAGGATTTAGGTAAATCACACCATTAATGTCACAAGTGAATTAATTCACAAATATATTCAGAATTAATTCAGCTTGGGTCCAATCTAATGTATCATTTTCCCAATAAATACATCTATGTCTCAACTCGTGGAGTTAACTGCTTCGATAGCCAAGACTAGCCATCTCCCCAATTAGAATTGTAGGTGACATAATAATCCATTTCAGTATTTTAATCAAATGCTCACTTTGATTCTTTTACGGGTTACAGACTCATTTAGATTATCTACTGAAGTAAGTCATCTTTCTCGCAATGTAAACATTCTTTACAATGCCACTTATCTTCAGTTTGAACTTTAGACGATCAATGAGCTAATATTTGCTTTTCATAATTTCGCTAGGTATGAAAAATATAAAATAAATAAATACAAAAGACGTAATAGTGAAATGTGAAAATCATTTATGTAAATAAAAAATACTTATATGTTTACTACAATATGGGCACATTTCCCAACAATCTCCCACTTGCCCTAGTGAAGTAAATGTGTTATGTTTCACATTCTCATATCCTCGACATTTTGTTAAAACTTCTAATTACAAGAGGCTTAGTAAATAGATCCGTAAGGTTATCTTCAAAGCTACTTTCATCACATCTATAATTCCTTTAGCTACTGCCTCTCATATCAAGTGATACTTCGATCAATGTGTTTTGTTCTCTTGTGAATTCTTATTTCCTTGGTATTTGCTATTGCAACATTATTATCACAATACAATGTTATAGCTTTTTCCATACTAGGAATAACTTTAAGTTCGGTTAAGAACTTTCAAAGCCATATTACTTCTTTTGTTGTCTTAGAACCAGCCACATACTCGGCCTCCATAGTAGAGTCAACAATGCAAATTTGTTTTACACTTCTTAATACTATGGCTCCACGGCCTAAAATGAATACATTTCTCGACGTTGATTTCATTGAATCTTTAGAGGTTTGGAGGCCTGAGTTTGTATATCCAACAGGAGTAAGGTCCTCCCTAGAATACATAAGCATATAATCCCTATTTCTTTTAATATACCTTAATATATGCTTTACAGCTTGCCAATGCCTGAGACTTGGATTCGCTTGATATCGACTAACCATTCCTACTACGAAATAGATTTCTAGATGTGTGTAAAGCACCGCATACATAATGCTTCCAACTACTGAAGCATATGGAACCTTACTCATATCCTCTCTTTCTTCCACTGTCTTAGAATAGTCATCTAAAGAAAGATGAAAACCTGATGCAATCGGTTGAATGCTTCACTTTGCATCGATCATTGCAAAACATTCCAGTACCTTATCGATGTATGGTATGACAGTAATTAGTTCCTTTGAGGATAGTGTGGTAGTGAATTTAAAATGCCCCCTTATGATTCAAGGGCACATTTACTTTGATGATCTTATGGAATTACCATTCAATTTTTTGAGGTGATTCTTGGTATGGACTGGTTGATTGAACATAAGGCTAAGGTATATTTTGAAATGAAGCGAATTACATTAATGAATAGTGATGGGCTGGAAATTGTTATTATAGATGAAAGATCGGGATTTTTATCTAATGTGGCTTCAGCCATGAAAGTTGAGAAGATGATGGGGAAAGGTTGTGAAGCTTATTTAGCCTATGTGATGAATTCAATTAGTAAGGAGTTGAAAGTTTTGGATATTCACATTGTTAGGCATTTTCCTGAAGGTTCATGAAGTTGAGTTTGCTATTGAGCTCTATCCTGATAATGTATTAGTGTCAATTGGCCCTATCGCATTGCATCAAAAGAGCTCAAAGAGTTAAAGATTTAGTTGTAATAGTTACTTGACAAAGGGTTCATTTGACTGAGTGTATGCCCAGGGGGTGTACTAATTTTGTTTGGGAAGAAGAAGGATGGTACGTTAAGGATGTGTATTGATTTTAGGTTGTTGAATAAGTTGACTACTAAGAACAAGTATCTTTGGCCTCGAATTGATGACTTGTTTGATAAGTTCCATTGTGTAAAAATGTTTTCGAAGATTGATTTAAGATTCAGGTATTATCAGTTGAAGGTGAAGGAATCTGATGTGTTGAAAGCTGCTTTTATGACTCGGCATGGACATTATGAGTTTTTGGTCATGTCATTTGGTTTAACTAATACTCCTACTACTTTCATGGATTTGATGAACTGAGTATTCCATTGGGACTTAGATTAATTTGTGGTTGTCCTTATAGATGACATTTTAGTGTATTCTCATTTTAAGGAGGACCACGACGAGCATTTAAAAGTTGTTTTGCAAATTCTTCGAGATAAACAGTTGTATGCGAAGTGGAGTAAGTGTGAATTTTGACTTAAAGAAGTGGTGTTTCTAGGTCATGTTGTGTGGGCAGAAGGGATTTGAATGGATCTGAAGAAGATTAAGGCGATCTTAGAGTGGAAGCCGCCTACGAGTGTTAATAAAGTTAAGAGTTTCTAGGGTTTGGCTGGCTATTATTGTAGATTCGTTGAAGGGTTTTCTTTTATTGTTGCACCCTTAATGAAACTAATTTAGAAAGATAAGTTGTTTGAATGGACCAATGTTTATTCAACCAGAGCCTGGAAAAGATTTTTTGGTTTACAGTGATGCTTTGTATTCTGGTCTTGGTTGTATGTTAATGTAAGAGGGTAAAGTTGTGGCTTATGTTTCGAGGCAGTTGAAGACGAATGAGCACAATTATCCTACTCATGATTTAAAATTAGTTGTGGTATTCTCTCTTAAGATTTACGCCATTACTTGTATGGAGAGAAGTGTGTGATTTCTACGGATCATAAGAGCCTTAAGCACCTCCTCACCCAAAAGGAGTTGAATTTAAGGCAAAGGTGTTGGATTAAACTTTTGAGGGATTGTGATTGTAACACCCCTAACCCGTATCCGTCGCTGGAAAGGGGTTACGAGGTATTACCAGACAAACATTACTTCAATGGCACTTTTCGTGGCAATTTCATATCGATTTATTCATGCATAAGGCACCATACTTTGCCTAGTTTAAACTTATCAACTTCATGCCATGATTATCGTTAACATATTCTTGCGCTTCATACTATGCTAAGGTCAACCCATAGGCCAATTTAGTCACTTTAAAGCCATCAAGTAATCTAGGGCACATTCACAATTCATCCATACCAAACACACATGACCACACTATATGAAACCTTTAGCACATGCATGCATTTATGAATAGGTTTACAACTCAATAACCAATATGAGCCACATCTCATGGCCATACACAAAATGAATCATTTTCCCATTATGAGCCAATAAATTTTGCCAAATAAAATGACAAATATCGTATTTACTAAGTCCCTATACATGCCATAGACTTAAAGTGCTTGAAATCATTTATACCCTTCAATAGCTGGATAGTGTGATGGAATCTCCGATGATCTCCAAGCCGAGCTAGCTTAGTGTCCCTATAAAATGAGGAAAAAGGAAGGGGTAAGCTATATAGCTTAGTAAGTCCATATGAAAATAATAAGAGATTTATTGACATGTTTATGTCATATTCTCACGACATGTTCTCAAGTTAATATAGCTATAATTGCACAAAATTCTATTATTTACTCTTGTTTATCTCAAGTTGTCTACTCAAGTCACAACCACTAAATTATTTATATCTTGAGCTACGGAACTCCAAATTAAGATCCACTAATTTTCCTTGAAAATAGGCTTACATACCTTTACCAAAAAAATTTCAGAATTTTTGGTCTAACCAATTAGTACAGTTTATTCATTAAAGTTGCCCCTATTTCGCTGTCTAACTATTCTGACCTCTCTTCACTAAAAATTATTTACCTCATAATACAGAACTCGGATAATACTTCCGTCTATCTTTCTAGAAAATAGACTCGGATAATACCCATATTGAAATCCCGGTAACTTGCTCTCTCTTTTTCTACCCATATTTCATGCTAGGGTTCATGTTTAGAAATTTATCCATGCATGAGAAGCTTATGTTTTGATGATTTATGGAAGGATATGAGAGTTTAAAGGATGGTAAACCACTTTACTAAGTAGATTTTCATGAAAAGGGCGTTAAGGACTATTTTGTAAAAGTTGTAGAAGAGGGTAGAAAAATGTGAAAGAAAGGAAAATGTGGAATGTTATAAACATGAAAAATGTTCGGCTAGGCTTTGGTAACTAAAAAATCCCATACATTGTATTATTCGAGCCTAGGGACTAAATTGCAAATATATGAAAGTATTTGAGTAAAATAGTAATTTTACCCAAATATGAATTTTGGATCTTTTTGAGTAATGTATGTATTAAACGAGCTAAATTTGGTATTATAGATCAAGAGAATCGAGATACGGGCCTTGATCGGGAAAAGAACAGGGTTTACGAGGTTTAGGCTCGATTTCTAATATTTTGTACTGAGGTAAGTACATATGCAAATAAATACATTAATTATTGTTATTAAATGATTTATTGATACATGTATGCTTAATATGCTTATTTGGCTATGTAGATAATATAACATGTTTTGATGCTTTGCTATATGATTATGAGGCGTTGGCCATGTGAAAGAAACCATTATGCGAGTACGTTCGGTAAAGGTCTAGAAGTCTAAAATCCCATTTGCTATAGGAATAGTTGAGGATATAAGTGACATGTCACTAGGATAGTCATGTGTGTTATGAGCTCATTTAATATGTGATACATGCTAGGGTTCGGGTGTTGGGTATCCTGAGTTATGTTCAGATACTCTCTTAGCTCCTTGAGTAGCCCCGTTGAGAGCAGATGTGATTCTGTGATATGAGGCACTTTGGTGCACTTTCTTTCAGGTAGCCAAGGCTACGTTCAGGAACTTCTTTGCATTTCTTCCGTGTGTCCAAATCATACTCCAAGTGTTCAACGGGTAACGCAATATGAATTCCGAAAGTAAAATTTAAGTAAGCCATATGTGTGCAAGATGGCACAGGTATGTACTAAAACCCTATGAGGACTTAGTATATGATGATATTATGGAAAGATATGTATTTGGATAAGCATGTGCATATGAATATGGAAGGTAAGTATTTATATATCACATGATGAAAAGTATCATAATGGATAAGTAATTATGCGTAGATTATCAATAATTGCAAAAATGTAGATTATTTGTATGTGTACTTACTAAGCTTTATTGCTTACCCTTCTCTCTTTTCCTTTCTCTTTAGATACGTCAAGCTAGCCTAAAGGATCGGGAGACGTTAGAGCTCGAATCACACTATTTTCAAGTATTTTGGGTTTAAAGGGGTTCAATTATTTTGGTCATGGCATGTATAGGAAACTTGTCTATTTTGTGCATATGTGTCATGTTGAAGTAGCCAAGTGTAATGGCTCATTTGGGAATTGATTATTTTGTATGTGGCCATGTGATTTGATCCATATTAATGATTAGGATGTATCCCTAAGTTTACCTTTACATGCATACTAAGATGTGTATGTGTTGGTTTGATGGATGACTATTTATTTGCTAGTAGGTAGTGGCATGATTTAGCACTCATAATGGATTCATAGTAAGAAATATGTAAACCATGAAATTGGTGTGGAATGACTAAAAGATAAGGTTGTGTGAATACTAATGGACTACTAAGAAAAGGGGTCATAGTGATGCTATAGTGTCGCATGTTTAAGTGTCCAAATATATCATGGGATATGCCATTGAACATATGGAAGTGTATGATTGTTTAAGGGTGACCAATGACTTAGAGAGTAGCCTCCAAATGGTCTACACGGGTAGACACACGGGTATGTGTCTAGGCCGTGTGTCCCCTACACCTTGAATTTTAGGTTAACATCCATGGTAATCAACATACGGGTAGAAACACGACCATGTGTCTCAACCGTGTGGAGGACACGGGCTCTGGCCAAGGGCTGTGCTTGGCTGTGTGCTTCAAATTTGTATGATGACGCCATAAACAGAATGCTAGCTAAAATCACACGGGCTACCACATGGGTGTGTCCCAAGCCGTGTGAGGAACACGGGCCAAGGACACGGGCATCTGCTCAGCCGTGTGAAAGCCCCTGTAGGTTCGAATTGGAAAATAAATCCAATAATTGCACACGGGTGTGGGACATGGGCGTGTCCCTAAGCACATGGGCATGTGCATTGCCTCTATACGGGTGAGTGAGGCTTTAACCTATAAATTTTCTTAGAATTTTCATGAGTTCTCGTTTAGTCTTGGACCGCTAATGATGTATGTTTTGGGCTTCGTAGGTCCATAATAGGGACAAATTGACTTTAATTGATTGGTTTTAGTTTGAATGAAATTTTGTGGCTCGGCTCTGTATGTTTGGTTCTGCTTAAGTTCGGTAATGCCTCGTACCCTATCCCGGTATCGGACACGGGTAAAGGGTGTTACATTGAATTTCCAAGGTAGATTGTGTATGCCACAAGATGTGGATATGAGGCAAGTGATCTTTATTGTAACACCCCTAACCCATATCTTTTACCGGATTAAGGTTACGGAGCATTACCATATAATCTGAACATTTAAACTGTGACAACACTAATTTGACTCTAGTCGGGAAGTGGTTTCGGGACCACTAAACTGACTCGTGAAAATAATTGAATGTTAAATTTCGCGCTTAATTTGTGTGAAAATGCATATGTGAATTTGTGGTGATTTGATTGAAATTTATTAAAAGGGACTTGTGTGAGAATTTTGAAAATGTGCTAGGTACTTATGTGATGGCTTATTACTATATGGTTTAAAAATCATAAGGATGTGCATGTCAAATTGCCATTTTTTTTATAGTGGCCGGCCATGTGGTTTAGTTGTTGAAAAAGTATATATTTTACATGTATTTATATATATAAATGTATTATAATATGTAATAACAATTTTATATTATAATAAAATAAGTAAATGGGTGAAAAGAACATGGT
Source organism: Gossypium herbaceum (assembly GCA_025502765.1). Taxonomy (NCBI): domain Eukaryota; kingdom Viridiplantae; phylum Streptophyta; class Magnoliopsida; order Malvales; family Malvaceae; genus Gossypium; species Gossypium herbaceum. The sequence continues at coordinate 57,200,788 of CP106689.1, forward strand.
TAATTACTTTTGTACTTCATTGCTGATTTCTTTAAAAAAAAAAAGAAGGGATAGGAGAGATCATACTTTCAGTTATTTTAGCATCCAAATTAAGGTATGTTTCATGTGCTATTTTCAAATTCTTGTGAAAATTTAGTTAATTACATAGTTTCCTACGTAGCCCATGTTAAAACTTTAGTTTCGGTTGAGGATATAGCATTCGGCCATTTACATGAGTTTTGCTAAATTTTTGATAGTTGAATGTTGGTTTTAAGGAATGAATAATTGTGATTGTAATGGAGTTTCAAGTTGCTTAGGTGATGAATTAAGCAATTTTTTCAATTGGACATGTTAACGAGATGCAAGGATTTTGTTTTATTATAAATGCAAATTCGGTCATGGAATTTGATGTATTTTCTTATTAAATTTTGATGAATTTTGTTATAGGAGAAATTAAGGATGAATTTGAGTTGGCTATTAGTGATTTGTGTGAATCATTTAGCTAAGTGGGGTATTAAGCTAGGTCCATTTGAACAAATGTTTTGGTGTTGGCTGTTTAAATGATATTATTTTTGTATTAAGTTGAATTAGAAGATTGAAAATGTGTTAAAGATGACTCAAGACTTATATAAGCATTCGGCAATAGCTAAGGAGTGGGAATTTTTGATAGTTGATGTATATGTGTAATGAGCAGTGTTATATATATGTGACTTATTTGGTAATAGAAAATTTGGCTAAAATGATTAGAGTGTTTCTTGATAAAATATTTGCAATGGTTAAATTTGTGTATAAGAAAGCAAGATAAGCTATGTGAGTTTTTCTTGTGTATGCGAACTAGGTATAAGTTGAATAATCGGTCATTAGGGTTATATGATCATTTTGTGTTTGAGCTATAAGTCATTTTCATGGCTTGATAAGTTCTTGCCATTTTCGGTTATAAAGAAATATGAAATTTGAATCATGGCATATTTATATTAATTATAATACATATTGAATTTGATATGTGATTGCCGAATGTGATTAATAAGTAAATAATATTGGTTAAGTAATTAAACAAATCTATTTGTTTTAATTAAGCTCAAGAGCAAAGAGGGCCGAAGTTGGATAGGGGAAAAGAGAAAGTAATTGAGTAGCCTTTCCACAACCGTTCAAGTATATCCGAGGTAAGTTTTGAATAGTCACACTTAGTACGTAATTGATAATGTCTTGATATGTGTATGATAATTGTACTGTGATCTATTGATTCTATTCGAATATAGTTGAGTGACAAATAATCTATGTTTAAGGCTTAAAGCCGAATAGACATTAGAAGTTAAGCTTGGAAAGTAAAATGGACATTTATTCTTATGTATGTTATTGAGCCAAAAATTATATGAATGGTGCCCATGTTATGCTATTATTCGAATGGAATAAATGAACTATGATTGTGAGATGTTATGTGCATTGAATTTTCTTGCGAAAAAGTATGCATGACATTCAGTGATGTTTATCCAGACTTAGGGTCCGCAGGCTCTGTGCTGGAATTATATCCGGACTTAGGGTCCGCAGGCTATGTGCTGGAATTATATCCGGACTTAAGGTCCGCAGGCTATGTGCTGGAATTATAACCGGACTTAAGGTCCGCAGGCTACGTGCTAGAAATATGTCCGGGGTAAAGTCCAGCAGGCTTCGAGCTGGTATTATACCGCGTTTAAATTCCTGCAGGCTTGTGCTGGTAATTGGTTTCAAGTTCTAAGACCTAACTGGCTTAATGCAAGTAAGATAAGTAAGAATTACGATATTGAATGTTCGTAGAAAACCATCGTCGAGTAAGTACTATATATTTAAGATGTTCAGGTACGTATTACTTACTCATCGGTGAATTGATTTCTAAGTGAATCATTAACATCAAAGAAGAATATATATATAAATATGATTGATGGTTATATTTACGAATATGAGAATGATTTAATCGGTCATGGTATATTTGTATATGAATTATATGTTAAAATTTCTTTATGTACTCATGTACGTTCAGTCAATGATTTTGTGAATTATTAGTGTTAAAGAATGATACTTAAGTGTGAATGATTGTTATATCTACGAGTAAAACAATGACCTATTCGGCAAATGTTGTTAATATATGAGATTATTTGATTTAAATGCATCGTATGAACTTTAAGTAGAAGAAAAATATGTGTATTCGGCCATGAAACAATTTGAATTGAGAATAAGGCTGTTTAAATGAATGTTTCGATTTTCGATAAGTCTTTAATTGTTTGTGATGCTTAAAACTTACTAAGCTTTGAAAGCTTACTCTGTTCTTTATTTCTCTATTTTATAGATTGTTGATTTTGGCCACTGACTCGAGGATCGTTAGCAGTTCATCACACTATCGATCTTTTTGGGTACAGTTATATTTTGGACTCGATATGGCATGTATAGGTTAGGCTGATGATAACGATGTTTTGAAATTGTAAATATTTTGGCCATACGAAAATGGCGTATAACTTAAATATCAGTATGTATTTCAGCTCGATCTCTGTTTATGTTTATTGACAATGTGAATGAGATAATTAAATGTTTAGTTCGGTAATACCTCTTAGCCTTAATCCGACGATCAGATTCGGGTTATGGGTGTTAATTTTATTGGTATCAGAGCTATGGTTTAGTCGATTCTAGGACTAACGTAGCATATATGAGTCTAGCTATACATGCCATATAGTGTTCATACAATGTGTTTTCGTACAGTAATGGATCCTGATCCCGATCGAGTGGTAGCTAATGATGTAGAGAGTGTAGCGCCTATTCTCGTACACGGGACAAGGCCGGTGGACTCTCAACCTATTACGAGCAATCAAAATGATGAGGCTAGATAAGCCTTTTATAATGTGATGAATGATTGGTTTAACCAATACATTCGAACTAATACGGTTGCTCCACAACCCCCACTTCCAACAAATACACCCCCTGCACCCACGATACCTCTGGTAACTGATCAAATGAGGTTGAATAAGCCCCCGGTTGACAGAATTCGAAAGCACGGGGCTACTGAATTTAAAGCTACAGACAGTGATGATGCCGAGCAAGCTGAATTTTGGTTGGACAACACTATTTGAGTACTTGATGAACTATCTTGCACATCTGATCAATGCCTGAAATGTGCTATATCTTTGCTACATGATTCTGCCTATTATTGGTGGAATACATTGGTTTCTGTTGTACCCAGAGAGCGGGTGACGTGGGAGTTCTTCCAAACTAAATTCTGAAAAAAGTATATCAGTCAGAGGTTCATCGATCAGAAACAGAAAGAATTTCTTGAACTTAAACAAGGTTCCATGTCAGTTACTGATTATGAACGGAAGTTCGTTGACTTAGTAGATATGCTCGAATGTGTATCGTCTGAGGCTATTATGTGTAAACGCTTCGAGGATGGGCTAAATAAAGATATTAAAATGTTTGTTGGCATTCTTGAAATCAGAGAGTTCGTAGTACTTGTTGAACGAGCTTGCAAAGCCGAGGAGCTTAGTAAAGAGAATAAGAAAGCTGATGTTGAAGCTGGAGAGTTTCGTAAAAGATCTTCGAGAAAGCCTTTTCAGCAATCATCGAAGAAATTTCGAGATGATTCGGGCCAATCTAAGAACACTTCGGGCTTTTTCAGTTGAGACCGTGATCGATCTCCTATGAATACGCGAGCCACTTTAGTTGCTAGTGTTGGAAATGATCGTCGGGATAGGACCGAGTGCAAGTTTTGTGAAAAATGGCATTCGGGGAGTTGTAGATTTCATGATCACTCCTGTTATAGATGTGGATCATCCGACCACTTCATCAAAGACTGCCCGAAATTGTCAGAACAAAATGTGAATCAGAGTGGGAAACCGAGTAATGCTACAGCTCGAGGTAGACCACCTAGGAATACATGGAATGCTAGTGGCGGTCAGAGAGGATCTAGAAATGCTACGACTAGATCCGAGGCTCGTGCTCCTGCTAGAGCTTATGCTATACGTGCACGCGACGATGTTTTTTCGCCTGATGTTATTACCGGTACTTTAACTCTCTTTGATACTGATGTGATTGCATTGATTGACCCTGGTTCTACTCATTCATATGTATATGAGACTTTAGCATCCAGTAAGACTCTACCTCTTGAGTCTACTGAGTTCGTGATTCGAGTGTCGAATCCCTTGGGTCGATATGTGCTAGTCGACAAAGTGTGCAGGAAATGTCCCCTGATAATCCGAGGTTCCTGTTTTTCGGCCGATTTGATACTTTTACCATTTAATAAATTTGATGTTATTCTCGGTATGGATTGGTTGACCGTACATGATGCAATTGTGAATTGCAAAAGAAAGACTATTGATTTGAGATGTGCAAATGATGAGATAATCCGAGTTGAGTCTACTGATTTGAACGGGTTACCAGCAGTAATATCCTCGATGTTGGCTCAGAAATATGTAAAAAAGGGGTGTGAAGCATATCTTGCATACCTACTTGATAGTAAAGAGTCAGAAAAGAAACTTGAATCAGTGCCAGTGATTTGTGAATATTCAGATGTTTTTCCTGAGGAGTTACCGGGATTACCACCTGTTCGTGAGGTAGAGTTTGGCATTGAACTTGTACTTGGGACTACACCAATTTCGATAGCTCCGTATCATATGGCACCAACCGAATTGAAGGAATTAAAAGCTCAGTTGCAAGAGTTGACGGATAGAGGTTTCGTTCGACCGAGTTTCTCACCTTGGGGTGCACCAGTATTGTTTGTGAAAAAGAAAGACAGAACCATGAGAATATGCATCGACTATCGTCAATTAAATAAAGTGATAATAAAGAAAAAATATCCGTTACCGCGTATTGATGATTTGTTTGATCAGCTGAAGGGAGCCTCAGTGTTTTCAAAGATAGATTTGAGATCGGGTTATTATCAGTTGCGAGTTTGAGACTCAGATGTGCCTAAAACTGCTTTCAGAACGAGATACGGTCACTACGAGTTCTTAGTGATGCTGTTTGGGCTCACTAATGCCCCTGCGGTATTTATGGACTTGATGAATCGAATCTTTAGATAGTTTTTGGGCCAGTTTGTAGTTGTGTTTATAGACGACATTTTGATCTTTTTGACGAGATGAAACCGAACATGCCGAGCACCTGAGATTAGTGTTGCAGATTTTACGGGACAAGCAGTTATATGCTAAGTTCAGTAAATGTGAGTTCTGGTTGAGAGAAGTTAGCTTTTGGGGGCATGTGGTATCCGCATCGGGTATTCATGTTGATCCGAGTAAAATATCAGCCATACTTGATTGGAAGCCTCCTAGAAATGTTACTGAAGTTCGAAGCTTTTTGGGACTTGCCGGTTATTACAGACAGTTTGTAAAGGGTTTCTTGATGATAGCCACACCAATGACGAAGCTACTTCAGAAAGATGTTAAGTTCGAATGGTCAGAAAAGTGCCAGAAAAGTTTCGACCAACTGAAAACCTATTTGACTGAAGCTCCAGTGTTAGTGCAGCCCGAATCCGGTAAAGAGTTTGTCATTTACAGTGATGCATCCTTAAATGGGCTGGGTTGTGTATTGATGCAAGAAGGTCGAGTTGTAGCTTACGCTTCGAGGCAATTGAAGCCACATGAGAAAAACTATCCGACCCACGATCTCGAATTAGCTGTTATCGTATTTGCTTTGAAAATATGGCGACATTACTTGTTTGGAGAGAGGTGTCATGTATATTCGGATCAAAAAAGTCTCAAATATTTGATGACTCAAAGAGATTTGAATCTGAGACAAAGACATTGGCTTGAATTGTTGAAATATTATGAGTTTGTAATTGACTATCACCCGGGAAAGGCTAACGTGGTTGCTGATGCTTTAAGTCGCAAGTCACTGTTTGCTTTGCGAGCGATGAATGTACACTTGTCCGTTTCATCTGATAATGTGTTAGTAGCAGAATTAAAAGCCAAACCATTATTGATTCATCAAATATGTGAAACTCAGAAAGTTGATGATGAATTGGTTCCTAAACGAGCTGAATGTGTTTCGAATGAGGATTCAGAGTTTCAAATTGACAACAATGATTGTTTGCGGTTCAGAAGTCGGTTGTGTGTTCCAAGAAATTTGGAACTTATTTTGATGATTTTGTATGAAGCTCATAATAGTCGGATATCAGTTCATCAGTATTGGTGGCATGGTATGAAACGTGACATTTCTGACTTTATATCGAAGTGTTTAATTTTTCAACAAGTGAAAGCGGAACATCAGGTGCCTTCAGGATTGCTCCAGCTGACCATGATACCCGAGTGGAAGTGGGATCGAGTTACTATGGATTTTGTGGCTGGGTTACCTTTGTCACCGAGCAAGAAAGATGCGATTTGGGTTGTCGTGGATAGATTGACTAAATCGGCTCACTTTATTCCCGTAGGTGCAGGTTACTCACTCGAGAAGGTAGCTGAATTGTATGTTTCTCAGATTGTCAGATTACACGGGGTACCTATTTCTATTGTGTTTGACAGAGACCCAAGATTCAGCTCGCAGTTTTGGAAGAAATTACAAGACGCTTTGGGTACCAAGCTACATTTTAGCACAGCATTTCATCCTCAGACGGACGGTCAACCAGAACGAGTAATTCAGATACTCGAGGGCATGTTGAGATGTTGCATCCTCGAGTTTAGTGGTTCATGGGAAGGGTATTTGCCTTTGATTGTATTCGCTTACAACAATAGTTTTCAATCAAGCATTAAGATGGCACCTTATGAGGCTTTGTACGGTCGTAAATGTTGTACACCGTTGTTTTGGACCGAGCTGAGTGAAAGTAAAATCTTCGGGGTTGATTTTATTAAAGATGCTGAACAGAAAGTAAAAGTGATCCGTGAAAGTCTGAAAGCAGCTTTAGATCGTCAGAAGTCATATGCGGATTTAAAACGAAAAGACATTGAGTATTAGGTCGGAGACAAAGTATTTCTTAAAGTTTCACCTTGGAAAAAGGTGCTCAGATTTGGCCGTAAGGGCAAATTGAGTCCGAGGTTCATCGGGCCTTATGAAATATTCGAATGAGTTGGGCCGGTAGCGTACAGATTGATTTTGCCCCCTGAACTTGAAAAGATTCACAATGTTTTTCATGTCTTGATGCTTCGACGTTATAGATCTAACCCATCGCATGTGATTAGTCCATTCGACATTGAGATTCGATCTGATTTGAGTTATGAAGAGGAACCAGTTTTTATTTTGGCACATGACGTGAAAGAGTTACGGAATAAGAAAATTTCGCTAGTAAAAGTGTTGTGGGTCAAGCACGGGGTGAAAGAAGCTACTTGGGAGCTTGTGGACTTTATAAAAGAACAATACCCTAATTTATTCACTGGTAAGATTTTCGGGGACGAAAATTCCTAAGTGGGGGAGAGTTGTGACAGCCCTAATTTGACTCTTGTCAGGAAGTGGTTTCGGGACCACTTGTAATGCATCATACCCTATTCCGGCAATGAATACGGGTAGAGGTATTACACCACTAAATCGAATCGTGAAAATAATTGAATGTTAAATTTCGCGCTTAATTTGTGTGAAATGCATATGTGAATTTGTGGTGCTTTGATTGAAATTTATTGAAAGGGACTTGTGTGAGAATTTTGAAAATGTGCTAGGTATTTATGTGATGGCTTATTACTATATGGTTTAAAAATCATAAGGATGTGCATGTCAAATTGCCTTCTTTTTTTATAGTGGCCAGCCATGTGGTTTAGTAGTTGAAAAAGTATATATTTTACATGTATTTATATATATAAATGTATTATAATATGTAATAACAATTTTATATTATAATAAAATAAGTAAATGGGTGAAAAGAACAAGGTTAATTACTTTTGTTCTTCATTGCCGATTTCTTAAAAAAAAAAAGAGGGGATAGGAGAGATCAAACTTTCGGCTGCTTTAGCATCCAAATTAAGGTATGTTTCATGTGCTATCTTCAAATTTTTGTGAAAATTTAGTTAATTACATAGTTTCCTACGTAGCCCATGTTAAAACTTTAGTTTTGGTTGAGGATATAGCATTCGGCCATTTACATGAGTTTTGCTAAATTTTTGATAGTTGAATGTTGGTTTTAAGGAATGAATAATTGTGATTGTAATGGAGTTTCTTGTTGCTTAGGTGATGAATTAAGCAATTTTTGCAATTGGACATATTAACGAGATGCAAGGATTTTGTTTTATTATAAATGCAAATTCGGTCATGGAATTTGATGTATTTTCTTATTAAATTTTGATGAATTTTGTTATAGGAGAAATTAAGGATGAATTTGAGTTGGCTATTAGTGATTTGTTTTAATCATTTAGCTATGTGGGGTATTAAGCTAGGTCTATTTGAACAAATGTTTTGGTGTTGGTAAATGATATTATTTTTGTATTAAGTTGAATTAGAAGATTGAAAAATGTGTTAAAGATGACTCAAGACTTATATAAGCATTCGGCAATAGCTAAGGAGTGGGAATTTTGATAGTTGATGTATATGTGTAATGAGTAGTGTTATATCTATGTGACTTATTTGGTAATAGAAAATTTGGCTAAAATGATTAGGGTGTTTCTTGATAAAATATTTGCGATGGTTAAATTTGTGTATAAGAAAGCAAGATAAGCTATGTGAGTTTTTCTTGTGTATGCGAACTAGGTATAAGTTGAATAATCAGTCATTAGGGTTATATGATCATTTTGTGTTTGAGCTATAAGTGATTTTCATGGCTTGATAAGTTCTTGCCATTTTCGATTATAAATAAAGATGAAATTTGAATCGTGGCATATTTATATTAATTATAATACATATTGAATTTGATATGTGATTGCCGAATGTGATTAATAAGTAAATAATATTGGTTAAGTAATTAAACAAATCTATTTGTTTTAATTAAGCTCAAGAGCAAAGAGGGTCGAAGTTGGATAGGGGAAAAGAGAAAGTAATTGAGTAGCCTTTCCACAGCCGTTCAAGTATATCCGAGGTAAGTTTTGAATAGTCACATTTAGTACGTAATTGATAATGTCTTGATATGTGTATGATAATTGTACTGCGATCTATTGATTCTATTTGAATATAGTTGAGTGACAAATAATTTATGTTTAAGGCTTAAAGCCGAATAGACATTAGAAGTTAAGCTTGGAAAGTAAAATGGACATTTATTCTTATATATGTTATTGAGCCAAAAATTATATGAATTGTGCCCATGTTATGCTATTATTCGAATGGAATAAATGAACTATGATTGTGAGATGTTATGTGCATTGAATTTTCTTGCGAATAAGTATGCATGACATTCAGTGATGTTTATCCGAACTTAGGGTCTGCAGGCTATGTGCTGGAATTATATCCGGACTTAGGGTCCGCAGGCTATGTGCTGGAATTATATTTGGACTTAAGGTCCACAGGCTATGTGCTGGAATTATAATCGGACTAAAGGTTCGCAGGCTACGTGCTGGAAATATGTCTGGGCTAAAGTCCCGCAGGCTTCGAGCTGGTATTATACCGGGTTTAAATTCCCGCAGGCTTGTGCTGGTAATTGGTTTCAAGTTCTAAGACCTAACTGGCTTAATGCCAGTAAGATAAGTAAGAATTACGATATTGAATGTTCGCAGTAAACCATCGTCGAGTAAGTACTATATATTTAAGATGTTCAGGTACATATTACTTACTCATCGGTGAATTGATTTCGAAGTGAATCGTTAACATCAAAGAAGAATATATATATAAATATGATTGATGGTTATATTTGCGAATATGAGAATGATTTAATCGGTCATGGTATATTTGTATATGAATTATATGTTAAAATTTCTTTATGTACTCATGTACGTTCGGTCAATGATTTTGTGAATTATTAGTATTAAAGAATGATACTTAAGTGTGAATGATTGTTATATCTATGAGTAAAACAATGACCTATTCGGTCAAATGTTGTTAATATATGAGATTATTTGATTTAAATGCATCGTATGAACTTTAAGTAAAAGAAAAATATGTGCTGAGAAATCTATGTATATGTTTATGTGTATTCGGCCATGAAACAATTTGAATTGAGAATAAGTCTGTTTAAATGAATGTTTCGATTTTCAATAAGTCTTTAATTATTTGTGATGCTTAAAAATTACTAAGCTTCGAAAGCTTACTCTGTTCTTTATTTCTCTGTTTTATAGATTGTTGATTTTGGCCACCGACTCGGGGATCGTTAGCAGTTCATCACACTATCGATCTTTTTGGGTACAATTATATTTTCGACTCGATATGGCATGTATAGGTTAGGCTGATGATAACGATGTTTTGAAATTGTAAATATTTTGGCCATACCAAAATGGCGTATAACTTAAATATCAGTATGTATTTCAACTCGATCTCTGTTTATGTTTATTGACAATGTGAATGAGATAATTAAATGTTTAGTTCGGTAATACCTCTTAGCCTTAATTCGACGATCGGATTCAGGTTAGGGTGTTACATAAACACAAATTTCATACATAATCATAAACATATTATAACCCAATCTTTCACATACATATCATCCCTAAATCGAGCCTTCGAGGCTCTAAAAATACATTAGAAACAATTTGGGACCAATTTGAAATATTAGGAAAGTTTTGGAAAAAGTTACAAAATTTTGACTACAGGGGTCACATGGCCATGTGGCCAACCTATGTGCCTCACACAACCAAGACACACCCTCGTGTCCCAAGCCGTGTAACCTTCGAACTAGGGACACACGATCATCTTCCAGGCTGTGTCCTCACCCGTGTAATTCTCTAAGTAAGGTCATACGCCTGTGTCACATACTTGTGTGTCAGGCCGTGTAACTCTTGAATTTGCCCTACACACCTGTATGCTAGGTCGTGTACTCACTGACTTGCATGCAAAGGAACCAACAGTGGACACAAGATCGTGTCGCCAGGCTGTGTGGACTAAAATTCACCTATAAACAAGCCCTTTCAAAACTATTACAAGCATAACCATTCAACCTATCTATGCACACTTAAAAAGGAACCTTAAGCAACATTAAGACATAATAAAACATGTTCAGAACATATCAAAACAAACACCTTAAGTGCCTAACCAATGTGCCTTCATTGACACCACATTTAAATCATCCATTAAAAACCAATATACCATTCAAAGGTACCTAAAATAAAATTCAAGCATTGAAATAATTTAATATGGTAATTGCATAACCTATACTAATCATTCTCAACCTATTGTCAACCAACAAGGCTCAATGAATAAACTTTCATTCATTTACTAATCAAGCATCACAAGTTTAAACCAAAAATTGAAGCAACACTAATTGAAAGCATTTACATCACAACTCCAAACATGAATTTACAATCATTTTTAACTTATAGAACAATATTCCCTAGGATTTACTAAACAAAAAGACATTATCTTAATATTGACATCCTAGGTACATACCAAGACTCAAAAGAAATACATCACCAACATTTAGTATAGGATTTGTCATGGATGTTGAGACGTAGAACAAGAATAATACTTAACCTGTAACCAATTAAAAATTTAAACAGTAAGCAACTCATGATCTTAATGTATCACACTTTCAACTATTAACCAAAATTTACATTTCACAAAACATAAATCATTTCATGAACTATTACACCTTATCAAAATATATAATCCAACAAATGGCACACAGTGCCTAACAGTTAGACCGTGATTAAGGTTTTGTGCCCAGTGATAGTCGTTTATGTAACAGCCTAGTTTAGACCCTAGTCGAAATAGTGGTTTCAGGACAACAAATCTGAGTTAGAAAAATTATGTTAATATTATTTTCCATGTTTACAGTATGTGGTTAAGCATGTGTGAAAGTTTTGTATGAAAATTTAATCGTTTATGTGCTTAATTTGATAAAAAGACCTAATCGCATAAAATGTAAAAGTGGCCTTCTATTTGTTAAAGTGCCTATTTGTTATGTCTTTATAATTGAGAGGTCCTTATGTTGTTATTTGACCATTGAACATATGAGTGGACATTAATGGCCTTAATATAATGGTTTACTAATGTTTTATTGCAAGGGTAAAATGAATATTAATGTTAATTAAAATTAAACAAACCATGAAATAAGGCCATTTTGTGTTCAGCCTTGCTGAAAATCAAAGAAAAAGAAAAAAGAGATAGTTAGGGTTCGGCTAGTTCAAGCATCAATTAAGGTATGAGTTTTGTTTGCTTTTTGATAATTTTTACGTTTTTGTGATTGTTGCTTAGTGTTCTATCAAGCCCATCTCTCTATTTTTGAAATTGTTGATGAGTTTGAGTTGAGCCGTTGATGAAACTATGAGTTTTATGAATTTTGATGATAATATATGGAAGCTTGATGTTAAGGTAACATGTTTTGTCTTTGAATTCTTGATGAATTTGAGTAAATTGGGTTAAATTGTGAAAATGGAAAATTGAGAGACTAAAATGTGAAATAGATGGAATATATGGGCTTATATGAACTCTATGAACATTTGGCCTAACATGTGTAAAAGGATATTTTGTGTATTTTGTGATTTTGTAAATCAGGGACTAAATTGTCAAAATGTGAAAATGTGAGGGATAATTTGTAAAATTCCCTAAATATGTGTATATTGATTGAATTGAATGATTTGTTGAATAAAAGGATTAATTTTGAATATATATAGATCAAGAAAAGAGGAATTCGAATTTAGATCGGGGGAAATCAAAGGTTATAGAGTAAACGATCCGAATCGTCAATTCCGAGTACGAGGTAAGTTCGTATGTGATAAATGAGGTTATAGTTGTTATAGTTATGTTTTAATGCTTTGATAATGCATAAATTGTATAGATATTTGGTTACGGTTTGAGCATGATGATAATCGACTATGTTCGGCACTAAGTGTGTGGTTCGAAATAGCTTCGGCTACAAATGGCACAAGTGTGCAAGTTGGAATAGCTTCGGCTATATGAGGCACTAAGTGTCCGATACCGAGATAACTTCGATTTATTGAAATGGCACTAATTGTGCGAGATTGTAACGGCTTCAGCAAATCACTAATGCACTAAGTGTGCGAATTCTTAAAGCATGGAAAGACTTCCGAATGAATTAATGTATTTGAACGAGAGGTGAGAATGAAATGAATAAATACAGAAAAGTTCAGGTATGTTCAATACCTATGTGGTAGATGATACTATGTGTATGAAGCTTGATGAATTCGTATGAACATATTAAATGAGATAGAATAGAATTGATCGATGAATTGTGAATTTCTAAGTGTTTATTAGTTGATGTTTCGTATATTATAAATTGTTGATTATTTATGGTACAAATTTACTAAGCTTTAAAGTTTACTATGTGAAATGTTCTCTATTTTACAGTGTTATAAAGCTAACTCGGATCTGAGGATTGTCAGCGACATCAATCACACTATCGGACATCTATTTTGGTAACATTTTGAGAGTTGTATATATGGTATATGGCATGTATAGGCTAGAAGTATTTTGTATGCTTTGTGATGTGAATATCTAGACATTAGATTTGGCTTGTAAATGTTAGTATGTATGGCCTTTTAAGTTAGCCTAAATGATGTGTTTAATAGGTATGTTATATGATAAATATAATGTCTATGTGATGGTTTGAATTTGGAATGTTGAATAGGTAAGTTTTGTGGTATGAAATTGGTGGTAAGATGATGAGTTTATGCACTTTGAATTTATGTAAATTATAATGATTTTGGTGTTCTTTGGTTATGAAAATGAGTAGTAAAATAAATGGTATTTGAATGGCATGAAATGTGTAAAAATTGGTTGATTTGGTTGCCTATGAATGTATGCAAATGATGCTAAAATGTTGTAGTTTTGGAGTACTTGAGATAGGTGGGAAACGTGGCTTAAACCAAGCTTAATTTCACCCCACATAGTTGAGCACACGGACGTGTGTCTCGACCGTGTGTCTGTTGTAATTTAGTTGTTCAAGTCAGTCTTGAGCACGGCCTAGACACACGGGCATGTCTAGTGGCCGTGTGAGGCACACAGGCTTGATACATGGGCATGTGTGGCCATTTTAAAGGGTACACGAGCTAGACACACAGGCGTGTGGTCAGCCGTGTGACCTAAGTTAGTTTCAACAACGGCCAAGGCACACGGGCGTGTCTTGTAGCTATGTAGTGTAGTCAGTATGTATGCCCTATTTTGCCACGGCTTTAACACATGGGCGTGTTTAAAGCCGTGTAAGGCACACGGCCTGTTCACACGGGCGTGTGACCTTTATAACTTAGAAAAATGTTTAGGTTTTGGAAAAATATGTATGTGCTCGGTTTAGTCCTAACTCCTTTCTAAAGTATGTTTAAGGTCTCATTGACCTAAGTAAGGGACTTATTGTTGATGTTTGTTTATGATTTGAAAATGATGTATATGAATTGTTAGTAAAATATTTTGAATTGTCCGGTAACACATTTAACCCTGATCTGGTGACGGATACGGGTTAGGGGTGTTACAGTTTAACTGAACGAGTCAACAGTTTATTGCACCCATTGCTAGTCAGATAACTGAAGATAATTGTGCCCAATACTAGTCAGATAAACTAACAAAAGATTTGCACCCGGTGCTAGTTGGATAACCGATGGTAGTTACTTAATCGAAATTCCATAATGTCACTTTCATCACTCAATATTACATTTTATATAAATCCATATACTGTCATACACTTCTATTCACATATTAGCAATTACATTAGATGTAATGCCCCAAAAATCCTTAATACTTATTTTTGTATGTTTGTGTTACACAAATACATGTTTGCTTCTGTGGTTAAGTGTCCTAGGAAGAGTCTGAGAAGTCTTAGGTTCAAGCCTTGGCTTTTGAAAAATTTTTGTTTTAAATGAATAAACCCTTGTCTCTAGTCAGTAGGATTATAAATAAATGTGGGTATAATATGGCAGAATGGGCCTGCTGGTCTAGGGGATGAGTGGTGTGTTATTGTTACCTGAGGTTTGAAGTTCGAATCCTTGCATGCGCGAAGGGATGAAAATTTTTTAGTGTTGGACGAATAGAGTTTGTGTTTCATTAAAAGTCTGAATAGTGGGAAGGTTGGAGTGATTTTAGGAGGAAATTATGGGATTGGGGGCATTATCCTGATTTGGTGGAGTGTTGAATTCGGCTCCTTCCCCTCATTTTTCTCAATTTTGATGGAGTTTTCCCTTTCTTGTTTTTTAATTTTTGTTGCCGCCGCTTCACCCTTCTAGTTCTCTCTGCCGAATTGGTTTGCTTCCCAAAATTTCCTTCCTTTGCTGCCATTTACTTCTCCAAATACTTCCCTATTTCCTTTGATTTTCTACTTTCCATCCCCAGCGTTCCATTTGTATTTTGTTTATCTCAAAATCCTCTATCAAATATTGCTAGTTGTGTGCTTGCTATATCTTTTGTTCCCTTTGGGCTTGTCATTTCCCACGACAGACGTTCTTTCCCCCTCTTTTTTCAATTCTTTTTCTTCTTCTGCTTCCCTCGTTGTGCATCTCTTTCTCTCTTCATTGCTACTGATCTTTGAGTTTTGCTTTCTGTCGAATTATGGTTACCTTGGTCTCTTTCCTTTTTGGTTTTAGTCTTCAATTACCCATCTTCTTTGCACGGTTCTACACTTTTAGTAAGTTTGATATTCAATTGGTTCAAATTGTTCGTGTGAATAATTGTTAATAGGATTCAGGTGGAATGCAGGTAATCACTAAGGAGCTACTGATCAGTCTTTTACAACAGTTTAAGTGTGCAAAGCCTCAGTTGTATAAACAAGGCAAGTGATAATAGATCTTTTCGATAAGTGTTTTTGATGAGGGGTCATTTTAATCCAGTTGCCATGTGATTAATTGTGTTATGGCTGAATATAGGTTTGGAGTGCTTAAGAATAGTGTGCGCACTTTTCGTAACCAGGTGTTTGTAATCACAACCTCGCAAACTGCAATCGACAAAATACTGAAAATGTGAATCGTCGACGCCACACGGCCATGCGGCTGCCTGTGTGGAGGCCATGTGTTCTAACATGAGCATGTGATCGACGAGGCAGGCCATGTGTGAGTCATAAGCTAGGCTGAACCGGGCCAAGTGGGCCCTACAGACGTGTGGGCTCCACACAGGCGTGTGGGATTATTGGGCCAGGCCGTGTGATCCACACAGTTAAGGCCTTTTGGGCCACACGGGCGTGTGGGGGTCCACATGGGAAAATGACATGGGCTTATGGGCTCATTTTCACTGTTAAACTGCTAAGGTTGCACGGATTGCCCGAGACAACTATGGATCTACTATAGGGTCGGTAAGTGTACTTAGACCTCTGATTGATTTAAATAACTGTTATACTCTTATATGAATATGAGGCATACTGCTTAAACTGTTCTAAATGCATGTACAATACTATGATTTGGCATGACATGCTATATATTGAACCGCATTGGGTTGGGGGTTATATTATGCGGAGAAAGTGCACTGATAGCCCTTGAGCCTGATTTACTGGCAGCTTAGCTGTAACAGCTCGATTTAGACCCTAATCAGAACGGTGGTTTCGGGACCATGAATCCGTGTCAAATAATATTTAAATATTATTTCTAATGTTTATTATATGTGAATTTGCATGTGTGAAAGTTCTGTATGAAAATTTGATTGTTTGTGTGCTTAATTTAATAAAAGGAATTAATCGCGTAAATTGAAAACTTGATAGTTTAAAGCATAAGAGCTGAAGTGTTAGGCTTTCTAATATGGAGCACTTATAATGCAATTAGCTATTATTAAATGAGTTGGACAGTTGTAGACAACCAATATAATGATTTTATATTATTTAGTAAAGGTTAAAATAGTAAAAGATGAAATAATATATGTTATAATATAACATAAATAATAAAATGATGTTCATATATGCATGTTTTGACCGAAACTAAAAAGAAAGAAAAGAAACTAAAGCTTGGTGATATTCGGCAATTTCTCAAGCTTGATTCAAGGTTAGTTTGGTTTCAGTTTTTGATAATTTTTACGTTTTTGAGATCGTTACTTCGAATACTATCCGACCCATGCTAGAATTTCTGATTTCGATGAATGTTTTGAGTTGTGCCATTAATGAATATTTGTGTTTTGTGATGTTTGATGATGAAATATTAAAGATATGTTTTAGATTAACATGTTTTGTATTAACATGTTTTGTATTGGAATTTTTGATGAATTTGATTAATTAGGGATAAATTGCAAAATAATAAATTGAGGGACTAAAATGTGAAATAAATGAAATATATGGATCAAGATGAGTATAAGGAATATTCAGCCTAACTATGTTGTTGTGAGATTGTGCATATTTAGTGTTTTATGCAATATGGACTAAATTGTGAAAATGTGAAATATCGAGGGTAAAAGTGTAATTTGCCTATTTGTGTATTTTTGGATGAATTTTTTGAATATTTGATTTAATAAGTTTAATTTATATTAATTTAGATCAAGAAAAGAGAAAATCGAATTTAGATCGGGGAAAAAGTAAAGTTGTGACTAGCCAATCCGTACCGATTTTTCATTCTCCGAGGTAAGTCTTTAAGTAATTAAATATTGCCAATTTTGAATGTAACATAGTTTAATATGCTGATTTGGAATTTATGGAATTAGCCAAATGTCATAAAGCATAGAGATAATGTATTTGAGTTTAACTCGATTGAATTAAAACATTTGGAAGACAGCATGAATTATGTGGAATATCTGAAATGTTCAATATATGAATTGTTTATGAGACAGCTTTATAATAGTGATATTCGGGCTTTAAGCCTAGCAAGCCTTGTGTTGGTGAATTTAATCGGGCTTTATGCCTAGCAGAATTTAATCGGGCTTTATAATAATGATAATCGGGCTTTATGCCTAGCAAGCCTTTTTTTATTTTATTTTACCACTGTATTTTATTTAAATAAGGATTTGGGACACTTAATTCTAACAATCTCCACCTTCACATGAATTCTCAATGAAAAAGTTCTTCATCACGAACTCTCAATGAACAAGTTCTCCACCTCTTCCATAAAACCCCTTAAGGGTTTAACGTCAACAACGAACACCAACCAAGTCTAAGCAATGCTCAAACTTGGTTATAGGAAATGACTTAGTCATCATATCTACAGGATTTTCATGAGTACTAATTTTGTTCACAATAATATCACCACGACCAATAATATCACGAACAAAATGATACCGAACATCAATGTGTTTTGTTCTCTCATGAAACATTTAATCTTTTGAAAGAAAGATGGCGCTCTGACTGTCACAAAATACTATGCTGATTTGAAGGTCTTTATTGAGTTCACTAAAGAGTCCCTTCAACCACATAGCTTCTTTACAAGCCTCAGTAATCACCATGTACTCAGCTTCAGTGGTAGTCAACGAGGCTGTAGTTTGCAAATTGGCTTTCCAAACTGATTGTACAACCTCCAATTGTAAAGATATAAGCTGTGAGAGATCTTCTTCTATCAAGGTCTCCAGCAAAATCAGCATCAACATACGCAATGACTCTATCTCTAATTCTTCCAAGCTGTAAGCAAACATCAATAGTACCTCGTAAGTATCTTAAAATCCACTGA
The DNA here is from genome assembly GCA_025502765.1 of Gossypium herbaceum. Classification (NCBI taxonomy): domain Eukaryota; kingdom Viridiplantae; phylum Streptophyta; class Magnoliopsida; order Malvales; family Malvaceae; genus Gossypium; species Gossypium herbaceum. Next base: position 57,219,291 of record CP106689.1, read on the forward strand.
ACTGCTTTCCAGTGTTCTTTACTAGGATTCGCCATGTATGTGCTAACTGCACTGACTGCATATGATAAATCTCGACGTGAACAAACCATAGCATACATGAGAGATCCAACTGCACTAGAGTATGGAACATGTGACATGTACTCAATGTCATCATCTAATTGTGGAGACAAAGCTAATGAAAGTCTAAAATGGGCTGCTAAAGGAGTACTAACAGGCTTAGCACTCTGCATATTGAACCTGCAAAGAACTTTCTCAATGTACCCCTTCTGACTTAGGTACAATTTACTTACTTTTCTATCTCTGAGAATCTCCATGCCAAGTATCTTCTTTGCTGGTCCTAAATCTTTCATCTCAAATTCTTCACTTAGTTGGGCTTTGACCTTTCTCATCTCTCTTTTATCTTTTGCTGCTATCAACATGTCATCAACATAAACAAGTAGATACACAAAAGAACCATCACTATTTTTCTTAAAGTAAACACAACTTTCAAAATTACTTCTTTTGAAATCATGAGAAGTCATAAAGGAATCAAACCTCTTGTACCACTGTCTTGGTGACTGTTTCAAACCGTAAAGGGACTTTTTCAACAAGCAAACATAGTCCTTTTTTCTAAGACTGTAGAACCCTCTGGTTGTTGCATCTCAATATCCTCCTCAAGTTCTCTATGCAAAAATGCAGTTTTTACATCTAACTGCTCAAGCTCCAAATCATGCATGGTCACAATACCAAGCAAAGCTCGAATTGTACTATGCTTAACAACTGGGGAGAACACATCTGTGAAGTCCACTCCTGGAATTTGACTTAACCCTTTGCAACAAGCCTTACTTTTTATTTGGGTTATTTAACTCCTAGTCCCTTTTTTCTTTTTAAACATCCATTTACAATGAACAACCTTTTTACCTTTAGGAAGTTTCACAAGATCCCATGTTCTGTTTTTGTGGAGTGATTCTATCTCCTCTTGCATAGCAAACATCCACTTTTCAGAGTCTTCACAACTAACTGCCTCAGAATAATTAGATGGCTCTTGATTCACATCTATATCTTCAGCCACATTTAAAGCATAAACAACTAGATCAGCATCGGCATACTTCTTTGGAGGTATAATTTCTCTTCTAGTTCTGTTTTTGGATATAGAGTATTGTGGTGAAGAAACAACTCTATTCTCAATTTTTGTACTGGCTTGAGGAGTCGACTCTGTAATAATCTGATGCTCCACCTACTTTTGATTTTATTTATTGGAAGAGTCTTTAAGAGATAAGTTAGGTAGCATAGCAGTTTCATCAAAAACAACATCTCTGCTAATCACAACTTTTCTATTTTCAGGATACCATAACTTATACCCTTTTACACCAGTTTTATAACTAAGAAAAACACATTTAATTGATCTCGGTTCCAATTTTTCATTATCAATTGAGCATACGCAGGACTCCCAAAGATCTTTAAATCAGAATAATTAGAAGGATTACCACACCATACCTCTTGTGGAGTCTTTTTCTCAAAGGCAACGGATGGGGATCGGTTGATTAAAAAACATGCAGCAGAGGCTGCTTCAGCCCAAAATGACTTTGGTAAGTTGGCATTTGACAACATACATTGAACCTTCTCCATAATCGTTCTGTTCATTCGTTCTGCAACGCCATTTTGCTGTGGAGTATGGCCAACTGTCAAGTGTCTCACGATCCCTTCTGACTTGCACAATTTATTAAACTCATCAGAACAAAACTCTAAGCCATTGTCTGTGCGAAGGTATTTTATTTGTTTTCCAGTCTGTTTTTCAATCATAATTTTCCAAGACTTAAATGCGGAAAACACATCACTTTTCTGCTTTAAGAAGAACACGTAAACTTTTCTGGAAAAAATATCAATAAAGGTTAGCATGTAGTTAGCTCCACCTCTCAAAGGCACTCTAGATGGCCCCTACAGATCAGAATAAATATACTTCAACATTCCCTTTGTGTTATGGATTCCTCTGGTGAATCGAACTCTCTTTTGCTTCCCAAAAACACAGTGCTCACAGAAATTCAGTTTACAAATTCCTTGTCCATCAAGAAGTCCTCTTTTTCTCAATTCTGCCATGTCGTTCTCACTCATATGCCCTAGGCGCATATGCCAAAGTTTAGTAATATCATTATCTGACAAGGAAGAGGAAGTGACAGCTGCATCACCAGTAACAGTAAAACCCTGCAAAACATATAACTTGGCAGTCTTTCTCTACCCTTTCATCACAATAAGGGAACCTTTGGAAATCTTTAAAACCCCACTTTTAGCCGTGTATCTGTACCCTTTTGAATAAAGAGTACTCAATGAAATTAAATTTCTTTTCAATTCTGGAACATGTCGTACGTCACTAAGTGTTCTGACAACTCCATTAAACATCTTAACTTTAATTGTTCCAATACCTGCAATTTTACACGAACCATTTTTTCCCCATCAAAACAACACCTTTAGAACTGTTTCGTAAGTTGTAAACCAATCCCGATTGGGACTCATGTGAAAGGTGTAGTCTGAATTAAGTATCCACTCCTCGCTTACTTTAGAATTGTTGACTGAAGCGACTAAATGTTCACCATCGCTGTAGTCTTCTACCACATCAATTTCACCAGAATTTTCTGGTTGTTTTCCCTTTTGATTCGTAGCCTCCCTTTTAATCTTGTTCTGTAGCTTATAGCACTCAGATTTAATGTGCCCTTTCTTCTTACAGAAGTTACAAGTTTTACCTTTGTTTGAAGACTTGATTTACCTTTAGATTTACCGCGAGGATTCCGTTCCTGTGTCCTTCCACAATCATCATCAGCATTCCGATCTTGTCTTCCACGAACAATGAGACCTTCTCCCTGAGAGTCGGGTTTAACCACAAGATACTTCATCTTATCATACGAGGTTAAAGAATCATAAACCTCATCAACTGTGAGAGACTCACGGCTATATAAAATCGTGTCTCTAAAGGTTTAATAAGACGGGGGCAACGAAAAAAGTAGAATCAACCCTCGATCTTCCTTATCATACTGAACCTCCATGGCCTCCAATTTTGAGAGAATTTCTTTAAACACTATTAAGTGTTCGTGTACAGACGCACCTTCCTCCAAACGATGAGCATAAGGACGCTGCTTCATATGCAACTTGCTTGTTAGAATTTTCGACATACATATTTGTTCTAGCCTCTTCCACAATGCAGCGGCGGTCTTCTCTTTCATCATATCCTGCAAAATTTTATTGGACAAATGCAGATGTAATTGTGTTAACACCTTTCGATCCTTACGCTTCTTCTCTTCATCTGCTAATGTCGAATGCATCTTATCTATCCCTAATAGGGCATCCTCCAAATCCATCTATGCAAGAACTGCTTGCATCTTAATCTGCCACAATGTAAATCTGGCATTGCGATCTAACAGCAGAAATTCATACTTCAAAGATGTCATTACCGTGATCGAGATGAACAATCCGGAAGCTCTGATACCACTTTGTAAAAAAATAAAATAAAGAACACACAGATTTTTACGTGGAAATCCTTTTGAAAAAAAAACCAGAGGCAGAGGAGAAGAAAATTCACAATGTCGAATTCAAATTATACAAGAGGAATAGATTATGTCTATTTATAGGCTTGTGAAGCCATATTCTAGTAAGATTGAAATACCTTATTCTAATTAATATCAAATCGATAGAATTTAATAAGGTTTAAAAAACCTTATTCTAAAATAAAATAAAACAAGTGTAATTCTATATGGATTATTCTTTTATTTTATTTTACCACCGTATTTTATTTAAATGAGGATTTGGGTCACTTAGTTCTGAGAAAGAAGTTGACTATATTTTTAAGTTATATTTGCTTATGACTTACTAAGCTAAGTTAGCTTACTATTTGTGTATTTGTATACTCTGTTTTATAGATTTTGAAGCAACTTACGAGCTCGGGGGTCGTCAGTAAAGTTCATCACACTATCCACAGCTTCAGTATTTAAATAATCAAACTCAAATTATGGCATGTATAGGCTGGAATGTGTTTAGAAACGACGAACTTTGGTTTTGTATAAAAGCCATGCAAATATCGCTTATTCCTATGATAAATTCATTTATGCTTGATTATGTTTGAATTCAATTTTGGTTATCGTGTTAAGTGCTATGATGAAATGATATTATTGATCGGTAAACTATGACTTAGAAAGGGAAGATAATATATACTTGAAGTTGATTAATGACTAAAACTTGTATGAAAGAACCGATCATAAGTAAAATGGTTGGTTTGGGATGTGTTTTATATTAAGACAAAGTAAATGCGAAATTTGCTTATTATGCTTGGACTTGGTTTGATATTTTCATAGATATAATGTTTAATAAGTTTAGTCTTGGCAATTTGGTGGTGGAAATTTTGGATGTGAATATGGTTTTAAGTAATAAGATTCGGCCATGCAATGTATTAAGAAAATAAAAGTTTCATGATGATTTTAGTTAATTGTTTTGGTATGAATTCCAATGTTAAACGTGGCTTTGAATTTAGAGTAAGTGCATGCTATGTATATTCATATATATACTTTAATAGCTTGTTCGGTCATGTTAAGTTGCATATGCGTTATTAGTTAAGTTAGGTAATAAGATTTAATCGGTTTTATCATATGCATGTATTAAAGTTATTAATTGTCTCGAAAATGTTTATGATATAATAATGTAATGAACTTAAGATTGGTGTAACATGTTGAAATTTTAGTATGATAATTGTTTACTAAACCGTAAGTATGATTTGTTGTAAAGCTTACTTAAGTATGCTTAATTACACTTACTTATTCATGAATATATTCGAATGGGTGTTTTAGATTATTATTTCATTAACGATTTTGTTAAATTGTATTATGTTCTATGTTTAAATATATAATTTATAATTTTTTTAATATATACCAAATTATGATTTAAATATATTATTAGTATGAACTATGATATGATCGGTAATGTCTCGTAGCCTAATTCAGCAACGGAAACGACTAGGGGTGTTACATTTTATTGGTATCAGAGCTACGTTTAGTCGATTCTAGGACTAACGTAGCATGTGTAAGTCTAGCTATACATGCCATAATATTTACTACGATAGTGTGATGACTTCTGGCATTTGAAAATATGTTTTCGTATAGTAAATGGATCTCGACAGAGCTGTAGCTGATGATGTCGAGAGTGTAGCGCCTGCTCTCGCGCATGGGACAACGCCAGTTGAATCTCGACCGATCTCGAGTAGCCATGAGGAGGAGGCTAAACAAGCCTTCTATCAAATAATGAATGATTGGTTTACTCAATATATCCAAAATAATCCGGTTACACAACAACCTCAACCCCTAAATAATTCATCTCTGATACCTGTGGTACCTCTGATGATTGATCCGATGAGATTTAACAAACCTCCTGTTGATAAAAAAAAAAGCACCAGGCTAAAGAATTCAGAGCTACTGATGATGATGATGCTGAGCGAGCTGAATTCAGGTTTGATAATACTATCCGTGTGCTTGATGAGTTATCTTGTACCCCGAATGAGTGCTTAAAATGTGCTATATCCTTGCTATGAGACACCGCATATCACTGGTGGAATACACTAGTATGGGAATTCTTTCAAACTGAGTTTTGTAAGAGATATATCAGTCAGAGATTCATTGACCAGAAGCTCAAGGAATTTCTTGAACTAAAACAGGAAAGTATGACTGTGGCAGAATACGAGCGAAAATTTGTAAGACTTAATGGATATACCTGTGAGTGTGTTTCAACTGAAGCTATCATGTGTAAAAGATTCGAAGATGGTTTGAACGAAGATATTAAATTGCTGGTTGGCATACTTGAAATCAAAGAGTTTGTGGTACTTGTCGAGCGAGCTTGCAAAGCTGAAGAGCTCGGGAAAGAGAAAAGAAAAGCTGATTTTGAAGCTATAGATTCTCATAAACGATCATCGGGTAAGACTTTTCACTCAGCATTGAAGAAGTTCAGAGATGATTCCAGTCGATTTAGAGATACTGCGGGCTTTTCTAGATGAGATAGAGACCAACCCCCTTTGAGTTCACGAGCCACTTCGATAGCTAGTGTTGGCAATGTTCTACAGAATAGAGTCGAGTGCAAGGACTGTGGAAAATGGCATTCTGGAGATTGTAGATTGCATGATCGCTGTTGTTTTAAGTGTGGATCAATGGATCACTTTATCCGAAATTGTTCGATGTTAGCCGAGCAAGACACTGTTCAGAATGCAAGACCGAGTAATATATTAGCGCGAGGTAGACCACGCAGGCATTCAGGTAATGTAGGTGGCAGTCAGAGAGGGATGAAAGATACAGTAGTTCGATCTGAGGCTCGTACACCTGCCAGAGCATATGCTATATGCGCTCTTGAGGATGCTTCTTCCCCAATTGTTGTTACCGGTACTTTCAGTCTTTATGATACTAGTGTTATTGCATTGATTGATCCTGGTTCAACTCATTCTTATGTGTGTGAAACATTAGTATCAAGTAAGACTTTGCCTGTTGAGTCTACTGAGTTTGTGGTTAGAGTACCAAACCCTTTAGGCTGGTGTGTTATGGTTGATAAAGTATGTAAGAATTGTCCCTTGATGATTCGAGATTCGTGCTTTCCAGCTGATTTGTTGTTGTTACCATTTGATGAGTTCGACATAATTTTAGGTATGGATTGGTTGACTTTGCATGATGCTGTAGTAAATTACAAAACTATTGATTTACGATGCCAGAATGATGAGATTATTTGGGTTGAATATAATGATCTAAATGGCTTATCGGCAGTGATTTCTTCGATTTAGCTCAGAAAGATGTAAGAAAAGGTTGCGAAGCTTACCTTTCATATGTGCTTGATAGTAAAGTAACCGAAAGAAAAATTGAATCAGTACCTGTTTTGTGTGAGAATCCGAATGTGTTTCTTGAAGAATTGCCAGGTTTGCCACCTGTCCTAGAGGTAGAGTTTGGTATTGAGTTAGTACCAGGGACGACTCCGATTTCAATAGCTCTATACCAGATGGCACCTACTGAATTAAAAGAGTTGAAAGAACAGTTGCAAGAGTTAACTGATAGAGGTTTTGTATGACTGAGTTTCTCTCCCTGGGGTATGCTAGTTCTATTTGTGAAAAATAAAGACGGAACTATGAGAATGTGTATTGATTACCGCCAGCTAAATAAGGTGACTATAAAGAATAAATACCAGTTGCCACAGATTGACGACTTGTTCGATCAGTTGAAAAGGGTTCAGTGATTTTGAAAGATAGATTTGAGATCTGCTTATTATTAGTTGCAAGTTAGAGACTCCGATGTGCCAAAAACTACTTTTTGAATAAGGTACAAACACTATGAGTTTTTGGTTATGCCATTCGGACTTACTAATGCACCTGTGGTTTTTATGGATTTAATGAATCAGATCTTCAGATAGTATTTAGATCGATTTGTGGTTGTGTTCATTGATGATATATTGATCTACTCTCGTAATGAAACCGAACATGCCGAGCATTTGAGACTTTTGTTACAGACTTTAAGAGCAAAACAGTTGTATTCTAAGTTTAGTAAATGTGAGTTTTGGTTACACGAAGTTAGCTTTTTGGGACATGTTGTTTCAGTATCAAGTATTCGGGTTAATCTGAGTAAAATTTCAGCAATACTTGACTGGAAATCTCCAAGAAACGTTTCTGAAGTTTGGAGTTTTCTTGGACTTGCTGGTTACTATAGACGATTTGTGAAAGGGTTCTTGATGATTGCAACCCTGATGACCAAGCTTCTTCAAAAAGATGTTAAATTTGAGTGGTCAAAAAAGTGCCAAAAAAGTTTTCACTAGTTGAAAGCCATTTTAACCGAAGCTCTAGTGCTAGTTCAGTTAGAATCGGGTAAAAAATTTATTATCTATAGTGATGCATCTTTAAATGGTTTGGGTTGTGTATTGATGCTGGAAGGAAAAGTTGTAGCTTATGCCTCAAGACAGTTAAAGCCACATGAAAAGAACTATCTGACACACGACCTAGAGTTGGCAGCTATTGTATTTGTGTTAAAAATTTGGCGTCACTATTTGCTTGGTGAAAAATGTCATGTTTATTCTGATCACAAAAGTCTGAAGTACTTGATGACTCAGAAATATCTAAATTTGAGACAACATCGATGGTTAGAGTTGTTAAAAGATTACGAGCTAGTGATTGATTATCATCCAGGAAAGGATAATGTTGTTGCTGATACTCTAAGTCGAAAATCCCTATTTGCTTTGTATGTAATGAATGCACATATGGCTATGTCAGATAATTGTACGATAATAGCCGAGTTAAAAGCAAGACCATTATTTATACAGTAGATTTGTGAAACTCAAAAGGACAACAATGACTTGATAATAAAACGGGCTCAATGTGGCTGTTCAGAGTTTTGAGTTGATATTGATGACTGTTTGAGATTCAGAAACTGAATATGTGTTTCGAGAATTACAGAGTTGATTCAGATGATTTTGAACGAAGCTCATAACAATTGGTTATCTATTCACCCGGGTAGTACGAAGATGTATAATGATCTCAAATAGCATTATTGGTGGTGTAACGTCCCAAAATCCCAAAACCCAAAAATCTCGAAATCCCGAACTTTGTTTGTTTTTGGTTTTGATAAAAATTGTGTTTTATATTCCTAGCCAAATGATAATTATAGTAGGTCTTAATTAAGGTTTGAGTTCGAACCTAGGGGTAAATGAAATTATAGTTTAATTATTAAAAGAACCTTGTTGGCAAGTAGTTGGGCTTTTAAATAAAGTTAGGGAAAAGTGGCATCAAAAAGCCCTGTGGAAAAGTGGCTAAGTGACACCACTTAGAGTGTAGGGAGGTGGCGTTAGTGGTTAGCAGGGAGATCCAAGGTTCGAATCCTATTTTAGTCTTTTTTAGAAGTTTAATTTTGGCCTTCCATAAGAATGGAAGTGGCATGAAGATGGACTCCATGGGGAGTGACCAGAAGAGAAATTTGAGGAAAGGATCAAAGGGTTATCAGGGAGAAAAACGAGGGGATGAGAAGTGAGGAGAAAGTGGAGATGAAATGGGAAATTGGGCTTGAGGAATTCGGCCATAAGGGTTATAAATAGGCACCGAATGCAAGGGTATCAGGCTAATGCCGAAATCTTTTTTTCACCTTGCTACCTAAAACCCTATTCTCTTCAAGATAAAAAAAGTCGAAAACCCTTGCTTCCTTCTTTCTTTTCTTATGTCGATTCTCTATTCTTCATTTGCTCAAGTCTTTGATCCATTGTTAGTTAGCCGATTCCTTCTTGATTCCCTTGGTGCCAGATAAACCTTGTTCATCGTACCAAGTTTAAAAGTCGAAAAACTGAATCTTCCAAGGGCCGAATACTCTTTGATCGAATCTAGTGTAAGTGTTTTCTCTTCCAGTCAGCTTTTGCTAAGATATTGATTATTGTTCCTCACTTCTTCTAATCGATTTTTGGGTAGGAATAGGTATCGAATTTCAGTTTTTGGATCCCTGCCGATTTGCTCTTCAGGTGAGAGACGTTGGTAAGTACTCTTAATCTTAGTTGGTCGAATGGTCATAGTTAAGGTAAAGGGGACTTGTGTTGGATACGAGTCACCTATTGTTCTGGTTTTAATAGTTAAGATTAATGCAGATCTAGGAGTTGATCGTGATTAGTGATTAAAGAAGGGGTTGTTTTACTTATCGCGCAAGGTAAGGTTAAGGTGAGGTTTCGGTTTTAGTAAAGATATGTATTAAGCATGCAATTAATTGAAGGGTGATATCTTTTGTAGGTTGGTGACTAAGGGAATCACAGCACGCTTGCTTACCAGGTGTACATACACTGCACACACATAATGAATCAGCAAAAGTCGAAATGTCAAAAAGCTGAAAAGCCGGAATGCCAAAAAGCTGAACGTTGGGCTACGGTGGTCTTGTGAGTGTGTGAAAACTCGTGATGAGGGAACCGATAGGTTAACTAATGCCCACGGGCAATTCTGTGGACTTGGATTGCGAATTGGCCAAATGGGCCGGAATGGGCTAAATGGGCACGATGGGCTATTGGGCCAATAATAGGCAAAAGGTGAAAATTGATGCTATGTGATAGAAAATTTTATGTGAGCATGAATATGCATGTGATTTGGGCCTAATGGGCCATATGAATATGAATTGGGCCTGATGGGCCATATGAATGTGAATTAGACGTGATGTGCCATATAAATGAGATTGGGCCAAGTGGGCCATATGCATGTATGTAGTGGTTTTGGGCCTAGTATAGGATAACTACATAAAACTTAAGTAATATATCACGATCGTGGACAAGTCATAGGGTTAAGGTGTGGCAACGGGTATACGCATGTCTATTATTGGATCTAGGGAGAGCTTGGTACTTAAGCGGTCTTAATGACTCACCTCTTCTTCTCTGGAATCCTACCTGGTGCGTAGTATTTGTTCATCTTAGCTCACGGGATTTGTTAACGGGCTGAAGTAAGTGAAAATCGTATTGAAGGGAAAAATTACCGAAATGTCCCTAAGGGCGAAAATAACCAAAATACCCCTAGGTGTTAAATGTAAGTTTTATGGATGTGACATGCATACATATGGTATTCTGCTTAGGTTGCATATGGGTTGGGAAATATGGAGTGGAGGAAGTATATGAGGATCGTAGGGTTGCTTGACAATCGTGGATCCGCCAACGGCTTTTAAAGCCCAATGTGTAAATGAAGGTAGTTTCGCAACCGGGCTACCATTGATGTGTTGGTTGGGTGGGTCGATATTTATATCCCCACATGGTGTGACGAGGGACGGAGCTGGTGTGTAGCGGATGGATTATTGGGATGGGATTGCATTGCATGTTTGTTGTATGATGATTTTTCGAATACTTGTTTTTCGATGAGGGTTGTATGCACTGAGTTTGCGAAAACTCACCCCCTCTTTTATTTTATTTTTCAGGTGATGCTCAGTAGAAGATTCGATGTTCGGAGGGACTTAGGGTGGCCAGATAACAAGATCATTTGGACTTGTTTTTTTTAAAAAAAAAAACATATAAGTTTCTATTTTATTAAGTACTATTCAAATTAGATTGTAATAGGGTTTCCATTTTGTTATTATTTGGATTATTATTTCTATGTGATGTAATTATAAGAAGTTGAACATGGATTCTTAGACTATAGTATGTCTTTTCTACATTTCCTCAACTAAATTTTTAAGTGACATGTTTTCATCAAATCTTATGTTTCAAACAAGTGATTGAAAGGAGTTTATTTTTAAGATGTTCTTTTATTTTAAGAAGGGTTTTCAATGAAAACACGATTTTTACTAAAACACTTCAATGTGACACGCCGAGTTCGGCCATAACGACCGAGTCGGGTTTAGGGTGTTACAGGTGGCAAGGTATGAAACGAGACATTTCTGACTTTGATCGAAATGTCTAGTCTATCAGCAAGTAAAAGCTGAGCATCAGGTACCTTCTGGATTGCTACAGCCGATCATGATTCCTGAATGGAAATGGGACAGAGTCACAATGAATTTTGTATCCGGTTTACCAATGACACCGAGTAAGAAAGATGCAATCTATATTATTGTAAATAGATTGACTAAATCTACTCACTTTGTTTCGATTCATACAGATTACTCGCTTAATAAACTGGTCGAATTGTATGTTTCTCAGATTGTGAGGTTACATGGTGTGCCTATATCTATTGCTTCGGATAGAGATCCGAGATTTACATTGGGGTTTTGGAAGAAACTGCAGGATGCACGAGGTACTAAACTGTATTTTAGTATTGGTTTTCATCCCCAGACACATGGTCAGTCTGAGCAAATCATTCAGATACTTGAGGATATGTTGGGATGTTGCATTCTTAAGTTTGAAGGTGCGTGGGAATGATACCTACCTCAGATTGAATTTGCATATAATAATAGCTTTCAATCGAGTATCAAAATGGCACCTTACGAGGCTTTATATGACCGTAAATGCTGTACACTATTGTATTGGACTGAACTTAGTGAAAACAAGATACACGGAGTTGATTTGATCAGAGAAACTAAACAAAAAGTGAAAGTGATTAGTGAAAGTCTAAAAGTAGCGTCAGATCGTCAAAAATCATATGCGGACTTGAAACGAAAAGATATAGAGTTTCAGATCGGGGATAAAGTATTTTTAAAAGTCTGACCATGGAAAAAAATACTCAGATTCAGTAGTAAAGGCAAATTGAGTCCGAGATTTATTGGGCTATATGAGATTATCGATCGAATCGGGCCGATTACTTATAGATTGTTGTTTCCAACTGAGTTAGAAAAGATCCACAATGTATTCCATATTTCGATGCTCCATAGATATCGGTTTGACGCTTCATATGTGATTAGTCTGACTGAGGTTGAGATTAAGCCCGATATGTCGTAGAGGAAGAACCGATTAGTATTCTGGCTAGTGCGATTAAAAAGTTGCAAAATAAGAAAATTTCGCTAGTTAGAGGACTGTAGCATAAACACGGGGTTGAAGAAGCAACGTGGGAGCCAAAAGATGCAATGAGAGAACGTTATCTGAACCTATTCACCGATAAGATTTTTGGGGACAAAAATCCCTAAGGGGGGAGAGTTGTAACAGCCCAATTTAGACCGTAATCAGAATAGTGGTTTCAGGACCACGAATCTGAGTTAGAATAATATTTAAATATTATTTATCATGTTTATTATATGTGAAATTGCATGTGTGAAAATTTCGTTTGAAAATTTGATTGTTTGTGTGATTAATTTAATAAAATGACTTAATCGCGTAAATTGAAAACTTGATAGTTTAAAGCATAAGGGCTGAAGTGTTAGTGGCTATTTAATATGAAGCACTTATAATGCAATTAGCCATAATTAAATGAGTTGGACGGTTGTAGACAACCAATATAATGATTTTATATTATTCAATAAAGGTTAAAATAGTAAAAGATCAAATTATATATGTTATAATATAACATCAATAATAAAATGGTGTTCATATATGCATGTGTTGACTGAAACTAAAAAGAAAGAAAAGAAACTAAAGCTTGGTGATATTCGGTCATTTCTCAAGCTTGATTCAAGGTTAGTTTGGTTTCGATTTTTGATAATTTTTTCGTTTTTGAGATCATTGCTTCGAATACTATCCGACCCATGCTAGAATTTCTGATTTTGATGAATGTTTTGAATTGTTCCATTGATGAATATTTGTGTTTTATGATGTTTGATGATGAAATATTAAAGATATGTTTTAGATTAACATGTTTTGCATTGGAATTTTTGATGAATTTGAGTAATTAGGGATAAACTGTAAAAATAATAAATTGAGGGACTAAAATGTGAAATAAATGAAATATATGGATTAGTATGAGTATAAGGAATATTTGGCCTAACTATGTTGTTGTGAGATTGTGCATATTTTGTGTTTTATGCAATATGGACTAAATTGTGAAAAATGTGAAATATCAGGGGTAAAAGTGTAATTTGCCCATTTGTGTGTTTTTGGATGAATTTGGTTTATGAGACAGCTTTATAATAATGATATTCAGGCTTTGAGCCTAGCTAGCCTTGTGCTGGTGAATTTAATCGGGCTTTATACCTAGCCGGCTTAATGCTGGTGTATAAAAATCAGACTTTGAGTCTAGTAGGCCTTGTGCCGGTGTGTAATACATGCTTATGCCTAGCAGGCTTTATGCCGGTGATTTATCATAAGTTTATGCCTAAAATACTTCATGCTGGTGAGGTATTTAAGTAAGTAAATTGAGCTAAATGGCCATGTATGAATTAACCTGTTACCTATGTGAGATAAGGTAAGTAAGTACTTAGAATATTTATGTTAAATCATGTATAATAGTAATGAAAATTATATGTGAGTTTAGTATGTGCATTCAGCCTTGTGACTAAATAAATTGTATATTAATGAAATGATTATTCACTAGGTGTATAAGTGTGACCATGTATATTCGGCCATATAGGTAATGTACATATGTGATGTTATACAAGATATTGTGTATTCGGCCAAATAAGTGATGTTTGTATATGAAGTTAATTCTAGTTTTGTGAGTTTGTGTAAATGAATGGAAGTATACTTGAATGTGTAATGGTATTTGACTTTGAAAGTTGAATGAAAATTTGTAAAATTTTAACCTTATAAGTATTCGCCAAAGTGATTGTTATGTTAAACATGTGTGGTTATGGAATGTATAAGTTGAGATTAAATATGACATTGATATAGTAAATTGGTTCGTTTAAATTTTAAGAAGTTGACTATATTTTTAGTTATATTTGCTTATGACTTACTAAGCTAAGTTAGCTTACTCTGTGTGTATTTGTATACTCTGTTTTATAGATTTTCAAGTAAGTTACGAGCTCGGGGATCGTCAGCAAAGTTCATTACACTATCTACAGCTTCGGTATTTAAATAATCAAACTCGAATTATGGCATGTATAGGCTAGAATGTATTTAGAAACAACGAATTTTGGTTTTGTATAAAAGCCATGCGAATATGGCTTATTCCTATGGTAAATTCATTTATGCTTGATTTTGTTTGAATTCAATTTTGGTTATCGTGTTAAGTGCTATGATGAAATGATATTTGTTATAGGTAAATTATGACTTGGAAATGGAAGATAATATATACTTGGAAGTTGATTAATGACTAAAACTTGTATGAAAGAACCGATCATAAGTAAAATGGTTGGTTTGGGATGTGTTTTATATTAAGACAAAGTAAATGCGAAATTTGCTTATTATGCTTGGACTTGGTTTGATATTTTCTTAGATATAATGTTTAATAAGTTTAGTCTTGGCAATTTGGTGGGGAAAATTTTGGATGTGAATGCGGTTTTAAGCAATAAGATTTGACCATGCAAAGTATTAAGAAAATAAAATGTTTCATGATGATTTTAGTTAATTGTTTTGGTATGAATTCCAATATTAAACGTGGCTTTGAATTTAGAGTAACGCATGCTATGTATATTCATATATATACACCTTAATAGCATGTTTGGTCATGTTAAGTTGCATCTGCGATTGTTAGTTTAGTTAGGTAATAAGATTTAATCTATTTTATCATATGCATGTATTAAAGTTATTAATTGTGACTGAAAATGTTTATGATATAATAATGTAATGAACTTAAGATCGGTGTAACATGTTGAAATTTTTAGTATGGTAGTTGTTTACTAAACCGTAAGTATGATTTTTGTAAAGCTTACTTGAGTATACTTAATTACACTTACTTATACATGAATATATTCGAATGGGTGTTTTAGATTATTATTTCATTAACGATTTTGTTAAATTGTCTTATGTTCTATGTTTAAATATATAATATATAATTTGTTTTAATATATGCCAAATTATGATTTAAACATATTATTAGTATGAACTGTGATATGATTGGTAATGTCTCATAGCCTAATTTGGCGACAGAAATGGCTAGGGGTGTTACATTTTATTGGTATCAGAGCTACGATTTAGTCGATTCTAGAATTAACGTAGCATGTGTGAGTCTAGTTATACATGCCATAATATTTACTGCGATAGTGTGATGACTTCTGACATTTGAAAATGTGTTTTTGTATAATAAATGGATCTCGACAGAGCTGTAGCTGATGATGTCGAGAGTGTAGCACCTACTGCCGCGCATTGGATAGCGCCAGTTGAATCTCAGCCGATCTCAAGTAGCCATGAGGGGGAGGCTAAACAAGCCTTCTATCAAATTATCAATGATTGGTTACTCAATATATCTGAAATAATCCGGCTACACAACAACCTCCACCCCCGTATAATTCATCTCCAATACCTACGGTACCTCCGATGGTTGATCCGATGAGATTTAACATGCCTCCTGTTGATAAAATCAGAAAGCATGGGGTTGAAGAATCTAGAGCTACTGATGATGATGATGCTGAGCGAGCTGAATTCTGGCTTTATAATACTATCCATGTGCTTCATGAGTTATCTTGTACCCTGGATGAGTGCTTAAAATGTTCTATATCTTTGCTACGAGACACCGCATATCACTGGTGGATTACACTAGTATCTGTGGTTCCGAAGGAGCGAGTGACCTGGGAATTCTTTCAGACTAAGTTTCATAAGAAATATATTAGTTAAAGATTCATTGATCGAAAGCGCAAGGAATTTCTCGAACTAAAATAGGGTTGTATGAATGTGACAGAATACGAGCAGAAATTTGTGAGACTCAGTCGATATACCCGTGAGTGTGTTTCAACTGAAGCTATCATGTGTAAAAGATTCGAAGACGGTTTGAACGAAGACATTAAATTGCTAGTTGGCATACTTGAAATCAAAGAGTTTGTGGTACTTGTGGAGCGAAGACAAATATGGCTTATCAATGACTTAGTTTTCGAAAGCACTTTCATGTGACATCACCAGATTCAGCCATAATGTTTGGGTCAGGTTTAGGGTGTTACATTTAGTACTATCAGAGCCAAGTTGCAAAACTCTACTGTGGATTTGGGTTTTAAAATTTGAATTTCTAAAGGATTACTTTCAAATGATTTGAAACGTTTTGAAATGTTTTACTGAATGTGTGGTACACCGAGTCTCCGGAATCAATCCTGTAAGTTTTTGGTAACTATTATGCATTTTGATTAAAATGCTATAGATAGTAAACACAGAGATTATTATAGATAGCATATTGTACTGAAAATACTTTATTAGTGCGGCTGGGGACGACGTGCTTTCTCAAGCTATGTTACGAATTCTAGAGAGGGTCACTGGGCCCAACACTAGTGCTGCAGGCTGAGGGTCAGTTACAGAGCGACTCTGGTATAATGGAGCTGAGATTTTTAGGGTATTACTGGAGTTGCCCCTAATGTGGCTGAGTATTGGAGTGAGGCCACAGAGAGGATCATGGACGATCTAGACTGCACCCCCAAGCAGAAGCTCAAGGGTATAGTGTCACTGTTGATAGATGAGGCTTACCATGGTGGCTTATGGTTAAAGAGGGCACTCAGCCCGATCGACTGTCCTGGGATTTTTTCAAGACTACTTTTTAGGGAAAGTATGTGAGTTCTAGTTATGTGGATGCCCGAAGAGAGAGTTTTTGAATTTGACTTAGGAGATAGATCAGTGGCTGAATATGAGGTTGAACTTTTCCGACTAAGCCGCTATGCGTGAGGGATGGTGGCAACTAAGTATGAGCGATGTGTTCATTTTGAGGATGGCCTCAGGGATAGTTTACAGGTTCTGAAAGCTCCATAAAGGGAGCCAGATTTTGCTACTTTGGTTGATAAGGTGAAGATCATCGAGGAAGTGAAGCGCGCTGAGCGCTAGAACTGTGAGAAAGAGAGAGGTAGGAACAAGAGATATTTGGAGCCCTCGAGTTCCTTTTTGAGGCCTAAGAAAGGGACAGAGTTGATGGTCTAGTCAGATTTAGGGCCCCTATTGCTGCTACTGGACCGCAGCCCTGTGCTGATTATGGGAGATGCCATCAGGGCGAGTGCTGGAAAAGGACTGGGGCATGTTTGAGGTGTGGATCATTGGAACACTATATCAAAAAGTGTCTACAGAGGCCCGATCAGATGCAAGCTCTAGGTTTGACTACACAACCATTGAAGGGTGTTCAGTAGCTAGTGAGAGGCCGTCGTCAGGCCATAGGTGGTAATGGGTAGGGCCGTGGTTAGAGAGCATCGGGCAAAAGTGCTGGGCATACTGAAACGAGGCAGCCAGCCCTAGTTTATGTTACACGTCGCCGAGAGGATGGAGATGCTCCGGATGTTCTCACGGGTATGTTCTTTATCTATGATGTAATTTAGATTGCACTGATAGATATAGGAACTACTCACTCCTATATAGCTTGTACTGTGTTTGAGACTTTGGGTATCTTGGTTGAGAGCACTACGAGTGAGGTTATTGTACTGAGTCTATTGAGGCAGTCGGTAAGGGTAAATAAACTGTTCAGAGATGTTCCTTTGGAGGTTCAAGGGGTTATCTTTTTGTTAGATTTGATGGAACTTCCTTTTGGAGAATTTGATTTAATACTGGGAACGGACTGGCTGGTTAAACATCGAGTGAGCTTGGATTGTGCCACTAAACGGATGGTACTGAGAACTGTGAAGGACGATGAGGTAGTTGTAATTAGGGAACGTTTGAATTACTTGTCGAATGTGATTTCAGCATTAAGGGCCGAAAAGTTGGTTCGTAAGGGATTTGAGGCGTATCTGACCTACATTAGTGTTTTAGATTCTGGGGTTTCTTCTGTTAAAGATATCAGAATGGTTAAATATTTTCTAGATGTCTTTGCTGAAGAGCTACTTGGGTTACCTCCAAACTGTGAATTTGAGTTTGGGATTGAGCTCTTGCCTGGTACAGCTCTGGTGTCCATCGCCCCTTATAGAATGGCAGCGAAGGAGCTTGTAGAGCTTAAAGCTCAAATTCAAGAATTACTGGATCGTGGGTTTTTTCGCCCAAGTGTGTCTCCATGGGGAGCACCAGTTTTGTTTGTGAAAAAGAAGGATGGATCCATGAGTATGTGCATTGATTACTGTCAACTGAATAAACTGACCATTAAGAGTAAGTACCCCTATTTAGGATAGATGATCTATTCGACCAATTTTTAGGAGCTTCGATTTTTTCTAAGTTTGATATCCGATCTGGGTACCATCAACTGAGGGTCAAATAGACTGATGTATACAAGATAACGTTTAGGACTCGTTATGGTCATTACGAGTTCCTAGTGATGCCATTTGGACTGACGAATGCACCAGCGGCTTTTATGAATATGATGAACCGAGTGTTCTAGCCCTATCTGGATCGGTTCGTAGTGGTTTTTATTGATGACATTTTAGTGTATTCGAGAACTAAGGATGAACATGATGAACATCTTCGTGTAGTTCTGCAGATTCTGAGGGAGAAACAATTGTACGCTAAATTCAGTAAATATGAGTTCTGGTTACGAGAGGTTACATTTTTGGGCCATGTGGTATCTGTTGAAGGGATTAGGGTTGATCCTCAAAAGATTGAGGCTATTTTGGACTGGAAGCCGCCTAAGACTGTATTTGAGATCCGCAGTTTTTTGGGACTGGTAGGGTATTATTAATGATTTGTAGAGGGGTTTTAACTAATTACAGCACCTTTGACTAAGCTACTATGTAAGGGAGTACCGTTTAACTAAACTGATGCGCAGCAAGAGAGCTTCGAGAAGCTCAAGAAGGTACTAACTGAGGCCCTTGTCTTGATACAGCCAGAGTCAGGGAAAGAGTTCATTGTCTACAGCGATGCATCACATGTTGGTTTGGGATGTGTGTTGATGCAAGAGGGTAGGGTAGTAGTGAATGCGTCTCGTTAGCTAAAGATTCATGAAGCAAATTATCCAACGCATAACTTGGAGTTGGCTGCAGTGGTATTCGTGTAATACCCTTTACCTGTGTCCGACGCCAGAACAGGTTACGAGGCATTACCGGACTTAATCATTTACAAACATGCAAAAACCAGGCAACAAAAATTCCTATTAATTCAAAACTTTTCATACACATGCATAATGTCCCATACACAGGCCTACGGAGCCCTAAACATGCATTTAAAGTAGTTAGGGACTAAACCGAGAACCTTAGAAAGTTTTGGGAAAACTTAGAAAATTTTCCCATGGAACAGGGTCACACGCCCGTATGTCTTTAACACGCTCGTGTCTTCAAGCCGTGTAACTCTTTGTTTATGATGTCAGCATGCAAATCGAACCGCACGGCCAGGCCACACGCCCGTGTCTCCAACCTGTGTCTCTCACAAGGTTGAGACACACGATCGTGTCTCGGCCTATGTAGTCAACACTTAGGCTATTTTTTGGGACTACATGTTACCCATAAACCCTTAAAACCTTATACATATTAAAACCATAAATCATGACATCATTTTAGTGATTAAACAACCTTTAATAAGACATATTGGAAACACAAAAATTTATGCATTTTTACATACACTTTTTTGTTTAAAATCATATCATTTTGATTAAATTCTTGTAAAAAAATAATTAATTTTTGTAAAATAATTAAATTATACTTAAAATATGAACATGATGAATTTTAGTTAATTTTATAATTAATTTTGAGTAATTTTGGTTATTTTCGATAGAATGTGCAAATGGCGAAAAATGGCTCGGCAGACACTGCTTGAAGCACAAAACCGAGAAGCAATTTGAAGTATCAAGGCAAATTAATTTCCATCCTAAGACGGTCCAATTATGTGTATTAATTCATAATATAATTAATTTTAATTTATACCCAATTTAATTTGGGCTAAATAAATTAATATTAATTAATTATGGAAAAAGTGGTCCAGTTGAACCGAACCGATTGAAGTGAACTGACCAAAGATTTGGCAGCCCAAAACCGGCCATATGCTGACCCAAATCAGCTTATTAGCTGATTAATTAAGTTTTCAAAGAAGCCCTTGAAGTCTTGTCAAAGTTGCATTCAAACCCCTCCACAATTGGTGGATTTTTGGATTTGCCCCAAGCCATTTTTAGCAAAGTTGAAAGCATCATCTTTGCCACATAGGTGGCCGGCCAAGGGGTGGCTTTTTAGCTTCTATTTTTAGCAAATTTCAGCTGCCACACTCAGCTATAAAACCCCCCTTGGCTGACCATTCAAGGCATTTCATTCATTCCTCATTCATTTCACAACACTTATCTCCTCTCTCATTCTTTTTCTCTCATTTTTTCCATTTCAATTCCCTTGCTCTTGTGCCAATTTCTTCCCTTGGAAAAGGGGTGTTCTTCAACCATTTTGGAGCAGCAATTGAGTGTTCATCGTAGCCTTGATCAGTGAGGACAACAAGAAGTAAGAACGGAGCAACCAAGTCAAGCTTCGGAAAACCACTAGATTTGATTCTTGTTCCCTAACTCTTTAATTTTTGTTGTTGTTATGATAAACATATCTACGAGTATTCATGTTGTTGGAATGGCTAATTTAATTAGCTTAGCTTGAATTTAATTCATGTTGGGTTGATTGCATTTTGTCTTCTTAAATTTCTAAAATTGTATTTATGTTGTTATAGGCCTCAGTAAAATGCTTGATTAAGTAAAATCATGCCTAAGTTATTCTTGAATCACGACTGTGAGGTAACTAATGAATTAATTATTTAAATGGATTGAAATTGTAATTAATTGACACAATACTTGATCAGTGCATGTTTATTCTTCTAAGGTAGCTGAAGGTTAAATTAGAAATGTATATGGCGATATTATTGCCTTGCATAACTTGCAAGATTATTGTGATTAAACTATTTCAAGGTAGGGATACCTTGTTACCTCACATAGTCCTTTATATGCTTGTTAGATTTAATTAATCGTTTGAATTGACATAGTAATATGCAAGAGATTAGTTCAGTTGAATAAGTATGTATGTGCAATAACATGTTTGCTTACTAGAATCTGTTTATTCGGTTCAATTGGCAAAGGGATATGTCAAGAGATGAATGGATTTTGGTATGTAAGTATGTTCATAAGTTAGCAAATTACCGGGTTGTCGTGATTTTATTCGTAACAATATAAACATAAGTTTAATAATTCTAAGATGAGAAGTGTAATTAATCCAACACTATTATATCATCTTGATTAAATCTTATTTTGAAATCGTGCATTAGAACTTTCTTTTACTTTTATTTTATTTATTTATTTTAATTTTCTTAAGTTTTAATCACCCTCTTTAAACAAAATATTTTAATTCACCAAAGTGTTTTAAATTGCATTCATAAATAATCCTTTTCATAGTCCCTATGGGTACGATAACTTAACATTTACTTGTCACTTTATTTCTTGTTGCGATTGTGTACACTTGCACATTTCCAACGTACCAAGTTTTTGGCACCGTTATCGGGGACTGTTTTAAAAAGTCATTATTTGTGAATTTGTTAGTTTTGATTTTTGGTTTATTTTTTCTATTTATTTTTTAACTTAATTAATTTTTTGTGATTATTTCAGGTGTTTATGAGTATTGACCCAATTATTGAACTACTCTCTATAGACCCTAAGATAGAAAGAACTTTTCGACAGCGAAGAAGACAAGCAAATCAGAGGAGGACCGAAGAGATGAACTTCAAAAATCCAATCCAAGGAAACGGAGCAAACCCTGCTCAAAATCCTATCATTATTGCTGATGATAGGGATAGAGCTTTACGACAGTATGCCATGCCAGTATTTAATGATCTAAATTCGGGTATTAGGAGACCCGAAATTGAGGCACAACAGTTCAAGCTGAAGCCAGTCATGTTCCAGATGTTTCAGACAGTGGGCCAATTCAATGGAATGCCTACCAAAGATCCTCACCTACACTTAAGACTATTTATGGAGGTGAGTGATTCTTTCAAGTTAGCCGGTGTACCCAAAGATGCATTACAATTGAAGCTGTTCCCATATTCACTGAGGGACAGAGCTCGAGCCTAGTTGAACTCATTGCCACCAAACTCAATTTCCATATGGCAAGAGTTAGCAGAAAGATTCCTTATGAAGTATTTCCCGCCTAGCAAGAATGCTAAGTTGAGGAACGAGATCATTTCCTTCTAACAAATGGATGATGAGTCCTTGTATGAGGCCTGAGAAAGGTACAAAGAGTTATTACGAAAGTGCCCTCATCATGGAATCCCACATTGCATCCAACTTTAGACGTTTTATAATGGTCTCAATGCTCACACGAGCATGGTAGTGGACACTTTTGCTAATGGTGCTCTCCTTTCTAAGTCTTACAATGAGGCTTATGAAATTATCGAGAGGATTACCAACAACAATTACCAATGGCCAGCCAACCGAGCAGCGTCAGGAAGACGAGTTGCTGGAATACATGAAGTAGACGCTCTTACTTCACTCACATCTTAGGTATCGTCAATATCCTCAATGCTTACTACTAATGGGTCTAATAGTTTTGCAGCACAGCCACCAAATCAATTTAAAAATATAGCCTGTGTTTATTGTGGCAAAGGACATTTGTTAAAAGAATGTCCATCAAACCTAGAATCAATGTACTACATAGGAACTAAAACCAAAACCGAGGAAGGCAAGGACTACAATCCAATTTTTATAACCCATTGTGGCGAAACCACCCGAATTTTTCCTGGAGTAACCAAGGAGCTGTAACCAGTAATACTTATGCCCAACCTAGATCGACCCAACCACCAAGTTTTCCCCAACAAGTTTAGAAACCAACCCAAGCTGAACCATCCAATGGCTTAGAAAATCTGTTGAAGGCATACATGGCCAAGAATGACACATTAATCCAAAGCCAAACAGTTACATTGAAAAACGTAGAAAACCAAATGGGTCGGCTTGCAATTCAACTCAGGAACTGACCAACAGGTGCTTTACCTAGTGATACTGAGAATCTAAGGAATCCAGGGAAGGAGCATTGCAAAGCATTAACATTGAGGAGTAGAAAGACAGTAGAGCCCAACACCATTGAAGCTGAAAAGGAGCAAGCTAATGCTCAAGAATCAAAGGAAGTTCAACTGAGCATTGAAATTCTACTTTCACAAGAATCAGAATCTGTAAAACCCAACATGGTAATTTCAGAACCAGCTAATTTTGATCAACTAACAACCCCGTCAGATGCAGAATTTCCACGAAAGAGAAATCATCCAGTTTCAGTAAAGAAACGACCACCACCTTACCCTCATAGACTTCAAAAGCAGAAGCAGGAGATTCAATTCAAGAAGTTCCCAGACGTACTAAAGCAACTTCATATCAACATCTTGTTGGTTGAAGCACTTGAGCAAATGCCGAACTACATAAAATTCATGAAGGATATCCTACCGAAAAAATGAAGACTCAGAGACAAACTACCCCTAAAATTAAAGGATACTGGATGTTTTACTATACCTTGCAACATTGAAGCAACATATTGTGGTAAGGCACTATGTGACTTGGGTGCGAGTATCAACTTGATGCCTATGTCAATATTTAAAAAGTTGGGGATAGGTGAAGTTAGACTTACTACGTTACACTTCAATTAGCAGATCGATCCTTAGCACAACCAGAAGGAAAAATCGAGGACGTATTGGTACGTGTAGATAAATTTATCTTCTCTGCTGATTTTATTATCCTAGACTTTGAAGCAGACAAAAAAGTGCTAAATATCTTAGGAAAACTGTTCTTAGCAATCGGAAGGACCCTTATTGATGTGTAAAAGGGCGAGCTTACTACGCGTGTTCTGGATGATTAGGTAACATTCAACATTTTTAAGTCTATGTGATTTCCTGACACAATTGATGATTGTTCTACAGCATCTAATTTAGAATATTTAATGGTAGAGAATGAGCTCAACTATGTGAAGGATCCGTTGGAACAAATTTTGACATCAAATCCTCCGAATGATGTAGAGGAGGATGAGTACTTAGCTTTGTTAGAAGCTAATCAAAGGGGATTTATTCTGCAATCCCGCTTTGAATCTTTGGAGTTAGAGGAAAGGGATTATGCCCTACCAAAAGCGTCAATCGAGGAGCCATCTAAATTAGAACTCAAGGTACTACCTTTACATTAAAAATATGTTTATTTAGGTAACTTTTCTACTCTGCCTGTGATTGATTCAGTAGAATTAACTACTGAGCAAAAAGAGAAACTCATCTTGGTGTTGAAACAATTCAAGAGGGCTACCGGATGGACCACAGCTGATATCTACGGTATTAGCCAATTTGTATGCATGCATAAGATCATACTAGAAGATGGCAAGAAAAGGACGATCAATGGACAACGAAGACTGAACCCCATCATGAAGGACGTAGTAACAAAAGAAATCATTAAGTGGTTAGATGCGGGTATAATTTACCCCATCTCAGATAGTAGCTGTTATGGGCTAGCGAAGGAACAAAGTTTTTCATCCCATTTACTATGCAAGTCGAACTCTGACAGGAGCTCAGCTGAATTATATGGTAACAAAAAAAGAGTTACTTGCTATTGTGTTTGCTTTTGACAAGTTTCGATCTTATCTTGTAGGTACCAAAGTGACTGTCTATACGGAGCACTCGGAAATTAAGTACTTACTCTCTAAGAAAGATCTAAGCCGAGGTTGATCCGATGGGCACTTCTACTTCAAGAGTTCGATCTAAAAATTCAAGGCCGAAAGGGACTGGAAAATCAAGTAGTAGATCACTTGTCCAGATTGGAGCCGCAAGAAGGGAACTCTCCTCTTATACCAATTCAAGAAACATTTCTGGATGAACACATACTAAGGTAAATCATGTCCATAATACCCTTTGGTTTGCTGATATTGCTAACTATTTAGCTTGTGATTTGATGCCGATTGATAAGACGTATCATCAAAGCAAAACATCTGTGAAGTACTATTCCTGGGAAGAACCATACTTGTTCAAGAAGTGTGCAGACCGAATGATCAGGAGATGTGTAACACGCCTAGTCCGTATTCGTCGCCAGAATTAGGACTATGAGGCATTACTGTTCAACAGTTCAATTCAAAAAATTTACATCAATATATAGATTCATTCAAGTCAAATTCATTTATGATAGAAAATAAAATCAATTTACGTTACAAAACAAGTATTGACACATATCTTGCATAAACATTGCAGCAACTAAACTCAACGTATTACTTACAACATCAAAATATTTACGTCCATGATATTATCTAACATGCACATGGTTAGACATACTTCAAATATTAATCATGTGGTTATTCACATCCTAACTAATTTACATACACATTTAAAATTTACTAAGCCATAAAGCATATATAAACCACCTTATATACGACTTAAAAAAGAGGCAAAAATCAACTTGCATGCTTTATTCTTTAATACAAGTGAATCAATAATTTGGCTTCTTAACTATTAATCTTTAATGCTATTCGCAATTTAACATAAGAGCAAATCCTTAGAATTCATGTCTAATCATGCAACCATATTATAAAATTTAATAAATATTCTCGAATAAACGTTTAATAAATTACACCATGGTGAATAGACTAACATATACATATCTGAATATGCAATCAACCTTAAGGTGGTGGTCACCTTTAGCATTAAACACATTATAACACAATTGACCATTTATTCACAAGACACATACAATATTCATCACTTGACAAAGGAATCGGTTAACTTGTAAACACTTACCTAATATTTCCTTTCTAATTCTCCATGTCTAACATCGCTAAACCGAGACAAACATATAACACTTAATATATATATAAATTGTAAGCAACTTGCACATTTAATAAAATCAACCGTTCATATATTTACATATATACGAGTAACATCTATAATATAATCACTTTATGCCATAGTAAAGTATAACTAAATCTTTTTTTAACTAAATCAAGGTGACCGAATATTTCATACACACGTATAATATAAACACATATCTAAACATACTTTAACACATAATATAATTATCAAAAGGCTTGCACAATAATTCAATCATAAATCGAATTCAACCTAAAATATAAAACCATTATCATCGCAAATAATACTTACCACATACCAAACCATGATCAAGCAATGTAACATATGTCGAGCCAAAATCATAGATAGCAAAACTAAGCACATATGAAACCGAATTCAAACAGAAGTAACAAGCCATTTTCGCATGGCCTTAGTTACATAGCCAAAATCAACATCCCAAAATATGTTTCAGCTATACATGCCATAATTTAATATTAACTAATAAGATACCAAAACGGTTGATAGTGTGATGAGCTTGGCTGACAAATTCCTGAGCTTGTAGCTTGATGTGACACCCCTAATTTGACCCTAGTCGAAAAACGGTTTCGGGACAACAAAACTGAGTCATAAAAATAATTAGCTGTCATATTTGATGCTCATTATATGTACATATGCATGTGTGAAAATTTCATGTTTGAATTTTGTTAATTATGAGTGAATTTTATTAAATAGGACTTATGTGAGAAAATTTAGAAATATGCTAGGCAAATGTAAGTGGCCTATTTATGCATGTTGCAAAATAATTGTACTTGCATGTCAAATTCCCCACTCTGGAGGAAGTGGCCGGTCATGATGGTATGGGATACAAAAAAATATGCATTTTGTATTAATATTATAATGACTACATGGTTTTATAATAGGAAATAAGTATTAGAAAAAAAAAAAAAAGAAAGCCATACATTCTCACCTTGTTCTTGCCGAATGTTTGAGAAAGAAAGAAGAAATGTGCTTTGAGGATTTCAGCAAGATAGCAAGCTAAAAATCCAAGGTATGTGCATTGGGTCATAGAGAAAATTGAATCAAAAGTTGGTTGATCCTTGTCCTCCATTGCCGTAGCCTAAAGGGAGGGAGAGGAAAGTTTGGTTGCTTTGATTTTTGGCTTAGAAGATGGCTAGAGTAAGGTATGTGTTGAACGATTCTTGAAAATCTATGCATGTTTGAGATGATTAGTTCAAACTCTACTTGTCCCATAGATTAAACTTAGAATTTTGAGGTTTGAGATTCGGTCAATAAGCTTGAAACTCATAGTAGTTTGTTTTGGTAAGCTTGGTATACGGATGTTATATGTTTTGGTATTAGATGGGTAATGGTTGGTGATTCTGGAAATGGTTGATGTAATGATCATTATGTGTATACATTTTCATAGCATGTTTAATTGGTTCGGCTAAGGTTTTGTATAGGTAAAACATATATGAATTGGTTGTGGTGTTTAATACAGGTAGTAATATGTGAACTAGCGTTCAATGATATAAAGTCGTGTTCGAATGTGATTAAGTTAATGACATTCGGTTATGAGATGGATGACATGAATTATATTTATGAGCTACATTGTGATTCGACACTTACGAATATATGCATATATTGAATTGGTTTGATGTATTAGTTGAATTATATGTTATAAGACAAAACGATTGGAATAAGGTAATTGAAAATTTGGTTGTGGTCGTGTTCGTTGGTAAGTATAAAATATATGCATTTGGTTGTAAGTATTCAGTTACCATGATAAGACGCTCGTTTATGTCATAAAAGTTAGTTTCATAAGTGAACTATTACATGGTATTAGCATACATAAGTGTTTGGCATTATTGTGTGACTTATGTAGTTGTCTTGAATTTGATATCCGTGTTGATTTGATTAATCACTTTGTAAATATTTATAAAAATATTAGTTTGAATAAAGTATCGATATGTGATTGCCAAATGTGATTGTTAAGTGAATAATATTGGTTAAGTACTTAAGCAAATCTATCATTTTAATTAAGCTTAAGAGCAAAGAGGATCAAAGTCGGATAGGGGAAAAGAGGAAGTAAACGAATAGCCGTGGATATCTAGTCGTCGACCACTTTCGAGGTAAGTTTTAAGTGATTAAACGTTGAGTAAATTCAATCATAATAGGACATAATGAGTTGATTTAATAAGATATGATGTGGCCATGATATGTTTTAAACTCAAATGGTAAGTTCATAAGTGTTTGGACTTGGAAATTTAAGAGCAAATTGTAATAATCTGCTTAGGACAGCAGCGATAACGTGATTTTAGAAAATCACCATAAATTGTTGGTGTGGAATTATAGGCTGAATAAAATATGTAATCAAAGCTTAATTAGTCTAGTTCCTTATAAAAGAGGCCGTGTGAGCAAAGAAATTTCCTATAAAGAGACATTTAAAGTTATGTGAGACGGTGTCGAATGACTCAAATCCCTGCTCGCTTTTTAGAAAATCATTATAATTTGTAAAAAATGGTTATAAGATAAAATTTATATGCTTAGACTCCTTAATGAGTCTAGTTTCAAATGAAATCAATTAGAACACATTTTGAATTCTGTACAATGAGAAATTTGATTCGTAGTGAAGAGTGGTCGATTAGTCGAACAAAGGAGACAGGGAAACTTTAAGAAAAATCTGGTATTGATTGGCCAAACCTAAAATTCTGAAAATTTTATGGATGGAAAATATATCAGAGAAAATTAACGGCATTTGATTTGGAGTTTTGTAGCTCCAGTTATAAATAATTTAGCGACTATTGCTCAGGAAAACAGCTCGTAGTGAATATGTGATTTTGTTGTAAACATGGATAAAACTTGTTTTAGTTGCTCATAAGCTACTGATTAAACCCATACTTGAATTCTAATTTGTGAAATTTTAAGTTTATGAGTATTCGAATATGAAATGATAGTATGGCGTGAAATTGAATTATTCATTGGAAAATGACTGATGTAGATTCTGCCAAGACCAAGTTTGTACATGATAGTATATGTGGTATGTGAAGTATATTTGAATAATTGTGATGTGAATACATGAAAATTTATATTTTGATTTAGGATTCGATGTGATGAATGTGAAAGTGTATATATATGTGATAAGGCCTAATGGCCGATGTGATGAATGTGAAAGTGTATATATATGTGATAAGGCCTAATGGTCGATGGGATGAATGTGAAAGTGTGTATATATGTGATAAGGCCTAATGGCCAATGTGATGAATGTGAAAGTGTATATATATGATAGGGCTGAGTGGCCAACGTGATGGATGTGAAAGTGTATAAATGTGATAAGTCCCGAAGGGCATTTGTGTCAGTACTATATCCGGGTTAAAACCCCGCAGGCTTTATGCGAGAATATTATCACTGATTAATGTTCGTAGGCTTCGTGCTCGTACTATATCCGAGCTTTAAAGACCCGATGACTACGTGTGGAGATTTTGTCCGGGTAAGCCCCGAACTAAAGGTTTCTTTGAAGATTCAAGTAAAGCGTAAGATTATGTGACTTCACAGTGACAATTGGTAATAAATACGTTCAATGCGTTAAGTTGGCCAGGTATGTATTTTGAGATTATATTTAAGCTTGATTTAGACTAAATCCCAAGGTCGCTATGTGATGCACATGTGAGTAAAGCAATAAGACTGTTCTATGATTATTGTGCATTTGGTCAATGTGGAAAGTCAGGTAAAAATATGTAATGTACCTATGATCATAAGAGGTCACTATCAAGTGAGAATTTATCTGCCTATTATATATGATGAGATGTGCATATTCGGTAATGGGATGGTATGCCCGAAGGAAGAGTGAAATAAAAATACGAACAACTATGTTATAATTTTGATTGTTATCTGTTGACACTGCTTAAAACTTACTAAGCATTCAATGCTTATTTCATTTCTGTGATTCTCTGTTTTATAGATTTTAGTTAAATCAC
Organism: Gossypium herbaceum; assembly: GCA_025502765.1. NCBI lineage: Eukaryota > Viridiplantae > Streptophyta > Magnoliopsida > Malvales > Malvaceae > Gossypium > Gossypium herbaceum. Next base: position 57,249,332 of record CP106689.1, read on the forward strand.
TATCGGACTCGGGATTTTGAAGTCGAAGTCGCCCACACTATCAAAGCTCCTTCTTGGTATACTATTTTGGTTGAACTTCGAAATGGCATGTATAGGACTACCCTTTTTGTTGTTGGTCATGTACCCATGGATTTTGTGTAAATTTGGATAGCCATGCGAAAATGGCTTATATCGTTTTAGCATAGTACTATAATCATTTTGTATGTTGATCATTAAGAGGTATGGAAGTGTTTGGAAACGATTAGCCATTGGAATGGTTAATCATGATCATGCTTTGTGCTATGTATGCAAAAAGGACTAATTGAATCATGGAAACTTTGAAATAGGTAAAGTCTACCTCAAAGGCAGATGCTGTCAGCAGCAGCAATGTGGATGTGAAAAATCACTAAAAATAGTAGGGATGGAATTAAATAGTGAATAAATTATGTGAATTAACCTTGATGAATCTACTTTCATATGGAAGAAAGGAAACGGTCATATGAGTTGTATGTTAAGAGATATTTAGGTTTTTGTGAAGCAGGGCCAGAACGGTTTCTGGATTCCCTGTTCCGACTTTGGAAATTCATTATAAATTAACCAGAGATAATTAGGAGTCATTCCATATATTTATAGATTCCTCTTTGAGTCTAGTTTCTATAGAAACAAACGGCATCAGTATTGAAGCCCTGTACAGGGAGATATCCAAGTCGTAATGCATGAAGGTCAGTGTAGTCGAACCCTGGAGCAGGGGAGAATTTAACTAATAAACTGTACTAATTGGCTTGACCAAAAATTCTAGAAAAAAATATGTAGATGGACATATGAGTCTAGTTTCATGAAAAAATTACGAAACTAATTTTCAAGTTTTGAAACTCAAGATATGATTTTTAAGGCGACAGTGATGCAGTAACCAGCTTGTCTGGAAATTTTTTAATGGACTGTGAAAATAATTAAGTTAAGTCTGTGTGCACCTTATGTTCGACTCCGGTAACGGACTCGGGTACGGGGTGTTACACTTGACTCCAAAGAAATCTACAAAACAAAGAATCAAATACACGAGTAAGCTAACAAGGCTTAGTAAGTTTAAAACAAATAGATAATTTTAGGATTTAATCATTTCTTTCAAGCTAAGCCGAAAGGTATAATCAAAACCTATTTAGCTTCAAATTCACAAGTGAAATAAATGATAGCAATTCCATGCACATTTCTATATAACCGAGTGCTTTCACAACCACATTAACCAATTGTGAAATCAACTTCCTAGGTTATAACATCACTATACAATTAAATACATATGCATACTCATTCGCATAAGCACATGGATTCAACTAACAATATCATGTACATTTGTATACAAAGGTATCATACTTAAACCGAATGTTATATAATCAAAATTAACAAAACATTATGTAACCCTAAAAAAAACCGAATGATCAATAAGTACCTAGTTCACACATTCATAACATAATCCCATGTACATATGCTAATCATTTGACAGATTACACATAAATACACGTACACAAAGTTAACACTCATTTGATAATGTACAATAGACCAAATAAACTTACCTTATTTTTATTAATAATCAAACTAACTCATACCTGGTCGTTTAATTCGTATTACACAATCCGTACACAATTACTGAAATGCCCTCACGCCTGAGACCGTCGCCAGAGTCGAGCTTGAGGTGTTACTAAACTTAATTCATTAATTAAACAGCTTAAACAATTTATTTTTAAAATTTCCAGACAAGCTGGCTAACTGCATCACAGTCGCATAAAAATTCATATCTCAAGTTCCAAAACTATAAATTAAGATCCATAAATTTTTCCTGAAACTAGACTCATATATCTATCTATTAATTTTTTTCTAGAATTTTTGGTTGGGCCAATTAGTACAGTTTATTAGTTAAATTCTCCCCTGCTTCAGGGCTTGACTACTCTGACCCCTGTGTATTACAAATCAGATATCTCCCTGTACAAAGTTTCAATGATTATGAAATTTATTTCTCATGAAACTATACTGAATAAGGATTTCATACATGTAAGGTAAAACTCATAATTATTTTTTACAATTTATGGTAAATTTTAAATTCAGAACAGGGATTTAGTGACCACTCGACCCTATTCCACCAAAATTTAAATATCTCATAAAATATAACTTATTTACCTGTTTTGTTTCATCCATATGAAAATAGACTTATCAAGCTTCGATTTCATAACTTATTCATCATTTAATTCAATTTCTTACTATTTTAGTGATTTTAAAATTCACATCATTGCTGCGGCAACATTCTATTTTATAGCAAATTTTACTCTACTATAGATTTTCATGAACTAAATAACATTTTAAACATACATGTCATCAAATATGATTTAGATTGGCCATTCCAATGGCTAATCATTTATAAACCCTTTTCTTACCAAACCATAACCATATCATATGATCATTTACACAAAGTGAGTATAGTGCTGTACATGCCACATTCAAAATATACAAGTCATTTTACCAATTTAGGTCTTCAGATAGTGTGAACGAGCCTTCGACCTATCCCGATTCTCAAGCCGGCTTGTCAAAACTACAATGAAGGAAAAGGAGGGAGTAAGCATAAATGCTTAGTAAGTTCACATGTAAATAATAAGTAACATGATTATGCAATCCAGCATAAACATCATTAAAACACTCATAACATAAGAATACTTACTATCTTACCACAATTTTGTCTCACCAAGTTCACAACCAAGATTTAAACTCATACTTGTCCATTTTCACTTCTTCAACACGTTCATCATCGAATCAATTTCGTTTTAAGCATCCTCAATATTCTCTTAGGATTCTCCCATTGAACACGTAGGAATATAATTTCAGATACGCGAATAGTGTGCACGTCAGTGCTATACTCATTGTGACAACCCTAATTTGACCATAGTCGGGAAGTGGTCTCGGGACCACAAAACCGAGTCATAAAAATATTTAGTCGTTATATTTTATGTTTATTATATGTGAATATGAATGTGTGAAAGTTTTAAACTTCGATTTAGTCGATTGCATGTGAATTTAGTTAATAGGACTTATGTGTGACACTTTTGAAATGTGATAGGTTAATCTATAAGGATCTATTAAAGCATGTATTGAAAACAATGGTTTTGCATGTCAAATACTCCTTTTTATAAATAGTGGCCGGCCATGATGATGACATATATTAAAATATGTATTAAATCTTAATTAAATGGTTATTATTTTATGTAAAAGAAAGGAAATAAATAGAAGAGATAATAAGGGTGAAAAAAAAAAACAAAGTTAGAATTTGGTTCTTCTTGGCTGAATGTAAGGAGGAAGAAGGGAGGATAGCATTCGGTCATCTTAGGTTAATATTAAGCTCAAGAGCATAGAGGGGCAACATCGGATAGAGGAAAAGCTAAAGTCACGGAATAGCCAAACCGAGACTTGTTCAGAAGGATATAAGGTAAGTTTTTAGTAATCGCCTTTAGTATAAGATTTACGATGCCTTGATATGTATATGCTAGATGAACATTATCTTTTAGTCTTATTTGATCTAAGATGTGTGGAAAATAATTTAATTATATGACATTTAGTTGAATGGTTAATTCGGGTTAAATTGGATTAATGAAATGTAGATGTGATTTGTTTGTATGATCTTCAAAACGAAATGAAAATGATGGTGTATATTTTGCCCTTATATACGAATGGAGCAATTGAATTACCAATGTGATAGGCTATGTGAAATGTGTTACCATGTGAATATATATACGCGAGAATTGTATTCGGACTTCAGGTCCGCAGCTATAAGCGAGAATTATATTCGGACTTCAGGTTTGCAGGCTATATGCGAGAATTATATCCGGACTTCATGTCCGCAGGCTATATGCGAGAATTATATCCAGACTTTAGGTCCGCAGGCTACGTGCTGGACATATATCTGAATTTAAAGTCTTGAAGGCTTTATGCTAGTGACTGGATTCGGGTTCTAACCTAGCAGGCTTAATGTCGATAATTCAAGTAAGGTTATGAATTGAATGTACTATACAGTATGAAAAATAGGTACGCATTTCGTACACTTAAGCGAACCCACTTTTAGATTGAAGTTTCATATATAAGGAATGGAATGTGCATATGTATGTATAGATATACGTATGGATGAATATCGCATCTATGAATATGAAAATAACTACTTCGGACGATGTCTTTATTTATATGAAGGTATAAGATTAAATTATTTCTATAATTCATGTTTATGATCGAGGTTCAGGTTGTGATCTCTTTGTATGTTAGTGTATATATATATACGTAATTTCGGGCAAAAAGGTATACAGCTGATTCGAGTTTAATATTTTGAATGTTGACTTATATGTCAAATTTTACCTGTTTAAAATTACTTAAGACTTACTAAGCATCATTTTGCTTACTCCGTTACCTTGTTTCCTTGTGTTATAGATTTTGTTCGTCAACTATCAGACTCGGAAGTGTCAAAGTCGAAGTCATCCACACTATCTAAGCCACTTTTTGGTACTCTTCAGTTGAACTTGATAATGGCATGTATAGGGCTGACCCTTGTTGTTGATTAAGTATCTTTTGGTAATGTATATTCGTATAGCCATGCGAAAATGGCTTGTATATTTTGAGTATAACATTATGATCATTTTGTATATATGGTCTTATGATATGGTTATTAAGTGGTGTGGAAATGTTTGGTAATGATTAGCCATTGGAGTGGCCAATCATGGTCCTATTGGTGCTACGTATGTCATGGCTAATCGTGATTATACTTGGAAATAATGTATGTCAAATTACTAGTTGATTCATGGAAAACTATGAAATAGGTAAAATTTACCTTAAAATAGATCTTGACAAAGACGAGTGATGTGAATTTGAAAATCACAAAAATAGTATAAATGGAATTAAATAATGAATAAATTATTTAATCAAATCTTGATGAGTCTATTTTCATATGAAAGAAACGAAATGACCATATGAGCCGTATTTTATGAGATGTTTATGTTTTCATGAAACAGGGTGAGAGCGATTTCTGGATCCCCTATTCTGACTTTGGAAATTCACCATAAATTAACCAGAGATAATTAGAAGTCATGCTTTATATGTACAGACTCCTCTTTGAGTCTAGTTTCAATAGAAACAAATGGCATAAGTATTGAAGCCCTGTACAGGGAGATATCTAAGTCGTAATGCATGAAGGTCAGAGTAGTCAAACCCTAAAACAGGGGAGACTTTAGCTAATAAACTATACTAATTGGCCCGACCAAAAAAATTCTAGAAAAAAAATTAGTAAATATATGTATGAGTCTAATTTCAGGAAAAATTTACTGAATTGGATTTGAGTTTGAACTCGAGATATGATTTTAGAGTGACTGTGATGCGCTTAGCCAGCTCGTCTGGAAATTTTAAAATGAATTGTATGAAATTTGTTTAAGTAAGGAATTAAGTCCATTAGCACCTCGTGTTCGACTCAACAACGGTCTCAGTGCACGGGTGTTACATTTAATTGGTATCGAGCTACGGTTTAGTCGATTCTAGGACTACCGTAATACGTAGGGGAATAGCTATACATGCCATTATGTATTTATCTGATAGTGTGGTGATTTCTGACAGTTAAAAATGTGTTTATTTATAGTAATGGATCCTGATCCCAACCGAGCGGTAGCTAATGATGTTGAGTGTGGCGCCTGCTCTCGCACATGGGACGGCACCGGTGGACTCTCAACCTATTGCTAGTAATCAGAATGATGAAGCTAGGCAGGCTTTTTATAGCGTGATGAATGATTGGTTCAATCAGTATATTCGAACTAATACGGCTGTCCCACAACCCCCACCCCCGACTAATACAAACCCTGCACCTGTAATATCTCCGGAGTTGACCGTCGAGGTTGAACAAGCCCCGGTTGATAGGATTGAAGCATGGGGCTACCGAGTTCAAGGCTCTTGACAGTGATGATCTTTGAAGCAGTGAGTTTTGGCTTGATAATACCGTTCGTGTGTTCGATGAATTATCGTGCACACGATGAATGTTTAAAATGTGCTATATCTACATTACGTGATTACGCCTACTATTGGTGGAATACTTTGGTTTCGCGTGTCGAGAGAAGGCGGGTTACTTGGGAATTCTTTCAAACCGAAGTTCTACAAGAAATATATCAGTCAAAGATTCATCGATCAGAAACGGAAAGAATTTCTTGAGCTTAAGCAGGGTTCTATGTCAGTTTCTGATTATGAGTGAAAGTTTGTCAGACTTAGTAGATACGCTTGGGAATGTGTTTCGTCCGAGGCTATCATGTGTAAACGCTTCGAGGACGGGTTGAACGAAGATATAAAACTATATGTTGGCATTCTTGAAATTAGAGAATTTGTAGTACTTGTCGAACGAGCTTGCAAAGTCAAAGAGCTCAATAAGGAGAAAAGAAAAGCTGAAGTGGAAGCAAGAGAATTTCGTAAGAGGTCTTCGGGAAAGCCCTTTCAACGATCATCGAAGAAATTTAAAAGTGATCCAGGCTGATCTAAAGACACTTTGGGCTTTTCCAGACGAGATCGTGATCGACCCCCTGTGAGTACGCGAGTCACTTCGGTTGCCAGTGTTGGAAATGATCGTCGGGACAGGACGGAGTGCCGAGATACGGTAAATGGCATTCGGGAGTTGTAGATTCCATGACCGCTCTCGTTATAAGTGCGGATCAGCTGACCACTTTATCAAGGATTGCCCGAGACTGTCTGAACAGAATGTAAACCAGAGTGGGAAACCGGGTGCTACTACTGCTCGAGGTAGACCATCTAAAAATGCGGGGAATGCTAGTGGCGGTCAGAGAGGATCTAGAGATGTTACCACCAGATCCGAGGCTCGTGCTCCTGCTAGAGCTTATGCTATACATGCACGCGAGGATGTTTCTTCGCCTGATGTTATTACCGGTACATTCACTCTCTTTGATACTGATGTGATTGCTTTGATTGACCCTGGTTCTACTCATTCTTATATATGTGAGACTTTAGCATCCAGTAAGACTTTACCTGTTGAGTCTACTGAGTTCGTTATTAGAGTGTCGAATCCCTTAGGTCATTATGTGCTTGTTGATAAGGTGTGTAAGAAATGTCCCCTAGTGATTCGAGGTTCTGCTTTTCCTACCGATTTGATGCTTTTACCATTTGAGGAATTTGATGTTATCACGGGATGGATTGGTTGACCGTACATGATGCAATTGTAAATTGCAAAAGTAAGACCATCGATTTGAGATGTACAAATAATGAGATAATCCGAGTTGAGTCTACTAATTGGAACGGATTACCAACAATAATATCCTCGATGTTAGCTCAAAAATATGTGAGAAAGGGGTGTGAAGCGTATCTTGCATACATACTTGATAATAAAGAATCAAAAAAGAAACTTGAATCGGTACAAGTGGTTTGTGAATATCCGGATGTTTTTCCTGAAGAATTACCGGGGTTACCACCTGTTCGGGAGGTAGAGTTTGGCATCGAACTTGTACCTGGGACTACACCGATTTCGATAGCTCCGTATCGTATGGCACCGATGAAATTAAAGGAATTGAAAGCTCGGTTGCAAGATTTGATGGGTAGAGGTTTCGCCGACCGAAGTTTCTCACCTTAGGGTGCACCAGTATTGTTTGTGAAAAGAAGGACGGAACCATGAGGTTGTGCATCGACTATCGTCGGTGAATAAAGTGACAATAAAGAATAAATATCGGTTCAGCGTATTGATGATTTGTTTGATCAACTAAAGGGAGCCTCGGTGTTTTCAAAGATAGATTTGAGATCGAGTTATTATCGATTCTGGTTTGAAATTCGATATACCCAAAACTGCTTTTAGAACAAGATACGGTCACTATGAGTTCTTAGTGATGCCATTTGGACTCACTAATGCCCCTGCGGTATTTATGGATTTGATGAATCAGATCTTCAGACAGTATTTGGATCGGTTTGTAGTTGTGTTTATTGATGACATTTTGGTCTATTCGAGAGATGAAACCGAACATACTAAGCACCTGAGATTAGTGTTGCAGATTTTACGGGATAAGCAGTTATATGCTAAGTTCAGTAAATGTGAGTTCTGGTTGAGAGAAGTTAGCTTTTTGGGTCATGTGGTATCTGCATCGGGTATTCGAGTTAATCCGAGCAAAATTTCAACCATACTTAACTGGAAGCCTCCAAGAAATATTACTGAGGTTCGGAGCTTTTTGGGACTTGCCGGTTACTACAGACGGTTTGTAAAGGGTTTCTCGATGATAGCCACACCAATGACGAAACTACTTCAGAAAGATGTTAAGTTTGAATGGATAGAAAAATGTCAGAAAAGTTTCGATCAACTAAAAACTTATTTGACTGAAGCTCCAGTACTAGTGCAGCCCAAATCAGGCAAAGAGTTTGTCATTTACAGTGATGCATCCTTACTTGGGTTGGGTTGTGTATTGATGCAAGAAGGTCGAGTTGTAGCTTATGCGTCGAGGCAATTGAAGCCACATGAGAAAAATTATCCAACCCATGATCTCGAATTAGCTGCCATCGTATTCACTTTGAAAATATGGCGACATTACTTATTTGGTGAGAAGTGCCATGTATTTTCGGATCACAAAAGTCTCAAATATTTGATGACTCAAAGAGATTTGAATCTGCGACAAAGACGTTGGCTTGAGTTGTTAAAAGATTATGAGCTTGTCATTGACTATCACCCGGGAAAGGCTAATGTGGTTGCGGATGCTTTAAGTCGTAAATCACTGTTTGCTTTACGAGCGATGAATGTACACTTGTCCATTCTATCTGATAATGTGTTAGTAGCAGAATTAAAGGCCAAACCATTGTTGATTCATCAAATTCGTGAAGCTCAGAAAGTCGATGATGAATTGGTTGCAAAACAGGCTGAATGTGTTTCGAATATGGAATCAGAGTTTCAAATTGATGATGACGATTGTTTGAGGTTCAGAAGTCGTTTGTGTGTTCCAAGAAATTCAGAACTCGATGATTCTGAACGAAGCTCATTGTAGCTAAATGTCAATTCACCCGGGGAGTACAAAAATGTACAACGATCTTAGACATCAGTTTTGGTGGCATGGTATGAAACGAGACATATCCGATTTTGTTTCGAAGTGTTTAATATGTCAACAAGTGAAAGCGGAACATCAAGTGCCTACAGGTTTACTTCAGCCGATCATGATACCTGAATGGAAATGAGATCGAGTCACGATGGATTTTGTATCTGGGTTGCCATTGTCGGCAAGTAAGAAATATGCGATTTGGGTTGTTGTTGATAGACTAACTAAGTCGACTCATTTTATTCCCATACGTACGGATTATTCACTGGATAAACTAGCTAAATTGTATGTTTCTCAGATTGTAAGATTACACGGGGTACCTATTTCTATTGTGTCGGATAGAGATTCGGGGTTCACCTCGCGATTTTGGAAGAAATTACAAGAAGCTTTGGGTACCAAGTTGCATTTTAGCACCGCTTTTCATCCCCAGACTGATGGTCAATCCGAGGGGATAATCCAGATACTCGAGGATATGTTGAGATGTTGCATCCTTGAGTTTAGTGGTTCATGGGAACGGTATTTACCTTTGATTGAATTCGCTTACAACAATAGTTTTCAATCAAGTATTAAGATGGCACCTTACGAGGCTTTGTATAGTCGTAAATGCCGTACACCGTTGTTTTGGACCGAGCTTAGGGAAAGTAAAATCTTCGGGGTTGATTTGATTAAAGATGCTGAGCAGAAAGTAAAAGTAATTAGGGAAAGTCTGAAAGCAGCTGCAGATCGTCAGAAGTCGTACGTGAATTTGAAACGAAAAGACATTGAATACCAGGTCGGAGATAAAGTGTTTCTTAAAGTTTCACCTTGGAAAAAAGTGCTCAGATTTGGCCGTAAAGGCAAATTGAGTCCGAGGTTTATCGGGCCGTATGAGATATCCGAACGAATTGGGCTAGTCGCTTACAGATTGATTTTACCCCTTGAACTTGAAAAGATTCACAATGTTTTTAATGTCTCGATGCTTCGACGTTATAGATCCGACCCTTCGCACATAATTAGTCCATTAGAGGTTGAAATTCAATCTGATTTGAGTTATGAAGAAGAACTGATTCGTATCCTAACTCATGAGGTGAAAGAGTTGCGAAACAAAAAAGGTTCCTTTAGTAAAGGTGTTATGGCTCAAACACAGGATCGAAGAAGCTACTTGGGAAACTGAAAACTCTATGAAAGAAAGATACCCAAATTTATTCACTGGTAAGATTTTCGGGGACGAAAATTCTTTATGAGGGGGAGAGTTGTGACAACCCTAATTTGACCATAGTCGGGAAATGGTCTCGGGACCACAAAACCGAGTCATAAAAATATTTAGCCGTTATATTTTATGTTTATTATATGTTAATATGAATGTGTGAAAGTTTTAAACTTCGATTTAGTCGATTGCATGTGAATTTAGTTAATAGGACTTATGTGTGACACTTTTGAAATGTGATAGGTTAATCTATAAGGATCTATTAAAGCATGTATTGAAAACAATGGTTTTGCATGTCAAATACTCCTTTTTATAAATAGTGGTCGGCCATGATGATGACATATATTAAAATATGTATTAAATCTTAATTAAATGGTTATTATTTTACGTAAAAGAAAGGAAATAAATAGAAGAGATAATAAGGGTGAAAAAAAAAACAAAGTTAGAATTTGGTTCTTCTTGGCCGAATGTAAAGAGGAAGAAGGGAGGAAAGCACTCGGTCATCTTAGGTTAATATTAAGCTCAAGAGCATAGAGGGGCAACGTCGGATAGAGGAAAAGCTAAAGTCACGGAATAGCCAAACCGAGACTTGTTCAGAAGGATATAAGGTAAGTTTTGAGTAATCGCCTTTAGTATAAGATTTACGATGCCTTGATATGTATATGCTAGATGAACATTATCTTTTAGTCCTATTTGATCTAAGATGTGTGGTAAATAATTTAATTATATGATATTTAGTTGAATGGTTAATTCGGGTTAAATTGGATTGATGAAAGGTAGATGTGATTTGTTTGTATGATCTTCAAAATGAAATGAAAATGATGGTGTATATTTTGCCCTTATATACGAATGGAGCAATTGAATTACCAATGTGATAGGCTATGTGAAATGTGTTACCATGTGAATATATATATGCGAGAATTATATCCGGACTTCAGGTCCGCAGGCTATAAGCGAGAATTATATCCGGACTTCAGGTCCGCAGGCTATATGCGAGAATTAAATCCGGACTTCATGTCCGCAGGCTATATGCGAGAATTATATCCGGACTTTAGGTCCGCAGGCTACGTGCTAGACATATATCTGAATTTAAAGTCTTGAAGGCTTTATGCTAGTGACTGGATTCAGGTTCTAACCTAGCAGGCTTAATGTCGATAATTCGAGTAAGGTTATGAATTGAATGTACTATACAGTATGAAAAACAGGTACGCATTTCGTACACTTAAGCGAACCCACTTTTAGATTGAAGTTTCATATATAAGGAATGGAATGTGCATATGTATGTATAGATATACGTATGGATGAATATCGCATCTATGAATATGAAAATAACTACTTCGGACGATGTCTTTATTTATATGAAGGTATACGATTAAATTATTTCTATAATTCATGTTTATGATCGAGGTTCAGGTTGTGATCTCTTTGTATGTTAGTGTATATATATATATACGTAATTTTAGGCAAAAAGGTATACAGCTGATTCGAGTTTAATATTTTGAATGTTGACTTATATGTCAAATTTTACCTGTTTAAAATTACTTAAGACTTACTAAGCATCATTTTGCTTACTCCGTTACCTTGTTTCCTTGTGTTATAGATTTTATTCGTCAACTATCGGACTCGGAAGTGTCAAAGTCAAAGTCATCCACACTATCTAAGCCACTTTTTGGTACTCTTCAGTTGAACTTGATAATGGCATGTATAGGGCTGACCCTTTTTGTTAATTAAGTATCTTTTGGTAATGTATATTCGTATAGCCATGCGAAAATGGCTTGTATATTTTGAGTATAACATTATGATCATTTTGTATATATGGTCTTATGATATGGTTATTAAGTGGTGTGGAAATGTTTGGTAATGATTAGCCATTGGAATGGCCAATCATGGTCTTATTGGTGCTACGTATGTCATGGCTAATCGTGATTATACTTGGAAATAATGTATGTCAAATTACTAGTTGATTCATGGAAAACTATGAAATAGGTAAAATTTACCTTAAAATAGATCTTTGTGAAGTAGTGATGTGAATTTTAAAATCACAAAAATAGTAGAAATGGAATTAAATAATGAATAAATTATGTAATCAAATCTTGATGAGTCTATTTTCATATGAAAGAAACGAAACGACCATATGAGCCATATTTTATGAGATGTTTAAGTTTTCGTGAAACAGGGCCAGAGCGATTTCTTAATCCCCTGTTCTGACTTTGGAAATTCACCATAAATTAACCAGAAATAATTAGACGTCATGCTTTATATGTACAGACTCCTTTTTGAGTTTAGTTTCATTAGAAATAAATGGCATAAGTATTGAGGCCCTGTACAGGGAGATATCTAAGTCGTAATGCATAAAGGTCAGAGTAGTCAAACCCTGAAACAGGGGAGACTTTAGCTAATAAACTGTACTAATTGGCCCAACCAAAAAAATTCTAGAAAAACATTAGTAAATATATGTATGAGTCTAGTTTCAGGAAAAATTTATGGAATTAGATTTCGAGTTTTGGAACTCGAGATATGATTTTTAGAGTGACTGTGATGCAGTTAGCCAGCTCGTCTGGAAATTTTAAAAATGAATTGTATGAGCTGTTTAAGTAAGAAATTAAGTCCGTTAGCACCTCGTGTTCGACTTCGGCAACGGTCTCGGGTACGGGGTGTTACACTAATAATTGAACAAGCTCAATAGCTTTTGAATCTATGTAGCCAAGCTACCATGTAACCCGCCCATAAACGAACTCAGACTCAACTCAACGAGCTCGGGCGTTCGCATCCATAAGTGAACTCGGACTCAACTCAACGAGCTCGGATGCCTAGTTACATCTCACAAACTCGGACTCAACTCAACGAGTTTGGAACTCAACCATCCTAGCGACATGTCACTTGTACCCTAATCTATTCCCAAGGTTCAAACGGGATTCTTCTCAATTTTACATTTTGATCACCTTCTTCGAAATGTAAAAACTGATACTTGCTAACATCTCATACTTATCAAGTTGTTCACATAATTTGCATATTACCAAATAATAATTCAGAAAGCACAATATTTCATGATAATAAATATCATATCATACAAATATCATTAAATCACTTAAAATAAAATTATGTTACCTTATTTACACATGAACTTACCTCGATACAAAATATTAGCAATCGAGCCTATTCCTCGTAAACTTTGTTTTTCCCTCGATCGCGACTTGAATCTCGTTTCTCTTGATCTATAATGCCAAATTAATTTATTTAATACATACATTCATCAAAACAGCCCCTAATACGAACTTTGGAAAAATTACCATTTTGCCCCGAAACTTTCACATATTTGCACTTTTGCTCCAAAGCTCGTAAATTAAACCTCATCCTATTTTCTTATGTTTTATGACATGCGGATCATTTTTCCCTTCTATGGTAACATCAAATTCACACTCTAACACGTACTTATGATTATTAGGTATTTTTACCAATTAAGCCCTTTTACTCATTTTCACTTAAAACCGAGTAGCACAAGTTGTCTAACATAATTTAAAACCTCATATTCTATCATAAAACACCAAAATACACAAATTTCACCTATGGGTATTTTCCAAATATGAATCCTAGGTTGACTTATTGTTAGCATAAGCTAAATCGAGCTATTGGAATTCCAAAAACGTAGAGAACATTAAAAACGGGGCTTGGAATCACTTACTATGGAGCTCGGAAGCTTGAAACAAATCCTAGCTATGAATAACCCTTGAAATTTCGGCCTAATGAAGAAGATGGACAAAAATTGGCTTTTAATTTTGTTTTTAATTTATTTTAATAACTAAATGACCAAAATGCCCTTAATTAAAAACTATGGTGTTTTATCTTCCTTTAGGTATTTTTGTCCAAACTAGTATAATGGTCTAATTACTATCCAAGGACCTCCACTTTAAAAACCCATTACTCACAAGTACTTAATACCTTTGTGAACTAGAACACACATTTTACAACTTTTGCAATTTAGTCCTAAATATCAAATTGGACCCTCTATTGATAAAATTTCTAAACGAATTTTTCACACAATCATGCAATCATGCCATAGGCCTTAAAATGATAATAAAATAAATTTTTCTACCTCGGATTTGTGGTCACGAAACCACTATTCCGATTGGCCCTAATTCGGGATATTACAATTACCTTTGCTTGATGAACCATTCGAAATTGGATAGGACACTCAGATAATCACATAAATCATACAATGCCAACATCCCAAATGTGGTCTTACATGTAGCCACATATCGATGCCACTGTCCCAGACAAGGTCTTACTCGCTAACACATATTAAAATCACAAATCGATGCCATGGACTTCCTTGCACACATATATCGGAATCCTATGTCATGACATACGTATCCTAGCTATTCCTAAGGTTCATACGGGGCTTTCGGACGTCGTATCTCGATCGGATTGAACTCGAAAATATCATAGCCAAAGTTAACATATTCGGCCTTAGAAAAATTCAATTATAACATTATACTATCAATAAACACGTCTATTTGCTTATAAACTTACCTCGGACGATACAAAACGGAATCGGGCAGCTAGTCGACAACTTTCGTTTTTCCCTGATCCAAATCCGATTTCTTTGGATCTTGATCAGAACATATTCAAATTAAGATCATTCAAACATATTTTCATTCAATTTAGTCCAAAAACACATAAATAGGCAAATTACCATTTTACCCCTAACATTTATAATTTTTACAATTTAGTCTCGATTGCACAAAACACAAAATACACAAAATTTCACAACACCCATGTTAGACCGAATAATACCTATGCTCATACAAGTCCATATATTTTATCAATTTTTCATTTTAGTCCTCAAATTATTATTTTTGCAATTAAGTCCTAATTACTCAAAATCATCAAAAACTGCAATACAAAATATGTTAATCTAAAACATATCTTTCATTTTTCATCATCAAACAACAAAAATCACAAGATATCAACAATGGCACAACTAAAAATATTCATCAAAATCAAAAATTAAAGCTTGGGTTTTGAAGTACTCGAAGCAACGATCTCAAAAACATAGAAATTATCAAAACTTGACAAAGAACGAACCTTGAATTTAGCTTGCAAGATGGCCAAACCCTAGTTCTTTTTCTTTTTCTTTCTTATTTATGGTTTTGGTGGATGATAATATATGAACATAACTTATTTTATTTTTTATGTTATATGATATATAATAACTTAACATTATTTTACTTTTTAACCTTAGTTTAAAACATTATATTTTCACTTATAATTGTCCATTACCGTCTACCAATTTTAATAATGGCCTATTTACAACTTAAAGTCTCCCATTCGATAAGCCAACAACAATTTGATCCTTATGCTTAAAACCATCAAATTTTGAATTTATGCTATTAAGTCCTTTTATTTAATCGAACACCTAAACGACAAAATTTAATCATGACAATTTCACAAATATAAATTCACACAAGATAAACATAGAAAATAATTTTTAAATATTTTTCTGACTCGAATTAGTGGTCCCGAAACCACTGCTCCGATTTGGGTCTAAATCGGGCTGTTACAAGATGTGTGGCAGAAGATGAAGTACAAAAGATTCTATACCATTGTTACTCAGCTCCAAGTGGGGGACACTTCAGAGGTACTTGTACTGAGGCCAAAGTATTGCAAGCTGGATTCTTTTGGCCAACACTATTCAAGGACGCATACGCTTACGTAAAAAGTTGTGATTGATGTCAAAGGATCGGAAATGTCACCAGTAGAAATGAAATGCCTCGAACAAACATCATTGAGGTAGAATTATTTGATGTTTGGGGCATTGACTTCCTCGATCCTTTCCCTCCGTCTTTTGGTCACAAGTACATCTTGGTAGCTATAGACTACGTGTCTAAGTGGGTCGAGGCTGAAGCTTATCCAACAAACAATGACTACGTGTCTAAGTGGGACGAGGCTGAAGCTTATCCAACAAGCGATGCTAGGGTTGTAATAAAGTTTTTGCAGAAACACGTGTTCATAAGGTTTGGAACCCCAAGAGCTATTATCAGTGATGAATGGTCCCATTTTATGAACAAGTGGTTGAAATGGTTGTTAGATAAACATGGAGTGAAACACAAGGTCGCTACAACTTACCATCCGCAGACGAATGGGCAAGCTGAACTGGCAAATAAGGAGATTAAAGGCATACTTGAGAATGTAGTTTTCGTGAACCGACGAGATTGGTCCAAAAGACTGGATGATGCTTTATGGGCTTACAAGACAGCATACAAGACACCTTTAGGGATGTCACCCTACAGGCTGGTCTTTGGGAAAGCTTGTCATCTGCCCTTGGAGTTAGAACACAAAGCTTACTGGGCCCTTCGACAACTCAACTTGGATCTTAAGCTTGCTAAAGAGAAACGGATGCTCCAACTCAATGAGCTAGAGGAATTCTGAACGTTCTCGTACGAAAATGCCAAACTACTCAAGAAGAGACTGAAGAAATTGCATGACAAGCACATTCAAGTGCGAGAGTTTGAAGCAGGTCAGCAAGTCTTGTTATTTAATTCCAAATTAAAGTTGTGATAACCCGAATTAGGGCTTAATCGGAATAGTGGTTTTGAGACCACAAAATTTGAATAGAAATAATTATTTTATGATTATTTTGAGGTCTATGATATGATTTCATGATTGTGTGAAAATTTCGTGAAGAAATTTTATGCATAAAGTGCTCAATTTGAAGTTAGGGACTAAATTGAATAAGTTGCAAAACTTGCATTCTAGAAGTTTCTAGTTTGAAATTGCTTTGAAATGTTAATTAGGAGGTCTTAAATATCAATTTGACCAATTTCTAAGTTTCTGGACAAAAATTGGACATGGATGGAATTTTTGGAAGTTTAGTAAGGAAGGGCATTTTGGTCATTTGGATATTAAATGAAATAAAATGGGAAAATAGCATAAAAATGATCATCTTCTCCATAAGTTGCTGCTGAATTTTTCTCTCCACCATAGCTTGGGTTTCAACACTTTTAAGCCTTGATTGTAAGTGATTACTATGCCCGTTTTTAATGTTCTTTACATTTTTGAAATCCTCGTAGCTTGGTTTACCTATTTCTACCAATATTTTGAGCTAGGGTTTATATTTAAAATTTTACCCATGGATGATATGTATGAATTTTGATGTTTTATGGTAGAATATGAAGTTTGAGATTGTGTTAAACAACTTTTGCTAAGTGATTTTTCGTAAAAAAACGAGTAAAATGACATAATCGGTAAAAATACCTAATATTCATAAGTAAATGTTAGAGTGTGACTTTGATGTTGCTATAGAAGGGAAAAATGATCAGCATGTCATAAAACATAAGAAAATCGGATGAGGTTTAATTTACAAGCCTTGGGGTAAAAGTGTAAATATGTAAAAGTTTAGGGGCAAAATGGTAATTTTTCTAAAGTTCGTATAGGGGCTGTTTTGATGGATGTGTGTATTAAATAAATTAATTTGGTATTATAGATCAAGAGAAAAGAGATTCTAGTCGAGATCGGGGGAAAAATAAAGTTTACGAGGAATAGGCTTGACTATTCTCATTTTGTATCAAGGTAAGTTCATATGTAAATATTGTAATATAACTGTTATTTTAAATCATTTAATGCTATTTATACGATATTATGATTGTTATCATGCAATTCTATGCTTTGTGGTCATTGTTGGACAACATGCAAAAATTTTATGAATTATGTGAAAAATATAAAAGACTATCGAAGTATCGTCATTGGTATTCCAAGGAGAATGGTAAAGGAGTACGAACGAGGAAAGTCCCGTTGAACCTTAGGAATAGATTCGGATATTTGGGCATCCGAACTCGTTGAGTTGAGTCCGGTTCACTTGTAGATCCGAACATCCGAACTCGTTGAGTTGAGTCCGAGTTCACTTATGGATGTGAACGTCCAAACTCGTTGAGTTGAGTCCGAGTTCACTTATGGATGTGAATGCCCGAGCTCGTTGAGTTGCGTCCGAGTTCACTTATGGGCAGGTTACATGGTAGCTTGGCTACATATGTGGCATTTATGTGCAAACTTTCCATGTATCCAAGTTATATTCCGATGTGTTGAACGGGTAAAATTCTAGTGAAATGGAAGAATACTCAAGATACAAGTGACGTATTGGTAAGTGTTGTGGAATGGGCACTTTGGACGTCAGGTTGAGACTTGATACGACAACAATAATATGGTAAGATGATGAATGATGAATAGAAATGTGATACATGTTTTGGTGATATTATGCTAATGTTTGTTGGTATAATTGCTTTGTTAAGTTATTTGTTATTTGCATGTGGACTTACTAAGCATCTATGGTTACTCCCTCCTTTTCATTCTTTGTAGTTTTGACATGTCAATTTGAAGATCAGAACGATCGGAGGCACGCCCACACTATCACTGGACAATCGCGGTATAATGACTTGAAATTTTTTGGAAATATGGCATGTATAGCATTCCAATCATTTTGTGTGTATAATCTTACGATATGGCCATGGATGGAATGGCAATGTTTGAGAATGATTAGCTATTGGAATGGCTAATCAAGTTAATATATGATAAGATGTATGCTTTATGTCTTAACTAAACCATGAAAATCCTTGGAAAGGTAAAATTTGCCACAAAACAGAATCAGACAGCAGCAGTGATGTGAATTTGAAAAATCACTAAAAATAGTAGAAATGGAATTAAATGATGAATAAGTTATGGAATCGAAGCTTGATGAGTCTATTTTCATATGGAAGAAACAAAACAGGTTGAGTTATATTTTATGAGATATTTAAGTTTTGGTGGAATACGGTCAAAGCGATATCTGAATCCCCTGTTCTGACTTTAAAAATTCACCATAAATTGCAGAAAAAAACAATTAGGAGTTTTACATTACATGTATGAAATTCCTATTGAGTCTAGTTTTATGAGAAACAAATGGCATAGTCATTGAAACTCTGTACATGGAGATATCTGATTCGTAATACACAGGGGTCAGAGTAGCCGAACCTTGAAACAGGGGAGGATTTAACTAATAAACTGTACTAATTGGCCTGACCAAAAATTCTAGAAAAAAATTAGTAAGTAGATATATGAGTCTAGTTTCAAGGAAAATTTATGGAATTGGATTTTGAGTTTTGTAACTTGAGATATGAATTTTTTAGCGACTGTGATGCAGTTAGCCAGCTTGTCTGGAAATTCTAAAATAAATTGTTTGAGCTGTTTAATTAATGAAGTAAGTCCGTTAACATCTCGTGCTCAACTCTGACGATAGTCTCGGGTACGGAGGCGTTACAAAATTTCTTTCCAGGTAAACTAAAATCACGTTGGTCAGGTCCATTTATGATTCATCGCGTCTATCCATACGGAGTTGTTGAACTCCAAGGTAAGGGAGGTGATTTTCAAGTTAATACTCAGCGTCTGAAACATTATTGGGGAGATAAGACTGAATGGAATCAAATTTCGTTCATTTTATCATATGTTTAAATTTTCTTAATTTCCTTTTTAATAAATGATTTAGGGTATATTTTTGAGATTAGTATTTTTAAATCAATTCTGTCTAGGAGATTGGAACTTAAGTGGGACTGCTTGTGACCCTTCCAATTTTTCCTAGGAATTGATTTTAACATAATTTTTCGAGAAATTATTCCCTAAATAGAAAAATAAATTTTTAGTTTTTCGAATAAAGAGGTCAATTTCGACCTAAGTTTTAAATTGCAACTCAATTTCAAATTTTCATTAAGTCTAGGGACTTAATTGAATTATTTTCAAAATTTGATTGCTCTTTTCGTAAATAATAAAACTATATTTTTTCTTAAATATTTTCAAAACGCTTCTAGAATAAATTTTTTAATTCAAAAAAAGATGATAATTATTAATATATAATTATATCCACTATAATATATATTAATTATTATCAACTTTATATAGAGTTAGGATTAGTATTAATTTCTTCATATTTTATTTGATAAGTTTTAATAATAATAAGATTATAATCTTTAATATATAATTATATCTATTATAATTTATATATTACTTTTATCAATTTAGCATAGAATTAGGATTAGTTTTAATCATATCTCATTTTTGTTTAAATAAATTAATAGCATTAATAATTTAATATGCATATACTTAATTATTAATTGTTGTTAACTTGGATTAAAATTAGAACTTAGAGTTTTAATTATTAAATTTCTCTATGAATTCTACTTTAAGTCGTATTCCTTTCATTATAAATACTACCTTCTCCATTCATTCATCACTAAAAATCCCAAACACCAAGACCCTTAAAGTGTCATGAAGCCCTTAGCCTAGCATGACCATTCGCCAAAGAAGCACCAATGACCCACTCCATCGTGACACGCCAAGCACTCCTGCCCCCATTGCATGCTGCATTGAGTGCCCTGTCCTGCTCCAGCACCTGTGCACGTCCAGCTGCAGCACTCACCAAGGCCACACCTTGGCGCTGCATCTGCTCCAGCTCCAGCATGCGCGCGCCAAGTTGTTGCCCACTCAGCTTTGTGGCCTGCTGCCCATGCAGCTCATCACGTCAAGCTTGTGCCGCTTCTTGCTCCTACTCGATGAGTCTGCTTGCTGTCTGGCACTTGTGCGGTACACACCTACACCAAGCCCCTTAGCCGAAATCTTCCAACCCACCTTAAATTGACCTCTTTTTTTATTAATTATTTTTAGGAGTTTTGAGTTTTATAAAAAAAAAAGGTGGTAAGACAATTTGTTTTCTCCCAAATTTAAATTTTATTCAATTATTTAACTTTTTAGTTTACTGAATTATTAATAAATTTTGTGAATTAAATTTTTGAGAAAATAATTTTTCCATCTTTTGTTCAGGTTAATAATGCCTCGAAAGAGAACTTGTGCTTGATGAAACACAAAACAAATTCCATTGAGAAGAAGCCAAAGCAAGATACGAAAGTCTCTTCAAAAATCAATATATGCATCTAAAGAAAGGCTTCACTTTGAAAGAGGCCTAGTGTGGATGAGGAACTACAAAGACTTTATGGCACGTATTTTTCAAGTTGCTGAAGCCCTCAATTGGGAATTGTTTTGTGAAAAAAGGCCTAGTGTGGATGAGGAACTAGTTTGTGAATTTTATGCGAATTTAACATCAAGCGGTTTGATAGAAGTTCCAGTTCACGGAATCAAGGTACCAATAAGTTCAAATGCTATTAATGAGTTCTTTGTATTACCTGATTTCGAAAACGATGAATATTCTTCTTTGATGAGCAACATCGAGCCTGAAAATTTGTAATAAATTCTTGAGGAACTTACAGTTCCAGGTTCTAAGTGGATTGTGTCAAAGCAAGGAATCCACACTTGTCGAAAAGAATCTTTGACACCACTTGCAAAGGTATGGTTCTATTTCATTCGTTTCAGCCTTATGCCTAGTTCGCATGGGACTACAATCTCGTTAGAGCAAATGGTCTTATTATATTCGATTTTAACTAGAAAGTCCATTGATGTGGGAAAAATCATCCTACAAGAGATGAGGAATTGTGCCACTAGACGTTTTGACCCTGCTTACTTCCTCTTTACATAACAATTTTGTGCTTAAAAGCTGAGATTCTTGCAAACGTAAAGAAGACAGGGAATAGCTAGGCCACAATCACAGATTGGGACCTCTACCGAGTAGCTGGAGATTCTATTCTACAACAACGAGTTGAAGAAACTGAGGATCCCGATGAATAGGAAGAAGATCCCACAGAGATCGAGCCAATACAATAGGCTAAAGTCCTTGATAAGGTGGAACAAATAGAATCAGAAATTGAGCCTGATGACGAAACTTCAATATTTAGAGCTCAACCGCCTAGCCCAGATCTTCGAGATGAACTTTCAAAGTTGATGGACATAATGCAGCTTATGCAATGGCAGCAATAAGCTTACTGGAGATACTCAAAAATAAGGGATGACTCGATGAGAAGTGCTCTAAAGAAAATTTACAATGACCCATTTATTTTTGTGTTTGAATTTCCAGATTTTATATTTGAACCATGGAGTCCATTATCGAAGAAGGAGCGAAGCAATTCATGCAAAGGGCGATAGTGATGGAGCAAAAGATGAGTCAAATTCGGAAGGGTCTGCAATGAATAAAGGGGGGACCTTGACTTTATTTTATTTTTGTTCTTAGGTCATTTTAGGATTAAGTTAATTAGGAATTTTTTTATTTTAAAATTAAGAGAGGGAAACCACTAATAAAATTTGAGCAAGTCACGAAGTATAAAGTGTGGCAATGGGTATATACATTTCTAGGATTGGATTTAGAAAGGAGCTTGGCACTTAAGCAGTCAAATTGACTCACCTCGTCTTTCCTAGAATCCTACCTGGTGTATAGTATCTATTCACTTTAAACAATGAGGACATTTTTTATTTTAAGTTGGGGGATCGAAAATTTGAATTCTTTCCACTCAGAATAAATTCTTCTGTTAATTACGATTAGGATATATTTTGTTCAATAATTTGAAATTTTTTTAAGTATGCTAAACTTTAGTATGAATAAAGTTCTATTATTTCAATGAATTGTTATGTTAGCTTAATAACGATATAAATGTATTTTTAATAAAGCATACAAACCACACCATAAAATTTTAGTTCCTTACGAAAGTTAGGCATGCATGAAAGTTTAAGTCTTTAGAATTGACTTAATAGTTTCTTGAGGCGAAATCCTAGGAAACATGGAATGTTGGAAATGATTTAGGCAACTTTTGTTTGGACCGTTTGAGCCTTTCAAGCTAACCATGATGAAATTTTTTTGCTTTGAAACCCAACTTTGAGACTGTATGGCCTAATTTTATTTGAACCCTTGACAAATTTAGCCATCATTTCTCTTTTAACTATCTCAAAATTATCCCAAACACTAGACTCGGTACTATTCCAAGTATTCATTGAAAATAAGTTTGGGAGAGTTGAAAAGAAGTATAAAATGCTCTTAAAATTGTGGTACATTCAGGAAAATGCTCGTGTAGATTGAAAAAAAAAAAGCATATGTACCTAAAAGAGAATGTACAAAAGAGCATATGAAAGAAAAGAAAGTTGGTGTATTGAAGGTGATTATTTCGAAGGTCCGATACAAGCTGAGTCTAGGGCTTAAAAGCCTAAAATTATCTATCTTTTACCTACCCTTAAGCCCAGACACGTTACAACCTTGTTAAAGACCTATTGATTCAAAATTTCCAATGCTACCTACATTAGTGGAGAGAAATTGCTACGTACAACATATGAAGACATAAGTTAAACTTAATGATTGCATCTTAATCTTGAATAAAGGGAATAAAATCACATTAGTAAGGTTTAACATGACTTTATTAGGAACCATTTAGTCTAATTTCTACTATCATAACAGTTGTTGAGATTAATTTGAATAATATGCATACTTAAGTAGCATACCTATCAAATTTCTTGCCTTTGAGCATAAGTATATTAAATTCATAATTTTGGGAAAAATATTGTTCTGAAGGAGTTTTTCAAAGGTGTTTCCGAGAAAATTTGTGCATTACTCGGGATGAACAATGAATTAAGTTTGGGGCTGTGGAAACACGAAAATTTATGCATTTTCAGATACCCTTTTTAGCTTAAAATCATACCGTTTCGATTAAATTCTTGTCGAAAAATAATTAATTTTTATAAAATAATTAAATTATATTAAAATATGAAATTGATGAATTTTACTTAATTTTATAGTTAATTTTGAGTAATTTTGGTTATTTTCTACAGAATTGCGTAAAGGGCAAAAAATGGCTCGGCAGACACTGCTTGAAGCACAAAACCAAGAAGCAATTTGAACTATCAAGGAAAATTAATTTCCAGCCTAAGGCGGTCCAATTATGTGTATTAATTCATAATATAATTAATTTTAATTTATACCCAATTTAATTTGAGCTAAATAAATTAATATTAATTAATTATGGAAAAAGTGGTCCAGTTGAATCGAACCGATTGAGGTGAACTGGCCAAAGATTGGGCAGCCCGAAACCGGCCATATGCTGACCCAAATCAGCTTATTAGCTAATTAATTAAGCTTGCAAAGAAGCCCTTGAAGTCTTGTCCAAGTTGCATTCAAACCCCTCTACAATTGGTGGATTTTTGGATTTGCCCCAAGCGATTTTTAGCAAAGTTGAAAGCATCATCTTTGCCACATAGGTGGCCGGCCAAGGGCTGGCTCTTTGGCTGCTATTTTTAGCAAATTTCAGATGCCACACTCAGCTATAAAATCCCCCCTTGGCTGATCATTCAAGGCATCTCATTAATTCCTCATTCATTTCACAACAATTCTCTCCTCTCTCATTCTTTTTCTCTCATTTTTTCCATTTCAATTCCCTTGCTCTTGTGCCGATTTCTTCCCTTGGAAAAGGGGTTTTCTTCAACCATTTCGGAGCAGCAATTGAGTGTTCATCGAATCCTTGATCAGCAAGGACAACAAGAAGGAAGAACGGAGTAACCAAGTCAAGCCTCAGAAAACCACTGGATTTGATTCTTGTTCCCTATCTCTTTAATTTTTGTTGTTGTTATGATGAACATATCTATGAGTATTCATGTTGTTGGAATGGTTAATTTAATCAGCTTAGCTTGAATTTAATTCATGTTGGGTTGATTGCATTTTGTCTTCTTAAATTGCTAAAATTGTGTTTATGTTGTTATAGGCCTCGATAAAATGCTTGATTAAGTAAAATCATGCCTAAGTTATTCTTGCGTTACAACTGTGAGGTAACTAATGAATTAATTATTTAAATGGATTGAAATTGTAATTAATTGACATAGTACTTGATCAGTGCATGCTTATTCTTCTAAGGTAGCTGAAGGTTAAATTAGCAATGTATCTGGTGATATTATTGCCTTGCATAACTTGCAAGATTATTCTGATTAAACTGTTTCAAGGTAGGGATAACTTGTTACGTTACATAGTCTTTTATATGCTTGTTAGATTTAATTAATGATTTGAATTGACATAGGGATATGCAAGAGATTAATTCAGTTTAATGAGTATGTATGTGCAATAACATGTTTGCTTACTAGAATCTGTTTAGTCGGTTGAATTGACATAGGGATATGTCAAGAGAAGAATGGATTTTGGTATGTAAGTATGTTCATAAGTTAGAAAATTATCGGGTTGCCATGATTTTACTCGTAACAATATAAACATAAGTTTAATAATTCCAAAATGAGAAGTGTAATTAATCCAACACAATTATAACATCTTGGTTAAATCTTATTTTGAAATCGTGCATTAGAACTTTTTTTACTTCATTTTATTTATTTATTTTAATTTTCTTATGTTTTTAATCACCCTCTTGAAACAAAATATTTTTATTCACCAAAGTGTTTTAAATTGCATTCATAAATAATCCTTTTCACAATCCATATGGGTATGATAACTCGACATTTACTTGTCACTTTATTACTTGTTACGATTGTGTACACTTGTAAATTTCCGTCATTCCACATATTCATAACATTAACATGTCCTCTTACAAGTAATGCATCTACTCATGCAATACCAAGTCTAGATTCCTTAATTCACAATCATAAACTTGTCATTTTGCTGATCACTTTTACCATTATACTATGGTTTCAAACTTATCCATCAAGCACTTATGTTCAACCATTATCACGTTGTTTTTATAACGTGAAATTACTACATAGCTATGACCACCTCAATTGGTCATAGAGCATACATCCAACACACATGTCATATTACCAAGCAAGCATAACAAACAAACATAATCACATCATAAACATTAGACATGACATGAATAGCTAGGTTTACAAGCCATAATCAATAATGAGCCACATCTCATGGCCATATAAATATAACTCACTGTAAACCTGAAACACCCCTAACACATATCCATCGTTGGACTAGGGTTACAAGACATTACCGGACATATCGAAACACTTCGCATTCATTTCACAAACATCATAGTCAAGCATCAACATAAAGTCCCTTTCTTAGGTCAACGAGACCTAAAACATGCATTAGGAAGAGGTCGAGACTAAACTGAACACATTCACAAATTTCAACACTTAGAAAAATTTTCTATTTTATTATGGTCACACGCCCGTGTGACCAGGCCATGTGCCTTACACGGGAACTAGACACACCCATGTAATCCATCCGTGCCAAAATAGAGCATACATACTGACTTTCACCCACGTCCAATAGACACGCCCGTGTGCTATGGCTGTGTGGTTCTTAACTAGCTACTGACTTAAGAACACGGCCAATAGACACGCCCGTGTGTTATGGCGGTGTGGCACAATGCACGCTTGGTTTAAGCCAACTTTGCACCCTGATCGTGTGATTTCGTGATAGGTTTTAAATATTTATAATTAATCGTTCTTGAAACTAACTATTATCGCGATGTAGGCAAGTGTACCTATTGAACAGTAGTATAGTTTTAACAAGATTGGATTGTCAAACCCAAAGGAACTAAAAGTACTAGTAATGACTGCCTTTTTATTATCTAGCCTAAGAACAAAGAGGTTTTGTTTTTACTAACTAATTATCTAATCTAAGAACTCACAGAGAATAGAATTGGGAAATTGCTTTAGGGAAAATTGATTGAATTAAGACAATACCTAAGGAAAAATTCACCTACACTGTACTTGTTATTCTGGCTCTGAATCGGATGATTTATTCAATTAACTTGTTCCGTAGAGATCCCTAAGTTATGTTATTATCCCTATTCAAGATTATAACGTCTAATCCCTAGATTGAATAATTGAGATCTTTCTCTAATAACACCCTAGGGTTGCATTAACTCGATCTATGGATCCCCTTATTAGGTTTCACCCTAATCTGACAAAATCTTGTCACCCTATGTCTAGGCGCGTAATCAAATCCGCTTAATTATGACAAATGTACACTTAGACAGGGTCTATTCCTCCTCTGAATAAGTGCTTATCTTGAATCAGTATCCTGGGATATCAAAACAAGAATTAAGAACACATAATTCAGAACAAGTTAAATATTTATCATACAATTCAGAACATAATAACAAGATTCGTCTTAGGTTTCATTCCCCTTAGGTATTTAGGGGTTTTAGTTCATAAATAAATAAGAAAACATCTCAGAATAATAAAAATACAAAACATAAAGAAAACCCAAAACTCCTGAAAGGGAAATTGAGGAGAGATCTTCAGTCTTGATGATGAATCTGGCTTTTGAGATGGATCAATCGACTTCCTTGGAGTAATTCCTTACTCCCTATTCTGTTTGCCCCCTTTTCTTCCTCCTCTAGGGTGTATTTATAGGCTTTGGAATGCCTAAGAGCCCTTAAAATTAGTCTTTTCCAAATTGGACTCAACTTGGGCTCGGCAGGGACACACCCGTGTGACACGCCCGTGTGAGATTACTTCAGGCCGTGCTCGAGCCTGCTAAATTGACATGGTTGTGTGGTCTGCCCGTGCGAGGAGGTCCAGGCCGTGTTGATTTTGTACTTTGGCCCATTTTCTCTGTTTTTGGTTCGTTTCTCGTTCCTTTTGCTCTCCTATGCTCTTCTAAGTATAAAACATGAAATTAAAGCATTAGGAGCATCGAATTCACCAATTCTAATGGAAAATCATCCATAAAATGTGTTAAGCATGGGGTAAAAATATGTATAAATTACTGTTTATCAAATACCCCTACACTTAAGCATTTGCTTGTCCTCGAGCAAAATTCTCAACTCATAATCAAAATAAATTCTTCTCAACGTATAATTTCTATCGATAATATCTCAAAATAATCCATGGGTAATCATACATTGAGAATTCAACTAAAAGAACATAAAAGTTTCAAACATTCCAAGTTGAGTATGCAAACATAGGTGTCTCTCCTCATCTAAGTAATTGCCTTTGATTCAGAATATCACAAAGTTTCACATCCTCACTAAAGATTGAATCAAATCACTCGAGGTGTTTAAGGACAATAAATGAAGCACTCAATAGTCAATAATGAAAAGTCATTACCATAGGCTTGCATGAAAATCAAATCTCCACCACTATAATTTAAGATGATACATCAATCAAAAGGCCTTTAGAGGGTTGTAATGAGGCTTGGTTAGGGGGTGTGGTCACAAGCTGAAAGAAAGGGTTAGAATTGAGATTGAGTTGAAAAATTACTTAACTAGAAAAAGATTTAATCATCACTTTCATACAACAGAGCTTTTCTCAAAAAATGGAATTTAACTTTTTTAGCTCAGAAGATTACTACTATTAAGATGTATACACATTTTTTATTTTTATTTTATTATTATTATTTTCTTTTTTTTAAGAACAAGTTAAATAACATAGACTAACTATTAAGAACAAGACATAGCTAAGCAATTTATTCAACTCAAATCTCGACAAAAATAGGGATAAAAAATAATTGAGGAGATTTCAACAAAAAATGGGTTAAGGGCTAATAGTAAGGGTAATACAAGAAATGGTTTGTTAGGCTCAAGGGGGTTTACTAAGGGTTAATCGTGGAGGTAGGCTTTTCATGGCATGAGTGGGTTAATCCTAAGTGCCTTAATCATTTTGACATATCAAATCAAATGGTGTGGTCTTGACATGCATAATCAAGCAAGTTCTAGAATAACAGTTCAATACTGACGCACTCAAAGAAATAATAAAAGTGAGCATGAAAGAATTAATAAATGCTCAAAAGACTCAAAAATCTCACAAAAATTATGGCTTTTTGATGTTTAAAACTTGTGAATTCCAACTCAAAGTAATACCTAAACTTTAGGGAAACAACCTAAAATTTTAAATTCTTAAAAATCATGTTATCACACTTGATTCTCTAATGTCTTAAGGTTTAAACAATCAATGCATAAATGCCTATGTTTTAATTCATGATATATCAATCAAAATCACAAATCAATCAAAATTTATACTAAATACGATATGAGAGCTTTTTAAGAGAACAAGGCAGTCATTTAGGGATTTTTCTGATAATGAAATAAATACCCCCTACACTTAAGATGTACATTGTCCTAAATGTGCAAAGATAGATATTACAATATGAAAATAAGATAGGGTTCCTATATGATGAATTCCTCGAACTGGAGTTTTGGAAAGTAATCGGTGCGAGAGTGGAGGAAGATACTCCGGTGGTGGTAGAGGTTCATTAGTCCATAAGTCCTGTGCCAAAAGAATATTATATCTAGTGGTAGCTATGGTCGTGGTCGATCAGGACATGGCAGTCGTGGAGAACCTTTCCCGGTGGAGTTTTTAGTTCCTATGTGATGAGGAGCTTAAGAGCTCTATATAACTGTGATAAAGTCAGGAACTTTTTAGGGGATATTAGGAAGAATAATTACTCATAAAGAAATAACTGAAATTGGTAATTAAAAATAAAATTATAAAATCTAATAAAAATAAAAAGTAGTTTTAATAAAAATTAAAAACATAAAATAATAAATAAATGTTTTTAAACATCTTCATCACTGGATGGTTCACGAGGTGGGGCTGGCGATGAGATGTGGAGGTGCTGACAAATCTGTTGTAAAGTAGCATCAATGTTGTCAAATCATTGAAAATACTGCTGCTCGAATCGAGTGAAGCGCTCAGTGATGTTAGCATATGAAGCTACCGCATGAACTAGGCGAGAGGGTGGTGGTGGCTGAGTCGGTGGGTCCTCGTGCTATGGAGGGACATCATTAGGAATGTCCTCGTAGGCCTTCTCCTCAATAGATTGGGTGAGACAATATTGAGGAGGGTAGGTTCCTCTGTGCTTTTCAATAATCCTCATGCTAAGCATGCTCGAGATGTCTTGTGGAGACATCTGGCCAATGAGGGTTAAGGATGATTCTTGGGCTGTGGTACTGAGGAGCCTGAAGTGTCGAGCCAACCGAGTAACATAGGGGCCAATGGAGATGACCCCTTTCCTATGTCGCTCCGTCTGGTGCTAAATCGCAAGGGTGTTGAAATAGGCAAGGTCGATGACGTGCCCGTACGACATACACCATAAAAAGTAGGCATCGTGAGTGTTGAAGACGCCAGTGCTCTCTCGTTGTCCTATAGTCGTGTAAGCCAAAATTGTGTGTAGGTACCTCAAAGATGGAAGGAGAGCCGATACCTTGGAGCGGCTAGGATTTTAGGTGGCCCCACCTAGTACTAGTGCTCCCAGCACTGTGAAGGAGAACGATGGATGTGGCAGTTGAGAGCATGTAAGTCATTCTCCTCCTTGAATTCCTCTCGTATATAAACCCAACGCCGTACCGAATTCTGCGACGCTGAGCTGGAAGACTAACCCGCCTAGGCGAAATTGGACCGTGTCAGGATTATCATAGTTCATCATTACGATTTGAATATGGAATGTTGAGCATAGTTCTATCGTGATCTCAAGGTATGTTGGCTCGATGATCCCAAAGAATAGCTTCCAAGGGTCGGTGGTTAGGAGGGCCTGAATCGCTTTAGCCAACTGAACTTGTTCTACCGAGGACCAGTCGAACAGCAGCCCATAATTAAAGGTCGGGCCGGAGTACTTGGAATAGTTCTTCTCGGGGCCCGATGGGGAACCTCAGGAAAGGGTGACGAACTTCCGCAGTAGGACACGAGGAAGATGACGCTCCCTTCCTTTTCTTTGAAGCAGGGACAACGGCCTTTTTACCACGTGAAGACGACGTTGTATACCTGCAAGTGGGAATATCAATTCGTGTTGATGAGTAGACAAGGAAAAAAAATGCAACTAAATTTGAAAGAAAAGTGCATAAATATGTTCATCCCCAACTATTAAGTTTAACTAAAACAATAAGTTCAATGACCTATTTTTGTGGCATTAGCATGGTGATTTAAGTACAAATGGAAAAGAATGGAATGCAACATACTATATGAATAAATAGAAATGTCAACACAAAAGGCATGATTATTTCAACTATCTTAACCATGAATATTCACTTCTAACTAATTAAACGGAGTAGAGAAATCATGTAATGAGTAAGAATTTGAACATGAAAAAGATGATAACTTGTTTTATAAATGAAATTTGTGTGATAGAAAGATAAAACTAACATGAAAAATACAGATTACTATGATAAATAACATTATAAATCAGTTAAATAAAAGAGAAAAGAGTAAACAAAAGCTAAAGGAAAGAGGTTGAGCATCGAGAACAAAGTTAGGAGCGGCGCACGGGCGTGGCAGAGAGGCCGTGTGGACTTGAAACGGCTAGGGTTAGGGTTTTTAAGTGGGGAAGACAATGAATAGTGTAGGGTATTTATAGATTTTGGGGTACACGGCCAAGAAACACGCCCGTGTTCCCCAATTTCAGCCCGTTTGATTCGCGACTTTTGAATTTGGGCACATCTGACATTTAGTACACGCCCATGTTCCTTGGGCGTATGGGTGCACACAGTCATGTCACACGGTCGTGTCTGGCGTTGTTTACTTCTCCCATGCCCGTGTATGTAGACCCACGCCCGTGTCAATCTAACAGGTTTAACCACGTGTGCTAGCTACGGGCGTGTCGCACACACGTGTTGTTTTGGCAGGCTCGACCACGGCCATGTCGCACGGTCGTGGTGTTTTATTGTATCCCGTGTTTGGGGAAATCTTTTCCCTATTTTCACATAGCCCTAAGCACGCCCGTGTGCTTGGTCGTGTCTCTGTGGAAAATCTATATTCAAGAGCTCCGTTAGTAAGTTAGGTGTTGAAGACTAAATTTTAAAGAAGTTAATACAGTTAGTGCTTGGGTTGCCTCTCGAGAAGCACTTATTTATAGTCTAAGCTTGACTTACCTCTCCGTTGAATGATCATGGTGGTTTGAGGAGTTTATACCCTTCATTCCTGCTATCAATCTCATCAAAATAAGGTTTTAAACGGGTGTTTTTACCTTAAAAGTGCCGAACTTGGGATGCTCACCTCGACTGTACCGAATGGGAAAATGCTGATTACCATAAGAGGGATTTCTTCATTTGGTGTGGTAGTGACAATGTGGGGGTCTGCGGCATCTAATAAGATTTTATCTCCAACCTTAAGTTGATTTGGGAAGGTATTGAGCTTGTCTTGGCGTAGTTTTGGTTTATCGTATGTTCTTGGTTTATGCGTCTGCCATTCATCTAGCTCCTTGATTTGTAGCCTTTATTCTTCATGAATAGGTCCTCTATTATTGTTTGAGAATGGCTCATGTACTTCCTTCAGACTCATTTCTTGCAAAGTAGGTTGTACCATATTGTCAGTTTTAGTATAAAAGGTTAAACGATCACCTTCAATTTCCGATGTGTTGCCAGAATTGTGAGCTTGAAGGGTAATTGTTTCATCTCCCACACGGAGTGTGAGTTCACCTGTGCCAACATCAATATTTGTTTTAGCAGTTGCTAAAAAGGGCCTTCCTAAAATTAAAAGAGTGTTGCTATCCTCCTCTATGTCTAGAACAATGAAGTCAATGGGAAATATAAATTTATCGATTTTAACTAGCACATCTTCAATAATACCCCTAGGGAATCTTATAGTTTTATCTGCTAATTGAATGCTCATCCTAGTCTGTTTGGGTTTCCCGAGACCTAGTTGCTTAAACATTTTGTAAGGCATGACGTTGATACTAGCCCTTAAATCAGCTAATGTATTATTAACATCTAAACTACCAATTAAGCAAGCAATCATAAAACTCCCTGGATCTTTTAGTTTGTTGGGTAGTTTATTCTGGAGAATAGCTAAGCAAACTGCATTTAGCTCCACATGCGATGCCTCATCGAACTTCCATTTATTTGCTAAAAGCTCATTTAAAAATTTCATTGCGTTTGGCATCTGCGATAGGGCTTCAATAAACGATAAGTTAATCTGTAATTTTTTTAAGATTTTAAGGAATTTACCCAATTATTCATCTGAGCGGTCTTTCCTTGTCGCGTTGGGGTATGGCACACGAGGTTTATATTTGACATTCACTGATTTGTTTTTATTATGACCTACCTTACCTTGACCTTTGCTTACCACAGTGCCTTGCCTCGGTTCTGGCTCAGGCTCAATGACTCCTTCGTCATCTTGAATATTAATTGCATTGAGCTATTCCCTTAGGTTGGGTTCAGTATTACTTGGCAAGCTACCTTGTGGTCATTCAAAGATTTGTTTGGAAAGCTGGCCTATCTGAGTTTCGTGCCCTTGGATTGAAGCTTGTTAATTTTTAAGTGCTGTCTTGGTGTTCTGGAAATAGGTTTCTGAAACCGATATAACCTTTGAGAGTATCTCTTCAAGGTTCGGCTTCTTTTCCTGTTGATAGGGTGGTTGTTGAAAACCCAGAGGATGTTGTGGTCTTTGATTTCCTTGATCGCCCCACGAGAAATTAGGGTGCTTCCTCCAACCTGCATTGTAAGTGTTACTGTATGGGTTATTTTGGGATCGAGAGTTATTGTTAGCCATATATTGGACTTGTTCCTCCTCGATGCTAGGGTTGAAGGGTTGATACTCAGTGCATGCTCCTCCTCCATTCGTCTCGCACCTCATTACTGGATGTACCTGAGTAGAACCAAGTAAACCATCAATCTTTTTATTTAGAAGTTCTACCTGGTTTGACAGCATAGTAACTGAATCGACGTTATAAACCCCTACTGTTTTAGTTGGCTTAGTCCTCATGACTTGCCACTGATAGTTATTCAATGACATCTCCTCTATAAACTCATAGGCATCTTCAGGTGTTTTATAATTGATGGTTCCACTAGTAGCTGCGTCAACCATTTGTCGAGTCGAAGGATTCTGGCCATTATGGAACGTTTGAACCATTAGCCAAAGCGGTAACCCATGGTGAGGGCACCTTCTCAGTAAGTCCTTGTATCTCTCCCATGCACCGTAAAGAGTTTCTAAGTCCATCTGCACAAACGAAGAGATATCATTACGTAATTTAGTCGTTTTAGCTAGCAGGAAATATTTTAATAGAAATGTTTTAGTCATTTGTTCCCAAGCAATGATTGACCCTCGTGGTAACGAGCTCAACCACTATTTAGCCTTGCTCCTCAGCAAAAAGAGAAACAACCAAAGACGTATGGCATCATCAGAAACGCCATTGATTTTAAATGTATCGCATAGTTCCAAAAAGTTTGCTAAGTGAGCATTGGGATCTTCATCCTGCAAACCATCAAACTGAACAAATTGTTGCATCATTTGAATTGTGTTAGGTTTCAGTTCAAAAGTATTTGCAGCTACAGCAAGTCTAACTATGCTTGATTTAGTTCCTATTAAAAAAGGTTTAGCATAATCATACATAGTGCGTGAAGCAGGATTTGATTAACTGCAATTACAGGAGGTAGCTGATTGTCTTGGTTTTCAGCCATCTCTTCGGTTGGGGGTTGAGTATCATCCTCTTGCTCGTTCTCTGTGTATCTTAAGCTTTTCCTTATTTCTCTTTGGTGTCTACGAACTGTGGGATCGATTTCTTCGTCAAAAAGTAGGGGTCCTGATGAGTTTCTTCTAGTCATAAACTATAAAGACCTGCCAAGAGAAAGAAAAATTAAATTAATAAATAATAATAATTAAATTAAATTAAATTGTAAGAAAAATAAATGGCTAAAGTAATAAAAATTGAGTGTTCCTAATATCTTAGTTCCCCAGCAACGGTGCCAAAAACTTGATCGCGTGATTTCGTGATAGGTTTTAAATATTTATAATTAATTGTTCTTGAAACTAACTATTATCGCGATGTAGGCAAGTGTACCTATTGAACAGTAGTATAGTTTTAACAAGATTGGATTGTCAAACCCAAAGGAACTAAAAGTACTAGTAATGATTGTCTTTTTATTATCTAGCCTAAGAACAAAGAGGTTTTGTTTTTACTAACTAATTATCTAATCTAAGAACTCACAGAGAATAGAATTGGGAAATTGCTTTTGGGAAAATCGATTGAATTAAGACAATACCTAAGGAAAAATCCACCTAGATTGTACTTGTTATTCTGGCTCCAAATCGGATGATTTATTCATTTAACTTGTTCCGTAGAGATCCCTAAGTTACGTTATTATCCCTATTCAAGACTAATAACGTCTAATCCCTAGATTGAATAATTGAGACCTTTCTCTAATTAACACCCTAGGGTTGCATTAACTCGATCTATGGATCCCCTTATTAGGTTTCACCCTAATCCGGCAAAATCTTGTCACCCTATGTCTAGGCGCGCAATCAACTCCGCTTAATTATGAAAAATGTACTTTTAGATAGGGTCTATTCCTCCTCTGAATAAGAGCTTATCTTGAATCAGTATCCTAGGATATCAAAACAAGAATTAAGAACACATAATTAAAAACAAGTTAAATATTTATCATACAATTTAGAAAATAATAACAAGATTCGTCTTAGGTTTCATTTCCCTTGGGCATTTAGGGGTTTTAGTCCATAACTAAATAAGAAAACATCTCAGAATAATAAAGAATACAAAACATAAAGAAAACCCAAAACTCATGAAAGGGAAATTGAGGAGAGATCTTCAGTCTTGATGATGAATCCGGCTTCTGAGATGGATCAATTGGCTTCCTTGGAGTAATTCCTTACTCCATATTCTGTCTGCCCCCTTTTCTTCCTCCTCTAGGGTGTATTTATAGGCTTTGGAATGCCTAAGAGCCCTCAAAATTAACCTTTTCGAATTGGAATCAACTTGGGCTCAGCAGGGACATGCACGTGTGACACGCCCATCTGCGATTACTTCAGGACGTGCTTGAGCCTGCCGAATTGGCACGACCGTGTGGTCTGCCCGTGTGAGGAGGTCCAGGCCATGTTTGGCCTGTTTCTCATTCATTTTGCTCTCTTATGCTCTCCTATGTGTAAAACATAAAATTAATGCATTAGGAGCATCGAATTCACCAATTCTAATGGAAAATCATCCATAAAATGCGTTAAGCATGGGGTAAAAATATGTATAAATTATGGTTTATCACACCCCATTATAGGTCAACCTACAAACATGGATTTAAGCATATATGTACAACTCAATCAACCTTTTTCTCATGCTAAAACACATATTATTCATACTATAATATTATCAACCATTTACACACTTATAAACCTTAACAATTTATATTAATACATAATGTAATATTATATCCAAAACATCATTCATTCTTATACCATGAACTCACCAAACTTACCTTTTCCATTATCCAACTAAAACATGCCACAATTGCAAATTAACATCACATATCATAAGCCTTTCATAACCATAAGTTCAAACACAATTTAGCCAAATCACATGGAAAAATATATACATCAAAAAATAAACTCCACAACTACTAGCTTATACATGTCATACTTCAAATATATACATTTCCAAAAATACCAAAATGAGGTTTGATAGTGTGGCGACGATCCTTGACGATCCTCGAGCTTGGTAGCTTTGATATCTACAAAATAATTCAAACACACACACAAAGTAAGCTTTCAACAGCTTAGTAAGCTCGTACTCAAATCATCAATAGTATATGAACATAAAGTAACAACATATGAGTATTTGCACAAATTCAATCCGTAAAACCATATCAACTCAATGAAGTTCACATACATAACTTCATCTATCACTTAGGTATTATACATGCCTGAATCTTTCCGTACTTGTTCACTTTTGTACTTATTTTTTTTTAAATGTTAGAAGACTTCATAACTTATTCGTATTTTAGTCATCTGCACACTTAGTGCTATAAGATTAGCCAAAGCTAAATATTTCTGCACACTTAGTGCCATCTCAAATAACCAAGATTATGTCAGTATCGCGCACTTAGTGCCTCAAGTAGCCAAAGCTAGTTAAATCACACACTTAGTGCCAAAGCTAGTTTAAATCGCACACTTAGTGCCAAAGCTTCCGATTCATCACCATAATATCCAATTCAATTATATACAACCCATGTATAATAAAGGCATCAAAACTTACTTAACATCATATTTTAAGTACGAACTTACCTCGTACTCAAAATTTGTCGACTTGGACTGTCTACTCGATAACCTTCAACTTTCCTCGGTCTAAGTCTAAATTCCTCCTTTCTTGATATTAAATCAAGCTTCCAACTAACCAAACCCTAGAACTCTTTATCTTTTCTTTTTGTTCTTCAATTTTCGGCACAAACAAAGCTTATAATGCCTATTTTCATGTTTTGTTATAACATATATTAGTTTATTAAACATTTGACCATTATAACCTTTATTAAATCATTATAAATTCACCTAACACATGCCCTTTTATGTCCATTCAAACTTCCAATGGTCAAATAATCACATAAGAACCTTTTTTTTAGAAAGCCAATTCAAATAAGCACTCTAACAACTAGCACACAGCTTTTACCTTTTACGCGATTAGGTCCTTTTTTCAAATTAAGCACAGAAACAGTTAAATTTTCACACGAGACTTTCACACATGTCAATTCACTTATCATAGGCACGAAAAATAATACTAAAATATTTTTTGACTCGGATATGTGGTCTCGAAACCACTATTCCAACTAGGGCCAAAACCAGATTGTTACAAAACCAATACATTTGGCCAAAGCATAATAACACCTCTCAATAAACTAGATCCCTATACATGCCACTTACTTGAAATTTCTAATATATAGTTCATTATTCCAAAGGTAGTGACTTGATAGTATGATGTTGTCTCCGACGATCTCCAACCCTGAGCTACATGACAAGCTAAAAGAAATAGAAAAGATGTAGCAAGCTTCACGCTTAGTAAGTCCATATGAAAATAATAAGCAATTTATCAATATGCTTCCACCAATTCTTACAACATGATCTCGAGGCAATACTATCATAATTGCCTTTTTACCTATGTTCAGATCAAGCTATTTTCTCGAGTCACAGTCATTAAATTAATTATATCTAGAGTTACGAAACTACAAATTAAGATCTAATAATTTTGCAAGAAAATAGACTCACATATATTCTTACCATAAAATTTTTAGAATTTTTAGTTTAGCCAATTAGTACAGTTTATTCTTCAAAGTCACCCCTATTCTGCCGTTTGATAGCTTCAACCTTTCTTTACTAAAAATTAATTATCTCCTCACACGGGATTCAAATGATGTTCTCGTTTGTTTCCTTTGAAACTAGACTCATTAAGGATTATAATCATATAAATTTTAACCCATAATTATTTTCATACAATTTTTAATGTTTTCCCAAATTAGGATAGGGGATTTCAAAATCATTTTGACTATGTCTCACAACAATTTAAATATTTCATAATATGAAACTCTTTTGCTTACACCGTTTCTTCTATGTGAAACTAGACTCATTAGAATTTAATTTCATATTTTATTCAGCCTATAAATCAATTTCCAAAATTTTTGGTGGATTTTCAAAGTCGGACTATGATTGTTGTCCAAAACTGTTTTAGTGTAAATTAATGATACTAAGTTTATCACACCTCATTAATTCATTTTCACCACATTGGTAAAGATATATATTTATACATTATATGTATAGACCTATAATCATAAGGTCATCACAAAATCTTTCTCATAGGCATGAATTACCTATTTACATCTTCACCAAATGTGCATCATAAACCGAAATCATTTCTCATGAGCTTGGCATACATACCTGTTTTACTCAACATGCTCATATTCATTCCTTACTAATCATACAACATGAATTGAATTCACATCTGATCAATTTCATGTAAGCACCTGTACCACTCACCAAATGGTCATAAGTTCTCTCATTTCGATATAAATCATAAATCTTCCGTTAAACCATTTGGAATATTACAGGATATTCATTAGCCACAAACATGGGATATGATGCCGATCCCATGTCCTAGACATGGTCTTACACTGGCTAGCACATCAAAGTCGATGCCATGTCCCAGACAGGTCTTACACTGGCTTTCATATTTTGAGGCCAATGCCGTGTCCCAGGCAGGTCTTACACTAGCTCTCATCTATCGGTGTCGATGCCATGTCCTAGACAGATCTTACACTGACTCACAACAAGTTGACTCGATGTCCTAGATAGGTCTTACACTAGCTTGTATATCTTGAGGCCGATGCATGTCCCAAACATGCCTTACACTAGCTCTCGTCTCAATGCCGATGCATGTCCCAAACATGTCTTAGATTGGCTTGGATATCTCGAGACCGATGCATGTCCCAGACATGTCTTACACTAGCACACATATCACCCAATGCCATGGCATGAACATCCCAAATCTAGTCCTAATGTTCAACCGAAAGTCTTTATTACATTAATTCTTATATTTCACATTCCCAACTCAACTCAACAATTCATGCCAAAAAAATTATATAATATATAATAATAGTTGATTTTTATTATTTACGTACAACTTACTTGTTTCAATGGAACGTCATATTCCATCAATTTTCCAATGTATTTAATCATCACAAAAACGTTTGGCATCACTTTCTCATACATAACTCCATCCACATATAATTAAATGAAATCATATCAAAATAGATTTCAAGTATATTATAATAACATGGATAACATGTTTATTTAGTCACATGGACTTACCTCGAATGCAATTTCGGCTAATTATTCTCTTTTTATCCTTAACCACGTATTTTCTCGATTTAAGCCCGAATCTCGATTTTCTTGATCTAACATGATGAAATTCACTCATTTAATCATTACATTAATCAAAACATTCTATAATTC
Organism: Gossypium herbaceum; assembly: GCA_025502765.1. Lineage (NCBI taxonomy): Eukaryota > Viridiplantae > Streptophyta > Magnoliopsida > Malvales > Malvaceae > Gossypium > Gossypium herbaceum. The sequence continues at coordinate 57,289,124 of CP106689.1, forward strand.
ACAATTTGGCAAAATGACCGTTTTGCCCTTAGACTTTACAAAAATTACAATTTTGCCCTTAGGCTCGTAAATCAATTTTATCGAATTTCTTCCTTTACCAAGCCTAGTCAAATTCTCTTTATAACTATAGCAACTCACAATTTCAATTATTTCACACATTTACAACTTATTTTACAAACTTTACAAAATAGCCCTTTTTAGGTGTTTTCATGTAAACTCCTTTCACAAAAGTTGTTTATTACACAACCATGACTCATTTTATTCCATAAAAATTCAGAAAACAACATGAATATTCACATGGAAAAACCCTAGACTTTCATCCATTTTGCAAAATAGTCATTTCATTAGCTAGATTATGCTACAAGGGTCTCAAAAGCACAAAAATTATCAAGAAAGACCATCAAAATCACTTACTTGCAAGGGTGAAGAGTGGCTGATATTTTTGAGCTTTCAAAACCCCCTCTTTGCTGGTATTTTTGGTGGGGAAGAATAAAGATGAAAAGATGACACCTTTTGTTTTATTTTATTTTATTTTATTTCTAGTCAAAATTAAGTTACCAACTTCACCTAATTTTGACTTTTCTACTTTCTTTCTCTCTATGGCTGGCCAAGCACCTTTTAAGTCTATTTGCACTTTAAACACCCCAAATTTTGGTTCTCTAGCTATTTAACATATTTAGCTAGCAAAACAAAATTTTGTCCTTTATGCGATTTAGTCCTTTTTGTAATTAAGCATGAAATCGCTAAAATTATTTCACCAAAATTTTCATGCACTCATATAATCATGCTATAACACATGAAATAAAATTTAAAAAAATTTCTCTGGCACTGAAATAGTGGTTCTGAAACCACTGTTCCGACTAGGCCTAAAATCGGGCTATTACAATTCTCCCCCCTTAGGGATTTTCGTCCTCTAAAATCTTATCGGAAAAGTGGTTTTGGTATTCACATAAACTTTTCTTTTCCATAATCATTGATAAAGAACTTTCACTTGACTGTGTCTTTAATACTTATCTCTTTACTTTCTCATATCAGTTTCACAGGCGGTTCATTGCTATACTACACCTCGGCTGAATTTCAACCTCTATCTGCATACACACAAAAGTTCGATCTATGTCATCATGTCACATATACACACATACTTGAATCTTTTCAAATTTGTATAGTAAAACTAGTCAATTCTTCTTGACCTTATATGCTCTAATTTCACACAGTTCGATTAATGAAGACTAGTATTCCAAGAAATTCTACATTCATAAAGACACGAAGTCTCATTAATCTGATGAGCCTGAATTCAATAAATACCAGCATGATTTATAGATCTCGTCAAACATTTAACAATAAGCTAGATCACATTTTTTTTCCTCTTTCTAAAATAGAAATAATTCTGATAAGGCCTCGAGAATAATCCTTTCTCATTTCTATTCTAATATCAGCACTGGAGAAGATAGCTCCGATAAAACCTAATGCTCGGCTCTAACCCTGTTAACAACTCAAATCTTTCTCTAGTATCGAATTCTCTAAGCTAACACATTAGCTTATTGTCTTAAAACACATCACAATTCATACAACAGTGCGTTACTGAAAATTAAGAAGTCTCTACCCAAGTGTAGACTAGACCAGTTCAAATGCTTCGGTTAATAATATTCTAATCTGTCCAAGTTTTGCTAATCATGGATTAAGCCATTTGACTTTCATAAGATGAAAATTTTATCACACAATCATTCAGAATTCACTTATCATGCTAATCAAAGACTATTTCACTTGCATTAGCTCAAATAACCAATACATCTCAATTGAAGACATTAGCTTTGATTAACTTACTTGAGAAAATAGATCTATCATATCAATGGAAATTCAAAATTTCACCACTTATGCCTTTGTCGATGTCAAATCTGTACACGTAAATTAGAGAAATTCAAATACTAAAATCATCACATTACCATGATCAAATTAGGAGCATAGTCACACTTGACATGATTATCGCAAATAAAGAACACATTTTGAGCATGAGTCATAATTGAAAGATTATGGAACAAAGATAATAAGAAAACCAAGTAAAGAAATCCAGGATAGAGAAATCCCAAGATTCAATACTACATCGGTAGACCGTAAACAAACTCTTAAGGAAATATGAAAGACCTCGATAATTCCTCAAAGAGAAAAAGTCTAGAAGAAAACATCATTTCATACCATTGGAATCAAATGTAACAATTAAAGGAAACAGAATCATTGCATTATATGCATTTTCTCATAAGTTCCAAACAGACAGAATATAACAGAATACCAGAGAGAACTAGAGCAAAACAAATTATAAACCGGTCAGACTGACAATGCCTTCGTCTGACATTTAGATCAGATTGCATCCTCATATAACAAGAATTTCATCAAAAGATAGATAACTACTATAACACTTCCGAGAACAATGATCTTTTAGAATATATCAAGAGAGGCAGTCATCATCTGTTCACTGAAATTTCCATACTTAGACATCTTATATTTCAAATATTATTTCTCCAACTATTTCTGTCATCACAACTCCCATATTATTCTTTTCACTAAAGAAGATTAGTTCTAAGAAGATCTCAACCATTACATTTTCTCGACCTCGTACTTGAGTAATTCGATTTACCAAAGTAAATTTCTTCTCTAACTATGACAGTGTATAATTCACACAATCTTTATGTCAACCTGATACCTTTCTAGCTCCGGCTTAACTCATCAACTCACTCTTACTCTCTTATCATGTTTATAGATATTTCTCCATTGAACTCTTTGGTTTTTACACTTGTAAGTTTATTCAGCGCAAATCTCATGAAATTCTATTACAAAACACCACTCTGGTAAGGGGGTGAGGTTGTAGGGCCTCTGACTCGACTCTTATATACATACACATGTGACACAACTTTCATCATCATAGCAATATCATCAAAATCATACCATTCATTTCAGACAAACTGACATTCATATTCGTTTTACTCCAACTTTCCAGTTATCTCATTTAGACAAGTACACTTATGCACGTACTTTATGAATTCTGAGTAACTTTACTTATCCCATTCATTTAATCAAACAAGTCATGTACGTAACATCATATGAGAGTCAACAAACATGGATAAGTATATTCCAATCTATACTTTCATCTCACACATCATCGTATACCATTACAAACATTTAAATCAATCTAAGCAATTTAACACTTATACTCAGACTATGTGAATTTGCCAACTATATTCATTCAAATAAGTATACATGAATGTTCATTTCATCGATATTTTTGAGAAGTTATCTAAACACATGATTTTGCCCGAGTAAATAGGCCATATACATCATAGAATCATCAACTAAACATAAATAAACTTATTACAATATAGTCATTTATCTCATTTCAAGGAACCATTGCAATCCATTAAAATTTTAATGTCCAATCGGAACAATGTCATTTTATCCGTAGTAGGATATTATGAACCTTGTTCGTACTTTTCTGAGTTTCAACTCATCACCACGACACTTCATTCAAATACTTTGGTATTACTATCAACATGGTTAGGTGTAGCACGGTTCGAGAGTACCTTTGTCTAAGCAAGATAGTTCTCATTCGCTTCGGGAGACATCACACTATCACAGATCTGTGACATGTATAGCTAGAATCTCATACGTGCTAGGTTAGTCATAGAATCAACTAAACCATTACTCTAATACCACTAAATGTAACACTCCTTACTTGTATTCGATGAAGGAACAGGGTATGAGGCATTACCAGACTTAATCATTTAGAAACATGCAGAAACCAGACTATAAAATTTCTTTTAATTCAAAACTTTTCATACACATGCGTAATGTCCTATGAAGCCCTAAACATGCATTTGAAGTATTTAGGGACTAAACCGAGAACCTTAGAAAGTTTTGGGAAAACTTAGAAAATTTTCCTATAGAACAGGGTCACACGCCCGTGTGGACATAGGGACTTGCCCGTGTGTCTTTGACACGCTCGTGTCCTCAGGCCTTGTAACTCTCTGTTTATGACGTTAGCATACAAATTGAACCACACGGTCGGGCCACACGCCCATGTCTCTGGGTCGTGTCCCTCACACGGTTGAGACACACAATCATGTCTCGGCCCGTGTAGTCAACACTTAGGCTATTTTCCAAGCCTTCATGTTACCCATAAACCCTTACAACCTTATAAATATTAAAACCACAAATCATGGCATCATTTTATTGATTAAACAACCTTTAATAAGACATATTCATAACATTAACATGTCCTCTTACACGAAATGCATCTACTCATACAACACCAAGTCTAGATTCCTTAATTCACATTCATAAGACTTGTCATTTTGCTGATCACTTTTACCATTATAGTATGGTTACCAACTTATCCATCATGTAACATCCTGATTTTCGGATTTATTCGCGGTTTTCAATATTTTGTAAAGATTTTAAAATTTTGTATTTGGATGTGAAATTAATATTTTGAGTAGGTAAATGGGCTTATAGAAGGCCCATGTGTTGGCCAAAACCCGGTTGAATTTTTGAATTTTTGGACTTAGGAGTTAGGGGTTCTGGCTAGATGGCCCTTGTATAGGGTTATGGGTAAATTGCATCACAAAAAGAGCCTTAGTAAAGTGGCAAGGGTGACGCCACTAGGATCCTAAAAAGGTGGCGTGTGGAGCATTGGGGAAGGCATGGGATCGATTCCCAGTGTTGACAAATAGATGCATTTATTTTTAACTGCTAGAGGGGTAAGAGTTGGAGTCCAGGTGGATTCTGCTAGAGGAGAGTTTGAATCAGTCTAAACGCTTGGATTAAGGAGTGATAAGGGGAGAGATTTAAGGGATTAGGAGAGAGGTAAGGAGATGGCCAAATTTTGGGAATTGAAGGGGGAAAAATCGGCAGAGGGTTAGGAGGTTAGTATTTCGGCACCTAGGGTATTGAGTGGTGCCGTTCTCTTCTGCTCAGACATCACAAGGTTTTCTTTTCTCTCTTCTTCCTCTCTAGCCGAAACTACCACCTCCCCTATTCTTCTTTTTCTATTTTTCTTCTTCAAAACCATTCATCAATTCTGCTGTTCATCAATACTTTTGCCGAATCCATAAAAGCCGAGATCTTGAACACACAGTACAGGTACCGATTTCTTCAAAGGCAAACCCTTTAACATTGTGTTTCCATTAATCAACAATTATTCTTTCTAAACTCTAGAGACCTGTCGGCAATTCTACATCCAGGTTATAGTTTCATATTGTCATCTCCTTCATCACCCAAAAGCCAAAAAACCATAGATTTTGGGGCTTATAGCCGAAACTTCAAGACTTTGGGAGTCTAGTTCTACCGTCGTTTGATAGATAAATCTACACTAGATTGCGTGGAGATCAAAAAGGAGTAAGGGGTAAGTGTTCATCATCTCAGATCTGGTCATATTTTACAAAGTTAGGAAAAGCCGAAGTCCCTAAAATCTAGGGAGGCTGTCGATTTGGGCATGTGGCTCTAAGGGTTTTTAACTGATGTTTTCTATCAATGATTAGTGTCTTCTTAAGTGTTGGATTGAAGGCGTGGGTTGTTGGAGCAATCGGATTCGGAGCTAGCTATCAATTTTGGCGAAAAGGTAAGGTTTCGAAGGCTTTTAGGGACATGGTTTGATCATGGATAAGTAGGTTGTGGGTTTAGTGATTATGGTTTGTAAATAAGAACTGTGCTAATCAATTGTAGGACACCGAAAGAGATCTCAGTAGCAGTCGTCGCGAATCAGGTGTGTACCGAAAACCCTTTCTTAGTTCAATTCGGCAAAAGCCGAAATGCCAAAATTTCGGCATTTCATGGGCTTGTGAGTATGCGAATGCTCTCGAGACATAGAGTAATTGTTAGATCTAGCACCACAAGGTGGTAAGTAAGTTCGTGTGACGTTTTAACGTACTTCGGAAAAAAGGGTCTCGATGGGCCAAAACTAGGCCCAATGGGCTTACGGACTAATATGGGTAAGAGATGGGCAAAGTAGCATGTTAGTTAGATGGTGGAACCAAATTGCATAAAACGGCTAAAAATTACTGAAATAGCTTGTGTAGCTACGTAAGTACGAAATTACCCCCAAAGAGCATAATTACCGAAATACCCCAAGGGTTTAAATAGGCTAAACTGCATGATTGATTAATACTGTATTGTACATGATATGCTTTATTAATATCTGTTGCATAGGATTGGGGTAATTGATGGAGGAAGTATTGAAAGTGGTTCATCCACGTACTGGAGGCTTTGCCTCAACTTACTGATATTTGAGTGCGTTCTCGCAACTGTGGAGTGTAAATTTGGGTGGATTGAGATATTCCCACATGGAGTGTAGAAATGATGCAGGCGGTGTAGCGGTTGGTGGGTTGAGTAGTCTCCCGGATGGGTTTGCATGCATTACTATTATTGTTACCTATGTTCTTGAACGGGCTTATGGGCCACTTTGTTATGTAAAAAGGGCTAAGGCCTTGCATCATGATTCGAAAAGGGCTTGGTCCCTTGTGTCTTGTGATCTGAATAGGGCTTAGGCCCAATGGGCTCGAGCTGATTTGGGCTTTGGATGGGTTTCTGTATACACTGAGTTTTCCCAAATTCACCCCTTTTTCTTCCATCCTTGCAGGTGAGGCTTAGTTGGTGGACTTGGAGCTGGGCGGGATTCGGAGTGGCCACACGTTTTCTGCAAATTCGTTTTCTTCTGGTGAACTAGATTTTCCATATTTTCGTTTATGGTTTTGGGTTTTTTTTTGTAATAAGGCCGCTAATTATTTTTATGGTTTGGGGTTGTTTCTTTATTATTTAATTCTATTACGATAAAACTAATCTATGATAACTAACGAAATAGATTAGCTTTAGAACGCGTTTTCAAAAACATTAAGTGATTTCAAAATAAAACGAATACGAGTAAGACTTTCGCTAAGCAAACGTTTTCAACCTTAATCATTTTCTTAAGATGGACCTAACCAAACGGTTTTCTCAAAATTATATGAGATGTTAGAGTGTGGCAATGGCGGTGTGCATGTCTAGGATTGGATCCGAAGGGAGCTTGGTACTTAAGCAGTCCGACGGACTCACCTCCTCTTCTTCCTAGTTTCCTACCTGGTGCACAGCTTCCATTCACTTTAACCTACTTTTAAAAGTGTCTTTTACAACACCAACTAAGTTTTCCAACTAAGTAATACGGAATGTTTTGAACGCTTCGATGTGGTGCATCAGATCCGGTCATAACGTCTAGGCCGGGTTTGGGGTGTTACACATCAAGCACTTATGTTCAACCACTATCATGTTATTTTTATAATGTGAAATTACTACATGGCTATGACCACCTCAATTGGTCATAGAACATACATCCAACACACATGTCATATTACCAACCAAGCATGGTAGACAAACATAACCACATCATAAACATTAGACATGATATGAACTAGGTTTACAAACCATAATCAATATACGCCACATCTCATGGCCATATACATATAACTCAATATAAACCAATACATTTGGCCAAAGCATAATAACACGTGTCAATAAACTAGATCCCTATACATGCCACTCACTTGAAATTTCTAATATATACTTCATTATTCCAAAGGTAGTGACTTGATAGTGTGATGCTGCCTTTAACGATCTCCAACCCCGAGCTACATGACAAGCTAAAAGAAATAAAAAGGAGGGAGTAAGCTTAATGCTTAGTAAGTCCATATGAAAATAATAAACAATTTATCAATATGCTTCCACCAATTCTTACAACATGATCTCGAGACAATACTATCATAATTTCCTTTTTACCTACGTTTAGGTCAAGCTATTTTCTCAAGTCATAGTCACTAAATTAATTATATCTAGAGTTACAAAACTAAAAATTAAGATCTAATAATTTTTCAAGAAAATAGACTCACATATATTCTTAACATAAAATTTTTAGAATTTTAGTTTAGCCAATTAGTCTGATTTATTCTTCAAAGTCACCCATGTTCTCATTGTTTGTGACTTCAACCTTTCTTTACTAAAATAAATTATCTCCTCACACGGGATTTGAATGATGTTTTAATTTGTTTCCTTTGAAAATAAACTCATTAAGGATTCGAATAATATAAATTTTAACCTATAATTATTTTTGTATAATTTTAATTATTTTCCCAAATCAAGATAGAGGATTTCAAAATCATTCTAACTATGTATCACAACAATTTAAATATTTCATAATATGAATTTTTTACACCATTTCTTCTATGTGAAACTAGACTCATTAATATTTAATTTCATATTTTATTCAGCCTCTAACTCAATTTCCACAATTTTGGTGGATTTTCAAAGTCGAACTACGGCTGTTGTCCAAAACAATTATAGGGTAAATTAATGATACTAAGTTTATCACACCTCATTAATTCATTTTCACCACATTAGTAAAGATATATATTTATACATCATAAGTATAGACCTATAATCATAAGGTCATCACAAAATCATCCTCATAAGCATGAATTACCTATTTACATCTTCACCAAATGTACATCATAAACCGAAATCATTTCTAATGAGCTTGGCATACATACCTGTGTTACTCAACATGCTCATATTCATTCCTTACTAATCATACAACATGAATTGAATTCACATCTCATCAATCTCATGTAAGTACCTGTACCACTCACCATATGCTCATAAATTCTCTCATTTCGATATAAATCATAAATCTTTTATTGAACCATTTTGAATACTACAGGATATTCATTAGCCACAAACATGGGATAGGATGCCGATGCCATGTCCCAGACATGGTTTTACATTGCCTAGCACATCAAAGTCGATGCCATGTCCCAGACAGGTCTTACACTGACTTTCATATCTCGAGGCCAATGTCGTGTCCCAAACAGGTCTTACACTGGCTCTCATCTATCGGTGTCGATGCCATGTCCTAGACAGGTCTTACACTGACACACAACAAGCTAACGCCATGTCCCAGATAGGTATTACACTAGCTTGTATATCTCGAGGTCGATGCATGTCCCAAACATGTTTTACACTAGCTCTCGTCTCAATGCCAATGCATGTTCCAGACATGTCTTACACTGGCTTGTATATCTCGAGGCCGATGCATGTGTCAGACTTGTCTTACACTGGCCCTCCTAATATGGCCGATGCATGTCCCAGGCATGTCTTACACTAACACATATATCACCCAATGTCATGGCATGAATATCCCAAATCTATTCCTAATGCTCAATCAGAAGTCTTTATTACATTAATTCTCATATTTCACATTCCCAACGCAACTCAACAATTCATGCCTAACAAATTGTACAGAAAGTATGCTAAATTATGCTACAAGGGTCTCAAAAGTACAAAAATTATCAAGAAAGGCCATCAAAATCACTTACCTACTAGGGTGAAGAGTGGTTGATATTTTTGAGCTTTCAAAACCCCCTCTTTACTGGTATTTTCGGTGGGGAAAAATAAGGATGAAATGATGATACCTTTTGTTTTATTTTATTTTATTTTTATTCAAAATTAAGTTACCAACTTCACCTAATTTTGACTTTTCTACTTTCTTTCTCTCTATGGCTGGCCAAGCACCTTTTTAGGGTCTATTTTCACTTTAAACACCCCAAATTTTGGTTCTCTAGCTATGTAACATATTTAGCTAGCAAAAGAAAACTTTTACCCTTTTTGCGATTTAGTCCTTTTTCACAATTAAGCATGAAATTGCTAAAATTATTTCGCCAAAAATTTCATGCACTCATATAATCAAGCTATATAACACATGAAATTATGTTAAAAAAATTTTTATGGCCCCAGAAGAGTGGTTCCGAAACCACTATTACGACTAGGCCCAAAATCAGGATGTTACAATTCGCATTAAAGATTTGGAGGCATTATCTATATGGTGAGAGGTGTATCACCTACGCTGATGATAAGAGCCTCAAGTATCTCCTCATTCAGAAGAAGGTAAATCTTAGGCAGTGTAGATGGATTGAGCTACTTAAAGACTATGACTGTACAAGCGAATACGATCCTGGTAAAGCCAATGTGGTGGCGGATGCACTGAGTCATAGAGCTAGGACTAATCTGAGGGTGATGTTTGCTCGTCTCAGTTTATTTACTGATGGTAGTTTGTTGGTCGAGCTTCAAGTTAAACCGATATGGATGGACCAGATTAAGAGTAAACAAATGGAAGACGAGTCGTTGGGTCTTCATTTCCATCTGGTTGAGAGTGGGGATACTGTGGATTTTGGACTGAATAGGGAAGGGGTGCTCTATTTTCATAGGAGAATCTGTGTACTGAAGGATACTGATTTGAGGCAGTCTATACTCCGTGAGGTGGATAGTAGCCCTTATACTATGCATCCTAGTGGAAATAAGATGTACCGAGACCATCACGAGTTATATTGGTGGTCGAGTCTTAAGCGTGAAGTTACTGACTTCATGGGTAAATATCTGACTTGCTAGTAGGTTAAGGCTGAACATCAGTTACCTTCAAGGTTGCTTCAACCAGTTAAGATTCCACTTTGGAAGTGGGAGAGAGTGACTATGGACTTTGTTAGTGGGTTGCCCCTAACGCCTACTAAGAAGGATGTAGTATGGGTCATCGTGGATTGATTGACCAAGTCTACCCACTTCATACCAATTCATGTTGAATACTCCTTACAGAAGCTGGCTAAAGTGTATGTGTCTGAGATATTGAGACTGCATGAGGTATTGGTTTCAATAATATCTGATAGGATCCTCGCTTCACGTCTCAGTTTTGGAAGAAGTTACATGAAGCTCTGGGTACAAGATTGGACTCCAGTACTGCGTTCTATCCTCAAACATACGGCCAGTCAGAAAGGGTGATACAAATACTAGAGGACATGTTAAGGAGTTACGTGATTGATTTCCAAGGCAGTTGGGAGGATTACTTGCTGCTAGTAGAGTTTGCTTATAACAATAACTATCAATCTAGCATACAGATGGCACCTTAGGAGGCATTATATGGTTGTAGGTGCCGCACACCTTTATGTTGGACTGAGCTAGACGAGCAACGTGTTTTGGGCCCTAAACTAGTTTTTGATACCGAGGATAAAGTTATACTGATTCGGGATCAGCTAAAAGCAGCATCAGACAGACAGAAGTCCTATGCGGATCTGAAGCATAGAGAGATTAAGTATTCTGGGATTTTATTTTTCTCAAGGTCTCGCCATGGAAAAAGGTACTGAAGTTTGGATGTAAGGGCAAGTTTAGCCCTAGGTTTATTACCGCATATTGAAATGAGTGGGGTCGATTTCCTACCAGTTGGAGTTACCTCTAGAGTTAAATCAGATTCATGATGTGTTCCACGTTTCTATGTTGAGGAGCTATCGCTCTGATCCCACGCATATTATTTCGGTTGAGGAGATTGAGATTAGGCCAGATCTAACTTTTCAGGAGGAACCAGTTCATATATTAGATCATGGTGTAAAGGTTTTAAGGAGGAAGTTTATCGCACTGGTGAAGGTTCTTTGGCGTAATCATAGCTCTGAAGAGGCCACGTGGAAGCCTGAGGAGGCGATACGACAACAATATCCTCATCTGTTCTGATCAAGTAAAATTTTGAGACCAAAATTTTCTTTTAGAGGGGTAGAGTTGTAACGGCCCAAATCCTTAATATTTATTTTTTTATTTTTGTGTTACACAAATACATGTCTGCTTCAGTGGTTAAGTGTCCTAGGAAGAGTCTGAGAAGTCTTAGGTTCAAGCCTTGGCTTGTGCAAAATTTTTGTTTTAAATGAATAAACCCATGTCTCTAGTCAGTAGGTTTATAAATAAATGTGGGTATAATATGTTAAATGGGTCTGCTGGTCTAGAGGATGAGTGGCGTGTTATTGTTACCTGAGGTCTAAAGTTCGAATCCTTGCATGCGTGAAGGGATTAAAATTTTACAGTGCTAGACGACTAGAGTTTGTATTTCCTTAAAAGTTTGAGTAGTAGGAAGGTTGGAGTGATTTTAGGAGGAAATTATGGGATTGGGGGAGTTATCCCGATTTGGTGGAGTGTTGAATTCAGCTCCTTCCCCTCATTTTTCCCAATTTTGATTTTTGATGGAGTTTTTCCTTCCTTGTTTTTGAATTTTTATTGCCGTTTCACCCTTCTAGTTCTATCTATCGAATTGGTTTGCTTCCCAAAATTTCCTTCCTTTGCTGCCATTTGCTTTCCCAAATACTTCCCTATTTTCGTCGATTTTATACTTTCCATCCCCAGTGTTCTGTTTGTATTTTGTTTATCCCGAAAACGTCTATCAAATATTGCTAGTTGTGTGGTTGCTTTATCTTTTATTCCCTTCGGCCTTGTCACTTCCCACGACAGATGTTTTTTTCCCTTCTTTTGCCGATTCCTTTTCTTCTTCTACTTCCTTCATTCTGCATCTCTTTCTTTTTTCGTTGCTATTGATCTTTGAGTTTTGCTCTTTGCCAGATTGTGGTTACCTCGGTCTCTTTTCTTTTCGGTTTTAGTCTTCAAGTGACCCATCTTCTTTACATGGTTCTGCACTTTTGGTAAGTTTGATATTCATTTGGTTCAAACTATTTGTGTGAATAATTGTTAATAGGATTCGGTTAGAATGTAGGTAATCACTAAGGAGCTAGTGATCAGTCTTTTACAACGGTTTAAGTGTGCAAAGCCTCGGTTGTACAAACAAGGCAAGTGACAATCGATATTTTGGATAAGTGTTTTTGATGAGTGGTTGTTTTAATCCAGTTGTCACGTGATTAATTGTGTGTTATGGCTAAATATAGGTTTGGAGTGCTCAAGAACGGTGTGCGCACTTTTCGTAACCAAGTGTGTGTAAACACAACCTCGCAAACTAAAATCAGCAAAAAGCCAGAAATTTGAATCGTTGATGCCACACGGGTGTACGACTGCTTTTGTGGTAGGCTTTGTTTTCAAAAACGGGCGTGTGGTCAACGAGGCAGGCCATGTGCGATTCATGAGTCGGGCCGAATTTGGCAAAGTGGGCCCCAGTGGTATGTGGGCCCCACACAGGTGAATCGCACGTGCATGTGGGATTATTAGGCCAGGCCATGTGATCCACACAACTAAGGCCATTTTTGGGCCTTGTAGGCCACACGGGTGTGTAGGGGCCCACATAGGCAAATGACATGGGCTTATGGGCCCATTTTCACTATTAAACTGCTAAGGTTGCACGGGTCGCCTGAGACGACTTTGAACCTACTATAGGATCGATAAGTGTACTTAGACCCCTGATTGACTGAAATGACTATTTTAACCTTATATGATATAAACATCTATATGATTGTATATGAGGCATGCTGCTTAAACTGTTCTGAATTTGTGTATAATACTATGATTTGGCATGACATGTTGTATATTGCACTACATTGGGTTGGGGGTTATATTATGCAAAGGAAGTGCACTGATAGGCCTCGAGCCTAATTTACTGGCAGCTCAATCAGATATTACTGTGTGGTGCCACATTCGGTACCACTTGGAGTGTAGGGTTGGGTGGGTTGATTATATCCCCACATGGAGTGTAGGGTTGGACGAAGATGATGTGTAGAGGTTGGTTGGGTAGGAATTTTGTGACTGCATATATGTGATCATTCATTGATCGAGATAGGCTAAGGCCCAAGCCGGGTGACATCATTCTATGAAAAAGGCTTATGTCTAGACTATGATTATCTGTATGCTATCTATTTTTGTGCATGGGGATTACACATTGAGTTTTCGTAGACTCACCCCTTTTGTTTCATTGCGCAGGTAATCCCCAAACATAGGTGGATCGGTGTAGGGAGGGACTTAAAGGTGGCCACACAATCGCATATATTTTCGTATTTCATTATGATTATAAGTATTATTATTTGGGGGTAATTTTTACTGTAATAAGGCCTTTATGGATTTTTACCTTAATTTGGGATTTGTTTTTCGTTGCTTATGATTCATAATCACTAGTGGTAGGGAAACATGGGTTTTTAAAAGTTTACAAATGTTTTCCTTCAAACACTCACCATTACGTAAATCGTTTTAAAAGCTTCCGCTAATTATAACGACTTGTAAATAAATGGTTAATGTTTTGAACACAAATAACTTGATTTAGAGATAATATAAGATAACAAAAATAGCTTACCAACGACTTAGTTTTCAAAAGCACTTTCATGTGACATCGCCAGATTCGGCCATAACGTCTAGGCAGGGTTTGGGGTGTTATATTAGAGATATAAGAAAACATTAAATAGTAATTAGATTAATTAATTCAATTTATAAAGTTTGAGTTCAAGGAAAATGAACTTACTTTGACAAAAAAATCGTAATAGTGAGGCCGATAACTACTTTGTTACTTTAGTTTTTCCATGATTCACGTTTGATCGGTTTGTTCTGTAATATCCTGAATTAGGGCTTAATCGAAATAGTGGTTTCGTGACCACAAATCCGAGATAGAAATAATTATTTTACAATGATTTTGATGTTTATGATATGATTGCATGATTGTGTGAAAATTTCGTGATGAAATTCTATGCCTAAAGTGCTTAAATTGAAAGTAGGGACTAAATCGAATAAGTTGCAAAACTTGCATTCTAGAAGTTTTTAGTATGAAATTGTTTTGGAATATTAATGAGGGAGGAGGTCTTAAATAGAAATTTGACCAATTTTAAGTTCATGGACAAAATTAGGACATGGAAAGAATTTTTGGAAAGTTTAGTAGTAAGGGTATTTTGGTCATTTAGTTATTAAAATGAATTAAAAACAAAATTAAAAGCCAATTTTTGTCCATCTTCTTCATTAGGCCGAAATTTCAAGGGTTCTCCATAGCTAGGGTTAGTTTCAAGCTTCCAAGCTCCATAGTAAGTGATTCCAAGCCCCATTTTTAATGTTCTTTACGTTTTGGAATCCTTAAGCTCGATTAAGCTTATGCTAGCAATAATTCAACCTAGGGTTTATATTTGGAAAAATACCAATAGGTGAAATTTGTGTATTTTGATGTTTTATGATAGAATATGGGGTTTTAAATTATGTTAAACAACTTGTGCTACTCGGTTTTTAGTGAAAACGAGTAAAAGGGCTTAATCGGCAAAAATACCTAATAGTAACAAGTATATGTTAGAGAGAGAATTTGATGTTGCCATAAAGGAAAAGTGATCAGCATGTTATAAAACATAACAATAAGGAATAAAGTTTAATTCTCGAGCCTAGGGGCAAAAGTGTAATTATGCAAAAGTTTAGGGGCAAAAGTGTAATTTTTTTAAAGTTCTTATTAAATGCTGTTTTGATAAATGTATGTATTAAATAAGATTAATTTGGTATTATAGATCAAGAAAAACGAGATTCAAGTCGTGATCGAGGAAAAGAAAAGATTGTGGACTAAATTGCAAAATCTTTATATTTTGGTACCAAGGTAAGTTCATGTGTAAATAATGTAGCATAAATGTTATTTTTAAGTTATGAATGTTAATTATATGATATGCTGATTTTTAATCGTGAAATATTATGCTTTGTGGTTAATGTTGAGTAATATGCAAATTATGTTTACTACTTGATAAATATGAATTGCTACCGAGTATCGGTTCCGATATTCCATGGAAGACGGCAAATGTGAGATTGAGGGAAAAAGCCCGTTTGAACCTTAGGAATAGATTAGGATACAAGTGACATGTCACTAGGATGGTTGAGCATCCAAACTCGTTGAGTTGAGTTCGAGTTCGTGAGATGTAACTAGGCATCCGAACTCGTTGAGTTGAGTCCGAGTTCATTTATGGATGCGAACGCCCGAGCTCGTTGAGTTGAGTCCGAGTTCACTTAGGAGTGGGTTACATGATTTCTTGATTACATATGTGGCACTTATGTGCAAATTATCCATGTATCCGAGTTATATTTCGATGTGTTCAACGGGTGAAATTTCTAGTTTAATGGAAGAGCACTTAAGATATAAGTGACATTTTGGGTAAGTGTTGTGAAATGGACACTTTGGACAGGTATGTTCTTAACCCTCAGGTTGAAAATAGATACAACAACGATAAGGTGGTAAGATGATGAATGATGTTTAAAGATGTGATATATGTTTTGGTGGTACCATGCTAAAGTTGTTTGGTATATTTGTATTGTTATGTTACTTGTTATTTACATATGAACTTACTAAGCATTTATGCTTACTCCTTCCTTTTCATTCACTGTAGTTTTGAACAAGGCTCAGAATCGTGACAGTCGAAAGTTCGATCACACTATCCAAAGGACTTTTATCTTGGTAAATGGCTTGTACAACTACTTAAGTATGGCATGTATAGCAATATACCTATTTTGTGTAAATAATTTTATGATATGGCCATGTTTGGTTGAGAAAATGTTTGATATTGATAAGTCATGGTGATGGCTAATTTAGATCAAGTTTGATATCATGAAAGTTTAACAGGTTATCTAGTTCATAAAAATTCATGGAAAGATGAAACTTGCCTTAAAACAAAATATTGCTGCAGCAATGACATCAATTTGAAAAATCTCTAAAAATAGTATAAATAGAACTAAATGATTAGTAAGTTATGAAATTGAAGCTTAATGAGTCTATTTTCATATGGATTGAACAAAACAGAATATAAATTATATTTTATGAGATATTTAAACTTTTACGAAATAGGGCGAGTGATTTCGGATCCCTATTCGACTTTAAAATTCATAATAAATTTTACTAAAATAATTAGAAGTTTTTATTTATATGTACAGATTCATTATTTAGTCTAGTTTTAATAGAAACAAACATCATAGTCATTGAAATTTTTATAGAGATATATCTGATTCAGTAATACACGAGGTCGAGCGGTCAAACCCGAAATAGGGATACTTTAATTAATAAACTGTACTAATTGGCCCAATAAAAATTCTAGAAAACAATTAGTAAATAGATATAT
This sequence comes from Gossypium herbaceum, assembly GCA_025502765.1. Classification (NCBI taxonomy): domain Eukaryota; kingdom Viridiplantae; phylum Streptophyta; class Magnoliopsida; order Malvales; family Malvaceae; genus Gossypium; species Gossypium herbaceum. Next base: position 57,305,998 of record CP106689.1, read on the forward strand.
GAGTCTAAATTCAGGAAAATTTACGGATCTTGATTTTGAGTTTTGTAACTCCAGATATGATTTTTCTTGTAACTGTGACGCGAGTAGCTAGAAAGTCGTGAATGTAGAAACAAATGATTTGAAGTTCTTAAATTGATAAATTATGTTCGGTAACCCTCAAGCTCGACTCGGTGATGGTCTAGGGCATGGGGGCGTTACATTTAGTGGTATCAGAGCAGGTTTAGTCGGTTCTCGGACTACGTGTTGTATGTACGGATTTTGCTATACATGCCATATGTATGAATTGTGATAGTGTGACGACTTGACCTTTTAAATGATTTTTATATAGTAAATGGATCCCGATCCATTTGTGGCGAGATGAAGTAGAGAGTAATCGCCACTCCGGTGAAGGGGTAGCACCGATCGAAAACCCACCTCCCATTGTTGGCGGGGAGGAGGAGAAAGGGATCGGAAGCCTTTCTCCAAATGATGAGTGCATGGTACCCTGAGTTCGTTCGTACGAACCCAAATGTATGACCTCCCCCACCTCCCCCAATTCCTCAACCTATGCCTCCAATGCCTCAAGGAGTGGAGATGATAAAATTTTGCAGAACCCCCGTTGATAGAATTCGTAAACAAGGGGTGAAGAATTTAGAGCAAATATTGATGATGATGCGAGAAAGCGAGTTCGCTTGAAAATTCTATCCGGTATTTGATGAATTATCTTGTACACTTGAAGAATGTTTGAAATGTGGTACATCTTTGTTGAGAGATTCACCTATAATTGGTGGAAGACTTTGATTTGGTGGCACCGAAAGAGAGGGTAACCTGGGAATTCTTTCAAGAAGAGTTTCGGAAGAAATATATTAGTGAAAGATTTATTGATCAGAAATGTAAAGAGTTTCTTGAGCTGAAGCAAGGTAATATGACAGTCTCAGAATATGAAAGAGAGTTTGTTCGATTGAGTAAGTATGCCAGGGAATATGTTCCTACAGAAGCCAAATGTGCCGATGATTTGAAGACGGGCTCAACGAAGACATTAAAGTATTTGTTGGAATCCTTGAACTGAAAGAAATGGTAGTCCTAGTTGATCGAGCTTGTAAGGCTGAAGAACTACTTAAAGAGAAAAGGAAGGTAGAGGCTGAGACACGAAATTGGAAGAAAAGGCCAATGAGTAAGGCACCTTCACAGCAACCCGGAAAGTCAAGAAATATGAATCCTTGTTCCCAAGTTTCAGCTGGGCAATCATATGGAAATTTTAAGAAGCAAAATGTGGGTCCTAAATCTCAGAATACTTCTGTAGCCAATGTAGGGAACTCGAGATTTGTTAAACCCGAGTGCCAGCGGTGTGGTAGAAATCATTTTGGTCCGTGCAGAGCAAATGAATGTTTTCGATGTGGTTCTCTGGATCATTTTATTAGAGACGCCCGAGAGAGCCGAGAAAGAAAAATTTCAGAGTGTAAAAGCTAGTGGTGCAAACTCGAGGGAAGGTATCCGAGAAAAGTGGAAGTGAAACAAGCGAGAAGAATGTAGCCGAGATGCGCATTAGATCGAAGGAAGAGCTCGGCTAGAACTTATGCTATTAAAAGCGTGAAGATGCTTCCTCACCCGATGTGATTACCGGTACATTTTCTCTTTATGATATTAATGTTATTGCTTTGATTGATCCTGGTTCTACTCATTCATATGTATGCATTAAACTGGTGTCTAGTATGAATATACCTGTTGAGAACACAGAATTTATGATTAGAGTGTCGAACCCGTTAGGCAAATGCGTGATAGTTGATAAAGTAAGCAAGAAATGCCCTTTAATGATTCGGGGTCATTACTTTCCGGCCGACTTGATGTTGTTTCCGTTTGATGAATTTGATGTTATTTTGGGTATGGATTGGTTGACATTGCATGATGCTATAATAAATTGCAAAGGAAAGGTTATAGAATTAAAGTGTGAAAGTGGTGAAATTGCGGGTTGAGCCGGACAAATCAACGGCATTATCTAGTATGATTTCTTGATGTCGGCTCGTAGATATTTGAGAAAGGGTTATGAAGCTTATTTGGCGTATGTAATTAATACAAAAGAAGTTGAAAAGAAAGTTGAATCAAGTCTTGGGTTGTGTGTGAATTTGTGGACGTATTTCGGAAGAATTGTCGGGTTTGCCTCAATCGGGAAGTAGAATTTGGTATTGATTTAATCTGGGAACGACTCCGATCTCGATTGCTCCATATAGAATGGCACCAACAGAGTTGAAAGAATTAAAGTCGCAGATTGCAAGAGTTGGTGATAAAGGCTTTGTGAGACCGAAGTTTTTCACCTTGGGGTGCTCCGTGTTATTTGTGAAAAGAAGGATGGTTCTATGAGATTATGTGTTGATTATCGGCAGTTAAACAAGGTGACAATCAAAACAAGTATCCGTTATCGAGAATTGATGATTTGTTTGATCGGCTAAAAGGAGCGACATGGTTTTCAAAGATTGACTTGAGATCCGGGTATTATCACCGCGAGTAAAAGAGTCGATGTGCCTAAAGCGCTTTTAGAACAAGGTACGGTCATTATGAATTTTTAGTTATGCCATTCGGGTTAACAAATGCTCCTCTTGTGTTTATGGATTTAATGAATCGCATATTTCGCCATACTTGGACAGATTTGTTGTGGTGTTTATAGGCGATATTTTAATTTATTCAAAAGATGAGACAGAGCATCTTGAGCATTTGAGGATAGTTTTGCAAACTTTGAGAGATAAGCATTTGTATGCTAAGTTTAGTAAAAGTGAATTTTGGCTTCGGAAGTTGGATTTTGGGTCATATTGTTTCGGTGATGGTATACGGGTTGATCCTAGTAAAATTTCAGCCATTGTTGATTGAAACCACCAAAAACGAATCGAAGTTAGAAGTTTCTTGGGGCTAGTTGGGTATTATCGGCGGTTCGTAAATGGATTTTCTATAATTGCTGCTCCTATGACTAGACTACTCCGAAAGGATGTTAAATTTGAATGGATGGAAGAATGTCAATGAGTTTGAAGAATTGAAAAAGTTATTAATCAAGCACCGGTGTTGATACAACCCGAATCGGGTAAAGAATTTGTGGTGTATAGTGATGCTTCTCTAAATGGTTTGGGGTGTGTACTCATGCAAGAAGGAAAAGTGGTGGCTTATGCTTGAGATGCTTAAAACCTCATGAGAAGAATTATCCTACTCACGATTTGGAATTGGTGCAGTGGTATTTGCTTTGAAGATTTGGCGACATTATTTGTATGGTGAAAAGTGCCGAGTATATACCGATCACAAAAGTCTTAAATACTTGATGTCACAAAAGACTTGAATTTGAGACAATGAAGATGGTTGGAGTTATTGAAAGATTACGAGCTTGTTATCGATTATCATCCGAAAAGCGAATGTGGTTGCCGATGCTTTAAGCGAAAGTTGTTGTTTGCTTTGAGAGTTATGAACACTCGCTTGAAAATTTCGGATGACGGTTCGATTCTAGCAGAGTTAAGAGCAAGACCGATGTTTTACAAGAGATTTCAAGCTCAAAAAATGATCAAGATTTGCTAGCCAAAAGAAAATAAGTGTGAAGTCGACACGGGATCGATTTGAATCGGTTCGATGGTTGTTTGATGTTTAAAATCGGATTTGTGTACCGAAAAATGATGAGTTGATTCAAAAGATTTTGCATGAAGCACATAATGGTTGTTTAGCGTTCATCCGGCAAGACGAAGATGTATAATGACTTGAAGAAAATGTCTTGGTGGAGTGGAATGAAAAGAGATATTTCGAGTTTGTATCAAAGTGCTTAGTTTGCCAACAAGTGAAAGTGAACACCAAGTACCTTCTGGATTACTCCACCTATTATGGTTCCCGAATGGAAATGGGATCGGATTACTATGGATTTTATATCGTGGTTGCCGTTAACTCGTGGAAGAAAAATGCCATCCGGGCAATAGTTGATGATCGACTAAATCGGCTCATTTTATTCGCAGTGCATGATTATTCTCTTAATAAGTTGGCTGAATTGTATATCCGAGAGATTGTTAGACTTCATGGGATACCTTTGTCAATCATTTCGGATAGAGATCCGAGGTTTACCTCACGGTTTTGGCAAAAGTTCCAAGAAGCATTAGGTACAAAGTTAAATTTCAACACTGCCTTTCATCCACAAACTGATGGACAATCAGAGAGAGTAATTCAGATTCTTGAAGACATGCTCAGATGTTGTGTATTGGAATTTCAAGGTAGTTGGGAAAAGTATTTACCGTTGGTAGAATTTGCTTATAATAATAGTTATCAGACAAGTTTGAAGATGGCACCTCATGAAGCATTATATGGTCGTAAATGTCGGACGCCATTGTTGTAACACCCCGAACTCATGGCCGTTACCGGAAATCGAACACGAGGTGTTACTGGCTTACTTCATTTATTTCCCCCTATATTTTTTTTTGTGTTCGAGGCAAGCTGGCTACTGTATCGTGGTCGCTTTAAAAATCATATTTTAAGTTCTGAAACTCGAAATCCAATTCTGTAAATTTTTCCTGAAACTAGACTCATATATCTATATGGGGGAATTTTTGTAGAATTTTTTTGTAGGGCCAATTAGTACAGTTTATTTGTTAAAATCTCCCTTGTTTCAAGGTTCGACTACACTGACCTCTGTACCTTACGATTTAAATATCTCCCTGTACAGGGCTTCAATGCCTATGTCGTTTGTCTCTAATGAAACTAGACTCGATAATGAAGTTTTACATATAAGGAACGACCTCTAATTACCTTGATAAAATTTACGGTGAATTTTCTAAATCAAAATAGGGGATCCAGAAATCGCTCTGGCCCTGTTTCACAAGAATTTAATTAACTCCTAACATACAGCTCATATGGTCATTTCGTTTCTTCCATATGAAAATAGACTCATCAATCTTCGATTTCATAATTTATTCATTATTTAATTCCATTTCTACTATTTTTAGTGATTTTTCAATCTCACATCACTGCTGCTATCAGCATCTGTTACTAAAACAAACTCTGCCTATTTCATGATTTTTCCTTGATCTAACTAATAATTCATCATACATGTCACAATTTATGACCATGACTAGCCATGCCAAAGGATAATCATCACCGAGCATCTCCCCACTACACTATTACCAAATCATGAATTTAACATCGAAAATAATCAGCCATGACATATGGCATAATAATCGAGTAGGCCTCAACCAATACTCAACCAAAACCGAATTACCAAGACTTGTGTCCAAACATCATAGAACCAATTCCAACCGAACATTTATGCCATTTTTGCATGGCTAAAAGTTTACATACCAAATTTCAACAAAACATAATAGCCTATACATGCCGAAATGTTCTCATAGACCAACTAAGAAGAAAATACCAAAAGTTGCTAGCCGGTGTGATGACTTCGATGACGGTCCCGAATACGCAAAAAGTCGAGTCCAAGAAACCTAAAATAGGAGACAAGCAAACACCGAATGAGTATATAACTCAGTAAGTCATAAGCATTACACTACCATCCATTAATAAAATTTTCACAAGAGGAAACAACGAAATGAGGCTAAGTACTCCATCCATACCGAACTATGCCATAGTTTCTTAGACCTTATGATTCAATCTCATTCCAAGTCCTACATTGACATTTCATACGCTATTCAATAGAATAATTGAGGCATTTCCATACATCATTTTATTTTCGTTACAATCATACAACTAAGAGAACTTTCACCTATTCCACGATGAACCTTATGTACGTGACTTCAATTATAATCATCACATAGGTTCAAAACTTACCACGCTCAACTCCAAATATAAACATAGCACCTATTAGCCATGAACTCAAGGTACTTACCCTTTCCGCTGTCCGAAATCGACTCGGTAAGGTCGCACCCTTAATATAAATAATTGATAGAAAATATATATATATAGTGGGTTCGCACACATAGTGCTTAATAATCAACCACGCACACTTAGTGCCATGTACTTTAAACTCGCACACTTAGTGCCATGCATTTCAAGCCCGAACACTTAGTGCCAATCTCACAACCGTGAACACTTATTGCCCGCACACTTAGTGCCGAAAACCAGCCACTCTATACGCTTCACTTCCTTTTTACATTCGACAATTTCATCTCTACATACATATACATTTGTATACATTTCATCTCATTAACCACAATTGCATAGGTATTACGATCATTTAAATCAATACCAACTATATGCTTAATGACTTACCTTGTGTTGGGTAAAACGATTCTAACTCGGCTACTCGATGTCCTTTCCTTTGCCTTTGCTTGATTCTCCTCCTTTAACTTCTTGAGCTTAATCAACAAATTAACTAGTTTAACCGTCTTGCTAAATATTTATATCAAAATATTAATGATTTCATATCATAGGAGATACATGACTAATTCTTATCTTCCTACCATATGTTTTTGAGCTATTCGACTAATAACCATATGCTATCACCCTACTATCAATAATTCAATCACACATGCATATATATATATATGGTCGAATGTGCAAAGCTTAGACTCAACATCACCTATGCTCTTAATTTGATGGCGAATATGCATACATATATACATGATATCAACTATACTATCATCTTTAATTCACCTAAACACAAAATTTCATCTCATGAACACTTGACCAAATTCTTCCTAATCTAGCATGGCTTCACATATATTTATAACATCCTACGAATCCACATATACCACATTTCTACATAAATTTTCTTTTACTTTTCCACTACTTCCATTCACAACATCAAAAGCACCATACACATGTATCATTACAAAGCTTCACACTTAGCATGCAAATGAAATCAACACAAATCCACCTTAGCCGAAACTTAACTCATCTTCATGCCTCATCACCACAATATCGAACATCAACCAAGAAGACAACACCCATGGCCGAATATCATCTCCATCCCATAGCAAAGATTTAAACCATGGGCTAGGTAGAACTCAAACTAACAACTAAAAACATGCATGAATCTCATGGACAACATCAAACATACCTTAGTCTAGCAAACTACCATAGCTGATTTTCTCAAGCTCTTCCCCCCCTTCTTCTTAGAACATTCGGCCAAGGAAGAAAAATGTGAAAGGATGGACACTTTTTTTTCCTTTGTTTTCATCATATTCCTTTTTTTTCATTATTTTATTCTTTCTAACATAACCACTAACCCAACATGTTTGCAACATGTTTCCACTCATAGCATGGCCGGCCACCATGCTTAAATTTTGGGTAAATTGACATGCAAACCCATCATTTTCACAATATGCATTAATAGACCACTTTACATTTTCCTAGCACATTTCTAAATTTTCTCACACAAGTCCTATTTGATAAAATTCACTTACAATTAACAAAATCCAAACATGAAATTTTCACACATGCATATGTACATATAATGAGCATCAACTATGACGGTTAATTATTTTTATGACTCGGTTTAGTGGTCCCGAAACCACTTTTCGACTAGGGTCAATTTAGGGCTGTCACAATAGTATTGGATTGAATTCAAGGAAAATCAGATTTATGGAGTTGATTTAATAAAAGAAACCGAAGAAAAGGTGAAAGTGATTCGAGATTGTTTGAAAGCTGCTTCAGATAGACAGAAATCTTATGCGGATTTGAAACGAAAGGAAATGGAGTTTCAAGTTGGTGATAAGGTATTTTTGAAAGTGTCTCCATGGAAGAAAGTCCTTAGATTTGGACGAAAGGGCAAGTTAAGTCCCCGTTTTATTGGACCGTATGAAATAATTGAAAAAGTTGGACCGGTAGCATATCGGCTAACGTTACCACCCGAATTAGAGAAGATTCATGATGTGTTTCACGTATCTATGTTACGTCGGTATCGTTTGGATCCTTCACATATAATTTCACCGACAGAAATTGAACTGCGACCGAATATGACTTATGAAGAAGAACCGATTAAGATTTTAGCTCGAGAAGTCAAACTAAGAAATAAAAGTGTTGCACTTGTAAAAGTGTTGTGGCAAAAGCATGGGGTAGAAGAGACTACATGGGAACCTGAAGAAACAATGAGAAACCAATACCCACACCTATTTACCGGTAAGATTTTCGAGGACGAAAATCCTTAAAAGGGGGGAGAGTTGTAATATCCTAAATTAGGGCTTAATCGGAATAGTGGTTTTGTGACCACAAATCCGAGATAGAAATAATTATTTTACAATGATTTTGATGTTTATGATATGATTGCATGATTGTGTGAAAATTTCGTGATGAAATTCTATGCCTAAAGTGCTTAAATTGAAAGTAGGGACTAAATCGAATAAGTTGCAAAACTTGCATTCTAGAAGTTTTTAGTATGAAATTGTTTTGGAATATTAATGAGGAAGTCTTAAATAGAAATTTGACAAATTTTAAGTTCATGGACAAAATTAGGACATGGAAGGAATTTTTGGAAAGTTTAGTAGTAAGGGTATTTTGGTCATTTAGTTATTAAAATGGATTAAAAACAAAATTAAAAGCCAATTTTTGTCCATCTTCTTCATTAGGCCGAAATTTCAAGGGTTCTCCATAGCTAGGGTTAGTTTCAAGCTTCCAAGCTCCATAGTAAGTGATTCCAAGCCCCATTTTTAATGTTCTTTACGTTTTTGGAATCCCGGAAGCTCGATTAAGCTTATTCTAGCAATAATTCAACCTAGGGTTTATATTTGGAAAAATACCCATAGGTGAAATTTGTGTATTTTGATGTTTTATGATAGAATATGGGGTTTTAAATTATGTTAGACAACTTGTGCTACTCGGTTTGTAGTGAAAACGAGTAAAAGGGCTTAATCGACAAAAACACCTAATAGTCACAAGTATATGTTAGAGAGAGAATTTGATGTTGCCATAGAAGGGAAAAGTGATCAGCATGTTATAAAACATAAGAATAAGGAATAAAGTTTAATTCTCGAGCCTAGGGGAAAAAGTGTAATTATGCAAAAGTTTAGGGGCAAAAGTGTAATTTTTTTTAAAGTTTGTATTAAATGTTGTTTTGATAAATGTATGTATTAAATAAGATTAATTTGGTATTATAGATCAAGAAAACGAGATTCAAGTCGTGATCGAGGAAAAGAAAAGATTGTGGACTAAATTGCAAAATCTTTATATTTTGGTACCAAGGTAAGTTCATGTGTAAATAATGTAGCATAAATGTTATTTTTAAGTTATTAATGTTAATTATATGATATGCTGATTTTAATCGTGAAATATTATGCTTTGTGGTTAATGTTGAGTAATATGCAAATTATGTTTACTACTTGATAAATATGAATTGCTACCGAGTATTGCCCGATATTCCATGGAAGACGGCAAATGTGAGATCGAGGGAAAAGCCCGTTTGAACCTTAGGAATAGATTAGGATACAAGTGACATGTCACTAGGATGGTTGAGCATCCGAACTCGTTGAATTGAGTCCGAGTTCACTTATGGCAAATGCACTCAAGTTGTGAGATGTAACTCATTGAAGTTAAGTTGAGTCGAGTTCATTTATGGATGTAACTAGCTCGTTGAGTTGAGTCCGAGTTCATTTAGGGGGGTTACATGATTTCTTGATTACATATGTGGCACTTATGTGCAAATTATCCATGTATCCGAGTTATATTCGATGTGTTCAACGGTGAAATTTCTAGTTTAATAGAAGAGCACTTAAGATATAAGTGACGTTTTGGGTAAGTGTTGTGAAATGGACACTTTGGACGGTATGTTCTTAACCCTCGGGTTGAAAATAGATACAACAACGATAAGGTGGTAAGATGATGAATGATGTTTAAAGATGTGATATATGTTTTGGTGGTACCATGCTAAAGTTGTTTGGTATATTTGTATTGTTATGTTACTTGTTATTTACATATGAACTTACTAAGCATTTATGCTTACTCCTTCCTTTTCATTCCTTTGTAGTTTTGAACAAGCTGGCTCAGAATCGGGACGGTCGAAAGTTCGATCACACTATCCAAAGGACTTTTATCTTGGTAAATGGCTTGTACAACTACTTAAGTATGGCATGTATAGCAATATACCTATTTTGTGTAAATAATTTTATGATATGGCCATGTTTGGTTGAGAAAATGTTTGATATTGATAAGTCATGGTGATGGCTAATTTAGATCATGTTTGATATCATGGAAGTTTAACAGTTATCTAGTTCATAAAATTCATGGAAAGATGAAACTTGCCTTAAAAGCAGAATATTGTCTTTGCAGCAATGACATGAATTTGAAAAATCTCTAAAATAGTATAAATAGAACTAAATGATTAGTAAGTTATGAAATTGAAGCTTAATGAGTCTATTTTCATATGGATTGAACAAAACAGAATATAAATTATATTTTATGAGATATTTAAACTTTTGCGAAACAGGGCGAGTGATTTCGGATCTCTGTTCGACTTTAAAAATTCATAATAAATTTTACTAAAATAATTAGAATTTTTTATTTATATGTACAGATTCCTTATTGAGTCTAGTTTTAATAGAAATAAACCTCATAGTCATTGAAATTTTGTATAGAGATATATCTGATTCGTAATACAGAGGTCGAGCAATGAACCACGAAATAGGGATACTTTAATTAATAAAATGTACTAATTTGCCCAATAAAAAATTCTAGAAAAAAATTAGTAAATAGATATATGAGTCTAGATTCAGGGAAAATTTACGGATCTTGATTTCAAGTTTTGTAACTCGAGATATGAATTTTCTTGTAACTGTGATGCGAGTAGCTAGAAAGCTGTGAATGTAGAAACAAATGATTTGAAGTTCTTAAATTGATAAATTATGTTCGGTAACCCCTCAAGCTCGACTCCAGTGATGGTCTCGGGCGTGGGGGCGTTACATGTTCCTTGATCTATGTTACAATTTCATTCAATTAATACTATTCCATCACTTTAATAAATACATTTATATGATTAAATCCTTCCGTTATTTATTATAAAAGTTATCCCAACATTTTATCACTTGCACAATCTAGTCACCAGCACAAAACATAGAATTTGACCACATTCCATCATTAACAGCAACATTTAACTAAATCATATTTTCATTAAATATCCATAGCTAACCAATAATTTCCATCCAAATAATAATCTAAAACAGTCCCTAAAATATTATGTTTCATAGATTAATACCATGCTATTTTCATAACTCAACATTTTAATCATTGGAAACTAATGCTAATTAAAATCATTTAACCAAAAATGTCTATTTAATTACTAGTATTAGTATCCAACAAATAGCACCAAAAACTTGGTTTCCCTATAATGGAAATCTTCACAAACTTCACTAATTCTTAAAATTCTAACATGGGTAAGTGAGTTCATGATCCATAGATTTCAAAAATGTAAAAAAACAAGTAAAAAGGGTCAAAACCTACCAATTAAATTGAGCTTCAACTACACAACCATTGCTGAAAATGCTTTTCCCTTCACCCACTAGGCATGCTCAATAAAGCTTCATAAACTTATAATTCTATCCTTTGTATATATAACATATATCATACTCTCATACTCTCATAAATGTCCACTATAAAAAACTCACATGATTAAAGGTTTATTTCTTTATTAAGTCCTCTTTATCAAATTCTATCACATATTAAATTCCTACCTTTATTAGTTATTTGATTTAGCCCTCTTAATTTAATTAAACACTTATACTTAAAATTATTAACTATCATTCAATTCCCTCCTTGGGCAACTCCAACAAGAAATATTTAATGAAAATATTTAAAAAACTAATACATGGAAATAGGGTTTCAAAAGTATGTTCCTCGACACCCCTAACTTCTAGGTCGTTACACTTATGGAGGCGCATAGTACCCCTTATTATATGCATCCTGGTAGTGGTAAAATGTATCATGATCTTCAAGAGATTTATTGGTAGCTTGGTTTGAAATGTGATGTTACGGATTTTGTGGCTTGATGTTTTGTTTTTCAAAAGGTTAAGGTAGAGCATTAATTTTCTTTAGGGTTGTTGCAACCGATTGTGATTCCTGAATGGAAGTTGGAAAGGATCACTATGGACTTTGTTTTAGGTTTACCTTTGAATCCGTCGAACAAGGATTTAGTGTGGGTAATAGTTGATTGGTTTTCGTAGGGTGCACATTTCTTAGCGGTGTGTATTAACTATCCTTTGTAGAAGTTGGCAAAATTGTATATTGCTGAAATTGTTCATCTTCATGGGGTTCCAATTTCGATTAATTCTGATAAGGATCCACAGTTTACCTCGAGGTTTTGAAAGAGTTTGCAAGAGGCTTTAGGGATGAAGCTTGCCTTCAGTACGACTTATCACCCTAAATAGATGGTCAATCTGAAAGGGTAATTAAAGTTTCGGAAGACATGTTACGAAGCTGTGTGATTGAGTTCAGTGGTAGTTGGGAGCAAAATTTTCCGTTGGGAGAGTTTACTTACAACAATGATTATTAAGCAGGTATTCGTATGGCACTATTTGAAGCGTTTTATGGAAAGGAATGTATAACTCCTTTGTGTTGAACATAATTGGATAAGAAGCAAGTTGTTGGATCGGTTTAGTTTGTGAGACAAAAGAAAAGGTAATGTTGATTTGTGATCATTTTAAGGTAGCATTTGATAGGCAAAAATCCTATATGGATTTGGAACGTCAGGATATCAAGTTTCAAGTTAGAGATAAGTTGTTCTTGAAGGTTTCACCTTGGAAGAAGGTATTGAGATTTGGTAGGAAGGGTAAATTAAGTCCAAGGTACATTGGACCCTATGAAATTTGTGAGGGTATTGGATCGGTAGCTTATCGACTCAATTTTCCACCAGAACTTGAGTGAATTCATGATGATTTCAATGTGCCTATGTTACAGAAGTGTTGTTCAGATCTGTCGCATATTGTTCCAGTGGAGGAGATTGAGGTTCAAACCGATCTAACTTATCAAGAGGAACTAGTTGAGGTTTTATATCGTAAAGAGAAGGTTTTGCAAAATAAGAGAGTTCCGTTGGTTAAGGTTTTGTGGCACAACCACAAGACTAAAGAGGCTACTTCGAAGCTGATGAGGCGATGAGACAACAATATCTGCATCATTTAGTTGAGGTAAATTTTGAATACAAAATTCTTTTTGGAGGGGGAGAACTATAATACCTAAAATAGGGTCTTAGAGTTTTAAGGATATTTTACGGATTTTAGCTTTAAACTGTTTGAAATTTTGTGATATGGTACACCATAGATGTTTTTGACAATGGCTTTTAGAAAATTAAATCAATTTTTGACAAAGATATTGAAAAAATTTTTAATTTTGGAATAAGGACTGATTTGTAAAAGGGTCAAAGTTTTGTGTATTTATGTACTAGTTTTACCAATTTTAAAAACCAACCTAAAAATCCCCACCTATAGCTTAGTTTTTGGGATAGCTTTTCCTCAATACATTGTTTATCGTCCTTTGTTCTCCCTTTCTCTCACAATCAATTTTTTATTTCTAAAATATAATATTTTGCTTTCCATCAACATTTAGGCCTTAAACCTCCATACAATTCTAAGAAAACACCCCAAAATCTCATTGACATCATCATCTTCCTCACTTGTGGGTTATTTCGGGTTTTCGACAAAACCTCTGTTTTTCTTCCACTGAAGGTAACATTTATTTCCATATTAGTTTTTAGTGTTATTGAATCCTTAAAACTGTGTTTTTAACCATTAATTCGTGAATTTTGAATAAAAGCCAAAAATTGGGTCATTAATGGCAAATTTTGAGGTTTTCAGTAAAAACATGATTTTAAAGTGCTTTTCAATTAGTTTTGATGCAATTAGAAGGTTTCTAAAGTTACTTTGATGTTTCGTCAAATAATTCTTGAGTTTTAATGATTTTTCATTAAATAGCCATAACTTGTCAAAAAATGTCGATACTATGAGTTGAGAGATTTTGTGTAGTTTAAAGGTTGGGAGTTAGTCATAGATGAGTATGTAGATGAATGAAATTCTTTTCATGCAAAAAAAATTAAGTGTAGACTGAGATATTCGAATTCCCAGTTTTCTATGTTGAAGGCTTTGGTTACAAGAGAACTTAGCTTAGGCTTATGATTTTGACTGTTTGTGGTAAGTCATTGGGTAATTGCTGGTTGTGTGTTTGTGTGGTCTGTCTCGTTGAAGCATCGGAGTCGATAGGACCTTCAATGAGTAGATACAAGGGTAAGGAAAAGCTTGTTTGAGCTGTTGAATTCTTAGCAAAAGTACTTTTGGTAAGTGTTTTGGAATTGCTGTTCATAGACGATTCATTATGTTAATTGGGAGTTTAGAGGTAGGCTAAACCCCTACTTTGAGTTCTGAGTGTAAGTGTTATCGCACCTATGTTTAGTATATAATAAATATGCTATGTGGTTGTGATAATGAGAACTAAAATGTGATGCTTTGACATGTTGTATATTGTGATGACATTGTGAAACTGAATATGTGGGCATGCTATTCATGCCATGTGACGCTGAATATATTGAGCTAGTGATATGAATATGCAGTGAAAATGTGGTAAAAATTGGTAAGTAAACATGTGATAATATTGTGGATATTTTAGCCAGATAAAGGAATGTGAGCTAAGCTCCATTCAACAGGACATGTTTAGTGTGTTGGAGAGTGTTAGCTTTATGCTTCACTTTTTAGGATATGTTCAACTCTATGAGTCATTTGGTGTGCTGGATATCCATGTATTCAATGTGTGGTGATAAAGCCCACCTTTACGTTCCATAGCTCAAGTGCCAAATTATCATAAATTATGACTAATATGTAGTGTGATATATGCTTAAATGTTTATGTGACTATTATGTAAATGAACCCATGAATGATGTTTGAAAGAATGTTATATGACACTAAGTTAGAAATATTGTAATGTTCTATATGACTATTTTGTTAATGCATAATGACTTGTTTGCGTTGTGGTTGTTCTGAGCATTCACTGAGCTTGTGAGGCTCACCCACTGTCGCATGTGAGTATGCTAAGCGAACTGTGCAAGTGTACACATCAGATCAAGTAATAAAGTGATAAGTTAGATTGTCTGTACAAGGATCAGTTAGGTATAAATTGGTCAAGTTATTATAAAGGAGTGTGTTTAATGTTATGGAAAAAAAAGCACGTAGAGGTAGTTAAGGAATACTGATGTGTGTAATATGTGAATTTTAACAAATAAATAAAAATGCTATGGCAAGACAAAAGTAAGTATGCAAAGGCAATTATGAGAATGATTATGTGAATAATATACAAACAAGGAACAACTAAGGATATGAAAATAGAGATGCTATAGCAAAGGTTAAAAGATCTACGATGTTGAATCGTAAGGTTGGGATTACCAAGAACCTACCCTTATTAACTAATAATGCCTCAGCAAGTTCAGTCTTATTCTATTGCCCGGAATAGTTCTTCAATGGTTTGCATCTTTCGAGAGTTAGGCTTTGAGTTACCTAACCTAAGGCACTATATGACTATAGGCTTTGAGTTTGGTTCCTATTATTGTTATTCTCTTTTACGTATAGAACGATGCTCTATGTCTAGAGTCTAAAATGAATATTCTTTCGAGTATTCACTCATATCATTCAATTTCGATCTAACTAACTTAAGCTTGTCAGAATTAGATTAATTTTATAAACATGTTGCATATTCACCTATTCTAGAGATTACATGCATGCTATTCATAAATACCATTGAATGAAACAGTAAATTAAAACTAATCTAAGTCGTGGCCAATAATGGATATAAAAGTTTTATCAAGTAATCTTAACCTTATGAGATTTAGCTCATGGGTAGGTGAATAATATCCAGATTCAAAATAGTAATAAACATCATTTTCTTAAATTAGATTACGGAAAAAAAATAAAGACTTAATGGTAGAACTCAGGAAGATTGTTGTCACCTATCGAGCCCAAAACTTTAGCTACGAAATGTCTTCCGGTGACCAGGAGGAACTGCCTTCGTTTTGCCCATTGCGTCTCCGTCCTTGTCACAACCGTTACCCTCTATTTACGTTTAAGAGATTTATCCTTCCAAAAATGCTAACTGTCTACCCCTTTTTAGTTTGTACTTTTGGGTTTTATATCTCCTCCTTTAGGTGTAACGCCCTGAATTTAGGCCTAAAAGTATTGGGCATTGAGTATGGGTCCGTAAGAAGGTTGTATATAAACATTTAATTGTACAAGGAAATGACACAATTAAATGTCTGCTTTAGTGGTTAATGGCCCTAAAAAGTGTTGGAGAAATATTGGGTTCAAACCTGGGCTTTAGCAAAAATTTTGGTTTTAAGTGAATAAAACCCTGGGTGCTTGGATGAAGGCCTTTTAAATTATTGTGGTAGAAAAATGACACAAGGAAGCATGTTGTCTAGTAGTTGTGGCATCATTAAGGTTGCAAGGGAGCCTGGGTTCAAGTCTTGGCTCTTTTAATTTATTTTGGTTTTTCTTTTAAAGGAACCTAGACTTTGGCCTATAGACCTTATAATTAATTGAGCCTAAAATGGTGACACAAAGAGCCTTGTGGTGTAGTGGCAAGGTGGCGTGTTGTGTAACTGTGAGGTCTAAGGTTCAAGTCTTGGGATGCGTAATGGGGTATTTATTTTACTATTTGAGCTATGTAGGAGGAGGAGTTGGACTGGAACTCTGTGGTTGAAATGGTCATATAAAAATAAGGAATTTTCCTAATGGAAAAATACCCATAGGTGAAATGTGTTTATTTTGATGTTTTATGGTAGAATATGAAGGCTGAAATTATGTTAAACAACTTTTGCTAAGCAGTTTTAAGCAAAAATGAGTAAAACGGCTTAATCGATAAAAGTTGTTATTGTTCATAACTATGTGTTAGAGTGAGAATTTGATGTTGTCATAGAAGGGAAAAATGATCAGCATGTCATAAAACATAAGAATAAGGGATGAAGTTTAATTCCTGAGCTTAGAGGCAAAGTGTAAATATGCAAACGTTTAGGGGAAAAATTATAATTTTGCCAAAGTTTGAGTTAAGGACTGTTTTGAATAGTACATTAATTAAATAAGTAAAATATGATGTTTTAGATCTAGAAAAATGAGATTTAAATTTAGAATGGGAGAAAAATAAAAAATCGGGAAAGTTGGTAAAATGGCTGTTTTAGTATCGAGGTAAGTTCATATATATAATAAGCATTAATTCATGCATGTTTCAATGTAAAATTGATATATTTACTATGATTGCCGAGGTGTTGAAAGTAAGTATAATTATGATGATTTAAATGTTCAAGATTAATTCGACATGGAAAGGAGAAAGTATGTAAGTTTGTATGAAATAATACATTATCTTTATTATGTTTTGTATTTCAGCATATTTTATGTAATTGTAGCTGATTTTGAATCATAATTGACTATTGGAAGTATGGAATCAAGTATTAGAAAGAGAGAATCCGATTGAACCTTGTAAAGATTGGATGATACAGATGATATGTAGCTAGGTCACATGTATGGTGCTGAGTGCACATCATGTGTACAAGCGAGCTACGAGACATTATGATGTAGCTAGGTCACATGGGTGGTACTATGTGTACACCATGTAGACAAGAGAGCTACGGGATATATGTAGCTAGGTCGCATGCGTGGTTCCAGTTGAAGGACACCATGTAGACAAGAGAGCTACGAGATAAACTGGCTAGGTCACATGGGTGGTACTAAGTGTTCACCATGTGTACAAGAGAGCCAAAATTATGTGTACAATCGAGCTAGGTCACATGAGTTGTGCTAAGTGAAGGCCACTATGTGTACAAGAGAGCTTCGATTTTAAAGGTGGGCTGTGTGCGATACCATCACGTATCTGTTATTATTCCGAAGCGTTCAACTAGAAATTTGATTAAATGAAATTGTGTATGACTTTGTGATGATAAGTGTAAATATATACGTGTGTAACTTATAAGCAATATGCTCGATATGTGATTGGAAATTGGAAAGATTGTTATGGGAAAGTGATGAATACAATTGAAGTGTGAAAGATCAAAATTGACAGTAAAACTGTTATGGATAGTTGCAGTAATGTGAATCTAAAAATTTACCAAAAATAGTATAAATTGAATCAGAGACTGAATGAGATATCAAATTAGAGCTTAATGAGTCTATTTTCATATAACGAAAATAGAGCAAGCAAAGGAATTCTATATTATGAGGTATTTAAGTTTTTGAGAGACTAGTTCAGAATGACTATGTGATCCCCTGTTCTGACTTGGAAAAATCATTAAAAATTGTAAAAACATAATTATGGGATATAATTTATATTCTAGAAATCCTTAATGAGTCTAGTTTCAAATGAAATAAATATAACATATTTTGAGTTTTGTACAATGAGAAAATTGATTCGTAGTGAAGAGTGGTCAGAACAGTTGAGCAGTGAAATAGGGGTAACTTTAATGATTAAACTGTACTAATTGGCTAGACTACAAATTTTGAAAATTTTATGGTAAGAATATATGTGAATCTAGTTTCAATTAAAATTAACGGTTTGTAATTTGGAGTTCTGTAGCTCCATAAATAAATAATTTAGTTTCTGGTACTCTGCTAGACAGCTTATTTTGAACCTGTTTATGATTGTAATAGTGAAAGTATGTGTGTTTATGATGGTAATATTCCGGGAACATATTGTGACTTTGTTTAAAGTATGATAATGTATTGTTTATTAATATTTACATACTTACTTACTAAGCTATAATGCTTACTCCCTTCCTTTCCTTTTTCCTATAGTGTAGCAGATGTTAGCTCGAGTTGGAGGTCGCCGAAGGTTAAATCACACTATCAAACTAGTGATCGATATATAAATGTTTTAAAGTATTTAAGTCTTTGGCATGTATGGAGACTCGTTGAATTGTTATTAAGTTTCTAGGAATTGGCTTAAAATACTGACCTATGTTATTTTAAGGTCTCTATTGTATAAAGTCATTTAATATAGATAGTCTTGATTATGTTATTAATTAAATGATGCAATTTATGAATGTGCATGCTTGCCTATGTGTGTGGTTGAATTAAAGCATGATATGGGCCTTGAAAGCTCTTTTTAAGGGACAGCTTGAATTTGTTTGAAAAAGTTTTAAATTAGAGTGAAATTATGAATCGGTTTTTATACAATGATTAGTGATTAAGTTCGGTAATGCCTCGTACCCTGTTCCAGCGTCGAGCACGGGTAAGGGGTGTTACATATTTAGTTTGCTGCTTGAGATGTGTAGGAGGTGGAGTTGGACTAGAACTCTATGGTTGAAGTGGTCATATAAAAATAAGGAATTTTCCTAATGGTTGAAAGTAATTCCACATCGGGAAGCTAACATGAGCATTGGTGAGAAGCTGGCTTTAAATTGAGCGAAAAGGAAAGTGATTAAGACTCAATGCAAGATTTGCCAAAGTTGGTGATCGAGGATTTCAGCGCGTTCTCATAAACAGGTGTGTATTGACGCGCTTCTTTGTTGGAAGTCGGCAAAAGCTGAAATGTTGAAACCTCGGCATTCGGGGCCTCACGAGCATGCAAACACATGAGGGGCCAACCGTGCCCACAAACCATGGGCGATAGACTATAGAGGCCGCCACGAGCGTTCTCGTGTGCTGAGGCTGTTCTGGGCCTCGATGGGCCCGCTTATGTAAACTTCACTGTTAAGTGGGATGTAGATAGACTTGTCATGTCGCGCATACGACTTCGGAAGTTCTGGGCCACGTTGGGCCTAAATGTGCCGTGTGGGCCCAATGGGCTCATGGGCCCACACGGATAAATTTGTAATTTGTGATAATTATTGGACTGGGTTATGTAGGTCACATAGCCATATCTAAGTTTGGGCTAAATGGGCCACACGAGGGTGTGGGCCCACTTGGGCAGAGTAATGGGCCTTAGGCCCATTTGCATCATTATGACTGTTTAAGTTACTTAAGCCGTTCGAGCCAACGGTGGACCTTCTGTTGGGTGATTAAGACCCCGATTTTTAAAATTACCATAATGCCCCTATAGGGTAAAAATGACCATAATACCTCTGTATGGTAGAATGACAATTATGCCCTTATGTTTCGTATAACTAATGTGCCTATGATTTGCATATATGATTGTGCTGAGTATGATTTTGCATGCATGTAATATTTATGACATGACATATTGCATGGGGTTGGGTTGTTATGGACGGAGGAAGTGTACGGCTTGTAGCCGTCCTGCATAAGGCTTAGCCTTTCTGTGATACTTATGGCTTATAGCCGTTCTGTTATGTCAATGGCAGTGTTGCTATGATATTTATGGTATTTAGCTGTCCTGTCTACGGTGTTGAGCCGTCCTGTTGACTTAGTGCCACAACCGGTGCTAAGCTTGGTGAGTTGGCTGTGTGGGTCAATTGTATCCCCACATGGTGAGTTGGTTGGTACAGGTGGTGTGTTGGTTGGACTGGGTTGGGAATCTGTCTGCATATCTACATCTTATACTGATTATGTATTGGGCTTAGGCCACTTGATTCTGTTAATGGGCTAGGGCCAACTATTACTGATTCGGAGAATGGGCTAGGCCCAATTGATTCTGATGAGGGCTGAGACCCAAGTGAAATTGTACTGGGCTTTGGCCCACATTCATTGTTTTGTTACTGTAATGGGCTCCAAGCTAGACCGATTCTAAATTTTGTCTGTTTACTAACATTTTCAGTTTAGGAGGGGATTACACACTGAGTTTTCATAAACTCACCCCATTTATTAACTGTGCAGGTAATCCCCAGCATTAGGAGGATCAATACTGCGAGGGACTCGGAGGTGGCCATACAACTGCTATTGTTTTTGATTTTCTTTTAAGTTATCTATTTACAAGTACTTATCTTTAATCTAGGTTGTAACAAGGCTCTTTTAATTTTAGGTTCTAAATTTGGAATTTTAGACATTGTTTTATAGTTGCTGGAGTAGAGCAAGGTTCTCTATTCCAAAACAATAACTATTTTTAAAATATCACATTTTCGCAAAACTTTAAACTAAGCTTCAGCAGCAAATAAAGTTTTAGAGGTAATAATATTTTACAAGAGAATGACTTTTAATAAACCAACGGAAATTGAGGTTTTCACAAGTGGTTTTAAATAGTAAGAAGTGTTTTCAATGAGAACATGGTTTTCGAAAAGCACTTCAATATGACATGCCAGATTTTGACCATAGCGTCTAGGTCGGGTTTGGGGTGTTACATTTAATGTTATCAGATCCAAGTTGCAAAACTCGGCTGTGGAATGGGTTTTAAAATTGGATTTCTGAAAGAATTGTTTCAAAAAGGTTTGAAAGGATTTGAAGTATTTGAAATGTTTTTCTGAATATTTTCCTGAAAGTATGGTTACCAAGTGTTCGACGCTGAATTCGTAAATTTTTTGTTAGACTGTACTTAAAAGTTAGATTTTGTATTTATTTAGTGTATATTCTGGAAATCAGATTTTTTTTTAAGTTAGCAACAGTACTGTGATGGATTCCGAAGGCAAGCAAGGTCGCGAGGAGTTGCCTGTCTCCCCGGAACATGAGATGGTTCAGGAAACTGTAGTCCAGATAAGTCCGTCAACTTCGGCTAAAAATAACCTGGAGCTTGGTACGGAGGCACTGACCCAGTTGGTAAGAGAAGTGTTGGAAGAAGTGTTCGATGCAAGAGTTAGGTGTATAGTGAAACACTTCAGGCTAGGCGCTTGGAGTGCAACAGGAGGAGGGATCACAGTCCTCTGAAGCAGGAATCTTGTTCTGTGAAATGCATTAAGACGCGTCTGAACTTTTTGGCTTGTGAGCGTTAGAAAAGGCGCCATCCGAGTGAATGCTGGAGGAAGTCAGGAGCGTGTTTCAGATGTGGGTCTAAGGAGCATCGGGTTCAAGATTGCACAGTTCCTTTTAAGTCAGGTGTGTTTTGTTTGGATGTGATGTTTGAATATAGAAATGGTATGCATGTGTGGTAAATATCTGTTTGCTTCTGTGGTTTGATGTTTGGTTGGGTGTGAGAGGTTTTGAGATTAAGTTAAAAGCGTATTAGAGTAGTTTGGAAATAGATTGCGCAGAGAGAGCGTAGTGGTGTAGATTGAGCTAAGCTCTTGTTTAGATAGTGTGGCTCGTAGAATTGCAACTTGACTTTGATACCACTAAATGTAACACTCGAAATTTGGCGTGTCACATTGAAGTGTTTTTCGAAAACCATGTTGTCATTGAAAACTCTTCTTACTATTTAAAACCTCTGGCCATTTTAAAACTTGTGAAAACCTCAGTTTCTGTTGGGTTATTAAAAGTCATTCTTTTGTAAAACATTATTACCTTTAAAACTTTATTTTCTGTGAAAGCTTAGTTTAAAGTTTTGTGGAAACGTGATATTTTGAAAAACAATTATTGTTTTCGAAAAGAAAACCTTATTCTGCTCCAGCAGTTATAAAACAATATATAAAATTACAAATTTAGAATCAGAAATTAAAAGAGGCCTTGTTACAACCCAGATCAAAGATAAGTACTTATAAATAGACAACTTAAAAGAAAATCGGAAACAATAGCAGTTGTGTGGCCACCTCCGAGTCCCTCATAGCACCGATCCTCCTAATGTTGGGGATTACCTGCACAGTTAATAAACGAGGTGAGTTTATGAAAACTAAGTGTGTAATCCGCTCCTAAAATAGTTAGTAAATAGATAAAATTCAGAATCAATCTGGCTCGGAGCCCATTATAGTAACAGAACAATGAGTGTGGGCCAAATCCCAGTACAATTTCACTTGGGTCTCAGTCCTCATCAGAATCAATTGGGCCTAGCCTATTCTTAGAATCAGTAACAGTTGGGCCTAACCCATTAACAGAATCAGGTGGGCCTAAGCCCAGTACAGAATCAGTATCAGATACAGATATGTAGACAAATTCCCAACCCAGTCCAACCAACACACCACCCGTACCAACCAACTCACCATGTGGGGATACAATCAACCCACCCAGCCAACTCACCAAGCTTAGCACTGGTTGCAGCACTAAGTCAATAGGAAGGCTCAACATCATATTTAGGATGGTTAAATGTCGTAGATAGGACGACTAAAGGCCCGTAAATATCGCAGCAACGCTGCCAGTTAACAGAACGACTATAAGCCATAAGTATCACAAAAGGCTAAGCCTTATACAAGAAGGCTACAGGCCATACACTTCCTCCGTCCATAACAACCCAACCCCTGTAATATGTCATGTCATAAATATTATGTGCATGGAAAGTCATACTCAGCACAATCATATATGTAAATCATAGGCACATTAGTCATACGAAACATAAGGGCATAATTGTCATTCTACCATACAGGGGTATTATGGTCATTTTTACCCTATAGGGGCATTATGGTAATTTTACAAATTGGGGTCTTAACGACCCAACAGAAGGTCCACTGTTGCCTCAAGCAACTTAAGTAACCTAAACAGTCATAACGATGCAAATAGGCCTAAGGCCCATTACTCGACCCAAGTGGGCCCACACCCTCCTGTGGCCCATTTAGCCCAAATTTAGATACGGCTATGTGACCTACATAACCCAATCCAATAATTATCACAAATTGCAAATTTAATCCGTGTGGGGCCCATGAGCCCATTGGGCCCACACGACCCATCTAGGCCTAACGTGGCCCAGAACTACCTAAGTCGTGTGCTCGACATGCAAGTCTATCTACATCCCACTTAACAGTGAAGTTTACACAAGTGGGCCCAGGGGCCCATCGGACCCTCGAGGCCAAGAACAACCCTAGCACACGAGAAAACTCGTGGAGGCTTCTACAGTCTATTGCTCATGATTTGTGGGCTCGGTTCATCCCTCGTGCGTTCGCACGCTCGTGAGGCCCCGAATGCCGAGGTTTCAACTTTTTAGATTTTGCCGAATTCCAAAAAAAGAAGGATATGAATACACACCTGTTTATGAGAATGCGCCGAAGTCCACGATCACCAACTTTGGCACATCCTGGATTGAGTCTTAATCACTGTCCCTCTCACCAACTCATCTGGATCGCTCTATTTAAAGCCGGCTTGTCACCAAAGCTCATGTTAGCTTCCTGATGTGGAATTACTTTCAACCATTAGGAAAATTCCTTATTTTTATATGACCATTTCAACCACAGAGTTCCAGTCCAACTCCTCCTCCTACATAGCTCAAACAGTAAAATAAATACCCCATTACGCATCCCAAGACTTGAACCTTAGACCTCACAGTTACACAACACGTCACCTTGCCACTACACCACAAGGCTCTTTGTGTCACCATTTTAGGCTCAATTAATTATAAGGTCTATAGGCCAAAGTCCAGGTTCCTTTAAAAGAAAAACCAAAATAAATTAAAAAGCCAAGACTTGAACCCAGGCTCCCTTGCAACCTTAATGACGCCACAACCACTAGACCACATGCTTCCTTATGTCATTTTTCTACCACAATAATTTAAAAGGCCTTCATCCAAGCGCCTAGGGGTTTATTCTCTTAAAGCCAAAATTTTTGCTAAAGCCCAGGTTTGAACCCAAGATTTCTCCAACACTTCTTAGGGCCATTAACAACTAAAGAAGACATTTAATTGTGTCATTTCCTTATACAGTTAAATGCTTACATACAACCTCCTTACGAACCCATACTAAAGGCCCAATACTTCTAGGCCCAAATTCAGGGCGTTACATTAGGGTAGACCCATCATCTTATGATCCCATGATCTTTTCCTTTTTTTAGGTTAGTTACACGTACAGCAGGGCTGATAAAGATTAAGTGTTGATTGGGTCTTCTCTTGGCATTGCCACGACAATCGTGTTAGCAAATTGTCCAACCTGTTGCCACGAAAAACCTTCAATCCTTTACTTCTTTTCCTCATTTTACACTTGCCACTTAATAAATAAATCCTTCTCGTAAACAATTAGAAGTAACATGTAATAACATTTAAGTACAGTCCAAGCCTTTTAGTGCAATTTCCTAAAAACACTAATGGAAAATCCTAAAATGCAACTAAACTTACCTTAGTCTAGGAAATTAATCAAGTCTAAAGGCATAAAATATAACTCTTTTCAAGAGTTATCGCACCCCCAAACCTAAGTTATTACTTTTCCTCAAGCAAGATATGCATGAATGCATATACGCTAGACTTTGCCATTACACATAACCACCTTGTACTGCCAGTCTACTGAAAGAACAATATATACATTAGTTCTCAGTAATTTTTTATCTCCAAAAAATCATTCAAGTGTCAGAGGTTCACTCAACAAAGGTAGTGTAGAAAATATTATCCTAAAAAAATTTCCTAAGTGCTCATGTGTGCTTTCTTGCCATAACAAGCATCACCTAATTCACTTAGTTAATTTGTTACCTAAACTCAAGTTGCTCTAAGCCTACTCAAAATGTATATATATTATTCATATATGTATTTTTTTTCATATTAATGTAGGGGATTTAGCATGTCACAAAATTCTTTGACTCAATAATCATAATGGAGTAAACACTGAACTACTGAGTACTCAATCATGTTAGAATTTAAAAAATCACTTTTGAAGCTAAGGCTTTTAACTTAGAAGAAGGATGGAGCAAAAAACTACCTCCTTAGCTACTCAACCTGTTACTACAGTTGAGTGCCCCTTATTTTCTTTTCTTTTTTATTCCACAATTTTACTT
Source organism: Gossypium herbaceum (assembly GCA_025502765.1). Classification (NCBI taxonomy): domain Eukaryota; kingdom Viridiplantae; phylum Streptophyta; class Magnoliopsida; order Malvales; family Malvaceae; genus Gossypium; species Gossypium herbaceum. The sequence continues at coordinate 57,331,548 of CP106689.1, forward strand.
GAACTCACCTTTTTGGTCAACAACATGTTAAAGCAAACAATGTGGTGCTGACTTACTTGGCAATTCTAAGCATTGGAGTGCCTAAGTTCATTAAAAGACACTCGCTATAGTCCAAAACTAATTGAGGTTAGGACATCTCATGTTTAGTAGTTAATTTTCAAGCAACTCTTCTAAGCTAAATTCACCTAATCCACTGTCACATGTTCTAGGTTTATTGAAGAATTCAAGCTCATCATCGAACATCATAAGTAAATTTTGTACTTATCATATGAAAAAATAATTGTGACAATTATGTGTGCCACGGCACAATGAATGACAACTGAACCAAAAATAAAACATGCTCTAGTAACTATTTAATGCAATATTAAATGCTTAGCACACCCGTAAACCTAAGGATACATTGTCCTCAATGCATGTATAGATATACAACAGAAAATGTGATGGCAAAATAAATGAAATGCATCATGTATGAAAGAGAAAATAACTTCCCTAGCTTGGACCGGAGTGTAGTTACTCCATTCTATCCTATGAGTGGATTTACGTGTACTATGTTTATAGTGCATATTCCTTTTGAATGATTGGAGTGGCACGTCCTCTTGTTCATCATCGGATTTGGTGATTTCATTAATAATCTGGTTGATCTCATGATCCTATTTAGTCATAGGTTTAGTAATGGCCGTGTGAAGGACACGGACGTGTTCTAGGCCATGTGAAAACCCCTGTAGGTGTGCATTTAGAATTAATTCCATATGGGTGAAGAACATAGGCGTGTCACTGTCTTGTTTACGCCATGTGAGACACACGGGCCATTAGCACGACCATGTTGGAATGTTCACACGGGCGTGTTGCCCCTCTCACACGGGCGTGTGCCCCTGTGTCAAGTGACATTTTTCTATAGTTGTAAAAAGGTCCTGGATTGGTCCCGAATGATTTCCAATGTGTGTTTTGGGCCTTGTAAGCACATGTTAAGAATATATTGATAAGTTTAAGAAAGTTTTAAATTTTCCAAGTAATAAAGACTCGGAATTGGTCGTAAGTATAAGTTCAAATTAGGTAACGCCTCGTATTCTGCCCCAGCTTAGGATACGGGTATGGGGTGTTATATTAGTAGTATCAGAACATGGTTTAGTCAGTTCTAAGACTAACCTAGCATGAGTACGAGTCTAGCTATATATGTCATAACTGTATACTGGTAGTGTGACGATTTCTGACGATTCTAAATTATGTTTTTATATATAGTAAATGGATCCTGATAGAGCCACGACAGATGATATGGAGAGTAATGCACCGGCTCCCGCTGAAGGGACCGCACCAGTTGAGAGTGAGCCCATGACTATGGGCCCTGGCAGAGGGGTTAGAAAAGCCTACCTCTGAATGATGGATGCTTGGTACATAGAGTTCGTTCGTGCGAACTCGAACACTCCACCTCCCTCACCTCTTCCGATTCTTCAGTATGCCTTAGTAGCTCCACAACGTACGGGCATAATTAGGAGAGAGAAGCCTGCGGTAGATAAGATCCGAAAACAAGGGGCTGTGGAATTTTGGGCTAGTATAGATGATGAACCAAAAAGAGCAGAGTTTTAGTTGGAAAACACCATTAGGGTATTCAGTGAACTATCGTGCACACCTGAAGACTGTGTGAAGTGTGCAGTGTCACTCCTACGAGATTTGGCGTATCAGTGGTGGAATACTCTCGTGTCCATTGTACCGAGGGAGAGAATCATTTGGGAATTCTTCCAGGAAGAATTTCAGAAAAAGTATATTAGCCAAAGATTCATAGATCAAAAGAGGAAGGAATTCCTAGAGCTAAAGCAAAGTCGAATGGCGGTGACGAAATATGAGTGTTAATTTGTAAGGATCAGTAAATATGAGAGGGAGTGCGTGTCTACAGAAGCCACTATGTGTAAGAGGTTTAAGGATGGTCTTAATGAAGATATCCGAGTATTTGTTGGCATCCTAGAATTGAGAGAATTTGTAGTACTCGTTGAGAGAGCATGCAAGGCAGAGGAGCTGATAAAAGAGAGAAGGAAAGCGGCTATTGAGTCGCGAGATTCCAAGAAGAGGCAAATGGAGAAATCACATCAGTCCTCATCTAAAAGATCGAAGGAATTGATTACCCGATCGAATGCGTCGTTGGGGTTTTTGAATAGAAATAAGAATCAGCAGAATGCAACTTCTAGAGCTCAGACCGTTTCTATCGCGAGTGTCGGTAGTGCTCGACTAAATAGGCCAGAGTGTTCGCAATGTGGCATACACCATTTCGGCAAGTTCGAGGTAAAGAAAGAGGGTGTTTTAAACGTGGGTCACTAGATCACTTCATCCAAGACTGCCCCGAAATGGAAGAGGGAGAGAAAAAGCAAGAAGCGAAGGCAAGTAGTGCCCCATTGAGGGGTAGACTGTAAAAGAACCCTGGAAACAGAGCTTCTAGTAGAGGTGTACCCAGAGATGCTGCAGTGAGGTCCGAGGGCAAATCGCCTACAAGGACTTACGCTATTCATGCCCGTGAAGAGGCAGAGCCTCCCGACGTGATTACGGGCACCTTTTTTATCCATGAAACATCTGTTGTTGCTTTAATTGACTCGGGATCGACTCACTCCTATATTTGTATGGAATTGATACCTCGTATGAGCATGCTAGTAGAGTTCACTGAGTATGTAATAAAAGTGTCCAATCCTTTAGGCAGACATGTGCTAGTTGATCAAGTGTGCAGTAATTGTCCTCTGTCTATTAGGGGTCCTTATTTTTCGGCTAACTTGATGTTATTGCCGTTCAATGAATTTGATGTAATCCTTGGAATGGATTTGTTGACTACTCATAGTGTTGTAGTGGACTGTGGGAGAAAAGTGATTGAGTTGAAATGTGAAAACGGGAATGTCCTTTAGGTTGGACCAAATGAATTGAATAAAACGTCTGTGGTGATACCGTCTATGTCGGTTGAGAAATGTTTGAGGAAAGGATATGAGGCATATGTTGCTTTTGTGTTGAATACTCAAGTGTCTAAGTTGAAGATTGAATCGGTACCAGTGGTTTGTGAGTTTATAGATGTGTTCCCGAAAGAGTTACCCGGATTACCTCCAGCTAGGGAAGTTAAATTCGGTATCAAGTTGGTCCCTGGTACGGCACCTATCTCAGTCGCTCCTTATAGAATGGCCCCAACAGAGTTGAAAGAGTTGAAAGTACAACTACAAGAGTTAATGGATAAAGGTTTTATGGGACCTAGTTATTCACCGTGAGGCGCACCAGTGTTTTTTGTGAAAAAGAAAGATGGGTCGATGAGGTTATGTATCAACTACAGACAGCTTAATAAGGTAACTGTGAAGAACAAGTATCCTTTGCCAAGGATTGATGATTTATTCAATCAGTTGAAGGGAGCCACGGTGTTCCCCAAGATAGACTTGAGGTCTGGTGATTATCAGTGGAGTGTTCAAGAGCAAGATGTACTGAAGACTGCTTTTTGGACAAGATACGGGCATTGTGAGTTCCTCTTCATGCCCTTTGGTTTGACTAATGCCCCGGTGATGTTTATGGATTTGATGAACTGCGTTTTTTGACCGTATCTGGATAAGTTTTTAGTCATTTTTCTTGATGACATATTAATTTACTCGCGTGATGAGGGAGAACACGCGGAGCATTTGAGATCTGTGTTACAGACCTTGAGAGACAAGAAATTGTACGCCAAGTTTAGTAAGAGTGAATTTTGGCTTAAGGAGGTTAGATTTTTAGGACACATTATGTCGGTGATGGGATTAGAGTTGACCCAAGCAAGATCTCGGCTATTGTTGATTGGAAACTGCCGAAGAATGTCACTGAGGTTTGAAGCTTCTTGGGCTTGGCTGGGTACTATAGAAGGTTTGTTCAAGGGTTTTCTATGATCACAACTCCAATGACGTGGCTATTACAGAAAGATGTCAAGTTCAAATGGACAGAAAAGTGCTAACAAAGTTTCGAGAAGTTAAAGGCTTTGTTGACCGAAGCACCAGTGTTAGTGCAACCGGATTCGGGCAAAGAATTTGTGATATATAGCGACGCCTCCTTGAATGGTTTGGGATATGTGCTCATGCAAGAAGGAAAGGTTATAGCCTATGCCTCAAGACAACTAAAGCCACACGAGAGAAATTACCCAACCCATGACTTGGAACTAGTAGCTATAGTGTTCGCATTAAAGATTTGGAGACACCATTTGTATGGTGAGAAATGCTGAGTATTCACCGATCATAAGAGTCTTAAGTACTTGATGAATCAAAAGGAGTTGAACCTATGGAAAAAATGATGGTTAGAGCTATTAAAGGATTATGAGTTGATTATCGACTACCACCCAAGAAAGGCAAACGTGGTCGCCGATGCATTGAGTAGAAAATCATTATTTGGGTTGAGAGCATTGAATGCCAATTAAGCATTGTTAGATGATGGTTTAGTTCTAGCAGAGTTGAGAGCTAGACCGATGTTTGTACAAGAAATCTGTGAAGCTCAGGATAGTGACAAATATTTGAAGGTTAAGAGAACTCAGTGTAAGTTGGGGATTGAATCAAATTTTTGGATTGACACCAATGGATGTCTAATGTTCAAAGATAGAGTTTGTGTACCCAAAGATAATGAGCTCATTTAGAAGATTATATGAGAAGCACATAGTGGTTGTTTGTCCGTCCACCTGGGTAGTGTGAAAATGTACAGACCTAAAGAAAACTTACTGGTGGTTGAGAATGAAAAGAGACATTTCATAGTTCATTTCCAAGTGTCTAGTGTGTCAGCAAGTGAAGGCTGAACATCAGGTACCTTCGGGTCTACTTCAGCCTATCATGATCCCCTAGTGGAAGTGGGATCGAATTACCATGGATTTTGTGACGGGTTTACCATTAACCCCGAAGAAAAAGGATGTTGTTTGGGTTATTGTGGATAGGCTAACAAAGTCGGCACATTTCATACCAGTGCGTATCAACTACTCCCTTGAAAGATTGGTCGCTTTATACGTATTTGAGATTCTGAGGCTTCATGGAGTGCCGTTATCAATTATTTCAAATCGGGACCTAAGATTTACCTCGAGGTTTTGGAAAACGTTACAAGAGCCACTGGGGACAAAGTTGAGTTTTAACACGACATTTCACCCGCAAACTGACGGTCAGTCGGAAAAAGTGATTCAGATTTTAGAAGATATGTTGCGATGTTGTGTTCTCGAATTTCAAGGTAGTTGGGAAAAGTACTTGCCATTGGTTGAATTTTCTTATAACAACAGTTATCAAGCATGTTTGAAGATGGTGCCTTATGAAACTTTGTATGGGCAAAAGTGTCAAACGCCCTTATATTGGATTGAGCTTAGAGAGGTCAGATTCACGGGGTCGATTTAGTCAAAGAAACTGAAGAAAAAGTTAAAGTGATTAGCGACTGTTTGAAGGCTGCCTCAGATGGGCAGAAATCCTATGCAGATTTGAAATGGAAGGAGATCGAATTTCAAGTCAGTGATAGAGTGTTTTTAAAAGTATCCCTGTGGAGAAAGGTTCTTAAATTTGGTAGAAGAGGCAAGTTAAGTCCTCATTTCATAGGACCTTATGAGGTTATCGAGAGAGTAGGACCGGTTGCCTATCGATTGGCTTTGCCACCAGAATTGGAAAAGATTCACGATGTGTTTCATGTGTCCATGCTACGTCGATATACATTAGACCCTTTGCATGTGATCGTGCCATCAGAGGTTGAGATTCATCCGGACATGACTTATGGCGAAGAGCCTGTCAAGATATTGACTCGCGAAGTCAAATAGTTAAGGAATAAGAGTATAGCACTTGTGAAAGTTTTGTGGCATAGACATGGAGTCGAAGAAGCCACATGGGAACCTGAGGAAACTATGAGAGATCAGTACCCAAACTTATTCGCCGGTAAGATTTTCGAGGACGAAAATCCCTAAAGGGGAGAAATGTAACAGTCCAATTTTGGAGCTAGTCGGAATAGTGGTCTCGGGACCATAAATCTGAAGTCAGAGAAATTATTTTATTATTAATATAGAGTCATAGTGTAACACCCCTAGCCTGTATCCGTCGCCGAATTAGGGTTTTGAGGCATTACCAATCATACTGTTATTCATACAAATATACATTATAAATTGCAATTCGAGATCTAGATCACATATATGCTTATAACTCAATCAAAAATCAAATCTTTAAAAAAACAATTTAACATGCACAACACAGCATAAATAATGTATAACCCAAAATGTATATAAATATACATATGTTAAACATTTTATACATATCTGTAAGATGGAACACATCCATAATTTCATTATTCAATATTAGACTTGTTTTATAAAATTCGTCAGATGCACAAATTTTACTTCAATTAAAACAAATGTCATTACCAACCTCATTATTAATTTAAGCGGCATTATCATATGGACACATGTGAAATTCATTTGTTTTGCATATTAACATAATTTTAAGGCAAACATTAGGATATACATATAAATTAACCCATTTCATTCTTTACCTATTTGGCCCATACAATTCATTTTACACATTCATAAATGTACCAATAACTAACAAAATCTATACAACCATACATATATACACATTAACCAAATATAAGCGCCTATATATATACATACCTAATAAGACATGTAAGAACTCAACTAATAGATTATAACCGGATACTAATACAATACAACCTTTAAAAATTAAACAAAATTTCTCATGCAAATCCAAGTTCCACTAGGCCCGTTTACCAAAATAAATAAATCAAGCATCAAACATAACTTTAGTATAATCCACTAGTAGACATCAAATCTACCTCATGCGTTATAGATGTTTTCAATACATTATACCATTGCCAAACCTATTAAAGATGCCCATATAAATTATATACAACTTACCTAAAATAAGATCATATTTAACATAAAATATAGCCAAATAATCAACCATATTTATCCACAAAGCATATACAATATTTACCAATAATCAAACTCAATGAATATTTAATCAAAGCATATAAAACAGAATAGGAACATATCAAGCAACCATTTTATAGCACACGTGGTACCTAACGCAAAAATTATACATACATGGCTCGTAACTACAAAACCAAAATGAACATAAACCAAACTTAGCATAATCAAGTTTAAAGGAAAAAAGCTTAGACATTTTCGCATGGCTTATATACAAAACCAATATTCAGCATTTTCAAATATGTTCCAACCTATACATGCCATAGTTCCAAAATGCAACTTATAAAATACCGAAAGTAGTCGATAGTGTGATAGGCTTTGCTGACGATCCCCGAGCTTGTAACTTGAATCCAAAATCTATAAAATAGAAACAAATACACACACTGTAAGCTGTTATAGCTTAGTAAGCCATAAGCAAATAAACAATCTAGTGATATAACCAACTCATTTTAAACTAATCCAAATTATGCTAGCATAAATACGTTTAGTCTCAACTTGCCAATTTCACAAATGATATTTTTGGTTTTTACACAAATTTCCCACCTTGGTCGAATGCTCATATAACAAATAAAAGTAATTTACATTTCACTTACAAGGCTAACATATCATTAGAAAATCAAATATACTTATACTCATAACCACAACTCAAGCATCATAATATATCATTATGTACACATTACCTAAATGGTCGAATACACATGGTTACATCTATACACATATTACATATCATTTTGAAGACAATCACAGTATATCTATCAAGATCGATCACACTTTTATAATTATAAACATTCTGTACTTACCTCATAAGTCATTTGTATCAAATATTAAGTACTTACTTACCTTATCACAAGTGATAATAACCTATTCAATACCTGGTCATTTAGCTTATTCAACATGTATGTTCACACCTTATCGTAGCCCAATGAACCATTCAGAATTGGATAGGACACTCGGATAAACACACAAGTTGTACAATGCCAACGTCCCAAACGTGGTCTTACATGTAGTCACATATCGATGCCACTGTCCCAGACAGGGTCTTACTCGTACACACATATCAGAGTCACATATCAGTGCCATGGTCTTACTCATACACATATATCAGAATCCTATTTCATGACATAAGTATCCTAACTATTCCTAAGGTTCATACGGGGCTTTCGGACGTCGTAACTCGGTCGAAACCCATTTGGAGATATAATAGTCAAGCTTAACCATATTCGGCCATAGCTTATATATGTTCACACATTTCGTATCATCATGTAATATTAACATTTAACTACAATTAAACACGTCTATTTGCTTATAAACTTACCTCAGACGATGTAAAACGGAATAGGGCAGCTAGTCGAGGACTTTCGGTTTTCCCCGATCCAAATCTAATTTCTTTAGTTCTTGATCTAAACATATTCAAATTAAGCTCATTCAAACATATTTTCATTCAATTTAATCCAAAAACACATAAATGGGCAAATTACCATTTTACCCCTAACATTTACAATTTTTACAATTTAGTCCCTATTGCACAAAACAAAAAATATGCAAAATTTCTTGATACCCATGTTGGGCCAAATATTACCCATTCTTATACATGTCCATATATTTCATTTATTTCACATTTTAGTCCCTCAAATTATTATTTTTGCAATTTAGTCCTAATTACTCAAAATCAACAAAACTCCAATACAAAACATGTTAATCTAAAACATGTATTCCATATTTCATCATCAAACAACACACATCACAAGCTCTCAACAAAGGCATAACTCAAAATATTCACCAAAATAAAAAATTTAAGCATGGGTTTTGTAGTACTCGAAGCAACGATCTCAAAAACGTAAAAAATATCAAAAACTGAATAAAAACGAACCTTGATTGAGCTTGAGTAAGTGTCGAACCCTAGCTTTCTCTTTTCTTTTCTTCTTATTAGTGTTTTGGTCATGAAAATTATAATATGAACATGGTTTCTTATTATATGTTTTATTATATACTTATTATTACCTATTTTACCATTATAACCATAGTAATAAAATTATAAAATCATATATAACTTACCCATTTCATGTCCACCCTTACTTCAAATTGTCTAATTGCAGTATAAAGGCTTTCATTTAGAAAGCCACTAACAATTCGACCCTTATGCTTTTTACTATCAATTTTTTTAATTTACGCGATTAAGTCCCTTTATTTAATCGGATATCTAAACGAAAAAATTAAATCACGAAAATTTCATAGATATAAATTCACACAAAATAAAAACAAAAAATAATTTCTAAATATTTTTTGACTCGAATTCCTGGTCCCGAAACTAGTATTCCGATTAGAGTCTAAATTGGGATGTTACAACTCCCCCCTTAGGGATTTTTTCCTTGAAAATCTTACCAATGAATAGGTTCGGATAACGTTCTCTCATTGCCTCCTCTGGATCCCACGTTGCTTCATCAACTCCGTGTTTAAGCCACAGTACTTTAACTAATGGAATCTTCTTATTTCGCAACTCCTTAATCTCGTGAAGAATATGAATCGGTTCTTCTTTGTACGTCATATCGAGCTTAATTTCAATCTCAGATGGACTTATTACACGTGAAGGATCAGATCGATATCTACGAAGCATCGAGACATGGAATACATTGTGGATCTTTTCTAACTCAGGTGGCAATATCAGTCTGGAAGCAACCGGCCCAATGTGTTCTACAATCTCAAACAGTCCAATAAGGAAGCAACCGGCCCAATGTGTTCTACAATCTCAAACAGTCCAATAAACCTCGGAATCAATTTGCCTTTACAACCAAATCTGAGTATCTTCTTCCACAGTGAGACTTTCAAGAAGACTTTATCTCCGATCTAAAACTGTATACCTTTATGTTTCAATTCTGCATATGATTTACGACAATCGATCAATGGGAATCTGAACCACTATTGCTTCAGGACTTTCACGGATCACCTTCACTTTACATTTAGGTTTCTCGATCAAATCGACCCCATGTATTTTATTTTCATCGAGCTAGTATGTTCAACTTAGCTCGGTTACAATGTTCGTTTGACTATATCAAAATATACAACTCACGATGTTGGGATCTTGATGATCTCAAGTATGAGGATCATATACATATTAATCACTATGAGTAATGTTGTGACAATTACATAATAATCCAAGAAACATACTCATAGCGAGTCACCCAATATGTTGTTCTCTAACACACATATTCATGCATTGATTTTGACACTCCATATCAATGAAAACTCTTTATCATCAATCAACTACATGTTAGTCTTAATGCATTATTGTTGTCCTAGCCAACAATAATACTTGACTAAGGATCTTTTAATAATAATCATATTATTCTCAGGACATTATTATAAAACAGTTTATTTATGTACACAGAAAAGAAACTGAAATAATAATGGCAATGCCTTATATCAATAAACATGATAAATCAAGTATGTTATTACAACCATCTCGTGATTGTTCTTTAGGCATACTCTTCCAATCTCCCACTAGCAGTAAGACCAATCACTCATATATCTAATACCAAGTGACTTAGTGTGACGATCATGCTTCTGCTGTGTCAGAGGCTTGGTCAAGGGATCAGCAATGTTATCATCTGTAGGTACTCTGTATATCTCTACATCCCCTCGATCGATAATCTCTCGAATAAGATGGTAGCGCCTAAGTATATGTTTAGATCGCTGGTGAGATCTGGGTTCTTTAGCTTGTGCAATAGCTCCATTGTTATCACATCAAAGTTCTATAGCATCTGATATGCTAGGCACAACCTCTAGTTTAGTAATGAACTTCTTGATCCAAATAGCTTCTTTCGCTGCCTCACTAGCTGCAATATACGCGGCCTCTGTTGTAGAATCGGCTACTGTACTTTGCTTTGAACTCTTCCAGCTCACAGCACCACTATTAAGGCAAAATACAAAAATTGATTGCGATCGAGAATCATCCTTGTTGGTTTGGAAGCTGGCATTAGTGTAACCTTTTACACTTAACTCTTCCTCACATCCATATATTAGGAACGTATCCTTAGTTCTTCTCAGGTACTTAAGGATATTCTTGACTGTGGTCCAGTGACCTTCACTGGGATCTACTTGGTACCTGCTCGTCATACTGAAGGCATATGAGACATCTGGACGGGTACATAACATGGCATACATGATAGATCCAATAGCAGAAGCATATGGAATTTTACTCATGTATTCTCTCTCTTGTGGAGTTGAAGGGCACATTTCCTTCGAGAGTGACATACCATGTCTCATAGGTAGGAATCCTCTCTTAGATTCTTCCATATTAAACCTTTTCAATACTTTATCTATATATGTACCTTGACTTAGACCTAGTAGTCGTCTTGATCTATCTCTATGGATCTTGACTCCTAAGATGTAAGTGGCTTTGCCCAAGTCCTTCATAGAAAAACAACTTCCTAACCAAGTCTTAATAGACTGTAAGGTAGGTATGTAATTGCCCATGATAAGTATGTCATCCACATACAGTACCAAGAATATGATTGTGCTCCCACTAACTTTCTTGTAAACATATGGCTCATCTTCATTTTTGATAAAACCAAACTCTTTGATTGCATTGTTAAAATGAAGATTCCAACTTCGAGAAGCTTGCTTTAATCCATAAATGGATCTTCGTAACTTACATATCTTTCCAGCATCCTTTGGATTGACAAAACCTTCAGGTTGTGTCATGTACACATCCTCTTCAAGTTTCCCGTTAAGGAAAGCTGTTTTGACATCCATCAGCCAGATTTCATAATCATGAAATGCAGCTATGGCGAGCTAGATCCTAATGGATTTAAACATAGCTACGGAGAAAAAGTTTCATCATAGTCAACACCATGAATTTGATGAAAACCTTTAGCGACTAATCTCCCCTTGTATGTTTGTACATTACCATCCATGTCCGTTTTCTTTTTGAAAACCCACTTGCACCCTATAGGTTTAACCCCTTCGGGTGGGTCAACCAAAGTCCATACTTGGTTTTCATACATGGAATCCATCTCAGATCTCATGGCCTCGAGCCATTTCTCAAAGTCTGGGCTCGCCACTGCTTATTGATAAGTCCTAGCCTCATCTTGATCTATAAGAAGAATGTCACCTTGCATTGTAATGAGAAATCCATATCTTTCAGGTGCATGGCGTTCTCTTAAAGATCTACGCGGTGGTTGTTTTTCTACAGTTACTTGTTCCTCAATTTCTTATGGAATTTGCTGTTTATCTATCTCTGGTTCAGTGGTATCTTGCGATTCTCAAATTTCTTCAAGTTCAATCTTTCTCCCACTTCCTTTTCTAGAAACAAATTCTCTCTCTAGGAAGACACCAGTCCGAGCAACAAACTCTTTGTCCTCAGTGGGATTAAAGAAATAATATCCTTTGGTTTCTTTCGGATACCCTACAAAGATACACCTTTCAGATTTGTGTTCAAGCTTAGTAGACGTCTGATGTTTAACATAAGCTTCGTAACCCCAAATTTTCATAAAAGACATACTGGGATGTTTCCCAGTCCATATCTCATATGGCGTCTTTTGAACCGATTTAGATGGAACACGATTTAGTGTGAAAATAACTATTTCAAGTGCATGTTCCCAAAAGAAAGTCGGAGATCAGCATGACTCATCATGGATCGAACCATGTCTAATAGAGTTTGATTTCTTCTCTCAGAAACTCTATTCCATTGAGGAGTACCAAGAGGAGTAAGTTGTGAGACAATCCCACATTCCTTCAAAAGGTCATCAAACTCTAGGCTCAAATACTCTCCACTTCGATCAGATTGAAGTGTCTTAATAGTTTTGCCTAGTTGATTTTGTACTTCATTTTTGAATTCCTTGAACCTTTCAAGGGCCTCAGACTTATGGTGCATGAGATAAACATACCCATATCTACTGAAGTCATCAGTGAAAGTAATGAAGTAGGGAAATCCACCTCTGGCTTGTGTATTTATTGGTCCACATACATCTGAATGTATTAAGCCTAATAAATCACTAGCTCGTTCACTTTTACCAGTAAAAGGAGATTTAGTCATTTTTCCTAATAAGCAAGATTCACATACTTCAAACTGTTCAAAAACAAATGAATCCAAGAGACTATCTTTATGGAGTTTATATATGCGTCTCTCACTTATGTGGCCCAAACGACAATGCCAAAGATAAGTTTGATTTGAGTCATTTATTTTAGATCTTTTAGTATGCTATAAATGGGATTCATTTGATCTAAAATATAGAGGCCATTAATCAATTGTGTCGAACTATAGAAAACATTATTAAGATAAAAGGAACAACAATTATTCTTAATTATTATCTCAAAACCAATTTTGTCTAAACAAGAAATTGAAATAATGTTTTTAGTCAAACTGGGCACAAAATAACAATCCTCTAAAATTAAACCAAGTCCACTAGGCAAAGATAAAGTATATGTTCCCACAGCTAATGTAGCAACTCTTGCTCCATTTCCAACTCGTAGGTCCACATCTCCTCTAGCCAAAGTCCTACTCCTTTGTAGTCCTGTGCATGTAAGTACAAATATGAGAACCACAACAAGATCTAATACCCAAGAAGTAGTAGTTGATAAATTAATATCAATAACATAAATACCTGAAGCAGACATTTCGCTTGCTTTGGCCTTCTTGATTTCCTCAAGATAGACAGGGCAGTTCCGCTTCCAATGTCTAGTCACACCACAATGAAAACAGTTTCCTTCCTTAGACACCCCACCTTTAGGTTTCAATGCAGCCTTTCCTTTTCCAAGATTGGGCTTACCTTTTCCCTTAGGCTTTGTCGGGACTTTGGCCTTTCCCTTGCCCTTATTGTTATGGACCATCAGTATGGGCTTGGGTCCAACCTTTTTCATGTTTCCTTCAGCAGTTCGTAACATGCTAAGCAATTGTCGCAGAGTCTTGTTAATTTCATTCATATTGAAATTCAGGATAAACTGGCTGTAGCTATCCGGCAACGATTGCAGAATAACATCAGTGGCCAACTCTTGGCCCAATGGAAACCCAAGCTTAGACAGGCTTTCAATATAACCAATCATCTTAAGGACATGAGGTCCTACTGGGCTTCCTTCAGCCAGCTTACATTGGAATAGGGCCTTAGAGATATCGAACCTCTCTTGTCTTGCTTGCCTTTGATAGTTCTTTCAAGTGCTTGATCATATCATAAGCAACCATATCCTTATGTTTCTTTTGAGGCTCAGGATTCATAGTAGCAAGCTTAAGACATCCAACGTCTACCATATCATCGAGATGCTTCTTGTAAGCATCTTTATCAGCCCTCGAGGCATTAGCAAGTGGTTCATCAGGAAGTGATTTTTCAATGACATATAATTTCTGTTCTTGTTTGAGGACAATCCTCAAGTTACGGAACCAGTCAAGAAAGTTCAAACCATTCAATTTGTCCTTCTCAAGGACTGATCGCAATGAGAGTGTATTAGTGTTTGCAGCCATAATATATCTACAACAATAAAATATGCGTGTGAATAAATTTACCAAGTTAATATCAATCATTAAAAGGACTTTATTATATTATGTTTCCCACAATTCTATTTCAAAATTAATAACCCTCATATATTAATTTCGGAAAGACTTTCTTGAAAGTATTTTTAGTGGGTCAAGGATCCATATTTCACCTCCTCTTAAGTCAACTTTGGCTTTACTCTCAAGATTATGGTTATTTAGGTAAGCAACACTTGCTAATTACATCAGATGTAACTCCTACAATTTGGTGAACATGTAATATCCTGATTTTGGGCCTAGTCAGAATGGTGGTTTCGAGACCAAAAATTGGAGATATAAATAACTATTTTATAATTATTTTGAGGTCTATGATATGATTGCATGATTGTGTGAAAATTTTGTGAAGAAATTCTATGCATAAAGTGCTTAATTTGAAATTAGGGACTAAATTGAATAAATTGTAAAACTTGTGTTCTAGAAGCATTTTGCATAAAATTGAATTAGATTATTAATTAGAGATCCTTAAAGAGTAATTTTACCAATTTCTAAAAAAATTTTGGACAAAAATGGGCTTGGAAGGGTAAAAATTTAAAGAATAGTAAAAAGGGCATTTTGGTCATTTAAGGGTAAAATGAATTAAAAGACAAATTTTAAAACCCAAATGTGTCCATCTTCAACCCCATGGCCGAATATAGCAAGGAGAAACCATGGCTAGGGTTTTTCAAGCTTCCAAGCTCGATTGCAAGTCCGTTCTAGCCTCGTTTTTAATGTTTTTTACGTTTTTGGAGTCCCGATAACTTGATTTAGCTTATGCTAGCAATAATTTAACCTAGGGTTTATATTTGGAAAAATACCCATAGGTGAAATTTGTGTATTTTGGTGTTTTATGATAGAATATAAGGTTTTAAATTATGTTAGACAACTTGTGCTACTCAGTTTTAAGTGAAAACGAGCAAAAGTGCTTAATCGGTAAAAATACCTAATAGTCATAAGTCCATGTTAGAGTGAGTATTTGATGTTGCCATAGAAGGGAAAAATGATCAGCATGTCATAAAACATAAGAAAATAGGCTGAAGTTTAATTTACGAGCTTTGGGGCAAAAGTGTAAATATGCAAAAGTTTAGGGGCAAAGCTGTAATTTTTCCAAAATATGATTTTTGGTCAATTTGAATAATGTGAGTCCTAATTAGACTATATTTTAAATGATAGAGCAAGGAAAACTAAAATTCGGGCTAAAATGAGAAAAATGCCAAGTTGTGGACGAAATGGTAAAAGTAGCCATTTTCGCATACGAGGTAAGTTCATATGTAAATGTTGGTAACATAGTTATTATTTTAAATTTTTTAATGTTATTTAAATGATATGATAATTATTATGAAATATTATACTTGTGATAATTGTTTGATAATATGTCAAATTATGTGATATACTTGGAAAATGTGAAATACTACTGACTATCGGTATCGGCATTCCGTAGAAGATGGTTGAGACACATGATTGGGAAAAAGGTCCTGTTGAACCTTAGGAATGGATTAGGATACAAGTGACATGTCACTAGGATATTTGGGCATCTGAACTCGTTGAATTGAGTCCGAGTTCACTTATGGATGCGAATGTCTGAACTCGTTGAGTTGAGTCTGAGTTCAAGAGATGTAACTAGGCATCCGAGCTCGTTGAGTTGAGTCCGGGTTCGAGAGATGTAACTAGGCATCCGAGCTCGTTGAGTTGAGTCCGAGTTCACTTATGGATGTGAACGCCCGAGCTCGTTGAGTTGAGTCCGAGTTCACTTATGGGCGGGTTACATGGTAGCTTGGCTACATATGTGGCACTTATGTGCAAACTTTCCATGTATCCGAATTATATTCCGATGTGTTCAACGGGTAAAATTCTACTCAAATGGAGGAATACTCGAGATGAAAGGGATGTATTAGTAAGTGTTGTGAAATGGATACTTTGAACAGGTATGTACTTAACCCTCGGGTTGAAAACTCGATATAACAATAATATGGTAAGATGATAATGAAAATATGATATGAATGTCTTGGTGATGATTATGCAAATGATGTTTTATGTTTGCTTATATGGTTATGTTATTTTCTATTTGCATGTGAACTTACTAAGCATTTATGCTTACTCCCTCCTTTTCATTCCTTGTAGTTTTGACAAGCCAGCTCAGAAATCGGGAACGGTCGGAGGCTCGCTCACACTATCCGTGTATCATCTTGGCATAATGGCTTGTATATTTTGAGCATGACATGTATAGCATTATAATCATTTTGTGTATATGGTCTTATGATATGGTTATTGAGTGGTATGGAAATGCTTAGTAATGATTAGCCATTGGAATGGCTAATCATGATAATATTTGGTGTTATGTATGCTAAATTGCTAGCTAATCCATGGAAACCATGAAATAGGTAAAATTTACCATAAAATAGATTCAGACACCAGCAGTGACATGAGTTTGAAAAATCATTAAAAATAGTAGAGATATAATTAGATGATGAATAAAATCTAGAATTGAAGAATTATGAGTCTATTTTCATATGGATGGAGCAAAACAGGTATATGAGTTATATTTTATGAGATGTTTAAATTGTTGTGAAACAGGGCCAGAGCAATTTCTAGATCCCCTATTCTGACTTTAAAAATTCATCATAAATTGTACAAAAATAATTAGAAGTCATGCTTTATATTTACTGATTCCTTATTGAGTCTAGTTTTATTAGAAATAAACAGAATAGTCATTGAAACTCTTTACAGGGAGATATCTGATTCATAATACACCGAGATCAGAGCAGTCAAACCTTGAAACAGGGGAGATTTTAACTAATAAACTGTACTAATTGGCTTGACCAAAAATTCTAGAAACCAATTAGTAAATATATATATGAGTGTAGTTTCAGGAAAAATTTACGGGATTGGATTTTGAGTTTCGTAACTCGAGATATGAATTTTTAAGCGACTGTGATGCAGATTGCTAGCTTGACTGGAAATTTTAAAAATAAATTGTTTGAGCTGTTTAAGTAATGAATTAAGTCTGTTAACACCTCGTTTTCGACTCCGGCGACAGTCTCGGGTACGGGGCATTACAGAACAACTCTTGTTCTAATCATCTTATGATTTATCCAAATTACTTGCCTCTAGGTTTCTAATCCTATTAGAGTAACCTAGTTAAGTCATTAACCAATTTTTAACCAGCGAATATCACTTGTTTATTCTTCGCGTTTAATCAAGATAAATACTAATACTTCGCTTTGGAAAAGCTTACATAGTATTGATCGAGGCCTTAACGAGGGCATAAATTGGAAGGCCATGTTGACTTAATATTTTAATAGAGGGATTTCATTAGAGTGTTACATCTCACCAATTATGGTCTACTTTAGTCCATTTAATCTTTTAATTGATCTCATCAATTAATGGGGTTTATTATTGCCAAATTTGCATGCTTTAGACATCCATAGCATCTCATACATGAGTAACTAAAGTAATAAATAAATGTAATAGTTATAGCCCAAAAACTATGATGGTTCAACCCAAGCCAATGCGAGAACCAAAAGGGAACCTAAAGGTGTAAGCCATTTCACAAACTGTCGATCCACACTAGTCGACCATCTTCCTTCTCGTTTAGTCCACAACAACTTTTACAAATTACAAAATTCAGAAACTCGTTTTACATACGAGGGAGTAAGATGAGAAGAGAAATACAAAAGAATAGTAGTAAGGCACGACACGCAGGCCGTATTCATAAAATTACAACTTTTTATCAAATGGGTCATCGGGCTATAACTATGCATTTCAAACACCGTGCATTTCAAAGTTAGCATATATCATTCAACGTTTTTGTCAAGTGAAATATTAAAATATCCTTTCAACCTTTTTTATGGCCCATTAAGTTTTATTTATTACAAAACACACAGGAAGATGATGGGGATCTGAAGTGGTCGAAGGTCGCGGGCCAAACAGATCCCCATGCCCAGGGGTGCGGGGGCAGAGCCCCCGCGGTACGAACCACATACCCTAGTCGAATGAAACCTCACGATTTGATAACTTTTATCAACAGAATCGTGTTTTTAGGATTTTAATCCTTGAGGTTTCATATTGGAACAACCCTTTGTTCAACTGGCCAGTAAATTCTTACTGGAAATTGTAAAATCACCGCTACATCATAACAATTTATTAAGGTTTATAGAAATAACATAAAACCGAATAGGCCATAACACCATGATTAACATTTAATCACTTATCGAAAGCAACAGTTATTAGATTCTGCTTAAACGATTTAAACAGAAAAACATAATAAAATTAAAACATGCATCTCATACAATTGCATCACCCAAGTATTTAAACCTGAGTCTGTATCACACAAGTGGCTCTGATACCACTGGTGGAACGCCGGTGCCTCCAAGGCGCAGTGAAAAAATAAAATAATTAAAAACATTTCGGCGATCCAAACCATGGATCCATATGTAAGGAACGTATTGGGGTGATAAAAGGTTTCGAAATTACCGAAACTTCAATCTGAGTAGACAGCGATGCCTAGGCAACGGGAATCCTGAACCACTATCGAACCAAGCCGCAACCTTTCCGATGTCAGCCTCTACGTAGTCCACCCAGTTGACAATGACCGGTAGAAAAATCTTAGAAACTATTTGATGATTTTTATGCTTGACTACTGCTAGACCCTTTTGCATAGTTTCCGCTTATTTATATATTATCTCTTTAGGGTTTTACCCTTTCCATATATAACACCCTTTTAATTGGCATATCTTTTAATGAATATTAATTCATTAAAATTAATCAACATAATAGTCATCATTAAAATAAATATAATAATGTTTAATCGAAAATTATAATTACATTAATTATAATAAAGTTTTGATAAACTATATTTATTTAAACTTATATCTGAACCAAATTCATATACTAATGAAATTATGTTACGATTATGTGTACAACATCCTTGTACGTATAGTATGTTTAACAATTTGATTGCCCAATTAAATTAATTCTATAATTAATTTAATTCATCTGACAATCAGAATACAATACCAACTATGTTTTACTCCGTTCATTTCAACCATAGGGTGTGACCCTATAAGTTCTTGTAACGTTAGCAGTAATATTAGAATGATTCTAATGTTACAAACAATGAGTGGCATATAGCAATGCATCATTGCTACCTAAGTTACGAGAAGTCATGATTCGACATAACCTTTTGTGATTAACCTTTCATGCATTAATCCTTAAGTCCTATATCTTTGGAATGGACACAAGTCATGGAATAGTCACACTTGCATAGTCCATCTCATGTTTCTTGATACCTTAAGTGAACTATGATACACAAATAAGTATGACATCTCATATCAACTTATTTGAGCATGGCCATGCATTTCTAGTCTCACTCAATCAAGTGGCCTAAGATATTACTCCCATTATGTAGGAGGGACTTATCCTATATTGATCAACCATATCCCTCTACATAGATTGTGGTATATCCAACATTAGTCTTTATAGAACAACCAGTTACGATGTTCGTTTGACTATATCAAAATATACAACTCACGATGTTCGGATAATGATGATCTCAAGTATGTGGATCATATACATATTAATCACTATGAGTAATGTTGTGACAATTACATAATAATCCAAGAAACATACTCATAGCAGGTCAGTCCAATATGTTGTTCTCTAACACACATATTCATGCATTGATTTTGACACTCCATATCAATGAAAACTCTTTATCAACAATCAACTACATGTTAGTCTTAATGCATTATTGTTGTCCTAGCCAACAATAATACTTGACTAAGGATCTTTTAAGAATAATCATATTATTCTCGGGACATTATTATAAAGCAGTTTATTTATGTAAGCGTAAAAAAAGCGAAATAATAATGGCAACGCCTTATATCAATAAACATGATAAATCAAGTATGTTATTACAACCATCTCGTTATTGATCTTTGGGCATACTCTTACAGGCACACCATGTAATCTCACAATCTGTGAAACATACAATTCAACCAGCTTATTAAGTTTGTAGTATGTACGTATCGAAATAAAATGAGCCGATTTAATCAATCTATCAACAACAACACAGATTGCATCTTTCTTACTCTGTGTCAACGGTGAACCAGATACAAAATCCATCGTGACTCTGTCCCACTTCCACTCTTTGTACTACCTGGGTGAACAGATAACCGACTGTTGTAAGCTTCATTTGTAACACCCTGAATTTGGGCCTAGAAGTTTTGGGCCTTGAGCATGGGAGCGGTTGAAGGCAGCTTATAATATTTTGTTGTGCGTGTAAATTTTGCTAATGAAGGCTTGTTTTAGTGGTTATGTGTGCTGAGAAGTGTTGGAGAAGTCCTTGTTCAAATCTGGACTCTAGCAAAAATGTTGGTTTAAGGTGAATCAAACCCTGGGTGTGACAGCCCAAAATTGACCCTGGTCGGGATGTGGTTTTGGGACCACAAAATCGAGGCATAAAAATAATTTAAAATTTATTTTGATGCCTATGATATGTGTTAGTTTGTGTGTGACATTTTTGATGTTTCGATTTAGAGTTATAAAGGTGAATTTCACTAGAAAGGACCTAGTAGTAAACTTTGAAAGTGTGATGGGGAAATGTGTGATGACTAGTTAATCATGCATGCAAAAATAAGGGATTTGCATGTCAAATTTCCCCAAAGGAAGCTTAGTGGCGGCCATGACATGGTTTATGGGCAAAGAAAACATGTTGAAACATGTTTTGTTAATGCATGATGTGTTAATTAATAAAAAATTAAAGATGTTGGAGAGAAACAAAAAAAAAAATCAAAAATTTGCTCATCCATTCCCCCCTTGTGCCGTGAGTGAAAGAAAAGAAAAGAAAATTTGTTCATCCTTGTTCTTTCCTTTTGGCGAAATTACTAAGGAAGAAGGTAGGATTTTTGCACCATCTTTTGGTTTAGAAGAGATCTAGAAGGAGATTTGGCCATACTTGTACCAAGATTAAGGTATGTATGAGGTTGTGTCATGAGATTCATGCATGTTTTAGTTGCTAACTTGATGTTCATGTTAGCCATGGTTCAAATCCTTGTTATGCCATGGAAATGGTATTTGGCCAAGGTTGATATTGTGTTGAAGCCATTGCATGTTAAATGAGAAGCTTGCTAATGATGCATGTAATGATGGATTGACTACTCTTGAAATTTCTTTTAGTATTCTTGAGTAGGGCATTGAATTCTTTGTTTGACCATGACCAAGTGGAAAGGGTATGGTTGTGATGTATTCGCCATGGTGCATTCATGAGCATGGTTTATGCTTCTTGCATGATAGTTAAAATTTGTGTTTTGGATAGTTATGAACACCTTGAAATTGACCTTGCACCTATATGTGTATATATGTTTGCACATGATGATTTGGGTATGAAGAAATGATAAATATGTTTGTTTAAAGAAGAAATTGTTGAAGAATGTTTGTGAAATTTGCATGTACATTCGGCCTAGTACATATATAGTGTGAAAATCTTGGAATTTATTGTTGATTTGGTGCAAGTATGACTAAGTATAATCGGCCATATGAGTGCTTGATGCTATGTTATAATTATTGAGCTCAAGTATGTGGATGTAAGTGTGTGTGGCCTTATAAGAGCTAAGTATCTTGGGTTCCCTTTGGTATTCAAACGACTAAATCAATTTATTTGTTAACATAAAGCTCAAGAACAAAGGGAACTAGCTCCAATAAAGGAAAAGAAAAGGTGATTGAATAGTCGTGGGAAGCGCTCGACAACCTCCAAGGTAAGTTTTGAGTATCGAAACTTAGATTTTGATTCGATTGAATGAAGTAATAAGCAATCGAAATTGTGCCCTTGTATGTGGCCATTGAGCGAAATGATATTCTTGATTAAGTAAATTGTGCATAAAAGTTTGTTATGAAATTGAAACAAAGATGTGTATGAATGTGCGAATTGTGATATCGGGCTAAGCCAAGGCAATTGTGCGAGCTATGATATCCGGCTAAGCTAAGCCGAAGATATCGGGCTAAGCTCAAGGCGAGCTATGATATCGGGCTAAGCCAAGGCAATTGTCCGAAGCTATGATATCCGGGCTAAGCTAGAAAGGCAGCTGTCTGAGTTGTGATATCCGTGCTAAGTCCCGAAGGCATTTGTGTGGGTCACCATAACGGGCTATGTCCCAAGGCGTTTGAACAGTAGCTATATCCGGTTAAACTCAGAAGGTATGTGTTTTGAAAATTATAAGCTTGCTGGAAAATTTTCAGTTAATGCACTTGTGAACTCCCCAACAACAAGGTGTGTTTTGTGTGTGCTTTGCACACTATGAGTAAGTGCGTATGAATATTCGCTCCAATGATAAACGAGCCATCGGCCTTAACTAAGCCGTTATTTATGTATGAATATAAGAGTTGGGATTGTGAAGTAAGCATGTCTTTGAGAAATTGTGGATATGAATTATTGTTTAGCTACTTGAATGCTATGCTTTGGTTGTGTGTATATTATGGCTCGAAACTTACTAAGCATAAATTGCTTACTCCGTTCCTTTGTTTCTCTGCTTTTATAGATTTTGCTCGTTAGCGATCGGATTCGGGATCATTGAAGTGAAGTCATCCACACTATCGAACCCCCTTTTTGGTACTCTTTGGGTTGAACTTTGGATATGGCATGTATAGGACTACCCCCGGCTGTTTGTAAGTTCTTTGTGATGTATATGTGTACGGCCATGCGAAAATGGTTCGTAAAAGTGGAGGATGGAATTTGACCATTTGTGCTTTGTAATTATATTTGGTTTCATGATGTGATTATGGTTTGGAATGAGAGTATTGGTCACACGATCAGCCATTAGAATGGCTAAATGTGATCATATGTGGACCTATGTATGTCAAAATTATAGTTGGCCTATGGAAACCACGAGATAGATAAAGTTACCTTGAAAACAGATGCTGGTAGGAGCAGTGGTACGGATTTGAAAAATCGCCAAAATTTGTAGGAATGGTATTAAATAGTGAATAAGTTATGTAAACGAACCTTGAGGAGTCTATTTTCATATGAAAGTAACGAAATGATCATATGAACAGTATACCGAGAGATATTAAAGTTCTCGTGAGACAGGATCAGAACGGTTTCTGGGTCCCCTGTCGCGACTTTGAAAATTTACTATAAATTCTCCAAATATAATTAGAAGTCATTACTTATATGTGCAGATTCCATTTTGAGTTTACTTTCATTAGAAACAAACGGCACCAGTATTAAAGCCCTGTACAGAGAGATATTCAAGTTGTAACGGACGAAGGTCAGTGTAGTCGACCCCTGTAACATGGGTGACTTTAACTAATAAACTGTACCAATTGGCCCGACCAAAAATTCCAGAAATAAATCCATGGATGGATATATGAGTCTAAATTCAGGGAAAATTTACGGAATCAGTTTCCAAGTTTTGAAACTCGAGATATGATTTTTAAGAGGACAGTGACGCACATTTCCAGCTTGTCGGAAATGTCAAATTGGTCGGTGCAATATGTGGATTTGGCTCGTTAACCCCTCGCGTCCGACACCGGCGACGGTCTCGGGTTCGAGGTGTTACAATTTTATTGGTATCAGAGCCAGGTTTAGTCGATTCTAGGACTACCGTGATATGTTTGGGGTCTAGCTATACATGCCATAAAGTGATAAATTGATAGTGTGGTGATTTCTGACAATTTGAATTTGTGTTTGTTTATAGCAATGGATCCGATCCCAACCGAGCAATAGCTGATGATGTGGAGAGTGTGGCCCTGCTCCGCGCAAGGGACAAAGACCGCGGACTCTCAACCTATGGCCACAATCCGAATGATGAGGCTAGGCAAGCCTTTTATAGTGTGATGAATGATTGGTTTAACCAATACATTCGAACTAACACTACTGTTCCACAACCTCCATTCCCGACAAATGAAACCCCGTACCTACAATACCTCCGATGGCCCGACCAAGTAAGGTCAAGTAAGCCCCGGTCGACGTAATTGAAAACATGGGGCTACTGAATTTAAAGCTACGGATGATGACGATGCCGAGCAAGCTGAATTTTGGTTGGACAACACTATCCGGTGCTCGATGAGCTATCTTGTACACCGATGAGTGCTTAAAGTGTACCATCTCCTTGCTACGTGATTCCGCCTACTATTGGTGGAGTACTCGACTGTGGTGCCTAGAGAGCAAGTGACTTGGGAGTTCTTTCAAACCGAGTTCAAAAAGTTAGTCGAGATTCATCGACCAAAAGCGAAAGGAATTTCTTGATCTTAAGCAAGGCTCTATGTCGATTCTGATCACGAACGAAAATTTGTGAGGCTTAGCCAGATGCATGCGAGAATGCATTTCGTCCGAAGCTATTATGTAAACGCCGAGGATGGGCTGAATGATGATATAAGGATGTTCGTTGGCATTCTCGAAATACGAGAGTTCGTAGTACTTGTTGAGCGAGCTTGTAAAGTAGAAGAGCTTAGAAAGGAGAAACGGAAAGTTGATGTGGGAATTGGAGAATTTGAAAAGGTCCTCGGAAAGTCTCTTCAACAGCATCGAAGAGATTTGAGATGATGTGAGCCGGTCTAGAGGCGCCGGGCTTTCTAGACGAGATCGCGATCGACCCCTGTGACCACACGAGTCACTTCGATCGCCGATGGTGGAAATGATCGCCGAGAGAGAGCGGAGTGTCCGCATTGTGGCAAATGGCATTCGGGAGCTGAGGTTCCGTGATCGCTCTGCTATAAGTGTGGATCAGCCGACCACTTTATCAAGGACTGCCGAGGTTACTTGAACAAAATGTAAGTCAAAGTGGAAACCGGGGCTACCACCGCCGAGGTAGGCCATCCAGAATGCGGGCAATGCTAGTGGCGGTCGAGAGGGTCGAGAGATGCTACAACAAGACCCGAGGCTCGTGCTCTGCTAGGACTTATGCCATCGCGCACGCGAGGATCTTTGCCTCACCGGATGTTATTACGGTACTTTCACTCTTTTCGATACTAATGTGATTGCTTTGATTGACCCCGGTTCTACTCATTCTTATATATGTGAAACCTTAGCATCCAAGAAGACTTTGCCTATTGAGTCTCTCGAGTTTGTAATTCGGTGTCAAACCCTTGGGTCATTACGTGCTTGTCAACAAAGTGTGCAAGAAAAGTCCCCTAGTATTCCGAGGTTATTGTTTTTTGGCGAACTTGATGCTTTTGCCGTTCGATGAATTCGACGTTATTCTTGGTTTGGATTGGTTGACCATGCACGATGCGGTTGTAAATTGCAAAAGCAAGGCTATCGATTTGAGGTGCGCGAATAACGAGATAATTCGGGTGGAGTCTACAGACTTAAAGGGCTTGCCAGCTGTAATATTAGCAATGTTGGCCCAGAAATATGTAACAAAAGGGTGCGAAGCGTACCTTGCGTATGTGCTCGATGACAAGGAGTCAGAAAAGAAACCCGAATCTGTGCCAGTGGTTTGTGAATACCGGATGTTTTCCACGAAGAATTGCGGGTTTACCACTGTTCGAGAAATGGAGTTTGGCATCGAATTGGTACCTGGTACCACTCCAATTTTGATAGCTCCGTATCGTATGGCACCAACGGAATTAAAGGAGTTAAAAGCTCAGTTGCAAGAATTGGTGGATAGAGGTTTTGCTCGCCCGAGTTTTTCGCCTTGGGTGCGCCGGTGTTGTTTGTGAAAAGAAGGATGGAACCATGAGGTCGTGCATCGACTATCGTCGACTTAATAAAGCGGCGATAAAGAACAAATATCCGTTACCGCGTATCGATGACTTGTTCGATCAACTGAAGGGAGCCTCAATGTTCTCGAAAATAGATTTGAGATCGGGCTATTATCAATTGCGAATTCGAGATTCGGACGTACCCAAGGCGCCTTGAGCGAGATATGGTCACTACGAGTTCCTAGTGATGCCGTTTGGGCTTACTAATGCCCTGCGGTATTTATGGATTTAATGAATCGGATCTTGAGACCATATTTGGATCGGTTCGTAGTCGTGTTCATTGATGACATCTTGGTCTATTCAAGAAATGAGGCCGAACATCTTTGAACACACGAGGTTAGTCTTTGCAAATTTTACGGGATAAGCAATTGTATGCTAAGTTCAACAAATGTGAGTTACGGTTAAGAGAGGTTAGCTTCTTGGGGCATGTGATATCAGACGGGTATTCGAGTCGACCCAAACAAAATTTCAGCCATACTTAACTAGAAGCCTCAGGAATATTACAAGTTCGAGCTTTTTGGGGCTGGCCGGTTATTACCGACGATTTGTAAAGGTTTCTCAACGATAGCCACGCCAATGACGGCTACTCCAAAAGGATGTAAGGTTGAATGGTCGGAGAAATGTCGAAAAGTTTCGATCAATGAAAACTTATTTGACTAAAGCCCCAATTCTAGTGCAACCCGAATCGGCAAAGAGTTTGTCATCTATAGTGACGCCTCCCTACTTGGGTTAGGTTGTGTATTGATGCAAGAAGGTCGAGTTGTGGCCTATCGTCGAGGCAATTAAAGCCACATGAGAAAAATTATCCGACCCATGATCTCGAATTGGCTGCCATCGTATTCGCCTTAAAGATATGGCGACATTACTTATTTGGTGAGAAGTGCCATGTGTATTCGGATCACAAAAGTCTCAAATATTTGATGACTCAAAGAGAATTAAATCTGCGACAAAGACGTTGGCTCGATTTGTTAAAGGATTATGAGCTGGTCATTGACTATCACCCGGGAAAGGCGAATGTGGTTGCGGATGCCTTAAGTCGTAAATCATTATTCGCTTTACGAGCGATGAGTGTGCACTTGTCTATTCTACCCGACAATGTGTTAGTAGCTGAATTGAAAGCCAAACCATTATTGATACGTCAAATTCGTGAAGCTCAGAAAGTCGACGATGAGTTGGTTGCAAAATGGGCTGAGTGTGTTCCGAACAAGGACTCGAAATTTCAAATCGACGATGACGATTGTTTGAGGTTGAGAAGTCGTCTGTGTGTTCCAAAGAATTCGGAACTTATTTCGATAATTTTGAACGAAGCCCATTGTAGCCGAATGGCAATCCACCCGGGAAGTACGAAGATGTACAACGATTTGAAACGTCGGTTTGGTGGCATGGTATGAAACGAGACATCTCTGACTTTGTTTCGAGGTGTTTAATATGTCAACAAGTGAAAGCGGAACATCAAGTGCCTTCAGGACTACTTCAGCCGATCACGATACCCGAGTGGAAATGGGATCGGGTCACAATGGGCTTCGTATCCGGACTGCCATTGTCAGTGAGTAAGAAGGATTCGATTTGGGTCGTTGTAGATAGATTGACTAAGTCGGCTCACTTTGTCCCGTGACGCACGGACTTTTCAATGGACAAACTAGCCGAATATGACGCTTCTCGATTGTGAGATTACACGGGTGCCTATTTCCATCATGTCGGATAGAGATCCGAGATTTACCTCGCGATTTTGGAAGAAGTTGCAAGAAGCTTTGGGTACCAAGCTACATTTCAAGACCGCCTTTCACCCCAAACCGATGGTCAATCCGAGCGGATAATTCGAGATACTTGAGGATATGTTAAGATGTTGCATCCTCGAGTTCGATGGTTCATGGGAACAATATTTGCCTTTGATTGAATTCGCCACACAACAATAGTTTTCAAACAAGTATTAAGATGGCACCCTACGAGGCTTTGTACGATCGTAAATGCCGTACACCATTGTTTTGGTGAGCTCGGTGAAAGCAAAATTTTCGGTGGATTTGATTAGAGATCTTTGAAGAAAGTGAAAGTAATCCGTGAAAGTCGAAGATAGCCTCCGATCGTCGAAGTCGTCGACGCGGATCTGAAGCGTAAAGACATCGAGCATCGGTGGGAGATAAAGTGTTCCTCAAGGTTTCACCTTGGAAAAGATACTCGATTCGGTAGTAAGGGCAAGTTGAGCCGAGGTTCATTGGGCCATATGAGATATCCGAGCGAGTCGGTCCGATTGCATATCGTTTGATTTTGCCCCGAACTCGAAAAGATTCACGATGCCTTTCATGTTTCGATGCTTGACGCTATAGATCGATCCATCGCACGTGATTAGTCCGCCGAGGTTGAAATTCAAGCCAATATGAGTTATGAGGAAGAACCGATTAGTATCCTATCACGTGAAGTGAAAGAGTTGCGAAACAAGCGGGTTCCGCTAGTGAAAGTGTTATGGCTCAAACACGGGATGGAAGAAGCTACTTGGGAAACCGAGAACTCTATGAAAGAGCGATACCCAAACCTATTTACGGTAAGATTTTCGGGACGAAAATTTCTTAAGTGGGGAGAGTTGTGACACCAAAATTGACCACTGGTGGGATGTGGTTTCGGGACCACAAAAGCGAGGCATAAAAATAATTTAAAATTTATTTTGATGCCTATGATATGTGTTAGTTTGTGTGTGACATTTTGATGTTTCGATTTAGAGTTATAAAGGTGAATTTCACTAGAAAGGACCTAGTAGTAAACTTTGAAAGTGTGATGGGGAAATGTGTGATGACTAGTTAATCATGCATGCAAAAATAAAGGATTTGCATGTCAAATTTCCCCAAAGGAAGCTTAGTGGCCGGCCATGACATGGTTTATGGGCAAAGAAAACATGTTGAAACATGTTTTGTTAATGCATGATGTGTTAATTAATAAAAAATTAAAGATGTTGGAGAGAAACAAAAAAAATTCAAAATTTGCTCATCCATTCCCCCTTGTGCCGTGAGTGAAAGAAAAGAAAAGAAAAATTTGTTCATCCTTGTTCTTTCCTTTTGGCCGAAATTACTAAGGAAGAAGGTAGGATTTTGCACCATCTTTTGGCTTAGAAGAGATCTAGAAGGAGATTTGGCCATACTTGTACCAAGATTAAGGTATGTATGAGGTTGTGTCATGAGATTCATGCATGTTTTAGTTGCTAACTTGATGTTCATGTTAGCCATGGTTCAAATCCTTGTTATGCCATGGAAATGGTATTTGGCCAAGGTTGATATTGTGTTGAAGCCATTGCATGCTAAATGAGAAGCTTGCTAATGATGCATGTAATGATGGATTGACTACTCTTGAAATTTCTTTTAGTATTCTTGAGTAGGGCATTGAATTCTTTGTTTGACCATGACCGAAGTGGAAAGGGTATGGTTGTGATGTATTCGCCATGGTGCATTCATGAGCATGGTTTATGCTTCTTGCATGATAGTTAAAATTTGTGTTTTGGATGGTTATGAACACCTTGAAATTGACCTTGCACCTATATGTGTATATATGTTTGCACATGATGATTTGGGTATGAAGAAATGATAAATATGTTTGTTTAAAGAAGAAATTGTTGAAGAATGTTTGTGAAATTTGCATGTACATTCGGCCTAGTACATATATAGTGTGAAAATCTTGGAATTTATTGTTGATTTGGTGCAAGTATGACTAAGTATAATCGGCCATATGAGTGCTTGATGCTATGTTATAATTATTGAGCTCAAGTATGTGGATGTAAGTGTGTGTGGCCTTATAAGAGCTAAGTATCTTGGGTTCCCTTTGGTATTCAAACGACTAAATCAATTTATTTGTTAACATAAAGCTCAAGAACAAAGGGGAACTAGCTCCAATAAAGGAAAAGAAAAGGTGATTGAATAGTCGTGGGAAGCGCTCGACAACCTCCAAGGTAAGTTTTCGAGTATCGAAACTTAGATTTTGATTCGATTGAATGAAGTAATAAGCAATCGAAATTGTGCCCTTGTATGTGGCCATTGAGCGAAATGATATTCTTGATTAAGTAAATTGTGCATAAAAGTTTGTTATGAAATTGAAACAAAGATGTGTATGAATGTGCGATTGTGATATCAAGGGGCTAAACTATGATAAGGCAATTGTGCGAGCTATGATATCCGGGCTAAGCCCGCAAAGGCATATCCGGGCTAAGCCCAAGGCAATTGTGCGAGCTATGATATCCGGGCTAAGCCCAAGGCAAGTGTGCGACTATGATATCCGGGCTAAGCCCAAGGCAACTGTGCGAGTTGTGATATCCGGGCTAAGTCCGAAGGCATTTGTGCGGGTCACCATAACGGGCTATGTCCCAAGGCGTTTGAACAGTAGCTATATCCGGTTAAACTCGAAGGTATGTGTTTTGAAAATTATAAGCTTGCTGGAAAATTTTCAGTTAATGCACTTGTGAACTCCCCAACAACAAGGTGTGTTTTTGTGTGCTTTGCACACTATGAGTAAGTGCGTATGAATATTCGCCCAATGATAAACGAGCCATCGGCCTTAACTAAGCCGTTATTTATGTATGAATATAAGAGTTGGGATTGTGAAGTAAGCATGTCTTTGAGAAATTGTGGATATGAATTATTGTTTAGCTACTTGAATGCTATGCTTTGGTTGTGTGTATATTATGGCTCAAACTTACTAAGCATAAATTGCTTACTCCGTTCCTTTGTTTCTCTGCTTTTATAGATTTTGCTCGTTAGCGATCGGATTCGGGATCATTGAAGTGAAGTCATCCACACTATCGAACCCCTTTTGGTACTCTTTGGGTTGAACTTTGGATATGGCATGTATAGGACTACCCCCGGCTGTTTGTAAGTTCTTTGTGATGTATATGTGTACGGCCATGCGAAAATGGTTCGTAAAAGTGGAGGATGGAATTTGACCATTTGTGCTTTGTAATTATATTTGGTTTCATGATGTGATTATGGTTTGGAATGAGAGTATTGGTCACACGATCAGCCATTAGAATGGCTAAATGTGATCATATGAGGACCTATGTATGTCAAAATTATAGTTGGCCCATGGAAACCACGAGATAGATAAAGTTACCTTGAAAACAGATGCTGGTAGCAGCAGTGGTGCGGATTTGAAAAATCGCCAAAATTTGTAGGAATGGTATTAAATAGTGAATAAGTTATGTAAACGAACCTTGACGAGTCTATTTTCATATGAAAGTAACGAAATGATCATATGAACAGTATACCGAGAGATATTAAAGTTCTCGTGAGACAGGATCAGAACGGTTTCTGGGTCCCCTGTCGTGACTTTGAAAATTTACTATAAATTCTCCAAAAATAATTAGAAGTCATTCCTTATATGTACAGATTCCATTTTGAGTCTAGTTTCATTAGAAAGAAACGGCACCAGTATTAAAGCCCTGTACAGAGAGATATTCAAGTTGTAACACACGAAGGTCAGTGTAGTCGACCCCTGTAACATGGGTGACTTTAACTAATAAACTGTACCAATTGGCCCGACCAAAAATTCCAGAAATAAATCCATGGATGGATATATGAGTCTAAATTCAGGGAAAATTTACGGAATCAGTTTCCGAGTTTTGAAACTCGAGATATGATTTTTAAGGCGACAGTGACGCACATTTCCAGCTTGTCTGGAAATGTCAAATTGGTCGGTGCAATATGTGGATTTGGCTCGTTAACCCCTCGCGTCCGACACCGGCGACGGTCTCGGGTTCGGGGTGTTACACTGGGTGTAGTAGGTAGGCCTTAAAAATATTGTTGGGGAAATTGTGCCACAAAAAGCCTTGTGGTCTAGTGGCAAAGTAGTGCCACATAAGAGGCAGGCAGGTGGCGTCATAGAGTTGGCAAGGAGGTCCAAGGTTCGAAACTCACGGCAATCAAAGAGGATTTATTTTGCTATGTTGGGACGGCAAGAGTTGGTGTTAATTTTAAACTCTGGTGATAGAGGGATCCCACATCAGGAAGCTAACATAAGAGTGGATGCGAAGCTGGCTTTAAATAGAGAGAACCATGAGGAGAGTAAAGGTACCTTTCTTGGCTGATCCCTTTCGCTTTATGGCGTGCTCGTTTGGGTTGGGCGTCGGCTAAGAGTGCTCGGAGCGTGGATTAACTCCAGTCTCCTATCAAGTGTGTATTTCTCACTACTCTAGCTGTAGGATGGCTACTTCGGGCCGCGATGGGCCGAAAGGGGCCATGTGGGCCCAATGGGCCTACGAGCCCAATTGGATAAGTTGTTTGATTGTGTAGTAAATATTGGACTAGGCTAGGTGAATCTCAGATCTGTGGCTAGATTTGGGCTAAAAGGGCCACACGAGCGTGTGGGCCCATTTCGGCCGAAAATGGGCTTTGGGACCATTTGGGCCGAAAATGGGCTTTAGGCCCATTCGTATTGTTATCCTTGTTTAGAATACTTTAGTTTACCAAATTACCAAAATACCCTCGATTAGCAAAATTACCAAAATACCCTCGATTACCAAAATTACCAAAATACTCC
Source organism: Gossypium herbaceum (assembly GCA_025502765.1). Taxonomy (NCBI): domain Eukaryota; kingdom Viridiplantae; phylum Streptophyta; class Magnoliopsida; order Malvales; family Malvaceae; genus Gossypium; species Gossypium herbaceum. The sequence goes on from CP106689.1 coordinate 57,364,184, forward strand.
TAGTTTGTAAAATTACCAAAATACCCCTGGTTTGTAAAATTACCTAAATACCCCTGTAAGGTAGAATTACCGAAATACCCCTGTAGGATAGAATTACCGAAATACCCCTGTAAGGTAGAATTACTGAAATACCCCTGTAGGCTAGAATTACCGAAATACCCCTGTAAGGTAGAATTACCGAAATACCCTTGTAGGGAAGAATTATCGAAATACCCCTATAGGGTAGAATTACTGAAATACCCCTGTAGGGTAAAATTACCAAAATACCCTTGTAGGGTAGAAATACTGAAATACCCCTGTAGGGTAGAATTACCGAGATACCCTTGTAGGGTAAAATTACCATTTTGCCCCTCGTGCATAAATGACTAACTTCTGTGATGATTGGGTTAGTTGACGTTGATTTATGTTAGTTATCGTTAATTCGTAAGTCTAATGTGTTAGTGATCGATTGTAGGATTATCGCATGGGAGATATCGTCATCAATCGTCATCAACCAGGTGTGTAAACAACACCCTCCCTTAGACTGAACCGATAAAAGTCGAAATACCGAAACGTTGGTATTTTGTGAACTCATGACGTCTGGCGCTTCGTGAACGATTGTTAATGAATATGGTGCATTTAGATGATTAGAGTACAGAGTGTGCATTTTTATGCACAACGGTATTTTTGGGCTTAATGGGCCGAAAATGGGCCAATGGGCCAACAGGCCCACTTTGGTAAAAAGACGAGGTAAGTACTTTTGATTACTTGGTAAACGTTAGAATGAGCATGAAACCTTAGCAATAGGTAATAATTACTGAAATACCCTTATGCATGCAAAATTACGATTTTACCCTTAAGGTTTTTTTTTTGAAAAGTATGATGTTCTGTTTATGTATACGTATGCCATGACATATTATTTCTGTTGCATGGGACATGGGTTTATATTGATGGAGGAAGCGTTACGGCGACTGGTCGCATTAAGTGGCCTTGCCACATATATCTGTTCTGGTGACTTCGTCACAATATTTGGCAGCCTCGTTGCAATCTGGTGGCTTCGCCACACACACACACACACACACACACATATATATATATATATATACTGTTCTGGTGGCCTAGCCACAATATCTATATTTGGTGACTTCGTCACAATATCTGGCAGCCTCGCTGTAATTTATGTGGTGTGTAGCGGTTGGGTGGGTCGAGTAGTCTCCCCACATGGTGTAAGGCTGGTACGGGGGTGTTATGGATGGCTCTGGGTTAGGATTTCTGCATCATGATATATTTGTTCTGTATCTACTATGGGCGTATGGGTTTCATTCTAATTTCTGTACTGGGCCAAGGCCTAGATAAGTCTGACTCTGAGGCTTGATCTGTTTTGGGCTATGGTTGGGTTATGTTACACACTGGGTTTTTGTAAACTCACCCCGTTTATTAACCTTTCAGGAAATTTCCAGCCTTAAACGGATCGGAGCTACGAGGAGCTTGGAGGAAGCCACACACACAGTTTATGTTACAGTTTTGGTTATTACTTTTAAATGTTTTTATGTGGGTTGTAGTAAAGCCTTGTAATTTTCTGGATTTCAAATTTGGAATTTTATTTATTGTTCTTATAATTGCTAGTATTAGAACACGGTTTTCCAAAGCAACTACTGTTGTTCAAAACATCATGTATCCGTAATTGTTTTTAAATTAAGCTTTCGCAACTTCCAAGATTTTTACAAAGTTGTTAAGAATGTTATTCAGCTGAGGTTTTCTAACAAGGTTTAAAAAGGGTATAAGTTTTTAATTATTAAAAAAGGTTTTTAACGATAACATGGTTTTCGAAAAACACTTCAATGTTACACGCCAGATTCGAGCCAAACTTCCAGGCCGGGTTTGGAGTGTTACATCATTCATAATCATCTAAATTAACTATGTGTTTCTCGAGACACATATCCAGTTTCTGAATCTCAAGCAATCATCAGCATCAACTCTGAATTCTGAATCAGCATCCGTCTCACACTGAACTCGTTTTGCTAATAATTCATTATCAACCTTTTGGGTATCATCAATCAATGCAATTACATTATTATCATAAAGAGTGAATGTGCTAGTAATAACATCTGGGGATGAAGCCTCCTCTCGCGCTCGAATAGCATAGGCTCTAGCAGGTGCACGAGCCTCTCTGACTACTGTATCTTTATTTCCTCTCAGACTGCCACTCGCATTACTCGTATTTCTAGGTGGTCTACCTCGAGCCGCAGTATTACCCAATCTCGTGTTCTGTACTGGATTTTCTTCAGCTAACCCTAGGCAATCTCAAATGTAATGATCTATCGATCGATATTTAAAATAGGCCCGATCATGCAATCTGCAACTATCGGGATGTCGTTTACCATAGTATTTACACTCGGGTTAATTTGATCTGACATTCCCCACACTGGCTACTGAGGTAGCTTTTGAGCTCGCAGGTGGTGTATTCTGATCTCGTCTAGAGTAACCCAAAGTGGCTCTAGAACGACTGAAATCATCTCGGAACTTCTTTGGTGTAGACTAGACTGACTTATTGAATGATCTCTTACGTGAGTCTCTAGCTTCAAAATCAGTTTTTCTTTTCTCTTTTCCGAGCTCTTTAGCTTTATAGGCTCGCTCAACAAGTAGCACAAACTCCTCTATCTCAAGTATGCCAACTAACACTTTAATGTCTTCATTCAACCCATCGAATCTTTTACACATTATAGCTTTGGTAGAAACACACTCTCGGGCATACAGATTGAGTCCACAAATTTCTGCTCATACTTTGTCACGGTCATCTGACCATGTTTTAGCTCCAAAAATTCTTTTCGCTTCTGATCAACAAATCTCTAGCTGATATACTTGTTACAAAACTCTACCTGAAAGAATTCCCAGGCCACCCGCTCTCTCAGTACCACTAATACTAGGGTATTCCAGCAGTGATATGCTATGTCTCGAAGCAAAGATACAGCACACTTCAAACATTCATCTAGGGTACAGATAGCTCATCAAACACACGGATAGTATTATCAAGCTAGAACTCAGCCCGTTCAACATCATCATCATCAGTAGCTTTAAACTCTGCAGCCCCATGTTTTCTGATTTTATCAATCGGTGGCTTATACAATCTCAACGGATCACTTACTTAAGGTACAACAGGTATCGATGATGGATTAGTCGGGGGTAGAGGTTGTTGTACCTCTCCTTCCTGATTACTCGAAATCGGTCGAGGATGAACTGGCACTGCCCCTTGCACGGGAGTAGGTGCTACACTCTCGACATCATCAGCTACAACTCTGTCGGGATCCATTTACTATATGAAAACACATTTTCAAAAGTCAAAAGTCATCACACTATCGCATTATATAATATGGCATGTATAGCTAGACTTACAAGCGCTACGTTAGTCCTAGAACTGACTAAACCGTAGCTCTGATACCAATAAAATGTAACACCTCTAGCTGTATTTGTCACCAGATTAGGGTTTTGAGGCGTTACCGATCATACTATTATTCATAAAAATATACATTATACATTGCAATTCGAGATCTAGATCACATATATGCTTATAACTCAATCAAATATCAAATCTTAAAAAAAAAAATTAACATGCACAACGCAACATAAATAATGTATAACCCAAAATGTATTTAAATATACATATGTTAAACATTTTATACATATACATAACATTGAACACATCCATAATTTCATTATTGAATATTAGACTTGTTTTATAAAAGTCATGCGTATGCACAAATTTTACATCAATTAAAACAAATGTCATTACCAACCTTATTATGAATTTAAGTGGGATTATCATATGGACTCATGTGAAATTCATTTGTTTTGCATATTAACATAATTTGAAGGCAAACATTAGGATATACATATAAAATAACCCATTTCATTCTTTACCTATTAAACCCATACAATTTATTTTACACATTCATAAATGTACCAACAACTAACAAAATCTATACAACCATACACATATACACATTAAACAAATATAAGCACCTATATATATATATACATACCTAATAAGACATGTAAGAACTCAACTAATAGGTTATAACCGCATACTAATACAATACAACCTTTAAAAATTAAACAAAATTGCTTATGCAAATCCAAGTTCCACTAGGTCTGTTTACCAAAATAAATAAATCAAGCATCAAACATAACTTTAATGTAACCCACTAGTAGACACCGAATCTACCTCATGCAGTTATAGATGTTTTCAATACATTAAACCATTGCCAAACCTATTAATGATGCCCATATATATTATATACAACTTACCTAAAATAAGATTATATTTAACATAAAATACATACCAAATAATCAACCATATTTATCCACAAAGCATATACAATATTTACCAACAATCAAACTCAATGAATATTTAATCAAAGCATATAAAAACGAATAGGAACATAGCAAGCAACCATTTTACAGCACACGTGGTACCTAACACAAATATTATACATACATGGCTAGTAACTACAAAACCAAAATGAACATAAACCAAACTTAGCATCACCGAAGTTTAAAGGAAAAAACTTAGCCATTCTCGCATGGCTTATATACACAACCACTATTCAACATTTTCAAATATGTTCCAGCCTATACATGCTATAGTTCCAAAATGCAACTTATAAAATACCAAAAGCGGTCGATAGTCTGATAGGCTTTATTGACGATCTCCGAGCATGTAACTTGAATCCAAAATCTAAAAAACAGAAACAAATACACACACTGTAAGCTATTATAGGTTAGTAAGCCATAAGCAAATAAACAATCTAGTGATATAACCAACTCATTTTAAACTAAACCAAATTATGCTAGCATAAATACGTTTAGTCTCAACTTGCCAATTTCACAAATGATATTTTTGGTTTTTATACAAATTTCCCACCTTGGCCAAATGCTCATATAACCAATATAAGTAATTCACATTTCCCTTACAAGGCTAATATATCATTAGATAATCAAATATACTTATAAACACAACTCAAGCATCATACTATATCATCATGTACACATTACCTAAATGGCGAATACACATTGCTACATCTATACACATATTACATATCATCTAGAAGACAATCATAGTATATCTATCAAGATCGAACACACTTTTATAATTATACACATTCTGTACTTACGTCATAAGTCATTTGTATTAAATATTAAGTACTTACTTACCTTATCACAAGTGATAATAACCTATTCCATAACTAGTCATTTAGCTTATTCAACATATACGTGCACAACTTATCGTAGCCCGATGAACCATTCAGAATTGGATAGGACACTCGGATAAACACACAAGTCATACAATGCCAACGTCCTAAACGTAGTCTTACATGTAGTCACATATCGATGCCATTGTCCCAGATAGGGTCTTACTCATAAACACATATTGGAATCACATATCAGTGCCATGGTCTTACTTGTACACATATATAAAAATCCTATGTCATGGCATATGTATCCTAGCTATTCTTAAGGTTCATACGGGGCTTTCGGATGTCATAACTCAGTCGAAACCCATTCGGAGATATAATAGCCAAGCTTAACCATATTCGACCATAGCTTATATATGTTCACGCATTTTGTACCATCATGTAATATTAACATTTAACTACAATTAAAAATGCTATTTGCTTATAAACTTACCTCGGACGATGTAAAACGGAACAGGGCAGCTAGTCGAGGACTTTCGTTTTTCCCCGATCCAAATCCGATTTCTTTAGTTCTTGATCTAAACATATTCAAATTAAGCTCATTCAAACACATTTTTATTCAATTTAATCCAAAAACACATAAATGGGCAAATTACCATTTTACCCCTGATATTTACAATTTTTACAATTTAGTCCCTATTACACAAAACACAAAATATGCAAAATTTCCCTATACCCATGTTGGTCCAAATTTTACCCATGCTTATACAAGTCCATATATTTCATTTATTTCTCATTTTAGTCCCTCAAATTATTATTTTTGCAATTTAGTCCTAATTACTCAAAATCATCAAAAACTCCAATACAAAACATGTTAATCTAAAACATGTATTCCATATTTCATCATCAAACAACAAAAATCACAAGCTCTCAACAATGCCATAACTCAAAATATTCACCAAAATCAAAAACTTAAGCATGGGTTTTGTAGTACTCGAAGCAACGATCTCAAAAACGTAAAAATTATCAAAAACCAAACAAAAACGAACCTTGATTGAGCTTGAGTAAGTGTAGTGTCGAACCCTAGCTTTCTCTTTTCTTTTCTTCTTATTAGTGTTTCGGTCATGAAAATTATAATATGAACATGGTTTCTTATTATATGTTTTATTATATACTTATTATTACCTATTTTACCATTATAACCTTAGTAATAAAATTATAAAATCATATATAAATTACCAATTACCGTCCACCCTTACTTCAAATGGGCTAATTGCAACATAAAGGTTTCCATTTAGTAAGCCACTAACAATTCGGCCTTTATGCTTTTAACTATCAATTTTTTAATTTACGCGATTAAGCCCTTTTATTTAATTGGATATCTAAAAGACAAAATTAAATCACGAAAATTTCACAGATATAAATTCACACAAAATAAACTTAGAAAATAAATTTTAAATATTTTTTTACTAGGATTCTTGGTCCCAAAACCATCATTCTGATTAGGGTCTAAATCAGGATGTTACACATAGTATGTTTATATTAGTGCATGAAAAATTTAGTGAGCTAGTTTTAACGTTTGTGAGCCGAATTGCGAAAAGGGCCTAAATCGGATAAAGTGAAAAAATCCTAATTTGATAGCTAAAAGTGTTATTTTATTAGGGAATCAAATTTGGGGGATTTTAAAGGGCAATTAGACCCTTTTAAAGGAGCATAGCGGGCCATAGAGTCAAAGAGGAGATAAAATTTTAAAATTTGCTGGGTTAGGTGGCTTATTTTGACCAAAAATAGAAATAGATAAAAGAAGGATGATATCATCCCTTTTTATCTTCTTCCTCCACCGAAATTTTCAGCAAAGAATGGGGTTTTAAGAGATTGAAATTTCAGCGACTTTAAGCCTTCAAAAGTAAGTGATGCTAATGGCTTTTCTTAAATATTTTTGTACTTTTAAGGCCATTGAAGCATGAGCTTTCAAATGAGGGTACTATTTTACAAAATGATTAAGGGTCTAGGGTTCTCCCATGAAAGGGTCTATGATGTTTGTTGAGCTTTTAGGGAAGAAAATGAGTATTGGGTGTCTTATAAACAACTTTTGTGAAAGGTGTTAGCATGAAAACACTTAAAAGGACTAATGTTCATAAGTTGTAAAATAGATAATAAATGTGTGAAATAGTGGGAATTTGGAGTTGCTATAAGAGTCAAAAAGGTTCGGTTAGTCTTGAAAAATAAAGAAATTCGATAAAAATTGATTTTTGGGCTGAGGGGTAAAATGGTCATTTTATAAAAGTCTAGGGGCAAAGTGGTCATTTACCACAATTGTGAATTGTTGAGTGCTTAGGTTGATAAAGTGACTTAATAAGTGCATTTTGTTATTACAAATCATGAAATATCGAGTCCGAACCTAGACCAAGGGAAAGCCAAACAAACCGACTAAATCAACTAGTCGCCATATTTTATAATCCAAGGTAAGTTGTATGTAAATAATACAACTACTTTGATAATATATGTGTTTGATTTGTATCGAAATTATTATACCATAATTGCTTGATTTGTAGAAATGAGAAAATGTGATGAGGATAGAGATAGTAAGATTCCCGTTGGAACCCTAGGGAAATAAATAGGATATTCATGCCATGACCATGGGGTCATTTGTGAGAGCTAGTGTAAGATCATGTCTGGGACATGGCATCCACATTGAGATGAGTGCTAGTACAAGACATGTCTAGGACATGCATCAGCCTCGAGACGTAAGCCAGTGTAAGACATGTCTAGGACATGCGTTGGCTACGAGATGATAGTCAGTGTAAGACCATGTCTGGGACATGGCTTCAACTTGATATATAAGTCAGTGTAAGACCGTGTCTGGGACACGACATCTGCACCTTACCCCACATTTGAGGCTATGGTATATCCGATAGCATTCCGAATGGTTCAACGGTGGAAGTTCTGATTCCTAGTTAATGAGGAAAGTATAGCCTTGTTATGAGTGATACAGGTACCTATTTTGCATGTATGAAACGTGAGCCACATTATATGCTATATGATGTGTATTGAGTATTGATGAGTAAGTTTTTCTTATGCCCACTTGTGTATTATGATAGTTGTTGATGAATGACAAAGTATTATTGTAAAATTATTTATATGCAACTTACTAATCTTTATGCTTACTCCTTCTCCTTTCCTTTTTCTTATAGTGCCGTCTATCTAGCTCAAGGATCAATTAAAGTCAGAGATATCGATCACACTATCAATCGAAGCATTCGGTATAGTTTGATTTATATTTTTGAATATGGCATGTATAGGGAACTAAACTTGAGTTTTGTGTTGTTATTAATTTGGCCAAATGTGTTGGCCTGGGATAAATTCCTCATTTTGTATTAAGCCTTGAATGATGGCTAACATTCATTTTTATATATGTAAATGGTGTTATGTTCATGGATGAGCAGAATGAACAAATGAAATGTTGTCTATTGTGGCTGATTTTATTACATGAAATAGTCTTCTACTGGCTTTGGTTGCTTTTGTGTAAGTAAGGGTGGCAAAGAGGCTTCGTAAATAGCCAGAATTTGTCCACACGAGTAGACACATGGGCATGTGTGACACATGGCCAACACCATGGGCATGTTCTCCAACCGTGTGTCCCCTGCACGTAAAATTTCAAGTTAGTATGCATGATAGTAAACACACGGGCAGAGACACGACCATGTGTCTCAGCCGTGTGAAGCGTACAGACTAGCACACAGGCGTGTGCCTTGGCTGTGTGGCCCTTAAGAATTGTTGACGTCAGAAATAGAATTTCTAGGTTTTTGGTACCTAGGCTAGGACACGGGCATGTCATGGCCGTGTGAAGGACACGGGCCAAAGACACGAGCTTGTAATGACTGTGTGAAGGACACGGGCCAGAGACACGGACGTGTGCCAGGCCGTGTGAAAACCCCTGTAGGTATGCATTTAGAATTAATTCCACCACATGAGCGGAGAACATGGGCATGTTCCTATCTTTCTTAGGCCATGTGAGACATACATGCCATCAGCACGGCCATGTTGGAATGCTCACACGGGCGTGTTGCCCCTCCCACACGGCCGTATACCCCAGTGTCTAATGACATTTTTCTATAGTTGTAAAAAGGACCCAGATTAGTCCTGAATGATTTTCGATGTGTGTTTTGGGCCTCATAAGCCCATGTTAAGAATATATTGATAATTTTAAAAATTTTAAATTTTCTAAGTAATGAAGACTCAGAATTGGTTGTAAGTATGAGTTCTAGTTAGGTAATGCCTCGTATTCCACCCCGATGTAGGATATGGGTATGGGGTGTTACAAAACTCTCAAACAATCTTGGTTAGAAGATCCTCTAGATGCAAACAAAAAATTTTCCATCTGTGTTGCTCGACGACAGAAAAAATGGAAGCATCGTGTGCCATGAAACGTCTTTAAAAAGAAAGCCTTTTTCCAAAAAAAGAGTCACTTGGAGATGTTGTTTTGGTACTGCTTTTCTGCCACAACGTTAAAGAAAGTGCGAGGTGGCATAAAAGATGATTGAGGGGCTGATCGTCTAGCCATTGTAGAAAGTTAAGGTAATAGTCTATGTAGAAAAGGAAGAAGAAAATTTGCAGTGTCTGAAGAAAGCACAAATAAATGTGGAAAGAAAGAATGTTTAGGGTAAATTGTAAAAGAATTGAAGAGGTTAGGGTAGAATAAAATGACGGTAAAGTAAGGAGTAATTGGGGTATGACGTGAGTGATGGGTGGCCAGTAATTATGGCCTAACTTTGGTGTGATGGAAATTTGGAGGGGAAGTGAAAAGGTTACAAGACCAAATATTTAGAAAACAAATTCTCAATGGGTCAATGGGTATCATGTGGCCCAACATTAAAATTACCGTTATGGGATACTGTTTAGAAAAATTAAATGTACACAGTAAGTTTTGTAGCATAGAGGAGGGAAAAGCAAAGGGATTTTTGAGGGGAACTGTGAAGTGACCTAGTCCTAAAATAAGAATTTTGGCTTTTCGACCATAGGCTACCCAAGTAACATAATGGACCCAACTGTCTAGAAATCTCTCCCTTGGACTTTTCTATCCAATCAACTCATATTCCTTGTACCAAAACATCCATTTCCCAATTTTTCACAGCATAACTCTATTTAACAAGCTACAACAGACTCCTTTTAGTAGCTCAACTGGTGAATTCACATTCTTTATTCTACTTTGGAAATCGTGAAAAGAACTACTTAAAGATAAAAATAGAAATAGAAGCAACATGAAATAATTAAAGATAACTAATAATAAAAACAAAATTAAAGTAAAGCAATTAAGGAAAAAAAAAGTAGAAAATATAATTATTAGCTCAAACATCTCAGAGGTCAACGAATTACTTGTCTTGATCCACATGAGCATCCCAGTAGTGCTTCAAGCATTGTCCATTAACTTTAAATATGACCCCCATTTTCATAGCTTTGACATCAACAACTCCATAAGTATAGACTTGAGCTATTTCAAAGGGACTTGACTAGCAAGATTTTAATTTACCAGGGAACAATTTTAGTCTAGATTTGAACAACAACACCTATTGTCTTCGTTCAAATTGCCTTGGCATAATCCTCTTACCATGCCACCACTTGGTCTTCTCATTGTTCAGTCTAGTGTTCTCATATGCCTGTGCTCGGAATTCTTCCATTTCATTTAGTTCTAGCAACCTATTATGGCCAGTAACTTTCCAGTCCATATTCAGCTTTTTCATAGCACAAAATGCTTTATGGTCTAACTCAACAGGTAAATGACATGGCTTCCCAAAAATAAGATTAAAAGGCAACACCCCCATTAGTGTTTTGAATGTAGTATGATAAACCCACAAAGCTTTATCCAACTTGGAGGACCAATCTTTTCAAAATGGGTTCACCACTTTTTCCAGAATTTGTTTAATTTCTCTGTCAAGAATCTCCGCTTGTCCATATGTTTAGGGATGATATGACATGGCAATCTTATGTTTCACCCCATACTTGTTCAAAGCATTAGCAGCTAATTTGCAATCAAAATAAGAACATTCATCACTGATAATTTCCAAAGGTGTACCAAATCTTGTGAAAATGTTCTTGTGAAAAAACTTCAGCATTGACTTGGCATCATTCGTGGGGAGGGGTACCACTTCGATCCACTTAGAGACATAGTCTGTTGCCACGAGTATGTAGAGATTGCCAAAATATGGTGGAAATGGACCCATAAAGTTGATTCCCCAAACATCAAACAACTCAATCTCCAAAATATTTTGCAACAATGATCGCATGACTTACAAAATTCCTTGGCATCCTTGAACAAACACGAATAATAAAAACCATATTAGAGTATCTTGGTAGTAGTTCTCATTCCTCTAAAGCATCCTCTGTACGACACTGAGTGATAATGTTGGAGGGTCTTAAGTAATTCGTCATCAGGGACGAACTTCCTAATTATCTGATCAGCACATTGCTTGAACAAAAAGGGTTCATCCCAATAATAATGCTTGGCATCATGAAGGAACTTCTATTTTCTTTGGCTATTGAGAGTAGGTGGCAGCAGCCCACTTACTAAGAAGTACACTATATCAGTAAGTAATGTCGTGGCAACCAACAGTTGCTTGTCTAGGAAACCTTCCTTAATAAGTTTAACATTTCCATTTTCATCCCCAGCTTCTAACCTCTATAAGTGATCAGCCACTTGATTTTCAGTCCCTTTCCATCTCAAATTTCAAAATCAAACTCCTGTAGCAAAAGTATCCACCAAATTAATCATGGCTTGGCATCTCTTTTAGTTACCAATTATTTAATAGTGGAATGCTCTATGTAGACCGTGACTTTGGTGCCAACTAAATAAGATTAAAATTTATCAAATACGAAAACAACAGCCAACAACTCTTTTTTCATGGTGGTGTAGTTAAGTTGCGCATCCGTCAGGGTCCTGCTCACATAATAATTGCATTAAATACATTGTTTTTCCTTTGTCCCTACACTGTTCTAATGACATAATCAATGGCTTCACACATGAGCTCAAACGACAATGTCCATTTCGAAGCTATTATAATTGGTGATGCTACCAGCCTTTTTCATACAAATTAAAAGGTTTATTATGTTCCAACAAGGAGCACAAAGGTTTATATATTTTCAAAAAATCCTTAATGAATCTTTTATAAAATCTCGCATGACCTAGAAAACTCCTACTAGCCTTGACACTGGTCAGAGGTGACAATTTTTCTATCACCTCATTTTTCTTTGTCAACTTCAATCCCTTGCTGTGATATCTTTTGACCTAGCACAATACCTTTATGAACCATGAAGTGATATTTCTCCCTATTTAAAGCAAGATTTGTTTCTTCACAGCGATGGAGAACCATTTCCAGAATTGTCAAACAATCCTCAAAATTAATGCCAAACACAGAGAAATTATCCATGAAGATTCAAGAAAATTTTTCACCATGATTAAGAATATGGCCATCATATAGCGCTAAATGGTTTTCGGGGCATTACATAACCCGAATGGCATCTTTCTGAATGCAAAAGTACCATATGGACAGGTGAAAGTTGTCTTTTCTTGGTAGTTTAAAGCTATGGAAATTTGATTATATCTTGAATATACATCTAAGAAACAATAGAAAGCTTTCTCGGCTAATCTATCCAACATTTGATCGATGAAAGGTAAGGGAAAATGGTCCTTCCGAGTTGCCTTATTGAGCTTATGGTAATACATGTATACTATCCATCCTGTGATAGTGTGAGTTAGAATAAGCTCATTTTTATCATTGTTGATCACTATGACACCTCTTTTCTTGGGTACAAATTGTACAAGGCTCACCAACGACCTGTTGGAGATCAGGTAGATAGTACTAGCATCTAACCACTTGATAATATCTTTTTTTTAAAAACTTCTTTCATGATTGGATTCAACCTCCTTTGTTGTTTAATAGAGTTGTTGTGGCAATCCTCTAGTAAAATTTTATGCATACAGATAGTAGGGTTGATTCCCTTGATGTCAGCAATTGTCTATCCTAATGCCTTCTTAGATCACCAGAGTACTTCTAACAACCTCACCTCTTGATCGGGTGTTAACTCGATAGAAATAAATACTGGAAAAGTGTTGTTTTCTCCCAAATAAATGTATTTTAAATGTTGCAGCAAAGGGTTAGACTCCAGTGTGGGAGGTTCTTCTATAGAAGGTTTAAGAGGCTTAAAAGAGTGATCTGATAAATCCAAGGATTGAAACTTCTTCCCTGGTCTATCCATAAGCTATTTGTCTTCCGTAACTTCACAAAGGTCATCAAAAATTATTGTGTCACTCTGCAAGTGAGTCTTTATCACTATTAGAATGGTTGTGACAAAATCTTGTGAACCCTTCCTCCACTATTATTTCTATCAAATCAGTGGTGTGGCATTCTTCATTCTCATCAGCACATTTCAAGGTATCGAATACATTGAATGTAATCTACTGTTCATTTACCCTCATGGTTAGTTCACCTTTCTGCACATCAATTAAAGTCCTGCCTATAGCAAGAAAAGGTCTTCCAAGAATAATTGGCACATTATGGTCAGCTTCACATTCTAAAATAAGAAAATATATTGGAAAAATAAACTTGTCTACTCTTACCAGCACGTCTTCAAATTTACCTTCCGGATGTGTGTAAGATCGATCAGCCAGTTGCAACGTAACCACAGTAGGTCTTGCTTTCCCAGTTCCCAGCTTCCTAGAAATAGACATAGGCATTAGATTTATATTTTCCCTTAAATCACATAATGCCTTACCAACATACTAATTTCCTATTGAACAAGGGATAGTGAAACCCCTAGATACTTCAAATTTGGAGATAATTTATTAGTCAACATCATTGTGCACTCTTCAATGAGAAATAGTTTCAAATTCTCCCAATCTGTGCTTCTTTGGCAATTTATCTTTCATAAATTTCACATAATTAGGCATCTGCTCCAAAACTTTAACTAGTGGTATGTTGATATGGAGTTGCTTAAGGACAACTAGAAATTTTGAACTGGGCCTCTTGTTTATAATTGTGGAATTGTTGAGGAAATAGTAAAGGTTTTCGTACTTCAGGTTGCTACTACTATTTTGCTGTGGCATTTTTTGTAACCATCCGGTTTAGACCCTAGTTAGAATAGTGGTTTCGGGACCACAAATCCATGCCAGGGAAACATTTAAATAATATTTGCTATGTTTATGATGTGTTAATTAGCATGTGTGAAAGTCTCGTATGAAAATTTGAATGTTTGTGTGCTGAATTTAATAAAAAGTACCTAATCGTGTAAAATGTAAAAGTTGTGTGCTAGATGTTAAATGTGCCTATTTGACTTGGCTTTATAATTGAGAGGTCCTTATGTGGTTATTAAGCCATTTACATGTATAATGGACATTTATAGCCTTAATATATGTGAATTTATAATGGTTTAATAAAAGGGCAAAATTTTCATTTAGATTATATGTTAATTAAAATAAAACAAAAGCTTAAAATAAGCTCATTACATGTTTATGTTGCTGAAATCATCAAAAGAAAAAGAAAAGAAATACAAGCTAGGGTTTGGCATTGATTTTCATTGATTAAAGTATATGTTTTGATCGGTTTTTGATAATTTCTATGTTTTGTAATCGTTGCTTCGTATACTATCAAACCGATGCCTCAATTTCTCATTTTGATGATGATTTTGAAATGTGCCATTGATGAAATTATAAGCTTTGTAAAGTTAGTTGTTGATAAATGAAAGTTTGACATTGGGTTTACATGTTTTGTCATTGTATTTTTGATGATGAAAATGAGAAATTGAGGGACTAAAATGTGAAATAAGTGAAATTTGTGGACTAGTATGAGTATTAGGAGAATTCGGCTAAGCTTGTGTACAAGCAAATTATGTGTATTTTGTGATTTTTTAATTTAGGGACTAAAGTGTCGAAATGTGAAAATGTGATGGTTAGTTTGCAAAATGCCCTAATTGTGTGTAAATGGATTGGTTTTAATGATTTAGTGAGTAAAAGGATTAATTTTGAATACATATAGATCAAGAAAAGAGGAATTCAGACTTAGACCGAGAGAAGTCGAAGATTATACAGTAAACAGTCTGAGTCGACAATTCCGAGTATGAGGTAAGTTCGTACATAAAACATGATGTTACAAATATATTTTTGATGCTTGGATTATACATAGATTGTATATATAATTGATTATGGTTGAATACGATGATAAATCAATGGTATTTGGCACTAAGTGTGCGATTCAAAATAGCTTCGACTATTTGAGGCACTAAGTGTGCGATACCGAGATAGTTCAGTTAATTGAAATGGCACTAAGTGTGCAGAATCGTTCTAGCTTCGGCTAACCCTTAAAGCACTAAGTGTGCGGATGTTAAAGCATGAATAATCTCCGAAAAGTCTTAAAATATCTGAACGAGAGATAAGAATGAAAATGAATAAATACGGGAAGGTTCAGGTATGTGTGATACCTATGTGATAGATGATGGTATGCATATGACGTTCATCGAATTGGTATAAATATATGAATGGTGTTGTTAGAGAATTGATAGTTGAATTGAGAATTAATAAGTACGTCGATATTGATGTTTTACATTTTATAAACTGTTGATGATTTTTGGTACGAGCTTACTAAGCTTTTAAAAGCTTACTCTGTGTATGTTTGCATTGTTCTTATAGATATCGAAGCTACTGTGAGCTTGGGGATTGTCGAGGATTGTCACCACACTATCGAATCTCATTTGGTACCTTTTGAAAATGTATCTAGTAAAGTATGGCATGTAGAGGCTAGAAGTACTTTGGATAGGTTTTGAAATGTTTATATTTAGCCATGTGATATGGTTTGATATGGTTGTGTTTATGTTTTGATTTTGGTATATGAAATGTGAAGCAAAACGATCTATTTGATGTGTTCATGAATGGCTAAGAGAAATGGTAAGTTTGGTAAGTTTTGGTATGAGATTTGGTCATGAGTTTAGAGATTATGAGACCATATGTTTTGATATGATTTGGTCTTATGTTTTGGCATAATTGAGTTGAGTTTATAAGCATGTAAATGGTTGATAATGTTATGTCATGAATGTTGTAAGGTTTGGTATAGAAATTGGCTGAAATTGTTGTGTAAATATGCTTGGTTTGGTACTTATAGGTTTGACCCATTTGGGGTGGCAAGTTGGCTATTCAAATGGCTTATTTTTGTCCCCATGGGTAGGGACACAAGCGTGTGTCTTAGTCGTGTGCGACACACGGCTATGTTGCATGGCTGGGTGTCCCCTAGGGTAGCCTAAAATTGTAAGTTAGGCTTGAGCACGGCCAAAGCATAGGGACGTGTGGCTAGCTGTGTGGTCCAAGTCAGATTCGACCACGGCCAAAGCACATGAGCATGTCTTGTGGCCGTGTGAACAAGTCAGTATGTATGCCCTGTTTTGACACGGTCTAGACACACGGGCGTGTCTAAACCCGTGTGAGGCACACGGCCTGTTCACACGGGTGTGTGACCTGTACTTGTTTGAAAAATGTTTAAATTTTAGAGAAATTCTGTATGTGCTCGGTTTAGTCCCGACCCCTTTCTAATATATGTTTAAGGTCTCGATGACCTATATAAGGGACTCTATATTAATGATTGATCTTTAATGCTTCGATTCTTATGAAACGAATGTTAATGTCCCGATTTTTTCCGTTAATGCCTTTAACCTTAGTTCGGCAACGGATACGGGTTAAGGGTGTTACATTTTTACTGGCAACATGATCTGATTTTGCTGCAACATTCTATTGTTAAACTTTTTCACATACAGTGTGATTTTTTTATGTTTCTCAAATCTTTCCATGGTTGCACTCTAAATTTCCCTCTTCTACAATGGCATCTTTAACAATTTAATTCAGCTAAGTCCCACTTCTGATGTGATTGCATTACAATGATCCTTATCTTGTGATCTCAAATTCTCAGTATCACTTGGTAGATCTCCTTGGGTCTCGAATTCAGAGCATTTGCTATCTGCCCCACTTGATTCTCAAGAGCTCGAAGGGTTACAGCCTAACTCTAGATCACAACATCATTCTTGGCCATATAATCTTTCAACTAGGCTTTAATAGATGATAATGAAACTGATGCTTGACCTTGCTGGACATTTTGCCTTAGCATAGGTTGAGTATAACCAGGCAGTGCACTAATGGCATTCTATCTTGCAGTATTGTTAAAGTTCCCCGCACCTTGATTATTCTAACTAAAGTTTAAATGTTGTTTCCACCCTAGATTATATGTGTTGGAATAGGGGTTATTATTCTAGTCGAAATTACCCATGTAGCATACAGATGCTGGACTCAATGGGAGTTCGTCAAACTCACGGTCTTCACCACGATAATCACACGCTAGCTTGACTACTTTCATCTCCTAAATTATAGTTGGCCTCTTCATTATTTTGACCATCTTAGTTAAAGATGATTCCTAGCCAGTTAATAAAGTGATTGCGTCAAGTTCCATAGTTCCAGCAGCTTTCTTGCCATTCCCAACTCGCGTGGTAGGATATTGATAATTATTGTTGGCAATTCGTTCCAAAATCTCATAAGCTTGATTATAAGATTTATCCAACAAAGTACCATTGGAAGAAACATCAACTACCATCCTTCTATGTGCATTCAACCCATTATAAAACATCTCTATTTGAGTCCAGTGCTGAAACCCATGCGTCAGACATTTCCATAGTAATTCTTTAAATCTTTCCCAAGCTTTGTACAGTGTATCATCCTCTAATTGCAGAAAATTCATGATGTCATTTCTAAGCTTGGCACTTATGTTTGGTGGATTATATTGTAACGAAAACCTCTAACAAAGATCATTTCATTACGCCACTCTCCTTGACAGTAGAGCATTTAACCATGCTCTTGCTCGATCTTTCAAAGAATATGGAAATGGTTTAAGTCGCAAAGTGCTTCAGGAACACCTTGTTGACAAAACTAACAAGATTCCAAAAAAAGTCTTAAATGTAGTCTTGGATCTTCATTTGGCAATCCACTGAACTGTCCAACAGTTTACAGCATCTGAAACATCATCGGTTTCAATTCAAAATACTAAGCTTGAATGTGTGGTCTAACTATTCCTAGATTTAGATTATCCAACATTAGCACAACATCTTCACAAATTGGCCTGTCTCAGTCATCTATCACATGATGAATAGGAAAATCAACATCTTGACCATTTGATTTAATGGATCATTCAGACCAGGATCATTCTCGTCCCTAGCCATGTTTTGCACTTCTCTTCTTCTTCTTCTTTGCAAAGTTCTATCAATCTCAGGGTCAAAAAGATACTCTTCATTAATAAACCTCTACTCATGCATTGGTAAGAAACCTATAGAAATTAAAAACAACTATGTTAAATAAAACTAATGGAATTAGGATAGAAAATAACAAAACCAAATTTCATCAATTTGTTGATCCCTGACAATGGCACTAAAAACTTGTCGCGTGTGAATATGCTAAGCGAATTGTGCAAGTGTACATGTTGGATCAAGTAATAAAATGATAAGCGAGATTGTCTCCACAGGGATCGGTTAGGTACAAATTGGTTAAGTTATTATAAAGAAGTGTGTTTAATGTTATGGTAAAAACAATAATAAGAGTGTAGAAGTAATTAAGGAATACTGATGTGTGCAATATGTGAATTCTAACAAATAAATGAACATTATATGGCAAGACAAGAGTAAGTATGCAATGGAAATTATGAGAATGATTATATGAATAATATGCAAACAAGTAACAACTAAGAATGTGAAAGAAAGATGCTATATCAAAGGTTAAAGGAGCTATGATATTGAATCCTAAGGCTAGGATTACAGAGAATCTACCCTCATTAACCAATAATGCCTCGACAAGTTTAGTCTTATTCTACTACTCAAAATAGCTTTACTGTGGTTTGATTTTTTCGAGAGCTAGGCCTTAGGTTACCTCACCTAGGGCACTATATATCTATAGGCTTTGAGTTTTGTTCCTAGTATTGTTCTTCTCCTTTCCGTATAGAATGTTGCTGGATGTCTAGAGTTTGCTATGAGTATTTGCTCATATCATTCGATTTCTATCTGACTAACCTAAAATGGTTAGAATTAGATTAATTTTATAAACATGTTCCATATGTACCTATGTTTGGAGATTACACGTACACTATTCATAAATACCATGGAATGAATCAGTAAATTAAACTAACCTATGTTGTCGCCAATAATGGAAACAAAAGTTTCATCAAGTAATCCCAACCCTAAGAGATTTAGCTTGTAACACCCCGTACCCGAGACCGTTACCGGAGTCGAACACGAGGTGCTAACCGACAAATTCATTTACTCTCGCAGTCCAATTAAAAATTTTTCCAGACGAGCTGGTTACTGCATCACTGTCGCCTTAAAAATCATATCTTGAGTTTCAAAGCTCGAAAATTAGTTTCGTAATTTTTCCCTGAAAATAGACTCATATTTCCATCTACAGATTTTTTTCTAGGATTTTTGGTCGAGCCAATTAGTACAGTTTATTAGTTAAAGTCTCACCTGTTGCAGGGTTCGACTACACTGACCTTCACACATTACGAATTGGATATCTCCCTGTACAGGGCTCCAATACTGATGGCGTTTGTTTCTATAGAAACTAGACTCATAGGGGAATCTATGCATATATGGTATGACTCCTAATTATCTCTGGTTAATTTACAATGAGTTTCCAAAGTCGGAACAGGGATTCCAGAAACCGTTCTGGCCCTGTTTCACAAAAACCTAAATATCTCTTAACATACAACTCATATGACCGTTTTGTTTCTTCCATATGAAAGTAGATTCATCAAGTCTCATTTACATAATTTATTCACTATTTAATTCCATCTCTACTATTTTAGTGATTTTCACATCCACATCACTGCTGCTGCCAGCATCTATTTTAGGGTAGACTTTATCTAACACATAGTTTCTAAGACTCAACTAACCCTCTTGCATATATAGTCCAAAATATAATCAAGATGAACCATTCTAATGGCTGATCGTTGCCAAACATTTCCATGCCTCTTAATGAGCATATACATATCGAATGATTATAACATTATGCTCAAAACATTTATAAGCCATTTTCGCATGGCTATCTAAAATTATACAAATCCAAAGGGTCCATGACCCACAACAAAAGGGGTAGTCCTATACATTGACCAAAATATCCTCTCACTACTAGTCTATTCCATACATGCCATAAGATATTCCCAAAGCGTAGCAGCATACCGAGCGGTGGGTAGTGATAGTGTGACTAGTTCTTGACGATCCCGAGCACTGTAGCTTCCAATGAGATCTATAAAGCAGAGAAAACAAAGTAAGCGAGTAAGCATTACGATGCTTAGTAAATTTTAAGCGGTGTCAACAGATAACACTCTCACATAAAAGTGAGCTCATGTGATATAGATATATCGTATGATTTCACATAATCATAGGAATAGTCCCATAGATTGCTCTCGTGTGCATCATATATAAACTTGGAGTACATACTGTTTAACCTTTCGCATTGCGTATATTTATAAGCAATTCTTATCACGAAGTCTTACCGGACATAATCTCCACACGTAGTCATCGGGTCTTACCGGACATAATCTCCACAAGTAGTCATCGGGTCTTACCGGACATAATCTCCACACGTAGTCATCGGGTCTCACCGGAACATATTTCAAGTTTCATGTACATTTAATCACATGTTACAACATTCACATTAGCCATTCGGCTTTACCACACATACACATCACACATATATTTCACATTAGCCATTCGGCTTTACCACATATACATATCACACATATATTTCACATTAGCCCTTGACTTTACCACATATACATATCACACATATATTTCACATTAGCCCTTGACTTTACCACATATACACATCACACATATATTTCACATTAGCCCTTGACTTTACCACATATACACATCACACATATATTTCACATTAGCCATTCGGCTTTACCACATATACATATCACACATATATTTCACATTAGCCCTTGACTTTACCACATATACACGTCACACATATATTTCACATTAGCCCTTCGTAGCCCTTGACTTTACCACATATACACATCACACATATATTTCACATTAGCCATTCGACTTTACCACATATACATATCACACATATATTTCACATTAGCCCTTGACTTTACCACATATACACATCACACATATATTTCACATTAGCCATTCGGCTTTACCACATATACATATCACACATATATTTCACATTAGCCCTTGACTTTACCACATATACACATCACACATATATTTCACATTAGCCCTTGACTTTACCACATATACACATCACACATATATTTCACATTAGCCATTCGGCTTTACCACATATACACATCACACATATATTTCACATTAGCCTTTCGGCTTTACCACATATACACATCACACATATATTTCACATTAGCCCTTGACTTTACCACATATACACATCACACATATATTTCACATTAGCCCTTGACTTTACCACATATACACATCACACATATATTTCACATTAGCCCTTGGCTTTACCACATATACACATCACACATATATTTCACATTAGCCATTGGCTTTACCACATATACACATCACACATATATTTCACATTAGCCCTTGACTTTACCACATATACATATCACACATATATTTCACATTAGCCCTTGACTTTACCACATATACACATCACACATATATTTCACATTAGCCCTTCGGCTTTACCACATATACACATCACACATATATTTCACATTAGCCCTTCGACTTTACCACATATACACATCACACATATATTTCACATTAGCCATTAGGCCTTATCACATATATACTTACCTTCACATTCATCACATCGGCCATTAGGCCTTATCACATATATACTCTTTCACAAATTTTAATATCAAGGATCCATCTAATACTCATATATCATTTTACAATATCCCGATTTAGAATTCAAGTATGGGTTCAATCAATAGCTTATGAGCAACTAAGACAAGTTTTATCCATGTTTGCAACAAAATCACATATTAAGCTGCGAGCTGTTTTCCTGAGCAATGGTCACTAAATTATTCATAACCGGAGCTACAAGACTCCAAATCACTTGCTGTTAATTTTCTCTGAATATAGACTCATACATATTTCATCCATAAAATTTTCAGAATTTTAGGTGTGGCCAATCAATACCAGATTTTTCTTGAAGTTTCCCTGTTTCACTGTTTGACTAATCTGACCACTCTTCGCTACGAATCAAATTTTCATTGTACAGAATTCATAATGTGTTCTATTTGATTCCATTTGAAACTAGACTCATTAAGGAGTCTAAGCATATAAATCTTATCTTATAATCATTTTGTACAAATTATAATGAATTTCCAAAAACAGAACAGGGATTTCGAGTCATTCCGACACTGTCCCGAACAACTTTAAATATCTCTTTATAGGAAATTCCTTTGCTTCCACGGTCTCTTTTATAAGAAACTAGACCAACTAAGCTTTGATTACATGTTTTATTCAGCCTATAATTCCACACCAACAATTTATAGTGATTTTCTAAAATCACATTACTGCTGCTGTCCAAGCAATTTATTACGATTTGCTCTTAACTTTCCAAGTCCAAACACTTATGAACTTACCATTTGGGCTTAAGACATATCATGGCCACATCATATCTTATCAAATCAACTCGTTATGTCCTATTATGAATGGATTTACTCAATGATTAATCGCTTAAAACTTACCTCGGATGTGGTCGAACGATTTCGTGCTATTCGATCACTTCTTCCTTCCCTTATCCAACGTGATCCTCTAGGCTCTTGAGCTTAATTAAACAAACAAATTGACTTAATCATTTGAGCATCGAAAAGAGGAATACAAGATACTTAGCCAATATATATACTCATTAGGCATCAAAGTCGCATATATGCGAAATCATGAATCGAACTCAACACATTAGTTAATATTCCTCTTAGCGAATTTTCTAAGCCAAGAATAGGCATCAATATGCTTGCCTCTAACCGAATGCATGCACACCAATTTCCCCTCATGTGGCCGAATATACATGTCCATGTTGAGGCCAATTATACATAATACCACACAAAACAGCATACATTTTACTACTAACGCATTACATATCGTAGCTCAATACACCTCTCTCCTTTACTTCATAACCAAAACATCATCACAAGCAAATATACACTTGAAATAGTATATATGTCATACCAATACATCATGTGCAAATATATATTCATGTAGGTGCAAGGGCGAATTCTCAAGTGGCTTATATCCAAATATATACACATATCCAAAGCTTAAATCTTACTTACCATGCAACATGCATGAATCATACTTATGGATATACCATGGCGAATACCACAACACCATAATTTTGGTCATGATTAAACAAAGAACTTAGTATCTCCTTCAAAAATGCTAAAAGAAAATCTAAGAGTCCTCAATCCCCGT
This sequence comes from Gossypium herbaceum, assembly GCA_025502765.1. Classification (NCBI taxonomy): domain Eukaryota; kingdom Viridiplantae; phylum Streptophyta; class Magnoliopsida; order Malvales; family Malvaceae; genus Gossypium; species Gossypium herbaceum. The sequence goes on from CP106689.1 coordinate 57,387,838, forward strand.
CACATGTTTCATTATCAAGCTTGATATTTAGCATGCAATGGCATTAACACCACATTCACTTTGGCCGAATTTCATTCCCATGACATAGCAAAGATTTGAACCATGGGCTAACAAGAACATCAAGCTAGCAACTAAAAACATGAATGAATCTCATGGCACAACCTCAAACATACCTTAATCTTGATGCAAGTATAGCCAACCTCTTCCTAATCCTCTTCAAAACCAAACTTGAAGCAAAATTCCTTCATTCCTCTAGTATTTTTGGTCAAGGGAGAAAAAATGGATGAACAAATTTTTTTCTTCTCTTTTCCTCAATACACGGCAAAGGGGGGGGGTTCACTCACACACATTTTTTTTTCATTCTTTATTACCCATACTTATTTGTTTATTGTTTCTCCCTAATGCACCAACAAAACATGTTTCATGACATGTTTTGCCCATGATTCCTTGTCATGGCGGCCACTAGAACTTGGGGGAATTTGACATGCAAGTCCTCCCTTTGACTACATGCACTATTAGGTCCTTATAGATTAGCCTTTCACTTTTCAAAAGTGTCACACAAGTCCTACTAATTGAATTCACATGCAATCGGCTAAATCGAACTTGAAATTTTCACACATTCATAATTACGTATTCTAGACAATAAATATTACATTCAAACATTTCGGTGACTCGGTTTAGCGGTCCGAAACCACTTCCGACTAGGGTCAATTTTGGGTGTCACAACTCTCCCCACTTAAGAAATTTTCGTCCCAGAAAATCTTACCGACGCATGGTTTAGGATAACGTCCTCTTATTGAATTACATCCATATGAACATTTCTACCAAGTATGCACATATATCCCATTCTCTTGATTTCATAAGCAATAATCACTTAATTTAATTCACAAATGCATTTGAACACATATCAAGCACATACTAACATGTATAATTCACATCATCAACCCACATTTTGTAACCCACATTTTCATCCATGTATAAGTCAGTAACTTTGGCGAAATTACACATATACTCAAACATCCCAATAAATATCCTTTATAACTCCATCGTATCTCAATATTCAACTTTCACACACGAACATTTAATTCATTCAGCACATACGAACATACCTCATTCTTTGGATTTTTTTTTTTTTTTGCAAGCGTATTAACTGAAATTTTTACAGCAAGATTGCTCATCTCGAATCACGTACCTTGATTTAACGGATATAGCGACTCGCTCGATTGTCTTGGGACATAGTCCGGTTATAGTGATTCGCACAATTGCCTTGGAATTAGCGGATTTAGTCACTTAGCACAAAAGCCTTGGGACTTAGCCGGATACCATTCGAATAACCAAGCACATATATCAACAAATCAATACACATTCTTATTACATTCTCATTACCAAAGCTCAAACACAAGACACTTATCATATTTACAATTTCGCTCAATAGCCACACACCAAGAGCATGATTTCGATTTGCTTAAAACATGATCTAATCAAATCATAATTTAAGCTCTATTTACTCAAAACTTACTTCACATTACCAACCCTTATGTTCATACACAAAGATCAACTTAGCCAAGGGCGGTAGCTCGTTTATCAAGCGAGCGACTACTTACTTGTAAGGGCTCAACTAATTCAAGCACATATAGCTCTTACAATGCCATATCCTAGATATGGTCTTACATATTCTCATATATCGAGCCGATGCCATGTCCCTGCATGGTCTTACACATTATCTCAAATCAATGCCTTCGTCCCAGACGAGGTCTTACATGAATTCCACTTCACACACTTAGTGCCCACTGACCGATCTCGCACTCATAGTGCTCGGTTAAAGGATTTACACACACACAAAGTGCCTCTAATCATTCATACACATAGTGCTCTTATTCATTCGTTATTACACATTGAAATGACTTACCCAAGTCTATAAACATCACGTATGTACACTTTTAAACATATCGTCTCATATAAATTTGAATTAGTATAGTAATGAACACTTAAACTTTGCTCAATTTCTTGCACGAAGCCTACTAGGCACGAAGGCCGAATACATGTCACCAAGCATGATTGCTCTTGGGACCTAGCCGGATACATCACTAGCACGAATGCTCTTGAACTTAGTCCGGATACATCATTAGCACGAATGCTCTTCGAAATTTAGCCCGGATACATCACTAGCACGAATGCTCTTCGGAACTTAGTCCGGATACATCACTAGCACGAATGCTCTTCGGAACTTAGTCCGGATACATCACTAGCACGAATGCTCTTGAATTTAGCCGGATACATCACTAGCACGAATGCTCTTGAACTTAGTCGGATACATCACTAGCACGAATGCTCTTGAACTTAGTCCGGATACATCACTAGCACGAATGCTCTTGAACTTAGTCGGATATAACCACAAGCACAATTGCCTTGGTCTTAACCGGGTATAACAACTCACACAAATGCCTTGGTCTTAGCCGGATATATTCACTAGCATAAATGCCTTGGGACTTAGCACGGGTATCATCCAAAAGCTCATGTACACATATATCAACAATCACGTCACATCCATATTTCATTCTCAATTCTCATGTACATATACACATATAGCAATACACATTAGTATATCATTTGCATTACTTGAATACAAACACAACATGCTTATCAACCATTCAACTTCCACTCCATAGCCACATACAAAAATCACATATACCCTTAATTCAATCCGAATCGAAATTCAAATACGAGTACATGATACGTGCACTGATCAACTTAATAGTTTAGGCATATCTAAGTGAAGTTATATCGCAAATTCTCATAGTCAGAAGCTTGCTACAGCTCGATCGGGATCAAGATTCATTACAATACAGCAACCACCTCTTACTAGTCAAAAATCATCACACTATCATTTGATCACTTTATGGCATGTATAAATAGACTCACGCGTGCTACGTTAGTCCTAGAATCGACTAAACCGTAGCTCTGATACCAATAAAATTGTAACAACCCGTACCCGAGACCGTTACCGGAGTCGAACACGAGGTGCTAACCGACTAATTCATTTACTCTCGCAGTCCAATTAAAAATTTTTCCAGACGAGCTGGTTACTGCGTCACTGTCACCTTAAAAATCATATCTTGAGTTTCAAAGCTCAAAAATTAGTTTCGTAATTTTTCCCTGAAACTAGACTCATATGTCCATCTACAGATTTTTTTCTAGGATTTTTGGTCGAGCCAATTAGTACAGTTTATTAGTTAAAGTCTCACCTGTTGCAGGGTTCGACTACACTGACCTTCACACATTACGAATTGGATATCTCCCTGTACAGGGCTCCAATACTGATGTCGTTTGTTTCTATAGAAACTAGACTCATAGGGGAATCTATGCATATATGGTATGACTCCTAATTATCTCTGGTTAATTTACAATGAGTTTCCAAAGTCGGAACAGGGATTCCAGAAACCATTCTGGCCCTGTTTCACAAAAACCTAAATATCTCTTAACATACAACTCATATGACCGTTTCGTTTCTTCCATATGAAAGTAGATTCATCAAGGCTCATTTACATAATTTATTCACTATTTAATTCCATCTCTACTATTTTTAGTGATTTTTCACATTCACATCACTGCTGCTGCCAGCATCTATTTTTAGGGTAGACTTTATCTAACACATAGTTTCTAAGACTCAACTAACCCTCTTGCATATATAGTCCAAAATATAATCAAGATGAACCATTCTAATGGCTGATCGTTGCCAAACATTTCCATGCCTCTTAATGAGCATATACATATCGAATGATTATAACATTATGCTCAAAACATTTATAAGCCATTTTCGCATGGCTATCTAAAATTATACAAATCCAAAGGGTCCATGACCCACAACAAAAGGGTAGTCCTATACATTGACCAAAATATCCTCTCACTACTAGTCTATTCCATACATGCCATAAGATATTCCCAAACGTAGCAGATACCGAGCGGTGGGTAGTGATAGTGTGACTAGTTCTTGACGATCCCGAGCACTGTAGCTTCCAATGAGATCTATAAAGCAGAGAAAACAAAGTAAGCAGAGTAAGCATTACGATGCTTAGTAAATTTTAAGCGGTGTCAACAGATAACACTCTCACATAAAAGTGAGCTCATGTGATATAGATATATCGTATGATTTCACATAATCATAGGAATAGTCCCATAGATTGCTCTCGTGTGCATCATATATAAACTTGGAGTACATACCTGTTTAACCTTTCGCATTGCGTATATTTATAAGCAATTCTTATTACGAAGTCTTACCGGACATAATCTCCACACGTAGTCATCGGGTCTTACCGGACATAATCTCCACAAGTAGTCATCGGGTCTCACCGGACATAATCTCCACACGTAGTCGTCGGGTCTCACCGGAACATATTTCAAGTTTCATGTACATTTAATCACATGTTACAACATTCACATTAGCCATTCGGCTTTACCACACATACACATCACACATATATTTCACATTAGCCATTCGGCTTTACCACATATACATATCACACATATATTTCACATTAGCCCTTGACTTTACCACATATACACATCACACATATATTTCACATTAGCCCTTGACTTTACCACATATACACATCACACATATATTTCACATTAGCCATTCGGCTTTACCACATATACATATCACACATATATTTCACATTAGCCCTTGACTTTACCACATATACACATCACACATATATTTCACATTAGCCCTTCGTAGCCCTTGACTTTACACATATACACATCACACATATATTTCACATTAGCCATTCGGCTTTACCACATATACATATCACACATATATTTCACATTAGCCCTTCGGCTTTACCACATAACACATCACACATATATTTCACATTAGCCCTTCGGCTTTACCACATATACACATCACACATATATTTCACATTAGCCCTTCGGCTTTACCACATATACACATCACACATATATTTCACATTAGCCATTAGGCCTTATCACATATATACTTACCTTCACATTCATCACATCGGCCATTAGGCCTTATCACATATATACTCTTTCACAAATTTTAATATCAAGGATCCATCTAATACTCATATATCATTTTACAATATCCCGATTTAGAATTCAAGTATGGGTTCAATCAATAGCTTATGAGCAACTAAGACAAGTTTTATCCATGTTTGCAACAAAATCACATATTCGCTGCGAGCTGTTTTCCTGAGCAATGGTCACTAAATTATTCATAACTGGAGCTACAAGACTCCAAATCACTTGCTGTTAATTTTCTCTGAATATAGACTCATACATATTTCATCCATAAAATTTTCAGAATTTTAGGTGTGGCCAATCAATACCAGATTTTTCTTGAAGTTTCCCCTGTTTCACTGTTTGACTAATCTGACCACTCTTCGCTACGAATCAAATTTTTCATTGTACAGAATTCATAATGTGTTATATTTGATTCCATTTGAAACTAGACTAATTAAGGAGTCTAAGCATATAAATCTTATCTTATAATCATTTTGTACAAATTATAATGAATTTCCAAAACAGAACAGGGATTTCGGAGTCATTCCGACACTGTCCCGCACAACTTTAAATATCTCTTTATAGGAAATTCCTTTGCTTCCACGGTCTCTTTTATAAGAAACTAGACCAACTAAGCTTTGATTACATGTTTTATTCAGCCTATAATTCCACACCAACAATTTATAGTGATTTTCTAAAATCACATTACTGCTGCTGTCCAAGCAATTTATTACGTTTGCTCTTAACTTTCCAAGTCCAAACACTTATGAACTTACCATTTGGGCTTAAGACATATCATGGCCACATCATATCTTATCAAATCAACTCGTTATGTCCTATTATGAACGGATTTACTCAACGATTAATCGCTTAAAACTTACCTCGGATGTGGTCGAGCGATTTCGTGGCTATTCGATCACTTCTTCCTTCCCTTATCCAACGTGATCCTCTAGGCTCTTGAGCTTAATTAAACAAACAAATTGACTTAATCATTTGAGCATCGAAAAGAGGAATACAAGATACTTAGCCAATATATATACTCATTAGGCATCAAAGTCGCATATATGCGAAATCATGAATCGAACTCAACACATTAGTTAATATTCCTCTTAGCCAAATTTTCTAAGCCAAGAATAGGCATCAATATGCTTGCCTCTAACCGAATGCATGCACACCAATTTCCCCTCATGTGGCCGAATATACATGTCCATGTTGAGGCCAATTATACTTAATACCACACAAAAACAGCATACATTTTACTACTAACGCATTACATATCGTAGCTCAATACACCTCTCTCCTTTACTTCATAACCAAAACATCATCACAAGCAAATATACACTTGAAATAGTATATATGTCATACCAATACATCATGTGCAAACATATACTCATGTAGGTGCAAGGGCGAATTCTCAAGTGGCTTATATCCAAATATATACACATATCCAAAGCTTAAATCTTACTTACCATGCAACATGCATGAATCATACTTATGGATATACCATGGCGAATACCACAACACCATAATTTTGGTCATGATTAAACAAAGAACTTAGAATCTCCTTCAAAATGCTAAAAGAAAATCTAAGAGTCCTCAATCCCCGTCACATGTTTCATTATCAAGCTTGATATTTAGCATGCAATGGCATTAACACCACATTCACTTTGGCGAATTTCATTCCCATGACATAGCAAAGATTTGAACCATGGGCTAACAAGAACATCAAGCTAGCAACTAAAAACATGAATGAATCTCATGGCACAACCTCAAACATACCTTAATCTTGATGCAAGTATAGCCAACCTCTTCCTAATCCTCTTCAAAACCAAACATGAAGCAAAATTCCTTCATTCCTCTAGTATTTTCGGTCAAGGGAGAAAAATGGATGAACAAATTTTTTCTTCTCTTTTCCTCAATACACGGCAAAGGGGGTTCACTCACACATTTTTTTTCATTCTTTATTACCCATACTTATTTGTTTATTGTTTCTCCCTAATGCACCAACAAAACATGTTTCATGACATGTTTTGCCCATGATTCCTTGTCATGGCGGCCACTAGAACTTGGGGAAATTTGACATGCAAGTCCTCCCTTTGACTACATGCACTATTAGGTCCTTATAGATTAGCCTTTCACTTTTCAAAAGTGTCACACAAGTCCTACTAATTGAATTCACATGCAATCGGCTAAATCGGAACTTGAAATTTTTCACACATTCATAATTACGTATTCTAGACAATAAATATTACATTCAAACATTTCGGTGACTCGGTTTAGTGGTCCCGAAACCACTTCCCGACTAGGGTCAATTTTGGGCTGTCACATAGCTCATGGGTAGGTGAACAGAATCTAGATTCAAAATAGCAACCAACGTCGTTTCCTTAAATCAAATTATGGAACAAAAAATAAAGAATTAGACATAGAACTCAGGAAGATAGCCTTTGCTTGTCTAGTCCACAAATCCGGCTATGAAATGTCTTTCAGTGACAAGGAGGAACTGTCTTCGTCTTTGCGTCTCCGTCCTTATCGTAACTGCTACCCTCTATTTTCGTCTAAGGGATTCCTCCTTCCAAAAATAACTCTCTAACTATGTACCCTTTTTCAATTTTAATTTTTGGGTTTTATATCTCCTCCTTTAGGGTAGAACCATCATACCATGATCTGTTTTTTTTTTAGGCTGATATTTCTGGTACACATACATCAGGGCTGATAACAGTTAAGTGTTGACTGGGTCTCCTCTTAGCATTACCACGAAATTCATTTTGGCAAACTGTGCAACCTTTTTCCACGACAAATCTTCACTCATTTACTTCTTTTTCCTCATTCTTCACCTGCCAATTAACAAACAGATCCTTCTCGCAAACAATTAAAAGTAAGTAATAACATTTAAGCATAGTCTAAGCTTTTTAATGTATTTCCCTAAAAAACTAATGGAAAATCCTAAAGTGTAACTAAACTTACCTAAGTACAGACAATTAACCAAGTCTAAAGGCATAAAATATAATTATTTTCAAGAGTTATCACCCACTCTTTTTTAACCACTGTAGATTAGTTATGTGTCAGTGCGAGCGGTGTGGTTCCGAGGGGTGATCTAAGCAAGTCTTTCACGTTATTCCGTAGGTGTTCATTTTCTAATTTCTATTTTAGGATTTGAAAGCAATGTGGTAGTTATTTTTCTGGTTTAGCTTGATATTTAACTTGATTTCATAATATTATCATGCTTTAGAATTTATGGACTTTAAGTATGATTTATTGGCTTCTTGAACAGTTATGGTTATGACATTTTGTATTGTTATTTTAGACATTTTGATGCTCGTTTGATGATGTGAAGGATGTATGTTGTTTAGACATAAGTTGGCATGGACCATATACTTGAGATTGCTGAATTTTTTATATCTGTAGTAGGGGTATCTCTATAATTTTTGAAAGTGTAGGAAGACAATAACATAATTTAGTAACAATATTCTTGGTAGAATAAATGATAATTTAGTAGTGGTACCAATAATTTTTGAGGTTTGGGTTTTTAAACAAGAAACAGTAAGTAGTTTTGGTATCAATTTTCCAAGCAGTATCGATATGACATGAGAGAAATATCGATACCACATCTTTAGTATCGATACCTATGTGATCAGTTTTGAAAATTTTCTAAGTGGACCTAATGCATGTTTAATTATATTTGTAAGTATATTTGATGTATGTCAATCATGTATTAATGATGATTTGAACAAGGTAGTCATAAAACTCCTGTAAATGCTAAAATGGAATGCGTTTCTTAATAATGAGCTCATTTGTACTATGTATGATGTGAGATGGTGGTGTGGCATCTTGATATTTGGGCTCAACAACTGGGCTGGGTATAGGGTGGTACAATGTCATATTAAATGATTAAGATATTATATGATTGATATAGGAGACACTTACCTAATTGTTTTCAATGTTTTGTCAAGAAATCGTATTAAATTTAGTTATATTCGTTTACTTAATTGTAAACCGAGGAAGAGTTTTGTTTAAAAACCTATAAACTTACTGAGCTTCTTAAGATAACCTATTTTCATTTTTGTTTTTGTAGTTAACATTTTGCAGAACAGTTTGGACGTATTAGCTTCAATGCTCACACTATCTAGACTCTCTCTTTGGTTTGAGTCATTTTGGTTGTGGCATGTATATAGAACTTGATGTGGTTATGGTTAATTTATTAGTTGAATTTTAACTAAGGTTTTATGGTTGTGATGTGGTAAACTAAGTCTCAAGTTTATAGTATTTTGGTATGGAAATGTTTGACCTTTTGGTTAAGTATTATTTTGATTTGATAACTTTTATGATGATGAAAATGTGGTAAGGTCAAATGGGTAGGCATTTTATGATGCTAGACATGTTAGTTTTAATTTTTGGTTTGTGTTTGGTATTTGAAGATTTGAGAACATGGTTATTAGTTGGATAGCAAGTGCTTGATGGTGATCTTTTAGATCAAATGTTTAAATTGAGGTGTTGATGGGGACACATTGGTTAGGCACATAAATTATGTGAAATAGGTATGCTTTGGAATAAATTATAACTTTTTGAAAGCATGTTTATAGCTGGTTATCATTTGGCTTGACACATAAGAAATTGATGTTGAAATGCCTTGTTGTAGAAGAAAATTTAGGTGCACACGACCTGAGACATGGACGTGTTACAAGACCATGTGTCACACATGATCTCCCCACACAACCATGTGTCTTTACTATTTTAGGTGCATGTTTCAGCCTTTCTACGACACGGCTGTGTGTTTCAAGTCAGTATATAGCACGATCTGACACATGGCTTAAGACACAACCATGTGTTGTAATATCCTGATTTTGGGCTTAGTCGGAATGGTGGTTTCGAGACCACAAATCTGAGATAGAAATAATTATTTTATAATTATTTTGAGGTCTATGATATGATTGCATGATTGTGTGAAAATTTCGTGAAGAAATTCTATGCATAAAGTGCTTAATTTGAAGTTAGGGACTAAATTGAATAAATTGCAAAACTTGTGTTCTAGAAGCATTTTGCATAAAATTGAATTATATTATTAATTATAGGTCCTTAAAGAGTAATTTGACTAATTTCTAAAAAAATCTGGACAAAAATGGGGTTGGAAGGGTAAAAATTTAAAGAATAGTAAAAAGGGCATTTTGGTCATTTAGGGGTAAAATGAATTAAAAGACAAATTTTAAAACCCAAATGTGTCCATCTTAAACCCCATGGCCGAATATAGCAAGGAGAAACCATGTCTAGGGTTTTTCAAGCTTCCAAGCTCGATTGTAAGTCCATTCTAGCCTCGTTTTTAATGTTTTTTACGTTTTTGGAGTCCCGGTAACTTGATTTAGCTTATGCTAGCAATAATTCAACCTAGGGTTCATAATTGGAAAAATAGCCAAGGTGAAATTTGTGTATTTTGGTGTTTTATGATAGAATATGAGGTTTTAAATTATGTTAGACAACTTGTGCTACTCGGTTTTAAGTGAAAAAGAGTAAAATGGCTTAATCGGTAAAAATACCAAATAGTCATAAGTACATGTTAGAGTGAGAATCTGATGTTGATATAGAAGGGAAAAACGATCAGCATGCCATAAAACATAAGAAAATAGGCTGAAGTTTAATTTATGAGCTTTGTGGAAAAAGTGTAAATATGCAAAAGTTTAGGGGCAAAACTATAATTTTGCCAAAATATGATTTTGGGTCAATTTGAATAATGTGAGTCCTAATTAGACTATATTTTAAATGATAGAGCAAGGAAAACTGAAATTCGGGCTAAAATGGGGAAAATACCTAGTTGTGGACGAAATGGTAAAAGTAGCCATTTTCGCATATGAGGTAAGTTCATATGTAAATGTTGGTAACATAGTTATTATTTTAAATGTTTTAATGTTATTTAAATGATATGATAATTATTATGAAATATTATACTTGTGATAATTGTTTGATAATATGTCAAATTATGTGATATACTTGGAAAATGTGAAATACTACCGAGTATCGGTATTGGCATTCCGTAGAAGATGGTTGAGACACATGATTGGGAAAAAGGTCCCGTTGAACCTTAGGAATGGATTAGGATACAAGTGACATGTCATTGGGATATTTGGGCATCCGAACTCCTTGAGTTGAGTCTGAGTTCACTTATGGATGCGAATGTCCGAACTCGTTGAGTTGAGTCCGAGTTCGTGAGATGTAACTAGGCATCCAAGCTCGTTGAGTTGAGTCCGAGTTCGCTTATGGGCAGGTTACACGGTAGCTTGGCTACATATGTGGCACTTATGTGCAAACTTTCCATGTATCCGAGTTATATTCCGATGTGTTCAACGGGTAAAGTTCTACTCAAATGGAGGAATACTCGAGATGAAAGGGACATTTTGGTAAGTGTTGTGAAATGGATACTTTGAGCAGTATGTACTTAACCTCGGGTTGAAAACTCAATATAACAACAATATGGTAAGATGATAAATGAAAATATGATATGAATGTCTTGGTGATGATTATGCAAATGATGTTTTATGTTTGCTTATATGGTTATGTTACTTGCTATTTGCATGTGAACTTACTAAGCATTTATGCTTACTCCCTCCTTTTCATTCCTTGTAGTTTTGACAAGTCAACTCGGAAATCAGGAACGGTCGGAGGCTCGCTCACACTATCCGTATACCATCTTGGCATAATGGCTTGTATATTTTGGGTATGGCATGTATAGCATTATAATCATTTTGTATATATGGCCTTATGATATGGTTATTGTAACATCCTGATTTTCGGATTTTTTCGCGGTTTTCAATATTTTGTAAAGACTTTAAAATTTTGTATTTGGATGTGAAATTAATATTTTGAGTAGGTAAATGGGCTTATAGAAGGCCCATGTGTTGGCCAAAACCCGGTTGAATTTTTGAATTTTTGGATTTCGGAGTTAGGGGTTCTGGCTAGATGGTCCTTGTATAGAGTTATGGGCAAATTGCATCACAAAAGAGCCTTGGTAAAGTGGCTGTGGTGACGCCACTAGGCTCCTAAAAGGTGGCGTGTGGAGCTTTGAGGAGGCATGGGATCGATTCCTGTGTTGACAAATAGATGCATTTATTTTTAAGTGCGGGAGGGTAGTGTTGGAGTCGGTGGATTACGCTAAAGGAGAGTTTGGATCAGTCCAAACGCTTGGATTAAGGAGTGATAAGGGGAGAGATTTAAGGGATTAGGAGAGAGGTTAGGAGTTGGCTGAATTTTGGGAATTGAAGGGGGAAAAATCGGCAAAGAGTGTTGAGGTTAGTATTTCGGCACCTAGGGTATTGAGTGGTGCCGTTCCTTTCTGCTCAGACATCACAAGGTTTTTCTTTTCTCTCTTTTTCCTCTCTAGCCGAAACTACCACTTCCCCTATTCTTCTTTTTCTATTTATCTTCTTCAAAGCTATTCATCAATTCTGCTGTTCATCAATACTTTTGCCGAATCCATAAAAGCTGAAATCTTGAACACATATTACAGGTACCGATTTCTTCAGAGCCAAACCCTTTAACATTGTGTTTCCATTAATCAACGATTATTCTTTCTAAACTCTAGAGACCTGTCGGCAATTCTACATCCAGGTTATAGTCTCATATCATCATCTCCTTCACCACCCAAAAGCCGAAAGTACCATTGGTTTAGGGGCTTATAGCCGAAACTTCTTCAACCCTTGGATTTGGGTTTTACCATTGTTCTAAGGATAAATCTGCACCAGATTTCATGGAAATCAAGTAGGAGTAAGGGGTAAGTACTTATCATCTCAGATCTGTTCTTATTTTACGATGTTAGGAAAAGCCGAAATCCCTAAAAATTAGGGAGGCTGTCGATTTGAGCATAAGGCTTTAAGGGTTTGTAACTGATGTTTTCTTTCGGTGATTAGAGTCTTCTTAAGCGTTGGATCAAAAGCGTGAATCATTGGAACAATCGGATTCGGAGCTAGCTATTGATTTTGGCAAAAAGGTAAGGGTTCAAAGGCTTTTTAGGAACATGGTTCGACTTTGGTTGAGCAAGTTTTGGGTTTAGTGATTACGGTTTGTAAATAAGAACTATACTAATCAATTGTAGGACATCGAAAGGGATCTCGGTAGCAGTAGTCGCGAATCAGGTGTGTACCGAACACCCTTTCTTAGTTCAATTCGGCAAAAGCTGAAATGCCGAAATTCCAGCATTTCATAGGCTTGTGAGTATGCGAATGCTCTCAAGTCATAGAGTAATTGTTAGATCTAGCACCGCAAAGTGGTAAGTAAGTTCGTGTGACATTTTAGCGTACTTCAGAAAAAGGGGCCAGATGGGCCAAAACTGGGCCCAATGGGCTTACGGACCAATATGGGTAAGAGATGGGCAAGTTAGCCTGTTAGCTAGATGGTGGAACCAAATTGCATAAAACTGTTGAAAATTTCTGAAGTAATTTGTGTAGTTGCTAAGTTACGAAAATGACCCCTAAAGAGCAAAATTACCGATATACCCCTAGTTTTTTTAAATTGGCTAAACTGCATGATTGATTCATACTGTATTGTACATGATATGCTTTTATTGATATCTGTTGCATGGGATTGGGGTATTGATGGAGGAAGTATTGAAAGTGGTTCATCCATGTCTTGGAGGCTTGGCCTCAACTTATCGATATTTGAGCAAAGACATTGCGCCTTTGTGGAGTGTAAATTTGGGTGGGTTGAGATATTCCCACATGGAGTGTAGAAATGGTATGAGGCGATGTAGCGGTTGGTGGGTTTAGTAGTCTCCCGGATGGGTTTGCATGCATTACTACTATTGTTACTTATGTTCTTGTCTTGGGCCTATGGGCCACATTGTTATGTTAAAAGGGCTAAGGCCTTGCATCGTGTTCGAAAAGGGCTTTGGTCCCTTGTGTCTCGTTATCCGGTGATTTGGGCTTTGGATGGGTTTACGTGTACACCGAGTTTTCCCAAACTCACCCTTTTCTTCCATCCTTGCAGGTGAGCCCTAGTTGGTGGACTTGGAGCTGGGCAGGATTCGGAGTGGCCACACGTTTTCTGCAAATTCGTTTTCTTCTGGTGAACTAGATTTTCCATATTTTTCGTTTATGGTTTCGGGTTTTTGTAATAAGGCCGCTAATTATTTTTATGATTTGGGTTGTTTATTTATTATTTAATTCTATTATGATAGAACTGATCTATGATAACTAACGAAATAGATTAGCTCTAGGACGCGTTTTCAAAAACATTAAGTGATTTCAAAATAACACGAATACGAGTAAGACTTCCGCTAAGCAAACGTTTTCAACCTTAATCATTTTCCCAAGATGGACATAACCAAACGGTTTTCTCAAAATTATACGAGATGTTAGAGTGTGGCAATGGCGGTGTGCATGTCTAGGATTGGATCCGAAGGAGCTTGGTACTTAAGCGATCACGGACTCACCTCCTCTTCTTCCCGGTTTCCTACGGTGCATGACTTCCATTCACTTTAACCTGCTTTTAAAAGTGTCTTTTACAACACCAACTAAGTTTTCCAACTAAGTAATACGGAATGTTTTGAACGCTTTGATGTGGCGCATCAGATCCGATCATAACGTCTAGGCCGGGTTTGGGGTGTTACAGTTATTGAGTGGTATGGAAATGCTTGATAATGATTAGCCATTGGAATGGCTAATCATGATCATATTTGGAGTTATGTATGTCAAATTGCTAGCTAATCCATGGAAACCATGAAATAGATAAAATTTACCATAAAATAGATTTAGACAGTAGTAGTGATGTGAATTTGAAAATCACTAAAAATAATAGAAATAAAATTAAATTATGAATAAGTTATGTAATCAAATCTTGATGAGTCTATTTTCATATGAAAGAAACAAAATACGTATATGAGTTATATTTTGTGAGATATTTAAGTTTTGGTGGAGCAGTCGAGTGATCTCTGTATCCCCTGCTCGACTTTAACAATTCACTATAAATTGTACAAAAATAATTAGGAGTTTTATTTTACATGTATGAAATTATTATTGAGTGTAGTTGTATAAGAAACAAGCGAAATAGTCATTGAAACTCTATAGAGGGAGATATCTGATTCGTAATACACAGGGGTCAGAGTAGTCGAACCCTGAAACAAGGGAGCCTTTAACTAATAAACTGTACTAATTCGCCAGACCAAAAATTCTATAAAAAAATTAGTAGATAGATATATAAGTCTAGTTTCAGGAAAAATTTATGGAATTGGATTTTGAGTTTTGGAACTCGAGATATGAATTTCTAAGCGACTATAACGCAGATTGCCAACTTGTCTAGAAGTTTTAAAAATAAATTGTTTGAGCTGTTAAATTGATGAATTAAGTTTAGTAACACCTCAAGCTTGACTCTGGCGACGATCTCGGGCATGAGGGCGTTACAATGTGACCCAACATTGAATGCACACTCGGTTTAGCAAACGACCTGCCACACGACTATGTGATCCTATTTCAAAGATACACATGGGTTGGGACATGGCCATGTGTCCAGACTTCGATTGTTCACACGGTTTGGCTATATCACACGGTCGTGTGCCCCTATTTTCCAAATTTTCATGTTCTTTCCAGAATGCTCTGATTTGTTTTGATTTGATCTCCGATTGTTCCTAAACTATTTTTTGGGCCCCATAGGCTCAATTCAAGGTCCATAAAGTGTAATATTAGCCATGATTAGATTCAATTGACATATGTTGGTTTTTAAATTGTATAATTGATTCTATTATGAAGAAATTGTTCTATTTTGATCGGTAACACTCTGTAAACCTAATCTGAAAATAGAGATGGGATAGGGTTCTTACATTCAATGGTATTAGAGCTACGATTTAGTCAATTTTAGGTCTAACATAGGCGTATCAAGTCTAGAATATACATGGCACATATACCCTGTGATAGTGTGATGCTTTTTATATGATATAATCCTATTTTCTTTTGATTTAAAATATGTTGGGGAATTTTAATCATGCCGTTATGGTTAAAATCGAAAGTAATGTCTTGACTTTTGAACAAGGAGTGAGTACCTAGTGTGCCAGTTCCGCAAATATTTGAAAACAAGGTAAAGAATGTTCTTTTGGCTTAATAGGTTATAGTATTAATGAAATTGTTATGAATTAATCTTGTGGCTATACAACCTTCATTCCCCTACAGTGCCTACTCTGAGCAACTTGTGGTCCTAAAAGTTCCCCTCTTGTATGTGTATATAGATATCCCATGGATAAGATTTATAAACGTGGGGTCGATGAGTTTAGTGGTAAAACATATGATGATCTAGTTAGGGGTGAATTCTGGTTAGAAAATGTTCAGAGCCAATATGATGATTTGGAATGCTCACTTGATGGTTTCTTAATTTGAACATTATTATTGAAGACGAAATGTATCAGTGGTAGCACGTTATTAGATTTTGTATTGAAAGAGAAAGTTAATTGGAATCTTTTTCGAACTGAATTTAGAAAGTAATATGTTAGTAAATGATACTTGGAATAGAAAAGAAAGAGCTACTCGAGCTAAAACAGGAAAACAAGTCTATATCAAAATATGAATGAGAGTTTGTAAAATGTAGCTAGTATATTCGTGAACTTGTACAGACTGAATAATGATATGTGTACTGGTTGTAAAGATGGATTGATTAATATAAACTAAAATGTTGGTTGAAGCAATGGAAAAATGGGGAATTCTTAATTTTTTTTGATCGAGTGCAGTAAATGGAAGAGATTTGTAGCAACAACAAAAATATTAAAATGAAATTTCATGACTCTAGTAAAGGAAATATATCTAATTTTGCTTCAGTTCTACTCTCAAAGGTACTGAGGTACTCTTGGCCACAATGTCGTATTGTCAAAATTCACAAGAAGGAATAAGTCGAGATAGAATAATTCAAGATTCTAGCAGAGACCAGTAGTCAGTTTTGGCAATGTTCGTAATGTTGATAACTCTATTTGTGATCATTGTAGAAAGATCTATAGCGAGGTACGTGGAAATATGCTTGGAGCCTTTTTTTATGTGGATCTACTGAACATTTGGTGGAGGGTTGATCAAAGAAATCAAACATTTTTGAAAATACAGTTGTTCCACAGATATTCATCTCTCCAGGACGTAAACGACTAGGACAAAGCAGCAATACTAAAATTTCTGCTATTTGAGCCAAAAAAGAGGCTTCTGCGTCAGTTATGTCAACAACTATTTTACTTTTTCTTTGACGTTAATGTATATGTACTGATAGACTTTAGGTCAATTCATTTTTACTTTTGAACTACTTTAGTATCTGAAAAGAACATACTAGTAATACAAACTAAATTTGATGATAAAGTAATTTAACCGTGATCGAAATGTCATAGTTAAATTGATTTGTATAAAATATTCACTTAGAATTCAGAGTTGTAAATTTTTCCTGCTGAGCTAATATTACTATCGTTTCACGAGCTTTTGGTAATACTGAGTATGGGTTAGTTGATTCTGCATGATGATAAAGTAAGTTGTAATCAAAAACGATTTGATTTGGGATATCAGATTTAATGAGTTAATTACTATTGAGTCAAATAGAATTGATTGTGTTATAAATGTGTCACTTAGAAAAATGATAGTGTGATTATAAAAATAGTACAATGATTTCAGATGGCAGATCAGAAATATCTTGCTGAACCAGTGTTAGTTCCTTTACTGATATGAATTGAGTATTGAGAAAAGGGGGATTGTTGTATCTTTAAGTATTGATTTTTGATTCGCTGGTTTTCAGTTTAGAGTTATAAGACAGAGGTTTTGTCCAAACTAGTTGGTGATACCTCTATCATTGATGAAATTGTCACAAATGTCAGTTTTGTTTGATTGGATAAATATAAACAAAGTTCTGATCAGATGAAAGTAATATTAACAGAAGTTTCAGAATTTAATCTGAGATAGTATAGATGTATAGAGTTATTGAAAGTTTTTTATTTGATTATCGATTATCAACCAATAATTCAAGAATTGTGGAAATATGATCCGAAATGGTTAGCTAAACTTAATTTGTTGAAAATGATTAAACTTCAATATTTAATTGGGATAATTATAGGAATTTGTGTTTTCGAAATTGTTGTTAGGAAATGGGAAATATTAGATTTTGTATCCAGATGTTTGATATGTTAATGGGTGATTGTCGAATATGAGGTATTGTTACAACCTATGATAATCCCTGGGTAGAAAAGGGAGCGTGTTACTATGGATTTTGTTTCTGGATTATCGATTACTCTAAAAAGAAAAGATTTGATCTAGATTATAGTTAAAAGGTTAACTGTCGCGTGTGAAATGATATGCGATTTATGCAAGTATGTACGTCGATTCAAGTGATAAAGTGATGAGTGATATCATTCCTACGGGGATTGGATTGAGGCACAAAGTTGGTCAAGTTATTTTAATAAAGTCGGGTGAATGCTATGGCAAAACGATTGAATGAAATGTTATGGAAAAACTAAGGTAAATATGCAATGATATTTAATATATGGAATTAGTAAATAACTAGAAATTCTATGGTGAAGGTGATAGTAGGAATATAATGGCAAATATGAGAGTGATATGCAAATATTTTATAAATAAATAACTACAAAATATGTTGTCGCAAAGATACTTCAGCGAAGAATAAAGGTATAGTGTCTACGATATTTATGCATAGGTTGGGATTATTCAGAATCAACCTTCACTGTTGATAGTGCCATGGAAAAATCTTGATTAACTTACTATGCAAAAGAGCCCTAAAATGGTCTATCTCATTTAGGGGAAAAATCTCAAGCTATTGTCCCTGCTCATACAATGTCTTACTACAACAACCTGTATAATACTTTCTGTATGACGCAAGCATTATTCAAATGCGTGCTCATGCCATCCAATATTAGTTAAATTAATCTATCCTTTTCTTTATTAAATTAACTTAACAAGAATAATATGCCATCGACTATTCTTAAGGATTGCATTTAAACAATTGAATGGGTAGCAAGATAATCATATTTATACCATGAAAATTAAAAATAGTTAAGTGTCATCAAAATAATCCCAACCCGATGAGATTTAACTCTTCGGTTGGGAAATAAAATTCCAAACCATCACCATCCTTTACAATAAATCAATTCACAAGAAAACATGATGGAAATAATATAAGAACATTGGGAGAACAGCTTTAGCTAGTCCACACTTTAGCAGCATAGTGCCCTGTGTTAGCCTAGAGGATGACTTCCTCTTTCAATCAAATCCTCTTACTCTTGCCTTAGGATCTTCCCATCTTGATGTTCTCTATCCTTTTGAGGTCTCCTTCATTGGCTTTTTATAAGCAAGTGTACTTGAGTTTAGCCAACAGCCCAAGATTATCTTTTCTCTTTTTAAATTCCTTTTGGTTTAAAAATCCCTTCCTTTTGGGTAACTGGTTATCAACTCATTATCTCATGATCTTTTTCCTCTTTTTAAATTTTTTTTCTCTAAGATAAAACCAACAACCCAAGGTTTATCTCATCCTCTTTTTAGGCAGATTTATCTGGTACAAGTAGAGTTGGTTGAAATTGGTACGCGATGCTTGTTAACTTGATCATCTTCCAGGAATCACAAATTGCCACGGCATACAAGTCGACAAACTATCCACCCTTTTGCCTTGATAAACCTTCACTCATTTATTTCTTGTTCCTTATCCCGCACTTGCAAAACCACCAAACACAACCCTTCGACATGAAATTAAAAGTAACAAATTACAATATTTAAGCACCGCCCAAGCTCCTTATGCAATGTTCTAAAAAATGCTAAAATAATGTCCTAAAATGCAACTACATGTACTTAAGTACAGACAGTTAGCTAGATCAAAAGGCATGAAATATAACTCTTTTCAAGAGTTGTCATTAACTAAATCCGTTCATTTTATTTTGGTTTGAATAGATTTTCACTTGAGAAGTTAATTGAATTATATAATTTTGAGATTGTTAGATTTCATAGTATGTCGTTATTCATTATTTTTACCGTGATCCAAGTTTTGGGTACTAGATTGAATTTTAGTATTGCTTTTCATCTACAAGCAATTAGTTAGACTGAGTGTGTAATAGAGATTTTGGATGATATGTCATCATGTTGTGTAAATGAGTTCAAAATTGTCATGAAATGTAATTACCATTATCTAGGTTTTCTAATAATAACAATAATCAATCGAACATAAAAATAGCACAGTATGAGACTTTACATCAGCGTAAATGAAGAAGTACATTGTACTAAATGGAATTGAATGAAAGAAAGTTAGTTGGATTTGTTTGGGTTTGAGAAACTGAGAGAGATAATTCAAAAGTCACATCTGATTCTCAAAAATCTTATGTTGATTCGAAATGTAAATGTAAAGAATTTTCCATTAGTGAGAAAATGCTTCTAAAAGTTTCACCTTGGGGAAATGTATTGGGTTTTGGAAGAAAGGGAAAGCTTAGTCTAAGATTCTTTGGGCCGTATGAAATTTTTAGAAAGAATTGGACCAATAACTTATTGTTTGGCATTACCTCTGGAACTTGGCAGAATATATAATGTTTTCTATGTTTCAATGCTCTAACGTTATCGTTCTGATTCATCACATGTGTTGTCTTCGGATAAAATTGAATTATAGCTTGATTTAAACTATAGTGGAAAAATTGGTTAAGGGTTCACTCAGTAAGTTAAGGAAAAACGTGTTCCACTAGTTAGCTATGTGGGAAACAAAAGAATTTATGAAATTGCAATACCTGAACCTATTTAAGGTAAGAAATTTTGAGGACAAAATTTTCTGAGGGAGAGAGCTTAACAGCCTGATTTCTAGTGGTGTCGGAAATAGTGGTTTCAGGATTACAAATCTGACGATTAAGTGTATAATAATTATTATTCAATTCATATGAGTCAATTATAATTTGTATGGAATTTTGATTTGTTGAATTTTAGTTAATTAAATAAATGACCAAGTTTAAGTGTTTGTCCCGAAGGTTGAATGGTTTCAAAAAATGAGGTATCGAGACCTCATTTTTGTAAATTGAGTTCGTGGATATTTTTATTAAACATTTACGGATTTACTATTTTAGTATGTGAAAGTTCAGTTCAAAAATTTTATTGTTTGGTTGTTAAATTAATTAAAAGGGCTAAACAATAAAAGGTGTAAAATTTAGTCATTATTGAATTTTATTAGTTAATGGTTTAAAAGGTAAAAGTAGGAGGTTTTATGTTGCTATTAGACCATAATAAAGTTGTTGGACGGTTGGACATTAGCTAAGATTATATTTTTATATGTTATATGTTTTATTTAATAATTAAAGTAATAATAATAATAATAAAATAAAAGTATTAAAACATATCATTATCTACATTTTTTGGTTTTAACCACCGAATACTCCATGAAAAGGAAATTTCAAGCTTCGGTTATCTGTTTTATGCTTGCATAGTACGATTTTTGAATCTATTCTTAGTAATTTTTATGTTTTTGAGATCGTTATAATTAGGTCAAGTTAACCTGTATTTTTGTATTTGACATTGCTAAAGATTTTGAATTTTTCCATTGATGAATCTTTGTTATTCTTGATGCTAAATGACGAATTTGAAGTGTTAGTTGTTGATTAGGACTATTTTGTAAAGTGATTTTGATAGCTTTTAGTTAAAGGAATAATTTGATAAAGTGTTAAATTTTACATGAATTTTTGTGAAATTTCGATGAATATGGACTGTCCTAGTTTGTGAATAAATTCGCTAGCATGAATGCTTGTGAAATTTTGATAAATTTAAAATTTCGGGTTTAGGGATTAAATTGAAAGAAATGTAAAATTTTAGGGAAATTGTGTAAATAATGAAAACATAAGGGTCATATGTATAAAATTGAGTTGGGATGTGTATTTGAATTTGGTAAGATTGAATTTAATAAGATTGAATTTATTTATTATAGATTAAGATTTGATTCGTATGGAGGATAACCGAGGAAAAGAAAAATTGTGAAATTGTCCCTATGAGTCGACCATTAGTATATATTAGGTAAGTATTATTGAGTAAATTTATATGTTTATAAATTATGTTGTTTTCTATTTGTTTAGATTGAGTTGTGATTGAATATTTAGTAATGAAATTTAATTATGAATTGTATATAATTATGAAGAAAGTAAAAGTATACTTTTCAGAAATTGAAAAATGGTTGTGAAATATGAATGATATTATCTCGAAAGGGATGAAATAAATATACAATATGTGTATAGATATTGTGGAACTGCCCCTGATATTGTTAATGTGATGAAGTCAGTTTAATTGCCCGTTTTAACGTAGTAAATGATTAGGATACAATTGGCATGCCAATAGGGTTAGAACACACGCTTGTATGGGATTGCACTCCGGTGCCTTTGTCTACACTTCGACGCCTCTTTCTGCAATTTGGTGCCCCTGTTATGCACCCTCGATGCTTTTGGTGGGGTGTAGTTACCTGAGTATCCAAGTCAAGTTACTATAGTTCATCGAGCTATGTATTAATTTATCTAAAGCTTATTTACTGGCTCAATTCTATTTTATAATTATATTGCTACTAAGTAATAAATGTTTCAAGGAGCTGCTTGATTATAAATATTGTTGATTCATTGAGAAACTGTGGTTGATGGAATTGGTTAAGCCTTTTTGGAAAGTACCATTTCTAATTATACTCATAAGTATGACTTTTGGTTCGAGAACTATTGTATTATATGAATGATTCTATTGAATGCTTCGATATTAATGTGAAGTGAAAATTGTAATGATTGTTAGGATATAGTTATAAAAGCTCTTTTAATATTAATTTATAAGTTAAGGTAAAATGATATTAATTCATGAATCATATGGAGATGTTAAGTAATGAAATTAAGTATTTGATGATTATGTAATTAAAAGTTGTTTGTAACAATATTGAAACGATTGGAAAGTTTGTAGTTATATATAAGAAATGCATGCTTTGTAAATGCGATATTAGTGCGAGTTATGTGTTTAAAAGAAATGAAATATGAATGTGAATTGACATGGTCAACTGGTTTATACACATTATATGTTGAATCTTTCTTATTGAATTAAATAGAATTATGTCATATTAAATGATTAAGAGATTACACGATTTATATGAGAAACACTCACCTAATTATTTTAAATTTTTGTCGAAATCGTATTAAATTTAGTTATATTCGCTACTTTTTGTAAACTGAGGTAAGAGTTTTCTTTAAATACATGTAAACTTACTAAGTTTCTTAAGGTTACCTATTATTTATTTTTGTTTCTGTTTTTATAGTTAATGTTTTGCAGAACGGTGTAGACGAATTAGCTTCAACACTCACACTATCCAGACAATCTCTTCGATAGCTTTTGTCTTTGAGTCATTTTGGTTGTGGCAAGTATATAGGACTTGATGTGGTTATGGTTAATTTATTAGTTGAATTGTAACTATGCTTTTATGGCAGTCATTTGGTAAGTTAAGTCTCAAGTTGATAGTATTTTGGGATGGAGATGTTTGGGATTTTGGTTAAGAATTGTTATTATTTGGTAACCTTTATGATGATGAAAATGTGGTAAGGTCAAATGGGTAGGAATTTTATGATGTTAGACATGTTAGTTTTACTTTTTGGTTTGTGTTTGGTATTTGAAGATTTGAGAACATGGGTATTAGTTGGATAGCAAGTGCTTGATAGTCATCTCTTAGATGAAATGTTTTAATGTATATGTTTAAATTCAGGTGTCAATTGGGACACATTGGTTAGGCACATAAATTGTATGAAATATGTATGTTTTGGACTCAATTATAGGTATTCGAAAGCATGTTTATAATTGGTTATGGTTAGGCTTGACACCTAAGATATTGATGTTGAAATGCCTTATGTTGGAAGAAAATTTAGGTGCACATAACCTGAGACACGAGTTTGTCACATGGCCGTGTGTTACACACGGTCTCTCTATACAGCCTTGTGTCTTTATTATTTTAGGTGCAGGTGTGCCACGGTTTGAGACACGGCTTGTGACACAACTATGTTTTACAAGTTAGTATGTAGCATGGTCTGACACACAACCTAAGACACGACCGTGTGACCTAACATCGGATGAACGCACAGTTTGGCAGACTGACATGTAGTCCTATTTCGAATATACACACAGGCTGGGACATGAACATGTGTCTAGACTTTGATTGTTCACACGGGCTGGCTATGTCACATGGCCGTTGGACTCCTGTTTTCAAAACTTTCATGTTTTTTTTCTAAAATGTTCTGATTTGTTTCAATTTGATCCTCAATTAGTCCTAAACTATTTTTAGGGCCCTATAGGCTTAATTCAAGGTCTATAAGTGTAACATTTGCCATGATTAGATTCAATTGACAGATGTTGGTATTTAAATTGAATAATTATTTCTATTATAAAGAAATTGTTCTATTTTGATTGGTAATACTCTGAAACCCTAATCTGGCAATAGAGAGGAATAAGGGTGTTACAAAGTGTGTGTCTTAACTAAGTAATCCATGTATGTTTGATCGTATCCAACTGAATATATATAATTATTGTGACCACGATGGTATGAATGCCTTTGGAGTAAGATCTAAATGAGAGTTATGCCCTTTTCTAGGGTTGATCGAATGTAAGAGTCTCTAACTAAGATCTGTCAAATTGGTAGAAATGGTGTATTCTAGCATTGTATGTTTTGTTCTGAAACTCATGTATTTAGATAGTAAAGCATGAAACAATTACTGATTTTTTAATACATGTTTTAGTACCACTATTCTGCAAATATTATTGATAGCATGATAAATCATGCCCACTTTTTCTGCTAAATTTGGTCGTATGTAATAACATGCCTACTGTAGTGATTTTGTTACTGTTATTAGTATGTCATTTTGCATTGCATGGGGCTGGGACGAATATGAAAGGAGGAAGCTTTGGTAGTTTAACTTCATATCCGGTGGCTTGTCCATATATTTCTGGCAGTTTATCTATAATTACTGGTGGCTTATCCACAATATGGTGTGTAGGGATGGATGAGTTCTGAGGAAACTCTTACTGTGGTATGTAGCGGATGTTGGGTAGGAACCTTTCTAAAATTTGAAAATATTGCATTGTCATATATGAACATAATATACACAAAAATTTGTGATTTTGTATTATTATGAAATTTTGAATATTGGTTGTCTTAAGTGTTATAACTTATTTATTGATTATAATCTCTTGTGTTATGACTCACACTAAGCTTACTAGCTCATCCTTAATTTATTCTTTTTACAGATAATCCATGGGGTTAGAACTTGGACTCGACATTCAAGGATTCGTCTGAGATATTTTTCAATAAAAGTACTTTGAATTTTTTATAATATTGTCATTTGGTATTGTAATATTTTTATTTGGAATGTGTCATGGGTTTGGATTTATTTTATTTTGGATTGCATGTCATTATGTTTTAAACTACTTAAATTTGGTAATTGAAGTGACTATGCATGCAACATGAAAATGAATTTTAAAAAGTAAAAGAAATTAAGAAATCAACCCGTTTTTTTCAAAACAATTAAACTTTGCAAATTAAACACTAAATTCAATCAGTTCTTAAATTTTGGTCCATGTAACCTTTAGGATCTGACCATAATGTCTAGGCTGGGTTGGGGAGGTTACATGATTGGATAAAATACATTGGAAGACAGTGCATAGTAGTTATATATATAGGTGACAATGGACATTCTTGCAAAAGAAATTCTTCTCAATTCAGTCTACAAAAATTCTTCCTACATGCATTGTCTTCTTCGATTGTTCCGAAGAAGAGGAAGAATTAGGAGAGCTTTGCATGGAGCAAAAGCCATGAGATTTGGGGTTTGAAAGTAGAGAATCTAATGAAACGACTGCCATGGCAAGAAAGGCTCTGGCATTGGGACAAGATATGCTAGCAAGGAGGAAGGATTTAAGTTGAGCTCATGCACTCTATTATTAGTTTATTCATGGATAAGTATTGTTGAGTGATTTGTGATTACATCTACTTTGTGTTTGTTTGAAAACTGTGATGGTATATGATTTTAATATATGAGCATGACATGTATGTTAGAGGTATTTTGAAATTATAGAGGTCTGCAAGTATGTTTTCTATGATAGATCTGTATATGGATTTATAATGGTGTGGCGTACTCCACAAAGTAATATTATTTGGATTGATATGCATATCATGCATAATTATAATGTATGTGGAGTACAGAGGGAATTACCTTGATGAGGTAGATGAAGATAGGAATAATAGGCATAATAGGGGAATGTAATAGGGATTCAATGGAGTTTAGGCAGCTTTATGGAATATTATCTACTGGCTTGCTAGAGCGACATAGTGGCGACAGTTTATCGAGGAGCAACACAGCGACGATAGTTATTAACTGGTCCTTTGGGTGACACCATGTACATGATTTATTGGTCCTTTAAGAAGACTCCTTGGAAGAGGTTTATTGATTCCTTAGAATCAAAAGTCTAACAAGAAAAAGAACATGGGATTATATTGTGTAAGACCATAGTTTGCCTATAGTAACAAATAAAGTCCACTAGGACAATGAACTAAGAAGCTGCCACAACATGAAATTGAGAAGTTGCTGCAAGACTTACGTGACAAATATTATGATGGAATGATCGTGGTACATCCAAGAGCTTGAGAAAATAAGATAAAAAGGGGATCCACCAACAAGCCACAATGAGTGGAGCTGATAGAAGCGTTCCAACGCTAGTACATATGAAAGGAAGGAGAAATTCATTCAATGAATTGGCAAATACAACATTTGCTAATAAGATTCAGCCAAAGAGGATGCAAAACCCATATTGGCTAAACAGATACAAAATGGGGTATCGTAGGTTGAAATCTTAATTGGTAATTAACAAAAAGGTAGCCAAAAAAGTGGATAGTTCGTCAAGAGTCCTCATGGAAGAAAATGCTGCACAAGGCTGAATGGCCAATAAAGTTTGATAGATGTTTACAAAAAAAAAATAATGTTCTGTTAGGACAGAGCTAGAGAGACTATAAAGACTAATAAACAAGGAAGTCCGCTAAAGACTACCTAGGGAACAAAGCCCGCTAAAAAATAGTGAAAGAAACAGAAGTCCATCTAGGCCATATAACATGGGGAAGACCATGTGGGACTACTGAGGGTGGAAACTGTCAAGAGATACCTAAGTAGGAGATGGTACATTAGGAACTATCTACTAAATTGGAGTACCTTAACAGATTAGACTAAGGTGAATAAGTACTCTGGGGTTACATTGTGGGCATGATTTCACCAGGAAAAAGGGGGTGATGTGTAGTCAACCAAGGTATCATAATTAAGTTCGAAATAAGGGTACTAGGAAAAGACCTTAATAAAAATAGGGATCAAGTGTAGGCTACATCAGAAAAGTAGGAATTTTTTGAAATTGTACTATAGAACCATTAGGAGTTTAGTGTAAATTAAAGGGATCAAAGTAAGGATATGTAGTTATGGTGAATATACGATTAACCACCAATAATTGTCACCAATCTTAGATGGCGAATATGGGTATCAAGGATGAGGCATATCATAAAAGGGTATAAGGAAAGTCTGGAATAAAGATAAACCAGGGCAAGACTCATAGGATAATATTTGTAGAGGTAACATGGTTATGACCAGACTAGTGATTATGTTCACCAATAGTCGGCTCAGAGAGAATTAGGCATTGGCTACACCAATGAAGTTCACGAATCCTCCTATGAAATCTAGGAAGTTTAACTTTGTGCATAGAATCTCACTCTTCCTAAATTTAAGAATTCTTCTATGAATATCATTGTTCCAGATCTCACTAATTTCTTTTGAACCTATACAATTTACTATTTGTATGTAGGGTAGATGAGGACTCGGAGATCGAGTGGAGTAACCAAGCCAAACACTGCCAAATTCTAGTGATGGGCATGGTAGTTGTTTCAAGTATATAGAAGGACACCCTTAGAGGCTACGCCTTAGGGTTTAAGTTGATTATGTCTGTAATTGAGTCTTAATTTAAAATTTGTAAATGGTTGATGGATTATTTAAGGAATCAAAGTTATATGAATTTATCACTAGTATGATAAGAGTTTTAGTAGTAGTTAGTTTTTGTAATTATAATTGAGGTTGTCTAAGTTTGCAATTAAATTAGGTCAGAAATGTTATTAAGTATTATGATTTAATTGTGACATTTGATACCCAAACCCGGCAATCGGGTCGGGTGTAGGGTGTTACAATATAGTGGTATTAGAGTTTCAGTTTAGCTGATGCTATGGACATAGGAATTCATGGAATACCCCTTATATACATGTAACATAAGATCTGGCATAGTCCCTTAACTTGTTATGAGTCAATAAATGTGATGAAAATAAGTGTAGGTTGGCAAATCATTACAAGATTGTGGTAAATGTGCTAAAGAATAACAAAACAAGAGGTGACCGTAGCAGAAATAAAAGACATGGAAAATAAGGATAGAAATTTTTCATTAAAATGGGAACTAGTACAAGTGCAAAAAAGTTTAAACATTATCCACAGTAAATGGATCAGTCATCTCCTTTGTGTCCTTCTCCCCCTCATCATTGACTTCTTCAATAGGGGTTGGTGTGTTTGTGTATGATAAACCGTAATTTATACATATTTTTACCGCATGTTTAAAGCATTTTATGGATGATTTTCCATTAAAATTGGTGAATACGATGCTCCTAATGCTTTAATTTCATGTTTTATACTTAGGAGAGCATAGGAGAGCGAAAGGAATGAGAAACGGGCCAAAAATGGAGAAAATGGGCCAAAGTACAAACTCAACACGGCCTAGACTTCCTCACATGGGTATCCCATACACCCATGACATTCTAACAGGCTTGAGCACGACCTGAAGTAATCGCACACGGGCGTGTCCCTACAGAGCTCAAGTTGAGTCCAATTAGAAAAAGTCTAATTTTGAGGCCTCATAGACATTCCAAAGCCTATAATTACACCCTAGAAGAGGAGAAAAGAGGGATATACATGATAGGGAGTAAGGAATTACTCCAAGGAAGCCGATTGATTCATCTCGGAAGCCGGACTCATCATCAAGACTGAAGATTTCTCCTCAATTCCCCTTCAGAAGTTTTGGGTTTTCTTTATGTTTTGTATTCTTTATTATTCTGAGATGTTTTCTTATTTAGTTATGAACTAAATCCCCTAAATACCTAAGGGGAATGAAATCTAAGATGAATCTTGTTATTATTTTCTGAATTGTATGATAAATATTTAACTTATTCTTAATTATGTGTTCTTAATTCTTGTTTTGATATCCCAGGATACTGATTCAAGATAAGCTCTTATTCAGAGGAGGAATAGACCCTGTTTAAGAGTACATTTATCATAATTAGGAAGAGTTGATTGCGCACCTAGACATAGGGTGATAAGATTTTACCAGATTAGGGTGAAACCTAATAAGGGGATCCATAGATCGAGTTAATGCAACCCTAGAGTGTTAATTAGAGAAAAGTCTCAGTTATTCAATCTAGGGATTAGACGTTATTAGTCTTGAATAGGGATAATAACATAACTTAGGGATCTCTACGAACAAGTTAAATGAATAAATCGTCCGATCTGAGCCGTAATAACAAGTACAGTCTAGGTGGATTTTTCCTTAGGTATTGTCTTCATTCAATCGATTTTTCCAAAAGCAATTCTCCAATTCCATTCTCTATGCGTTCTTAATTTAGATAATTAGTTAATTAAGGCAAAAACCTCTTTATTTTTAGGCTAGATAATAAAAAGACAGTCAGTACTAGTACTTTTAGTTCATTTGGGTTTGACAATTCGGTCCTTCTAAAACTATACTACTGTTTGATAGGTACACTTGCCTACATCGCGATAATAGTTAGTTTTAAGAACGATTAATTATAAATATTTAAAACCTATAACAAAATAACGCGATCAAGTTTTTGGCACTGTTGTCGGGGAACTAAGATATTAGGAACGCTCAATTTTTATTACTTTAGCCATTTATTTTTCTTGCAATTTAATTTTATATTATTATTATTACTT
Organism: Gossypium herbaceum; assembly: GCA_025502765.1. Classification (NCBI taxonomy): domain Eukaryota; kingdom Viridiplantae; phylum Streptophyta; class Magnoliopsida; order Malvales; family Malvaceae; genus Gossypium; species Gossypium herbaceum. The sequence continues at coordinate 57,417,836 of CP106689.1, forward strand.
GCTTATTTACTTTTTCCTTCTCTTGGCTGGTTTTTATAGTTTATGACTAGAAGAAATCGATCACACAGTTCGTAGAAACCAAAGAGAAATAAGGCGAAGCTTAAGATACACAGAGAACGAGCAAGAAGACGATACTCAACCCCCAACCGAAGAGATGGCTAAAAACCAAGGCAATCAGCTACCTCCAACAATTGTGGTTAATCAAAATCCTACTCCATGCACTATGTATGATTATGCTAAACCTTTTTTAACAGGAACTGAATCAAGTATAGTTAGACCTGCTGCAGCTGCAAATACTTTTGAATTTAAACCTAACACTATTCAAATGATACAACAATTTGTTCAGTTTGATGGTTTGCAGGATGAGGATCCCAACGCTCATTTAGCCAACTTCTTAGAACTATGTGATACATTTAAAATTAATGGCGTTTCTGATGATGCCATAGTCTTTGGTTGTTTGCCTTTTCATTGAGGAACAAAGCTAAACAGTGGTTGAACTCGTTACCACGAGGGTCAATTACTACTTGGGAACAAATGACCGAAAAATTTTTACTAAAATATTTTTCGTGTGCTAAAATAGCTAAATTACGTAATGATATCTCTTCTTTTGTGCAGATGGATTTAGAAACACTCTACGACGCATGGGAGAGATACAAGGACCTTTTGAGAAGAAGCCCCCACCATGGGTTACCGCTTTAGCTCCAAGTACAAACATTTCACAATGGTCTGAATCCTTCGACTCGGCAAATGGTTGACGTAGCTGCTGGCGGAACCATCAACAATAAAACACCAGAAAATGCCTATGAGTTTATAGAGGAGATGTCACTGAATAACTATCAGTGGCAAGTCATGAGGACAAAGCCAATGAAAACAGCCGGCGTTTATAACGTCAATTTGGTCACCATACTCTCTAATTAGGTAGAACTCTTAAATAAAAAGATTGATGATTTTCTTAATTCTTCACAGGTTCACCCAGTAATGCAGTGCGAAACAAGTAGAGGTGGAACAAACCATTCAGAATACTAACCCTATGGCCACAACATGGATAACGAGCAATTAAACTACATGGGTAATAATCCTCGACCTCAAAACAATCCATATAGTAACCCTTATAATGCAGGTTGGAGGAACCACCCCAATTTCTCGTGGGGCGGTCAAGGAAATCAAAGACCACAACATCCTCCGGGCTACCAACAATCACCCTACCAATAGGAAAAGAAGCCAAACCTTGAAGAGATGCTCTCAAAGTTTATATTAGTGTCAAAAACCCATTTTTAGAAAACTGAGACAGCACTTAAAAATCAACAAGCGTTGATCCAAGGGCTCAAAACTCAAATAGGCTAGCTTTCCAAACTAATCTCCGAATGACCACAAGGTAGTTTGCCACGTAATACCTAACCTAACCCAAGGGAACAACTCAATGCAATTAATATTCAATATGACGAAGGAGTCATTGAGCCTGAACCAGAATCGAGGCAAGAAACTGTGGTAAGCAAAGGTCAAGGTGAGGTAGATCAAAATACAAACAAACCAGTAACTGTCGAATATAAACCTCGTGTGCCATACCCCAACGCGACAAGGAAAGACCACTCAGATGAACAATTTGGTAAATTCCTTAAACTCTTAAAAAAATTACATATTAACTTACCATTTATTAAAGCTCTATCGCAGATGCCAAATGCAATGAAATTTTTAAAGGAACTTTTAGCAAATAAGTGGAAGTTGGACGAGGCATCGCATATGGAGCTGAATGCAGTTTGCTCGGCCATTCTCCAAAATAAACTACCCAACAAACTAAAAGACCCAGGGACCTTTACTATTCCTAGCTTAATTGGTAGTTTAGATGCTAATCATGCATTAGTTGATCTAGGGGCTAGTATCAACGTCATGCCTTACAAAATGTTTAAGCAACTAGGTCTCGGGAAACCCAAACAGACTAGGATGAGCATTCAATTAGCAGATAAAACTATAAGATTCCCTAGAGGTATTATTAAAGATGTGTAACACCCCGTACCCGAGCCTGTTTCTGGAGTCGAACACGAGGTGCTAACAGACATAATACATTTATTTCCACAGTCCATTTAAAAATTTCCAGACAAATGGGTTCTTTGCGTCCTTTATGCCTTTAAAAATCATATCTTGAGTTTCAAAACTCAAAAATCAGTTTCGCAAATTTTTCCTGATACTAGACTCATATATCAATCTACAAATGTTTTTCTAGAATTTTTGGTTGAGCCAATTAGTACAGTTTATTAGTTAAAATCTCCCATGTTTCAGGGTTCGACTACACTGACCTTTGCGCATTACGACTTGGATATCTCCCTGTACAGGGATTCAATACTGATTCTGTTTATTTCTATAGAAACTAGACTTGAAAAGGAAACTATACATATATGGCATGACTTCTAATTATCTCTTGTTAATTTGTAATTAATTTCCAAAGTCGGAACAGGGAATCCAGAAACCGTTTTGGCCCTGTTTTGCGAAAACTTAAATATCTCATAATATACTGTTCATATGATCATTTCGTTACTCTCCTATGAAAATAGATTCATCAAGGTTCGATTACATAATGTATTCACTATTTAATTCCATTCCTACTATTTTTAGTGATTTTTCACATTCACGTCACTGCTGCTATCAGCATCTATTTTTAAGGTAGACTTTACCTATTACATAGTTTCCATGATTCAACTAGCCCTTTAGCATATATAGCACAAAATATGATCATGATTAACCATTCCAATGGCTAATCGTTCCCAAACATTTCCATACCTCTTAATGAACATCATACAAGACGATTATAATACTAAGCTCAAAGTGTATATAAGCCATTTTCGCATGGCTATCCAAATTTATACAAAACCAAAGGGTCCATGACCAACAACAAAACGGGTAGTCCTACACATGCCATTACAAAGTTCAACCAAAAGTGTACCAAAAGGGCTTTGATAGTGTGGGCGACTTCGACTTCAATAATCCCGAGTCCGATAGCTGACGAACCAAAATCTATAAAACAGAGATTCAAAGAAGCGGAGTAAGCATTTAATGCTTAGTAAGTTTTAAGCCATAAAATTAGACACAACTAAAATGTAGCATTCATATGGCTAAACGGATAATTTCATATGCACAAATTCTCAATATCATACTTACTTCGCATTACCAACCCTTATATTCACACACAAAAGATCAACTTAGCCAAAGGCAGGAAGTTCATTAATCGACTGAGTGAATACTACTTAAAAGGAATCAATTAATCCAATGCATGTACAAAACATACCTCATTGTTGGGATTTTACGAGCGTATTAATTGAAATTATTACAGCAAGATCGCTCATTCCCAACCCAAGTATCTTCGGGATTTAGCCGGATATAACCACTCGCACAAGGCCTTCGGGTCTTAGCCCGGATATGGTCACTAGCATAAATGCCTTCGGACTTAGCCGGATATAGTCGCTAGCACAAATGCCTTCGGTTTTGGCCCGGATATAGTAACTCGCACAAATGCCTTGGATCTTAGTCCGGATATAGTCACTTAGCACAAAAGCCTTGGGACTTAGCCGGATATCATTGAATAACCATGCACATATATCAATAAATCATGACACATCCATATTTCATTTTCATTACCAAAGCTCAAACACAAGACACTTATCACACTTACAAATTTCGGCTTAATAGCCACATACAAAGAGCATGATTTTGATTTGCTTGTGACATAATCTAATCGAATCATAATCTAAGTTCCATTACTCAAAACTTACCTCGGAGGTGGTCGAACAATTTCGTGACTATTTGATCACTTTTTCCTTTCCCTTATCCAACTGTGGTCCTCTAAGCTCTTGAGCTAATCCAAACAAATTTAACTTATTAAAGTCTCATTATGCTTGCTTATGGCCGAATATGACAAGGAGTTTGATAGGTCATATGGCCACCTTTAGCTCAAATACAAAATGGTCATAGGCATTTTTAATCACATTGAGCAATTTAGTACAATTAATCAAACATTTCCTCATGTGCACCTTTATGACCAAATACACACATCATTAACCTAATATCAATTAACTAAGCACTTAACAAATTCTCCTTGAGCCAATTGTCTAAGTCAAGATAGGATCATCATTATGCTTACCTATAGCCGAATGTACAACATCAATCTATGCATTCATTCATGTGGCCGAACATGCATGTCTATGTTGAGGCCGATTGCATACTTAATACATTCTACAAGTATGGTCACTTGTATTGACCAAATACCATTTTGTTTCAAGTTCAAAACTTGGCTAATACACATATATGCACTATTAAAACATCCTCTCCATTCCATCAATTCAACACATGCATTACTCATTAATATACAAAATTATATTCGGCCTTAGCACACCTCTTGCTGGCCGAATTTTTTCTCCATCTAGCAACATTTTATGTACTATGCCGAACCAAAAAGATCAAACACCTAGCTTAATCATTTCCAAAACACTTAACCGGCCTTTGACCAAGACTTTAAACAAAGTCTATGTTCGGCTATCACACATATGGGCATTATTAGTTCAAAGTTTTAACAAGATTAATTTCTTTGATCTTAACCTAAATGACAACCCCCATTGTTCATCTAGATTTAGCATGAAACAAACACCAACCAAGAAAACAACACCCATGGCCGAGTATCATCTTCATCACATAGCAAGATTTAAACCATGGGCTAGGTAGAACTCAAACTAACATCAAAAATATGCATGAATCTCATGGAACAACATCAAACTTACCTTAACCTAGCTACAAGCATGGCCGAATCTCTTCAACATTTCCTCCTTTCTTTCCTTTTGAATTTGGTCAAGAAGAATGAAAAGGATGGACATTTTTTTTCTTTGTTTTCATCATTTTCCTTTTTCCATTTCTTTATTACTAGCTTTTTATTTTATTGTTTCCTACATACCACATTAGCACACCATGCTTAAAATATGCTATGCCCCATAGCATGGCCGGCCACTAGCTCAAATATTGGGAAATTTGACATGCAAACCCACCATTTCTATAACATGCATTAATAGGCCACTTTACATTTGCCTAGCACATTTCTAAATTTTCTCACATAAGTCCTATTTACTAAAATTCACCTACAATTAAACAAAATTAAAATATAAAATTTTCACACATGCATATATACATATAATAAGCATCAAATATGACAGCTAATTATTTTTATGACTCAGTTTTGTGGCCCCGAAACCACTTCCCGACTAGGGTCACATTAGGGCTGTCACAAGATGTGCTAGTTAAAATCGATAAATTTATATTTCCCGTTGACTTTATTGTTCTAGACATAGAAGAGGATAGTAACACTACCTTAATTCTAGGAAGGCCCTTTTTAGCAACTGTTAAAAACATCATTGATGTTGGCACAGGTGTACTATACTCTGGGTGGGAGTCGAAACAATCACCCTTCAAGCTCACAATTCTGGCAACACATCAGGAATTGAAAGTGATCATTTAAACCAATTTACTAAAACTAACAATATGGTGTAACCTACTTTGCAGAAAATGAGTCTGAAGGAAGCACACGAGTCATTCTCAAGCACTAGTAGAGGACCTGTTCATGAAGATCAAAGATTACAAATCGAGGAACTCGATGAATGGCAGATGCACAAACCAAGAACATTGACAAATTGAAACTACGCCAAAACGAGCCTGATACCTCTGCAAATCAACTTAAGGTTGCTGATAAGGTCTTATTAGATGCCGCAGATCCCCACATTGTCAGTACCACACCGAATGAGGAAATCCCTCTTACGGTACTCAGTATTTTTCCATTCGGTACGGTGGAGGTGAGTCACCCCAAGTTCGACACTTTTAAGGTAAACAACACCCGATTAAAACCTTATTTTGATGAGATTGATAACAAGAATGAGGAGTATAAACTCCTCAAACCACCATGACCATTCACTGGAGAGGTAAGTCGAGCTTAGACTATAAATAAGCACTTCTCGGGAGGTAACCCGAGCAATAACAATATTAATTTCTTTAAATTTTGGTATTTAACTCCGAACTTACTAATAGAAATATTGAATACAGTTGATTCCACAGAGACACGGCCAAGCACACTGGCGTGCTTAAGGCCGTGTAAAACAGGGCAAAAGATTTCCCCAACATGAGCTACGATTAAATGCCACGGTCGTGTGATATGGCTGTGGTTGAGCCTGCCAACCACGCTCATGTGGAAAAACCATGGTCGAGCCTGCCAAAACAACACGAGCGTTCGACACGCCCGTGTGGAACACCCGTGGTCGAACCTATTAAATTAACACGAGCGTGGGGCTTGCACACATGGGCATGGGAGAAGTGAACGAAGCTAGACACGATCGTGCGACACGGCCGTGTGAACCCATACGCCCAAGGAACACGGGCGTGTACTAAATGTCAGACGCGCCCAAATTGGAAATTCATGAATCACACTGGCTAAAATTGGGGAACACGGGCGTGTACTAAATGTCAGACACGCCCAAATTGGAAATTCACGAATCACACTGGCTGAAATTGGGGAACACGGACGTGTGCCATGGCCGTGTGCCCCAAAATCTATAAATATCCTGCACTATTCACTTTCTTCCCCATTCAAAAACCCTAACCCCAGCTGCTGCAACTCCACACGGCCTCCCTGCCACGCCCGTGCGCCGCCTCCAACTTCATTTTTAACGCTCAATCTCTCTCCCTTAGTGTTTGTTTACTCCTTTCACTTCTATTTTACTTATTACTAATGCTTATTATTAGCATAATCTTCATTGCTCTTGAACTATTTTTCATTTTGCTCATTATTTTATCATTTATTTTGCATTCTTTGGTTAGTTATTATACATTGCATGTTAAATCAAGTTATTAGGGAAACCTCATACCCATGACTTTGTGACAACCCGAATTAGGGCCTAATTGAAATAGTGCTTTCGTGACCACAAATTCAAGATATAAATAATTGTTTCATAATTATTTTGAGGTTTATGATATGATTTCATGATTGAGTGAAAATTTTGTGATGAAATTCTATGCTTTAAGCGCTTAAGTTGAGATTAGGGACTAAATCGAATAATTTGCAAAACTTGTGTTCTAGAAGTTTTTAGTATGAAATTGCTTTGGAATATTAATTAGGAGGTCTTAAATAGAAATTTGACCAATTTCTAAATTTATGGACAAAAATTTGGACATGGATGGAATTTTTGGAATGTTTAGTAGTAAGGGCATTTTGGTCATTTGTATATTAAATGAAATAAAATGGGAAAAATAACACAAAAATGGTCATCTTCTCAATTAGTTGCTGCAGAATTTTGCTCTCCTCCACAGCTAGGGTTTCTTCAATTTTCAAGCTTCATAGTAAGTGATTTCAAGCCCCGTTTTTAATGATTTTTATGTTTTTGAAATCTCGATAGCTCGATTTAGCTTATGTTAGCAATAATTCAACCTAGGGTTCATATTTGGAAAAATACCCATAGGTGAAATTTGTGTATTTTGGTGTTTTATGATAGAATATGAGGTTTTAAATTATGTTAGACAACTTGTGCTACTCGGTTTTGAGTGAAAACTAGTAAAAGGGCTTAATCGGTAAAAATACCTAATGTTCATAAGTACATGATAGAGTGAGAATTTGATGTTTCCATAGAAGAGAAAAATGTTTATCATGTCATAAAACATAAGAATAAGGGCTGAAATTAAATTTCCGAGCCTAGAGGCAAAATCGTAATTATGTAAAAGTTAGGGGGCAAAAACATAATTTTTCCATAATGTGATTTTTGGATTGAAATAAATAGTATGAGTGTTAAATGAGATAAATGTGTTATTATAGATCAAGAAAGACGTGGAATCGATCGTGATCGGGGAAAAGAAAAGCTTTCAAACTAAATTATAACATTTCTAAAGTTTGCACCGAGGAAAGTTTGTACATGAATAATTTATCAAAATTTTTTATGTTATTTTATGTTGTTATCATATTAATTGGTGACTGTCCATAGAATGATTAAATGATGGAAACTTGCAAATTTAATTAGATTATGAATAAGTGTTAACGGTGAAAAAGGAAAGATTTTCCGGTTGAACCTTCCGAACAGGAACAATACGAATGACCCATTGTGAATACACGTGTGTAGTACTAAGTGCAGGCTACTGTGCATACTCAATGACTTCGATCACATGTGTAGTACTAAGTGCAGGCTACTACGTGTATCAGATGGTGAGGTCACGTGTGTAGTACTAAGTGCAAGCTACTACGTGTACCGAATTGTTGTTCGCATGTGTAGTACTAAGTGTAGGCTACTATGCGTATCAGATAGCTTCGGCTATAAGTGTGGAAAGGATAAATATGTGTAAACAATGGTATATTTGTTATTTTTCTGTTGAGTTCAACGGGGAAAATCGATAAAGTGGTAATATGTGAAAGTTATTATAAGGTGGATATCTGCAAATTTATGTTTATGAAAATTTAGGAGCTATGTGCTCAATAATTGAGTGAATTCTGGTATAACAAAAAGGACTAGGTGAAATTATGCAAGAGTGAATGTTAGAAATAAAACAGTGTTGGACAGCAGCAGTTACATGAATTTAAAAATTTGAATAAAAATGCAAATGATATATGAAAATAAAGCTTAATGAGTCTATTTTCACATAAAAGAAACAGGGGAAGCAAAAGAATTCTATATTGTGTGATATTTGAATTCTTGTGAAACAGGGTCTGAATGAATTTGAGATCCCCTGTTCTGACTTTAGAAATTTACCATAAATTGTAAAAAAATTATTAAGAGTCATAATTAGTAAGAGTCTATTTTTAAGGGAAACAAATGGAATGGTTGTTGGAATTCTGTACAGGGATAAATTTGGTTTGTAGTGCACAGGGGTCAGAGTAGTCGAACCCTAAAATAGGGGAGGCTTTAACTAATAAACTGTACTAATTTACCCAACCAAAAATTGTAGAAAAAAATTAGTAAGTAGACATATGAGTCTAGTTTCAGGGAAAATTTACGGAATTGGATTTCAAGTTTTGTTGCTCGAGATATGATTTTTTTTTTAAACCGAAACTCCAGAAAATAGCCTGTCCTGAATATGTGATAATATACTAGTATGATTGTTTTACTTTCAAAAATTGAATATCCATTTCGTACTTACTTACTAAGCTATTTGGTTACCTTCTTTTCTTTTTCTTGTCTTATAGAATTACTAAGCTAGCTCGAGATTTAGAGATCGTCGGAGACCCATCCATACTATCAATACTTTTTGGTATTTTATAAACACTATTTTCGAATTATGGCATGTATAGAGGGCTGAATCATTTTGTTATGTGTCATAATTAATTTGTTTTAAAATATTACTTTTCAAAATTTGATAATTTACTTGTTGTTATTTATATCTGTTAATGTTATCTATTTTTGTTCAAGCTAGAGGAGTTAATTACGTAAGATCAGGTAAATGTGTGAATTCATGTTTTCGTGATCTGTAATATTCCGTACCTTGTTCCGGTTTAGAACATGGGTAAGGGGTGTTACATTACTGTGCTCATTCTCATGATATTTCCATGCCAATGTCTATCATTCAATTTGCATTTTTCACTCATGTTGTTAGAAAGGCTTCACTCTTTGTTCCTACACATGCCATTACTATGCCCATTTTCATACAATGATAAGGTCACGAAATTATTATATTAGTTATGTTTGGTTGTCGCTGAAATTTTGCTTTTTATTTGAAAATTGTATTCTCTTTACTTTAACCACTCATCAAGATGACTTGATGATTCTAAATGCAGGTACCATGTCATCTTCACGAGGTAAAAAGGCCGTTGTACCTGCCTCGAAGAAGAGGAAGGGAACGTCATCTTCTGCGGGTCCAACCACAAAAATTAGTCACCCTCTCCTGCAGTTCCCCCGAGGGCCCCAAGAAGAGCTTTTCCAAATACTTCGGGCCTGACCCTTAATTGCGGGCCGCTACATCGACTGGGCTACCGTAGAACAAGTTTAGATGGCTGATACGATTTGGGCCCTCCTAACCGCTGACCCTTGGGAGCTGTTCTTTGGGATTATCAAGCCGACGTATCTCGCTCTCACGATGGAACTATGCTTAACGTTCCATCTTCAAACCGTAATGACAAATTACAATTATCCCGCCACGGTCCAGTTTCGCCTAGGTGGGTTAGTCCACCAGCTAAGTGTCCCAGAGTTCGGTGCTGCACTAAGCTTATATACGGAGGAGTTCAGGGACGAAAATGAACTATATGCTCTCACTCACCACATACATTTTTCTCCCCTGAAGTGCTGCCACACTTTAGCCCCTAGCGCAGCCTCCTACAATCCTAGCCGCTCCAAGGCATCAGTTCTCCCACCATGTCTGAGGTACCTACATGCCATTTTGGCTCACACGATTACAGGGAGGCGAGAAAGCACAGGTGTCATCAACACTCACAACGCCTACTTCTTATGCCACGACCCAAGAATCATCCCTCACCCTCATCAGCCAGATTTCTCCACAAGGCATCTCGAGCATTCTTAGCATGAGGATGATCGAGAGGCGCCAAGGAACCTACCCTCCCCAGTGTCGTCTCACCCAATCTACCGAGGAGGAGGCTTACGAGAACATTCCTGATGATGTCCCCCCACAGCACGAGGACCCACCGACCCAGCCACCACCACCCTCTCATCCAATTCATGCGACGGATTCATATGCTGACATCTCTGAGCTCCTCAACAGATTCGAGTAGTAGTGTTTTCAACGATTTGACAACATTCATGCTACTCTACAGCAGATTTGTCAGCACCTCCACATCTCATCGCCAGTCCCACCTCGCGAACCATCCAGCGATGAAGATGTTTAAAAATATTTATTTATTATTTTATGTTTTTAATTTTTATTGAAACTACTTTTTATTTTTATTAGATTTTAGAAATTTTATTTTTTAATTATTAATTTCGATTATTTCTTTTTGAGTAATTATTCTTCCTAATATCCCTTAAAAAGTTCCTGATTTTATCACAGTTATATAGAGCTCTTAAGCTCATCGTCACATAGGAACTAAAACTCCACCGAGAAAGGTTCTCCACAATTGCCATGTCCTGATCGACCACGACCATAGCTACCACTAGATATAATATTCTTTTGGCACAGGACTTATGGACTAATGAACCTCTACGACCGCCGGAGTATCCTCCTCCACTCTCGAACCGATTACTCTCCAAAACTCTAGTTCGAGGAATTCATCATACAGGAAGTTTCACTTCTCTCCCTATCTTATTTTTACATTCTATAATACCTATCTTTGTACATCGAGGGCAATGTACATCTTAAGTGTGGGGGGGCATTCATGTCATTATTAGAAATATCCCTGAATGATTACCTTGTTCTCTTGAAAAGCTCTCATATCATATTTAGGATAAATTTTAATTGATTTATGATTTTGATTGATATATCTTGAATTAAAACATAGGATTTATTCATTGATTGTTTAAACTTTAAGGTATTAGAGAATCAGGCATGATAAGTTGATTTTTAAGAATTTAAACTTATAGGTTGTTTCCCCAAGTCTAGGTATTACTTTGAAATGGAATTCACGAGTCTAAACATCAAAAAGCCATAATTTTTTGTGAGATTTTTGAGCCTTTTGAACATCTATTAATTCTTTCATGCTCACTCTTATTATTGCTTTGAGTGCGTCAGTATTGAACTATTATTCTAGAACTTGCTTGATTATGCATGTCGAGACCACACCATTTGATTTGATATATCAAAATGATTAAGGCACTTAGGATTAACCCACTCATGCCATGAAAAGCCTACCTCCACGATTAAACCCTAGTAAACCCCCTTGAGCCTAACAAGCCATTCCTTATATTAACCTCAATATTAACCCTTAACCCATTATTTTTGAAATCCCTTAAATTAATTTGCTTCCTATTTTTGTCGAGATTTGAGTTGAAGAAATTGCTTAGCTACGTCTTGTTTTTAATAAGTTAGTCTATAAATATTTACCTTGTTCTTAAAAAAAAAACTATGTATACTTATCTGTAATTTCATATTCTAAAAAGAAGCTCTGTTGTACGCAAGTGAAGATTAACTCTTTTTCTAGTTAGGTAATTTTTCAATTCAATCTCGATTCTAACCCTTTCTTTCAGCTTGTGACCACACCCTTCTAACCAAGGCTCACTACAACCCTCTAAAGGCCTTTTGATTGATGTATCTTCTTAAATTATAGTGGTGGAGATTTGATTTTCATACAAGCCTATGGTATTGACTATTGAGTGCTTCATTTGTTGTCCTTAAACACCTCGAGTGATTTGAGTGAATCTTCAGTGAGGATGTGAAACTCTGTGATATTCTAAATCAAAGGCAATTACTCAGATGAGGAGAGACACCTATGTTTGCATGATTAAATACTCAACTCAGAATGTTTGAAACTTTTATGTTCTTTTAGTTGAAATTCTCAATGTATGATTACTTCTGGATTAATTTAAGATATTATCGATAGAAATTACAAGTTGAGAAGAATTTATTTTGATTATGAGTTGAGAACTTTGCTTGAGAACGAGCAAATGCTTAATTGTGGGGGTATTTGATAAACCGTAATTTATACATATTTTTACCCCATGTTTAAAGCATTTTCTGGATGATTTTTCATTAGAATTGGTGAATTCAATGCTCCTAATGCTTTAATTTCATGTTTTATACTTAGGAGAGCATAGAAGAGTGAAAGGAACGAGAAACGGGCCAAAAACGGAGAAAATAGGCCAAAGTACGAACTCAACATGGCCTAGACTTCCTTACACGGGCATCCCACACGCCCGTGCCATTCTCACAGGCTTGAGCACGGCTTGAAGTAATCGGACATGGGCGTGTCCCATCCGAGCCCAAGTTGAGTCCAATTTTAAGGGTTCATAGGCATTCCAAAGCCCATAAATACACCCTAAAAGAGGAGAAAAGGGGGACACACAGAATAAGGAGTAAGGAATTACTCCAAGGAAGCCGATTGATTCATCTCAGAAGCCGGATTCATCATCAAGACTGAAGATCTCTCCTCAATTCCCCTTTAGGAGCTTTGGGTTTTCTTTATGTTTTGTATTCTTTATTATTCTGAGATGTTTTCTTATTTAGTTATGAACTAAATCCCCTAAATACCTAAGGGGAATGAAACCTAAGACAAACCTTGTTATTATTTTCTGAATTGTATGATAAATATTTAACTTGTTCTTAATTATGTGTTCTTAATTCTTGTTTTGATATCCCAGGATACTGATTCAAGATAATCTCTTATTCAGAGGAGGAATAGACCCTGTCTAAGAGTGCATTTATCATAATTAAGCAGAGTTGATTGCGCGCCTAGACATAGAGTGACAAGATTTTGCCGGATTAGGGTGAAACCTAATAACGGGATCCATAGATCGAGTTAATGCAACCCTAGAGTGTTAATTAAAGAAAAGTCTCGGTTATTTAATCTAGGGATTAGACATTATTAGTCTTGAATAGGGATAATAACATAACTTAGGGATCTCTACGGAACAAGTTAAATGAATAAATCGTCCGATTCGGAGCTAGAATAACAAGTACAGTCTAGGTGGATTTTTCCTTAGGTATTGGCTTCATTCAATCGACTTTTCCAAAAGCAATTCTTCAATTCCATTCTCTGTGCGTTCTTAGTTTAGATAATTAGTTAATTAAGACAAAAACCTCTTTATTCTTATGCTAGATAATAAAAAGACAGTCATTACTAGTACTTTTAGTTCCTTTGGGTTCGACAATCTGGTCTTGCTAAAACTATACCACTGTTCGATAGGTACACTTGCCTACATCGCGATAATAGTTAGTTTTAAGAACGATTAATTATAAATATTTAAAACCTATCACGAAATAACGCGATCAGTGTAACAACCTGATTTAGACCCTAGTCGAAATAGTGGTTTCGTGACCACAAATTCCAGTCATAAAAACTATTTTAATATTATTTTCCATGCTTATTATATGTGAATTAGTATGTGTGAAAATTTCGTATGAAAATTTGATCGTTTGTGTGCTTAATTTGATAAAAGAACCTAATCGCGTAAAATGTAAAAGATGTGTTCTAATTGTTGAAGTATCAAATTGCCATGTATTTATTTATGTGGGGTCCTTATATTGTTATTTAACCATTAGCTTAATGGATAGACAAATATGTTCTTAGTGGTGGATTTTTAATGTATGTTCATTAAGGGTAAATTTGGAATTTGATTATTAAGCTTGATTAAATTAAACAAAACATAAAATTTAGGCCATTTTATGTTCATCTTGCCAAAAATACAAAAGAAAAAGAGAGAAAAACTCAAGCCAGGGTTTCAGCACTTTGATTGGTGATTAAGATATGATTTTTGTCCGGTTTTTGATAATTTCTACGTTTTTGTCATTGTTGCTCTATATTCTATCAAGCCCATGTCTCAATTCCTAATTTTTTTAACGATTTTGAGTTATGCCATTGTTGATAATATGAGTTTTATAAAGTTTGATGATGGGAAATGAAAGATATGTATTGGGTTAAAATGTTTTGTCTTTGAATTTTTGATGAATTTGAGTAATTTGGCCTAAATTGTCAAAACAAGAAATTGAGGGGCTAAAATGTGAAATAAATGAAATATGTGGCTTGTATGAGCTAGGGAAAAATTCGGCTAAGCTTGTATAAAAGACAATTTTGTGTATTTTGTGATTTTGTGAATTAAGGACTAATGTGTAAAATGTCAAAATGTGAGGGCTAATTTGTAAAATGCCCTAGATATGTTTCGGATTGATTTGAATGAATGTGAGCTTGAATAAGTTAAATTTGAATGTGTTTAGATCAAGAACCAAAGAAAACGTAATTAGATCGGGGAAAGTCGAAAGTAGTTGAATAGTCGACTCTGTTCGTTCAAATCCGTACGAGGTAAGTCTATATACAAAAAAATGTGTTTGTAATAGTTTATTTATGCTTATATGCTATTGAACAATGATGAATGGCTTATTGAATTGAATATGAGATATCTGAGAAAGTATCGACAAAGTTCTGACATCTAAAAAGCCTAGTACGAACCATAGGAATAGTTAGGATATATATGTCATGACATAGGATACAATATGTGTTTTCGTGTAAGACCACATTTGAGACGTCGGCATCGAATTATGATTTATGTGGTAAGACCATATATAGGGCATTGGCATCGTATTTGATTTCGTGTAAGACCTTGTCTGGGACAGTGGCATCGATATTTCATTACATGGAAGACCATGTCTAGGACGTTGGCATTGTACGAGCTTTCCGAGTTATTCACGTATCCATATGATTCTGAACGGTTCAACGGGCATTCCAAGAAAAGAATGAATATATTCAGGTACATTTTTAATGTATACTATCTTTGAGAATAAAAGGTAAGTACATGTGCAAGTGATGATATATGATATAAGTACGAGAAAATATGCTATATGAGCAAATGAATTGAGATTATGTGAATTGTATATGAACTATGTAGTAAGTGATAGTATTTTGCTATGAATTACATGAATGGTTTGGTTTATAATTGTGTTATATGATAAGTTTATTTGTATATGGCTTACTAAGCTTTTAAAAGCTTACTTTGTGTGCCTTTCAACTGTTTTGTAGATATCGTAGCCACTAGAAGCTCGGGGATCGTTGAGGATCATCATCACACTATCGAACTTCTTTTTGATACCTTTTGAAAATATGAATATTAAAGTATGGCATGTATAGGCTAGAAGTACTTTGATTATGTTTTGTAATGTATATATTTAGCCATGTGATATGGCTTGGTTTTGGTTGTGATTATGATTTGATTTTGATATATGAAATGTGATGCAATATGATCAGCATGATGTGTCTATGAATGGCCAAGAGATTTGGTAAGTTTGGTAAGTTTTTGGTATGTGCTAATTGTGGAATTGGTAAGAATGTGGTATGAGATTGAATGGGTATATTAAGGTTATAAACCATATGTTTTGGTATGTTTTTGGCTTAAGGAATTCCATGATTTGGTATGTGTTACAGGCATGAAATTGTTGTTAATGAAATGGCATCAATGTTGAATGTTTTTGTTGTGAATTGGATGAAAATTTGGTATAAAATGATGTGGATTTGATGCTTGTAGGGAAGACCCAAAATGGGTGGCAAATTGACCTTGTAAATGGTCTATTTTTGCCTACACGGGCAGAGACACAGTCGTGTGTCTCAGCCGTGTTGCTCGAGGGCCATTTCAAAATGAGCCTTTATAGACCACACAGTTGCACACACATGGGCGTGTTCCAGGCCATGTGACCAAGTCAGTTTCGACTACGGGCTTGACACACGGGCTAAGTCAGTAACCTCCTTAATTTTCACATGGCCAGGCATACGGGCGTGTTTGGTGGCTGTGTTTACAAGTCAGTATGTATGCCCTGTTTTGACACGGCCTAGACACATGGGCGTGTCTAATGCCATGTGAAGCACACGGCCTGTTCACATGGGCGTGTAACCTGTATAACTTTGAAAAATTGTTTAAGTTTCGAAAAATTTTATATGTGTTCGGTTTAGTCCCGACCCTTTCTAAAGCATGTTTAAGGTCTCGATGACTTATATAAGAGACTCTAT
The DNA here is from genome assembly GCA_025502765.1 of Gossypium herbaceum. Lineage (NCBI taxonomy): Eukaryota > Viridiplantae > Streptophyta > Magnoliopsida > Malvales > Malvaceae > Gossypium > Gossypium herbaceum. The sequence goes on from CP106689.1 coordinate 57,434,433, forward strand.
GATAATGTTTGATTATAATTGTGGATGATGTTTATGAATTATTTGTAAAATGTTTTGATTTGTCTGGTAACGCCTTTAACCCTACTCTAGCGACGGATACGGGTTAGGGGTGTTATAGTTTGGATCAAGTTCTAAACAGAAGAAGTGGCTGTTAGATCCCTTCCACTCCTTTCGAAACTCTTCCCTATCAGCTCCAGAAGGGTTCATCACTTCGAAGCCCAAATCAACGTTGGTGAACTAGTGCAAGTGGTCGAAGTTCACTCAGCTTAGGTCAAAGGGGCCCATGACATCTTGCGCATGCATGATATGGTTGGACCTCTAACTTGGGAATATAATTTGCAATCCCCTCCATGGTTTCTATCTTATATCGCTCTAGGGCTTTGTTGTTCTCCTTTTGAACCCTCTCCAAGTCCGCCAAGCATTGTTACTCCAAGGACTTGATTTGGCCTTCTAATTGGCATACCCTATCCTCAAATTCCATCTTTAAGGAGTTGTACTTAGACTCCCAACTAGAGATAGACTCAATGAACTCCTAAATTTGGCGAGCTGAATCCTCTTGTGTTTAACAAAGTTAGGTCAGTTCTTCATCTTGAGAAGCTAAGCTTCACTTTCATTACAACATTTGTTAAGGGCCTAGCCAATCAAGCCACATTTATATGCCATTATTTGGTAGGATTCCATTAACTCTATTAGTGACTATTGGCAAGCTTCTAAAAAAGGAAGGGAGAGTACATTCTTTCAGCTATTGAGGCAAGCCACTTTCCCACCGCCAGCTAATTTCAAGTGGGAAGAAGGGATGTTGACTCGAATTGAAAAGGGTCCCTCCATGGGAATAGTTTGGATGCCAAACCAGAAGAAGAGGGATTTTGTCTTGAGCCAGTAGGGTGGACGACAGTACAGAAGGGGAAGTGTTAAGAGTGGGCTCTTTAGGCGAGGGGTGTAAACTAAAAAAATATAAGATTTTTCCTATGTAATTTATCACATTTTTACTTAAATTCATTGTTAAAATAAAGTAATTGTTTAATTAATTAATGAAATATGTGAAAGTATGAAATTAGGACATATAAATTATTAAAATGTGATTTTAAGCTTTATTATATAATTTTCATGCATAAAATGGCTTATTTTTATTTATTTGAACATATTAGACATAAAATGGGCCATGCATGATTAAATTAAATAATAAAATATAAAATTATATTTAATAATTCATTTTAAAATATTTCATTAATAATTTGGGTTTTAATTAATTATTTAAATTGGATAAGTTTTGTTCTTTGGTCCTTTAATTTATTTATTTATTTTGGACAGGTCAAATAGCTTTACTGGATTACAAAAAAACCGTCCAAATTGAATACCAAGTCAACCCAAATTTGGCTACACATGGCTGTCTACATAAACCACTTTTTGGTTTAATTACACAAGGTCCTTGCAATGTTGAAGAAAATAAAGATTTGCCTGAAGATTTACATTTGACTGAGTCTCAATCTTGAGTTGTTATGGCATTTAAATTGCTAAAAAATCCAGCACAATTCAACTCAAATCTACCAAGCATGGCCGGCCACTCATTGGAAAAGCTTGAAGAGACTAAACCTCTTTTTTATTTAGCAAACTATCCTCCTCTCTTCACCTATAAATAAGACGTCATTTGACATGATCATTCCTCATCCATCATCATTCTGTCTTCTCTCTCAACTCTCTTAGCATTCTCAATTTCCCATGCCTAGCATCATCTCTTTATAGAGATTTTAGCAATTAAGCCTCTTAAAGAGCCCTTCGTCGGCCACCTTGGAGAGCCATCAGCAAAGAAGCAAAGCGAAGGAACGAAGGAGCCTCGACGGTCAGAGACTTGGGTGACAGCCACTATGATTTGGGTTTAATCTTTCCTTTCTTTAATTTAATCTAAAAATGTTTGCTATGTGTTCTTTGTTCTTGTTTACAACAATGTTAACTTAATTTTATTTAAGCTAGGTTGATTGCTTTGATTAAATAATATTTATTTGATTCATGCTTATAATGTTTGTGCCTCAATCGATCATGTTTTCAATTAAAATCAAGTTTGTATTTTGTTCAAACATGATTGAAATGCACCTGAATTAGCTGAGTGATCCTAACCAGACGATAGCTAGTGGACACATAATTGAAATCTGCATGCTCAATTTAGATCCTAACCCGATTAAATTGCAAGTTGCATAACAACTCTAACCAAGCTCTGTTATCTGCACAGTTTTTAGATTTGTTTGATTAAACTATTTCAAACCTAATACGTCCCTGTTACCTCACACGAATGCTAAGAAACTCTTAGTGAATAAGGATCAGTAAAATGTGTATTTTCTAAGTAAAGGATTCTGAAAGAACCTAATATGGTTTCCAAACTCATGAAAGATTGAGTTTCCATAGATTGTTTTTCCGAATGTTATTAAGCATGTTGATAATATATTGAGTTTAATTCAAGTAATTTTCCTAGTTTATTTATGTTATAATTGTTGCAAATTGTGTTTAATTTTGCTAAAATCTATTTCATTCATATAGTTTGCATAATTAGGATAATTTGCATTAGGGATCATTGCATTTAGTTTAATATATTTAACTTCAATCATCACATCTCAACCATATTGTGTTTCTATTTACCAAGTTGTTAGTATACTTTTAGAATTAAGTGATTTAACACAAATACAATCCCTGTGGAGAGGAAAACTCGATACTTACTTATTACTTGATAATGACTATGTACACTTGCACAAACTTACACGTTACAAGTTTATTGCGCCATTGTCGGGGATTGTTAACTATTGCCATAGTCATTTTTTTGGTGAAATTATTTAGTGAAATTTGATTTATTTCGAACATTACTAACTTATTATTTTTAATTTTGTGATTTTGTTTTTAGGTGTTTATGAGCATAGATCGAGTCATCGATTTACTCCTTATAGACCTTGAAATTGAGCAAACTTTCAGACAAAGAATATGGGAACGAGCAGCTCAAAGACAAGTCGAGATGGACCTTGGAAATAAGAATTAAGACCAAGGTAATGAAGCCGATCATGTAAAAAATCCCATCCTCATTGCCAATAATAGGGATCAATGTATCAGACAATATGCTATGTCATTTTTCTATAAGTTAAATCTAGGAATTAGAAGGCCAAATATTGAGGCAACCCAATTTGAATTGAAGCCAGTGATGTTTCAAATGCTCCAAATGGTGGGCCAATTCAACGGTATGCCCACAAAAGATCCACTTCTCCACCTTCGATTGTTTATAGAGGTGAGTGATTCATTCAAGATAGTTGGTGTGACTGAAGACGCACTGAGGTTGAAGTTGTTTTCATACTCGTTGTGAGATCGAGTACTAGCATGGATCAATTCATTGCCACCAAGTTCCATATCTAGATGGAAAGAATTAGCAGAGAGATTTTTGGTTAAGTATTTCTCGTCTAGCAAAAATGCTAAGTTGAGGAACGAGATCAGAGCTTTCCAACAATTGAATGACGAGTCTTTGTATGAGGCTTGCGAGTGATTCAAGGACTTACTTCGTAAGTTTCCTCATCACGGGATTCCTCATTGTATCCAGTTGGAGACATTCCATAATGGTCTCAATGCACATACAAGATTGATGGTAGATGCTTCTGTGAATGGTGTAATTTTGTCTAAGTCTTATAATGAGACTTATGAGATCATCGAGAGGATCATGGGTAATAACTATCAATGGTCAACAAATCGAACAGCTTCAGGAAGACGTGTAGTCGGAGTTCATGAAGTTGATGCCCTCGCTTCGTTATCAGCTCAAGTATCGTCTATTCCCTTTATGTTAAAATAGTTCATCGCTAATAGTGCTAATAATTTTACAGCTCAGCACCAAGTCCATTTGAAATAGTTTTCTGTGTGTACTGTGGGGAAGATCATTCTTTTGAGAAATGTCCATCAAATCCTGAGTTAGTGTACTATGTGGGGAACCAACATCAAAATAGGAGTGGACAAGGGCCCCAGTCCAACTTCTACAATCCTTCATGGCGTAATCATCCTGACTTTTCTTGGAGCAACCAAGAAAATGGATCGAACGGCAACTTCTTGCAGTATAGACCCAACCGATCTCAAGGGTTTAATTAGTGAGCTCCAAAACCACCTCAAGCTAAGGCATCAAACAATTTGGAGAACTTGTTGAAAGCGTACATGGCAAAGAATGACGCTTTGATCCAAAGCCAAGCAACAACATTGAAAAATTTGGAAAACCAAATGGGTCAGTTAGCTACAGAGCTTCGTAATAAACTACAAGGAACCTTGCCAAGCGATACTGAGAATCCAAGAAATTTGGGCAAAGAACATATCAAGGCAGTGGCATTGCAAAGTGGTAAAATTCCTATACCAAAAGAGTCAGAATCTATAAAGACTGACAAGGTAAATCCTAACTTAGTGAATTTAGATACTTTAACATCTTATTTGGATGCAGATTTACCTACTCAGAAGAGTTATCTGTTTCAACCAAAAGTTCCATCACCTGCATATCCGCAAAGATTACAGCAACACAAGTAGAAATAAGAGGTGCAATTCAAGAATTTTTCGAATGTTCTGAAGCAGTTACACATCAATATTCCATTGGTGGAGGCTTCAGAACAAATGATGAATTATGTGAAGTTTATGAAGGATATACTGTCCAAGAAGAAACAACTGAGTGACAATGAGACTATTGCCTTGACAAAAGAGTGCAGTGCATTCCTGCAGAACAAACTACCACCGAAATTGAAAGACCCAGGAAGCTTTGCTATACCCTGTAACATTGGTGAATCTTACTGTGGTAAAGTTTTGTGTGATTTAGGAGCGAGTATCAACTTGATGCCTAAGTCTATTTTCAAGATGCTAGGGATACGTAAAGTAAGACCTACAACTGTAATGCTTCAACTGGCAGATCGATCTTTAGTATATCTCGAGGGAAAGATCGATGATGTTTTGGTAAGAGTCGATAAATTTATTTTTCCTATTGATTTCATTGTGTTAGCTTATGAAGCAGATAAGGAAGTGTCGATCATCCTTGGGAGACATTTCTTAGCCACGGGAAGAACGTTAATTGATGTACAAAATGGTGAACTCACCATGCGAGTTCAAGATGATCAGGTAACCTTTAACATTCCTAAAGTGATGAAATTTCCCGATCTGGCAGAAGAGTGTTTAGTTATGGAAGAGATAGAAACCTTGGTTTCTTTGGAAAGCAATTTTGAAGAAGATCCATTGGAGAAAGCCTTAGATCTTAACCCTTTAAAGGATGAAGAATGTGAAGAAAACATGACTTTTATGGAAGCGAATCCGAGAAATTTTACTCAATCCACATAGTTTGAATCGTTGGAGTTATAAGTCAGAGAATTTGTGCAAGCCAAGTTGTCAATTGAAGAACCACCTAAACTCGAATTGAAGGTACTTCCTTTCCATTTGAAATATGTTTATTTAGGTGATTGTTCCACTTTTCCTGTAATTATTTTAGCAGAAGTAACGAAAGATCAAGAGCAACTAATTGTTGTTTTAAAGAAATTTAAGAAAGTAATTGGTTGGACCATAGCTAATATTCGAGGTATAAGTCCTTCTTTGCTTGCATAAAATTATTTTAGAAGAAGGTGAAAGAGCTCAAATTGATAGGAAAATAAGGCTCAATCCTATTATGAAAGAAGTTGTGAGAAAGGAAGTGATCAAATGGTTAGATGCAAGACTTATCTATCCTATTTTAGATAGTTCGTGGGTAAGTAAGGTGTAGTGTGTGTTGAAGAAAGGTGGAATCACGATTGTTGAAAATGAGCGTAATTAGTTGATTCCAACAAGAATTTTTACTAGTTGGAGGATTTGTATTGATTACAGAAAATTGAATAAAGCCACTCGGAAGGACCATTCTCCATTGCCTTTTATGGATCAAATGTTAGATCAACTGGCAGGTAATGAATTCTATTGTTTTTTAGATGGCTATTCGGGATATAACCAAATAGTTGTAGCTCTGGAGGACCAACATAAAATAACCTTTACTTGTCCAAACGGTACATTTTCTTTTAGGCGAATGCCTTTTGGTTTATGCAATGCACCTGCAACATTTCAACGATGCATGATGGCAATATTCACTGATATGGTTGAAAATTTTGTTGAGGTTTTCATGGATGATTTTTCCATTTTTGGTAACACTTATGATATTTTTTTGAGTAATTTGGCTAAGGTACTGAAGAGATGTGAAGAGACGAATCTTGTCTTTAACTGGAAAAATGCCATTTATGGTTAAGGAAGCGATTCTCTTAGGGCATAAAATCTCAAAGAGAGGAATTAAAGTCGATAAAGCAAAGATGGATGTAATTGAAAGATTATCGGCCATAATTAATGTGAAAGCAGTTAAAATTTTCTTAGGCCATGTTGGTTTTTACCCAAGGTTTATCAAAGATTTCTCAAAAATTTATAAATTGTTGTGTTTGTTGTTAGAGAAAGATACAGTGTTTGATTTCAACAAAGCATGTTTGGAAGCTTTTGAAGATTAAAAAAAGGTTTAATCTCAGCCTCAATAATTGTTACACCTAATTGGAGCTCACCTTTTGAGTTGATGTGTGGTGCAAGTGATTATGTCGTTGGAGCTGTGATGGGTCAAAAAAGGAACAAAGTGTTTCACCCTATTTACTATGCAAGTAAAACTTTGACGGGAGCCCAACTCAATTATACAGTAACTGAAAAGGAACTCTTTACTATAGTTTTTGATTTTGACAAATTTAGCTCATATCTTATAGGTACCAAAGTTACAGTCTTCACTGACCATACGACCATTAAATACTTGTTCACGAAGAAATATGCAAAATCGAGGCTAATTCGTTGGATACTGTTACTCCAAGAATTTGACCATGAGATCCAAGATAGAAAAGGTGCTGAAAATCAAATAGCTGATCATTTGTCGAGGTTGGAGCAAGATGAGGTAACTCAATCATGTGTGCCTATCAACGAGAATTTCCTAAATGAACACTTATTTGAGGTAAGTCGAATTCATGAAACACCTTGGTTTGCTGATTTTGCCAATTATCTTCCATGTGGAATAATTCCTTGAGAAATGACATTCCAACATAGGAAAAAATTCCTTCATAATAGTCGATATTATTTTTGGGAGGACCCATTTTTGTTTAAACAGTCAGCAAATAATATAATCCAAAAGTGTGTAGTGGAAAGTGAGATTGCTGAGATCTTGTATCATTGCTATTCATCTCCAAGTGAAGGACACTTTGGTGGTTCACGTACTGCAACAAAGATTTTGCAAGCAGGTTTCTTTTGGGCTATACTATTTAAAGATGCTTATGCTTATGTGAAGAACTGTGAAAAATGCCAAAGGACCAGAAATATATCAAGGAGGAAGGAGATGCCCTTGACAAACATTTTGGAGATTGAATTGTTAAACGTATGGGGCATTGACTTCTTAGGCCCGTTTCCTTTTTCGTATGGGAACAAATACATCTTAGTTGCTGTGGACTATGTATCCAAGTGGGTTGAAGCTGAAGCATACCCTACAAATGATTCTAAGGTAGTCATGCAATTCCTACATAAGCATGTGTTTACACGATTTGGGACACCAAGAGCTATTATTAGTTATGAAAGTTCTCACTTTGTGAACAAATGTCTTAAATGGTTTCTTGACAAATATGATGTGAAACACAAGATTGCTACTGCTTTTCATCCACAGTCTAATGGGCAATTTGAAAGAGTGAAACATGAAATCAAAGGTATCCTTGAAATGATAGTATGCCCTAGAAGAAAACATTGGCCTCGAAGGTTTTATGATGCATTATGAGCCTATCAAACAACATTTAAGACACCATTAGGAATGACTCCTTATCGGTTAGTATTTGGAAAGGCATGTCATTTGCCATTAGAGTTGGAGAATAGAGCTCGCTGGGCCTTGAAGCAGTTGAACTTTTGGTCTTAAACAAGCCGGTGAGAGAAGGATGTTACAACTTGATGAGTTTGAAGAGCTGAGGTTGTTTTCCTTTGAGAATGCCAAAATTTGTAAAGAAAGATCAAAGAGATGGCATGATAGTCATATACAACCTCACGAGTTTAAAGAAGGTTAAAAGGTTTTGTTGTTTAATTCATGGTTGAAGTTATTTCCAGGGAAGCTTAAATCCTGATGGAAAGGACCTTATACCATTTACCAAGTTTATCCTTATGGAGCTATTGAATTATACGACAATTACGGAGGTACGTTTAAAGCTAATGGTCAACGTCTCAAACACTACTGGGATGGTGAAGTTGAGCGAGTTAAATCCTCGCTCAAATTAACAGACCCTTGATTTTTCATGAACTCATTTTGTAAATAAATAAATAAGTAGAACTTATTTTCTTAACTTATTACATTTAATTAATTCTGTTTAAGGAGATTGGAACTTAAGTGTGACCACTATGACCCTTCTAACCTTTCCTGGGAATTAATTTAATGTAATTTGTTAAGAAGAAATTTTCTATTTAAGATTTAAAATTTTTAAGTTTCATTTGTTTTGTTTAAATTTCAAATTTTTATGTTAATAAAGGGGGTCAAATTTGGCCCAAGTACTAATCAGTTTTTTTCTTGAGTGAGTTTGAAAATATGGTCTGAGTTTGAGGCCCGAGACAACAAAAAGAGGGAAAAATCCATACTTAGCCGCCAGTCCCATTACTTGCCACCCAAGTAACCCTAATGTAGCTAAATATTCGCTACATGTTGCCCTAATTCTTCTCTATATAAACTCCTCTTCATTCTACTATTTTTCATATCCCTTAAAGCAATTTGCTTAGCCCTAAAAATCCCTAAATCTCCCTCTTGTGCCACTAGCCTCAAATCCCGAAAGAAACCTTAGTTTCTCTTCCCTTTTTTTCGAAATCACCTATTGTTGTTGCAAGAAGATTGTTGAAGCACCAACATTGCTGCCGCACATCACTGTTGTCACTGCCGCACACCATCGTTGTTATCGCATGCTATCATTTCCACCGTACCATCCTCATGTTCACAAGATTTTTTTCATAGAAAGTCCTTACCCACCTTGTTGGTTTCTCTTTTCCCTCTTGTGCAGAAACTTTGCCAAATTCTCAAGAAAAGATACCATATCTCAAAAAAAAAAAAAGATCTTCAAAGACTACTCTTGAAAACCCGATTTTGATAAATGAAGAAGTAAAAGAGAGATTTGATTCAATCTTCAAGCATCAACCTATGATGTCGAAAAAAAAATTTAACTTGAAGAGAAATGATTTGATGGTTGTTCCTATATCGATTAGAAAGAAAATCAATGCTCTCAAGTGGGAACGATTTTGTGATGCTCGTTCACTTCCCGACGATGAACTAGTTCAAGAATTCTATGCTAGTTTGACTATGCAAGATGCTACTTGGTCATCGTTCAAAATAAAAAGGTACCTCTTATTTATAAGTCCATCAATGATTTGTTTAACTTACTTGATGTCGAAGAAGATGAGTACTACCTTGTGATGAACAATATCAATTGGGATTTTCTTCAACAAGTGCTTGATGTTGTGACAAATTCGGGATCCCGATGGATTATAAGAAAGTATGCAAGCCATTCTTGCCGAAGGGAATACCTAAAACCAGTAGCAAAGGTATGGTTTTATTTCATTCACTGCAGTTTTATGCCTATCTCACATGGTTCCACCATCTCGATGGAATGGATGCTCTTGTTATTTGTAATCTTGACAGAAAAGTCCATTAATGTTGGGAAAATTATTCTCAAGCCGATTCGTGATTATGCTAAAAAGAAAATAGGAAAAGCTTATTTCCTATCATTAATCACTTCACTTGGCTTAAGGGCCCATGTTAAAACACAAGCAAATTTGAAGGGGCAATATGTTCAAGGGTGCATAACACATCATGATCTTGAAAGGTTAGTAGAGAAGGTGCATGAGCTAAATCAAGGTGAGTAAGAAGAGCCAATTGAGTTAGATACTAAGGGGTCAACAAATGAAACTAAAACTGAAGCTAACTCAGTTACAGACATTGAAGAAGAAGAATTTGACAATGAACCAAACATTTCTAAACCAGCTGAAGGATCTGTAACCCTTGAACTAGAGGTTGAGCCAGAAAAAGAAACAGTCAAGCTAAGTGTTGAACTTGAATCTACAACTCCAATACTGACTTTTGCAAGTGCTTCAAAGAAATTGAAGTCGTCAATTATGATGGATATGTGCAAGTTCATGCACAATCAACAACAAACTTACTGGAAACATGCAAAAATTAGAGATGACTCAATTTGAAATACTTTTAAGAATATCTCTAATACTTTTGTTCCTGAGTTTCTAGATGCTATCTTTGAGAAATGGACGGAAGGTACTGAGATAGAGCTGAAGAAGACAAGGGGAATGAGTCAGAAAAATAAAAGGGGGGATTCTTGTCTTGTTATTTATTTAGTCATTTTAGGTCTTTAGGAATTTATTTCTTTCATAATTAGGATTTAATTTCTAAAGAATAAAGCATAATAAGCATGAATAAACTTAACACTTCTTTAGAAAGAAAAAGACTAAGTAATGTGGTAATGCGAATGAATATGTCTAGGATTGGGTTATTAGGAAAGACTTGGTATTTAAGTAGTCTTAATGACTCACCTCTCTTTCTTTACAATCCTACCTGGTGTTCAGTTTTCATTCATTACTTTGTTCTTGCAATAAGGATATTGCCTCTTTTTAAAGGGGGTAAGGCAAATAAATTATTCAAATTTTAAATTTTTCAAGTATGTTTCAATCATTTCTTTCATAAGTATGTTTTAATAAATGAATGTTTAGAGACATTTTTTGTTAATGAGATAGTTTGTATGCAAGCATGAATGATGATTCTATCTGAGTGAAAGTATGTTGTCATGAAGAATGAAATGCTTGTATGATCTTAGCCTTAGTAATGTTTTCCATGAAAACTTAGTTTCTCTTGAGATTAGGCATGCATGAAGGTTTATATCTTTAGAATTGACTTAGTAACTTTCTTGAGGCGAAATCCTAGGGGACATAAAAATCTAAAATGATATAGGCACTATTTCTTTGGATCGTTTGAGCCTTTTCAAGCCAACCCTATGATATTAGACCCTTGAAACTATAATTTTGAGCTTAAAGGCTTGTTTATTGCAATGAACCTACATTTTAAGCCACATTACCATCTTTTTAAGTTATCCTAATTTTGTGCTCCCATCTTAACTGAAGTTGTCTTGGTAATCAACATTTGAGGAAATTTTCAAAAAGATGTATGTGCTCATGCTTAAAAAAAAATGAGATGAAGAAAGAGTGAAGAAAAGTTTGCTCAGTCTCCAAACAGGAAAAACGTATGAGCTTGAGTTCAAAATAAGTTTGGGGGTGTTCAAAAGGTTCTCTTAAAGAAAACGACAGTATTTCTAGAAATCCAAGACAAAGTTAAAGGTTAAGATTTTGAAACCAAAATGTCTTATCTCTTAACCAAGCCCCATTACAACCTTATAAAAGACATATTGATTTGATGATTATGTCACCTACATTAGTGGAGAGGAAGTACTAAGTTCAACATATGAAGATTATAAATAAGCCTTATGATTGTTTGCTTGATTGATAAGAAATTATGTTGAATGAAGAATGTTATCTGTGGCTGTGACATACATACAAACTATGATTCATGTTGGCATATTTTGAAACTTAGTATAAAACTTTAAAAATATTTGCATATGAATTACTTGTTAATAAAGAATATCTATGAACATGAAGTTAAAAATGCATGATTATGGGACAAAGATTGATGTTGCTTACATAGTTAGCAATTTTGCCTTAGTAAGTGTAACACCCCAAACCCAACCTAGACGTTATGGTCGAATCTGCGGTGTCACACTGGAATATGTTCTGAAAAGCGTAGTTTCAATGTAGATTCCACTTTGTATTAAAACCCCATTGTCGTCTTTAAGAGTAGTTAACATATCTTGTTTGTTGTTAGAACCTAGGTTGGTTTAGCAAAACATGTCATATTAAATTGTTAATACATTTGGAAAAATATTGTTCGTTGCTGAAGCTTTTAAAAAGAGATACGTGACGTGGTAATTGAAAATCATTTATCTTTTGAAAACCTGAGTCCTATTGCTAACAGATATAAACCAATTTAAATAAATCCCCAAAAAAAGAAAACTGAAGCGGCCTTATTCCATAAAATTAACCCAAATAAAACTTCTTTTACTAAAAAAACAAATACGAAACATAAACAGTGGTGTGGCCATCTCCGAGTCCCTCGCAGCACCGACCCAACTAGGGATTACCTGCGTAGATAAGCAGAAGAGTGAGTTTATGAAAACTCAGTGTGTAATCCCTTTTTATCAAGCAGAAAATCATGCAGTGTAAAATAGTCTAGGCCTAAGCCCTTATTAGTGGCAATACCAGTGTGGGCCTTAGCCCATTATGGTAATAGTATCAGTGTGGGCCTTAGCCCTATTTCAGTACAGTATCAGAGATGCATACAGAGATCCTATCCATCCATCCTCTACACTCCACTCTGTCCAGCCCTACACTTCATGTGTAACACCCCAAACCCGGCCTAGACGTTACGGCCTAATCTGGCAATGTCACAATGGGTGTTTTTCGTAAAGTGTTATATCGATGAAAACTCTTACTAAATATCTAACCTCTTTGTGTGTTTTCATAGAGGTTTGTTTAGTTTAAAACTCAAGTCGTTTAGCAAGATGCTAATCATATTAAAATTGTTATTACTTTTTAAAACATTGTTTGTTGCGAAAGCTTTTAAAATATGTTGCATAAACGTGGTGTTTTTGAAAAACAATTACCTTTTTGAAAACCCATCTTTTTCCTACAACCAGCAGTTTATGTCAATGCAAGTAAAAATCCCAAATTAAAATTTAAAACTTTAAAGAGGCCTTATTACAAAAAATGCCCAAATTAAATTACTTAAATAAAAAGGAAAAAATGAAAGCATGAGCGGTTGTGTGGCTATCTTTGAGTCCCTCGCAGCACCAATCCATCTAAAGGTTACCTGCACAGATAAGCAGAAGGGTGAGTTTACGAAAACTCAGTGTGCAATCCCTTAATAAACAAACAGTCAATCATACAATGAACAAAATAGGCTGGACCTAAGCCTGTATCAGTAACAATTCAGTTTTAGTTAGGGCCTTAGCCCATTACAGGGATAGTATCAATATAGGTCAGAGCCCATTTGATCTGATGTAAACAGTCATGCAACGATGAATCGGTCAAGAATGATTTGAATAGTATGCAAGTCCTACCCAACTAGCCTCTACACTCCACTTCGTCTAGCCCTACACTCCATGTGGGGATAAAATCAACCCACCCATCCCTACACTCCAAAATAGCACCAGTTGCGGCACTAAACAGTATTTGCAGCAGAGCTGCCAATATAATAGGCTTAGAGCCATCAGTGATTTGCAGCAGAGATGCCAGTACAGTACATTTCCTCCAATCATATAAAAACCTATCCCCATGCAATGCATGATGCAACATGTCATAATATTATACATGTATTTAATACAGTTACAATAGCATTTAAAATATAAACACACATCACATAGGGGTAAAACAGTCATCTTACCATAAAAGGGAAAATAGTCATTTTACCACATAAGGGCAAAAAAGCCATTTTACCTCACAAGGGCAAAATAGTCATTTTACCTCAAAAGGGCAAAAAAGTGATTTTACGTCCTAAGGAAAAAACAGTCATTTTACCACATAAGGGAAAAATAGTCATTTTACATCACAAGAGCAAAACAGTTATTTTACCCCATAAGGGTAAAACAGTCATTTTACCATATAAGGGCAAAACAATCATTTTACCTCACAAGGGCAAAACAATCATTTTACCTCACAAGGGCAAAATAGTCATTTTACCACATAAGGGCAAAACAATCATTTTACCTCACAAGGGCAAAACAACCATTTTACCTCACAAGGGCAAAACAATCATTTTACCTCATAAGGGCAAAACAGTGATTTTACCTCACAAGGGCAAAACAGTGATTTTACCTCATAAGGGCAAAACAGTGATTTTACCTCACAAGGGCAAAACGGTCATTTACCACATAAGGGCAAAACAGTTATTTTACCTCATAAAGGCAAAACAACCATTTTACCACATAAGGGCAAAGTAATCATTTTAACTAAGAAGGGCAAAACAGTTATTTTATCTCAAAAGGGCAAACCAATCATTTAACCTCATAAGGGAAAAATAATAATTTTACCTCATAAGGACAAAACAGTCATTTTACCTCATAAGGGCAAAACAGTCATTTTACCACATAAGCAAAACAGTCATTTTACCCTATAAGGGCAAAACAGTCATTTTATTAATTTAGGGTCTAGGCATACTTACCAACCCAACAGTAGGTCCACAATCGTCTCGAACGACCCGTGCAACCTTAACAATCGAACAGTGAAAATGGGCCCAAGGCCAATAATGTGGGCTCATGTGGGCCCACACACCCGTGTGGCCTACAAAGTCCAAAAAAGGCCTTGGTTGTGTGTGCTACACAGCCTGGTCCCATTATCTCCAAACATCCATGTGGTGTACCCGTGTAAGGCCCACAAGCCCGTGGGGCCCACACAGCCCATGTTAGCTCAACATGGCCCAAAACAGCCTAAGCCCACAAAGTCGCTCACGGTGGCCTCTACGATCAAACACCCACGTTTATGCATTCGATTTACCCCACGCGTGAGCATACACTCGTGTAGCGATAATAGTCACATTTGCCGGCTTTTGCCGAGTTACGAATAGGGGTAGTGTTTTACACACCTTATTTGCAAAGAACGCAACAATGAATACCCTAACACCTAGAATGCACGATAATGATTCCCTTACTGCTTCACCACCGCTCAAATCACCACAGTCGATTGTCAATTACCTTCACTGTACCAACAGGTTTAGCACAACACGCATGACGGTTAGAGATCACCAGTCCTTTCGAAGAGAGCCTATCACCAACAAAAGAACTAACAGTCGTTTCTACAACTGAGTGATTACAATTGAACTTAAATAGCCGAAGAAGTCAACACAAAACAACATCAACCTACAATGGTACTTACAAACTCGTGATATCATATTAATAAAAACAATCCATAATGAATTCGCATCAAGGTTAATGATGAATCGTAATTTATACATGTTTTTACCCCATGTTTAACGCATTTTATGGATGATTTTCCATTAGAATTGGTGAATTCGATGCTCCTAATGCTTTAATTTCAATGTTTTATACTTAGGAGAGCATATGAGAGCAGAAGGAAATAGAAAAGGGCCAAAAACAGAGAAAATGGGCCAAAGCACGAACTTAACACGGCCTGGACTTCCTCACACGGGCAGACCACATGGCCGTGTCAATCTGGCAGAATCGAAGCACGGCTCACACGGGTATAGCACACGCATGTGCCATTCTAACAGGCTGGAACATGGCCTGAAGTAATCACACACGGGCGTGTCCCTATCGAGCCCAAGTTAAGTCCAATTCGGAAAAGGCCACTTTTGAGGGCACATAGGCATTCCAAAGCCTATAAATACACCCTAGAAGAGGAGAAAAGAGGACACACAGAATAGGGAGTAAGGAATTACTCCAAGGAAGCCGATTGATTCATGTCAAAAGCCAAATTCATCATCAAGACTGAAGATCTCTCCTCAATTCCCCTTCAGGAGTTTTGGGTTTTCTTTATGTTTTGTATTCTTTATTTTTCTGAGATGTTTTCTTATTTAGTTATGAACTAAATCCCCTAAATACCCAAGGGGAATGAAACCTAAGAGGAATCTTGTTATTATTTTCTGAATCGTATGATAAATATTTAACTTTTTCTTAATCATGTGCTCTTAATTCTTGTTTTGATATCCCAGGATACTGATTCAAGATAAGCTCTTATTAAGAGGAGGAATAGACCCTTGCTAAGAGTATATTTATCATAATTAAGCAGAGTTGATTGCGCGCCTAGACATAGGGTGACAAGATTTTGCCGGATTAGGGTGAAACCTTATAAGGGGATCTATAGATCGAGTTAATACAACCCTAGAGTGTTAATTAGAGAAAAGTCTCAGTTATTCAATCTAGGGATTAGATGTTATTAATATTGAATAGGGATAATAACATAACTTAAGGATCTCTACAGAACAAGTTGAATGAATAAATCGTCTGATTTGGAGCCAGAATAACAAGTAAAGTCTAGTTGGATTTGTCATTAGGTATTGTCTTAAGTCAATTGGCTTTTTCCCAAAAGCAATTCCCCAATTCTTTTCTCTGTGAGTTCTTAGTTTAGATAATTAGTTAATTAAAACAAAACCCCATTATTCTTAGGCTAGATAATAAAAAGACAGTCATTACTAGTACTTTTAGTTCCTTTGGGTTCGACAATCCGGTCTTGTTAAAACTATACTACTGTTCGATAGGTACACTTGCCTACATCACGATAATAGTTAGTTTCTAGAATGATTAATTATAAATATTTAAAACCTATCATGAAATAACGCGATCAGTTAACCCAAAAGTGACTAACCTCCTACCTTCAAAATATGGAATGAATCTTGCACCTAAATAAATCTCCGATTGATGCCTATGAGTGTTTGAAAAGTTCTCCCTAATGTCATGTACTAGACACATCAAAGGGAGGTCATCAAAAGAAACGAACTACTTACAAAGACTTACCAAAACTTGGAGATCGGAATTGGGAAGACTTGTTTTTGGCAAAACCTTAAGCAATGGAACGATGAGGAGCAAGAAGAAAGAACTCAATGCAAATTCCGCAAAAGAAAGCAGCAAAACGATGAACAGTAGAGTGGGAGGCAGAAGAACTATCGTCAATTTTTTCCTAGAAGTAAGAGAAGTCGAATTTCTTTGAAGAGAGATAACAAAAAAAAATTAAAAAATAAAATCCCTATAAATCTTCCTAAAAATTGGCAACTTCATCCCCCACACTTCTCAACCACTCCAACCGTCCACTAGTATTAGAATTTCACTAACACATAACCACTTACACGACAACAAGTAAAAATAAATCCTTCACTCGTGCAGAGACTCGAACTCTTGACCCTTTGCAACAACAACACTCCACTTAACCACTAGACCTGTAGGCCCATTCTGACATATCTTTATCCATATTTATTAATAAGCCTACTAGCTAAAGGCAAGGGTTTACTCCTTAAAAATAAAACTTTTTACACATGCCCAGGCTTCAACCCAAGACTTCTTAGACACTACCCAGAACACTTAACCACTAAAAAGAATGCACAGTTCTGTCACTTTCTTACACAACTAAACATTTATGTGCAGTCTCCTAACTGTTCCCATCCTCAAAATCTAATACTTCTAGGCCCAAATTCGGGGCATTACACCATGTGGGGATAAAATCGACCCACCCATCCCTACACTCCAGAATATAGCACCGGTTGCGGGACTTACAACATTTGCAGCAGAGCTACTAGTAATAGGCTTATAGCCTTTCAGTACACTTCCTCCAATATCATATATCCCTCCCCATGCAATGCAACATAATATAAATGTACATGCAATAAAAATGACATGCTCAAATAGTCATACATCACATAGAGGCATATCTGTTATTTACCTCATAGGGGTATAACAGTCATATCATAGATTAGGGTCTAGGTATACTTACCAACATAACAGTTGATCCACAGTCGCCTTGGGCGACCCGTGCAACCTGAATAATTAAACAGCAAAAATGGGACCAAGCCCATAATACGGCCCATGCAGGCCTACACACTCGTGTAGCCCAATAAGCCCAAATAATAGCCTTGGCCGTACAAACTACAAAGCCGGCCCAATAATCTCCACACATCCGTACGATTTTCCCGTGCGAGGCCCACGAGCCCATAGGCCCACACAACCCATTTAGGCCAACATGGCCCAAAACGACCTAAACCTATGAGATCGTTCATGGTGGCCTCTACTATCAAACGCACGTGTTTGTGCATTCGATTCACCTTACGAGCGAGAGCATGCTCATGTAGCGTCTATGAACATGCCTTCTGGCTTTTGCCGATTAACAAACTTTGTAGTGTGATTTCACACCTGTTATGAATCTGTAGTTGAAATGCTTCCGAGATCCAAAACACCTATGATGACAACAATCCCATCATCAGTTCATGTTCATGATTAATCCCAAAACCATAGTAGTGGAGACACTTAACCCTATTCAATAGTACTTACCAATTGAATAGTCACAGAACCCCCTCTTGAACCAGAACCAACACAATCTCCCCAAAGCTCTCTCCTTCACACAAATAGTTAACTGATTCATAAGAATCTAAACCCATCATAGACATACCTAGAACTTTAAGCGCTTACCACAAATAAAAGGATCACTTATCGGGAAAGAACAATCGACCTTATCTCCTGGCTAAAGAGAAAAAGAAAAAGGAATAAACCAAACAAAGTCAACTGAGTAGCACTTACCACCAAGACCACAGAAAAGAAGCAAAAGCCAAAAGAAGTGCCAGCACACAGAGGAAAAAAAAGGAGCAGTATTCGGCCAGCAAAGAATAAATCGTACCTGAATGAAGAAAAGAAGAAATGAGAACCTCGATCACTCTAGGCTAAAATAGAAATGGTCAGAGAGATAAGGAAGAGATAGGTATTTGGGCTAAAGGGAAACCGTTTAAGAAGAGTAGTGAGGAGGAAGACAAACTGTGGGGAAAAGGTTTAGAGACAGCAGTAAAATTGTAGGTAAGAAAGACCAAAAAAGTACTTTCCAAAAGCACGGTTCGGTTCAGAAACAAAAGAAAAGACCCCAGTTGCAAAAACCTGAGAGAAAGAAGAGAGAAAAGACCCCAAAAGAGTACCGAAATCAAAAATCCTAAGGAAGAACTACTCAGCCGAAAGTCCCTATGCACAACACCCAAATTCGGCACAACTTCACTCAACCTCAAACTCCACTTTTTCTCCTCCTTATCCCTCTCCTAAAATCTCTCCACTTTATTCTACTCAACCACCTATTCAAACTCCCACCAACTCCTCTATTTCAGTCAACCTAGGATACCTCCCTTACACTTGCAGCAAAAACAAAATACTCCTTCCATCCTACCAATGCTTGAACCTTAGACCTCTAAAAGACACTCACACACCATTTACCACTAGACTAGCAACCTCCTTGTGACAAATTTTACCTACAACAATTTAAAAGACTTCTAACTACAGGCAGGGGTTATACTTAAAAAGACCAAAGTTTTAACAGTTGACCAGGCTTGAACCCAGGACCTCTCCAACACTCGTCAAGAAACTTGACCAGTAAAACAAGCATACATTGATGCAACACAACATACAAAATTAAAACTTCAATTTTTAGGGCGTTACAACTCTACCCCTTAAAAGAAAATTCCAGCCTCAAAATTTACCTAGTCAAAACAAATGAGGGTATTGTTGTCGCATCGCCTCCTCGGGTTCCCACGTGGCTTCCTTAGAACTATTATGACTCCATAACACCTTAACTAGTGGAACTGACTTCCTCCTTAGAACTTTCACATCGCGGTCTAAAATTTGAACCAGCTCCTCCTCGAAAGTTAGATCAGGCCTAACGTCAATCTCCCCTGTCGAGACGATGTGTGCAGGATCAGAGCGATATCGCCTCAACATAGAGACATGGAACACATCATGGATCTGGTCCAATTCTAGAGGAAACTGAAGTTGATAGGCAACCGATCCCACGCTCTTTAATATACGGTAAGGTCCAATGAACCTAGGGCTTAGCTTGCCCTTCCGACCAAACCTCAGTACCTTCTTCCATGGCGGGACCTTAAGAAACACCAAGTCCCCCACCGAATACTCAATCTCCTTACGTTTTAGATCTGCATATGAATTCTGGCTGTTGGATACCACCTTCAGTTGATCCCGAATCATTCTAACTTTATGTTCAATATTAGAAATCAATTCAGGACCCAGAACACGTCGCTCGCCCAACTCAATCCAACACGTAAGAGTACGACACCTACGACCATATAATGCCTCGTAAGGTGCCATTTGTATGCTAGACTGGTAGCTATTGTTGTATGCAAATTTTGCCAACAGTAAGTAATCTTCCTAACTTCCACGGAAGTCAACTACACAACTCCTTAACATGTCCTCCAGTATCTGAATCACCCTCTCTGACTGTTCTTCTGTCTAAGGATGGAACGCAATACTGAAGTCTAACCTTGTACCTAATGCTTCATACAACTTCTTCCAGAACCGAGACGTGAACCTAGGATCTTTATAAGATATTATAGAAATCGGTACCCCATGTAGTCGCACTATCTCAGACACATACTGTTTAGCCAACTTCTGTAGTGAGTAATCAGTACGAACAGGTATGAAATGGGAAGATTTAGTCAGTCGATCAACGATGACCTATACTGAATCCTTCTTAGTAGGCGTTAAGGGCAGCCCATTAACAAAATCCATAGTCACTCTCTCCTACTTCCAAAGCGGAATCTTAACCAGCTGAAGCAACCCTGAAGGTAGCTGATGTTTCGCTTTAACCTGCTGGCAAGTCAGGCATTTACCCACAAAATCGGTAACTTCACACTTAAGACCTGGCCACTAATATAACTCCCGAAGATCTCAGTACATCTTATTCTCGCCAGGATGCATAGCGTAAGGGCTACTATGCAGCTCTTGCAGTATAGATTACCTCAAATCAATATATTTTGGTACACAGACTCTCCCAAAGAAACAAAGTACCCCTTCGCTATTCAATCTAAAATCTTTAAGTTTCCCCATTCCCTATCTATCGAAACTGAGTACCCAATGACTCATCTTTCAACTATTTATCCTCTTGCAGTATAGATTACCTCATATCAATATATTTCGGTACACAGACTCTCCCACAGAAACAAAGTACCCCTTCGCTATTCAATCTAAAATCTTTAAGTTTCCCCATTCCCTATCTATCGAAACTGAGTACCCAATGACTCATCTTTCAACTGTTTATCCTTAATCTGCTCAATCTACCTCGGTTTAACTTGGAGTTCTACCAACAACCTACCATCGTCAAACAAACTGAGATGAGCAAACATCGTCCTCAGATCAGTCATAGCCCTACGACTCAATGCATCAGCGACCACATTAGCTTTACCAGGATGGTATTCAAGCAAACAATCATAATCCTTAAGCAGCTCAAACCACCTATGCTGCCTAAGGTTTAGTTCCTTCTGAGTGAGAAGATATTTGAGGATTTTGTGATCCGTATAAATGATTCACTTCTCACCATACAGATAATGCCTCCAAATCTTCTATCCGAATACCACCACAGCCAACTCCAAGTCATGTGTCGGATAGTTCGCTTTATGCATCTTAAGCTGACGAGATGCATAAGCTACTACCTTCCCCCTTACATCAACACACATCCTAAACCAACATTTGATGCATCACTATAGACAGTGAATTCCTTTCCAGACTCTGGCTGTATTAAGATAGGGGCCTCAGTCAGAACTTTCTTGAGTTTCTCAAAGCTTTCCTACTATTTATCAGTCCAGTTAAACGGTACTCATTTACGTAACAACTTAGGCAGAGGTGCAGCAATCAACGAAAACCCCTCAACAAATCATCTATAATACCCTACCAAACCCAGAAAACTTCGAATCTCAGATACTGACATAGGTTGCTTCCAATCCAGAACAGCTTCAATTTTTCGAAGGTCAACCCTAATCCCCTCAGCAGATACCACATGACCTAGAAAAGTTACCTCACGTAGCCAGAATTCACACTTGCTAAATTTAGCGTATAATTGCTTCTCCCTCAAAATCTGTAAAACAACTCAGAGATGTGTATCATGTTTATCCTCAGTCCTTGAATACGCTAGAATTTCATCTATAAACACAACAACGAACCGGTCCAGATAGGGTTGGAACATTCAGTTCATCAAATCCATAAAAAATGCTGGAGCATTCATCGGTCCAAAGGCATCACTAGGAACTCATAATGACCGTAACGAGTCCTAAATGCTGTCTTGAAAACATCAGTCTCCTTGACCCTTAGTTGATAGTACCCCAATCAGAGATCAATCTTAGAGAAGACCGAAGGTCTTCAAAACTGGTTGAATAGATTGTCAATCCTCGGTTGAGGATACTTATTCTTGATAGTCAATTTTTTTAGTTGCCAATAGTCGATCCACATACGCATAGTTCCATCCTTCTTCTTCACAAACAAAACCGGTGCTCCCTTTGGAGACACACTAGGGCGGATCAACCCTCGATCTAGTAACTCTTGAATCTAAGCCTTAAGCTCCACAAGCTCCTTCGGTGCCATTCTATAAGGGGTGATAGACACCAAAGCTATACTAGGTAAGAGTTCTATCCTGAACTCAACTTCACGGTTACGAGGTAACCCTGGTAGCTCATTAGGAAAGACATCCGAAAAATCCTTAACTACTCCGATATCTCTAATAGTCGAAACCTTAGAACTAGAAGAACTGACGTAGGCTAGATACGCATCGCAACCCTTACGAACCAACTTCTCAACTCTAAGTGCAGAAATCACATTTGAGAGATAGTTCCGACGTTCCCTAATCATAACTACCTCATCACCCTCTGCAGTTTTCAATACTACCCGTTTAACAGCACAATCCAAATTTTCCTAATGCTTAACTAGTCAATCCATACCCAGTATCAAGCTAAATTCTCCAAAAGGGAGTTCCATTAAATCTGCCAAAAAGATCCCCCCTTGTACCTCCAAAGGTACTTTCTTAAACAGTTTATTCACTCTCATGGACTGCCCTAATGGACTTAACACAGTAACCTCACTCGTAGTGTTTTCAAACATCACACCCAAAGTCTCAGACACAGTGCATGCTATATAAGAGTGCGTAGACCCAACATCATTCAATGTACTGTAAGGTACATGATGAATAAACAACGTACCCGTAATAACATCTGGGGCATCTCTGTCCTCTCAGCGACGTGCAACATAAACCAGCACTGGCTGCCTCGCCTCAGTATGCCTAGCACCTCTGCCCGATGCTCCACAACCACGGCTCATACTATTTCCACCCTTGACCCGACCACAACCTCTTGATGGTTGTTGAATACCTCTCTGCGGTTGAACAGTACCCATACTAGGAGCTTGCATCAGATCAGGCCTCCTTGGACAATCCCTGATATGGTGCTCTATAGATCTGCACCTCAAACATGGCCCTAACCTCTTCTAGCACTCGCCCTGATAGCGCTTCCTATAATCAGCACAAGACTGCAGTCCAGTAGCAGCAATAGAGACCCCAACTCTGGCTGGTCCATCCAATCTAGCCTTCTTCTTAGGTACCATAGCTAAACCTGGAGGCTCTCAAACCTTCCCCTTATCCTTCTCATGATTTTGGAACTTAGCGCGCTTCACATCCTCAACGATCTTTGCCTTTTCTACTAACACAACAAAATCTCGCTCCCTCTGTGGAGCTATCAGAACTCATAGATTATCTCTGAGGCTATCCTCGAAACAAACACAACGCTCATATTCAGTTACCACCATCCCACGTGTGTAGCGGCTAAGTCACAAAAACTCAGACTCATATTCAGTTGCTGACTTATCCCCCTAGGTCAAATTTAAAAACTCCTTTCTCTAGGCATCCACATAACAAGCACCTACATATTTCTAAAGTCAACCGGTTGGACTGAGTACCCTCTTTCATTGTAAGCCATTACTGATAGGCTTCATCTCGCAACAATGACACTGCACCCTTCAATTTCAGCTCTAGGGTGCAGTCGAGGTCATCCATGATCCTCTCTGTGGCCTCTATCCAATATTCAGCAACATTAGGGACAACTCTAGCGATGCCCCTAAATATCTCAGCCCCATTAGACCTAAGTAGTTCTGTCAACGACCTACAACCCACAGTACCAGTATTGGGCCCATCACTTTTTCCAGAATTCGCAGCATAGCTTGGGATAGTGTGTTGTCCCCAGCTACCCAATCGTATGACCCAGTCTCAGTAACAGGTAAAGCCGGTGCCTCTTTTACCTCAACATTAGGCAGATGGCCCGATGCCGAAGACCTAGCCCGAGCACCTCCATGGCCTCCACCACGGCCTCTTGTACCTCTTCCACAAGTACCTCTGATGCTCATTATTAATTTGCGTATTATCTGTATCAACAATTTTATGTATCAGTTTTACAGTTCTAGTGCTTATTAACGAATATTTTATGAAAAATAGCGTCATAAATTCAAAGTTTTTGTTTTCGCAATTTGCAATCTTCCTACAATTTTAGGTTACCCTAACAAAAGTATCAGTACAGTCTATTATCTACAGTAATCTCAATATTTTAATTAAACAATAGAAAACTTACATGATCGGTGCTAGAGACTCGGTAGGCCACACATTCAAAAGTATCACTTCAAAAATTCTTTTCTACTATTTGAAACAGTTCCTTTGAAAATTTACGTCTTTAAAAAAAACCCAAATCCAAAGTCGAGTTTTACAACCTGCTCTGATACCACTAAATATAACACTCCAAACCCGACCTAGACATTATGGCCAAATCTGTGGTGTCACACTGGACTATTATGACAGCCATAATTTGACCCTAGTTGGAAAGTGGTTTCGGGACCACAAAACCGAGTCAAAAAAATAATTAACCGTTATATTCTACGCTTATTATATGTGTAAATGCATGTGTGAAAGTTTCATGCTTTGATTTTGTCATTTGTATGTGAAATTTATTAAATAAGAACTATCTGAGACATTTTGAAATGTGATAAGTTAAATTATAATGGTCTATTAATGCATGTTATAAAAGAATGGACTTGCATGTCAAATTATCCATTTTTAGACAAGTGGCCACCATGTTGTTATTTAATATATAATATATGTATTTTCTATTAGCATTATTTCAATTAAATGGTTTTATATTATAGAATAATGATTATTAAAAATAGAAAATGGGTGAAGAAAAGAAGGTGTTCATTTTGTTTTCTTCTAAGCCGATTGTAAAGAGAAAAAAGGGAGAAAACACCATTCGGTTATCTTAGGCTAGAATTAAGGTAAGAAATTCATGTTAGTTCTTGAAATTTTAGTTAATTTTAAGTTAGTTACCAAGTTCTTTATTTAACCCATGTTAAAATTTTGATTTTTGGGGATGATTTGAGCTTTCGGTCATGGTAAATAATGAAGGGATAGATGTTTGTCTTCAAGTTTTAATGAATAATTACAAATGAATGATGTTTGAGATAGTTTAATGTTCATGTAAGTAGTTTAGATGATAAAAAAATCAGCTTGTGTATTTGTGTAATTGCGAATTTGAACTAGGGATATCTTTAAGTAATGCTTGTGTTTAAAATGATGGAATGAGTGAATGCTTTCAATATGTTATGCCAAAAAAATTATAAGTTGGATTAAAGGTGTGTTATATTGCCTTTGTCATTCTTGAAAATGTGCTTGGTTAAAGAAATTGGGTGTTGGTGTTTAAATGATATTATTTTGTATTAAGTTGAATTGGAAGATTTATAAATGTGTTAAAGATCACTCAAGACTTATATAAGCATTCGGCAATAGCTAAGGAGTGGGAATTTTTATAGTTGATGTATATGTGTAATGAGTAGTGTTATATATATGTGATTTTTTTTGGTAATAGAAAATTTGGCTAAAATGATTAGGGTGTTTCTTGATAAAATATTTGTGGTGGTTAAATTTGTGTATAAGAAAGCAAGATAAGCTATGTGAGTTTTGCTTGTGTATGCGAACTAGGTATAAGTTGAATAATCGATCATTAGGGTTATATGATCATTTTGTGCATGAGCTATAAGTGATTTTCATGGCTTGATAAGTTTCTGCCGTCTTCGGTTATAAATAAATATGAAATTTGAATCATGGCATATTTATATAAATTATAATACATATTGAATTTGATATGTGATTGCCAAATGTGATTAATAAGTAAATAATATTGGTTAAGTAATTAAACAAATCTATTTGTTTTAATTAAGCTCAAGAGTAAGGAGGATCAAAGTTGGATAGAGCAAAAGAGAAAGTAATAGAGTAGCCAATCCGCTACCGTTCGAATATACCGAAGTAAGTTTTGAGTAATCACATTTATTATATAATTGATGATGTCATGGATAAGTATGATAGATGAATTGCGACCTATTGTCTCTACTTGAATAAGGTTGTTTGATAAATAAATTGAGTATATGGCATGTAACCGAATGGTTATTAGGAGTTAAGCTGAGATAGTGAAATGGTTATGTGTTCTTGTGTATGAATATTAAACCGAAAGTTATGTTGAAGGTGTATTTTTTTTTGTGCTTATATTCGAGTGAAGAAATTGAATTAGTAATGTGGTATGTTATGTGAATTGAGTTATCATGTGAGTAAATATGCTTAGCACTCGATATTATCCGGGTTAAGTCCCGCAGGCTTCGTGCTGGTAATATATCCGGGTTAAGTCTCGCAGGCTTCGTGCTGGTAATATACCCGGGTTAAGTCCCGTAGGCTTCGTGCTGGTAATTTATTCGGGTCAAATCCCGTAGGCTTAGTGCTGGTATTATATCCGAGCTTAAAGTCCCGCATGCTTTGTGCTGGTGACTGGATTCGAGTTTTAAACCTAGCAGGCTTAACGCCGGTGATTCGAGTAAGATTATGAATTTGAAAGTTCGAGGTAAACTACTATTGATTATGTATGATACATTATAATGGTTAGGTACGTATTATGTACTCATATGTGAATTGGTTTTAAATTGAATTATTATGATCAAAGAACGATATATGTGTGTGGATGATTACTATATCTATGAATAAGAGAATGACCTATTCGATTCGATGTACGTCATTATATGAAAGTATGTAACTTAAATTAATTGTATGAGCTATAAAGTAAAGTAAAGTATGTGCTGAAATTTCTTTGTGTATTCATATATATATACATATATATTCGACCGATAGGCTTTATAATTGGTGTACTTGTGTATATTCGGCCAAGTGATTTGTAATTAGAATACTAGTTTTGTGATACTACA
This sequence comes from Gossypium herbaceum, assembly GCA_025502765.1. NCBI lineage: Eukaryota > Viridiplantae > Streptophyta > Magnoliopsida > Malvales > Malvaceae > Gossypium > Gossypium herbaceum. The sequence goes on from CP106689.1 coordinate 57,461,342, forward strand.
TGCTCGATTTAAATGACAAGTTTTAATTGGTGTACCTGATGTTATTACTGGTACTTTCACTCTCTTTGATACTAATGTGATTGCATTGATTGACCCTGGTTCTACTCATTCATATGTATGTGAGACTTTAGCATCCAGTAAGACTCTACCTGTTGAGTCTACTGAGTTCGTGATTCGAGTGTCGAATCCATTGGGTCGATATGTGCTAGTCGACAAAGTAAGTAGGAAATGCCCCCTGATAATCTGAGGTTCCTGTTTTTCAGCCGATTTGATGCTTTTACCTTTTAATGAATTTGATGTTATTCTCGATATGGATTCGTTGACCGTACATGATACAGTTGTGAATTGCAAAAGAAAGACTATTGATTTGAGATGTACAAATGATGAGATAATCCGAGTTGAGTATACTGATTTGAACGGGTTACCTGCGGTAATATCCTCGATGTTGGCTCAGAAATATGTAAAAAGGGGGTGTGAAGCATATCTTGCGTACGTACTTGATAGTAAAGAGTCAGAAAAGAAACTTGAATCAGTGCCAGTGGTTTGTGAGTATTCGGATGTTTTTCCTCAGGAGTTACTGGGATTACCACCTGTTCGAGAGGTAGAGTTTGGCATTGAACTTGTACCTGGGACTACACCAATTTCGATAGCTCCGTATCGTATGGCACCAACCGAATTGAAGGAATTAAAAGCTCAGTTGCAAGAGTTGACAGATAGAGGTTTCGCTCGACCGAGTTTCTTACCTTGGGGTGCACCAGTATTGTTTGTGAAAAAGAAAGACAGAACCATGAGAATGTGCATCGATTATCGCCAATTAAATAAAGTGACAATAAAGAATAAATATTAGTTACCGCGTATTGATGATTTATTTGATCAACTGAAGGGAGCCTCAATGTTTTCAAAGGTAGACTTGAGATCGGGTTATTATCAGTTGAGAGTTCGAGACTCAGATGTGCCTAAAACTGCTTTCAGAATGAGATACGGTCACTACGAGTTCCTAGTGATGCCGTTTGGGCTCACTAATGCCCCTGCGGTATTTATGGACTTGATGAATCGGATCTTCAGACAGTATTTGGATCGGTTTGTAGTTGTGTTTATAGACGATATTTTGATCTATTGGTGAGATAAAACCGAACATGCCGAACACTTGAGATTAGTGTTGCAGATTTTACGGGACAAGCAATTTTATGCTAAGTTTAGTAAATGTGAATTCTGGTTGAGAGAAGTTAGCTTTTTGGGGCATGTGGTATCCGCATCTGGTATTCGTGTTGATCCGAGTAAAATATCAGCCATTCTTGATTGAAGCCTCCTAGAAATGTTACTAAAGTTTGGAGCTTTTTGGGACTTGCCGATTACTACAGATGGTTTGTAAAGGGTTTCTCGATGATAGCCACACCAATGACGAAGCTACTTCAGAAAGATGTTAAGTTTGAATGGTTAGAAAAGTGCCAGAAAAGTTTCGACCAACTGAAAACCTATTTGACTGAAGCTCCAGTGTTAGTACAGCCCGAATCTGGTAAAGAGTTTGTCATTTACAGTGATGCGTACTTAAATGGGCTGGGCTGTGTATTGATGCAAGAAGGTCGAGTTGTAGCTTACGCTTCGAGGCAATTGAAGCCACATGAGAAAAACTATCCGACCCATGATCTCGAATTAGCTGCCATCGTATTTGTTCTGAAAATATGGCGACACTACTTGTTTGGAGAGAGGTGTCATGTATATTCGGATCAATAAAGCCTCAAATATTTGATGACTCAAAGAGATTTGAATCTGAGACAAAGAAGTTGGCTTGAATTGTTGAAAGATTACGAGCTTGTCATTGACTATCACCCGGGAAAGGCTAATGTGGTTGCCGATGCATTAAGTCGCAAGTCACTGTTTGCTTTGCGAGCGATGAATGTACAGTTGTTCGTTTCATCCGATAACGTGTTAGTAGCTGAATTAAAAGCCAAACCGTTATTGATTCATCAAATATGTAAAATTCAGAAAGTCGATGATGAATTAGTTTCTAAACAAGCTGAATGTGTTTCGAATGTGGATTCAGAGTTTCAAATTGACAACAATGATTGTTTGAGGTTCAGAAGTCGATTGTGTGCTCCAAAAAATTCGAAACTTATTTCGATGATTTTGAGTGAGGCTCATAGCAGCCGAATGTCAGTTCACCCAGGTAGTACGAAAATGTACAACGATCTGAAACGTCAGTGTTGGTGGCATGGTATGAAACGAGACATTTCTGATTTTGTCTCGAAGTGCTTGATATGTCAACAAGTGAAAGCAGAACATCAAGTGCCTTCAGGATTACTTTAGCCGATCATGATACCCAAATGGAAATGGGATCGAGTTACGATGGATTTTGTATCTGGGTTGCCATTGTCACCAAGCAAGAAAGATGCGATCTGGGTTGTTATTGATAGATTGACAAAGTCGGCTCATTTTATTCCCGTACATACGGATTATTCCCTTGACAAGTTAGCCGAACTGTATGTTTCTCAGATTGTAAGGTTACAAGGGGTACCTACTTCTATTGTGTCGGATAGAGATCTGAGATTCACATCGCGATTTTAGAAGAAATTGCAAGAAGCATTGGGTACCAAGTTGCATTTTAGCACCGCTTTTCATCCCCAGACCGATGGTCAATCCGAGCAGATAATTCAGATACTCGAAGATATGTTGAAATGTTGCATCCTTGAGTTTAGTGGTTCATGGGAACGGTATTTGCCTTTGATTGAATTCGCTTACAACAATAGTTTTCAATCAAGCACTAAGATGGCACCTTACGAGGCTTTGTACGGTCGTAAATGTTGTACACCGTTGTTTTGGACTGAGCTCAGTGAAAGTAAAATTTTTGGGGTTGATTTGATTAAAGATGCTGAAAAGAAAGTAAAAGTGATCCGGGAAAGTCTGAAAGTAGCTTCAGATCGTCAGAAGTCGTACGCGGATTTAAAACGAAAAGACATTGAGTATCAGGTCAGAGAAAAAGTTTTTCTTAAAGTTTCACCTTGGAAAAAGGTGCTCAGATTTGGCCGTAAGGGCAAATTGAGTCCGAGGTTCATCGGGTCGTATGAAATATCCAACGAGTTAGGCCGGTAACATACAAATTGATTTTGCCCCCTGAACTTGAAAAGATTCACAATGTTTTTCATGTTTCGATGCTTTGACGTTATAGATTGGATCCATTGCATGTAATTAGTCCATCAGAGGTTCAGATTCAATCTGATTTGAGTTATGAAGAAGAACCGGTTCGTATTTTGGCTCGTGAAGTAAAAAAACTACTAAATAAGAAAATCTCATTAGTGAAAGTACTGTGGCTCAAACACGGGGTTGAAGAAGCGACTTGGGAGCCATAAGACTAAATGAAAGAACATTATCCTAACCTTTTTGCTGGTAAGATTTTCGGGGAGAAATTTCTAAGGGGGGAGAGTTGTGACAGCCCTAATTTGACCCTAGTCAGAAAGTGGTTTCGGAACCACAAAACAGAGTCAAAAAAAAATTTTAACCCTTATATTCTATGCTTATTATATGTTTAAATGCATGTGTGAAAGTTTCATGCTTTGATTTAGTCATTTGTATGTGAAAATTATTAAATAGGACTTATGTGAGACATTTTGAAATGTGACAAGTTAAATTATAATGGTCTATTAATGCATGTTATAAAAGAATGGACTTGCATGTCAAATTATCCATTTTAGATAGTGGCCGCCATGTTGTTATTTAATATATAATATATGTATTTTCTATTAGCATTAATTCAATTAAATGTCTTTATATTACAGAATAATGATTATTAAAGATAGAAAATGGGTGAAGAAAACAAGGTGTTCATCTTTGTTTTCTTCTAAGCCAATTGTAAAGAGAAAAAAAGGGGAGAAAACACCATTCAGTCATCTTAGGCTTGAATTAAGGTAAGAAATTCATGCTAGTTCTTGAAATTTTAGTCAATTTTAAGTTAGTTACCAAGTTCTTTATTTAACCCATGTTAAAATTTTGATTTTTTAGGGGATGATTTGAGCTTTCGATCATGGTAAATAATGAAGGGGATAGATGGTTGTCTTCAAGTTTTAATGAATAATTACAAATGAATGATGTTTGAGATAGTTTAATGTTCATGTAAGTAGTTTAGATGATTAAAAAAAATCAGCTTGTGTATTTGTGTAATTGCCGAATTTGAACTAGGGATATCTTTGAGTAATGCTTGTGTTTAAAATGATGGAATGGAGTGAATGCTTTCAATATGTTATGCCAAAAAAAAAATTATAAGTTGTATTAAAGGTGTGTTATATTGCCTTTGTCATTGCCAAAAATGTGCTTGGTTAAAGAAATTGGGTGTTGGCTGTTTAAATGATATTATTTTTGTATTAAGTTGAATTGGAAGATTTATAAATGTGTTAAAGATCACTCAAGACTTATATAAGCATTCGGCAATAGCTAAGGAGTGGGAATTTTTTATAGTTGATGTATATGTGTAATGAGTAGTGTTATATATATGTGATTTTTTTTGGTAATAGAAAATTTGGTTAAAATGATTAGGGTGTTTCTTGATAAAATATTTGTGGTGGTTAAATTTGTGTACAAGAAAGCAAGATAAGCTATGTGAGTTTTGCTTGTGTATGCGAACTAGGTATAAGTTTAATAATCGGTCATTAGGGTTATATGATCATTTTGTGCATGAGCTATAAGTGATTTTCATGGCTTGATAAGTTCTTGCCGTCTTCGGTATAAATAAATATGAAATTTGAATCATGGTATATTTATATAAATTATAATACGTATTGAATTTGAGATGTGATTTCCGAATGTGATTAATAAGTAAATAATATTGGTTAAGAAATTAAAAAAATCTATTTGTTTTAATTAAGCTCAAGAGCAAGGAGGACCAAAGTTGGATAGAGGAAAAGAGAAAGTAATAGTGTAGCCAATCTGCGACCGTTCGAATATACCGAAGTAAGTTTTGAGTAATCACATTTATTATATAATTAATGATGTCATGAGATAAGTATGATAGATGAATTGCGACCTATTGTCTCTACTTGAATGAGGTTGTTTGATAAATAAATTGAGTATCTGGCATGTAACCGAATGGTTATTAGGAGTTAAGCTAAGATAGTGAAATGGTTATGTGTTCTTGTGTATGAATATTAAACCAAAAGTTATGTTGAAGGTGTATTTTTTTTGTGCTTATATTCGAGTGAAGAAATTGAATTAGTAATGTGATATGTTATGTGAATTGAGTTATCATGTGAGTAAATATTCTTAGCACTCGATATATATCCAGGTTAAGTCCCATGAGCTTCGTCTTTGGTAATATATCCGGTTAAGTCTCGCAGCTTCGTGCTAGTAAAATATCCGGGTTAAATCCACGTGCTTCGTGTTGGTAATATATCCGAGTTAAATCCATGAGCTTAGTCTTTGGTATTATATCCGAGCTTAAAGTCCCGCAGCTTTGTCTTTGGTGACTGGATTCGGGTTTTAAACCTAGCTGGCTTAACGCCGGTGATTCGAGTAAGATTATGAATTCGAAAGTTCGAGGTAAACTACTATTGATTATGTATGATACATTATGATGGTCAGGTACGTATTATGTACTCATATGTGAATTGGTTTTTAAAATGAATTATTGTTATCAAATAATGATATATGTGTGTGGATGATTACTATATCTACGAATAAGAGAATGACCTATTCGGTCGATGTCTGTCATTACATGAAAGTATGTGACTTAAATTAATTGTACGAGCTATAAATTAAAGTAAAGTATGTGCTGAAATTTCTTTGTGTATTCATATATATATGGGTATATATTTGGCCAATAGGCTTTATAATTGGTGTACTTGTGTATATTCAGCCAAGTGATTTGTAATTAGAATACTAGTTTTGTGGTACTACATGCTCGATTTAAATGACAAGTTTTAATTGTTTGTATTGCTTAAAACTTGCTATGCTTTGAAAGCTTACTTTGTTCTTTATTTCCCTATTTTATAAATTGTTGATTTTGGCCACCAACTCGGGGATCGTCAGCAGTTCATCAAACTATCGATCTTTTTGGGTACAGTTATATTTTGGACTCGATATGGCATGTATAGTTTAGGCTAATGATAACGATGTCTTCAAATTGTAAATATTTTGGCCATACGATAATGGCGTATAACTTAAATATCAGCATGTATTTCAGCTTGATCTCTGTTTATGTTTATTTACAATGTGAATGAGATTATTAAATGTTTAGTTTGGTAATACCTCTTAGCCTTAATCCGGCGATCTGATTCAGGGTAGGGGTGTTACAACTATTTTTTGAAAAGCGTAGTTTCAATTTAAATTTCGCTTTGTATTAAAAACCCCATTATGGTCTTTAAGAGTAGTTAACATTTCTTGTTTGTTGTTAGAACCTAGGTTGGTTTAGCAAAACATATGTCATATTAAATTGTTATTACATTTTAAAAAACATTGTTCATTGCAGAAGCTTTTAAAACGAGATGCGTAACGTGGTATTTGAAAATCATTTATCTTTTGAAAACCCGAATCCTACCTTATCCCATTAGGTAACAGTATTTGTGTGGGCCTTAGCCCCATTTCAGTACAGTATCAGTGATGCATACAGAGATCCTACCCATCCATCCTCTACACTCAACTCCGTCCAGCCCTACACTCCATGTAGGGATAAAATCGATCCACCCATCCCTACACTCCATAATATAGCACCGGTTGCGACACTAACAGTATTTGCAGCAAAGCTACCACTAATAGGCTTATAGCCTTTTAGTACACTTCCTCCAATATCATATATCCCTCCCCATGCAATGCAACATAATATAAATGTACAGGCAATAAAAATGGCATGCTCAAACAATCATACATCACATAGGGCATATCCGTCATTTAACTCATAGGGGTATAACAGTCATATCATAGATTAGGATCTAGGTATACTTACCAACCCAATATAGGTCCATAGTCGTCTTGGGCGACTCGTGCAACCTTAATACTTAAACAACGAAAATGGGCCTAAGCCCATAATACAGCCCATGCGGGCCCACACACTCATATAGCCCAATAAGCCCAAATAATGGCCTTGGCCGTGCAAACTACACAGCCGATCCAATAATCTCCACACATCCATGCGGTTTGCCCGTGCGAGGTCCACGAGCCCGTGTGTAACATCCTGATTTTGGGCTTAGTCGAAACAGTGGTTTCGGGATCACAAATCCGATGAGAAAAATTTCATTTTTATTATATTTTTATGGTCTACAATTTCACGAAACGATTTCGTGAAAATTTTGTTTGAAAATTTCGACATTTGGGCACTCAATTTAGTAAAAGGGACTAAATTGTAAAAAGTGCAAAAGTTGAGTTCTACATGTTATAGGTATCCAATTGTTATGAAATTTTAAATGGGAGGTCCTTAAATGATAATTAAACCATTGTATAACTTGTTGGACAAAAATGGCCTTGATTGGGTAAATTTTGAAAGAATAGTAAAAAGGGTATTTTGGTCATTTAAGGGTAAAATGAATTAAAAGACAAATTTTAAACTCCAAATGTCTCCCTTTCTTCTTGCTACAGCAGAATGTACCAAGAGCAGCCATGGTTAGGGTTTGGCAAAGCTTCCAAGCTTAATAATCAAGGAAATCGAGATTTGGGCTTAAATCGGGAAAATACAAGGTTATGGACTAGAATGGTAAATTGTCATTTCTGGGTCCGAGGTAAGTTTGTACGTAAATAATTTATCGATTCTTTTTATTTTATTATATTTTATTATCATATGAAATGTGGCTGCCTATAGAATGATTATTTGTTGTAAATTGTAAATTGAAAAAGGACTATAAATAAATTGTAACATGTTGGAAAGTGAGGAATTTCCGGGTTGAGCCTTCGGGAAAGAAACGATACGAATGATCTATTGTGAGGTCACGTGTGTAGTACTAAGTGCAGGCTACTACGTGTACCAGATAATTGGTCGCATGTGTAGTGTCGAAACCATCCCTTTTTGAAAATTTTAAATTTAATGAAAAATAGGGGAATCGACTTTTGAAAAACAAAAATATGGAGTCGCCACTGATCTTTTTGTTTTGGTGTGATCGGATCACCTAAGAATTTGGTTATTTTAATAAAACATTTTTGGTTTACTAAAACAACGATTCTGGTCTACGAACTATGAGAAAACGGGCTCGGGAGTCAGTTACGTATGAGGAAGGATTAGCACCCTCACTACGCCCAAAATTGGTATCAAATCGATTAAATACTGTCCTTATGTCTAAAATTAAATTTTTTTTTTGAAATGTGGTTCTTTTTTAATAACATTTGAATAACCCGAGTTGGTTGCCAAAAATCTTCTTGTTTCGACGTCCGAAAATTTATAATTCGAAAATCACAAAATGATGCTTAACTATTTAGTCCAACGAAAAACCAAAACCCAACACAGTAGGGCACGATTCCCCGAATTTCCAAACATTGACCATTGCCTCACCTTAGAAAATACGAGTGAAATTCCGAAGAGATATTTGATTATTTTGAACAAACGGGAGATTGCAACCCAGCACGATAAGGCACTATTCCCCGAATTGCCAAACATCGAACATTTTCTTTCGTTTTAAAGAGTTTTTAGAAAACATGAGTGAAATTCTGAAGGGATCTTCAATTGTTTTGAACAAATGAAAAAGCCCAACCCAGCACGATAGGGCACGATTCTCGAATTTCCAAACATCGAACATCGCCTTTGTTTTAAAGGGTTTTCTTAAAAAAACATGAGTGAAAACCTAAAAGAATATTCGATTGTTTTGAACAAACGAGAAATCACAGCCAAGCACGTTAGGGCACGATTCCGCGAATTGCCAATAATCACTTATCGCCTTGTTTAAGGGATTTTTAAAAGACATGGGGGAAATTCTAAAGGGGATGTTCAATTACTTTGAGAAAACAAGAAATTGCAACCCAACACGTTAGGGCACGATTCCACGAATTACCAAGTATCGAATATCGCCTTTGTTTTAAAGGATTCTTAAAAATTGTGAAACTAGCTTGAAACACATTAATTCAATTTGAAATAAGACAAAATTGATCATAAATTTGGATTTTATAAAACCACATTTCAAAAATCGAGTGGAAAATGATAATACGGGGTAATATGTGTATGCATCAAATACGACAATGGAAGAGTGGAGGCAATACAATTTATTTAACCAGTTAACAAACACTTACAACTAAGTACAGCTAGCTTAGAAATATAGCTTAATCTCAATCGTGCATGGGGAATAATTAACATGGCAATATAAAACAATGAACAAATAAATAATGGAGCGATAACATGCATGGCATAATGTAATATGACTACTACTAGATACACAAAACAAAATGCAAATCGAAGAAATAATATGGTATAAAACTATTTTAAAGTAAAGGCGAATAAATGGACACATAAAATGTAGGTTGACAAATTTGTATATAAAAAATAGGGATAGATATATAATTTTTTGAAATAGACATTATAAAGTGAAAGTTTGAATGAAATTACGTATAAAATATTTTAAACACAAATTCTTTTAAGAGTTGACAAAGTTTATAATAATTTAAATAATATATATAATAAGATATAATCTTAGAAACATAATAAATTTACAAATTACATATATATATATATATATATGAATAACTTTAGAAGTAATGATTTGTAAAACATATAATACATACAAGATTAAATTAATTTCATTATACATTTCACAATAGACTTAAGAACATGCCTATATATTTAAGAAAACTATAGGTATAAAATGTATAGATTTAGAAATATATATCAAATATGTGTACTAATATAAGTAAGTATAAAAATAATTTAAACTTTTGTAAAACATATATACAAAACATGTTAGAATAACAAAAATATGTATCTGAAAATACATGAATAGAGTCAAAAATCATTTTATGCATGCAAATCGTTAACTTTGTTATAAAATATGTATATGTATAATAATATAGAGGAGATAAACATTTACGATATCTAAGTATGATAATAATATTACAAAAACGAATCTACAACAATGAAGAAACAATTATCAAAATTGCTTAAAATGTACAAATAAATAAATAAATAAAAATAAAAGGGCTATAAAATAAAAAGACTCAATTAAAATTAAACTAAAACACACGGGGTAATTTGAAAATAAATCCATAATTATAAAAGGACCTATAGGTGACACGTGCAGCTGTGTAGGGACTTGAACTGGAAATATTCTAGACCCCCAAAACGTAGCACACAAGCACGGACCAAAATACAAATACACGTAAATTATGGGTAAAATTTAAAAGAAAAAGAAACGAATATTAATTGGTTTGAAAATGGGGCGAAAGGGGAAGGACTGATATTGAAAATATACCCTCACCGCCAAAACACGCGGGTCATCGGGGCAACAAATTGGAGCGGGTCAGGCATGACTTCAAACGATGTCGTTTTTCAAGCCATTGCATTTGGCTTAAGCGGCGCCATTTTTTGCTTCCCTTATAAGGCTAAGTACAACCTTCGTTCGGCTGAACCACTTGAAAACCCTAGCCCCCCTTTTTTGGTTACTCAGTCGACTCTTAAGAGCCTCTTTTAAGCGCCGTTCTGCCTCCATGAATGGCGACCAACTCATTCGAGTTTTGGGGTTGCCCTTTTTAGCCTTAAGACCCCTCTCTACACTTCGATTCCAACGAAGAGGAAGGGATCTCCTTCAAGGTAATGTCTCCTTTTTTCCCTTTTTGATATTTTTTAAATACAAAACAAATGACCAAAAGCAATAAGCGACAGAAGAACTCAAGAACTAGAGAAGAAATCACCTTTGCTATTTTGTATTCTTTGTGCGTATATTTTCGTTTATAATAACATTACAAGGATTAAAATCTCAGCTTTATAGCCGAAAAAGAGAGAAAAGAAAATTAACGAAAAAAATTAATACAATCTTTTTCTTTTGTTTCTATTTGCCGTTGTTGCTTGTTTGTTTCTTTGTAGGTGCGGTGTCTGGCGCCTGCATGGAAAGTGTGCTAAGCGCAGCGTGGTTCTTTGGATGGTACGAAGCGTATAGAAGGTGGGTGTGGCGCGATGTGGTTAGGCCGCTCGTGATGGCTGCGGCACAAGGACCGCTTTACCCTAGGGTTTGCCGAAATTTGGTTTGGCTTTCGGGCCGTTTGGGCTCATTTTGAGTATTGGGCCACTGTATTTGGGCTAGATTTGTAAATGGGATAGGTCATGGACTGTTATAATATTTGTTGGGTTATTATTATTAATATTATTTTTTTATATATTTTGGTTTCTAGTGGGCCCGGGAAAATTAGCTCATTTATAGCTACCCCTCTTTGCTCATTGTCGAGTATCGAGAATAGAGAAAAGATTTCAAAGAGGGCCAATTTTGCCTTGTTTCACAAAATCATAACTTCTTTGGTGCTTCTTTTCTTCAAGTCACTTCAATATGCCCCACTGCAACTTCAGGGAGACCTGGTTCGCATGTTTTTATCCTGCTCTACTGCAACTTTAGAGAGATAAGGATTGTGACTTCGATCTGCTCCACTGCAACTTTAGGGAAACAAGATCTTGCAATCTTCGGCCTGTTGCCCTACTACTTAGGGTTTAAGGCTTGTTTTCTTCGATCTGCTCTGCTGGGGACGAGATCTGCAATCTTTAGCCTACTCCACTATAACTTTAGGGAGCTAGGATAGTGGCTTGAATCTGCTTCACTGCAACTTCAGGAAGACAAAATTCACTATTTTTGATCTGCTCCACTACAACTTCAGGAAGCCAGATCTAAAATTTTAGCCTACTCCACTACAACTTTAGGGAGCTAGGTTGGTGGCATAAATCTGCTTCACTGTAACTTCAGGGAAACAAGATTTGTAGGATTCACTAATGTCGCTACACTGTCTTCTAAAGACATGATTTGTAGAATTGGTTTCCTGTATTTGTGTATGTCAAATAATTAGGATGCTATGATCGAGATGAATCAAATTTCCCTAACTAGATGTGGTGTTTATGTCAAATAATTAGAATGCTATGATCGAAATGAATCAAGTGCTCCTAACTAAATGAATGATAATGAATGTAGAAATGTCATGAGAGTAATTCCTTTTTAAACGCTTAAGGTATCATTGCTCATAGTTCATCCGGGTTCTATTATTGATGTGCTATCACGCCTTCTTGCTTAGCCGTTATCTTCGATAGAAAATTTGATGAAATAGTCACAATTAGGACTATTCTTTTTCGAATGTTTCCAACTTTTGAACCTGGTGAGTCCTGACAAGTGGCCCTGTTTCAAGTCCTTGTACTATTTAGAAACCTTTCATAGTAATATGCATAACTTCTTTTGTGTGAATATTATAAGTCCAAAAATCGCGATTTCAACAAAAGATGCTCGAAAGAGATTATCATAATGGACAAAATGGAATTTTATTGAGTAAGCTCGAAGTGAATACATTAAATAGGATAGCAAATCTGCTAAGGCAAAAAATGCAATGAGAAAAAAAGGTGCCCCAGATATCGCAGCACGAGTTTCACTATTCCAATTTCTCAAAGGCTCTTTTGAACTAAATATGTGTTCGGGAGATCCCGCGTATTTTGTCGATGCTCCAAGATGTACTGTTCTTCCATCTTGTTAATTTTGGGAGGACAAGACTGCCGCATGCCCCATATTCAAAATTTGAGCTGCCCATTTTCGAGTTTTCAACTCAAAAACCCCTTTGGTCTCAAAGTGCCCTTTGTGGGTTTTCACCTTGGCCTCTCCATTTTTTTTTTGGTCTTAGAGCACCCTTTGCGGGTTTTCAGTCTGGCCTCTCTTTCTTTATGTAACTTGATGGAATTTGAATTTACGGGATGGGGTAGGTTTTTAGCATCCATCTCGGCTAGAATCAATACTCCTCCGGAGAAAGCTTTCTTCACCACGTAAGGCCCCTCCCAATTAGGCATCCATTTTCCTCTAAAATCCTTCTGTATGAGAAGGATCTTTTTCAAGACCAGGTCCCCCTCATGAAACTATCTTAGGCGGACCTTCTTGTCATAAGCCCGCATCATTCGTTTTTGGAACATCTGACCATGACGAATAGCTTTTAGCCTCTTTTCCTCGATCAAGTTTAATTGATCGTATCGAGGCTGGATCCATTCTGCTTCATCCAACTTTAGTTCTGATAGCACTCGAAGGGATGTGATCTCGACTTCGATCGGCAAAATCGCCTCCATTCCGTAGACCAAAGAGAAAGGGGTTACCCCAGTTGAGGTTCTAACTTATATTCAAAAGCAAAGAGGGCAAATGGTAATTTCTCATGCCAATCTTTATAGGTCCCGGTCATCTTCCCCATAATCTTCTTAATACTTTTATTGGCTGCTTCCACTGCCCCATTCATTTTCGGGCGATATGATGATGAATTGTGGTGTCTGATCTTGAATTGACTGTAGACTTCTGCTATCGTGCTATTGTTTAGGTTCAATGCATTGTCAGATATGATCCTCTCCGGCATCCCATATCGGCATATGATCTCTTTTTTCAGGAATTTGCTCACTGCTGACTTTGTAACATTGGCATATGAGGCGGCTTCTACCCATTTGGTGAAGTAGTCGATAACCACAAAGATGAACAGATGCCCATTGGAAGCCTTTGGCAATATTGGTCCAATCACATCCATACCCTACATAGAGAAAGGCCATGGAGAAGTCATGACATGCAGTGGTGAAGGAGGCACATGAATTTTGTCCCCATAAATTTGGCATTTATGACATATCTTGGCGTAATTGACACAGTCTCCTTCCATAGTGGACCAATAATACCCGAATCTCATAATTTGCCTGGCCATTGTAAAGTCATTAGCGTGTGTCCCACAGACACCCTCATGGACTTCTTCCAGGATTTTCTTAGCCTCTACAGCGTCTATGCATCTTAATAGCACCTGATCCTTTCTCCTTTTGTATAAGATCTCCCCATCTAAGACGTAGTCGATGGCTAATCTTCTCAGTGTTCTTTTGTCATTCTCGCTTGCCTAGTCCGGGTATTCACGATTCTTCACATATTGCAATATATCGTGATACCAAGGGTGATCATTTTTTTCTTTGTCTTCTTCAATATTATAACAGTGGGCCAGAGTTTCATAAATGCTCATCCAGATGGGTTTGACATCTTCTTGTTTGTTTACCTTGATCATGGAAGCTAAGGTAGCCAAAGCGTCGGCCATGTGACAGCCTTAAAACGACCCTAGTCGAAATGTGGTTTCGGGACCACAAAACCGAGGCATAAAAATAATTTAATATTTATTTTATTGCCTATAATGTGTGTTAACTCATGTGTGACATTTTTTATGCTTTGATTGAGAGTTATAAATGTGAATTTCACTAGAAAGGACCTAGTAGTAAACTTTGAAAGTATGATGGGAAATGTGTGATGACTAATTAAAGCATGCATGCAAAACAATGGACTTGCATGTCAAATTCCCCCATAGCTAGTGGCCGCCATGACAAGGATTTATGGGCAAAAATCATGTCATGAAACATGTTTGGTAAATGGGTTATGTTGGAATGAATAAAATAAGGGGTATGGAATAAAGAATTAATGTTAGTAGGATGAGAAACAAAAAAAAAAAAGTGTCCATCTTCCTCCATAGCTCTTGGCCGAATGTCCTAAAGAAAGAAAGAAAAAAAATTTTGTTCATCTCTTTTCACTCTCTTGTTGGCCGAAAATACTAAGGATAAGGAAGGAGTTTTGCTTCATACTTGGTTTGGAAGAGGATTAGGAAGAGGTTGGCTATACTTGCATCAAGATTAAGGTATGTTTGAGGTTGTGCCATGAGGTTCATGCATGTTTTAGTTGCTAGCTTGATGTTCTTGTTAGCCCATGGTTCAAATCCTTGTTATGTCATGGGAATGAAATTCGGCCAAAGTGAATGTGGTGTTAATGCCATTGCATGCAAGATATCAAGCTTGAAAATGATACATGTGATGGAGGATTGAGGATTCTTAGATTTTCTTTTAGCATTTTTTTGAATGAGATACTAAGTTCTTTGTTTCACCATGACCAAATTGAAATGGTATGGTGTTGTGGTATTCGCCATGTTATATCCATAAGTATGATTCATGCATGTTGCATGGTAAGTAAGATTTAAGCTTTGGATATGTGTATATATTTGGATATAAGCCACTTGAGAATTCAGCTTTAGCATATATATATGTATATACGTTTGCACACGATGTATTGGTATGATATATATGCTATTTCAAGGTGTATATTTGCTTGTGATGATGTTTCGATTATGAAGTAAATGAGAGATGTGCAATGAGCTACGATATGTAATCGTTAGTAGTAAAATGTATGCTATTTTGTGTGGTATTAAGTGTATAATTGGCCTCAAATTGGACATGTATATTCGGCCACATGAGGGGTAATTAGTGTGCATGCATTCGGTTTGAGGCAAGCAAATTGATGCGTATTCTTGGCTTAGAAAATTCGCTAAGAGGATATTAACTAATGTGTTGCGTTCGATTCATGATTTCGTACATATGCGACTTTGATGCCTAATGTATATAAGGGCTAAGTACTTTGAGCTTCACTTTGATGTTTGAACGAATGGTATTGAATTGCTTATTATGATTTAAAAATGTGCATGACCATTGTGTATTTGAGCTAAAGGATGGCCATATGACCATTTACACTCCTTGTCATATTCGGCGATAAGCTATCATAATGAGATTTTAATAAGTTAAATTTGTGTGAATTAGCTCAAGAGCAAAGGGGAGCTAAATCCGATAAAGGGAAGGAAAAAGTAGTTGAATAGCCGTCGAAATCGCTCGACAACATCCGAGGTAAGTCTTCGAGTGATGACCCTACTTGAATTATATTGAAATCATGCTCCTTGTGTGTGTGGCTATTGAGCCGAAATAGTAAAGGTTGATAAATATTTTGTGTTAGAGCCTTAGTAACGAAAATGAATTATGGACGAGTCTTGATTATTGATATATGTGTGTAAATGAATATTGGAATGATATCCGGGCTAAGTCCCGAAGGCAATTATGCTAGTAATTACATCCGGGCTAAGACCCGAAGGCATTCGTGCGAGTTGATATATCCGGGCTAAGACCCGAAGGCATTCGTGCGAGTTGATATATCGGGCTAAGACCAAGGCCTTTGTGCAAGTTACCAAATCCGGGTTAAGACCGAAGGCAATCGTCGAATCACTATAACGGGTTAGGTCCCAAGACAATCGAGCGAGTCGCTATATCCGGTTAAATCCAAGGTATGTGATTCGAAGTGAGCAATCTTCTTGTGAAAATTTCAGTTTATACACTTGTGAAATTCCAGCAATGAGGTTTCGCTCGTTAGCTATCGGATTCGGGATCAAGAAGTCGAAGTCATCCACACTATCGAAGCCCCCATTTTGGTACAAATTTTGGTTGAACTTTGAAATGGCATGTATAGGACTACCCTTTTGTTGCGTTTTAAGTACTTTGTGTTGTATGTGAGTACGACCATGCGAAAATGGCTCGTAAAGGTGGAGTATGGCATTAGACCATTTGTGCTTATGTATATACGTATGGTTTTATGATGTGACTACGGACTGAATGGAAGTGTGAGCAAATGATCAGCCATTGGAATGGCTAAAATGATTATATGTGGACCTATGTATGACAAAACCTTAGTTGGTCCATAGAAACCACGAAATAGGTAAGGTTTACCTGAAAACAGATGCTGACAGCAGCAGTGGAGTGGAATTGAAAAATCACTAAAAATTGTAGGAATGGAATTAAATAGTGAATAAATTATGTAAATGAACCTTGATGAATCTACTTTCATATGGAAGAAACGAAATGGTCATATGAGTTATATGTTAACAGATAATAAAGTTCTTGTGAAACAGGGCCAGAACGGGTTCTGGATCCCCTGTTCCGACTTTGGAAAATCATTTTAAATTAACCAGAGATAATTAGGAGTCATTCCATATATGTGTAGATTCCTCTCTGAGTCTAGTTTCTATAGAAACAAACGGCATCAGTATTGAAGCCCTGTACAGGGAGATATCCAATTCGTAATGCACAAAGGTCAGTGTAGTCGATCCCTGCAACAGGCGAGACTTTAACTAATAAACTGTACTAATTGGCTCGACCAAAAATTCTAGAAAAAAATATGAAGATGGAAATATGAGTCTAGTTTCAGGGAAAAATTACGAAACTGATTTTCGAGTTGTAAAACTCAAGATATGATTTTTGAAGCTACAGTGACACAGTAACCAGCTAGTTTGGAAAATTTTTATGGACTGTGAAAACAATTTAGCTAAGTTTGTGTGCACCTTGTGTTCGACTCCGGTAACGGGCTCGGGTACGAGGTGTTACAGGCCATCTGATTTTCATCTCGTGGAAGGTAGCAGAAGGTAATGTCATCAAACTCTTTGACCAATTCAAGGACCAGTTTCTGATAATCGATCAATTTGGGATCTCTGGTCTCCCATTCTCCCTTGAGTTGATAAATCACTAGCGCAGGATCTCCACACACCTCTAGCACTTTAATCTTGTGTTCTATAGCTGCACGGATACCCATGATGCATGGTTCGTATTCTACCATGTTATTCGTACAATCAAAATCTAATTTACTAGTGAATGGATAATGATCTCCGTTTGGGGATACCAAGACTGCCCTAACTCCATTACCCACGGCGTTTGATGCCCCATCGAAGTTCAGTTTCCAAGCAAGTTCTTCCGGATTACCTTCTTCAGCGGTCGCAACACACATTAGGTCTTCATTCGAGAAATTGAAGTTCAAAGGCTCATAGTCTTCCAAAGCTCTATCGGCCAAAAAATCTTCTATTGCACTCCCTTTTACTGCTTTCTGGTTCACATAAACTATGTCAAATTCGGAGAGCAAAATCTGCCATCGGGCCATCCTTCCATTCAAAGCTGTTGACTCTATCATGTACTTTAAAGGGTCCAGTTTTGAGATGAGCCAAGTAGTGTGATACAACATATACTGCCCCAGCCTTCGGGTTGTCCAGATTAGGGCACAACACAACTTCTCTATTGGTGGGTACCTAGTTTCCCATTCTGTGAATTTTTTACTAAGGTAGTAAATGGATTTTTCCTTCCTTCCTGACTCATCATGCTGACCCAGTGCGTATCCCATGAAATTCTCAAATACTGCCAAATACAGTCTCAATGGCTTATTGGGGTTAGGTGGCATCAACACCGGAGTGTTGGATAAGTATTGTTTGACCTTGTCGAAAGCCCTTTGGCATTCTTCATCCCATTCACCAGGGTTGTGTTTCTTGAGGAGACGAAAGACAGGGTCGCATTTCTCGGTCAATTGTGAAATGAACCGAGCAATGTAATTTAATCTTCCTAGAAAGCCTCGAACCTCTTTCTGGGTATGTGGCGGAGATAGCTCTTGTATGGCTTTGACTTTGTCTGGATCAATCTCAATCCCTTTCTTCCTAACCACGAATCCGAGCAACTTTCCAGATTTGGCTCCGAAGGTACATTTGCCAAGGTTGAGTTTTAGCTGGAACTTCTTTAACCTTAAGAACAGCCTCCTCAGGACTTGTATGTGCTTCTTCTCGGTTCGGGACTTTGCGATCATATCATCGACATAAACTTCGATTTCTTTGTGCATCATGTCGTGAAATAGGGTTACCATGGCCCTTTGATACGTTGCCCCCACATTTTTTAGTCCAAACGGCATCACTTTGCAGCAGAACGTGCCCCACATGGTTACAAATGTGGTCTTCTCCATGTCTTCAAGATGCATCTTGATCTGGTTATATCCGGAGAAACCGTCCATGAATGAAAACAGTGAGTGTCCTGCCGTGTTGCCCACTAGGGTCTCAATATGAGGTAGTGGGAAATTGTCCTTCGGGCTGGCTTTGTTCAAATCTCTATAGTCCACATACATTCGCACTTTTCCATCTTTCTTAGGGACGGGGGCAATGTTGGCTACCCAATCTGAGTACTTTACCGCCTTCAGGAATCCAGCGTTGAACTGCTTTCCAACCTCTTCTTTTATTTTTAGCAAGACGTCGGACCTCATTCTTTGGAGTTTTTGCTGAACCAGCTTACATTCGACCTTTATGAGGAGTCGGTGCACCACGATATTAGTGTCCAACCCAAGCATATCTTGATATGACCATGCGAAGACATCTTTGAATTCTTGAAGTAATTCAATAAGGTCTCGCTTCATCTCCATGGTGATACAAGTTCTGATCTTCACCTCTTGTCCTTCTCCTAAGCTCACAATTTCTACTGATTCCTTATAAGGTAGGATTTGTTTCTCGTCTTGTTCTACCATTCTCAACAAATCAGGAGATAGGTTACAGCCTTGGTCATCTTCGAAATCCTGAGAATCCTCCACACACACATCTCGCTCAAAAGGAAATTTTGAGTTTCTAGCAGTGTCACTCGTATCATTGATATCTGGGAACTTATTATGAGGATGAAGGCAGATACAAAAATCAAAAGAATTCAAAAACATTTATCTGTATGGTATGATTATGAATGACGAATGAAAGAATATTTAAAAGAATGTTTAAAGAATAAAAGAATCCGAAAGTAATCGTTTGTATAATATGATTATGGATGAAATTGAAAGAATGAGAGAACATTTGCTCAAAAATGATAATGACCGTGCATTTCATTGAAATAACGTTTTTAAACATCAACCTATTTCACAAAATATTCTTATTACTCCTAGGCCTAGAGCAATAAGTGTGTTTTGGACATTACTCTGAATCAGTTCTAAAAACTAGAGGAATCTCTTCCACAGTCTAGTTATCCAGAACACTTCCAGTTATGTAGGGGCAAATGCCCGACAAATTTTCTCTTCCAGTCTCTTCATCGTATGTGGCGTTGATGTCCAAGCTTTCCAACCTTTCTTCTATGGCTCCTTCCATTGGCGTGCCTCTCTCGGGAGGAATGATTCCTCCGGACACAAAAGTTTTCGATATATGGGGGAATATCATTGGCTCCCATTTGATTTCCTCCCCCATTAACCGTGCTCTCCTTCTTTCTTGCTTCTTTTCTAGCTCCCTTCTTCTTTGTCTCGCATCCAGCTTAAATCCTAAGCCGAAGCGGTCTCTCTTATCCTTCAACACTGGCGTTTCAAACCTTCCTTGGAGGTGTCTCCCAAGTCCTCTTCCAGGTAGGGCCCCTTTTCCAACCATCAACTATAGGCTCATCCTCGTAGTTTTGGACAATTTCGGGACTAGAATCTTGCTTCCCTCGACGATGAACATCGTATTAACAAATTTCAAAGATCGAAATGAACATTCAATTGCTTCGTCATCTGTCTCCAAATAGGGTGCATTATTGCTCACAGTTGCAATGATATCCTCTTCAGCATTGATCGTTATCAACCGTCCCTCTGATACCAGCTTCAACTTTTAATGCAACGATGAAGGCACTGCCCCAGCTGAATGTATCCAGGGCCTCTCCAATAAACAATTATATGAGGGCTTGAAATCCATCACTAGGAAATCCACCTCATATGTGTTTCGCCCAATCTGAAGAGGTACCTCGATTCTACCCATCACCCTTCTCTCCGTGCCATTGAATGCCTTCACTATGTTCTGGCACTACTTCATGTGAGAGCTGTTTGTAGGCAATCTGTTTAGCATGGTCAATGGCAGGACGTTCAAGGCTGATCCGTTGTCAATCAGTACACCTAGTAGCGTATACCCTTTACAGCGTGTGGTGATATGCAAAGCTTTAGTCGACCCCATGCCCCGGGTGGTATCTCATCGTCATTGAAGAAGATATAATTGTCGGCACTTATGTTGCTAACCAAATGGTCCAGCTTGTTAGTTGAGATATCATTCGTGACATATGTTTCATTCAAGACCCTCATCAGTGCATTGCGGTGGACTTCCAAACTCAAGAGTAAAGCCAGCACATAGATACGAACCGGTTGTTTACGTAGCTGTTCCACCACACTATATTCGCTATGCTTTAGGAATTTTAAAAACTCCTTGGCCTCCTCCTCGTTAACTGGCTCGTTAACAGTTTTGGTTGCTTCTTCCTTCATTTCCTCAACCACTGGGGCTTTTCCTTTTATGGGTTGTGCCTCCTCATTTGTTGTATCGTAACATCTCCCGCTACGTGTATAGGAGCCCCTGTCTTGAACCCCTTTTGAAGTATCCACTAGGCTTTCCTTTCCTGAAATCGTCACGTTGTAATCATAATTCCATGGGACCTTTTTGTTGTCTTTGTAGGGGAAGATTGTAGGGCTTTGGATTTTGACCCTCGGTGGCATTTGTACTCCATCTTCATTATTTGTAGGTCGTGATATGATAACCATGGGATAGTTAGCTGTTTGATTCTGTGCCGTCGATTCTCTCTCCGACGCACATATACCTCCCTCTACGGGGTCTTCGGTCTCTTTATAAAACTCCATTTCCTTATTATCCATCATGTTCTGTACTAGGGCCATGAACTCCACACACTCTTGGATTTCATCCCCCACCTCATTGTGGAACTCGCAGTAGTTCCTCTTTTCTTCAGATTCTTTTCTTGAATTCAACACGATCAACCCTCTCTTGACCATCTCCTTCTACACTCGTCTCAACGGGGTCCTGACTTCTGCAGCCTCATATTTGATCTTCTTGTTCCTACCTTCACTTATCCCATTCAGTCCTTGGTCAGTATGATTGCAGAGTGGATTTCCTACTACATTGGGTGCGACTGGGTCGTCAAATCTCAAGATCCCCATCTTAATGAGTCTTTCGACTACTTTCTTAAATGCAGTGTAGTTTTCGATTGAGTGCCCGGTGATTCCCGCGTGGTATTCACATTGGGCGTTTGTGTCATACCTGTAACACCCCGTACCCGAGTCCGTTACCGGAGTCGAACACAAGGTGCACACCGACTTAACTTAATTATTTTCACAGTCCATTTAAAAATTTCCAGACAAGCTGGTTACTGCGTCACTATCGTCTTAAAAATCATATCTTGAGCTTCAAAGCTTGAAAATCAATTTTGAAATTTTTCCCTGTAACTAGACTCATATGTCCATCTACATAATTTTTTCTAGAATTTTTGGTCAATCCAATTAGTACAGTTTATTAGTTAAAGTCCCCCATGTTACAGGGGTCGACTACACTGACCTTCGCGCGTTACAACTTGAATATCTCCCTGTACAGGGCTTCAATACTGATGCCGTTTATTTCTATAGAAGCTAGACTCAAAGAGTAATCTATACATATATGGCATGACTCCTAATTATCTCTGGTTAATTTATAATGAATTTCCAAAGTCGGAACAGGGAATCCAGAAACCGTTCTGGCCCTCTTTCACGAATACCTAAATATCTCTTAACATACAACTCATATTACCATTTCGTTTCTTCCATATGAAAGTAGGTTCATCAAGGCTCATTTACATAATTTATTCACTATTTAATTCCATTCCTGCTATTTTTAGTGATTTTTCACATCTACACCACTGCTGCTGTCAGCATCTGATTTCAAGGTAAACTTTACCTATTTCGTGGTTTCCATGGACCAACTAGAGTTTTGTCATACATAGGTTCACCTATGATCATATTTAGCCATTCCAAGGGCTGATCATTGCCCAACACTTCCATTCCAGTCCATAGTCACATCATGAAACCATATATACATACATAAACACAAATGGTCTAATGCCATACTCCACTTCTACGAGCCATTTTCGCATGGTCGTACACACATACATCACAAAGCGTGCTTGAAAAACAACAAAGGGTAGTCCTATACATGCCATTTCAAAGCTCAACCAAAATTGTACCAAAGGGGCTTTGATAGTGTGGGAGACTTGACTTCCAAAATCCCGAGTCCGATGGTGACGAGCCAAAATCTATAAAACAGAGAAACAAAGAAACGGAGTAAGCAATTTGTGCTTAGTAAGTTTTGAGTAAGGATTCAGCACAACAAAAGTATAGCATTCATATAGCTAAACGGATAGTTTCATATGCACAAATTCTCAATATCATACTTACTTCACATTACCAACCCTTATGTTCATACACAAAAGATCAACTTAGCCAAATACCGAAAGCTCACTACTCATTGGCGAATATTATTCAAAGGAATCAACTATTCCAATGCACATACGAACTTACCTCATTGCTGGAATTTTGCAAACGTATTAACTGAAATTTTTACAGCAAGATTGCTCATTCTGTATCACGTACCTTCGGATTTTATCCGGATATAGCGACTTCGCTCAAAAGCCTTGGGACATGGCCGGTTATAATAGCTCGCACAAATGCCTTGGGACTTAACCCGGATTTGGTAACTCGCACAAATGCCATCGGATCTTAGTCGAATTTAGTCACTTAGCACAAAAGCCTTGGGACTTAGCCGGATACCATTCGAATAACCAAGCACATATATCAACAAATCAATACACATTCTTATTACATTCTCATTACCAAAGCTCAAACACAAGACACTTATCATATTTACAATTTCGGCTCAATAGCCACACACAAAGAGCATGATTTTGATTTGCTTAAAACATGATCTAATCAAATCATAATTTAAGCTCTATTACTCAAGAACTTACCTCGGATGTCGTCGAGCGATTTCGATGGCTATTCGACCACTTTTCCTTCCCTTTGTCGGATCTAGTTCCCTTTGCTCTTGAGCTTAATTTAACAAATAAATCGATTTAATCATTTGAGCATCGAAAAGAGGAACTCAAGGTACTTAGCCAATATATATACTCATTAGACATCAAAGTCACATATGTACGAAATCATGAATCGAACTCAACACATTAGTTAATATTCCTCTTAGCGAATTTTCTAAGTCAAGATAAAGCCTTCAACATGCTTACCTATGGTAGAACAATTACATCACCCTATGTACTCATTCATGTGGCCGAATATGCATGTCTATGTTGAGGCCAATTTATACACTTAATACCACACACAATGACATACATTTTACCAACTAATGCATTACATATTATAACTCGACACGCATCCATCATTTACTCCATAACCGAAACACCATCACATGTAATTATATGCCTTGAGATAGTATATATGTCATACCAATACATCATGTGCAAACATATATACATATAGGTGCAAGGGCCGAATCTCAAGTTGCTTATATCCAAATATAAACATATATCCAAAGCTCAAATCTTACCTACCATGCAATATGCATAAATCATACTTATGGATATACCATGGCCAAATACACCACAACACCATACCGTTTCAATTTTGGTCATGGTTAAACAAAGAACTTAATGTCTCACTCAAAAATGCTAAAAGAAAATCCAAGAGTCCTCAATCCACCATCACATGTATCATTATCAAGCTTCATATTTAGCATGCAATGGCATTAACACAACATCCACCTTGGCCGAATATCATCCCCATGACATAGCAAAGATTTGAACCATGGGCTAATAAGAACATCAAGCTAGCAACTAAAAACATGCATGAATCTCATGGCACAACGTCAAACATACCTTAATCTAGACACAAGTATGGCCAAACCTCCTCCTAATCCTCTTCCAAACCAAGCATGAAGCAAGAACCCTTCCTTCTTCCTTAGGATTTTCGGCCAAGAGAGAATGAAAAGGATGAACAAAATTTTTTTGTTTTTCTTTCTTACCTTCACGGCAATGGGGAGGGGGAGAAGCCTTTACACACATTTTTTTCATTTTTTATTACCCATACACCTTATTTTATTTATTCTAACATAAAGCACTTACACAACATGTTTCATGACATGTTTTTGCCCATAATCCTTGTCATGGCGGCCACTAGCTATTAGGGGGAAATTTGACATGCAAGTCCTCCTTTTGATTACATGCACTATTAGGTCCTTATAGATTAGCCTATCACATTTCAAAAGTGTCAAACAAGTCCTAATAACTGAATTCACATGCAATCGACTAAATCGAAGCTTGAAATTTTCACACATTCATAAATACATATTCTAGACAATAAATATTACGTTCAAACATTTCGGAGACTCGGTTTAGCGGTCCCGAAACCACTTCCCGACTAGGGTCAATTTTGGGCTGTCACAACTCTCCCCCACTTAAGAAATTTTCGTCCCCAAAAATCTTACCGGTAAATAGGTTTGGGTATCGCTCTTTCATAGAGTTCTCGGGTTCCCAGGTGGCTTCTTCTATCCTGTGTTTGAGCCATAACAGTTTCACTAGCGGAACCCTTTTGTTTCGCAACTCCTTCACTTCACGAGCTAGGATACGAATCGGTTCTTCTTCATAACTCATATCGGCTTGAATTTCAACCTCTGATGGACTAATTATGTGCGACGGATCAGATCTATAACGTCGAAGCATCGAAACATGAAAGACGTCGTGAATCTTTTCAAGTTCAGGGGGAAAAATCAAACGATACGCAACTGGACCAACTCGTTCGGAGATTTCGTACGGCCTAATGAATCTCGGGCTTAACTTGCCCTTACGGCCAAATCTGAGTATCTTTTTCCAAGGCGAGACTTTAAGAAACACTTTATCTCCCACCTGATATTCCATGTCTTTTTGTTTCAAATCCGCATACGATTTCTGACGATCTGCGGCTGCCTTCAGACTTTCACGGATTACCTTTACTTTCCGTTCAGCATCTTTAATCAAATCAACTCCGAAAATTTTACTTTCACCGAGCTCGGTCCAAAACAATGGTGTACGGCATTTACGCCCGTACAAGGCCTCGTAAGGCGCCATCTTAATACTTGATTGAAAACTATTGTTGTAAGCGAATTCAATCAAAGGTAAATACCGTTCCCATGAACCACTGAACTCGAGGATGCAACATCTCAACATATCCTCAAGCATCTGAATTATCCGCTAGGATTGACCATCGGTTTGGGGATGAAAGGCGGTGCTGAAATGAAACTTGGTACCCAAAGCTTCTTGCAATTTCTTCCAAAATCGCGAGGTGAATCTCGGATCTCTATCCGACACAACAGAAATCGGTACCCCGTGTAATCTCATAATCTGAGAAACGTACAATTCAGCTAGTTTATCCAATGAAAATCCGTGCACGCGGGGATAAAGTGAGCCGACTTAGTCGGTCTATCAACAACAACCCAAATCGCATCCTTCTTACTTGCTGACAATGGCAGTCCGGACACAAAGTCCATTGCGACTCGATCCCATTTCCACTCGGGTATCTTGATCGGCTGAAGTAATCCTGAAGGCACTTGATGTTCTGCTTTCACTTGTTGACATATTAAACATCTCGAAACAAAGTCGGAGATGTCTCGTTTCATACCATGCTACCAAAACCGACGTTTCAAATCGTTGTACATCTTCGTACTCCCCGGGTGAATTGACATTCGGCTACAATGGGCTTCGTTCAAAATCATCGAAATGAGTTTCGAATTCCTTGGGACACACAAACGACTTCTGAACCTCAAACAATCATTATCATCAATTTGAAACTCCGATTCCTTGTTCGGAACACACTCAGCCCGTTTTGCAACCAATTCATCATCGACTTTCTGGGCTTCACGAATTTGATGAATCAATAATGGTTTGGCTTTTAATTCAGCTACTAACACATTGTCGGGTAGAACAGACAAGTGTACATTCATCGCTCGCAAAGCGAATAGTGATTTCCGGCTTAAGGCGTCCGCAACCACATTAGCCTTTCCCGGGTGATAATCAATGACCAGCTCATAATCTTTCAACAACTCAAGCCAACGCCTTTGTCGTAGATTCAAGTCTCTTTGAGTCATCAAATATTTGAGACTTTTGTGATCCGAAAATACATGGCACTTCTCACCAAATAAGTAATGTCGCCATATTTTCAAGGCGAGTATGATGGCAGCTAATTCGAGATCATGGGTCGGATAATTCTTCTCATGTGGCTTTAATTGTCTCGATGCATAGGCCACAACTCGACCCTCTTGCATCAATACGCAACCTAACCCAAGTAGGGAGGCGTCGCTATAGATGACAAACTCCTTGCACGATTTGAAATGCACTAAAATTGAGCTTAGTCAAATAGGTTTTCGATTGATCAAAACTTTTCTGACATTTTTCCGTCCATTCGAACTTAACATCTTTTTGAAGTAGCTTCGTCATGGGTGTGGCTATCATCGAGAATCCTTTCACAAACCGTCGGTAGTAACCAGCAAGTCCCAAAAAGCTCGAACCTCAGTAATATTTCTCGGAGGCTTCAGTTAAGTATGGCTGAAATTTTGCTCGGGTCAACTCGAATACCCGATGAGATACCACATGACCCAAGAAGCTAACTCTCTTAACCAGAACTCACACTTGCTAAACTTAGCATACAACTGCTTCTCCCGTAAAATTTGCAACACTAATCTCAGGTGTTCAGCATGTTCGGTCTCATCTCTTGAATAGACCAAGATGTCATCAATGAACACAACTACGAACCGATCCAAATATGGTGCGAAGATCCGATTCATCAAATCCATAAATACATGAGGGCATTAGTGAGCCTAACAAGCATCACTAAGAACTCGTAGTGACCATATCTCGCTCGAAGGTGGTTTTGGGTATGTCCGAATCTCGAATTCAGAATCGATAATAGCCCGATCTCAAATCTATCTTTGAAAACACCGAGGCTCCCTTTAGTTGATCAAACAAATCATCAATACGCTGTAACGGATATTTATTCTTTATCGTCACTTTATTCGGTGACGATAGTCAATGCACAACCTCATGGTTCCGTCCTTCTTTTCACAAACAATCTTGGTGCACCCCAAGGTGAGAAACTTGGTCGAGCGAACCCTCTATCCGTTAATTCTTGTAACTGAGCTTTCAACTCCTTTAACTCGGTTGGTGCCATACGATACGGAGCTATCAAAATTGGCGTAGTCCCCGGGACAAGCTCAATACCAAACTCTACTTCCCGAACAGGTGGTAAACCCGGTAATTCTTGGGGAAAAACATCCGGGTATTCACAAACCACCGGCACAGATTCAGGTTTTATTTCTAACTCTTTATCATCAAGTACATACGCAAGGTATGCTTCGAACCCCTTTCTTACATATTTCTGGGTCAACATTGATGATATTACAGCTGGCAACCCCTTTAGGTCCGTAGACTCAACTCGGATCATCTCGTTATTTGCGCACCTCAAATCCATAGTCTTGCTTTTGCAATTCACAACTGCATCATGCACGGTCAACAAATCTAAATCGAGGATAACATCAAATTCGTCAAACGGCAATAGCATCAAGTCCGCCCGGAAACAGGAGCCTCGAATTACTAGGGGGCATTTCTTACACACTTTGTCGAAAAGCACGTAACGACCCAAGGGATTTGACACCCGAATTACGAACTCAGTAAACTCAATAGGTAAAGTCTTACTGGATGCTAAGGTTTTGCATATATAAGAATGAGTAGAACCAGGGTCAATCAAAGCAATCACATTAGTATCAAAGAGAGTGAAAGTACCCGAAATAACATCTGGCGAGGAAGCATCCTCGGCGTGCGCGTATAGCATAAGCCCTAGCAGAGGCGCGAGCCTCGGATCTGGTCGTAGCATCTCTAGATCCTCTCGACCACCACTAGCATTGCCCGTATTTCGGATGGTCTACCTCGGCGGTGGTAGCACCGGTTTCCCACTCGATTTATATTACATTCGGGCAACCTCGGGCAATCTTTAATAAAGTGGTCGACCGATCCGCACTTGTAACAGAGCGGTCACAGAACCTCTGATTCCGAATGCCATTTGCCACAATCGGCATTCCATTCTATCTCGACGATCATTTCCAACACGGCGATCAAGTGACTCGTGTGCTCACGGGGTCGATCGCGATCTCGTCTAAAAAGGCCCGAAGTGCCTCTAGACCGGCCCACATCATCACGAAATTTCTTCGATGCCTGTTGAAGAGACTTTCCCGAGGATCTCTTACGAAACTCTCCAGTTCCCACATCAACTTTTTGTTTTTCTTTTCTAAGCTCTTCGGCTTTACAAGCTCGCTCGACAAGTACTACGAATTCTTGTATTTCAAGAATGCCAACGAACATTTTTATATCTTCATTCAGCCCATCCTCGAAGAGCTTACACATGATAACCTCGGACGAAACACATTCCCGGGCGTATCTACTAAGTCTAACAAATTTTGCTCGTAATCGATGGCGACATAGAACCTTGCTTAAGCTCAAGAAATTCCTTCCGTTTTTGATCAACAAATCTCGGTGATATACTTTTCCGAAACTCGGTTTGGAAAAACTACCAAGTTACTTGCTCTCGGGGCTGTGAAGTTAGAGTACTCCACCAATAGTAGGCGAATCGCGTAGCAAGGAGATAGTACACTTTAGGCATTCATCGGTGTACAAGATAGCTCATCGAGTGCCGGATAGTGTTGTCCAACCAAAATTCACTTGCTCGGCATCGTCGCTATCCGTAGCCTTAAATTGAGAGCCCGTGTTTCGATTCTATCAAGCGGGGCTTATTTGACCTTATTTGGTCGATTCTCGGAGGCATTGTAGGTCTTGAAATTTGTGTTTGTTGGGAATGGAGGTTGTGGAACAGCCGTATTAGTTCGAATGTATTGGTTGAACCAATCATTCATCACGCTATAGAAAGCTTGTCTAGCTTCATCATTTGGATTACTAGCATTAGGTTGAGAGTCCATCGGCACTGTCCATTGTGCGGGAGCAGGCGCTACACTCTCAAGATCATCAGCTACCGCTCGGTCGGGATCGGGATCCATTACTATAAATAAACACATTTTCAAATGTCAGAAATCACCACACTATCAAATAATCACATAAAATGGCATGTATAGCTAGACCCAAACGCATTACGGTAGTCCTAGAATCGACTAAACCGTAGCTCTGATACCAATAAAATTGTAACACCCCGTACCCGAGTCCGTTACCGGAGTCGAACACAAGGTGCACACCGACTTAACTTAATTATTTTCACAGTCCATTTAAAAATTTCCAGATAAGCTGGTTACTGCATCACTGTCGCCTTAAAAATCATATCTTGAGCTTCAAAGCTCGAAAATTAGTTTTGCAATTTTTCCCTATAACTAGACTCATATGTCCATCTACATAATTTTTTCTAGAATTTTTGGTCAACCCAATTAGTGCAGTTTATTAGTTAAAGTCTCCCATGTTACAGGGGTCGACTACACTGACCTTTGCACGTTACAAATTGAATATCTCCCGGTACAGGGCTTCAATACTGATTCCGTTTCTTTCTATAGAAGCTAGACTCAAACAGGAATCTATAAATATATGGCATGACTCCTAATTATCTCTGGTTAATTTATAATGAATTTCCAAAGTCGGAACAGGGAATCCAGAAACTGTTCTGGCCCTGTTTCACGAATACCTAAATATCTCTTAACATACAACTCATATTACGGTTTCGTTTCTTTCATATGAAAGTAGATTCATCAAGGCTCATTTACATAATTTATTCACTATTTAATTCCATTCCTGCTATTTTTAGTGATTTTTCACATCTACACCACTGCTGCTGTCAGCATCTGATTTCAAGGTAAACTTTACCTATTTCGTGGTTTCCATGGACCAACTAGAGTTTTGTCATACATAGGTTCGCCTATGATCATATTTAGCCATTCCAAGGGCTGATCATTGCCCAACACTTCCATTCCAGTCCATAGTCACATCATGAAGCCATATATACATACATAAACACAAATGGTCTAATGCCATACTCCACTTCTACGAGCCATTTTCGCATGGCTGTACACACATACATCACAAAACGTACTTGAAAAACAACAAAGGGTAGTCCTATACATGCCATTTCAAAGCTCAACCAAAATTGTACCAAAGGGGCTTTGATAGTGTGGGAGACTTGACTTCCAAAATCCGAGTCCAGATGGTGACGAGCCAAAATCTATAAAGCAGAGAAACAAAGAAACGGAGTAAGCAATTTGTGCTTAGTAAGTTTTGAGTAAGGATTCAGCACAACAAAAGTATAGCATTCATATAGCTAAGCGGATAATTTCATATGCACAAATTCTCAATATCATACTTACTTCACATTACCAACCCTTATGTTCATAGACAAAAGATCAACTTAGCCAAATACCGAAAGCTCACTACTCGACTAAGCGAATATTATTCGAAGGGAATCAACTATTCCAATGCACATACGAACTTACCTCATTGCTGGAATTTTGCAAACGTATTAACTGAAATTTTTACAGCAAGATTGCTCATTCCGTATCACGTACCTTCGGATTTTATCCGGATATAGCGACTTCGCTCAAAAGCCTTGGGACATAGCCGGTTATAATAGCTCGCACAAATGCCTTGGGACTTAACCCGGATTTGGTAACTCGCACAAATGCCTTCGGATCTTAGTTGGATTTAGTCACTTAGCACAAAAGCCTTGGGACTTAGCCCGGATACCATTCGAATAACCAAGCACATATATCAACAAATCAATACACATTCTTATTACATTCTCATTACCAAAGCTCAAACACAAGACACTTATCATATTTACAATTTCGGCTCAATAGCCACACACAAAGAGCATGATTTGATTTGCTTAAAACATGATCTAATCAAATCATAATTTAAGCTCTATTATTCAAGAACTTACCTCGGATGTCGTCGAGCGATTTCGATGGCTATTCGACCACTTTTTCCTTCCCTTTGTCGGATCTAGTTCCCCTTTGCTCTTGAGCTTAATTTAACAAATAAATCGATTTAATCATTTGAGCATCGAAAAGAGGAACTCAAGGTACTTAGCCAATATATATACTCATTAGACATCAAAGTCACATATATACGAAATCATGAATCGAACTCAACACATTAGTTAATATTCCTCTTAGCCAATTTTCTAAGTCAAGATAAAGCCTTCAACATGCTTACCTATGGCGAACAATTACATCACCCTATGTACTCATTCATGTGGCGAATATGCATGTCTATGTTGAGGCCAATTTATACACTTAATACCACACACAATGACATACATTTTACCAACTAATGCATTACATATTATAACTCGACACGCATCCATCATTTACTCCATAACGAAACACCATCACATGTAATTATATGCCTTGAGATAGTATATATGTCATACCAATACATCATGTGCAAACATATATACATATTGGTGCAAGGGCCGAATCTCAAGTTGCTTATATCCAAATATAAACATATATCCAAAGCTCAAATCTTACCTACCATGCAATATGCATAAATCATACTTATGGATATACCATGGCCGAATACACCACAACACCATACCGTTTCAATTTTGGTCATGGTTAAACAAAGAACTTAATGTCTCACTCAAAAATGCTAAAAGAAAATCCAAGAGTCCTCAATCCACCATCACATGTATCATTATCAAGCTTCATATTTAGCATGCAATGGCATTAACACAACATCCACCTTGGCCGAATATCATCCCCATGACATAGCAAAGATTTGAACCATGGGCTAATAAGAACATCAAGCTAGCAACTAAAAACATGCATGAATCTCATGGCACAATGTCAAACATACCTTAATCTAGACACAATTATGGCCAAACCTCCTCCTAATCCTCTTCCAAACCAAGCATGAAGCAAGAACCCTTCCTTCTTCCTTAGGATTTTCGGCCAAGAGAGAATGAAAAGGATGAACAAAATTTTTTGTTTTCTTTCTTACCTTCACGGCAATGGGAGGGGAGAAGCCTTCACACCCATTTTTTTCATTTTTTATTACCCATACACCTTATTTTATTTATTCTAACATAAAGCACTTACACAACATGTTTCATGACATGTTTTTGCCCATAATCCCTTGTCATGGCCGGCCACTAGCTATTAGGGGGAAATTTGACATGCAAGTCCTCCCTTTGATTACATGCACTATTAGGTCCTTATAGATTAGCCTATCACATTTCAAAAGTGTCACACAAGTCCTAATAACTGAATTCACATGCAATCGACTAAATCGAAGCTTGAAATTTTCACACATTCATAAATACATATTCTAGACAATAAATATTACGTTCAAACATTTCAGTGACTCGGTTTAGTGGTCCCGAAACCACTTCCCGACTAGGGTCATTTTTGGGCTGTCACAATACCACTTGGGATACGGGGGCTGCAGTGGCTTCAGGTAGAAAGGGGACACTACATGAGTGTTGAACAGGTTCTGGTAGAGCTCCCTATACGTCATGGGTATAGGGGTGAATTGTGGCCTTTCTGTGTTTTCCCTCGTGTTGGATTCTTATCACACAGTGCTATGTTGATTGGTGGTCACCGTCTTGGGTTGATTCACGGTGAATGACTTGGACTGACCCTTACCGAATGTGCTCGCATTGTTTACTTCATTATCTCTTTTTCTCGGGGCCAACTTTCTGGTATTTTCTCTGGCTTCTATCTTACCGCTCCTCACAACATTTTTGATCATTTCACCCGTCATCACTATGTCTGAGAAGCTCTTGGTGGTGTTTCCCAACATATGAGTGATAAAAGGGGCCTTCAAGGTGTTGATAAAGAGCATTGTCGTTTCCTTTTCTAGAAGCGGTGGCTAAACTTGTATGGCCACTTCTCTCCACCTTTGTGCATACTGTCTGAAACTTTCATTTGACTTCTTCTCCATGTCCTGGAGAGTGATTCTGTCAGGGTCATGTCCGTCACATGATTGTATTGTTTCATAAAGGCCTGAGCCAGGTCTTTCCATGAGTTAATTTTAGAGCGACTTAATTGGTTATACCACTTAGATGCCGCCCCGACCAGACTATCTTGAAAACAGTGGAATAATAGCTAGTCATTGTTAATGTATCCCGTCATTCGCCTGTAAAACATAGTGATGTGGGCTTCAGGGCAGCTCGTTCCATTATATTTCTCAAATTCGGGCATTTTGAATTTAGGGGGAAGGACCAAATCTGGGTCCAAACTCAGGTCCTTGGCATCAATCCCTTGATGATGATCCGCGCTTTCCATGGATCTGAATTTTTCCTCGAGCCATCTACACCGTTCTTCTAATTGTTTTTGCGAATCTATCCTCTCCTTTTCTTCTTCAGCAACTTCATCCAAATTGTGAATGGGCAGATAATTCGAGTTGTTGACAAAGTTAGAGCCTGAGTCGGTTTGGAAGTTCATCGGTATTGAAGCTCCGGCCTGAACCCGCTGGGGCATGATCGTGACAAATGGTTTTGGTAGATTAATCTCGGGCTTTATCGGTACATGTGTCAGACTGAAGCTAGGGGGTATTGAGGATCTTCATTAGTTTCCTCAACATTGTCTATGGGGCCCTTTCCCTTATCCGTTCTTCCCAACAGCAATTGGGTTAACTAACTCATCATTTCTCTCTGGGATTCCATCATTTGCTCCTTCATCACTTGCTGAATCTTGGCTAGCTGCTCTTACATCTGAGACTGCATTTGTTCCTGCATGTCCTTTTGCATTTGCTCCAATTTCTCAAGTCTTTTATCCATTGATTTTTTTCTTGTACCGTAGGGGTACGTGGTTGGTTGGTTTTCGTTGGTTTCCAAGTTAATGAAATATTTTTTAATTAATTAATTAGAAACCTCTTGTGACCTTTAATGCATAATGATATGATGTAATACAAATGCATGAATGCAAAGGAGGCATCAATTTTGATTCAATTGCCCTTAAAAAACTTCACTAGAAAATAAAAGTCTTTTACATAAAGTTGAGTTACAGATAAAATTTTGCTCTAATGCTTAAAGTCTTAATTTTCCTAAGCAACAAGGCCAGCTCCTGCCTGCGATCTGACTCCAACTCGTATTTCACGTTTAGTGTGTTTGCTTGTACCGCTAAACCTTGCAAGTAGTCAGCTACCTCCTGAATCTGGGTTATGGCTTCCCCCATAAGGAAATCTCTGTTTCTGACTTGGTCTTGCGCATGGTGAAGCTGCTCTTTCCAACGGTGTGACAGCCTTAAAATGACCCTAGTCGAAATGTGGTTTCGGGACCACAAAACCAAGGCATAAAAATAATTTAATATTTATTTTATTGCCTATAATGTGTTAACTCATGTGTGATATTTTATGCTTTGATTTAGAATTATAGATGTGAATTTCACTAGAAAGGACCTAGTAATAAACTTTGAAAGTATGAGGGAAATGTGTGATGACTAATTAAAGGATGCATGCAAAACAATGGACTTGCATGTCAAATTCCCCCATAGCTAGTGGCCGGCCATGACAAGGATTTATGGGCAAAAAATCATGTCATGAAACATGTTTGGTAAATGGATTATGATGGAAAGAATAAAATAAGGGTATGGAATAAAGAATTAATGTTAGTAGATGAGAAACAAAAAAAAAGTGTCCATCTTCCTCCATAGCTTGGCGAATGTCCTAAAGAAAGAAAGAAAAATTTTGTTCATCTCTTTTCACTCTCTTGTTGGCCGAAAATACTAAGGATAAGGAAGGAGTTTTGCTTCATACTTGGTTTGGAAGAGGATTAGGAAGAGGTTGGCTAAACTTGCATCAAGATTAAGGTATGTTTGAGGTTCATGCATGTTTTTAGTTGCTAGCTTGATGTTCTTGTTAGCCCATGGTTCAAATCCTTGTTATGTCATGGGAATGAAATTCGCCAAAGTGAATGTGGTGTTAATGCCATTGCATGTTAAATAACAAGCTTGAAAGTGATACATGTGATGGAGGATTGAAGATTCTTAGATTTTCTTTTAGCATTTTTTGAATGAGATACTAAGTTCTTTGTTTCACCATGACCAAATTGAAATGGTGTGGTGTTGTGGTATTCGCCATGATATATCCATAAGTATAATTCATGCATGTTGCATGGTAAGTAAGATTTAAGCTTTGGAAATGTGTATATATTTGGATATAAGCCACTTGAGAATTGGCCCTTGCACCTACATGAATATATGTTTGCACATGATGGATTGGTATGACATATATACTAATTCAAGGTGTATATTTGCTTGTGATGATGTGTTGATTATGAAGTAAATAAGAGATGTGCAATGAACTACGATATGTAATGTGTTAGTAGTAAAATGTATGCTGTTTTTTTGTGTGGTATTAAGTGTATAATTGGCCTCAACATGGACATGTATATTCGGCCACATGAGGGGTAATTAGTGTGCATGCATTCGGTTTGAGGCAAGCATATTGATGCCTATTCTTGGCTTAGAAAATTGGCTAAGAGGAATATTAACTAATGTGTTGAGTTCGATTTATGATTTCGTACATATGCAACTTTGATGCCTAATGTATATAAGGGCCAAGTACTTTGAACTTCACTTTGATGTTTGAATGTATTGAATTGCTTGTTGTGATTTAAAATGTGCATGACCATTGTGTATTTGAGCTAAAGGATGGCCATATGACCATTTACACTCCTTGTCATATTCGCCATAAGCTATCATGATGAGATTTTAATAAGTTAAATTTGTGTGAATTAGCTCAAGAGCAAAGGGGAGCTAAATCCGATAAAGGGAAGGAAAAAGTAGTTGAATAGCCGTCGAAATCGCTCGACAACATCCGAGGTAAGTCTTCGAGTGATGACCCTACTTGAATTATATTGAAATTATGCTCCTTGTGTGTGTGGCCATTGAGCCGAAATAGTAAAGGTTGATAAATATTTTGTGTTAGAACCTTAGTAACGAAAATGAACTATGGACGTGTCTTGAATATTGATATATGTGTAAGTGAACATTGGAATGATATCCGGGTTATGACCCGAAGGCATTCGTGCGAGTTGATATATCCGGGCTAAGACCCGAAGGCATTCGTGCGAGTTGATATATCGGGCTAAGACCAAGGCATTCGTATGCGAGTTGATATATCCGGGCTAAGACCCAAGGCCTTTGTGCAAGTCACCAAATCCGGGTTATGACCAAGGCAATCGTATGAGTCGCTATATCCGGTTAAACTCAAGGTATGTGATTGAAGTGAGCAATCTTGCTGTGAAAATTTCAGCTTATACACTTGTGAAAATTCCAGCAATGAGGTATGTTTGTATGTGCTTGTACTAGTTGAATTCTTACAAGTAAGTATGCGCTCAGTTGATAAACGAGCTACCGCCTTGGGCTAAGTTGTTCTTTGTGTATGAACATAAGGGTCGGTGATGTGAAATAAGTATGAGTATGGGAATGTGAATTAGTAAAGTGGTTTAATTAGCCATGTGAATAAAATACCTTAGTCAAAGCTGATTTCATTGCTTGAGACTTACTAAGCATTAAAATGCTTACCCGTTGCTTTGGCTCTCTGTTTTATAGGTTTCGCTCGTTAGCTATCGGATTCGGGATCAAAGAAGTCAAGTCATCCACACTATCGAAGCCCCATTTTGGTACAAATTTTGGTTGAACTTTGAAATGGCATGTATAGGACCATCCTTTGTTGAAGGTCATGTACCTTCCGGTTTGTGTAAACTTGGATAGCCATGCGAAAATGGCTTATATCGTTTTAGCATAGAACTATAATCGTTTGTATGTTGACCCTTATGAGGTATGGAATTATTTTGAAACGATTAGCCATTGGAATGGTTAATCATGATCACACTTTGTGCTATGAATGTAAAAGGGCCAATTGAATTATGGAAAGTATGAAATAGGTAAAGCCTACTAAAGGCAGATGCTGACAGCAGCAGTGACGTGGATGTGAAAAATCACTAAAAATAGTAGGAATGGTATTAAATAGCAAATAAATTATGTAAGTGTACCTTGATGAATCTACTTTCATATGGAAGAAACGAAATGGTCATATGAGTTATAAGTTAACAGATTTTAAAGTTCTTGTGAAACAGGGCCAGAACGGTTTCTGGATCCCCTGTTCCAACTTTGGAAAATCATCGTAAATTAACCAGAGATAATTAGGAGTCATTCCATATATGTGTAGATTCCTCTCTGAGTCTAGTTTCTATAGAAACAAACGGCATCAGTATTGAAGCCCTGTACAGGAGATATCCAATTCGTAACGCACAAAGGTCAGTGTAGTCGATCCCTGCAACAGGCGAGACTTTAACTAATAAACTGTACTAATTGGCTCGACCAAAATTCTAGAAAAAATATGTAGATGGAAATATGAGTCTAGTTTCAGGAAAAATTTACGGAACTGATTTTCGAGTTGTAAAACTCAAGTTATGAATTTTGGAGCGACTAGTACTCAGATTGGCAGCTTGTCTGAAAATTGTCAATAAGTGGTTTGAAGTCCGTTAACACCTCGTGTTCGACTCGTGACGGTCTCGGGTTCGGGTGTTACAATTTTATTGGTATCGAGCTACGGTTTAGTCGATTCTAGGACTACCGTAATGCGTTTGGGTCTAGCTATACATGCCATTTTATGTGATTATATGATAGTGTGGTGATTTCGGCGTTTGAACTTGTGTTTATTTATAGTAATGGATCCCGATCCCAACCGAGCGATAGGCGATGATGTGGAGAGTGTGGCGCTGCTCCGACAAGGGACAATGGCCGCGGACTCTCAACCTGTTGCTAACAATCCGAATGACGAGGCTAGACAAGCCTTTTATAGCGTGATGAATGATTGGTTCAACAAATACATTCGAACTAATACTACTGTTCCACAACCTCCATTCCCAACAAACCTGACCCCGCACCTACAATGCCTCCGGTAATTGACCAAATAAGGTCGAATAAGCCCCAGTTGATAGAATCCAAAACATGGGGCTACTGAATTTAAAGCTACGAATAGTGATGATGCCGAGCAAGCCGAATTTTGGTTGGACAACACGATCCGTACTCGATGAGCTATCTTGTACACCGATGAATGCCTAAAGTGTACCATCTCCTTGCTACGTGATTACGCCTACTATTGGTGGAGTACTCGACTTGTTGTGCCCCGAGAACAAGTAACTTGGGAGTTCTTCCAAACCGAGTTTGGAAAAAGTATATCGATCGAGATTTATGGACCAAAAACGAAAGGAATTTCTCGAACTTAAACAAGGTTC
Source organism: Gossypium herbaceum (assembly GCA_025502765.1). Lineage (NCBI taxonomy): Eukaryota > Viridiplantae > Streptophyta > Magnoliopsida > Malvales > Malvaceae > Gossypium > Gossypium herbaceum. The sequence continues at coordinate 57,500,161 of CP106689.1, forward strand.
CATGTCGGTTCACGACTATGAGCGAAAATTCGTGAGGCTTAGCCAGATGCTGCGAGAATGCATTTCTTGAAGTCGTGATGTGTAAACGCGAAGATGGGTGAATGATGAGATAAAGTGTATGTTGGCATTTTGGAAATCGAGAGTTTGTGGCTCTCGTCGAGCGAGCGTGCAAAGCCGAGGAGCTTAGTATGGAGAAAAGGAAAGTCAAGCGGGAGCAAGGGAGTTTCAGTAAGAGGTATTCGGGAAGCCCTTCCAACATCATCAAAGAAACTTAGAGATGGCTTAGGCCGATCTAGAGACACCGGGCTTTTCTAGGCGAGATCGCGATCGACCCCCGTGACCACACGAGTCACCGATCGCCGATGGTGGGAATGATCGACGAGAGAGGACGAGTGCGATGATTGTGGCAAATGGCATTTTGGAAGTGTAGATTCCGTGACCGCTCTGTTACAAGTGTGGATCAGTTGACCACTTCATTAAAGATTGCCCGAGGTTATGCGAATGAATGTAGATCGGAGTGGGAAGCCGGTACTACCACCGCTCGAGGTAGACCATCCGAAATACGGGCAATGCTAGTGGTGGTCGAGAGGATCTAGAGATGTGCGACCAGATCCGAGGCTCGCGCTCCAGCTAGGACTTATGCTATCTGCGCACGCGAGGATGCCTCCTCGCCGGATGTTATTACTGGTACTTTCACTCTCTTTGATACTAATGTGATTGCTTTGATTGACCCTGGTTCTACTCATTCTTATATATGCGAAACCTTAGCATCCAAAGAAGACTTTACCTATTGAGTCTCTTGAGTTCGTAATTCGGTGTCAAATCCTTTGGGTCGTTATGTGCTGGTCGACAAAGTGTGTAAGAAATGCCCCTAGTAATTCGAGGTTTCATTTCCGTGGACTTGATGCTTTTGCCGTTCGATGAATTTGATGTTATTCTTGGGTTGGATTGGTTGACCGTGCATGATGCGGTTGTGAATTGCAAAAGCAAGACTATTGATTTGAGATCGCAAACAACGAGATGATCCGAGTTGAGTCTCTGAACTTGAAGGGTTGCCGGTTGTAATATCATCAATGTTGGCCCGAAATATGTAAGAAAAGGGTGCGAAGCATACCTTGCGTATGTCCTTAATGATAAGGAGTTAGAAATAAAACCGAATGTGCGGTGGTTTGTGAATACCGGATGTTTTTCCGACAATTCTGGGTTTGCCACCGTCCGGAGATAGAGTTTGGCATTGAGCTTGTACAGGACCACACCAATTTCGATAGCTCCGTATCGTATGGCACCAACGGAATTAAAGGAGTTGAAAGCTCGATTGCAAGAGTTGATGGATAGAGGTTTTGCTCGCTTGAGTTTTTCACCTTGGGGTGCACCGGTGTTGTTTGTGAAAAGAAGGACGGAACCATGAGGTTGTGCATCGACTATCGTCGACTTAATAAAGTGACAATAAAGAACAAGTATCCGTTACCACGTATCGATGATTTGTTCGATCAATGAAGGAGCCTCAATGTTCTCAAAAATAGATTTGAGATCGGGCTATTATCGATTCATGAATCCGAGATTCGGACATACCCAAAACCGCCTTGAGCGAGATATGGTCACTACGAGTTCTTAGTGATGCCGTTGGGCTCACTAATGCCCTCGGTATTTATGGATTTGATGAATCGGATCTTGGATCATATTTGGATCGGTTCGTAGTTGTGTTCATCGACGACATCTTGGTCTATTCAAGAGATGAGACCGAACATGCGAGCACCGAGATTAGTGTTGCAAATTTTACGGGATAAGCGGTTATATGCTAAGTTTAGCAAGTGTGAGTTCGGTTAGAGAGGTTAGCTTCTTGGGTCACGTGGTATCTCGCATGACGGGTATTCGAGTCGACCAAGCAAAATTTCAGCCATACTTAAGCTGAAACCTCCAAGAAATATTACCGAGGTTCGAGCTTTTTGGGACTTGGTTTACTACCGACGGTTTGTAAAAGGATTCTCGATGATAGCCACACCCATGACGTAAACCGCTTGAAAGATGTCAAGTTTGAATGGACGGAAAGGTGTCGGAAAAGTTTTGACCAATTGAAAACTCATTTGACTAAGCTCCAAGACTAGTACGGCCCGAATCGGCAAAGAGTTTGTCATCTATAGTGACGCCTCCCTACTTGGGTTAGGTTGCGTATTGATGCAAGAAGGTCGAGTTGTGGCCTATCGTCGAGACAATTAAAGCCACATGAGAAAAATTATCCGACCCATGATCTCGAATTGGCTTCCATCGATTCGCCTTAAAGATATGGCGACATTACTTATTTGGTGAGAAGTGCCATGTGTATTCGGATCACAAAAGTCTCAAATATTTGATGACTCAAAGAGACTTAAATCTGCGACAAAGACGTTGGCTCGAGTTGTTAAAGGATTATGAGCTGGTCATTGACTATCACCGGGAAAGGCTAATGTGGTTGCGGATGCCTTAAGCGGAAATCACCGCTTGCTTTCTGACGATGAATGTACACTTGTCTATCCTACCCGACAATGTGTTAGTAGCGAATTAAAGGCCAAACCATTGTTGACTCATCAAATTCGTGAAGCTCGAAAGTTGATGAGGAGTTGCGTGCAAAACGGGTGAGTGTGTTCGAACAAGGAATCGGAGTTTCAAATTGATGATGACGATTGTTTGAGGTTCGAAGTCGTTTGTGTGTTCCAAAGAATTGAACTTATCTCGATAATTACGAACGAAGCCCATTGTAGCCGAATGGCAATCCACCCGGAGTACGAAGATGTACAATGAGTTGAAACGTCGGTTTTGGTGGCATGGTATGAAACGAGACATCTCCGACTTTGTTGCAAGATGTTTAATATGTCAACAAGTGAAAGCGGAGCATCAAGTGCCTTGAGGTTACTTGACCGATCACGATACCCGAGTGGAAATGGGATCGAGTCACAATGGACTTTGTGTCCGGATTTGCCGTTGTCGACAAGTAAGAAGGATGCAATTTGGGTTATTGTTGATAGAGTGACTAAGTCGGCTCACTTTATCCCTGTGCGTATGGATTTTTCATTGGATAAACTAGCTGAATTGTACGTTTCTCAGATTGTGAGATTACACGGGGTATCGATTTACATTGTGTCGGATAGAGATCCGAGGTTCACCTCGCGATTTTGGAAGAAATTACAAGAAGCATTGGGCACCAAGTTGCATTTCAAAGACCGCTTTCACCCCAAACCGATGGTCAATCCGAGCGTATAATTCAGATACTTGAGGATATGTTGAGATGTTGCATCCTCGAGTTCGATGGTTCATGGAAGCGGTACCTACCTTTGATTGAATTCGCACAACAATAGTTTTCAATCAAGTATTAAGATGGCGCCTTACGAGGCTTTGTGCGGGCGTAAATGCCGTACACCATTGTTTTGGACCGAGCTCGGTGAGAACAAAATTTTGGAGTGGATTTGATTAAAGATCTGAAGAAAGTAAAAGTAATCCGTGAAAATCGAAGATAGCCTCCGATCGTCGTAAATCGTATGCGGATTTGAAACGAAAGGACATTGAGTATCGTGGGAGATAAAGTGTTTCTTAAAGTTTCGCCGTGGAAAAAGATACTCGATTCGGCCGTAAGGGCAAGTTGAGCCGAGATTCATTGGGCGTCGAAATCTCCGAACGAGTCGGCCCGATTATGATCGTTTGATCTTGCCCCGAACTTGAAAAGATTCACAACGTCTTCCATGTTTCAATGCTTGACGCTATAGATCGATCCGTCGCACGTAATTAGTCCATCGAGGTTGAAATTCAAGCCGATATGAGTTATGAAGAAGAACCGATTCGTATCCTAGCTCGTGAAATGAAAGAGTTGCGAAACAAAAGGGTTCCGCTAGTGAAAGTGTTATGGCTCAAACACGGGATAGAAGAAGCTACTTGGGAACCCGAGAACTCTATGAAAGAGCGATATCCAAACCTATTTACGGTAAGATTTTCGGGACGAAAATTTCTAAAGTGGGGAGAGTTGTGTGACCTTTAAACGACCCTAGTCGAAATGTGGTTTCAGGACCACAAAACCAAGGCATAAAAATAATTTAATATTTATTTTATTGCCTATAATGTGTGTTAACTCATGTGTGATATTTTTATGCTTTGATTTAGAATTATAGATGTGAATTTCACTAGAAAGGACCTAGTAATAAACTTTGAAAGTATGAGGGAAATGTGTGATGACTAATTAAAGGATGCATGCAAAACAATGGACTTGCATGTCAAATTCCCCCATAGCTAGTGGCCGCCATGACAAGGATTTATGGGCAAAAAATCATGTCATGAAACATGTTTGGTAAATGGGTTATGATGGAAAGAATAAAATAAGGGTATGGAATAAAGAATTAATGTTAGTAGATGAGAAACAAAAAAAAAGTGTCCATCTTCCTCCATAGCTTGGCCGAATGTCCTAAAGAAAGAAAGAAAAATTTTGTTCATCTCTTTTCACTCTCTTGTTGGTAGAAAATACTAAGGATAAGGAAGGAGTTTTGCTTCATACTTGGTTTGGAAGAGGATTAGGAAGAGGTTGGCTAAACTTGCATCAAGATTAAGGTATGTTTGAGCTTCATGCATGTTTTAGTTGCTAGCTTGATGTTCTTGTTAGCCCATGGTTCAAATCCTTGTTATGTCATGGGAATGAAATTCGCCAAAGTGAATGTGGTGTTAATGCCATTGCATGTTAAATAACAAGCTTGAAAGTGATACATGTGATGGAGGATTGAAGATTCTTAGATTTTCTTTTAGCATTTTTTTGAATGAGATACTAAGTTCTTTGTTTCACCATGACCAAATTGAAATGGTGTGGTGTTGTGGTATTCGCCATGATATATCCATAAGTATAATTCATGCATGTTGCATGGTAAGTAAGATTTAAGCTTTGGAAATGTGTATATATTTGGATATAAGCCACTTGAGAATTCGCCCTTGCACCTACATGAATATATGTTTGCACATGATGGATTGGTATGACATATATACTAATTCAAGGTGTATATTTGCTTGTGATGATGTGTTGATTATGAAGTAAATAAGAGATGTGCAATGAACTACGATATGTAATGCGTTAGTAGTAAAATGTATGCTGTTTTTTGGTGTGGTATTAAGTGTATAATTGGCCTCAACATGGACATGTATATTCGGCCACATGAGGGGTAATTAGTGTGCATGCATTCGGTTTGAGGCAAGCATATTGATGCCTATTCTTGGCTTAGAAAATTCGCTAAGAGGAATATTAACTAATGTGTTGAGTTCGATTTATGATTTCGTACATATGCAACTTTGATGCCTAATGTATATAAGGGCCAAGTACTTTGAACTTCACTTTGATGTTTGAATGTATTGAATTGCTTGTTGTGATTTAAAATGTGCATGACCATTGTGTATTTGAGCTAAAGGATGGCCATATGACCATTTACACTCCTTGTCATATTCGCCATAAGCTATCATGATGAGATTTTAATAAGTTAAATTTGTGTGAATTAGCTCAAGAGCAAAGGGAGCTAAATCCGATAAAGGGAAGGAAAAAGTAGTTGAATAGCCGTCGAAATCGCTCGACAACATCCGAGGTAAGTCTTGAGTGATGACCCTACTTGAATTATATTGAAATTATGCTCCTTGTGTGTGTGGCCATTGAGCCGAAATAGTAAAGGTTGATAAATATTTTGTGTTAGAGCCTTAGTAACGAAAATGAACTATGGACGTGTCTTGAATATTGATATATGTGTAAGTGAACATTGGAATGATATCGGGTTATGACCGAAGGCATTCGTATGCGAGTTGATATATTCGGGCTAAGACCGAAGGCATTCGTATGAGTTGATATATCCGGGCTAAGACCAAGGCATTCGTATGCGAGTTGATATATCCGGGCTAAGACCAAGGCCTTTGTGCAAGTCACCAAATCCGGGTTATGACCAAGGCAATCGTCTTGAGTCGCTATATCCGGTTAAATCCTGAAGGTATGTGATTCGAAGTGAGCAATCTTGCTGTGAAAATTTCAGCTTATACACTTGTGAAAATTCCAGCAATGAGGTATGTTTGTATGTGCTTGTACTAGTTGAATTCTTACAAGTAAGTATGCGCTCGTTGATAAACGAGCTACGGCCTTGGGCTAAGTTGTTCTTTTGTGTATGAACATAAGGGTCGGTGATGTGAAATAAGTATGAGTATGGGAATGTGAATTAGTAAAGTGGTTTAATTAGCCATGTGAATAAAATACCTTAGTCAAAGCTGATTTCATTGCTTGAGACTTACTAAGCATTAAAATGCTTACCCGTTGCTTTGGCTCTCTGTTTTATAGGTTTCGCTCGTTAGCTATCGGATTCGGGATCAAAGAAGTCAAGTCATCCACACTATCGAAGCCCCATTTTGGTACAAATTTTGGTTGAACTTTGAAATGGCATGTATAGGACCATCCTTTGTTGAAGGTCATGTACCTTCCGGTTTGTGTAAACTTGGATAGCCATGCGAAAATGGCTTATATCGTTTTAGCATAGAACTATAATCGTTTGTATGTTGACCCTTATGAGGTATGGAATTATTTTGAAACGATTAGCCATTGGAATGGTTAATCATGATCACACTTTGTGCTATGAATGTAAAAGGGCCAATTGAATTATGGAAAGTATGAAATAGGTAAAGCCTACTAAAGGCAGATGCTGACAGCAGCAGTGACGTGGATGTGAAAAATCACTAAAAATAGTAGGAATGGTATTAAATAGCAAATAAATTATGTAAGTGTACCTTGATGAATCTACTTTCATATGGAAGAAACGAAATGGTCATATGAGTTATAAGTTAACAGATTTTAAAGTTCTTGTGAAACAGGGCCAGAACGGTTTCTGGATCCCCTGTTCCAACTTTGGAAAATCATCGTAAATTAACCAGAGATAATTAGGAGTCATTCCATATATGTGTAGATTCCTCTCTGAGTCTAGTTTCTATAGAAACAAACGGCATCAGTATTGAAGCCCTGTACAGGAGATATCCAATTCGTAACGCACAAAGGTCAGTGTAGTCGATCCCTGCAACAGGCGAGACTTTAACTAATAAACTGTACTAATTGGCTCGACCAAAATTCTAGAAAAAATATGTAGATGGACATATGAGTCTAGTTTCAGGAAAAATTTACGGAACTGATTTTCGAGTTGTAAAACTCAAGTTATGAATTTTGGAGCGACTAGTACTCAGATTGGCAGCTTGTCTGAAAATTGTCAATAAGTGGTTTGAAGTCTGTTAACACCTCGTGTTCGACTCCGGCGACGGTCTCGGGTTCGGGGTGTTACAAACGGTCCTCATTTGCCTCGAAAAATTGAATCTGCATCTCACAATTTTGCAGTGACGCCTCTAACTCTTCTATTTTTCCTTTCATTTCTTCTATCTTGCTCAAGCTTGCCCTTAATTCCATTGTGGTGTTGCGGTTTCGGTATTGATGCAGAGACTTCTCGAGTTCTGCCACTCTATCCCTTAATTCACCTCGCTCATTTCTGCTTTCCTGTAATATCCTGATTTTGGGCCTAGTCGGAATAGTGGTTTCGTGACCATAAAATCCGAGATAGAAATAATTATTTTATGATTATTTTAAGGTCTATGATATGATTGCATGATTGTGTGAAAATTTCGTGAAGAAATTTTATGCATAAAGTACTTAAATTGAAATTAGGGACTAAATCGAATAATTTGCAAAACATGCATTCTAGAAAAATTGTTTTGAAATATTAATTAGGAGGTCTTAGATAGCAATTTTACCAATTTCTAAGTCTATGGACAAAAATTGGACATGGATGGAATTTTTGGAAAGTTTAGTAGTAAGGGCATTTTGGTCAATTAGGGGTAAAATGAATTAAAATACAAAATTTAAAAGCCAATTTTGCTCATCTTCAACCCCATGGCCGAATATAGCAAGGATAAACCATGGCTAGGGTTTTTCAAGCTTCCAAGCTCGATTGTAAGTCCATTCTAGCCCCGTTTTTCAAGTTCTTTATGTTTTTGGAGTCCCGGTAGCTCGATTAAGCTTATGCTAGCAATAATTTAACCTAGGGTTTATATTTGGAAAAATACCATAGGTGAAATTTGTGTATTTTTATGTTTTATGATAGAATATGAGGTTTTAAATTATGTTAGACAACTTGTGCTACTCGGTTTTAAGTGAAAACGAGCAAAAGGGCTTAATCGGTAAAAATACCTAATAGTCATAAGTACATGTTAGAGTGAGAATTTGATGTTGCCATAGAAGGGAAAAATGATCAGCATGTCATAAAACATAAGAAAATAGGCTGAAGTTTAATTTACGAGCTTTAGGGAAAAAGTGTAAATATGCAAAATTTTAGGGGCAAAATTGTAATTTTTCCAAAATATGATTTTGGGTCAATTTGAATAATGTGAGTCCTAATTAGACTATATTTTAAATGATAGAGCAAGGAAAACTAAAATTTGGGCTAAAATGGGAAAAATACCAAGTTGTGGACGAAATGGTAAAAGTAGCCATTTTCGCATACGAGGTAAGTTCATATGTAAATGTTGGTAACATAGTTATTATTTTAAATGTTTTAATGTTATTTAAATGATATGATAATTATTATGAAATATCATACTTGTGACAATTGTTTGATAATATGTCAAATTATGTGATATACTTGGAAAATGTGAAATACTACCGAGTATCGGTATCGGCATTCCGTAGAAGATGGTTGAGACACATGATTAGGAAAAAGGTCCCGTTGAACCTTAGGAATGGATTAGGATACAAGTGACATGTCACTAGGATATTTGGGCATCCGAACTCGTTGAGTTGAGTCCGAGTTCACTTGTGGATTCGAACGCCCGAGCTCGTTGAGTTGAGTCCGAGTTCGCTTATGGGTGGGTTACATAGTAGCTTGGCTACATATGTGGCACTTATGTGCAAACTTTCCATGTATCCGAATTATATTCCGATGTGTTCAACGGGTAAAGTTCTACTCAAATGGAGGAATACTCAAGATGAAAGGGATGTATTGGTAAGTGTTGTGAAATGGATACTTTGAGCAGTATGTACTTAACCCTCGGGTTGAAAACTCGATATAACAACAATATGGTAAGATGATAAATGAAAATGTGATATGAATGTCTTGGTGATGATTATGCAAATGATGTTTTATGTTTGCTTATATGGTTATGTTACTTGCTATTTGCATGTGAACTTATTAAGCATTTATGCTTACTCCTCCTTTTCATTCCTTGTAGTTTTGACAAGCCATTTCGGAAATTGGGAATGGTCTGAGGCTCGCTCACACTATCCGTATACCATCTTGGCATAATGGCTTGTATATTTTGAGTATGGCATGTATAGCATTATAATCATTTTGTATATATGGTCTTATGATATGGTTATTGAGTGGTATGGTAATGCTTGGTAATGATTAGCCATTGGAATGACTAATCATGATCATATTTGGTGTTATGTATGTCAAATTGCTAGCTAATCCATTGAAACCATGAAATAGGTAAAATTTACCATAAAATAGATTCAGACAGTAGTAGTCATGTAAATTTGAAAAATCACTAAAAATAGTAAAATGGAATTAAATGATGAGTATGTTATGAAATTGAAGCTTAATGAGTCTATTTTCATATGGATTGAACAAAACAGGTATATGATTATATTTTATGAGATATTTGAATTTTTGTGAAACAGGGCCAGAGTGATTTCTGGATCCCCTGTTCTGAGTTTGGAAATTCACCATAAATTTTACAAAGATAGTTAGAAGTCATTCTTTATATGTACAGATTCCTTATTGACTCTAGTTTTATTAGAGACAAACGGAATAGTCATTGAAGCTTTTTAAAGGGAGATATCTGATTCGTAATACACAGAGGTCAGAGTAGTCAAACCCTGAAACAGGGTAGACTTTAACTAATAAACTGTACTAATTGGCCCAACCAAAAATTATATAAAAAAATTATTAGATAGATATCTGAGTCTAGTTTCAGGAAAAATTTACGGAATTGGATTTTGAGTTTTGAAACTCGAGATATGATTTGTAAAGCGACTGTGATGCAGTTAGCCAGTTTGTCTGGAAATTTTAAAATGAATTGTTTGAGCTGTTTAAGTAATGAATTAAGTCCGTTAACACCTCATGTTCGACTCCGGCAACGGTCTCGGGTACGGGGCATTACATTTTCGACACACTCTTTTCTAGATCTTTGTTTCGTGCCTGAGCTCCTTGAAATTTCCTTACCACCGGTCGGCATTGGTCTTTTCTTCTCGAATTTCATGGCGCCATTGTTCGGAAGTCTTACCTAACCCCGCAGTCCTCATAGATAGGCGCAATTTCTTATAGTCAGTCTTCAAGTTGTCTAGATCTTCTTCGGCCTTGGTTTTCCCCTTTCTTCACTTTTCAGCCTCTGACCTTTGGACATCAGCGTCTAATCTTAGGTGCATTTTCTCTTCCTCCAATTGTTCAATCTTTTTTCCAGGCTCTGAACTCTTCTTCTCGAAGTCTTGCTTTATAATTTCCAATTCTGACGGGGCGACTTGCAATTATTCCACCATAGGTCGAGTATTTTCCAAGTTTGGTATAGGAACATTATCATTAACCCTATTCTTAAACCATCCGTCATACTCGGGCGTTACCATGGGACCGACGACCAACCTATTCATCCAACAAGTTTGCTTCTAAGCATCTGATAGCTCCCGAACTTTCTTCTTATAGTGAACACCTTTAAAAGAGAATTCACTCTGAGCAAGTCCATAGGTCGTGGGTACAAACTGCCTCAATTTATATTGTCTCAAGGCTAGCAATGGAGTATACCCGGTAGCTCCCCAAATTCCTAACAATGGCACCCAATCAAAGTTACCACATCGGTACATGATCTCCATTTCTTTTCCGAGATATCCTCTTTCCTTTGTACAGCTGCCTCTTCTTTTAACGAGGAATAACCTTCGGAAAAGACCCGATAAGAAACCTTGTCTACTTTCCAAAAGTGCCCATGAAACCATACCATCAATAATTGAGCACATCCAATAAATCGCCCCTCGCCTGTCCTACGACATGTGCTCAAGGATCTGAACATCTCAACCAATATTGCCGGTACCGACGTGATTCCCTTCTCAAGGCAATCGAATAAGTCAATGACTACTTCGTCCACGTGCCTCAAAGCCTTAGGAAAAATTACCAATCCGTAGATACTCAAGGCGAATATATCGACCCTCTTTCTTTCATCTGGACGCGTCAAAATCAAATCTCGTAAATTCTCCCAAGGGATACATTTACTATCTCCTTTTTGTTGAATTCGAGCAGTGACCCAAGGCTCGCTCGTCCTGGAAATGCTCATCAATTTCTTCATGAAAGTCTGACCACTAAAACCCGGGCATAAGTCTTTCTAACCTGAATTCTCGGACACCTGAGCAGGGTAGTGTATTCCTCCATGGTAGGTACTAAATCCACTTCTCCAAAAGTGAAACACTTCTAAGCTGAATTCCAAAACTGAACTATAACCCGGAATAGATGCTTGTCCACTCTAATGTCTAGCAAGTAGGATATATCACCGTAGCTTTGATAGAACAACTGTTTGGTCCCTTCATCCCAACTAGCCCAAATATCTCTCAACTCTTGCAGCTCATCTTGTGCTACATTGACGCGAGTGAAATCCTGCAACTTTGATATATATCCTTCTGCCAGGCTATCCCCTCTCTCTGATTGTAGCTTCTCCGACCATGCATGAACGGCCGTATTATCCTTGACTTTACTAAGAAATTCATTCTCCATGTCAAACTTTCTAACTTAGTAATTGAATACGAATCAACACCTCATTTGGTATGCAATGTCATGCAAAAAACAATCAAAACAAAACACAGGTTAGTATCAAATAATAGTGATAAAATGAAAGCACATAAACGATAATTACAATGCATATACGAGTAAATACTAAGGCTTGACGCGACTTTACACAAGGTTAGCTCCTAAGGTTCACTATATGTGGTTCGGTTCTAGGGATAAGGTACCCAAACTAGCAGATTCCTCAATCCTCATCCATTATTGGCTCATATAGATCGAGTTCGGTTCGGGGGGATACATTTCCCTTTGACCATACGGAGATGAAAATCTCACAAAATCATAGGTACGGATGTACCCCGGAAGTAATCCACTAGCCCATACAGAGGTGAAAACCTCACAAAAGCGTAGTTTCTTACTCCCATTTAGAAGGTGTGACCACGGAGGTCATGCAATGAAATACAGTATTATTCTACGAGACCCAAACCATAACAACCATACAAACAAATGCAATCATGATTTTCAAAACAAGTTTTTCATTTTTTCACAGAAGGATAGCAATTAATCGATTTTATGGCTAGACTCTCTTAAAGGCCCCCCAGTGGAGTCGCCAAGCTGTTGAAACCATCCCTTTTTGAAAATTTTAAATTTAATGAAAAACAAGGGGAGTCGACTTTTGAAAAATAGAAATATGGAGTCGCCACTGATCTTTTTATTTTGGTGTGATCGGATCACCTAAGAATTTGGTTATTTTAATAAAACATTTTTGGTTTACTAAAACAACGATTCTGGTCTACAAAACTATGAGAAAACAGGCTCGGGAGTCAGTTACGTATGAAAAAGGATTAGCACCCTCACTACGCCCAAAATTGGTACCAAATCGATTAAATACTGTCCTTATGTCTAAAATGAAAAATGTTTTTGAAATGTGGTTCTTTTTTAATAACATTTGAATAACCCCGAGTTGGTTGCCAAAAATCTTCTTGTTTCATCGTCCAAAAATTTATAATTTCAAAATCACAAAAGGATGCTCAACTATTTAGTCCAATGAAAAACCGAAACCCAGCACAGTAGGGCACGATTCCCCGAATTTCCAAACATTGACCATTGCCTCACCTTAGAAAATACGACTGAAATTTCGAAGAGATATTCGATTATTTTGAACAAATGGGAGATTGCAACCCAGCACGATAGGGCATTATTCCCCGAATTGCCAAACATCGAACATTTCTTTCGTTTTAAAGAGTTTTTAGAAAACGTGAGTGAAATTCTGAAGGGATCTTCGATCGTTTTGAACAAATGAAAAAGCGCAACCCAGCACGATAGGGCACGATTCTCAAATTGCCAAACATCGAACATCGCCTTTGTTTTAGGGTTTTCTTAAAAAAACATGAGTGAAAACCTAAAGGAATATTCGATTGTTTTGAACAAACGAGAAATCACAACCCAGCACGTTAGGGCACGATTCCGCAAATTGCCAATAATCGCACATCGCCTTCGTTTAAGGGATTTTTAAAAGACATGGAGGAAATTCTAAAGGGGATGTTCGATTACTTTGAGCGAACGAGAAATTGCAACCCAACATGTTAGGGCATGATTCCACGAATTACCAAGTATCGAATATCACCTTCGTTTTAAAGGATTCTTAAAAATTGTGAAACTAGCCTAAAACACATTTATTCAATTTGAAATAAGATGAAATTGATATAAATTTGGATTTTATAAAACCACATTTCAAAAATCGAGTGGAAAACGATAATACTGGGTAATATGTGTATGCATCAAATACGACAATGGAAGAATGAAGGCAATACAATTTATTTAACGAACTAACAAACACTTACAACTAAGTACAACTAGCTTAGAAATATAACTCAATCTCAATCATGCATGGGGAATAATTAACATGGCAATATGAAACAATGAACAAATAAATAATGGAACGATAACATGCATGGCATAATGTAATATGACTACTACTAGATACACAAAACAAAATGCAAATCAAGAAATAATATGGTATAAAACTATTTTAAAGTAAAGATGAATAAATGGACACATAAAATGTAGGTTGACAAATTTGTATATAAAAAATAGGGATAGATATATAATTTTTTGAAATAGACATTATAAAGTGAAAGTCGAATCAAATTACATATAAAATATTTTAAACACAAATTCTTTTAAAAGTTGACAAAGTTTATGATAATTTAAATAATATATATATAATAAGATATAATCTTAGAAACATAATAAATTTACAAATTACATATATATATATATGAATAACTTTAGAAGTAATGATTTGTAAAACATGTAATACATACAAGATTAAATTAATTTCATTATACATTTCACAATAGACTTAAGAACATGCCTATATATGTAAGAAAACTATAGGTATAAAATGTATAGATTTAGAAATATATATCAAATATGTGTACTAATATAAGTAAGTATAAAATAATTTAAACTTTATGTAAAACATATATACAAAACATGTTAGAATAACAAAAATATGTATACCAAAATACATGGATGGAGTCAAAAATCATTTTTATGCATGCAAATACGTTAACTTTGTTATAAAATATGTATATGTATAATAATATAGAGGAGATAAATATTTAAAGTATACGAAGTATGATAATAATATTACAAAAACGAATCTGCAACAATGAAGAAACAATTATTAAAATTGCTTAAAAATCAAGCAAAAGTCAACTTAAATCGACGAAGCATGGCCGGCCACTCATTGGAAAAGCTTGAAGAGACTACACCTCTCTATTTTTAGCAAACTACCCTCTTCTCTTCACCTATAAATAATACCCCATTTGATCCCTCATAATCATCCCTCATTCATCATCATTCTCTCTTCTCTTTCAACTCTCTTCGCATTTTCCATTTCCCACACCTAGCATCATCTCTTTAAAGAGATTTTAGGAATTAAGTCTCTTAAAGAGCCCTTGGTCGGCCACCTTAGAGAGCTATCAGCAAAGGAACAAAGTGAAGGAACGAAGGAACTTGTCGGTCAGAGACTTGCGTGACAGCCACTCTGATTTGGGTTAATCTTTCTTTTCTTTAATTTAATCTAAAAATGTTTGCTATGTGTTCTTTGTTCTTGTTTACAACAATGTTAGCTTAATTTTACTTAAGCTAGGATGATTGCTTTTGTAACACCCCTAACCTGTAACCGACATCGGATTAGGGTTATGAGGCATTACCAGACAGACAGAACATTTCATAATCACTTTTTAATCAAAAGATCAAGCATCGTCATATTATAATCAAACATAAGCATAAAGTCCCTTTCTTAGGTCAATGAGACCATAACCATGCATTAAGAAGAGGTCGAGACTAAACCGAACACACTCATGAATTTCGAAATATTTTTTTTTTCCATTCTGCTAAGGTTACACATCTGTATGACCAGGCCATGTGCCTTACACAGGCACCAGACACACCCATGTAATCTAGCTGTGCCAAAACAGAGCATGCATACTAACTTTTCCCCACTGCCAATAGACACGCCCGTGTGCTATGGCCGTGTGATACTTAGCCACCTACTGACTTAAGCCCACGGCCACAAGGCACGCCCATGTTCTCTGACCGTGTGGCACAATGCAGGCTTGATTTGAGCCAAATTGCCACCCCATTTTGGGTCAATCCTACAAGCAAGGAAACAATCATATATATACCATCCAATCAACCATTCTTTATGCTAAAACATACCTCATTCATGCCATAATATTAACAACCATTTACATACTTATAAACCTTACCTTTTTATACTAAAACATATTGTAAGATCATATCAAAAACATCATTCATTCTCATATCATGAACTCACCAAACTTACCTTTTCCTTTATCCAATTTAAGACATGTCATAATTGCGAATTAACATCACATATCATAAGCCATTACCAAATATGAGTTCAAAACACAAATTAGCCAAATCTCACGTCTAACTATATATATCACAAAACATACATCACCACTACTAGCCTATACATGCCATACTTCAAATATATATATACATTTCCAAAGTACCAAAATGAGGTTCGATAGTGTGACGACAATCCTTGACAATCCCTGAGCTTGGTAGCTTCGATATCTACAAAAACAATTCAAACACACACACAAAGTAAGCTTTCAAAAAGCTTAGTAAGCTCGTATGCAAATCATCAATAATATATGAACATAAAATAACAACATATGTGTATTTGCACAATTTCAATCCATAAGACCATATCATCTCAATGACATTCACATTCATAACTTCATCTACCACTTAGGTGTCATACATACCTGAATCTTTCCGTACTTGTTCACTTTCGTACTTACCTCTTATTGAATGTTATAAGACTTTCCATAAGTTATTCGTATTTTATACATCAGCACACTTAGTGCTATAAGGTTAGCCAAAGCTAAATATTTTCGCACACTGAGCGCCATCTCAAATAACTGAGACTAAGTCGTATTGCACACTTAGTGCCTCAAGTACCCGAAGCTAGTTAAATGTTGCAAAGCTAGTTTAAATCGCACACTTAGTGCCAAAACTTCCATTTCATCACCATATTACTCAATTCAGTTATATACAACCCATGTATAATAAAGGCATCAAAACTTTCTTAACATCATATTTTAAGTACGAACTTACCTCGTACTCGAAGGTGTCGACTCGAACGTTTATTCTATAATCTTCGACTTCCCTCAATCTAAACCCAAATTCTTCATTTCATGATCTATAAGTATTCAAAATTAATCCTTTTATTCACCAAATAATTCAATTCAATCCATAAACACATATTTAGGCAATTTCCAAACTAGCCCTCATATTTTCACATTTCGACACTTTAGTCCCTATTTCACAAAATCACAAAATACACATAATTTGCATATACACAAGCTTAGCCGAATTCTCCTAGTACTCATACTAGTCCACACATTTCATTTATTTTGCATTTTAACCCCTCAAAATAACATTTTTACAAATTAGCCCAATTTACTCAACTTTATCAAAAAATTCAAAGACAACATATGTCAATCCAAAACATACCTTCGATAATTCGCTATTTAATAACACGAAACTCATGAATTCATCCATGACATATTTCAAAATCATCACCAAAATCAAAAATTGAATCATTGGCTTTGTAGTATACTAAACAACAATCACAAAAATGTAGAAATTATCAAAAGCAGATCAAAAACGAACCTTAAATCAAGCTTCCAACTAGCCAAACCCTAGAACTCTTTATCTTTTCTTTTTGTTCTTCAATTTTCGGCACAAAAAAAGCATATAATTCCTATATTCATGCTTTGTTATAACATATATTAATTTATTAAACATTTGACCATTATAAACTTTATTCAATCATTATAAATTCACCTAACACATACCCTTTTATGTCCATTCAAACTTCCAACGGTTAAATAACCACATAAGGACCTTTAGTTTAGAAAGCAAACTCAAATAAGCACTTTAACATCTAGCACACAGCTTTTACATTTTATGCGATTTGGTCCTCTTTGCAAATTAAACACACAAACAGTTAAATTTTTACACGAGACTTCCACACATGTCAATTCACTTATCAATGACACGAAATTTAATATTAAAATGTTTTTTCTAACTTGAATTTGTTGTCCCGAAACCACTATTTCGACTAGGGTCAAAACCGAGCTGTTACAATTTTCCCCCTAAGTGATTTTCGTCCCCGAAAATCTTACCGTTAAACAAATTTGGATATTGCTATATCATAGCATCTTCAGGCTCCCATGTGGCCTCTTCGATACTGAGCTGATGCCACATCACTTTAACTAATGGAATCTTCTTATTATGTCACTCTTTAACCTCACGAGCTAAGATTCGGATCGGCTTTTCTTCGTAGGTCATATGAGACTGAATTTCGATCTTAGACAGAGGAATTACATGCGAAGGATCAGATCTGTATCGTCGAAGCATTGATACGTGAAATACATTATGAATCTTTTCTAGCTCTAGTTGCAATAACAATCTATATGCAACTGGCCCAATACGCTCGATAATTTTATACAGCCAGATAAATCTTGGACTCTATTTGCCTTTTTTACGAAATCGAAGCACTTTCCTCCACGGAGACACTTTCATAAACACTTTCTCACCGATATCAAACCCAATATCCTTTTTTTTTTAAATCTGTATATGATTTCTGACGATCAGAAGTTGCTTTCAAACTATCTCGAAGAACTTTCACATTCTGTTTAGTTTCTTTTATCAAATCAACCCCGTGAATCTTATTTTCACTGAGCTTTGTCCAATACAAAGGTGTACGACATTTACAACTATATAAAGCTTCGTATGGTGCCATTTTGATGCTCGATTGAAAGCTGTTATTATAAGCGAATTCAACCAAAGGTAAGTACTGTTCCCATGTACCTTCAAACTCAAGAATGCAACATCTCAACATATCCTCGAGTATATGAAAAATCCGCTCGGATTGACAGTCCGTTTGCAGATGAAAAGCAGTGCTAAAATGAAGTTTACTACCAAGAGCATCTTGTAACTTCATCCATAATCGTGATGTTAATCTCGGATACCTGTCTAACACTATAGACATGGGCACACCTTGTAATCTCACTATATCAGAAATGTATAACTCAGCAATTTATCAAGTGAATAATCAGATCAAATCAGAATAAAATGAGCTGATTTTTTCAAACAATCAACTACAACCCAAATGGCATCTTTCTTTCTCGGAGATAGAGGTGAACCCGACACAAAGTCCATGGTCACTCGATCCCATTTCCACTCTAGAATCATAATCAGTTGTAGTAACCCAGATGACACTTGATGTTCAGCTTTAACTTGCTGACAAATCAAACATTTAGAAACAAATTCAGAGATACCTCATTTCATTCCAGACCACCAATAATGTTGTTTCAAATCATTATACATTTTCGTACTGCCCGGATGCACCAATAACCAACTGCAGTAGGCTTCACTCAGAATCATTTGAATCAACTCTGGATTTCTCGGAACACAAATCTAATCTCGAAATCTTAAGCGATTATCTTTATCAACTCTGAATTCTGAATCAGTCCCTACATTCCACTGAGCTCATTTAGCTAAAATCTCATTATCAATTTTCTGAGCTTTAATAATCTGCTGTAAAAACAAAGGTCTTGCTTTCAATTCAGCTAAAACTGAACCATCATCAGACAGAACAAAATGAGCATTCTTCACACACAAAGCAAGTAACAATTTTTGACTCAAAGCATCTGCAACAACATTTTCTTTTCTCGAGTGATAATCTATCACAAGTTCGTAGTCTTTCAACAATTCTAACCATCTTCTCTGTCGCAAATTCAAATCTTTATGAGTCATCAAATACTTCAGACTTTCATGATAAGAAAACACATGACATTTCTCACCAAACAGATAATGACACCAAATTTTCAAAGCAAACACAATAGCAGCTAACTCGAGGTCGTGAGTTAGATAATTCTTCTCATATGTCTTCAACTCTCTCGAAGCATAAGCAATAACTTTTCCTTCTTGCATTAATACACAACCGAGTCCATTCAATAAAGCATCATTGTAAACAACAAATTCTTTACCTAATTAAGGTTGTACCAAAATCGAAGCTTCAGTTAATAGATCTTTTAACTGATCAAGACTTTTCTGACATTTCTCAGACCATTCAAATTCCACATCTTTTTGAAGCAATTTTGTCAACGGAGTTGCTATCACAGAGAAATATTTTACAAATCGTCTGTAGTAACCAGCAAGTCCCAGAAAGTTGTGGACTTCAGATACATTCCTCAGAGTCTTCCAATCCAGAATAGCTGAAATCTTGCTCGGATCAACTTAGATACCGAAAGCTGATACAATATGACCCAGCAAACCAACTTCTCGCAACCAAAACTCACATTTACTAAACTTTGCATATAACTGTTTGTCTTGCAAAGCCTGTAACACTATTCTCACATGCTCGGCATGTTCAGATTCGTCACGTGAATAAATCAATATGTCATCAATGAAGATTACAACAAATTGATCTAAATACGGTCTGAAAATTCTATTCATCAAATCCATAAAGATAGCAGGTGCATTAGTCAATCCGAAAGGCATAACTAAAAATTCATAATAACCGTACCTCATTCTGAAAGTAGTCTTTGGAATATCTGAATCTTTCACTCGTAGTTGATAGTAGCCTAATCTCAAATCTATTTTCGAAAACACAGTAGCTCCTTTCAATTGATCAAACAAATCATCAATTCAGGGCAAAGGACACTTATTCTTGACAGTCACTTTATTGAACTGATGATAATCTATACACATTCTTATTGTACCGTCTTTCTTTTTCACAAATAAACCCGGAGAACCCAAAGGTGAGAAACTCGGTCTAGCAAATCCTCGACCGGTCAATTCTTGCGACTGAGACTTTAATTCTTTTAACTCGGTTGGAGCCATTCTGTACGGAGCTATCAAAATCGGAGTAGTACCAGGTATCATTTCTATGCCAAATTCTACCTCTCTAACTGGAGGTAATATCGGAAGTTCTTCAGGAAACACATTAGGATATTCACAGATAACAGGTACAGATTCAACTTTTTTTTTCTGACACTTTTGAATCAATCACATAAGTAAAGTAGGCTTCATAACCCTTTCTTACAATACTCAAAGCTTTCATCAAAGATATTATAGCAGGCAATCCATCCAAATCACTAGATTCAATTCTGACTATTTCATCATTCTTGCATCTCAAATCAATATTTTTCCGTTTATAGCTCACCACAGCATCATGCAAAGTTAACCAATCCATTCCCAGAATAATGTCAAACTCATCAAAAGGTAATAGCATCAAATCAGCCGGAAAACAATTGTCTTGAAACTTTAACAGACAATTCATGTAGACGTTATCAACCAAGACACATCTGCCTAGGGGGTTTGAAACTCTAATTACAAATTCAGTAGACTCTACAGATAGTCTTACTGTTCACTAAGTTCATACATATATACGAATGTGTTAATCTAGGATCTATCAAAGTAATCACATAAGTATCATAGAGAGTAAATGTACCCGTAATCACATCTGGCGAGGAAGCTTCCTCACGAGTTCGAATAGCATGCGCCCTAGCAGGTGCACGAGCCTCAGATATACTAGTTGTGTCTTTCGTTCCTCTTTGACTACTGCGTACATTTCTCATATTTCTGGGAGGTCTACCACGAGAAACATTACTACTCTGTCTCAGATTCTGAACATTATCTTTTCCAGCTAAATCTGGGCAAGCTTTGATAAAATGGTTTCTCGAACCACAACTATAACAAGCTCAATTATTACTTTTTCCCCAGCATTCACCAAAGTGTCTTCCTCCACATTGCTCACATTCAGGCCTTTCATTCTTTGCATTATCAACAATAGCAAAAGATGTGGCTGAAGATTTGTAATTTGATTGCGATCTAACACGATCTCTGTTTAGATATCGCACACTAGCCTTTGAACGGCTATCATCATCTCTAAACTTTTTGGATCCAGACTGAAATGATTTGCCTGATGATTTCATTCATATATCTCTAGCTTCAAACTCAGCCTTTTCTTTCTCTTTCCCAAGATCTTCCGCTTTACATGCTCGTTCAACAAGCACCACGAATACTTTTATTTCTAGAATACCAACTAGCAGACGAATATCCTTATTCAAACCGTCTTCAAATCTCTTACACATTATTGCTTCTGAAGATACATATTCACGGGCACATTGACTCAACCTTACAAATTCCCGCTCGTATTCTGTAACAGACATACGACCTTGTTTAAGTTTAAGAAACTCTTTGTGTTTCTGGTCAATGAATCTTTGGCTGATATATTTCTTCCGGAATTCAGCTTGGAAGAATCCCATGTAACTCATTCACTCGGAACTGCAGATGTCAAAGTTTTCCACCAATGATATGCCGTATCTCTCAAGAGAGAAACAACACATTTTATACATTCTTTGGAACTCAAAGACAACTCATTAAACACTCTTATTGTGTTCTCTAACCAAAATTCAGCCTTTTTAGCATCATCACTTGTTGTAGCTAAGAATTCTTTAGCTCCATATTTCCTAATCTTGTCAACTGGTGGTCTACTAAACTGTACTAGATTCACTCGTGGCATATCCGAAGTTTGAGGATTAACCGGGGGTGGAGGTTGTTGTATAGCCAGATTGGTTCTAATGTACTGAGTGAACCAATCGTTCATCATCTGATAGAAGGCTTGCTTAGCGTCACCATCACGGCAACTCGTAGCCAGTCGAGAATCAACTTGCACTATCCTTTGCGTCGGAGCAGGTGCATTGCTTTCAACATCGTCAGCTACAACTCTATCGGGATCCATTGCTATACAAAAGCACATTTCAATATCAGAATTCATCACACTATCGTAGTTTCAGATATATGGCATGTATAGCTAGACTCACATACGCTATGGTAGTCCCAGAACCGACTAAACCATAGCTCTGATGCCAATCAAATGTAACACCCCTAACCCGTAACCAACATCGGATTAGGGTTACGAGGCATTACCAGACAGACAGAACATTTCATAATCACTTTACAATTAAACGATCAAGCATTGCCATATTATAATCAAACATAATTATAAATTTCCTTTCTTAGGTCAATGAGACCAAACCATGCATTAAAAAGAGGTCAGGACTAAACCGAACACATTCGTAAATTTTAGAATTTAGAATTTTTTTTCCATTCTGCTGAGGTCACACGTCCATGTGACCAGGCTGTTTGCCTTACACGGGCACTAGACACACCTATGTAATCTAGCCGTGCCAAACCAGAGCATGCATACTGACTTTTACCCACGGCCAACAGATATGCCCATATGCTATGGCCGTGTGATACTTAGCAACCTACTGACTTAAGCCCATGACCACAAGGCACGCCCGTGTTTTTTGACCGTGTGGCACAATGCAGACTTGATTTAAGCGAGTTTGCCACCCCTTTTTGGGTCAATCCTACAAGCAAGGAAACAAGCATATATGTACCATCCAATCAACCATTCTTTATGCTAAAACATACCTCATTCATGCCATAATATTAAAAACCATTTACATACTTATAAACCTTACCTTTTTATACTAAAACATATTGTAAGATCATATCAAAAACATCATTCATTATCATATCATGAACTCACCAAACTTACCTTTTCCTTTATCCAATTAAAGACATGCCATAATTGCAAATTAACATCCCATATCATTAGCCATTATCAAATATGAGTTCAAAACACAAATTAGCCAAATCTCACGGCTAGCTATATACATCACAAAACATACTTCACCACTACTAGCCTATACATGCCATACATCAAATATATATATACATTTCCAAAGTACCAAAATGAGGTTCGATAGTGTGATGACAATCCTTGACAATCCCTGAGCTTGGTAACTTCGATATCTACAAAATTAATTCAAACACACACACAAAGTAAGCTCGTACTCAAATCATCAATAACATAAGAACATAAAATAACAACATATGTATATTTGCACAATTTGAATCCATAAGACCATATCATCTCACTGACATTCACATTCATAACTTCATCTACCACTTAGGTGTCATAGATACCTGAATCTTTCCATACTTGTTCACTTTCGTACTTACCTCTTGTTGAATGTTATAAGACTTTCCATAAGTTATTCGTATTTATACATAACACACTTAGTGCTATAAGATTAGCCAAACTAAATATTTCCGCACACTTAATGCCATCTAAAATAACTTAGACTAAGTCGGTATCGCACACTTAGTGCCTCAAGTACCAGAAGCTAGTTAAATCGCACACTTAGTGCCAAAACTAGTTTAAATCGCACACTTAGTGCCAAAACTTCCTTTTCATCACCATATTATTCAATTCAGTTATGTAGAACCCATGTATAATAAAGGCATCAAAACTTTCTTAACATCATATTTTTAGTACGAAATTACCTCGTACTCGAAGGTGTCGACTCGAACGTTTATTCTATAATCTTCGACTTCCCTCGATCTAAATCCAAATTCTTCTTTTCTTGATCTATAAGTATTCAAAATTAATCCTTTTATTCACCAAATAATTCAATTCAATTCATAAACACATATTTAGGCAATTTGCAAACTAGCCCCCACATTTTCACATTTCGACACTTTAGTCCCTATTTCACAAAATCACAAAATACATATAATTTGCATATACACAAGCTTAGCCGAATTCTCCTAGTACTCATACTAGTCCAAACATTTTATTTATTTTTCATTTTAACCCCTCAAAATAACATTTTTACAAATTAGCCCAATTTACTCAATTTTATCAAAAATTCAAAGACAGCATATGTCAGTCCAAAACATACCTTCCATAATTCACCATTTAATAACACAAAACTAATGAATTCATCCATGGCATATTTCAAAATCATCACCAAAATCAGAAATTGAAGCATGTGCTTTGTAGTATACTAAACAACGATCACAAAAACGTAGAAATTATCAAAAATGGATCAAAAACGAACCTTAAATCAAGCTTCCAACTAGCCGAACCCTAGAACTCTTTATCTTTTCTTTTTTTTTCTTCAATTTTCAGCACAAACAAAGCATATAATGCCTATTTTCATGTTTTGTTATAACATATATTAATTTATTAAACATTTGACCATTATAACCTTTATTCAATCATTATAAATTCACCTAACACATACCTTTTTATGTCAATTCAAACTTCCAATGGTTAAATAACCACATAAGGGCCTTTACTTTAGAAAGCCAACTCAAATAAGCACTTTAATAGCTAGCACACAACTTTTACATTTTATGTGATTTGGTCCTTTTTGCAAATTAAACACACAAACAACTAAATATTTACTCGAGACTTTCAAACATGTCAATTCACTTATCAATGACACGAAATTTAATATTAAAATATTTTTTTCTAATTTGAATTTGTGGTCCAAAACCACTATTCTGACTAGGGTCAAAATCGAGCTGTTACAATTTTCCCCTTAGGGATTTTCATCCCCGAAAATCTTACCGTTAAACAAATTTGGATATTGCTGTATCATAGCATCTTCAGGCTCCCATGTGGCCTCTTCAATACCGAGCTGATGCCACATCACTTTAACTAATGGAATCTTCTTATTATGCAACTTTTTAACCCCACGAACTAAGATTCGGATCGGTTTTCTTCGTAAATCATATCAGACTGAATTTCGATCTCAGATGGAGGAATTACATGCGAAGGATCAGATCTGTATCGTCGATGCATTGATACGTGAAATACATTATGAATCTTTTCTAGCTCTGGTGGCAACAACACTCTATATGCAATTGGCCCAATACGCTCGATAATTTTCTACGGCCCGATAAATCTTGGACTCAATTTGCCTTTTTTACTAAATCGAAGCACTTTCTTCCATGGAGACACTTTCAAAAACACTTTCTCACTGATATCAAACTCAATATCTTTTCTTTTCAAATCTGCATATGATTTCTGACGATCAAAACCTGCCTTCAAACTATCTCGAATAAGTTTCACTTTCTATTCAGTTTCTTTTATCAAATCAACCCCGTTAATTTTATTTTCGCTGAGCTCTGTCCAATACAAAGGTGCATGCATTTGCGACTGTATAAAGCTTCGTATGGTACCATTCTGATGCTCGACTGAAAGCTGTTATTATAAGCGAATTCAATCAAAGGTAAGTATTGTTCCCACGTACCTTCAAACTCAAGAATGCAAGTTCTCAACATATTCTCGAGTATCTGAATAATCCGCTCGGATTGACCATCCGTTTGCAGATGAAAAGCTGTGCTAAAGTACAGTTTAGTACCCAGAGCATCATGTAACTTCTTCCATAATCGTGACGTGAATCTCAGATCACTGTCTGACACTATAGACATGGGAACACCATGCAATCTCACTATATCAAAAATGTATAACTCAACTAATTTATCATGTGAATAATTAGATCGAACCGGAATAAAATGAGCTGATTTTGTCAAACGATCAACTACAACCAAATGGCATCTTTCTTTCTCAGAGATAGAGGTAAACTCCACACAAAGTCCATGGTCACTCAATCCCATTTCCACTCTGGAATCATAATCGGTTGTAGTAACCCAGACGGCACTTGATGTTCAGCTTTAACTTGTTGACAAATCAAACATTTAGAAACAAATTCAGAGATACCTCTTTTCATTCCAGACCACCAATAATGTTGTTTCAAATCATTATACATTTTCATACTGCCCGGATGCACCAATAACTGACTGCTGTGGGCTTCACTAAGAATCATTTGAATTAACTCTGGATTTCTCAAAACACAAATTTGATCTCGAAATCTTAAGCAGTTATCTTTATTAATAATGAATTCTGAATCCGTCCCTACATTACACTGAGCTCGTTTAGCTAAAATCTCATTATCAATTTTTTGAGCTTCAATAATCTACTGTAAAAACAAAGGTCTTGCTTTCAATTCAGCTAAAACTGAACTATCATTAGACAGAACTAAATGAGCATTCTTCGCACACAAAGCAAATAACGATTTTTAACTCAAAGCATTTGCAACAACATTTGCTTTTCCCGGGTGATAATCTATCACAAGTTCGTAGTCTTTCAACAATTCTCACCATCTTCTCTGTCGCAAATTCAAATCTTTCTGAGTCATCAAATACTTCAAACTCTTATGATCAGAAAACACATGAGATTTCTCACCAAATAGATAATGATGCCAAATTTTCAAAGCAAACACAATAGCAGCTAACTCGAGGTCGTGAGTTGGATAATTCTTCTCATGTGTGTTCAACTGTCTCGAAGCATAAGCAATAACTTTTCCTTCTTGCATTAATACACAACCGAGTCCATTCAATGAAGCATCATTATAAACAACAAATTCTTTACCTGATTCAAGTTGTACCAAAATCAGAGCTTCAGTTAACAGAGTTTTTAACCGATCAAGACTTTACTAGCATTTCTCAGACCATTCAAATTTCACATCTTTCTGAAGCAATTTTGTCAACGGAGTTGCTATCACAGAGAAATCTTTTACAAATCGTCTATAGTAATCGGCAAGTCCCAGAAAAGTAGACTTCAGATACATTTCTTAGAGTCTTCCAATCCAGAATAGCTGAAATCTTGCTCGGATCAACTTGGATGCTGGAAGCTGATACAATATGACCCAGGAAACCAACTTCTCGCAACCAAAACTCACATTTACTAAACTTTGCATATAACTATTTGTCTCGCAGTCTATAACACTATTCTCAAATGCTCAGCATGTTCAGATTCTTCATGTGAATAAATCAATATGTCATCAATGAAGATTACAACAAATTGATCTAAATATGGTCTAAAAATTTTATTCATAAAATCCATAAAGATAGCAGGTGCATTTGTCAATCCGAAAGGCATAACAAAAAATTCATAATGACCGTACCTTATTCTAAAAGCAATCTTCGGAATATTTGAATCATTCACTCGTAGCTGATAGTAGCTTGATCTCAAATCTATTTTCGAAAACACAGTAGCTCTTTTCAATTGATCAAACAAATCATCAATTCGGGGCAAAGGATACTTATTCTTGACAGTCACTTTATTCAACTGGCGATAATCTATACACATTCTCATTGTACCGTCTTTCTTTTTCACAAATAAATCTGGAGCACCCCAAGGTAAAAAACTCGGTCTAGCAAATCCTCGATCGGTTAATTCTTTCAACTGAGACTTTAATTCTTTTAACTCGGTCAGAGCCATTGTATACGGAGCTATCGAAACCGGAGTAGTGCAAGGTATCAATTCTATGCCAAATTCTACCTCTCTAACTAGAGGTAATCTCGGAAGTTCTTCAGGAAACACATCAGGAAACTTACAGATAACAGGTACAGATTCAACTTTCCTTTCTGACACTTTTGAATCAATCACATAAGCAAAGTAGGCTACACAACCCTTTCTCACAATACTCAAAGCTTTCATCGAAGATATTACAACAGGCAATCCATCCAAATCACTAGATTCAATTCTGGCTATTTCATCATTCTTACATCTAAAATCAATATTTTTCCGTTTACAATTCACCACAGCATCATGCAAAGTTAACCAATCCATTCCCAGAATAACGTCAAACTCATCAAAAGGTAATAGCATTAAATTAGCCGAAAAATAATTGTCTCAAAACTTTAACAGACAGTTCCTGTAGACTTTATCAACCAAGATAAATCTGCCTAGGGGGTTTGAAACTCTAATTACAAATTCAGTAGACTCTACAAATAAAGTCTTACTGTTCACTAAGTTCATACATATATACGAATGTGTTGATCCAGGATCTATCAAAGCAATCACATAAGTATCATAGAGAGTAAATGTACCCGTAATCACATCTGGCGAGGAAGCTTCCTCACGAGCTCGAATAGCATACGCTCTAGCAGGTGCACGAGCGTCAGATCTAACAGCTGTGTCTTTCGTTCCTCTTTGACTATCGCTTACATTTCCCATATTTCTGGGAGGTCTACCACGAGAAACATTACTACTCTGTGTCAGATTCCGAACATTATCTTTTCTAGCTAAATCTGGGCAATCTTTGATAAAACGGTTTCTCGAACCATAACTATAACAAGCTCAATTATTACTTTTTCCCCAGCATTCACTAAAGTGTCGTCTTCCACATTGCTCACATTCAGGCCTTTCTTTCTTTGCATTATCCGCACTAGCAAATGACGTGGCTGAAGATTTGTAATTCGATTGCGATCTAACATGATCTCTGTTCAGATATCCCGTACTAGCCTGATCGCGTGATTTCGTGATAGGTTTTTAATATTTATAATTAATCATTCTTGAAACTAACTATTATCGCGATGTAGGCACGTGTACCTATCGAATAGTAGTATAGTTTTAGCAAGACCGGATTGTCGAACCCAAGTGAACTAAAAGTACTAGTAATGACTGTCTTTTTATTATCTAACCTAAGAATAAAGAGGTTTTTGTTTTAACTAACTAATTATCTAAACTAAGAATTCACAAAGAATGGAATTGGGGAATTGCATTTGGGAAAATCGATACCTAAGGAAAAATCCACCTAGACTGTACTTGTTATTCTAGCTCTGAATCGGACGATTTATTCATTTAACTTGTTTCGTGGAGACCCCTAAGTTATGTTATTATCCCTATTCAAGACTAATAACATCTATTCCCTAGATTGAATAATTGAGACTTTTCTCTAATTAACACCCTAAGGTTGCATTAACTGATCTATGGATCCCCTTATTAGGTTTCACCCTAATCCGGCAAAATCTTGTCACCCTATGTCTAGGCGCGCAAACAACTCCGCTTAATTATGGCAAATGTACTCTTAGGCAGGGTCTATTCCTCCTCTGAATAAGAGCTTATCTTGAATAAGTATCCTGGGATATCAAAACAAGAATTAAGAACACATAATTAAGAACAAGTTAAATATTTATTATACAATTTAGAAAATAATAACAAGATTCGTCTTAGGTTTCATTCTCCTTAGGTATTTAGGGGATTTAGTTCATAACTAAAAAGAAAAACATCTCAAAATAATAATGATTACAAAACATAAAGAAAACCCAAAACTCTTGAAGGGAAATTGAGGAGAGATCTTCAGTCTTGATGGTGAATGCAGCTTCTGAGATGGATCAATTGGCTTCTTTGGAGTAATTCCTTACTCCCTATTCTGTGCCTCCCTTTTCTTCCTCCTCTAGGGTGTATTTATAGGCTTTGGAATGCCTAAGATCCTTAAAATTACCCTTTTCTGAATTGGACTCAACTTAGGCTCGACAGAGACACGCCCGTGTGTGATTATTTCAAGCCCTGTTCGAGCCTGTTAGAATGGCACGGGCGTGTGTTCTACCCGTGTGAGTCGTGCTTCGATTCTGCCAAATTGACACAACCGTGTGGGCTACTCGTGTGAGGAAGTCCAGGCTGTGTTGATTTCGTACTTTGGCTCATTTTTTCTAGTTTTTACCCGTTTCTCATTCCTTTCACTCTCCTATGCTCTCCGAAGTATAAAACATGAAATTAAAGCATTATGAGCATGAATTCACCAATTCTAATGGAAAATCATCCATAAAATGCATTTAACATGGGGTAAAAATATGTATAAATTACGGTTTATCAAATGCCCTCACACTTAAGCATTTACTTGTCCTCAAGCAAAATTCTCAACTCATAATCAGAATAAATTCTTCTCAATTTATAATTTCTATCGATAATATCTCAAAATAATCTATAGGTAATCATACATTGAGAATTCAACTAAAAGAACATAAAAGTTTCAAACATTCCAAGTTGAGTATTTAATCATGCAAACATAGGTGTCTCCCCTCATCTAAGTAATTACCTTTGATTCAAAATATCACAAAGTTTCACATCCTCACTACAGATTCACTCAAATCACTTAAGGTGTTTAAGGACAATAAATGAAGCACTCAATAGTCAATAATGAAAAGTCATTACCATAGGCTTGCATGAAAATCAAATCTCCACACTATAAATTAAGATGAAACATCAATCAAAAGGTCTTTAGAAGGTTGTAACGAGGCTTGGTTAGGGGTGTGGTCACAAGCTGAAAGAAATGGTTAGAATCAAGATCGAATTGAAAAATTTCCTAACTAGAAAAAAAGTTAATTATAACTTGCTTGCAACAGAGCTTCTTCTCAGAATATGGAATTACTAATGTTTATTCATAGTTTATTTTTTTTAGAACAAGTTAAATAACATAGACTAACTTATTACAAGCAAGACATAGCTAAGTAATTTACTCAACTTAAATCTCGACAAAAATAGGGATCAAATTAATTTAGGGGATTTCAACAATAATGGGTTAAGGGTTGATATTGAGGGTAATACAAGGAATGGCTTTTTAGGCTCAAAGGGGTTTACTAAGGGTTAATCGTGGAGGTAGGCTTTTCATGGCATGAGTGGGTTAATCCTAAATGCCCCTATCATCTTGACATATCAAATCAAATAGTGTGGTCTTGACATGCATAATAAAGCAAGTTCTAGAATAACAATTCGATATTGACGCACTCATAGCAATAATAAAAGTGAGCATGAAAGAATTAATAGATGCTCAAAAGGCTCAAAAACCTCACAAAAATTATGGCTTTTTGATGTTTAAACTCGTGAATTCCAATTCAAAGTAATACCTAGACTTGGGGAAACAACCTATAATTTTAAATTCTTAAAAATCAACTTATCATGCTTGATTCTCTAATGTCTTAAAGTTTAAACAATCAATGCATATATGCCTATGTTTCAATTCAAGATATATCAATAAAAATCACAAATCATTCAAGATTTATCCTACAAATGATATGAAAGCTTTTCAAGAGCACAAGGTAGCCATTTAGGGATTTTTCTAATAATGAAATAAGTACCCCCCACACTTCAGATGTACATTTCCCTCAATGTACAAAGATAGATATTAGAATATAAAAATAAGATAGGGAAAGAAGTGAAACTTCCTGAATTAAAAATGGATGATATTCTTGGATTGGCGAGATCGAGTATTGGAAATAAAGCCGGAGGGCAAGCATGATTCTGAATGATAAAAGCAGAGTTAAGGGAATAATCTGATAGTAGTGATAAAGATAAGCCTTGTTTAAAAAAAACAAATGAATCTTAAAAACTTAATAAAAGAAAAATAAAATAAAATAAGATAAAATAAGATAAATAATCGAATTTTTCATGTGGCACAGCCAGTGAACACGCCCATGTGGATCGTGTCCCATCTGTGTTCATTGCGAATTGAGATGTCATCACACGGCCTTTTAGCACAGTCGTGTCTAGCGCGGTTCGTTTCTCCCACAGTCGTGTACCTCTGCGCACGCTCGTGTTATTTTGATCATGTCATCCAAGGCTGCTAGACACAGGCATTCCACACGCCCCTGTTAATTTGGCAGATTTGCCCACGGGCCGGTCACATGCTCGTGTTAATTTATCACATCCCGTGTTGGGAAAGATAACTTTTACCCTATTTACGCACGGTAGTCTCGCACGGCCATGTTTCCGTCTGTGGTGGTCACACGACCATAAGCACGGCCGTGTGGTCAGCCGTGTGGAGTCGGGAACCTGTGCTTCAAAGACTCTGTTAGTGACCTAGATGTTTGAAAATTGAAATTTAAATAATTTAAAACCGTTATTACTCGGGTTGCCTCCCGAGAAGTGCTTGTTTATAGTCTAAGCCTGACCGTTACCTTGTTGATTTATTTAGGGCAGTTTGTGGAGTCGTAGCTCCTCTTCATCGTCTTTAAAATTCTCCCCATTACAAAGTTTGAAACGATGTCCAATTACTTTGAAAGTACTGTGTGATAGGTGACTTACCTCTATTGTGCCATATGGAAGAATAGATTGAATTATGAAACGTCCTGACCATCGCGATTTAAGTTTTCCGAGAAACAATTTGAGTCTTGAGTTGTATAGGAGGACAAGATCTCCGACTTCAAATTTTTTTTGTTGCATTAGACAAGTGTCATGGCACCGCTTTGTTGCTTCCTTGTATAGGCGTGAGTTTTCGTATGCATTGGCTCGCCACTCATCAAGCTCGTTCAGTTGCATCAACCTGTTTTTTCCTACAAGTTCGGAATCAAGGTTTAGAAATTTAATAGCCCAAAAGGCTTTATGCTTTAGTTCGAATGGCAAATGACAACTTTTTCGATAAACAAGTCTGTAAGGTGATGTTCCTATGGGGGTCTTAAAAGCAGTTCTGTAAGCCCATAAAGCATCATCTACTTTCATTGCCCAATCTTTTCTGTTTGATTCTACTATTTTTTCAAGGATCCATTTGATTTCTCGGTTTGCCATTTCAACTTGTCCATTAGTTTGAGGATGGTATGGGGTGGCTGTTCTATGATGAACTCCATATTTTTTTAGAGTTTTTTCAAATTGGGTATTATAAAAATGAGTGCCCCTGTCACTGATAATTGCTTTAGGTGTTCCAAATCTTAAAAAGAGTCTCTTAAGGAAACGTACTACCACTCTAGCATCATTAGTAGGTAGAGCTTGTGCTTCCACCCATTTGGACATACAATCAACTGTTACTAAGATGTATTTATTCCCATATGAACTGGGGAATGGGCCCATGAAATCGATACCCCAAATGTCAAATATTTCACATGAAAACATATAGTTTTGAGGCATTTCATAACGTTTGGATATGTTACCTGTCTGTTGGCATTTGTCACATGAAGTAACGTACCTGTTAGCGTCTTTGAATAATGAGGGCCAGTAAAAACCTGATTCAAGTATTTTATGGGCTGTCTTAGTTCCACTATAGTGTCCTCCAGTTGTCCGTGAGTGGCAATGTTCCAGAATTTTCGATGTTTTGGATCTTGTAATGCTTCTTCTAATGACTTGATCTGCACATCTGCGAAAAAGAAAGGGGTCATCCTAAAAGTAGTTTTTCACATCATTAAATAATCGCTTCTTTTGCTGGCGTGTTAACCCTTTTGGGATAATGTTAGCAGCTAAAAAGTTCGTGATATCGGCAAACCAAGGTACCTCAGAGTTAGATATAGCGAAAAATTGTTTTTCAGGAAATGAATCATTTATTTCAACTTCATCTAGTTCCTTGGTATTGGAGTTCTCAAGCCTGGATAGGTGATCAGCCGCGAGATTTTCAGCTCCTTTCTTATCCTGAATTTCCAAGTCAAATTCCTACAATAGGAGAATCCATTGAATGAGGCGAGGTTTTACATCAATTTTAGTTAAAAGGTAGCGAAGGGAGGAATGGTCCTTGTACACAACAACTTTAGACAATATGGGATATGATCGAAATTTATCAAATGCAAAAACCACAACTAGCAACTCTTTTTCTGTAGTAGTATAATTCTCTTGTGTGGCTGTCAGGGTTTTGCTAGCATAACAGATAGGTTGAAAATGTCTGTCTCTCTGCTGTCCCAGTACTGTACCTACTGCAAAGTCACTCGCATCACACATTAATTCAAGTGGTAAATTTCAATCAGGTGCAATTATAATTGGAGTATTAATTAATTTAACCTTTAAAGTATCAAATGCTTCTAAGCACTCTTGATTGAAATTAAAAGGTATATCTTTCTCTAGTAATTTAGTCAAAGGCTTAGCTATTTTAGAAAAATCCTTAATAAATCTTCTATAAAAACCAGCGTGTCCTAAAAAACTTGTAATAGCCTTAACTGAGCTAGGAGGGGGTAATTTTTCGATTATTTTTATTTTATATTTGTCCACATCAATCCCTTTACTAGAAATTTTATGCCCTAATACAATACCTTCTTGAACCATGAAGTGACATTTCTCCCAGTTAAGCACAAGGTTCATTTCTTCACATCTTATTAAAACTCACTTTAAATTTTTAAGGCAGAGATGGAAAGAGTTACCGAATACTGAGAAATTATCCATAAATACTTCCATTACATCTTCCACGAGTTCATTGAAGATGGCCATCATACAACGCTGAAAAGTGGTAGTAGCATTACATAATCCAAAAGGCATTCTACGATAAGTGAACGTACCATATGGGCATGTGAATGTCGTCTTTTCTTGATCTTTAGGAGTTATTGGGATTTGGAAGCAACCAGAGAGTCCGTCTAGAAAGCAGTAGTACATGTGCCCGGATAATCTTTCCAACATTTGGTCAATGAATGGAAAGGGGAAGTGATCTTTTATTGTGGCATCATTCAATTTCCTGTAGTCAATGCAAACTCTCCATCTCGTGATTGTCCTTGTTGGGATTAATTCATTCTTCCCGTTGGTCACAACCGTCATGCCTCCTTTCTTAGGGACAACCTGCACTGGACTTACCCAAGAACTGTCAGAAAAAGGATAAATAATTCCAGCATCTAGAAGTTTAATTACCTCGGCTTTTACAACTACCTTCATGTTGGGGTTCAGTCGTCTTTGAGCTTGTACACACGGTTTGTATTCATCTTCCATCAAAATTTTGTGGGTGCAAAAAGAAGGGCTGATTCCTTTAATGTCAGAAATTTCCAAGCTATTGCCTTTTTATGTTCTTCTAATACTTGTATTAATTCCTCTTTCTCCTTGGGTTGCAAGTTAAAAGCAATGATAACTGGCAATGTAGAATTATTTCCAAGGAATGCGTATTCCAAGTGGTTTGGTAATTGTTTAAGTTCTAGTTTAGGAGGCTCTTCAATTGAGGGTTTTTACTTAAGTTCATCGTTTATCTTAATGCCCTCGTATTCTACTCGTCTTGAAGAATGATCATTAGGTTCATCATTTGTCTCCTCTTCTTGAGCTAGATACAGTTCCGTCGTGTCCTTTTGTATAATTTCCTAAAAAGAGTCTTTAGTAAAATGATCAATAGAGTCAATAAACAACAAGATTCATGCTGTTCCCTAGAAAACTTCATAGCATCTTAAATTTTAAAGATAATCTCCTCGTCACCTACTCTAAGTACCAATTTACTATCACCCACATCGATTACAGCCCTAGCAGTGGCTAAAAATGGGTGCTCTAAAATTAAGGGCACTTCCACATCTTCATCCATGTCAAGCACAACAAAGTCAACAGGAAATGTGAATTTATCTACTTTCACAAGTACCTCTTCCATAATGCCCCTAGGATATTTAACAAATCTATCGACTAATTGAATACTCATCCTAATAGGTTTAGATTCCCCAAGACCAAGTTGTTTGAACATTTTATATGGCATCAAATTAATGCTAGTGCCTAAATCAACTAGTGCTTTCTCAACATTCAGACTACCAATTAAGCAAGGGATAGTAAAAATTCCTGGATCTTTTAGTTTGGTTGGCAGCATGTTTTGGAGTATGGCTGAGCACTCCTCATTGAGTTCTACTGTAGATAAGTCCTCGAATTTCCTTTTATTTGTTAGAAGCTCCTTCAAAAATTTTGCGTATGTAGGCATCTGCGAGATGGCTTCAACAAACGGTAAGTTGATATGTCATTGCTTAAAAAGTTCAAGAAACTTGCCAAATTGTGCATCAATGAGGTCTTTTTTCAATTTTGCTGGGTATGGAACTAGAGGTTTATATTCCTTCGACACTAGTTTGTCACTATTTTTGGGTTTTTCTTCCCCCCTTCCGCTTACCACAGCTTCTTGTGTTAGCTTCTTTTCAGATTCTGCTAACACTTTTTCACTCCTTAGTGTAACTGCTTTCACATGCTCTTTTGATTTGCTGTTACTAGGTAAACTTCCTAGTGGTCTTTCTGAAATCAGTTTGGATAGCTAGCCTATTTGAGTTTCGAGCCCTTGGATCGATGCTTGTTGATTTTTAAGTGATATTCTGATACCAAGATAAACTTTGTGAGCAGCTCTTCAAGGTTCAATTTCTTTTCTTGTTGATAGGGTGGCCGTTGGTAGCCCGGAGGTGGTCGCTAATTTTCTTGGCCTCCCCATGAGAAATTTGGGTAGTTCCTCCAACCTGCATTATAACTGTTACTATATGGATTGTTTTGAGGTCGAGGATTATTACCCATGTAATTTAATTGCTTGTTATCCATGTTATGGCCATAAGGTTGGTATTCCGAATGCCTTGTTCCACCTCCACTTGCTTCGCACTGCATTACTGGGTGAACTTGTGAAGAACTAAGAAAACCATCAATTTTCTTATTCAAGAGTTCTACCTGATTAGAGAGCATGGTGACCGAATCAATGTTATAAACACCGGCTATTTTCGCTGGCTTTGTCCTTATGACTTGCCACTGATAGTTATTCAATGACATCTCCTCTATGAACTCATAAGCATCTTCAGGTGTTTTATTATTGATGGTTCTGCCAGCAGCTGCATCAACCATTTGCCGAGTTGAAGGATTCAAGCCATTATGGAATGTTTGAACCTAAAGCCAAAGCGGTAACCTATGGTGAGGACACCTTCTCAAAAGGTCCTTGTATCTCTCCCATAAATCGTAGAGTGTTTCTAAATCCATCTACATAAAAGAAGAGATATCATTACGTAATATAGCCGTTTTAGCCGGTGAAAAATATTTTAGTAAAAATTTTTCGGTCATTTATTCCCAAGTAGTAATTGACCCTCATAGTAACAAGTTCAACCACTGTTTAGCTTTGTTCCTCAATGAGAAAGGGAATAACCGAAAACAAATGGCATCGTCAGAAATGCCATTAATTTTAAATGTATCTCATAGTTCCAAAAAGTTTGCTAAGTGAGCGTTGGGATCTTCATCCTGCAAACCATCAATCTGAACAAACTGTTGTATCATTTGGATTGTGTTAGGTTTCAGTTCTAAAGTATTTGTAGCTACAGTAGGTCTAACTATGCTTGATTCAGTTCCTGTTAAAGAAGGTTTAGCATAATCATACATAATGCGTGGAGCAGGATTTTGATTAACCACAATTGCAGGAGGTAGCTGATTGTCTTGGTTTTCAGCCATCTTTTCGGTTGGGGGTTGAGTATCGTATTCTTGCTCGTTCTCTGTGTATCTTAGGCTTCACCTTATTTCTCTTTGGTTTTTCAAAACTGTACGATCGATTTCTTTGTCAAAAAGTAGTGGCCCTGACGGGTTTCTTCTAGTCATAAACTATAAAAACCTGCCAGAAGAAAGAAAAAGAAAATTAGTAAATTAGAATAAAATTAAAAATAAAATTAGATTGCAAGAAAAATAAATGGCTAAAGTAATAAAAATTGAGTGTTCCTAATATTTTAGTTCCCCAGCAACAACGCCAAAAACTTGATCGCGTGATTTCGTGATAGGTTTTAAATATTTATAATTAATCGTTCTTGAAACTAACTATTATCGCGATGTAGGCAAGTGTACCTATCAAACAGTAGTATAGTTTTAGCAAGACTGGATTGTCGAATCCAAGTGAACTAAAAGTACTAGTAATGACTGTCTTTTTATTATCTAGCTTAAGAATAAAGAGGTTTTTGTTTTAACTAACTAATTATCTAAACTAAGAATTCACAGAGAATGGAATTGGGGAATTGGTTTTGGAAAAATCAATTGAATTAAGACAATACCTAAGGAAAAATCCACCTAGACTGTACTTGTTATTCTGGCTCCGAATCGAACGATTTATTCATTTAACTTGTTTCGTGGAGACCCCTAAGTTATGTTATTATCCCTATTCAAGACTAATAATGTCTAATCCTAGATTAAATAATTGTGACTTTTCTCTAATTAACACCATAGGGTTGCATTAACTCGATCTATGGATCCCCTTATTAGGTTTCACCCTAATCCGGCAAAATCTTGTCACCCTATGTCTAGGAACGCAAACAACTCCGCTTAATTATGACAAATGTACTCTTAGACAGGGTCTATTCCTCCTCTGAATAAGAGCTTATCTTGAATCAGTATCATGGGATATCAAAACAAGAATTAAGAACACATAATTAAGAACAAGTTAAATATTTATCATACTATTTAGAAAATAATAACAAGATTCGTCTTAGGTTTCATTCCCCTTAGGTATTTAGGGGATTTAGTTCATAACTAAAAAGGAAAACATCTCAGCACGGGCATATCCGAAGTTTGAGGAGGATTAACTGGGGGTGGAGGTTGTTGTACAGCCGGATTGTTTCTAATGTACTGAGTGAACCAATCGTTCATCATCTGATAGAAGGCTTGCTTAGCCTAACCATCACGACTACTCGTAGCCGGTCGAGAATCAGCTTGCACCGTCCCTTGTGCGGGAGCGGGTGCATTACTTTCAACATCATCAGCTACAGCTTTATCGGGATCCATTATTATACAAAAGCATATTTCAATGTCAGAATTCATCACACCATTGTAGTTTCAGATATATGGCATGTATAGCTAGACTCACATACGCTATGGTAGTCCCAGAACCGACTAAACCATAGTTCTGATACCAACCAAATATAACACACCTAACCCGTAACCAACAACAAATTAGGGCTACGAGGCATTACCAGACAGACAAAACATTTCATAAACACTTTACAATCAAAAGATCAAGCATCGTCATATTATAATCAAACATAAGCGTAAAGTCCCTTTCTTAAGTCAATGAGACCATAACCATACATTAAGAAGAGGTCGGAACTAAACCGAACACACTCGTAAATTTTAGAATTTAGAATTTTTTTTCCATTCTGCTAAGGTCACACGTCCGTGTGACCAGGCCGTGTGCCTTACATGGGCACCAGACACACCCATTTAATCCAGCTGTGCCAAAATAGAGCATGCATACTAACTTTCCCCACAGCCAATAGACACGCCCGTGTTCTATGGCTGTGTGATACTTAGCCAACTACTGACTTAAGCCCACGGCCACAAGGCACACCCGTGTTTTTTGACCGTTTGGCACAATGCAGGCTTGATTTAAGCCAATTTGCCAACCCTTTTTTGGTCAAGCCTACAAGCAAGGAAACAAGCATATATGTACCATCCAATCAACCATTCTTTATGCTAAAACATACCTCATTCATGTCATAATATTAACAACCATTTACATACTTATAAACCTTACCTTTTTATACTAAAACATATTGTGAGATCATATCAAAAACATCATTCAATCTCATATCATGACCTCACCAAACTTACCTTTTCCTTTATCCAATTTAAGACATGCCATAATTGCAAATTAACATCACATACCATAATCCATTATCAAATATGAGTTTAAAACACAAATTAGCCAAATCTCACGGCTAACTATATACATCACAAAACATACTTCACCAGTACTAGCCTATACATGCCATACTTCAAATATATATATATACATTTCCAAAGTACCAAAATAAGGTTCGATAGTGTGACGAAAATCCTTGACAATCCCTGAGCTTGGTAGCTTTAATATCTACAAAATCAATTCAAACACACACACAAAGTAAACTTTCAAAAAGCTTAGTAAGCTCGTACTCAAATCATCCATAATATATAAACGTAAAATAACAACATATGTATATTTGTACAATTTCTATCCATAAGACCATATCATCTCAATGACATTCACATTCATAACTTCATCTAACACTTAGGTGCCATACATACTTGAATCTTTCCGTACTTGTTCACTTTCGTACTTACCTCTTGTTGTATGTTATAAGACTTTCCATAAGTTATTCGTATTTTATACATCAGCACACTTAGTGCTATACGGTTAGCCAAAGCTAAATATTTCCGCACACTTAGTGCCATCTAAAATAACTAAGACTAAGTCAGTATCGCACACTTAGTGCCTCAAGTACCCGAAGCTAGTTAAATCGCACACTTAGTGCCAAAGCTAGTTTAAATCGTACACTTAGTGCCAAAACTTCCGTTTCATCGCCATATTATTCAATTCAGTTATATACAACGCATGTATAATAAAGGCATCAAAACTTTCTTAACATCATATTTTAAGTACGAACTTACCTCGTACTTGAAGGTGTCGACTCGAACGTTTATTCTATAATCTTCGACTTCCCTCGATCTAAATTCGAATTCTTCTTTTCTTGATCTATAAGTATTCAAAATCAATCCTTTTATTCACCAAATAATTCAATTCAATCCATAAACACATATTTAGGTAATTTGCAAACTAGCCCTCACATTTTCACATTTCGACACTTTATTCCCTATTTCACAAAATCACAAAATACACATAATTTGCATATACACAAGCTTAAAAAATTCTCTTAGTACTCATACTAGTCCACACATTTCATTTATTTCACATTTTAACCCCTCAAAATAACATTTTTACAAATTAGCCCAATTTACTCAATTTTATCAAAATTCAAAGACAACATATGTCAATCCAAAACATACCTTTCATAATTCACAATTCAATAACATAAAACTCATGAATTCATCCATGGAAGATTTCAAAATCATCACCAAAATCAGAAATTGAAGCATGGGCTTTGTAGTATACTAAACAACGATCACAAAAACGTATAAATTATCAAAAACAGATAAAAAATGAACCTTAAATCAAGCTTCCAACTAGCCGAACCCTAGAACTCTTTATCTTTTCTTTTTGTTCTTCAATTTTCAGCACAAACAAAGCATATAATGCCTATTTTCATGTTTTGTTATAACATATATTAATTTATTAAACATTTGACCATTATAACCTTTATTCAATCATTATAAATTCACCTAACACATTCCCTTTTATGTCCATTCAAACTTCCAATGGTTAAATAACCACATAAGGACCTTTACTTTAGAAAGCAAACTCAAATAAGCACTTTAACATCTAGCACACAGCTTTTACATTTTATGCGATTTGGTCCTTTTTTGTAAATTAAACACACAAACAGCTAAATTTTTACACGAGACTTTCACACATGTCAAATCACTTATCAACGACATGGAAATTAATATTAAAATATTTTTTTCTAACTCGAGTTTGTGGTCTTGAAACCACTATTCTGACTAGGTTCAAAACCAAGCTGTTACAACTTTGATTAAATAATATTTATTTGATTCATGCTTATAATGTTTGTGCCTCAATCGATCATGTTTTCAATTAAAATCAAGTCTGTATTTTGTTCATACGTGATTGAAATGCACTTGAATTAGCTGAGCGATCTTAACCAGACGAAGGCTAGTGGACACATAATTGAAATGTGCATGCTTAATTTAGATCCTAACTCGATTAAATTGCAAGTTGCATAACAACTCTAACTAAGCTCTAATATTTGCATAGTTTTTAGATTTGTGTGATTAAACTGTTTCAAACCTAATGCGTCCCTGTTACCTCACACGAATGCTAAGAAACCCTTAGTAAATAAGGATTAGTAAAATGCATATTTACTAAGTAAAGGATTCCGAGAGGACCTAATGTGGTTTCCAAACTCATAGATCGAGTTGCCATGAAATGATTTTCTGAATGTTATTAAGCATGTTGATAATAAATTGAGTTTAATTAAAATAATTGTCCTAGTTTATTTATGTTATAATTGTTGCAAATTGTGTTTAATTTTGCTAAAATCTATGTCATTCATATATTTTTCATACTTAGGATAATTTGCATTAGGGATCATTACACTTAGTTTAATATATTTAACTTTAATCATCACTTCTCAATGATATTGTGTTTTTATTTACCAAGTTGTTAGTATACTTTTACAATTAAGTGATTTAACATAAATACAATCCCTATTACTTGATAATGACTGTGTACACTTGCACAAACCTACACGTTACAAGGGGTGTCAAGTTCATTGGAGTGGTTGACTCTGTCTATGTCTTGGGATAAGCAAGGATAACCAATGGAGAAATCTCCCTCATAGAGTTAACTGGTTTCTTACTTCATTTATGGCGGGCCAGTTTGCTGCCACTACTCTCATTGGTGCTATGAGACCCCCTTCAACCCTTAGCCTATTTTGGTTGCTACTCCCTTATTGTACCCTTTAATATGTCACTGCAATGATCATTTGTGCCCTCTCCATTGTAGCATCCATGTCCATACTACTTGAAGTTTCTGACGGGGTGGATGATTGAGCAGAACCTGCAATAGAAGAATTAGAGTCAGCCATATGAGGAACCAAATTCATATTGAAGAACTCACTAGTGACCACTACTGGTTGGGTAGACTAGCGACATACGTATAACCTACATATGGTGTAGAAAAAGTGTAGGGTTTCATCCATCCTCCCAACTAACACAACGGCTAGGTCATCAATAGCATTGTAAGGGCACACCTTTTTGGTGTAGTGCACAATCTAGAGATCAACCTTAGCAATAATATCTGTGGGCATAAGCAATTTAGGCTCTGATTTTTCAGACAAAAATGAAATACATTTTTTATAATGATGAGACTCTCTAACAGAAGGGAGCAACCCAACTTTAGGTGATTAAATTTCTCCTCCGCAACCTAATTATCCAGTAGTTGCCTATCAGTACAAATAGACTTGGAGAAATGGACAATTGCGTTGGGAACCCAAACTCATCCCTCAACTTGCTCCTCACTTGAATACATTTATTTCTATTGGGGTGAAGATTAAAAGGCCAGTTTTTAACTATGGGCTCGAATCCTTGGCGAGTATTGAAATGAGTCATCCTAACAGTAGTTCCTTGGGTTGTCACCTTTAATTGGTAGACCTATTAGAAAACTCCAATGATGGGTGGCACATTCTTCAACCTATAGTCAATAAAGTTTGCAACCAAAGACCACAAAGATAAGCCGGTAAGTTGTCCCAATGTGATTCCATACTCATTGAGAATGATACGGAAGAAAAGATGAACTGGGAGATAAAACCCAACCTTGAACAGGTAGAGGGGAAGAATAATGCCATCAAACTTTTCATTCAACTGATACTCATCGCGAACTAGGCTAAATTAGTGGGGAAACTTAGATAATTCTACCCATCTAATGCCCAAATGTTAGACCATCTCCTCTTAGGTCATCAAATAACGGAAGAATGGGGTCTCCACAGGAGTGCTTACATTATAGTTACTGTGTAATAGTCTGGTTTAGACCCTAGTCAGAATAGTGGTTTTAAGACCACAAACCTGACTCAAAAAAATATTTTGATAATTTTTCCTATGTTTATAATATGTGAATTAGTATGTGTGAAAATTTCGTATAAAAATTTAATCGTTTGAGTGTTTAATTTGATAAAACGACCTAATCGTGTAAAATGTAAAAGTTGTTTGCCATATGTTAAGTGTGTCTATTTGTTATGTCTTTGTAAATTAGAGGTCCTTATGTTGTGAATAGACCATTTGAATAATGGGTGGACATAAATGCATATGGTTAACAAAATTTTACATGTTATTAATGAAGGGTAAAATGGTAAATGATGAATTAATGGTTATTAATTAAATAAAAGATGATATTTGTTTCATTATTCCATTATATGGCGAATATATCAAAGAAAATAAGAGAAAAAACACAAGTTAGGTTTTCGACACTTTGATTGGTGATTAAGGTATGGATTTTGTTCTGTTTTTGATAACTTCTAAGTTTTTGTAATCGTTGCTTAGTAATCTATCAAGCCCATGCCCTAATTTCTGATTTTGTTGATGATTTTGAGTTATGCCATTGATGAAATTATAAGTTTTGTGGAGTTAGTTGTTGATAAATGAAAGATATATTTTAGGTTAACATATTTTATCTTTGAATTTTGATGAATTTGAGTAAAATGGGTTAAATTATTAGACTTGTAAATTGAAGGACTAAAATGTGAAATAAATGAAACTTATAGGCTTATATGAATACTATGAGAATTCACCTAACATGGGTATATAGAAATTATGTGTATTTTGTGATTTTGTGAATTAATGACTAAAGTGTCAAAATGTGATAATATGAGGGCTAATTTGTAAAATTCCCTAAATATGTGTTTTTGGATTGAAGTGAATGATTTGGTGATTAAAAGAGTTAGATTTGAACTTATATGAGATTAGATCAGGAGGAAATCGAAAGTTGTTGAGTAATCGACTCCGTTCGTCCGAATCCGTACGAGGTAAGTCAATATACAAACAAAAGTGTTTTGAATTGAATTACTATCGATTATATGCTATTGAATTATTGTGAATGACTATATGAGTTGAGAAATATGAGATATCTGAGAAAGTACCGACAAAGTTTCAACGTCCGAAAAGCCCTATATGAACCATAGGAATAGTTAGGATACATATGTCATGACATAGGATCCGATATGTGTTTTCGTGTAAGACCACATCTGCAATGTTGGCATCAACTTATGATTTAAGTCTAAGACCAAGTTTGGGATGGCATCGTATTTGATTTCATGGTAAGACCCTGTCTAGGACAGTGGCATCGATATTTGTTTATATGTAAGACCATGTCTGGGATGTTGGAATTGTACGAGCTTTCTGAGCAATCCGCGTATCCTTATGATTTTGAAAGGTTCAACGGGCATTCCGAGTAATGAATGATTATATGAGATGTGTATCCGGTTCAGGTACGCTAGAATTGTATACTATGTTTAAGAATAAAAGGTAAGTATATATACAAGTGGTGGTATGTGTTATAAGTATGAGAAAATATGCTATATGTGTAAATGAATTGGGAATATGTTAAATGTATATGAACTATGTGGTTTGAGATAG
This sequence comes from Gossypium herbaceum, assembly GCA_025502765.1. Taxonomy (NCBI): domain Eukaryota; kingdom Viridiplantae; phylum Streptophyta; class Magnoliopsida; order Malvales; family Malvaceae; genus Gossypium; species Gossypium herbaceum. The sequence goes on from CP106689.1 coordinate 57,544,921, forward strand.
TATTTTTCCATGGAGTATATGTACTTTGATGATGTTTTCATGTTTTGAATGTTAAGTTTACTTGTATATGGCTTACTAAGATTTTGAAAGCTTATTTTGTGCGTGTTTGCATTGTTTTATAGATATCATAGCTATTGGGAGCTCGGGGATCATCGAGGATCATTACCACACTATCAAACTCTATTTTGGTACATTTTGAAAGTGTAGATATTAGAGTATGGCATGTATAGGCTAAAGGTAGTTGAATATCTTTTGCGAAGTGCATATTTAGCCATGTGATATGGCTTAATTATGGTTGAACTTATGGTTTGATTTTGGTATATGTTATGTGATGCAAATTATGCTTATGTGATGTGTTTATGAATGACCAAAAGAAATGGTTAATTTTGGTAAGTTTTGGTATGTGCATTTTTGGGAAATTGGTAAGTTTATAGCATGTGATTGAATGAAATAAAATGAGGTTATGAAAAAAATATTTAGATATGATTTTGTCTTATGTTTTGGCATAACTGGGTATGACTATTCAGCATGAAATTGGTTGATAATGTTATGGCATGATTGGTGTATGTATTGGATGTGAAATGGATGAACATTTGGTATGCAATTGATGCTTATTTGATGCTTGTAGGGAGGACCCTTAATGGGTGGCAAATTGGCCTTTTAAATGGCCTACTTTTTCGCACACGGGAAGGGACACGGCGTGTGTCTCAGCCGTATTGCTTGAGGGCCATTTTGAAATGAGCCTTAGCAGACAATACGGTTGCACATTTCGGCATGTGCTAGGCCGTATGGCCAAGTCAGTTTCAACCACGGGCTAGACACACGGGCGTGTGACTGGTCGTGTGACCCAAGTCAGTAGCCTCTGTAATTTTCACACGGCCGGGCACATAGGCGTGTCATGTGGCCATGCGGACAAGTCAGTATGTATGCCTTGTTTTGACATGGCCTAGGCACACAAGCGTGTCTAATGTCGTATGAGGCACACGGCCTGTTCACACGGATGTGTAGCCTATATAACTTTGAAAATTTGTTTAAGTTTCGAAAAATTTTGTATAAGCTCAGTTTAATGCCGACCCTTTCTAATGCATGTTTATGGTCTCGATGACCTATATAAGGGACTCTATTGTGATATATGACTACGATTATGGATGATGTTTATGAATTGTTCATAAAATGTTCTGATTTTTCTGGTAACACCTTTAACCCTATTCCGACGATGGATATGGGTTAGGGGTGTTACATTTGGTTGGTGCCAAACTACGGTTTAGTCAAACTAGGACTAACGTAGCATATATGAGTCTAGCTATACATGTCATATTTATGAATTGTGATAGTGTGATGAATCCTGACAATGAAAATGTGTTTTTATATAGAAAATGGATCCCGAACGAGCTGTAACTAATGATGTTGAAAGTAATGTGCCTACTCCCGTGCAAGGGACAGTGCCATCCGACTCTAGACCGGGTACAAGTAGCCATGATGGAAAGGCTAGACAAGCCTTCTATCAAATGATGAATGATTGGTTCATTTAGTACTTAGAACTAATCCAACTGTTCAACAACCCCCAACCCTAGTCAATCCTTCGCAAGTTCCTGTTATGACACAAGTTAGTCTGAATCAATTGAATAAGCCTCCAGTGGATAAAATTAGAAAATATGGAGCTGAAGAACTTTGTCCTACCACTAGTGATGATGCTAAAAGAGTCGAGTTCTAGTTAGAGAATACGATAAGAGTATTTGATGAATTGTCTTTGAATTCGAATGAATGCCTAAAGTGTGTTATTTCGCTTTTGAGAGATACGTCCTATCATTGGTGGAAGACTTTAATATTTGTGGTTCCGAGGGAACGAGTCACTTGGGATTTCTTCCAAGCTAAATATTGAAAAAAATACATCAGTCAAAGATTCATTGATAAAAAACATAAAAAGATTCTTGAGCTTAAACAAGGCCGTATGACTATTATGGAATACGAGTAAGAATTTGTGAGAGTGAGTTAGTATACACGTTTCAACCAAAGCAATCACGTGTAAGAGATTCGAGGATGGCTTGAATGAAGACATCAAATTGTTAGTCGAGATTTTAGAAATAAAAGAATTTGTTATGGTTGTTGAATGAGCATGTAAAGCTGAAGAGCTCGGGAAAGAGAAAAGAAAAGCTAATTCAAAAGATAGAGAAGTGTGAAATAGATCATCGAGCAAGCCATTTCAATTGGCATCAAAGAAGTTTCGAGATGATTATAGTCATTCAAAGGCTAAAGTGGGACATTCGAATAGAGATCGTGCTAGATTACATTCAAGTTTCAGAGCTCCAACTACATCTGTTGCCAGTGTTGGAAATTGATTGACCCGAGTGTAAACACTGTGGTAAAAGGCATCCCGGTAATTGTTGATTATATGATCGAGATTTCTTCAAATGTGGATCACTAGATCTCTTTATCCGTGATTTCCCTGAGTCTGTCGAGCAAGAAATTGTGCAAAATCCTAGATCGAGTAACACCTCAACTCATGGTTGACCTCCAAAAAATACAGGTAATGTGAGTGGTAGTCAGATGGGAACTAAAGACACTGCTGTTAGACCCAAGGCTCGTGCACCTGCCAAAGCCTACGCCATTCGAGCTCGTGAGGAAGCTTCGTCTCCTGATGTTATAAGTGCTACTTTTACACTTTATGACACTTCTGTGATTGCTTTGATAGATCCTTGATCAACACATTCTTATATATGCATGAATTTAGTATCTAGTAAGACTTTGCCTGTAGAGTCTACTAAATTTGTGATTAGAGTTTTGAACCCCCTAGGAAGATGTGTTTTGGTTGATAAAGTCTATAAGAATTTTCCATTAATGTTTCGAGACATTTTTTTTCTGACTGATCTGATGTTATTACCCTTTGATGAGTTTGATATAATTCTGGGTTTGGATTGGCTAACTTTGCACGACGCTATTGTGAATTGCAAATGTAAAACTATTGATTTGAGATGCAAGAATTATGAAATAGTCCGAATTGAATCTATTGATTTGAATGGGTTACCGACTGTGATATCTTTGATGAAAGCTCTGAGTATTGTGAGAAAAGATTGTGAAACTTACTTTACCTATGTGATAGATTCGAAAGTGTCAGAAAAAAAGTTGAGTCAGTGCCTATTGTCTGTGAATTCCCTGATGTGTTTCTTGAAGAACTTTTGGGATTACCTCCGATTCGAGAAGTTGAATTTGGCATTGAATTAGTATCGAGAACTACTCTGATTTTGATAGCTCCGTATGGAATGGCTCCAATTGAGTTAAAAGAATTAAAGTCTCAATTGCAAGAGTTGACCGATAGAGGATTTGGAAAACCAAGTTGGGGTGCTCCAATTCTGTTTGTGAAAAAGAAAGACGGTACGATGAGAATGTGTTCTGATTATCGTCAATTGAACAAAGTGACTATCAAGAAGAAATATCCTCTGCCCTAATTGATGACTTGTTTGATCAATTGAAAGGAGCTACTATGTTTTCAAAGATAGATTTGAGGTCAGGCTATTATCAGTTACGAGTAAAAGACTCAGACATTTCGAAAACTGCATCCAGAACAAGGTACGGACATTATGAGTTTTTAGTTATTCCTTTTGGATTAACAAATGCACTTGCTATCTTTATGGATTTGATGAACAAAATTTTCAGACCGTATTTAGATCGATTTGTTGTCGTATTCATTGATGACATATTGATTTATTCGCATGATGAATCTAAGCATGCCGAGCATCTGAGAATACTCTTCAGACTTTATGAGACAAGCAATTATATGCAAAGTTTAGCAAATGTGAATTTTGGTTACGAGAAGTTGGTTTTCTGGGCCATATTGTGTCAGCATCAGGTATCCAAGTTGTTCTGAGTAAAATTTTAGCTATTTTAGATTAGAAGCCTCCAAGAAATGTTTCTGAAGACCGTAGTGTTCTGGGACATGCCGGTTATTATAGAAGATTCTTAAAAGGATTTTCTATGATTGCAACTCCGTTAATGAAATTGCTTCAGAAAGATGTGAGGTTTGAATGGTCCAAAAAGTGTCAGAAAAGCTTTGATCAATTGAAAGCCCTATTGATAGAAGATCCGGTATTAGTACAGCTAGAATCGGGTAAAGAATTTGTAATCTACAGTGATGCTTAGCGTAAACACCCCTAACACGTATCCGTCGTCGGACTAGGGATTAGAGGCATTACCGAACATAACATATTCACACAGATCTTATTCGCATATAAAAAGCCTAAGACTAATTGAATATTAAATATTAAGCATTAAATGTACATTATTAGTCATACTGCAAATACGAATCATAACTCAAAATTGTTCGAATCCCTATCAATCATAGAATTATCTTCGCACATTAATAAGCATACCTCAAAGTCATACATAACATGTTTGGCTATACAAATATATACACAAATCATATGCTCATTATTAAAATAATATTTGAATACTTAATAAATAATCAAACATTTTAACTTCATAATTATACACAAACAATTAAAAGACCAAACAAATCATATCACAAAACTTTATGTCCAATATCATATGCGGTCATACATTTACATATAATTCCTTTAAACAAATATGATTTAAGACTAATCTTACCTCTTTTCTAGTCACAAAACCATGCATATGACTATATTAATTTAACCATTTTGGGAATAAATAATAACTAAGAGTCAACTTAATAACTAAGAGAACAAATAATTTCACATACCAATTTACCATACTTAAATTACAAATGTATAACCAAAACACCAACCAAATTTTAACCATAATTCTTGTCCAACATTAGCCATTAACTATGTACCAAAGTAACCATCAACTTATTCATTAATTGACGTCCATTTTACTATTATACCAATCTCCAATTTCGATCACAATTAATAAGTTCATAATATACTTAGCTTACTAGCATACTATTTAAACATACACGACATATAAGACATATTCATTTATATATATATGATACACATAAAAGGGACTTTAAAACTAAACTAAATATACATCTTTTATTATTACAACTTTATGCATATAAGACCATATCTATTTGGGCTATTTTCAAACTCCTATACTCAAACAATACATGCCAAAACTAATTTTTCATACATGTCAACTTGAACATAAAACCATAGTCGAATACTCACATACATATTATCTATCATTTCCATCACATAAATCATGCCATAAAACACTTTTAAAACAACTTACCATCATAGCCAAATATACATTTAATGAACATTACTCCTTTACCAAATCAAATAATAACTATCACAAATACAAAACATATCAATATGCCAAACTCATTACCTCACTGTTTAGTCAAGCCGAATAATACAATCATTCACACTTAATCTATCCCATTATTTAATTTTTCTCTAAAATGAACTAACCATAATATCGATTGTATATTATACCTAGCATTTCTCATTGCCAAATCACAAAACCAAAAACCACAAGCATATTCACCATAAAACATATCTCCAAAATGAGTTGAAAACACAACCAAATAACCACAAACATTGACATTACGTTCAAGCCATTTTCGCTTGGCTAAATATATATACATACTTCAAGTTCAAACATACTATCTAGTCTATACATGCCATAAGTTCAAAGTTCAAACTTATAGAATACTGAAAAGTGATCAATGGTATGACGGATTTCCTTAACGATCCCCAAGCTCGTAACTAGCTTCCAAAATCTATAAAACATTAAACAAACACACACTGTAAGCTTCAATAGCTTAGTATGTCATAAGCAAATATTTCATCAAATGAAAATTAGCATTGAAATCTACTAGGCCGAATATGAACAATCTCAAAAACATATATAGTTCACTCTTGTATTAAACCATTTACTTTAATAATCATTTAACTTGATCCATACCTAAACCATTTAGCTCGTTTGCACATTCAATCTTATCTCGATATTTCCTGTTGAACCATTTGAAATTAATAGGGATACTCGAATAGTCGAAAAGCTCGTACAACACCAAGGTCCTAGCGTAGTCTTACATGTAATCACATATCGATTCCACTGTCCCAAACAGGGTCTTACACGAACTCATATACAATGCCAATGTCCCAGACATGGTCTTACACGTAAATCACAAAATGATGCCATTGTCCCAAACATGGTCTTACACGAACTCATATACGATGCCAATGTCCCAGACATGGTCTTACACGTAAATCACAAAATGATGCTACTATCCCAAACAGGGTCTTACACGAACTCATATAAGATGCCAATGTACTAGACATGGTCTTACACGTAAATCACAAAATGATGCCAACATCCTAGATGTGGTCTTACACGAAATCACATATCAAAATCCTATGTCATGACATATGTATCCTAACTATTCCTAAGGTTCGTACAGGGCTTTTGAACATCGTAACTCAATCAATTCAAGCTCGTAAATATTGCTCCCATGTTTAATTCAATCCGGCATATACATATACACAAGTAATAATACAATTCGACACTGCTAAAATATATACAATTGAATTTAACAACATTTATTTACTTATAAACTTACTTCGTACGAAGACGAATAGACTGGGTCGACTATTCAATAACTTTAGATTTCCCCCGATCCAAACTCAATTTTCTCTTTTCTTGATCTAATTTGAAGAACATAAGGGCCGAACCTTTAAAACTCTTTTCTTTCTTTTTTCCTTGTTATATTCGGCCAAAAGATGAACATTTTTCATGGCTATTTTAATTTTTGTTTTATTATAACATTATTAATTAGCATTTTTACCATATTAACCTTTTAAAATTAATAACCAAACTATGTATTTCATGTCTAATACCATCCATGCATGATTTTAAGGACTCCACATTATAAAAACAATAGCTATGTAGCACTCTAGCAACTAGGTAGCCACATTTACATTTTATGCGATTAAGTCCTTTTAATTAAATCAAGCACACAAAAAATAAAATTTTCTCACGAAATTTCACACATATCAATTCACATATTATAAAAATAAAAAATAATATTAAAATATTTTTATGACTCAGATTTGTGGTTCCGAAACCACTATATCGATTAGGGTCTAAATCGGGCTGTTACAACTATCCTCCTTAGGGATTTTCGTCCCCGAAAATCTTACCAGTGAATATATTTGGGTAACGTTCTCTCATAGCATGCTCGAGCTCCCATGTAGCTTCTTCTACCCAGTGCTGATGCCAAAAGACTTTCACTAAAGAGATTTTATTACTTTTTAATTCTGTAACCTTGAAATAAAAAATTCGGATCGGTTCTTCTTCGTATGTCATATCGGATCGAATCTCAATCTTCTACGGGGAAATCATATGAGATGGATTAGATCGATATCGTCGAACCATCAAAACATGAAATACGTTATGGATCTTTTCTAACTCAGGTGGCAACAACAGTCTGTAAGCAACCAGCCCGATACGCTCAATAATTTCATATGGCCCAATAAATCTCGGACTCAATTTGCCTTTACAACCGAATCGGAGTGTTTTCTTCCATAGTGAGACTTTCAAAAACACTTTGTCCCTGATCTGAAACTCAATATCTTTTCGTTTCAAGTCTGCAACGATTTCTGACGATCTGACGTTGGTTTTAGACTATCACAAATCACCTTCACTTTCTGTTCAGTCTTTTAGATCAAATCGACCCCGTGTGTCTTATTCTCATCGAGTTCAGTCCAATATAAAGGTGTTCGACATTTGCAACCGTACAAAGCCTCATAAGGAGCCATTTTGATACTCAATTGAAAGTTGTTATTATACACAAACTCAATCAATGGTAAGTATCGTTCCCATGCACATTCAAACTCAAGAATGCAACATCTCAACATATCCTCGAGTATCTTAATAATCCACTCGGATTAACCATCCCTTTGTGGGTGAAAATCAATGCTTAAATGTAGTTTCGTACCTAATGCATCTTGCAGTTTCTTCCAAAACTGTGATGTGAACCTCGGATCTCTATCTGAAACAATAGAAACAGGTACTTCATGCAATCTCACAATTTAAGAAATATACAACTCAGCAAGCTTTTCAAGTGAATAATATGTGCGAATCAGAATGAAATGAGCCGATTTAGTCAATCTATCCACAACAACCCAAATCGCATCTTTCTTGCCCGGTAACAAAGGCAAACCTAATACAAAATCCATTGTGACTCTGTCCCATTTCCACTCGAGTATCACAATTGGTTGCAGTAACCCAAATGGTACCTGATGCTCGGCTTTGACTTGTTGACAGATTAAACATTTTGAAAGAAAATCAGAGATGTCTCATTTCATACCATGCCACCAGTAAAGCTGCTTCAAATCGTTATACATTTTTGTGCCTCCTGGATGAACTGATAACCGACTGCTATGTGCTTCATTCAAAATCATCCGAAGCAACTCTGAGTTTCTCGGAACACATATTCTACCTCTGAATCTTAAACAATCATCGGAATCAATCTAAAATTCTGATTCAAGGTTAGAATCACATTGTGCCCATTTTTCTAACAATTTATTATCGACTTTCTGAGCTTCGTAAATCTGCTACATAAATAACGGTCTCACTTTCAACTTAGCTACAATCAAGACATCATCAAATAGAGCTACATGCGCATTCATTGCACATAAAACAAACATAGATTTTTGGCTTAGAGCATCAGCAACTACTTTGGCCTTTCCCGGATGGTAGTTAATTACAAGCTCGTAATCTTTTAACGACTCTAACCATCTTCGCTGTCGTAAATTTAGATCTTTCTGAGTCATCAAGTATTTTAATCTTTTGTGATCAGAATAAATGTGACATTTCTCACCGAACAGATATTGGGGCCAAATCTTCAATGCAAACACAATAGCTGCGAATTCCAAATCTTGCGTCGGATAGTTCTTTTCGTGTGGCTTTAACTGTCTCGAGGCATAAGCTATAACTTTGCCTTCCTGCATCAAAACACAACACAAACCATTCAAAGATGCATCACTAAAGATTATGAAATCTTTACTCGATTCTGGCTGAACTAGCACCGGAGCTTCAGTCAACAAAGCTTTCAACTGATCAAAACTTTTCTAGTACTTTTTTGACCACTCTAACTTAATATCTTTCTAAAGTAGTCTCTTCATCAGGGTTCCAATCATAGAGTAACCTTTTACAAATCATCTGTAATAACCAGCAAGTCCCAAAAAGCTTTGGACTTTAGATACATTTCTTATAGGCTTCCAATTTAATATCGCGGAAATCTTACTTGGATCAACCCGAATACCTGATTCTGATACAGCATGTCCCAAGAAACCAACTTCACGCAACCAGAACTTACATTTACTGATCTTCGCATATAACTATTTATCACACAAAGTCTGTAGCACAATCCTCAAATGTTCTGTATGCTTAGATTCATTATGGGAATAAATCAAAATGTCATCTATAAACACAACCACAAATCGATCCAAATAATATCCTAAGATTCTATTCATTAAATCCATAAAAGTAGTAGGTGCATTAGTAAGTACGAAGGGCATAACTAGAAACTCATAGTGTCTGTACCTCGTTCGAAAAGCAATTTTTGGCACATCAGAGTCTTTAACTCGCAGCTGATAGTAACCCGATCTCAAGTCTATCTTTGAAAACACTGTTTCCCCTTTCAACTGGTCAAACAAGTCTCAATTCTTGGCAAAGGATATTTTTTTCTTTATAGTCACCTTATTGAGCTATCGGTAATCGATGCACATTCTCATAGTTTCGTCTTTCTTTTTCACAAGCAAAATCGGTGCCCAAGGAGAGAAACTCGGTCGCGCAAAGCCTCTATCAGTCAATTCTTCCAATTGAGATTTCAACTCTTTAATTTGGTCGGTTTCATTCTTTACGAAGCTATCGAAATCGGAGTTTTCCCCGGCACTAACTCAATGCCAAACTCTACTTCTCTAATCGGTGGCAAACCTAATAATTCTTCAGGAAACACATCCAGATACTCACACACAACTAGTACTGATTCAATCTTCTTTTTGGTTACTTTAGAGTTAAGCACATAGGAAAATTAAGCTTCACAACCCTTTCTCACATACTTTCGAGCTAACATCAAAGATATCACTGCCGGTAAATCATTCATATCATTTGTAATATCCTGAATTAAGGCCTAATCGGAATACTGGTTTCGTGACCATAAATCTGAGATAGAAATAATTATTTTATAATTATTTTGAGGTTTATGATATGATTGCATGATTGTGTGAAAATTTCGTGATGAAATTCTATGCCTAAAGTGCTTAAATTGAAAGTAGGGACTAAATCGAATAAGTTGCAAAACTTGCATTCTAGAAGTTTTAGTATGACATTGTTTTGGAATATTAATGAGGAGGTCTTAAATAGCAATTTGACCAATTTTAAGTTCATGGAAAAATTAGGACATGGAAGGAATTTTGGAAAGTTTAGTAGTAAGGGTATTTTGGTCATTTAGTTATTAAAATGAATTAAAAACAAAATTAAAAGCCAATTTTTGTCCATCTTCTTCATTAGGCCGAAATTTCAAGGGTTCTCCATAGCTAGGGTTTGTTTCAAGCTTCCAAGCTCCATAGTAAGTGATTCCAGGCCCCGTTTTTAATGATTTTTACGTTTTTGAGATCCCGGTAACTCGATAAAGCTTATGTTAGCAATAATTTAACCTAGGGTTTATATTTGGAAAAATACCCATAGGTTAAATTTGTGTATTTTGATGTTTTATGATAGAATATGAAGTTTTAAATTATGTTAGACAACTTGTACTACTCGATTTTAAGCAAAAACGAGTAAAAGGGCTTAATCGGTAAAAATACCTAATAGTCACAAGTACATGTTAGAGTGATAATTTGATGTTGCCATAGAAGAGAAAAGTGATCAGCATGTTGTAAAACATAAGAATAAGGAATAATGTTTAATCCCGAGCCTAGGGGCAAAAATGTAAATATGCAAAAGTTTAGGGGTAAAATTGTAATTTTGCCAAAATTTGAGTTAAGGATTAATTTGATAATGTGAGTATTAAATAAGCTAAATGTGTTATTTTAGATCAAGAAAGAAGTGGAATCGACCTCAATCGAGGAAAAGAAAAGATTGTGGACTAAATTGCAAAATCTTTGTATTTTGGTACCAAGGTAAGTTCATGTGTAAATAATGTAGCATAATGGTTATTTTAAGTTATTGATGTTAATTATATGTTATGCTGAATTTTATTATGAAATGTATGCTTTGTGGTTAATTTTAAATAATATGTAAATTATGTGAACTACTTGTTAAATATAATTGTTACCTGAGTATTGATTTCGGCATTCTACTAAGACGGCAAGGATAAGTGTTCGAGGAAAATCCCGTTTGAACCTTAGGAATAGATTAGGATACAAGTGACATGTCACTAGGATGGTTGAGCATCCGAACTCGTTGAGTTGAGTCCGAGTTCGCTTATGGATGCGAATGTCCGAACTCGTTGAGTTGAGTCCGAGTTCGTGAGATGTAACTAGGCATCCGAGCTCGATGAGTTGAGTCTCGAGTTCACTTATGGATGCGAACGCCCGAGCTCGTTGAGTTGAGTCCGAGTTCGCTTATGGGCGGGTTACATGATTGCTTGATTGCATATATGGCACTTATGTGCAAGTTATCCATGTATCCGAATTATATTCCGTTGTGTTCAACGGGTAAAGTTCTACTCAAATGGAGGAATATTCGAGATGTAAAGAGACGTATTGGTAAGTGATGTGAAATGGATATTTTGGACAGGTTTGTATTTAACCCTCGGGTTGAGTATTGATACAACCACGATAAGGTAATAAGATGATGAAAATGATTAAAATGTGATATGTGTTTTAGTGATGTATGCTAATGTTGATTGGTATAACTGCTTGTTATGTTACTTATTATTTGCATATGAACTTACTAAGCATTTATGCTTACTCCTCCTTCTTACTCATTGTAGTTTTGGACAAGCCATTTCAGAGTCGGGATAGGTCAAGGCTCACCACACTATCCTAAGACTTTTGGTAATGGCTTGTAAATTTAAGTATGGCATGTATAGCAATATACCTTTTTGTGTAAATGATCTTATGGTATGGTGATGGAATGGTTGAGGAAATGCTTGATAATGATAAATTATGAAAATAGTTAGTTTAGATTATATTTGATGTTAAGGAAAATTATTAAGATACTTAGTGCATAAAAACTCATAAAAGGGATGAAATTTGCCATAAATGAATATGCAGCAACACTAACGCGAGTTTAAAATTTACTAAAAATCATAGAAATTGAACTTGGTGATGGAATACATATCAAATTGAAGCTTATTATGTCTAGTTTCACATGAAACAAATGAAACAGTAAAGGAATTATATGTTACAAGATATTTGAATTTTAGTGAAACAGGTCATAGCAGTTTCGAATCCCTGCTCCAACTTTAGAAATTCACCATAAATTGTAAAGATATAATTAGGTAGTGTATTTTATATTCTCGAATCCTTATTGAGTCTAGTTTCAGGAGAAATAAACCTAATAGTGTGGTTCAGTAGTAAATGAGGTCGACTACCAAGTCTCAAACAGGGTAACTTTAACTAATAAACTGTACTAATTGGCCCAACCAAAATTCTAGAAAAAATTAGTAGATAGGTATATCGGTCTAGATTTAGGAAAATTTACGGATCTTGATTTCACGTTTCGTAACTCGAGATATGATTTTTCTTGTGACTGTGATGCAAGTAGCTTAAAAGCTGTGAATGTAGAAATAAATAATCCAAAGTTCTAAATATGTTAAATTAAGCTTAGTAACACCTCATACTCGACTCCGACGACGGTCTCGGGCGTGGGGGCGTTACATTTGGTGGTATCAGAGCAGGTTTAGTTGGTTCTTGGACTACGTGTTGTATGTACGGGTTTTGCTATACATGCCATATGTATAAATTGTGATAGTGTGACGACTTCTGACCTTTTTAAATGATTTTTTTTATAGTAAATGGATCCCGATCCAGCTGTGGCAGATGAAGTAGAGAGTAATTGTGACATCCCAAAATTGACCCTAGTCGGGAAGTGGTTTCAGGACCGCTAAACCGAGTCACCGACATGTTCGAACGTAATATTTATTGTCTAGAATATGTGAAAATGCATGTGTGAATTTTGAATTCTTTGATTTAGTTAATTTGATTGTGAATTGAAAGAAAAAGGACTCATGTGAAAGGATTTAAATATATGTGGCTAATTTTAAGAGATTAATAAAAGGATGAAGTAAAATAAATGGACTTGCATGTCAAATAGTCCATTCCTAAGGTTAGTGGCCGCCATGTCAAGAGTGATGGCAAAAGAAAACATGTCTTAAACATGTTTTGCTAGTGGTGGATGTTAGAAATAATAAAATAAGAGCATGGGTAAAGAAATGAAAAAAAAAAATGAGTGTGGATGCTTCCCCCCCTTGCAGTGCATGAGAGAAACAAAACAAAGAAAGAAAGAAAAAAAAGTGGTTGTTCATCCTTTGGTTTTCTTGGCGAATAAAAGAAAGGGAAGAAGGGGAAGAGCTTGAGAAAAATCGGCTAGGAGCTTACTAGACTAAGGTGTTTTGATACAAGAAGGTATGTTTTATGCCACTCTTGAAAATGCATGCATGATTTGGAGGATTGGTTCAAAATTTTCCTTGAATCTTGAATCGAAACTAGGTTGTTAGGTGAGTTAAATTTTGGCCATGATTGTTGTCTTCCTTGGTGAGTGTTTTGATGTTGTTGTGATGAAAGCATGGAGATGAGTGAGTTCGAATGTTTAACAAAAAGGAAATTTTGTGCCATTGAGTTCTTGTTGTTATGTGTGTGTGTGTATGAGTATTCGGCCATGCTATAGAATTCATGTTGCAAAATGATTAATGTTCAATGTGATGTATAATAGTACTTGTGAATGAGCTTGAGGGTATTTAAACAATTAGACATAAAAGGGTGGTAATGAGGTTGAAAATTTGTTGAATGGCTAATTGGGTAATGAATGAAGCATTGACCATATGGGGTATAAATGGGCATAGGTGTTAAATACCTTGTATTGGAAATTTTGACAAATAAGTAGCAATAAATTAAGATGAGATTGAGTAAATTTTCAGCTTAGTTGTGTTAAGTATTCGCAATAATCATAATAATGCATGTGAATGCCGTATGTTTGTGTTTGATGGAGAGGTAAATTGTTTGATTTAGCTCAAGAGCAAAGGGAACTAAATCGGACAAAGGAAAGGAGAAAGCAAACGAGTAGCCGATTTGGAACCGTTCTACCCCAAACAAGGTAAGTCATTAAGCACATGTTTGATATTGCTTAAATGATTGTAAAATCGTTGCAATTGTGTTTAATGAGATGATATATATATATAAATGAAAATGTATGTGTATGGAATGATGACATTGTTAAATGTAAAAGAAATAGTGAAATGTGTAGAAAGTTTGCTTTCGGCACTAAGTGTCTTGGCAATACGTGTGTCGGTGACGAGATTGGCACTAAGTGTGCATGCTGGAAATATATGGCATCGAGTGTGCATGCTGGAAATATATGGCACTAAGTGTGCGAGCTCAAGGGTATGGCACTGTAAAAGGGCTTAAATCGCATGGCACTAAGTGTGCGAAATCAAGTATTAAGCACTATGTGTGCGTACTCTATATATATGTATCTCCGATCGAACAATTATATGGAGGGTGTGTCTCCATCGAGTTGAGTATGGACAGCAGATCGGGTAAGTACCTTGAGCTCACGACGAATAGGCAATATGTTCATGCTCGGGATTAAGCTTGGTAAGCTTTAAATCTATGTGATGATTGAAATTGTATGGTTGTGGTGGAAATGAGTTAGTATGTGAAATATGAAATGTGGATGTATGACTTGGTATGAGATTGAACCGAAAGGTCCGAGGAATTATGGTATAGTATTGATATGGATGAGTACCTAGCCTCGTTTATTGTTTTCATGTTGTGGTAACTTTTAAATGGATGGTTGTGGAATGCTTATGACTTCTTGAGTTATAAACTCACTCGGTGTTTTCTTGTCACCCATTCTAGGTCTCTTGGACTCTTATCATTTTGCGTTTCGGAACCGTCGTTGAAGTCATCACACCGCTGGAAATCTTTTGGTATTGTCTCCGTAGTTGAACTAGAAGAACATTTGGCATGTATAGGCTATTTTGTTTTGTTGAATCGTGGGTTGTAAACTTTAAGCCATGTGAAAATGGCCTATGTGGTCGTTGAGTGGGATGCTAGAACCTATAGCCACGAGTCTTAGAAACTTTAATTTTGATAAGGTGGCCATAATTTGTGTCATGTATGATGGATGATTAGTAAGGCCAAGGAAAGATTCATGAAATTGGCATAGTCATCGCAGTAACTGTTGCGGACAGCAGCAGTGAGATGAGATTGAAAAATCACTAAAAATAGTAGAAGTAGAATTAAATAGTGAATAAATTATGAAATTGAACCTTGATGAATCTATTTTCGTATGGACGAAACGAAACGACCATATGAGCAGTATACTGAGAGATATTAAAGTTCTCGTGAGACAGGGCCAGAATGGTTTCTGGGTCCCCTGTCACGACTTTGAAAATTTACTATAAATTATCCAGAAGGAATTAGAAGTCGTGCCTTATATTTTCAGATTCCCTTTTGAGTCTAGTTTCATTAGAAACAAACGGAATGAGAATTGAAGCTCTGTACGAGAAGATATCCAGGTCGTAATGCGTGAAGGTCAGTATAGTCGACCCCTGTAACATGGGCGACTTTAACTAATAAACTGTACCAATTTGCCCGACCAAAAATTTTAGAAATAAATCCATGTATAGATATATGAGTCTAAATTCTGGGAAAATTTACGGAATCAGTTTCGGAGTTTTGAAACTCGAGATATGATTTTTAAGGCGACAGTGACGCAATTAGCTAGCCTGCCTGGAACAGCAATCAAATACTATCAAGAGAGAAATAAGGGAAATAAGCCCGGTAACACCACGTGTTCAAATCCGGTGACGGTCACGGGTTTGGGGTATTCGATGTCGCCACTCCAGCTGAAGGAGCAGCGCCGACTGAAAACCCACCCCTCTTGTTGGTCGGGAGGAGGAGAAAGGGTGGAAGCCTTTCTCCAAATGATGAGTGCATGGTACATCGAGTTCGTTCAGACGAACCCAAATGTACAACCTCCCCACCTCCCCAATTCCTCAACCTGCACCCCGATGCCTCAAGGTATGGATATGATAAAATTTCACAGAACCCCGTTGATGTAATTAAGTAAACAAGGGGTGAAGAATTTAGAGCAAATATTGATGATGATGCGAGAAAGCGAGTTCGCTTGAAAATTCTATCCGGTATTTGATGAATTATCTTGTACACCGAAGAATGTTTGAAATGTGCTACATCTTTGTTGAGAGATTTAGCTTATAATTGGTGGAAGACTTTGATTTGGTGGTACCGAAAGAGAAAATAACACGGGAATTCTTTCAAGAAGAGTTTGGAAGAAATATATTAGTGAAAGATTTATTGATCAAGCGTAAAGAATTTCTTGAGTTGAAGCAAGGTAATATGATGATTCTGAGAATATGAAAGAGAGTTTGTTCGATTAAGTAAGTATGCCAGAGAGTATGTTCCTATAGAGGCCAAGATGTGCCGACGATTTGAAGGCGGGCTCAACGAAGACATTAAAGTATTTGTCGGGATCCTTGAACTAAAAGAAATGGTAGTACTGGTTGATCGAGCTTGCAAGGCTGAAGAACTACTTAAAGAAAAGAAAAGGTAGAGGTGAGACTAGAAATTGGAAGAAAAGACCGATGAGTAGTTCATTTTCACAAAGAACCTAGAAAGTCAAGGAATATGAATCCTCGTTCCCAAGCTTCATTTGGACAATCATATGGGAATTATAAGAAGCAAAATGTGGGTCCTAAATCTCGAATACTTACTGACGGTGTAGGGAACTCGAGATTTGTTAAACCCGAGTGCCAGCGGTGTGGTAGAAATCATTTTGGTCCGTGCAGAGAAAATGAATGTTTTCGATGTGGTTCTCCGGATCATTTTATTAGAGACTGCCCAGAGAGAGCTGAGAAAGAAAATTTTCAAAATGTAAAAGCTAGTGGTGCAGACTCGAGAGGAAGGTATCCGAGAAAAGCTGGAAGTGAAACAAGCAGTAAGAATGTAGCAAGGGATGCACCGGTTAGACCTGAAGGAAGGGCTCCGGCTAGAACTTATGCTATTAAAGCGCGTGAAGATGCTTCCTCACCTGATGTGATTACCGATACATTTTCTCTCTATAATGTTAATGTTATTGCTTTGATTGATCCCGGTTCTACTCATTCATATGTGTGCATGAAATTGGTGTCTAGTATGAATATACCTGTTGAGAACACAGAATTTATGATTAGAGTGTCGAATCCGTTAGGCAAATGTGTGACTGTTGATAAAGTATGTAAGAAATGTCCTTTAATGATTCAGATCACTACTTTCCTACCGACTTGATGTTGTTGCCGTTTGATGAGTTTGATGTTATTTTGGGTATGGATTGGTTGACATTGCATGATGCTAAAATAAATTGCAAAGAAAAGGTTATAGAATTAAAGTGTGAAAATGGTGAAACCTCGGGTTGAATCGAGATAAATCGAGGCATTGCCTAGTGTGATTTCTTCAATGTCGGCTCAAATATATCGAGAAAGGGTTATGAAGCTTATTTGGCGTATGTAATTAATACAAAAGAAGTTGAAAAGAAAGTTGAATCAAGGCTTGGGTTGTGTGTGAATTTGTGGACGTATTTTAAGAATTGTCGAGTTTGCCTCCGGTCGGGAAGTAGAATTTGGTATTGATTTGATCCGGAACACTCGATTTCGATTGCTCCGTATAGAATGGCACCAGCAGAGTTGAAGGAATTAAAGTCATGATTGCAAGATTTGGTGATAAAGGTTTTGTGAGACCGAGTTTTTCACCTTGGGGTGCTCCGTGTTATTTGTGAAAAGAAGGATGGTTCTATGAGGTTGTGTGTTGATTATCGACAGTTAAACAAGGTGACAATCAAAAACAAGTATCCGTTGCCAAGAATTGATGATTTGTTTGATCAGCTAAAAGGAGCGACATGGTTTTCAAAGATTGACTTGAGATCTGGGTATTACCAACTGCGGGTAAAAGAGTCAGATGTGCCTAAAATTGCTTTTAGAACAAGGTACGGTCATTATGAATTTTAATTTATGCCATTCGGGTTGACAAATGCTCCTGCTGTGTTTATGGATTTAATGAATCGCATATTTCGGCCATACTTGGACAGATTTGTTGTGGTGTTTATAGATGATATTTTAATTTATTCAAAAGATGAGACAGAGCATCTTGAGCATTTGAGGATAGTTTTGCAAACTTTGAGAAATAAGCATTGTATGCTAAGTTTAGTAAAAGTGAATTTTGGCTCCGGAAGTTGGATTTTGGGTCATATTGTTTCGGTGATGGTATACTGAGTTGATCCTAGTAAAATTTCAGCCATTGTTGATTGGAAACCACCGAAAAATGTAATCGAAGTTAGAAGTTTCTTGGGGCTAATGGGTATTATCGGCGGTTTGTAAATGGATTTTCTATAATTGCTGCTCCTATAACTAAATTACTTGAAAGGATGTTAAATTTGAATGGATGGAAGAATGTCAACAGAGTTTTGAAGAATTGAAAAGTTATTAACAGAGGCACCGGTGTTAGTACAAACCGAATCGGGTAAAGAATTTGTGGTGTATAGTGATGCTTCTCTAAATGGTTTGGGGTGTGTGCTCATGCAAGAAGGAAAAGTGGTGGCATATGCTTGAGGCGCTTAAAACCTCATGAGAGAAATTATCCTACTCACGATTTGGAATTGGCTGCGGTGGTGTTTGCTTTGAAAATTTGGCGACATTATTTGTATGGTGAAAAATGTCGGGTATATACCGACCACAAAATTCTTAAGTACTTGATGTCACAAAAAGACTTGAATTTGAGATTGGAGTTGTTGAAAGATTACGAGCTTGTTATTGATTATCATCCGGGAAAAGCGAATGTGGTTGCTGATGCTTTAAGTAGAAAGTTGTTGTTTGCTTTGAGAGTTATGAACACTCAGTTGAAAATGTCGGATGACGGTTTGATTCTAGCGAGTTAAGAGCAAGACCGATGTTTTACAAGAGATTTCAAACTCGAAAAATGATCAAGATTTGCTAGCCAAAAGAAGCAGTGTGAAGTCGACACGGATCGATTTTAATTGGTTCGATGGGTGCTTAATGTTTAAAGATCGGATTTGTGTATCAAGAATGAAGAATTGATTCAAAAGATCCTACAGAAGCACATAGTGGTTATTTCTCGATTCATCCGGGTAGTACTAAAATGTATAATGACTTGAAGAAAATGTATTGGTGGAATGGAATGAAAAGAGATATATTGGAGTTTGTGTCCAAATGCTTAATTTGTCAACAGGTGAAAGCTGAACACCAAGTACCTTGAGATTACTCCACCTATTATGGTTCTGAATGGAAATGGGATCGATTACTATGGATTTTGTTTCAGATTGCCATTGACTCGGAAAGAAAGATGCCATCCGGGTAATAGTTGATGATTAACTAAGTCGGCTCATTTTATCCCGATGACGACGGATTATTCTCTTAACAAGTTAGCTGAATCAGTATATTAGAGAAATTGTTAGATTACACGGAATACCATTATCGATTATTTCAGATAGAGATCCAAGGTTTACCTCGCGGTTTTGGCAAAAGTTGCAAGACGCGTTAGGGCACGGTTAAATTTCAAGATCGCTTCTCATCCACAAACTGATGGACAATCAGAAAGAATAATTCAAATTCTTGAAGATATGCTTAGATGTTGTGTATTGGAATTTCAAGGAAGTTGGGAAAGATACTTACCGTTGGTGGAATTTGCTTACAATAAAAGTTATCAGACGAGCTTGAAAATGGCACCTTATGAAGCATTATATGGTCGTAAGTGTCGAACGCCATTGTATTGGACTGAACTCAAGGAAACTCAGATTTATGGAGTTGATCTAATAAAAGAAACTGAAGAAAAAGTGAAGATAATTCGAGATTGTTTGAAAGCTGCTTCAGATAGACAGAAATCTTATGCAAACCTAAAGCGAAAGGACATTGAATTTCAAGTTGGTGATAAAGTATTTTTAAAGGTGACTCCGTGGAAGAAAGTCCTTAGATTTGGACGGAAGGGCAAATTAAGTCCGCGTTTTGTTGGGCCGTATGAAGTAATTGAAAAAGTTGGACCGGTAGCATATCGGCTAGCATTACCCCCTGAATTAGAGAAGATTCATGATGTGTTCCACGTATCTATGTTACGTTGGTATCGTTCGGATCCTTCACATGTAGTTTCACTGACAGAAATTGAACTACAACCAGATATGACCTACGAAAAAGAACCGATTAAGATTTTAGCTCGAGAGGTCAAACAACTAAGGAATAAAAATGTTGCACTTGTGAAGGTGTTGTGGCAAAGGCATGGAGTAGAAGAAGCTACATGGGAATCCGAAGAAACTATGAGAAATCAATACCCACATCTCATTTAGGTAAGATTTTCGAGGACGAAAATCCTTAAAGGGGGAGAGTTGTAATATCTGAATTAGGGCCTAATCGAAATCTGGTTTTGTGACCATAAATCCGAGATAGAAATAATTATTTTATAATTATTTTGAGGTTTATGATATGATTGCATGATTGTGTGAAAATTTCGTGATGAAATTCTATGCCTAAAGTGCTTAAATTGAAAGTAGGGACTAAATCGAATAAGTTGCAAAACTTGCATTCTAGAAGTTTTAGTATGACATTGTTTTGGAATATTAATGAGGAGGTCTTAAAAGCAATTTGACCAATTTTAAGTTCATGGAAAAAATTAGGACATGGAAAGAATTTTGGAAAGTTTAGTAGTAAGGGTATTTTGGTCATTTAGTTATTAAAATGAATTAAAACAAAATTAAAAGCCAATTTTGTCCATCTTCTTCATTAGGCCGAAATTTCAAGGGTTCTCCATAGCTAGGGTTTGTTTCAAGCTTCCAAGCTCCATAGTAAGTGATTCCAAGCCCGCTTTTAATGATTTTTACGTTTTGAGATCCGGTAACTCGATAAAGCTTATGTTAGCAATAATTTAACCTAGGGTTTATATTTGGAAAAATACCCATAGGTTAAATTTGTGTATTTTGATGTTTTATGATAGAATATGAAGTTTTAAATTATGTTAGACAACTTGTACTCCTCGATTTTAAGCAAAAACGAGTAAAAGGGCTTAATCGGTAAAAATACCTAATAGTCACAAGTACATGTTAGAGTGATAATTTGATGTTGCCATAGAAGAGAAAAGTGATCAGCATGTTGTAAAACATAAGAATAAGGAATAAAGTTTAATCCAGAGCCTAGGGGCAAAAATGTAAATATGCAAAAGTTTAGGGTAAAATTGTAATTTTGCCAAAATTTGAGTTAAGGATTAATTTGATAATGTGAGTATTAAATAAGCTAAATGTGTTATTTTAGATCAAGAAAGAAGTGGAATCGACCTCAATCGAGGAAAAGAAAAGATTGTGGACTAAATTGCAAAATCTTTGTATTTTGGTACCAAGGTAAGTTCATGTGTAAATAATGTAGCATAATGGTTATTTTTAAGTTATTGATGTTAATTATATGTTATGCTGAATTTTATTATGAAATGTATGCTTTGTGGTTAATTTTAAATAATATGTAAATTATGTGAACTACTTGTTAAATATAATTGTTACCGAGTATTGATTTCGGCATTCTACGGAAGACGGCAAGGATAAGTGTTCGAGGAAAAATCCCGTTTGAACCTTAGGAATAGATTAGGATACAAGTGACATGTCACTAGGATGGTTGAGCATCCGAACTCGTTGAGTTGAGTCCGAGTTCGCTTATGGATGCGAATGTCCGAACTCGTTGAGTTGAGTCCGAGTTCGTGAGATGTAACTAGGCATCCGAGCTCGATGAGTTGAGTCTGAGTTCACTTATGGATGCGAACGCCCGAGCTCGTTGAGTTGAGTCCGAGTTCGCTTATGGGCGGGTTACATGATTGCTTGATTGCATATATGGCACTTATGTGCAAGTTATCCATGTATCCGAATTATATTCCGTTGTGTTCAACGGGTAAAGTTCTACTCAAATGGAGGAATATTCGAGATGTAAAGAGACGTATTGGTAAGTGATGTGAAATGGATATTTTGGACAGGTTTGTATTTAACCCTCGGGTTGAGTATTGATACAACCACGATAAGGTAATAAGATGATGAAAAATGATTAAAAATGTGATATGTGTTTTAGTGATGTATGCTAATGTTGATTGGTATAACTGTTTGTTATGTTACTTATTATTTGCATATGAACTTACTAAGCATTTATGCTTACTCCTCCTTCTTACTCATTGTAGTTTTGGACAAGCCACTCAGAGTCGGGATAGGTCAAGGCTCATCACACTATCCTAAGACTTTTGGTAATGGCTTGTAAATTTAAGTATGGCATGTATAGCAATATACCTTTTTGTGTAAATGATCTTATGGTATGGTGATGGAATGGTTGAGGAAATGCTTGATAATGATAAATTATGAAAATAGTTAGTTTAGATTATATTTGATGTTAAGGAAAATTATTAAGATACTTAGTGCATAAAAACTCATAAAAGGGATGAAATTTGCCATAAACAGAATATCTGCAGCAACACTGACGTGAGTTTAAAAATTTACTAAAATCATAGAAATTGAACCTGGTGATGGAATACATATCAAATTGAAGCTTATTATGTCTAGTTTCACATGAAACAAATGAAACAGGTAAATGAATTATATGTTACAAGATATTTGAATTTTAGTGAAACAGGGTCATAGCAGTTTCTGAATCCCCTATTCCAAATTTAGAAATTCACCATAAATTGTAAAGATATAATTAGGTAGTGTATTTTATATTCTAAGAATCCTTATTGAGTCTAGTTTCAGGAGAAATAAATATAATAGTAATATGGATTTTTTACAGAGAGAAATGTGGTTCGTAGTAAACAGAGGTCAGACCAGTCAAGTCCTGAAACAGGGGTAACTTTAACTAATAAACTGTACTAATTGGCCCAACCAAAAATTCTAGAAAAAAATTAGTAGATAGGTATATCAGTCTAGATTTAGGGAAAATTTACAGATCTTGATTTCAAGTTTCGTAACTCGAGATATGATTTTTCTTGTGACTGTGATGCAAGTAGCTTAAAAGCTGTGAATGTAGAAATAAATAATCCAAAGTTCTAAATATGTTAAATTAAGCTTAGTAACACCTCATACTCGACTCCGGCGACGGTCTCGGGCGTGGGGGCGTTACATTTGGTGGTATCAGACAGGTTTAGTTGGTTCTTGGACTACGTGTTGTATGTACGGGTTTTGCTATACATGCCATATGTATAAATTGTGATAGTGTGACGACTTCTGACCTTTTTAAATGATTTTTTTTATAGTAAATGGATCCCGATCCAGTTGTGGCAGATGAAGTAGAGAGTAATGCGCCAGCTCTGGCTGAAGGAGCAGCGCCGACTGAAAACCCACCCCCTACTGTTGGTCAGGGAGGAGGAGAAAGGGGTCGGGAAGCCTTTCTCCAAATGATGAGTGCATGGTACACTGAGTTCGTTCGTACGAACCCAAATGTACAACCTCCCCCACCTCCCCCAATTCCTCAACCTGTACCCTCGATGCCTCAAGGTATGGATATGATAAAATTTCACAGAACCCCCGTTGACAGAATTCGTAAACAAGGGGCCGAAGAATTTAGAGCAAATATTGATGATGATGCAGAGAAAGCAGAGTTCTGGCTTGAAAATTCTATCCGGGTATTTGATGAATTATCTTGTACACCTGAAGAATGTTTGAAATGTGCTACATCTTTGTTGAGAGATTTAGCTTATAATTGGTGGAAGACTTTGATTTCGGTGGTACCGAAAGAGAAAATAACCTGGGAATTCTTTCAAGAAGAGTTTCGGAAGAAATATATTAGTGAAAGATTTATTGATCAGAAGCGTAAAGAATTTCTTGAGTTGAAGCAAGGTAATATGACGGTTATAGAATATGAAAGAGAGTTTGTTCGATTAAGTAAGTATGCCAGAGAGTATGTTCCTACAGAGGCCAAGATGTGCCGACGATTTGAAGACGGGCTCAACGAAGACATTAAAGTATTTGTCGGGATCCTTGAACTATAAGAAATGGTAGTACTGGTTGATCGAGCTTGCAAGGCTGAAGAACTACTTAAAGAAAAGAAAAAGGTAGAGGTGAGACTAGAAATTGGAAGAAAAGACCGATGAGTAGTTCATTTTCACAAAGAACCTAGAAAGTCAAGGAATATGAATCCTCGTTCCCAAGCTTCAATTTGGACAATCATATGGGAATTATAAGAAGCAAAATGTGGGTCCTAAATCTCAGAATACTTCTGCAGCCAGTGTAGGGAACTCGAGATTTGTTAAACCCGAGTGCCAGCGGTGTGGTAGAAATCATTTTGGTCCGTGCAGAGCAAATGAATGTTTTCAATGTGGTTCTCCGGATCATTTTATTAGAGACTGCCCAGAGAGAGCTGAGAAAGAAAATTTTCAAAATGTAAAAGCTAGTGGTGCAGACTCGAGAGGAAGGTATCCGAGAAAAGCTGGAAGTGAAACAAGCAGTAAGAATGTAGCAAGGGATGCACCGGTTAGACCTGAAGGAAGGGCTCGGCTAGAACTTATGCTATTAAAGCGCGTGAAGATGCTTCCTCACCGATGTGATTACCGGTACATTTCTCTCTATAATGTTAATGTTATTGCTTTGATTGATCCGGTTCTACTCATTCATATGTGTGCATGAAATTGGTGTCTAGTATGAATATACTGTTGAGAACACAGAATTTATGATTAGAGTGTCGAATCCGTTAGGCAAATGTGTGACTGTTGATAAAGTATGTAAGAAATGTCCTTTAATGATTCGGGATCACTACTTTCAGGCCGACTTGATGTTGTTGCCGTTTGATGAGTTTGATGTTATTTTGGGTATGGATTGGTTGACATTGCATGATGCTAAAATAAATTGCAAAGAAAAGGTTATACAATTAAAGTGTGAAAATGGTGAAACTCTGCGGGTTGAATCAGATAAATCAGAGGCATTGCCTAGTGTGATTTCTTCAATGTCGGCTCAAAGATATCTGAGAAAGGGTTATGAAGCTTATTTGGCGTATGTAATTAATACAAAAGAAGTTGAAAAGAAAGTTGAATCAGTGTCGGTTGTGTGTGAATTTGTGGACGTATTTCCAGAAGAATTGTCGGGTTTGCCTCCAGTCAGGGAAGTAGAATTTGGTATTGATTTGATACCGGGAACAGCTCCGATTTCGATTGCTCCGTATAGAATGGCACCAGCAGAGTTGAAGGAATTAAAGTCGCAGATTGCAAGATTTGGTGATAAAGGTTTTGTGAGTGAGTTTTCACCTTGGGGTGCTCCGTGTTATTTGTGAAAAGAAGGATGGTTCTATGAGGTTGTGTGTTGATTATCGGCAGTTAAACAAGGTGACAATCACAAACAAGTATTCGTTGCCAAGAATTGATGATTTGTTTGATCAGCTAAAAGGAGCGACATGGTTTGCAAAGATTGACTTGAGATCTGGGTATTACCAACTGCGGGTAAAAGAGTCAGATGTGCCTAAAACTGCTTTTAGAACAAGGTACGGTCATTATGAATTTTTATTTATGCCATTCGGGTTGACAAATGCTCCTGCTGTGTTTATGGATTTAATGAATCGCATATTTCGGCCATACTTGGACAGATTTGTTGTGGTGTTTATAGATGATATTTTAATTTATTCAAAAGATGAGACAGAGCATGCTGAGCATTTGAGGATAGTTTTGCAAACTTTGAGAAATAAGCAGCTGTATGCTAAGTTTAGTAAAAGTGAATTTTGGCTCGGAAGTTGGATTTTGGGTCATATTGTTTCGGTGATGGTATCTGAGTTGATCCTAGTAAAATTTCAGCCATTGTTGATTGGAAACCACCAAAAATGTAAGCTGAAGTTAGAAGTTTCTTGGGGCTAGCTGGGTATTATCGGTGGTTTGTAAATGGATTTTCTATAATTGCTGCTCCTATAACTAAATTACTTGAAAGGATGTTAAATTTGAATGGATGGAAGAATGTCAACGAGTTTTGAAGAATTGAAAAAGTTATTAACAGAGGCACCGGTGTTAGTACAAATTTAATCGTAAAGAATTTGTGGTATATAGTGATGCTTCTTTAAATGGTTTGGGGTGTGTGCTCATGCAAGAAGGAAAAGTGGTGGCATATGCTTCGAGGCAGTTAAAACCTCATGAGAGGAATTATCCTACTCACGATTTGGAATTGGCTGCGGTGGTGTTTGCTTTGAAAATTTGGCGACATTATTTGTATGGTGAAAAATGTCGGGTATATACCGACCACAAAATTCTTAAGTACTTGATGTCACAAAAAGACTTGAATTTGAGATTGGAGTTGTTGAAAGATTACGAGCTTGTTATTGATTATCATCCGGGAAAAGCGAATGTGGTTGCTGATGCTTTAAGTAGAAAGTTGTTGTTTGCTTTGAGAGTTATGAACACTCAGCTGAAAATGTCAGATGACGGTTTGGTTCTAGCAGAGTTAAGAGCAAGACCGATGTTTTTACAAGAGATTTCAAACTCGGAAAATGATCAAGATTTGCTAGCCAAAAGAAAATAAAGGTGAAGTCGATACGGGATCGATTTGAATTGGTTCGATGGGTGCTTAATGTTTAAAGATCGGATTTGTGTATCAAGAATGAAGAATTGATTCAAAAGATCCTACAGTGAAGCACATAGTGGTTATTTCTCGATTCATCCGGTAGTACTAAAATGTATAATGACTTGAAGAAAATGTATTGGTGGAATGGAATGAAAAGAGATATATCGGAGTTTGTGTCCAAATGCTTAATTTGTCAACAGTGAAAGTGAACACCAAGTACCTTGAGATTACTCCACCTATTATGGTTCTGAATGGAAATGGGATCGATTACTATGGATTTTGTTTCAGATTGCCATTGACTCGGAAAGAAAGATGCCATCGGGTAATAGTTGATGATTAACTAAGTCGGCTCATTTTATCCGAGACGCACGGATTATTCTCTTAACAAGTTGGCTGAATCGTATATTAGAGAAATTGTTAGATTACACGGAATACCATTATCGATTATTTTAGATAGAGATCCAAGGTTTACCTCGCGGTTTTGGCAAAAGTTGCAAGACGCGTTAGGTAATGGGTTAAATTTCGATCGCTTTTCATCCACAAACTAATGGACAATCGAAAGAATAATTGATTCTTGAAGATATGCTTAGATGTTGTGTATTGGAATTTCAAGGAAGTTGGGAAAGATACTTACCGTTGGAGGAATTTGCTTACAATAAAAGTTATCGACGAGCTTGAAAATGGCACCTTATGAAGCATTATATGGTCGTAAGTGTCGAACGCCATTGTATTGGGTGAACTCAAGGAAAATCAGATTTATGGAGTTGATCTAATAAAAGAAATCAAGAAAAGTGAAGATAATTCGAGATTGTTTGAAAGTCGCTCAGATAGATGTAAATCTTATGCGCACCTAAAGCGAAAGGACATTGAATTTCAAGTTGGTGATAAAGTATTTTTAAAGGTGACTCAGTGGAAGAAAGTCCTTAGATTTGGACGGAAGGGCAAATTAAGTCCGCTTTGTTGGGCCGTATGAAGTAATTGAAAAAGTTGGACCGGTAGCATATCGGCTAGCATTACCACGAATTAGAGAATATTCATGATGTGTTCCACGTATCTATGTTACGTTGGTATCGTTCGGATCCTTCACATGTAGTTTCACCGATGTAAATTGAACTACAACCGGATATGACCTACGAAAAAGAACCGATTAAGATTTTAGCTCGAGAGGTCAAACAACTAAGGAATAAAAATGTTGCACTTGTGAAGGTGTTGTGGCAAAGGCATGGAGTAGAAGAAGCTACATGGGAATCTGAAGAAACTATGAGAAATCAATACCCACATCTGTTTACCGGTAAGATTTTCGAGGACGAAAATCCTTAAAGGGGGGGAGAGTTGTAATATCCCGAATTAGGGCCTAATCGAATCTTGGTTTCGTGACCATAAATCGAGATAGAAATAATTATTTTATAATTATTTTGAGGTTTATGATATGATTGCATGATTGTGTGAAAATTTCGTGATGAAATTCTATGCCTAAAGTGCTTAAATTGAAAGTAGGGACCAAATCGAATAAGGTGCAAAACTTGCATTCTAGAAGTTTTTAGTATGACATTGTTTTGGAATATTAATGAGGAGGTCTTAAAAAGCAATTTGACCAATTTTAAGTTCATGGAAAAAATTAGGACATGGAAAGAATTTTTGGAAAGTTTAGTAGTAAGGGTATTTTGGTCATTTAGTTATTAAAATGAATTAAAAACAAAATTAAAAGCCAATTTTTGTCCATCTTCTTCATTAGGCTGAAATTTCAAGGGTTCTCCATAGCTAGGGTTTGTTTCAAGCTTCCAAGCTCCATAGTAAGTGATTCCAAGCCCCGTTTTTAATGATTTTTACGTTTTTGAGATCCTAGTAACTCGATAAAGCTTATGTTAGCAATAATTTAACCTAGGGTTTATATTTGGAAAAATACCCATAGGTTAAATTTGTGTATTTTGATGTTTTATGATAGAATATGAAGTTTTAAATTATGTTAGACAACTTGTACTACTCGATTTTAAGCAAAACGAGTAAAGGGCTTAATCGGTAAAAATACCTAATAGTCACAAGTACATGTTAGAGTGATAATTTGATGTTGCCATAGAAGAGAAAAGTGATCAGCATGTTGTAAAACATAAGAATAAGGAATAAAGTTTAATCCGAGCCTAGGGGCAAAAATGTAAATATGCAAAAGTTTAGGGTAAAATTGTAATTTTGCCAAAATTTGAGTTAAGGATTAATTTGATAATGTGAGTATTAAATAAGCTAAATGTGTTATTTTAGATCAAGAAAGACGTGGAATCGACCTCAATCGAGGAAAAGAAAAGATTGTGGACTAAATTGCAAAATCTTTGTATTTTGGTACCAAGGTAAGTTCATGTGTAAATAATGTAGCATAATGGTTATTTTAAGTTATTGATGTTAATTATATGTTATGCTGAATTTTATTATGAAATGTATGCTTTGTGGTTAATTTTAAATAATATGTAAATTATGTGAACTACTTGTTAAATATAATTGTTACCTGAGTATTGATTTGGCATTCTACGGAAGACGGCAAGGATAAGTGTTCGAGGAAAAATCCGTTTGAACCTTAGGAATAGATTAGGATACAAGTGACATGTCACTAGGATGGTTGAGCATCCGAACTCGTTGAGTTGAGTCCGAGTTCGCTTATGGATGCGAATGTCCGAACTCGTTGAGTTGAGTCCGAGTTCGTGAGATGTAACTAGGCATCCGAACTCGTTGAGTTGAGTCCGAGTTCACTTATGGATGCGAACGCCCGAGCTCGTTGAGTTGAGTCCGAGTTCGCTTATGGGCGGGTTACATGATTGCTTGATTGCATATATGGCACTTATGTGCAAGTTATCCATGTATCCGAATTATATTCCGATGTGTTCAACGGGTAAAGTTCTACTCAAATGGAGGAATATTCGATATAAAGAGACGTATTGGTAAGTGATGTGAAATGGATATTTTGGACAGGTTTGTATTTAACCCTCGGGTTGAGTATTGATACAACCACGATAAGGTAATAAGATGATGAAAATGATTAAAATGTGATATGTGTTTTAGTGATGTATGCTAATGTTGATTGGTATAACTGCTTGTTATGTTACTTATTATTTGCATATGAACTTACTAAGCATTTATGCTTACTCCTCCTTCTTACTCATTGTAGTTTTGGACAAGCCACTCAGAGTCGGGATAGGTCAAGGCTCACCACACTATCCGGAAGACTTTTGGTAATGGCTTGTAAATTTAAGTATGGCATGTATAGCAATATACCTTTTTGTGTAAATGATCTTATGGTATGGTGATGGAATGGTTGAGGAAATGCTTGATAATGATAAATTATGAAAATAGTTAGTTTAGATTATATTTGATGTTAAGGAAAATTATTAAGATACTTAGTGCATAAAAACTCATAAAAGGGATGAAATTTGCCATAAACAGAATCTGCAGCAACACTGATGCGAGTTTAAAATTTACTAAAAATCATAGAAATTGAACTTGGTGATGGAATACATATCAAATTGAAGCTTATTATGTCTAGTTTCACATGAAATAAATGAAACAGGTAAAGGAATTATATGTTACAAGATATTTGAATTTTAGTGAAACAGGGTCATAGCAGTTTCTGAATCCCCTGTTCCAACTTTAGAAATTCACCATAAATTGTAAAGATATAATTAGGTAGTGTATTTTATATTCTCAGAATCCTTATTGAGTCTAGTTTCAGGAGAAATAAACCTAATAGTAATATGGATTTTTTACAGAGAGAAATGTGGTTCGTAGTAAACAGATGTCAGACCAGTCAAGTCCTGAAACAGGGGTAACTTTAACTAATAAACTGTACTAATTGGCCCAACCAAAAATTCTAGAAAAAAATTAGTAGATAGGTATATCAGTCTAGATTTAGGGAAAATTTACGGATCTTGATTTCAAATTTCGTAACTCGAGATATGATTTTTCTTGTGACTGTGATGCAAGTAGCTTAAAAGCTGTGAATGTAGAAATAAATAATCCAAAGTTCTAAATATGTTAAATTAAGCTTAGTAACACCTCATACTCGACTTCGGCGACGGTCTCGGGCGTGGGGGCGTTACATCATTAGACTCAATCCGAATAATCTCATCATTCTAGCATCGTAACTCAATAGTATTTCATTTGCAGTTCACAATAGCATCATGCAACGTTAGCCAATCCATACCCAGAATTATATCAAACCCGTCGAATGGCAACAACATCAAATCAACCAGAAAACATGAATCTCGAATCATCAACGGACAATTCTTGCATACTTTATCAACCAAAACACACCGACCTAAGGGGTTCGACACTCTAATCACAAACTCAACTGACTCAATAGGCAGAGTTTTACTGATACTAAAGTGTCACATACATAGGAATGAGTCGATCCAGGATCAATAAATGCAACAACACTAGTATCATAAAGAGTGAAAGTACCAGTGATCACATCTGGAGACGAAGCTTCTTCACGAGCACGGATAGCATAAGCTCTGGCAGGTGCACGAGCCTCAGATCTAACAGCTGTGTCTTTAGTTCCCCTCTGACTGCCACTCACATTACCCGTACTTCTGGGTGGTTTACCTCGAGCTGCCGTGTTACTCGGACTTGTATTCTGCTTCATGTCTTGCTCAACCAACTCAGGGCATTCACAAATGAAGTGATCCATCAATCCACATTTAAAACAAGCCCAATCATTCAATCTAGAACTATCGGGATGTCATTTACCATAATGTTTACACTCAGGTTGGTTCGGTCAGATGTTACCAGCACTAGCAATTGAGGTAGCTCTCGAACTCACGGGTGGTCTGTCTCGATCATGTCTAGAATAGCCCGCAGTAGCCTTTGAACATCTAAAATCATCTCAATATTTCTTTGATGCAGACTAAAATATTTTTCCCGACGATCTTTTTCGTGAATCTCTAGCTTCAAAGTTAGCTTTTCTTTTCTCTTTCCTGAGCTCTTTGGCTTTGCATGCTCGCTCGACTAGTACAACGAACTCTTTTATTTCAAGTATCCCGACTAACAGCTTAATATCTTCATTCAACCCGTCTTCAAATCTTTTACACATTATAGCTTCAGTCGAAACACATTCCTGGGCATATCTGCTGAGTCTCACAAATTCCCGTTCATACTCTGTTACGGTCATACGACCCTGTTTCAACTCGAGAAATTCTTTGCATTTTTGATCAATAAATCTCTGACTGATGTATTTCTTATGAAATGTAGTCTAAAAGAACTCCCAGGTCACCCATTCTTTTGGAACTACTGATATTAATGCATTCCACCAGTAATACGCAGAATCTCAAAGTAAGGATACAACACATTTTATACACTCGTCAGGGGTATAGGATAGCTCATCAAACACACGAATAGTATAATCGAGCCAAAATTCAGCTCGCTCTGCATCGTCATCAATAGTGGCTCTAAATTTTTTAGCCACGTGTTTTCTAATTTTATCAAACGGGGGCTTATTTAATCTCATCAGATCAATAACATGAGGTACCATGGGTATCTAAGGAGGATTAGGTAGGGTGGGGGTTGTTGAACACTCAGATTTGTCCAGATATACTGTGTGAACCATTCGTTCATCATCTGGAAGAAGGCATGTTTAGCCTCTCCCTCGTGACTACTCAAAATTGGCCTAGAATCAGCAGGCACTGCCCCTTGAGCAGGAGCGGGCACATTACTTTCCATGGCATCAGCTACAGCTCGATCGGGATCCGTTTACTATACGAAAACACATTTTAATTGTCAAGAATTATCACACTATCGCAGTTTATAAATATGGCATGTATAGCTAGAATCATACGTACTACGTTAGTACTAGAATCAACTAAACTGTAGCTCTGATACTAATCAAATATAACACCCCTAACCCGTATCTGTCGCCGGACTAGGGATTAGAGGCATTACCGAACATAACATATTCACATAGATCTTATTCGCATATAAAAAGAATAAGACTAATTGAATATTATATATTAAACATTAAACATACATTATTAGTCATACTGCATCAAAACTTTCTGAATCCCTATCAATCATATAAATATATTTGCACATTAATAAGCATACCTCAAAGTCATGCATAACATGTTTGGCTATATAAATATATACACAAATCATATGCTCATTATTAAAATAGTATTTGAATACTTAATAAATAATCAAACATTTTAACTTCATAATTATACACAAACACTTACAAGACCAAACAAATCATATCACAAAACTTTATGTCCAATATCATATACCGCATTGGTCATGGTCATACATTTACATATAATTCATTTAAACAAATATGATTTAAGACTAATCTTACCTCTTTTCTAGTCACAAAACCATGCACATATGACCATATTAATTTAACCATTTTGAGAACAAATAATTTCACATACCAATTTACCATACTTAAATTACAAATGTATAACCAAAACACCAACCAAATTTTAACCATAATTCTCGTCCAACATTAGCCATTAACTATGTACCAAAGTAACCATCAGCTTATCCATTAATTCACATCCATTTTACTATTATACCAATCACCAATTTCGATTACAATTAATAAGTTCATAATATACTTAGCTTACTAGCATACTATTTGAACATACACGACATATAAGACATATACATTTATACATATATGATACACATAAAAGGGACTTTAAAACTAAACTAAATATACATCTTTTATTATTACAACTTTATGCATATAAGACTATATCTATTTGGGCTATTTTTAAACTCTTATACTCCAAAAATACATGCCAAAACTAATTTTTCATACCGTCAACTTGAACCTAAAACCATAGCCGAATACTCACGTACATATTAACTATCATTTCCATCACATAAATCGTGCCATAAAACACTTTTAAAACAAATTACCATCATAGCTAAATATACATTTAATGAACATTACTCCTTTACCAAATCAAATAATAACTATCACAAATACAGAACATATCAATATGTTCAAAGTTCAAACTTATAGAATACCGAAAAGTGATCGATAGTATGACAGATTTCCTTGATGGTCCTCGAGCTCGTAACCAGCTTCCAAAATCTATAAAACATTAAACAAACACACACTGTAAGCTTGAATAGCTTAGTCAGTCATAAGCAAATAATTCATCAAATGAACATCAGCATTCAAATCTACAAGGCCGAATATGAACAATCTCAAAAACATAAATTATTGACTCTTGTATTAAACATATTTCATATCTTCATTACAAGTACTTTACTTACCTTACTTTCATAATCATTTAACTTCATATGTACCTGAACCATTTAGCTCGTTTTCACATTCAATCTTATCTCAATATTGCCCGTTGACCCATTCAGAATTAATAAGGATACTCAGATAGTTGAAAAGCTCGCATAACACCAACGTCCCAGACGTGGTCTTACATGTAATCACATATCAATGCCACTATCCCAGACAGGGTCTTGCACGAACTCATATAAGATGCTAATGTCCCAGACATGGTCTTACATGTAAATCACAAAATGATGCCAACATTCCAGACGTGGTCTTACACAAAACAACATATCAAAATCCTATGTCATGACATATGTATCCTAACTATTCCTAAGGTTCATATAGAGCTTTCGAACAACGTAACTTGATCGATTGAAGCTCGTAAATATTGCTCCCATGTTTAATTCAATTCGGCATATACATATACAGAAGTAATAATTCAATTTGGCACTATTAAAATATATACAATCAAATTTAACGACATTTATTTACTTATGAACTTACCTCATACAAAGACGAACAGATGGGTCGACTATTCAACAACTTTAGATTTCGCCCGAACCAAATCCGATTTTCTCTTTTCTAGATCTAATTTGAAGAACACAAGGGCTGAACCTTTAAAACTCTCTTCTTTCTCTTTTTCTTTGTTATATTCGGCCAAAAGATGAACATTTTTGCATGGCTATTTTAATTTTTGTTTTATTATAACCTTATTAAGTAGATTTTTACCATATTAACCTTTTAAAATTAATAACCAAACTATATATTTCATGTCTAATATCGTCCATGCATGATTTCAACGGTGTAATTTCATCTTAAGGACTCCACATTATAAAAACAATAGCTATGTAGTACTTTAACAATTTCCTAGCCACTTTTACATTTTACGCGATTAAGTCCTTTTAATTAAATTGACCACACAAACAATAAAATTTTCACACGTAATTTTCACACATCTCAATTCACATATTATAAACATCAAAAGTAATATTAAAATATTTTTTTAACTTAGATTTGTGGTCCTGAAACCACTGTTCTGATTAGGGTCTAAACCATTCTATTACACTTTGTTGAACGGTTTGGAATGTGTTTTGATGCGAGAAGGCAAAGTTATAGCTTATGCCTCGAGACAACTAAAGACGCATGAAAATAAATATTCGACACATGACCTTGAGTTAGCTACGATTGTGTTTGCTTTGAAGATTTGGCGCCACTATCTGTTCGGTGAAAAATGTCACGTTTATTCTGATCATAAGAGTTTGAAATATCTGATGACTCAGAAAGATTTGAATCTACGATAGAGAATATGGTTAAAACTGTTAAAAGACTACGAGCTTGTTATTGATTACCATCCAGGAAAAGCCAATGTTGTTGCTAATGCTTTGAGTCGGAAATCACTGTTTGCTCTATGTGCGATGAATGCTCATTTGGTTCTGTCCGATAGTGGTTCGGTATTAGCCAAATTTAAAGCAAGACCATTATTTATTCAACAGATTTGTCAAGCTCAAAAAGTTGATAACGAGATATTAGCAAAATGAACCCACTGTGATCTAGATTCTGATTCTGAATTTCGAATTGATAATGACGATTGTTTGAGATTTCGAGATCAATTTTGTGTTCCAAGAAATTCAGAGTTGATTCGGATGATTTTGAATGAAACTTACAACAGTCGGTTATCTGTTCATCCGGGTAGTAAGAAAATGTATAATGATTTGAAACAGCATTACTGGTGGTCAAGTCTCTGATTTTGTTTCAAAATGTTTAATCCGTCAGCAAGTTAAAGCTGAACATTAGGTGCCATCTGGTTTGTTACAACCGATTAAGATTCTAGAATGGAAATGGGATAAAGTGACAATGGATTTTGTTTCAGGTTTACCCCTATCTTCGAGAAAGAAATATGCTATCTGGGTTGTAGTTGATCGATTGACGAAATCAGCTCATTTTATTCCAGTGTGATCTGATTACTCGCTTAATAAGTTAGCTGAGTTATACATTTCTAATATTGTGATATTGCATGGTGTACCATTGTAACGCCCCGTACCCGAGACCGTCACCGGAGTCGAACACGAGGTGTTAACGGACTTAATTCATTAATTAAACAACTTAAACAACATATTACCAACCATGCATATGCACATCACTGATATCAAACATAACATAAATAGCTAGATTTATAAGTCAAAATCATTAGCTCACTAAAGACCAATATATTTGGTCAAATTATAATAATACATGTTATAAAACTAGGTTCCTATACATGCCACTCACTTGATAATTCTAGCATATGTGTTTATACTGTCAAGGTGTTGACTTGATAGTGTGATGCTTCCTCCGACGATCTCCAACCCTGAGCTAACTTGACAATACTAATATCCTTTCCACAGTAAAACTAACCCAATTGTACATTTACACATGTTCTAGTTAAGCTGCTTTCTTGAGTAACAGTCACTAAATCACTTATATCTAGAGTTATGGAACTCCAAATTAAGATCCGTGAATTTTCCCTGAAACAAGACTCATATATCTTTCAACCATAAAATTTACATAATTTTTGGTCCAGCCAATAAGTACAGTTTATTATACAAAGTCTCCCTTGTTTTGCTGTTTAACAGCTTCGACCTTTCTTCACTAAAATTTATTTATCTCATAGTACGAGACTCGAATAATGTTCCCATTTGTTTCTATTAAAATTAGACTAATCAACGATTCTAATAATATAAATTATAACCCATAATTAGTTTTCTACAATTTTTAACAATTTTTCCAAGTCAGAATAGAGGATCTCAAATTCATTCTGACACTGTCTCACAAAAATTAGAATATCACATTATATAAAACTCTGTTGCTCCCCCTGTTTCCTTTATATGAAAATAGACTCATTAATTTAATTCCATAATTTATTTGAAATTTAATTCAATTTACAAAATTTTTGGTAAATTTTCAAATTCACACAACTGTTGCTGTCCAACACTGTTTTACTACTAAAATTCACTCTTACATAATTTCACTTTATCCATTTTGTCTTATCGAAGTTCACTCAAATATCGAGCATATTGCTCAAAATTCTCTTAAACAAATACCTGCACTTATTCATCATATAATCATGTTCACATGTATTTTTTACTTAATCGATTTTCCGTTGAATTCTTCGGAATAATAACTGATACTTAGATGCCTGCACATATTTTCACACTTACAGCCAAAGCTATCTGGTATGCATAGTAGCCTGCACTTAGTACTACACATGCGACCTCACAATAGATCATTCGTATCGTTTCTATTTCGAAGCCTCAACCAGGAAATTCCTCACTTTCCAACATGTTACAAATTTATTCATAGTCCTTTTTCAATTTGCAATTTACAACAAATAGTCATTCTATTTCACATGTCACACCAAGAATTACATTTTTCCATATCATACATACCATCCATCAACTCCTCTTAAACATATTAACTCATACAATTTATGCCATATCAATAGAGAATTACAATTCATGCATGGTATTGCATTATTATTAACACACGAACTTACCTCGACCCAGAAACGGCAATTTACCATTTTAGTCCATAACCTTGTATTTTCCCGATTTAAGCCCGAATATCGATTTCCTTCATCTATAATATCACATTTAGCCTAATAATTAGTCACATTATTCATACGGGTCCAAAAATCATATTTATACAAATTTGCATTTTGACCCCTAAACTTTTGCATATTTGCAATTTTTCCCCAAGGTTCGGAAATTAAACTTCATCCTATTTTCTTATGTTTTATGACATGTTGACCATTTTTCCCTTCTATGGCAACATCAAATTCTCACCCTAACAAGTACTTATGAACATTAGGTATTTTTACCGATTATGCTGTTTTACTCGTTTTCACGTAAAATCACTTAGCACAAGTTGTTTAACACAATTTCAAGCTTCATATTCTTCCATTAAACATCAAAATACATGCATATCATTCATGGGTAGATTTTTAAACACAAACCCTAGCTCAAAATAATGATAGAAATAGCTAGAACATGTTACCGGGACTTAAAAAATGTAAAGAACATCAAAAACGGGGCTCGGGATCACTTACAAATGAGCCTGAAAAGCTTGAAAACCGTATCCATGGTGTTTTTCATGAAAAATTCGGCCATGAGGAAGAACATGAGCAAATTTGGCTTATTTTGGCATTTTTAAATCATTTTAATTACCAATTTACTAAAATGCCCTTAATGAAAAACTTTTAAAAACCTATCATACCATGTCCATTTTTGTCCACAAACTTCAAAATGGTCTAATTACCATTTAAGGACCTTTAATTTAAAAACTCATAAAATTTAGACACTTCTAACATGTAGAACTCAACTTTTACACTTTTTACAATTTAGCCCTTTGACCAAATTGAGTGCCGAAACGTCGAAATTTTTTAACGAAATTTTCACGAAATCATTCCGTGAAATCGTAGACCATAAAAATATAATAAAAATGAATTTTTCTCATCGGATTTGTGGTCCCAAAACCATTGTTTCGACTAGGCCCAAAAATCAGGATGTTACATTTCTCCCCCCCTTTAGGGATTTTCGTCCTCGAAAATCTTACTATGAAAGTGGTTTTGGTTTTTCACTTGGATTCCTCAATCCTATAATCGATATCAAAGAACTTTCACTCAAGCTGTGCTTTTATTGCCTCTCTCTTTAAATTTCACATAAAAAATCAAAAGTGGTATTCACTTTACAATACTTTCACCAAAACTTAATCTGTACCAGAAAGCTCATGTACTCAAAATTCTGATCCAAACCATCATGTTACATATACATTCCCACCAGAATCTTTTTGGATTCAAATAGCGAAACTAGCCAGTTCATCTCGGCCTCATACTCCTTATAATTCCACACAGTCCAATTCAACTCTTAGTTACCTTTCATTTCAAAGCCTCCTCTGGCTTTCCCAAAAAATCATGATATGAATCCCAAATCTCAATCCGATTTTTGGATATTAAAATTTCCATGATATCCAACATTCATAAAGACATGAAATTCTATAAATCTAGTGAGCAGACATTCGGGTATACCAGCATAATTTACACATCTCAATACATTTAACAACGCTACATATCACTTTCCTCTTTCAAGGACAGGAATGATCCAGACAAGAAAATTCATATTAACCAAAATGGCAAAAATAATTCTGATGATTCTTGCTATACATCTTTAAACTTTCAACATTTCAATAATTTGTACTCAAAGATAAACAATGATTGTTTCAGTATTGTTTTTTATACCCAGATTATCTTCACATTATCAATATCAGATCTTCTTATTGTATACGATTCTTCTAGGAAACATACACTTCTTAATTAGACTATTCGTCTTTTTACTCGTGAAGAAATAAAATCTTATTCTCAAGTATGCACATCTCATTAAATTCTAGACATATACTCCATACAGATTGAACAATCAAGTCGACCTTATTCATCCGTAATTAATATTTCAAGAAATTCTCTCTTCTAGTCAACAGAACGATTCAACATGCATCATTCCAAATTCACTCATCATGCCAATCGAAGACCATAACAAATGCATTAGCATAAGTAATACTAATACCTCAACTGAATACATTAACTCTGATTAACTTACTTGAGAAAAGAAATCCATCATACACATTGGGACTTGAAATTTCACCACATTATCAGGATCAAGTCAGAGGTATAGTCATATTTGTTCTTTATATACATCAATCACAAGCTGAAGATTATGCTCTAAATGCAAGCCATGATCAACAAGTTACAAGATAAAATATCCAGAAAAACCAAGATAGAGAAATCTGAAACAGAGAAGCCAAGAATAAAGAAATCCATCATACAAGAATCCAATTTACAGTACTGCATCAAAAGACCAAGAACCAGACTCATAAAAATATGAAAGACCCCAATGGTTTTCAAAGAAAAAATCCATAATAACATCATTCCAAACCACTGACAACAAATACGACCAGAACTATATGCTTCTCATATATATATAAAATCAATCAGAGCAATGATCGGTAGAAATAGAATCTTGGCACCATACACAATTTCTCATCGATTCCCAACAGGAGGAATATAACAAAATACCAGAGAAAAACAGAACCATGTATATTATAATCCAATTAGACTAACAATACATTCGTCTAACGTTAAGATCAGGGAACATTTCCTTATTTCAAACATTATTCCTTTAACTATTTCTACCATCCCAAATTCCATAATATTCCCTTTACTAAGAAAACCAGTTCATGGGGGAATTGCAATCAATACATTTCTCGACATCATACCAGGATAGATCGTTTTACCAAAATTAACTTTTTCGCTAACTACGATATTGCGAAAGTTAAACAATCTTTTGGTCAATCTGATATCTTCCTAGCTCATGTCTGTACTTAACAACCCATTCTCAATCTCTAATCATGCTTATAACCATTCCATCATTGAACTCTTTGGTTTCTCACCTGCAAACTCATTCGACATAAATCTCAGGAATTTCCCTTATAAAACACCACTTTGGTAAGAGGGAGGGGTCGTAAGGCCTCTGACTCAACTCTCATATACAAATATAACACAGTTTTCATCACAGCAATCATATTTCAATCATGTCATTCATTTCGAGTAACTAACATTCATATTGATTTTACACTCACTTTTTAGTTATCTCATTTAAACAACTGTACTTATACATGTATTTCAATGTTTCCTAGATAATATTACTTATGCATTCATTAAATCAGACAAGTCAAGCACATAATATCATATAAGGGCCAAACAAACATGGATAAGTATATCACCGTCTAAACTTTCATCTTACACATCATCATATACATATCATTACAATCATATATATCAGTCCAAGCAATTTAATACATTTACTCAAATTATACGAGCTTACCAATCATAATCATCCCAACCAATATGCATGAATATTCATCTTATCAATATTTTTGATAAGTTACTCAAACACATGCATTTGTTCAAATAAATCAATCATATGCATCATGGAATTATCTATTAATCATAGATAAACTCATTTTACCATGTACACATTTCATGAATTATCATTCGTACCTTTCCAACTTTCAGTTCGTCATGACTATACTTTACTCGAATATTTTAGCATCACATTCAACATGGTCGGTGTAGCTTGGTTGGAGAGTACCTTTGTCTAAACAAAATGGCTCTCATATGCGTCGGGAGACATCACACTATCACGGATTGGTGACATGTATAGTTGGACTTTTACACATGCTAGGTTAGCCCGAGAACTGACTAAATCATAGCTCTGATACCACTAAATGTAACGCCCCGTACCTGAGACCATCACCAGAGTCGAACACGAGGTGTTAACGGACTTAATTCATTAATTAAACAACTTAAACAACTTATTACCAACCATGCATATGCACATCACCAATATGAAACATAACATAAATAGCTAGATTTATAAGTCAAAACCATTA
Organism: Gossypium herbaceum; assembly: GCA_025502765.1. NCBI lineage: Eukaryota > Viridiplantae > Streptophyta > Magnoliopsida > Malvales > Malvaceae > Gossypium > Gossypium herbaceum. The sequence goes on from CP106689.1 coordinate 57,586,379, forward strand.
GCTCACAAAAGACCAATATATTTGGCCATATTATAATAATACATGTTATCAAACTAGGTCCCTATACATGCCACTCACTTGATAATTCTAGCATATGTTTATACCGTCAAGGTGTTGACTTGATAGTGTGATGCTGCCTCCAACGATCTCCAACCCTAAGCTAACTTGACAACACTAAAAGAAATGGAAAGGAGGGGGTAAGCTTTATGCTTGTAAGCTCACATGAAATAAAAATAAGCAATTTACTAACATGCTTTCCACAGTAAAACTAACCCAATTGTACATTTACACATGTTCTGGTTAAGCTGCTTTCTTGAGTAACAGTCACAAAATCATTTATATCTAGAGTTAAGGAACTCCAAATTAAGATCCGTAAATTTTCCCAGGATCCAGACTCATATATATTTCCACCGTAAAATTTTCATAATTTTGGTCTAGCCAATAAGTAAAGTTTATTATTCAAAGACTCCCCTATTTTGCTGTTTAACATCTTTGACCTTTCTTCACTAAAATTTATTTATCTTATAGTACGAGACTCAGATTATGTTCCTATTTGTTTCTATTGAAATTATACTCATCAAAGATTCTAAGAATATAGATTATAACCCATAATTAGTTTTCTACAATGTTTAACAATTTTTCCAATTCGAATAAGGGATCTCGAATTCATTCGACACTATCTCACAAAAATTAGAATATCACATAATATACAACTTTTTGCTCCCTCTGTTTCCTTTATATGAAAATAGACTCATTATTCTTTAATTCCATAATTTATTTGAAATTTAATTCAATTTACACAATTTTTGGTAAATTTTCAAATTCACACAGCTGCTGCTGTCCAACACTATTTTACTACTAAAATTCACTCTTACATAATTTCACTTTCTCCATTTTGTCTTATCGAAGTTCACTCAAATATCGAGTATATTGCTCAAAATTTTCTTAAACATATTCCTGCACTTATTCATCATATAATCATGTTCACATGTATTTTTTACTTAATCGATTTTCCTGTTGAACTCTTCGGAATAATAATTGATACTCAGATGCCTGCACATATTTTCACACTTACAGCCAAAGCTATCTGGTACGCATAGTAGCCTGCACTTAGTACTACACATGCGACCTCACAATAGATCATTCGTATCGTTTCTATTCCGAAGGCTCAACCGAGAAATTCCTTACTTTCCAACATGTTACAAATTTATTCATAGTCCTTTTTCAATTTGCAATTTACAGCAAATTGTCATTCTATTTCACATGTCACAACAAGCATTACATTTTTCCATATCATACATACCATCCATCAACTCCTCTTAAACATATTAACTCATACAATTTATGCCATATCAATAGAGAATTACAATTCATGCATGGTATTGCATTATTATTAACACACGAACTTACCTCGATCCAGAAACGGCAATTTACCATTTTAGTCCATAACCTTGTATTTTCCCGATTTAAGCCCGAATATCGATTTCCTTCATCTATAATATCACATTTAGCCTAATAATTAGTCACATTATTCATATGGGTCCAAAAATCATATTTTTACAGATCTACATTTTGACCCCTAAACTTTTTCATATTTGCACTTTTGCCCCAAGGTTCGGAAATTAAACTTCATCCTATTTTCTTATGTTTTATGACATGCTGACCATTTTTCCCTTCTATGGAAACATCAAATTCTCACTCTAACATGTACTTATGAACATTAGGTATTTTTACCGATTATGTCGTTTTACTCGTTTTCATGTAAAATCCCTTAGCACAAGTTGTTTAACACAATTTGAAGCTTCATATTCTTCCATTAAGCATCAAAATACATGCATATCATTCATGGGTAAAATTTTAAACACAAACCCTAGCTCAAAATAATGGTAGAAATAGCTAGAACATGTTACGGGGCTTCAAAAATGTAAAGAACATTAAAAACGGTGCTCGGGATCACTTACAGATGAGCCTGGAAAGCTGGAAAACCCTAGCCATGGTGTTTTTCATGAAAAATTCAGCCATGAGGAAGAAGATGAGCAAATTTGGCTTATTTTGGCATTTTAAATTCATTTTAATTACTAATTTACTAAAATAACCTTAATGAAAAACTTTTAAAAACCTATCATACCATGTCCATTTTTGTCCACAAACTTCAAAATGGTGTAATTACCATTTAAGGACCTTTAATTTAAAAATTCATAACAATTAGACACTTCTAACATGTATAACTCAACTTTTGCACTTTTTACAATTTAGTCCTTTGACCAAATTGAGTGCCCAAACATCGAAATTTTTGAACGAAATTTTCACGAAATCATTCCGTGAAATTGTAGACCATAAAAATATAATAAAAATGAATTTTTCCTCATCAGATTTGTGGTCCCAAAACCATTGTTTTGACTAGGCCCAAAAATTAGGATGTTACAGCCATTATCTATTATATCAGACAGAGATCTGAGATTCACATCACAATTTTGAAAGAAACTGCAAGCCACTTTAGGTACGAAATTACATTTCAATACTGCTTTTCACCCGTAAACAGATGGTCAAGTCGAGCGGATTATTCAGATTCTTGAGGATATGTTGAGATGTTGCATTCTTGAGTTTGAAGGTATGTGGGAACAATATTTGCCTTTGATTGAATTCTCTTACAATAATAGTTTTCAATCGAGCATCAAAATGGCACCGTATGAAGCCTTATATTCACAAATGTTGTACACCTTAGTATTAGACTGAGCTCAGCGAGAATAAGGTTCACGGGGTCGATTTGATAAAAGAGACCGAACATAATGTAAAAGTGATCCAGGATAGTTTGGAAGCAGCTTCTGATCATTAGAAATCTTACGCAGATTTGAAACAAAAAGATATTGAATTCCAAATCGGTGACAAAGTATTTTTGAAAGTAAAAGGCAAATTGAGTCTGAGGTTCATTGGGCAGTATGAGATATTCGAGCATATAGGGCCATTTACTTATCGTTTGTTGTTACCACCTGAGTTAGAAAAGATTCACAATATTTTTCATGTATTGATGCTTGGACGATACAGATTCGATCGTTTGCATGTAATTCATTCGTCTGAGATTGAGATTCGGTCTAATATGACCTACGATGAAGAGCCAATTCATATTTTGGCTCGCGAAGTTAAAGAATTGCGAAATAAGAAAATTTTGTTAGTAAAAGTAATGTGGATCGACACAGTGTTGAAGAGGCTACGTGGGAACCCGAAGATAACATGAGACAACAATATCCAAACCTATTCGACGGTAAGATTTTCGGGGACAAAAATCCCTAACAATTCGGTTTAAACCTTAGTCGGAATAGTGGTTTCGAGAAAAAAAATCTAGGTCAAAAAAATTTAATAATATATTCCATGTTTATAATATGTGAATTAGTATGTGTGAAAATTTCGTATGAAAATTTAATCGTTTGTGTGTTTAATTTGATAAAAGGACGTAATCGCGTAAAATGTAAAAGTTGCTTGCCATATGTTAAGTGTGTCTATTTGTTATGTCTTTATAAATGAGAGGTCCTTATGTTGTGAATAGACCATTTGAATAATGGATGGACATAAATGCCTATGGTTAATGAAATTTTATATGTTATTAATGAAGGGTAAAATGGTAAATGATGAATTAATAGTTATTAATTAAATAAAACATGATATTTGTTTCATTCTTTCATAATATTGCTGAATATATCAAAGAATATAAGAGAGAAAACACAAGTTAGGGTTTCGACACTTTGATTGGTGATTAAGGTATGGATTTTATTCGGTTTTGAAAATTTCTACGCTTTTGTAATCGTTGCTTAGTAAACTATCAAGCCATGCCCTAATTTATGATTTTGTTGATGATTTTGAGTTATGCCATCGATGAAATTATATGTTTTGTGAAGTTAGTTGTTGGTAAATGAAAGATATATTTTGGGTTAACGTATTTTGTCTTTGAATTTTTGATGAATTTGAGTAAAAGGGGTTAAATTGTGAGATTTGTAAATTAAGTGTCTAAAATGTGAAATAAATGAAACTTATGGGCTTATATGAATACAATGAGAATTCAGCCTAACATGGGTACATGGAAATTATGTGTATTTTGTGATTTTGTGAATTAATGACTAAAGTGTCAAAATGTGAAAATGTGACGGCTAATTTGTAAAATGCCCTAAATAAGTTTTTTTTTGGATTAAATTGAATGATTTGACGAATAAAAGAGTTAAATTTGAATTTATATAGATTAAGAACAAAAGAAAATGGAATTCGATCGGGGGAAATCGAAAGTCGTTGAGTAATCGATTCCGTTTGTCCGAATCCGTATAAGGTAAGTCAATATAAAAAAAAGTGTTTTGAATTGAATTACTATGCTATTGAATTATGATGAATGACTGCATGAGTTGAGAAATATGAGATATCTGAGAAAGTATCAACGAAGTTCTGACGTCTGAAAAGCCCCGTATGGACCATAGGAATAGTTAGGATACATATGTCATAACATAGGATTCGATATGTGTTTTCGTGTAAGACCACATCTGAGACGTTGGCAATGACTTATGATTTACATGTAAGACCATGTTTGGGACATCGGCATCGTATTTGATTTCATGTAAGACCCTGTCTGGGACAGTGGCATCGATATTTGTTTACGTGTAATACCACATCTGAGAGGTTGGCATTGTACGAGCTTTCCGAGTATCTGTGTATCTTTATGATTCCGAAAGGTTCAACGAGCATTTCAATAAATGAATGATTATATAAGATGTGTATCCGATTCAGGTACGTTTGAATTGTATACTATGTTTGAGAATAAAATGTAAGTATATGTACAAGTGATGATATGTGTTATAAATATGAGAAAATATGCTATATGTGTAAATGAATTGGGAATATGTTAAATGTATATGAACTATGTGGTTTGAGATAGTATTTGGTAATGGAGTATATGTAATTTGATCATGCTTTCATATTTTGAATGTTAAGTTTATTTGTATATGGCTTACTAAGCTTTTGAAAGCTTATTTTGTGTGTTTTGCATTGTTTTATAGATATCGTAGCTATCGAGAGGTCAGGGATCGTCGAGGATCATCACCACACTATCAAACTCTAGTTTGGTACATTTTGAAAGTGTAGATATTAGAGTATGGCATGTATAGGCTAGAGGTAGTTGAATATGTTTTGTAAAGTGTTTATTTAGTCATGTGATAAGGCTTGATTATGATTGAACCTATGGTTTGATTTTTGTATATGTTATGTGATGCAAATTATGCTTATGTGATGTGTTTATGAATGACCAAAAGAAATGGTTAATTTTGGTAAGTTTTGGTATGTGCATATTTGGGAAATTGGCAAGTTTATAGCATGTGATTGAATGAAATAAAATGAGGTTATGAAACAAATCTTTAGATATGATTTTGTCTTATGTTTTGGCATAATTGGGTATGACTATTAAGCATGAAATTGGTTGATAATGTTCTGGCATGATTGGTCCGTTGTGAAATGGATGAACATTTGGTATGCAATTGATGCTTATTTGATGCTTGTAGGGAGGACCCTTAATGGGTGGCAAATTGGCCTTGTAAATACCCTTTTTTGCCCACACGGACAGGGACACAGCGTGTATCTCAGTCATGTTGCTCAAGGGCAATTTTGGAATGAGCCTGAGCAGACCACACGGTCGCACACATGGGCATGTGCTAGGCCGTGTGGCCAAGTCAGTTTCGACCAAGGGCTAGACACACGGGCATGTGGCTGGCCATGTGACCTAAGTCAGTAGCCTCCCTAATTTTTACATGGCTAGACATACGGGCATGTCATGTGGCCGTGTGGACAAGTCAGTATGTATGCCCTGTTTTGACACGGCTTAGACACACGGGCGTGTCTAATGTCGTGTGAGGCACACGACCTATTCACACGGGCGTGTGACCTGTATAACTTTGAAAAATTGTTTAAGTTTCAAAAATTTTTGGATAAGCTCGGTTTAGTCCCGACCCATTTCTAATGCATGTTTGAGGTCTCGATGACCTATATAAGAGACTTTACTATGATATATGACTACGATTATGGATGATGTTTATGAATTATTTGTAAAATGTTTCGATTCATCTGTAATGCCTTTAACCCTAGTCTGGCGACAGATACGAGTTAGGGGTGTTACATACTGGGTCTAGTCTCATCACCCTGTGTACCACCCCCAAGACCCTTCCTACTACCACCAATGTGATTGCTTCTACCCTCAAGTTGAATGTACTTAATCCTAACCATTTTGGGTGAAAATAAAAGAAAAAGAGAATACTCAAATAATTACCTGGAAAATGCAGATAAATGGTCAAAAAAGAAACAAAACATGACTCAAACAAGTAAATTGGAGAAGGCAAAGGGAGGGAATTTAAGGGTCCAAAAGGAAACTTAATAGACAAAAAATTGAGAAACAATTTCAAATAAAAAGGCCTCATTTCCCTGAGTCTCAATTTATATAGCCAAGCATTTAAGGGAAGCTTGGGTTCAATTTGAAAGAAATGGTTCAAATCCTCAAATTTGTATTTCACACCTGTTGGAGACAGAAAGGGTTTTTCCTAAACCCCTTGATAACCAAAAAAGGTTGGAATTCTGCAAAAAGTTAGTTGTTTATCGGGTACCCACCAAGTGGCACATATTAATTCAGGAACCGTCGCAAACATCATGTTGAACAAGTGTCTGGTTCAAAGTGTAAACCTAGGAATCCTCCAGGATAGCTATAAGGTAGTAATTGTGCAACTATTTGCTTTATATGGAATAAGGACAGACCTATTGATCGAGCGAAATGAGTTTAGAATGAATCTATAAATAAGAGTTTAGCATTAAAGCATTAAGGAAAAGTAGATGTGTTTACCACTATGTTACAGAGGGAGTTATTGAAAGAAAGATAAATTGTTCGGAAGACCACCTTTGAGTTTAGGCACAATAGGGAATTTTTAGGATGGAGTTTTCTTTAAGGGTGAGGCAGTTGTCACACTTGGATTTTATAAGGGCCTCTAGTTTAAAAGAGCTTTGGGAGTTAATTGAGCAAAATAGCAACCTGGCAGACTCTACTGGGAATTTTGGAAAATTTTGTAACTATCGGGTAAATAGTTAAGTTTCAATTTTAGTATGGTTAGGAGGAACCAACTGGTTCCATCGTGGGAGACATAATGATTGTTGGTGATTGGCTAAAACAGATTGGGAGACTATGTATATGAGTTATATATATAAGTGAGAATGGATATTCTTGAAAAATAAATTCTTCTCAATTTTGTCTACCAAATTTCTTATCACTTGCATTGTCTTCTTTGGTTGTTCCGAAGAAGAGGAGGACTTAGCAGAGCTCTACATGGAGTAGCAACCGTAATATTTGAGGTCTAGAAATAGAGACTCTGAGAAATTGTTATCAGGGCAAAGGATGCTCTGGCATTATGACAAGCTAATCTGACAAGGAGGAAGAACTTAACGTGAGTTACTATACTCTATACTTTGCTGATTCATGGATGAGTGTTGTTGGGTGATTATGATTACATATGCTTTGTGTTGGTTTGAAATCTTTGATGGTGTATGATTTTGATGTATCAGCATGAATTGCGTGTTTGAGGTAGTTTGAAATTATAGAGGCCTGCAAGTATGCTTTGTATAGATTTGTATATGGATGTATTATCGTGTGGCGTGCTCCTTAAAGTAATATTATTTTGATTGATATGCATGAAATGCATGGTTATAGCATATACGAAGTATGGAAGGAATTAACTTGATAGGTTAGATGAAGATAGGAATAATAAGCGTAATAGGGGAATAGGTAGACTGATATGGGGATTCAAGGGAGTTTAAGTGGCATTATGGAAGTGGTATCTAATAGCTAGCTAGAGCGACAGCAAAAAAAATTTTCCAAAAAAAAAAAATTTGGGAAAAAAAAGGGGCATTTTTCCCCCGAAAAAGGTTGAAAGGGAAAAGGATTTCACTAATTTCCCAAAAACCAAAAATTCAAACAATTTTTAAAATTTTTCTTTTCAAAACTTAAATTTTCAAACCCCCATTAAAACCCTTAAATCCAAATATAACTAATTTTTCCCCAAACATCCCAAATTAAAAAATTTTTAAAACCTTTAAAATTTTTTAAAATTTTAAATTTAAATTTTTTTAAATTGGTTTTTAAAAAATTAACCCAAAAAAAATTTTCCCAAACCCAAATAAAGTTTCCTTTTTATTTATTTTGAATTCTTATTTTATAACCAATTTGGCCTTCAAATACCAATTATTTTCAATTGTTTTAATCCACTTAATCTAATTTTAAACTTATTTTCAATAACTACTTTAAAGCCATCCAAACCTGTATAGAATTAACTATTTAAAATTCACGATTTATCAACATTACCAAATTATAATCTAAATTAAACAAATCATTTTCATTTCTTACTATAAATTAAAAATTTCAAAATTATTGGGATCGCTTTTTTAAATAAATTGGATACATAAGCTTAAAAACAAATTTACCGATACCAATAAACTGGTCAACCATATTTCACTTTTCTGTCATAAATTGCTCCATGAAGCCTATCAACCAATCTACAACTCATTTTTATAGTTCCCTTTAAGATCAATATAACATTTAATTTCAAAAATCAATCATTTAATATTAATAATCCTTATTATTTCCATAATTTTTCTTATTAATTTTCCAGATTAATTAATTTCCTAGCTTTTAAAATCTTTTATACCCTTTAAATTCATTATTTAATAAACATTATAATCAAATTTAAATTTTCTTTTATAACATATTATTTTAAAATTACCATTTCCATAAATTTTAATAATTTCTCTTAATCTTTAAACATTTCATAAACATTTAAAAAACCATAATTGAACTCAATACTTAAATTGCTACTTAGCATCTACTCAAATTTCAATAACTCCAACCAAAGGAATAACCTCTTAATACCAACCCAAAATTATTTCAATGTTTACCAATAACTATTATACATTGATAGTCTTAATCCATAATCAATATACATAATCAATGAGGAAATTCTAATAACCATCCCAACAAGGATTATGTTTCCCATCCTAATTATAACACCTATTAATCAATCTTCATAACAACTCAAATTTGACAAGATACTCTTAGGTCAAAACTCATATACCTTCAAATTACAATCAGACATCGCTAATTTCCCAAAGGTTTTAATTAATTAAAATATGCGACTTAATACAAGTTTCAACGATTTTAGTGCGTGATACCCGATTACTAACCTGAAAACTCAAACAATTACATCACATTTATAACTTATAAGAACAATAACAATTCAATTATAATTATACTTAAATATTAAGCCTTTAATTATTCCCATATATAAAATATGTTCATCTATAACATTTACTCAATTCAAAATTTAAATAATTCATTATAAGTTTCTAACACCACAAAACGGGCTTACATATAATATGTTACATTTTAACATTTATTCCAACCATTCACAATCTTTCATTAACATCTTCAATAACAATCCATTTCTCAACTCCGAAACATTATCAAGAAATAATATTGCCTACAATCTACGCACACCTTCAACCTTTACCCATCGACCATTTCCAACATAAGGCAACTTTGCACCAGACAATAATCATCAACGAATAACATTGTTCAGATTTAATATTCACAATAACCGGCCGAATTCCAACAAATTCACGATAATTTTAACAAGCACAATCTCAAATCATTAAAATTATTAAACCAACTTTTTAACCTAACACAAATTTATATTATAATAACATTTCCTTATCACTTACAATTTCATTAACATTAACTTAAACATTTTACCATTAATATAATGATAAAATATATAATTTTAAATTAACCGGCCATTATAAAGAACAATTAAATACATTTCAACCTTACCCAACAAAATTTCAAGATTACAGCGGCCTTGCAATACCTACCAAACATGGCCAATCCCTACCACTTGAGCAAGGAATTACCCATCCTTATCACAATCCCAACCCACTTACACAAACATAATCCAAAAGAATAATTCCTTAGCACGCCTAAATCGGAAATAACACAAATACACAAAAAACCTCGAGTTAACAAATTTAACCAATGCAGTAGGTCCTAACACAATAATTAATCATTCACACAATTTATCTAAATTTTAAATAATATGGTTAAGCCCAATCAAATTATTTAATTATTAAACCAAAATCACAATTTTTAAATCCTAATTCTTAATTCATAATACCAATTATCGAATTAGCCTTAAAAGTTTACATTATCAAACATATTTATAACCTTATAATTAATTTAATTCATTTACCTAATAATTAGGATCAATTAACACAAATTATCCTTTACTTGCTACAATTAATATATTATTTTATAAAAGCTAAAATTCTTGAATATTCTTTAGGATTCCACATATTCAATTTCACTATCACAATTTTTTTACTTTACACCTTTCGACCATAGTACATAAAAAATATAACTCATTTTAAACAATTTTATAATTTACACAAATTAATTTTCAAAAATTCCATAATTTATTCAAATAAAACATATTATAATATTGAACTAAAATCATTCTTAAATTAATTTACCTTAAAATAAAAATCCCAATTTAATTTAATAAAAAGATTTAGCTTACACACATCATAATTCCTTAATTTCTTAATTCAATTTCCCTCTTCCTTACAACAAATTTTTTAAATTTTATATTTCTTTTCAAATTTAAATAAATTTCATTTAATTAAATATATTATTTAATTTTACATCATGATTTTTCAATGCAACAAAAATTTTTCATGTTCCTAATCATTCCAAATTTTATCAAATAAACTATTGCAAACCCAATTTTTTTTATCAAAATTAAAATATTACCCATAAATTTATTTTAGGCCAAATCAATACAAAATTTTTTTCAATTCTTATCTTGTAAGAATTAAAATTGCTCATTCATTTAAACTGACTCATGGTTTATTAAATTTTCTTAAATCATTTTACAATTTAAGATTTTTAAAAGTAATTCTTCTCATTTAAAGATAACCTTCCTTCTTATTATTGATTTATTTTTATTTATAGCACTAAATCATTCAATTATTTACTCTATTCATTAAAAAATTTATTAAATACAATCCTTTTCTCTCTTCCATTATTTAACAATTCAAACCAATATCAATATATTTATAAAATTTTCCCCATATTTAAAAACAAATTCTCAAATTTAAAACCCATATTCCATAGCATTTTCTTCACAAGTGCTATTTCAACTAATTTCCCTCCTTTCTTCTATCATGCTACCAAACAAAATGGACAATAAATTCCATCATTTGAATTTAAAAAATATGACTTGGAAATTTCCCATGACTCAAAAAAATTTTTATTTCTTCACTGAATTCTTCAAATATTTTGTCTAATAAATGAACTAAATAAACTCATTTCCTTAAATTTATTTTACCTTTTTTTAACATCAAAGCTAACATAATATTCATCCAAATTTTATTAAACACAAAATTTTCCAAATTTCTAATAGTTAATCAAATTTTCTATTTTTCCAAATTTACTCATGCAAATTAGCATTCAAATGTTTCCATTAGTAATAATATTCAAGATTTAAATTCATATTTTTTTTTCATTAAATAATTAAAGAAATAAAAGGGTATAAACGTAATATATTATTTCATCATTTACCCTTTACAATTTTCAGGCAATGGGATTATATTGTTGTTAATAAGATAAAATAATTTTATTTGGTATTTTTATCAATTTTTTTATTATTAAAAAAAAGAAAAGAATGAAAGGAGGAATTTAAATTAGGAAGGGATAATATTTTTTTTTGCTCATAGGTGTTTTTGGAACTAAAATTTTTGGGTTTATGCATATTATAAAAGCGGACTCAACTTGCCTTTTCGCTAAATCTCGAATCTTTTCCATGGTGACACCTTCAAGAACACTTTATCACCCACGAAATTCAATCTCTTTTCTTTTTAAATCTGCATATAACTTTTGTCGATCTGAAGCAGCTTTCAAGCAATCCCGAATTACTTTTATTTTCTCTTTGGTGTCTTTAACTAGATCAACTCGTGAATCTGTTTCTCACTAAGTTTGGTCCAATATAAAGGAGTCCGACACTTACGACCATACAAGGCTTTGTACGGTGCCATTTGTATACTTGACTGATAACTGTTATTGTAGGCAAATTCAATCAAAGATAGATATTTCTCCCAACTACCTCCAAATTCTAAGACACAACATCTAAGCATATCCTCGAGTACCTAGATTACTCTTTCCGACTGACCATCTGTTTGTGGATGAAACGCGGTACTAAAGTTCAAATTTGTACCCAAAGCTTCTTGTAACTTTTTCCAAAATCTCGAGGTAAATCTCGGATCTCTATCTGATATTATAGACATAGGTACTCCGTGCAACTTCACAATTTCAGCAATATATAGTTCGGCTAATTTATCAAGTGAGTAATCGGTATGTACTGGTATAAAGTGGGCTGACGTTGTTAATCTATCAACCACTACCTAGACAGCATCCTTCTTTTTAGGAGTCAAAGGCAAACCGGTTACAAAATCCATGGTAATCTTGCCCCATTTCCACTCAGGCACCATTACCGGTTGAAGTTGTCCTGAAGGCACTTGATGTTCAGCTTTTACTTGTTGACAGATCAAACACTTGGTTACAAATTTAGAAATGTCCCTTTTCATACCTGGCCACCAATACAACATCTTTAAATCATTACCCATTTTTATGCTACCAGGGTGAACTGATAAATAGCCACTGTGCGCCTCATGTAATATTTTCTGAATCAATTCATCGTTTTTCGGTACACATATCCTGTCTCGAAACATCAAACAGTCGTCTGGTCCAACTCAAAAATCTGAGTCGTAACCTGATTCGCATTGAGTTCTCTTGGTTCGCAACTCACTATCGTTCTTTTGAGCATCACAAATCAGCTGGAGAAATAACGGTTTAGCCCTTATCTCTGCTAAGATTGACCTATCATCAAACAATGCTAACCCCGTATTCATGGCTCTCAAAGTAAAAAGAAATTTCCTGCTCAAGGCGTCAGCAACTACATTTTCTTTTCCTGGATGATAATCAATCACTAGCTCATAATCCTTTAATAATTTAAGCCATCTCCACTGTCGCAGATTCAAATCCTTTTGATTTATCAAATACTTCAAACTTTTGTGATCAGTAAAAATTCGGCATTTTTCACCATACAAATAATGTCACCAAATCTTCAAAGACAATAGCGGCCAATTCCAAATCATGTGTAGGATAGTTCTTCTCATGCGGTTTTAACTGTCTTGAAGCATAAGCTACCACTTTACCCTCTTCCATCAACACACATCCAAGGCCTGTCAATGATGCATCACTATAAATTACGAACTCCTTTCCTGGCTCGAGTTGTACTAAAATTGGTGCTTCAGTCAATCGTGCTTTCAACTTTTCAAAACTCTGCTGACATTTATCAGTCCATTCAAACTTAACATTCTTTTACAACAACTTAGTCATAGGAGAGGCAATCATCGAAAATCCCTCAACAAAACGTCTATAATACCCGGCCAAGCCTAAAGAGCTTCTAACCTCGGATACATTATTTGGCAGTTTCCAATCAACGATCACAGAAATCTTGCTTCGATCCACCCGAATACCATCACCTGAGACTATATGTCCCAAAAATCGACTTCAAGCCGTAACTCACTTTTACTAAACATAGCAAACAATTTCTTTTCTCTCAAGATCTGCAATATGGTTCTCAAGTGTTCGGCATGTTCAGACTCATCCCGAGAATAAATTAGAATGTCATCTATAAACACTACTACAAACTTATCCAAATATGGCCGAAAGATCCGGTTCATTAAGTCCATAAATATAGCTGGAGCATTTGTTAAGCCGAAAGGCATCACAAGAAACTCATAATGTCCATACCTTGTCCTAAAGGTTGTTTTCGGCACATCCGACTCCTTAACTCTCAACTGGTAGTAACCATACCTCAAATCGATCTTTGAAAACACTATGGCCCCCTTTAACTGATCGAATAAATCATCAATCCTCGGCAATGGGTACTTGTTCTTTATAGTCACCTTATTAAGCTGACGGTAATCAATGCAAAGTCTCATTGAACCATCCTTCTTCTTTACGAACAATACAGGAGCACCCCAGGGAGAGAAACTCGGTCTCACAAATCCTTTATCTGTTAACTCTTGCAACTGAGCCTTCAATTCTTTTAATTCAGTCGGAGCCATTCTATATGGAGCAATCGAGATCAATGCGATGACCAAGCAACAAATCAATGGCAAACTCTATCTCTTTGTTCGGAGGCAACCTGCAATTCCTCCGAAATACATCCGAAACTCACAGACTATCGATCGATTCAAACTTGATTGAGGCAACTCAAGATTCATTACATAAGCGGATAAGCTTCACACCCTTTCCTCATGTATTTCGTGCGCAGACATGTGTGAAATCACCATAGGCAATTTATTTGATTCATCTGTTTCAACCCACAGAATTTCTCCATTTTCACATTTCAACTCTAGTGTTTTTTGTTTACAATCTACCTTGGCATCATACAATGTCAACTAGTCCATTCCCAAGATAATGTCAAACTCATCAAATGGTAACAGCATCAGATTAGCCGGAAAATGGTGACCTTGAATCATTAATGGGCAATTCTTGCAAACCTTGTCAACTAGCACATATTGGCCTAAGGGTTCGACACTTTAATCATAAACTCATAAACTCAACAGCAACTTTTATTAGATACTAAATTCATGCAAATATAGGAATGAGTGGACCCGGATCAATCAATGCAATAACAATAGTATCATAGAGAGAAATGTACCAAGAATGACATCGGAGATGATGCATCTTCTCTGCACGATAGCATAAGCTTTAGCAGGTGCTCTAGCTTCTGATCTCGCGGCTGAATCTTTCATCGCAGTTTTACTGCTAGTCCCACCTCCAGTATTTCTCGGTGGTCTACCTCTACTAGCGGTGGTATTCTGTTTAGCACTCTGAAATCTTTCTTCTTTAACTTTCTCCGAACAGTCTCTAATAAAATGCTCACGAGAACCGCACTTGAAACAAACTCGCTCGTTTCCCTAACACTCACCATAATGTTGCCTGCCACATTGCTGACACTCGGGCTTTCTAGGTCGCACATTACCCACACTTGCCACCGAAGTAGCTTGAGCTTTAGACCCCGAATATGCTCTACCATGATCTCTGTATGAATCCCCAATTGAAACTGTCATTCGAGGGTTTGTCTCTTTGGACCTCTTTGATTGAGATTGAAATGACTTGATTATCGGCCTTTTTTTGGCATCTCGAGCCTCAATAGCAGCTTTTCTTCTTTCTTTGTTTAATTCTTCGGCTTTAAGAGCTCGGTCAACCAATACTACAAATTCTTTCAACTCCAAAATTCCTACAAGCACTTTAATGTCCTCATTTAGCCCATCCTCAAACCTTCTACACATAATGGCCTCGGTGGACACACATTCCTGGGCATACTTGCTGAGTCTTACAAATTCACGTTCATACTCTACCACAGACATCTTGCCCTGCTTCAATTCAAGGAACTCCTTCCGTTTTTGATCAATAAATTGCTGGCTTATGTATTTCTTTCTAAATTCTTCCTGGAAGAAATCCCAAGTAACTCTTTCTTTTGGCACCACTGCTACCAAAGTCTTCCACCAGTGGTAGGCCGAATCTCTCAAAAGTGATACAGCACACTTTAAGCACTCCTCGGGTGTACATGAGAGCTCATCAAATACACGGGTAGAATTTTCAAGCCTGAACTCCGCTTTCTCAGGGTCGATGATGATTTTTGCTCTAAACTCTTCGGTCCCTTGTTTTCGAATCTTGTCAACCGGATGCTTGTTCATTCTTACCAAATCTATGCCTTGAGTAGCTACAAGAATCGTCTGAGGTATGGGAGGGGTGGAGGAGGTTGAGCATTTGGATTTGCTCGAATAAATTCAGTATACCAATTGTTCATCATTTGGAGAAAGGCATCCTAAGCCTCATCTCCCTGTCTCAATGTCTCAGGTCTACTTTCCACAGGCGCGGTCCCTTGTGCGGAGCCACAGACATTACTAAAGATCATCACCACAGTTCCTTCAAGATCCATTACTATATTAAAACAAAACACAGTTTAGAATAATCAGGAGTCACTACACTATCACAATATTTTTATGGCATGTATAGCTAGACTTTTACACAAACTTTATTAGTCCGAGAACCGACTAAACCATAGCTCTGATACCACTAAATGTAACAACCCTTACCCGTATCCATCACCGGAACAGGGTACGAGGTATTATTAACAAATTATAGTATATACTATTAAATAAAACCCAACAAAAATATGGCGTGCAATTTGATCATGAATCATTATAACATATGCCATTAACAATACAAACCAATTTCAAAGGCTTCGTACAAAATGATTAGTTTGATACTATAAGTAGTATTTTAAACCTAGACAATTATAACACGTAACAAAATAACTAAGTCTACTATACATGCCATATTTCAAAATGTTGAGTTCAGATACCAAGGGTATTGATAGTGCGGGCGGTTCTTCAACGATCTCTAACTCCTGTGCTAGCTGGATGGCACTATAAGACAATGAAAGAAAAGAAAGTAAGCTTATAGCTTAGTAAGTAAGTATATAAATAGCAGATAAGGAATCTAATATGTCTACAACATAACTCAATTATATCATATTTTTAATTTGTTTACTATTTACTCCGGTTTGATCAAGTTGTCCCTCCTGCATCATGATCACTAAATATATTATAACTCGAGTTACAAAACTCGAAATTCAAATCCGTAAAATTTCCCTGAATCTAGACTCAAAAAATTTCTTACTAATTTTTTTCTAGAATTTTTGGTTCAGATAATTAGTACAGTTTATTAGTTAAAGTTTCCCCTATTACATAGCTCAACTGATCTGGCCTCTGTTCACTACGAACTGAATTTCTATCAGTACACAATTCAAATAACCATGAAACCTATTTCATTTAAAACTAGACTCAATAAGGAATTTAGGCGTGTAAACTATATTTCTTAATTTGGTTTTTACAATTTTTAATGGTTTTTCAAAGTTGGAACAGGGATCACATAGTCATTCTGAGCAAGTCACACACAATTGTAAATATCTCAAAATATAGAATTCCTTTGCTTGCTCTGTTTCTTTTATATGAAAATAGACTCATTAAGATTTAATTTCACATCTCATTCTACCTCTAATTAAATTCCTTATATTTTTGGTGATTTTTGAAAATCACGTCACTGATACTGTCCAAAACAGCTTTAATGCTAATTTCACTCTTTCACACATTCTTTGTACTAACCTCATTTTAACTTATATATATATATAGCACAAATCATTTTCACTACATTTCATACATCACAAGTATAGGCCCATGACTACAATGTCACTATAAAGCCATCCCGTTGAACAATTCGGATTAATCCTCGATACTTGATGGTTTCAGCACACAGCCCCACCATCATATTTCATTTAATTCGGCTCTCTTTTACAGGTGGTGAACACTTAGTACCACTCATGCGACTAGCCGATTTGTCTCGTAGATCTCTTGTCTACATGGTGTCCTTCACTTGGAATCACGTATGCGACCTAGCTACATTTATCTCTCACGTAGCTCTCTTGTCTACATGGGATACATCCCATATCACACATGTGACCTAGCTACTACATAGTATCTCGTAGCTTTCTTGTACACATGATGTGCACTCGGCACCATACATGTGACCTAACTACGCCCCCCTCTATTTTATTCGATCTTTCCTAATGTTCAACCGGGATCTCTCTCTATTACTTATTTCCATTCTTCCAACAGTCGATTTATACTTCAACATCATCTAATATATATAATAGGCTGAAATATAAGAATGTAAATGAAATTAATGTATTATTTACATACAAACTTACTTCGGTGCAAAGTATGGGAATTTTGCAATTTAGTCCAAAACTTTCTCCTTTCCCCGTTCGAGGCGCTTTTCTTGATCTATAATAACATATTTAGTTCATTTAACACTCGAACTATTTATTTTAATTCAAAAATTACATTTTTGCCCCCTAGCTTTTACAAAATTACAATTTTGCCCCAAGGCTCGAAAATTTAATTTCAGCCCTTATTCTTATGTTTAATGACCTACTGATCATTTTTCTCTTCTATGGCAACATCAAATTCTCACTCTAACACATAGTTATGAACAATAGGTATTTTTATCGATTATGTTGTTTTGCTCGTTTTCATTAAAAATCGCTTAGAAAAGATCGTTCTCCTAACTTCAAACATTCATATTCTACCATCAAACAACACAATACATGCCTATCATTCATGGGTAAATTTTTAAACATACACCATAACTCGAAATAATGGTAGAAATAAGTAAACCGAGCTACGAGGATTTCAAAAATGTGAAGAAAATTAAAAACGGGGCTTGAAATGACTTACTATGAAGCTTGAAAATTGAAGAAACCCTAGCTATGGAGGAGAGCAAATTTCGGCAGCAACTAGTGAAGATGATGAACAATTTTGTGTTATTTTTCCCATTTTATTTCATTTAATATACAAATGACCAAAATACCCTTACTACTAAACTTTCCAAAAATTCCCTCCATGTCCAACTTTTGTCCATAACTTAGGAATGAGTAAAATTGCTATTTAAGACCTCCTAGTTAATATCCCAAAGCAATTTCATACTAAAAACTTCTAAAACACGAGTTTTACAATTTATTCGGTTTAGTCCCTAATCTCAACTTAAGCGCTCAATGCATAGAATTTCATCACGAAATTTTCACAAAATCATGAAATCATATCATAAACCCCAAAATAATTATAAAACAATTATTTCTATCTCGGATTTGTGGTCACGAAACCACTATTCCGATTAGGCCCTAATTCGGGTTGTCACAATTTCAAGTACATTTTCATAATAATTCATCTCGAGCTCAGATTATTTCATGTCGAAACTTTGCCTATTAAATCGTTTGAAATGTCAGTGTCACAAGGTAATACGCTCAAGGTGTAGAAATCGATAATCATGAATGAACATATTCATCAAACAAATTCCATGTTCATATATTATACTCTTGTATTTCAACATGTATTGTAACATCAGTTTCATCTATTTCAGACATATATCAGATTAAGGATAAACAAAGTCATTAAGCATGTTCCACACTCATAAGAGTTTAGAACATGAAGCTCATTAAGCTTAACAGGAAACTCCGAAGAGCTATTATCAGGGAGCTTCGTATAGCAATATAATAGGATGTTCAGGCGAGCCATATCAGGAAGCTCAAGAAGAGCCTATAATAGGACGCTCACTAAGAGCTGTGTAACACCCCAAACCCGGGCCAGATGTTATGGCTGAATTTGGCGTGTCACGTTGAATTGTTTTAGTGAAAATCGTGTTTTTATTGAAAAACCTTCTTAAAATAAAATAAAATCTTAAAAATAAACTCCTTTCAATCACTTGTTTGAAACATAAGATTTGATGAAAACATGTCACTTAAAAATTTAGTTGCGGAAATGTAGAAAAGACATACTATAGTTTAAGGAACCATGTTCAACTTCTTATAATTACATCACATAGAAATAATAATCCAAATAATAACAAAATGGAAGCCCTATTACAATCTGATTTGAATAGTACTTAATAAAATAGAAACTTATATGCTTTTTTTAAAAAAAAAACAAGTCCAAATCATCTTGCTAGCTGGCCACCCAGAGTCCCTTCAAACATCGAACCTACTCCGAGCATCACTTGAAAATAAAATAAAAGACGGGGGTGAGTTTTCGTAAACTCAATGTGTACAACCCTCGACGAAAAGCAAGCATTCAAAAATCATTACACATCAAACATGCAATATAATCCCATCCCAATAATCTATCCGCTACACACCAGCTCCGTCCCCCGTCACACCATGTGGGGATATAAATATCGACCCACCCGACAGACATATCAATGGTAGCCCGGTTGCGGAACTACCTTCATTTACTTATTGGGCTTTAAAAGCCATCGGTGGATCCACGATTGTCAAGCAACCATGCGATCCTCATATACTTCCTCCGTTCCATAACTCCCAACCCATATGCAACCTAAGTAGAATATCATATGTATGCATGTCACATCCATAAAACTTACATTTAACACCTAGGGGTATTTTGGTCATTTTTGCCCTCAGGGGCATTTCGGTAATTTTCCCTTTATTACGGTTTTCACTTACCTTGTCCCATTAACAAATCCCGTGAGCTAAGATGAACGAATACTATGCACCAGGTAGGATTCCAGAGAAGAGGAGGTGAGCCATTAAGAGCGCTTAAGTACCAAGCTCTCCCTAGATGCAATCCTAGACATGCATATACCCGTTGCCACACCTTAACCCTATGACTTGTCCATGGCCGCAATATATTAGTAAAGTTTTATGTAGTTATCATATACTAGGCCCAAAACCCTTACATACATGCATATGGCCCATCAGGCCTAATTCATATTCATATGCCCATTAGGCCAAAATCACTTTATATTCATGCTCACACATAAATTTTCTATCACATAGCATCAATTATCAAATTTTTCCTATTATGGGCCCAACAGCTTATTAGGCCCATTAAGCCTATTCTGGCTCGGTTGGCCAGATCACAGCCCAAGTCCATGGAATCATCCATGGGCCTATTCTACTTGTGTGTGCAATGTATGTACACACCTGGTAAGCAAGCGTGCTGCGATTCCCTTGGTCACCAACCTACAAACAATATCATCCTACAATTAATCGCATCCTACAATTAACCACGATTAACTCCTAGATCTGCATCAATCTTAACTATTAAAACCAGAATAATAGGTAACCCGTATCCAACACAAGTCCCTTTACCTTAACTATGACCATTCAGCCAACTAAGATTAAGAGTACTTACCAACGTCTCTCACCTGAAGAGCAAATCGGCAGAGATCCAAAGACTGAGATTCGTTACTATTCCTACCCAAAATCGATTAGAAGAAGTGAGGGACTGTATACTCCATACTTAGCAAAAACTGATTATGAGAACAAAGCACTTACACCAGGCTTGACCGATTAGAAAGGGTACTGGCGGCACCAAGAGTATTCTGCCAAGAAAGTTTCTACCCTTGCGATTTGTATGGCAAAAGAGAGTTATTCAACTTCAAGAAAGAAAAAGTCGGCTAGACTAAAAAAAATGAATCAAAGACCTGAGTAGAAGAAGAAGAGAAAATAGGCACAAGAAGAGAAAGAAAGAAGCAAGGGTTTTCGGCTTTTTGGATCTTGAAGAGAAAAGGGTTTTCGGTAACAGGGTGACAAAGATTTCGGCATTAGCCTGGCAACCTTGCATTCGGCACCTATTTATAACCCCTATAACGGAATTCCTTATAGCTAAATTCCCATTTTGGCTCCATCACTTGCCCCTTCTCATCTCCTCATTTTTCTCCCTGATAACTCCCTAATCTATTTCCTAAATTTTCTACTGTGAACACTCCCCTTAGAGTCCATCTCACCCCACTTCCAACCTTCTAGAAGGCCCAAAATTAAACTCCTAAAAATACTAAGCTAGGATTCGAACGTTGGATCTCCTTATTAGCTACTAACGCCACCTCCCTACACTCTAAGTGGTGTCACTTAGCCACTCTTCCACAAGGCTTTTTGATGCCATTTTCTGCTATTTTTATTTAAAAGCCCAACTACTCCCAACCTTGGTTCTTTTAATAATTAAATTAAAATTCCTCCACCACAAAACTCAAAACCAGAACTTCTCCAACATACCTAGACACTCTAAGTTCCTTAAACCCTTAAAGCCAATATGTCATTTGTCATTTTCTTGCTCACTTAAAAATTTTATGAGACCCAAAGCCCAAAGACTAATTCATCTAGGCCCAAAATTCGAGGCATTACAAACTGTGTTTGTGTCCGTAATAAATGTTGGATCATAACCAATCGAATTGTGTAATAGGACGCTCACAAAGAGCTACGGTAGTGCGCAACACATGCAGGATCACTACCGATCAGGATGCTCAAGAAGGCTTTTAATAGGATGCTCGTTCGAGCTATATTCTGTCCGCAACATATGCAAGACCATATTCAATACAAGAAATCATGTATCCATCGAATTTCATTATTCAAACAGAACTTATCATTTTCTAAACATTAACGGGCATGTGATTATTTCATATATTTATAACATTTATACAATTCATGAAAACACATACCACATTCGATTCAAGTATAAAATAAACACAAATTAGTTACACGAACTTACCTTAATAAATGTTTGTGTACGTAAAATCTATTAATTTGAAACTTTCTCTTTTCCTTGCTCTAACTCCGAATTTGGTCTATCCGGATCCAATTAAGCCAAAATAGCTTGCTTGAACTCACTTTCTCTTAGCTAGGGTTTCCATGTTTTATTTGGGAAAGATGATGATAAATTGATGATATTTTCATTTTTTTTTATCATTTACCATATTTATGTTTTTTTTACTTTCCAATTCATCCTTTTCTTTATTTTATTTTCCATGGATGAATAATCATCCTTAACCACTAAGAATTTTTAAATGGTCTATTTTCCATATAAGGACCTCCACTTTAAAGTTCTATAGCTATTTAATCCATTTAGCTATTAGAACTCAACTTTTGCACTTTGTACAATTTGGTCCTTTATCAAATTAGACATGTAACCGGTAAAATTTCTTTACGAAATTTTCATATGACATTTCCTTCATACTATAGACCATAAAATAATATTAAAATAAATTTTCCTTCTGGAATTGGATTTGTGGTCCCGAAACCATTGTTTTGATTTTTTCGAAAATGGGCTGTTACATAGTATGCTACAATAAACAAATAAATGTGATATCTCATATCAACTTATTCGAGCATGACCATGCATTTCTACTCTCACTCCATCAATAGGTCTAAGATATTGCTCCCATTATGTAGGAAGGATAAACCCTATCTTAATCAACCATATCCCACAACATGGATTGTGGTATATCCAACATCCGCCTTTATAGCACAACCTATTACGGTATACGTTTGATTGTATCAAAAAAATACAACTCGAGATGTTGGGACAATGATGATCTCAAGTCTAAGGATCATAACATAGTTATCACTATGAGTAATATTTGTGACTATTACATAATAATCCAAGAGACATACTCATGGTAGGTTAGTCCAGTATGTTGTTCTTTAACACATACTCATACATTGATTTTGACATCCCTATGTCAATGACAACACTTTATCATCAATCAACTATACATTAGTCTCTGTAACAGGGTTCGAGGTGTTACCCGACTTAAACTCAGTCAATCGCACAAAAACCGTTCTGAAAAATTTCAATCAATTTAAAACTTTTCTTTTCACATGCAATCTATCCCATATATGAGCTTACGAGGTCCAAAACATTAAAACCCTATACATGCCATAGACTCGAAATACTAGGATTTACTTACACCGATAACGTGAGCTCGACGGTGTGATAATATCTCCCGAACTCCAACCCAAGGTGTAATCAAGTCAACAATCTATAAAACAGAAATGTAACAACGAGTAAGCTTTCATAAGCTTAGTAAGTCTTAAGCAATACAAACAAATAAATGCAATTATACTTCGATTATTTAATTTCTTAAGAGGCCAAATTCTAGGGATATTGCCATCTGGTCAAATATACACAAGCACATAATGCACGTTTAGCATTCTTATCACACTTAATCTGAATTCATATAACATATTTAAATCAAATACCCTCACATACTTTCACACCCTGACCAGGCGTATCATGATCATAGGTATAGTTTTAACATTTATTCACGTACGTATCACATTACTCACTTATGATTCACTTCAAATCAAACTCACATTTGAGTACATACTGCGTACCTGGCCCACTTTACGTATTAAATGTATTCATTTGACAATCTAGCACAAGGTACCTTAGTCATAGGCTTTTCTCAAATCACTGGCATTTTGCCTACTAGGCTCAAGGCCCGATATCATTTCACCGACTTTATAACCTGCTAGGCTCGAAAGCCCGAATAGTATCTTACCGATATTATAGTCTGCTAAGCTCAAAGGCCCGAATAATCAAATCAACAAATTCCATATAACATATTCATATCCATTGAGTACTAACATCATTCGAACATTTATAATTATACATCTCAAACACTTTTCTTTCATCTCATTTTCACACTTAACATTTGATAGCTTATGCATAACATTTCACTCACATTCATTTCAAACTTATCATTCGATTATAAAAGCATATTGCATATTTACCAACATGTTATACTTGCCATTAGGCCATATAAGAATGATACAATACACTATCATTTTATCTTTAACATTCAGCTAAACCCTTATCTTACAAGGAACACCGAATTCACATAACATATCATTTCACCGGCATTACGCCTGCTAGGCACGAAGGCCCGAATACACATCACCGGCACGAAGCCTGCTAGGCATGAAGGCCCGAATACACATCACCGGCACGAAGCCTGCTAGGCACGAAGGCCCTAATACACATCACCCGCATGGAGCCTACTAGGCACCAAGGCCGAATACACATCACCGGCACGAAGCCTGCTAGGCACGAAGGACCGAATACACATCACCGGCACGAAGCCTGCTAGGCACGAAGGCCCGAATATACATTGCCGGCACGAATCCTGCTAAGCACGAAGGCCCGAATACACATCGTCGGCACGAAGCCTGCTAGGTACGGAGGCCCAAATACACATCACAGGTACGAAGCCTGCTAGGCACGAAGGCCTAAATATACATCACCGGCACGAAGCCTGCGGGATTTAACCCGAATATTTTACCAGCACGAAGCTTGCGGGTTTTTAAGCCCGGATACACATCAAATCATGCATATTTAATCATATATTAACACATCTCATTCAACATATCACATTTCCATTTCACCATTCAAACTTAACCCATAGTGACCATTCGACTATAAGTCATATGCATAAATTATTTATCGCGCAACTTAGTTCAAGTAGAACCAAAAGGTCACGATTCATCTAATATATACATATTGCTCACTGATTCACACACAACCTTTCAAATTAGCAATTATAAGATGGTTCCGCACATAGCCCATCCTTATCAATAATTTACGATGGTTTTACCCTTACTCACATATATGTCATAGGCATTTTTACCTATGCTTCTCAATTCACATTCATGATTCAATTCCAATCGATTTAACATGCCTAAGTACATATCGCATACCTGAATAATTTACTTTACGGAACGAATCCACATATCGTATTAGCCCATAGTCTTATAGCACCACACTTTTAATGGTTTACCTCATCGAAGTTCACATTTAATCACTTTAGTGCCAAGCCATATTCGGCTACCACAAAGGACTAATAATAATAATTTTATACACATCATGGTTTCCTTTAAGTATTTAATAATCACAAATCGTGATATCTCCACCAGCACATATACGGCATAGTTTATTCATTGTAACACTCATTTAGTGCATCAAATTTTCAAATCCAATTCAACTTAAGCATAATAGCCATAATCGGCTTATAGCCTTAAATCATTACATATTCGGCACATTAACTAAATAAAATTTATATTCCCTTTACCATATTAATTTAACTCTTGGGCATATAAAAAGGAATCAAGCTTAAACACTTAAGAACTTACCTCGAATGTTGCTGAACGATTACAACGACTATTCGATTACTTTCTCTTTTCTCTTATCCAAATTTGCCCCTCTATGCTCTTGAGCTTAAAATTTAAGGATTTTAAATTAGTTATTATTCGACTATTCAAGCATCACTTTCAAAATATAATATATATATATATATTCAACTTTCACACCTACTGATCATAGTAAACTTATAAGAAATCAATAAGCAACTCATTAACAAATTTTTTCAATGTCTACCACATAATCATAATTTCACTGCAAGTTGTCTTCCTGAGCAACAGTCACTAAATCATTTATAAATGGAGCTACGAAACTCCAAATCAAGTGTCGTTAATTTTATCTGAAAATAAACCCATATATCTTTTACCCATAAAATTTTCAGGATTTTTAGTTTGGCCAATCAATACCAGATTTTTCTTAAAGTTCCCTTATTTCACTGCTTGACTCATTGTACAGAATTCAAAATATGTTCTCGTTTATTTCATTTGAAACTAGACTCATTAAGGAGTCTAATAATATAAAATTTATCTTATAATCATTTTTGTACAATTTATAATGATTTTATAAAAACAGAACAGAGGATCTAGAAGTCATTCTGACCCTGTCCCACATCACTTCAAATATCTCATCGTTGGCAATTCTTTTGCTTACACGGTTTCTTTTATAAGAAACTAGACTCATTAAGCTTTAATTAAATAATTTATTCAGCTTCTAAATCATCTCCCAAAATTTATGGTGATTTTCCAAAATCACGTTACTGCTGCTGTCTCAAGCAGATTTATTACCAATTCACTCTTTCACACATACCTTGCATGCATGTTATTTAAACATGCATATCACAAATCAATCATCACATACCTATAACTTCACTTAAGCATAATCTTCCTTTCATCATTTTAAAGAACAACATTACTCAATATTATCCAAGTTCACATTCGGCCATAATACACACAACATGTTAGCCGATTTTCCCCCCTTAGCATCTAAGGCACATGCATGCTCATTTGCTTGGCTCAACTTCATCTATTCTCCATTTTTTATCAAAAGAACATGAAACAACAACCATTTCTCTCATTTCCATTCATGACCGAATGCTCACAGCACAACCAAAAATCAAAAATATGCTTTATGGGTTAAGGTAGAAACAAGAAAAACCCATGAGCATCAAAATAGAAGCAAAACACCATGAACTCACCTTGGATTTTCTTCCCCAAGTGACTGAACATTCAAGAGCTCTTTTCCTCTCCTTTCTCTTCTATTTTCGGCTACCATGAACAAGGATGGACAAACTTTTCCCTTCCATCATTTTGTTATTTTTAGTCTTTATTTTATGACATAAAATGACACATATCAATTAGTGCCATAACTTCATGTCTTAAATTATTATTATCTAATGCACATGTTGCTTCCCACCAACATCATTGCCGGCAACTACACATAAAATGGGGAGTTTGACATGCAAATCCTCCCATTTTACACTACAAATTATTTGCCCACTACAATTTGGCCTATAGCATTTTCAAAAATTTTCACATAGGTCCTATTTCATAATTTTACTCTCAAATGACAAAATCAAAGCATGAAATTTTCACATATGCACTTTCACATATAATAAACACAGAGTATAA
Source organism: Gossypium herbaceum (assembly GCA_025502765.1). Taxonomy (NCBI): domain Eukaryota; kingdom Viridiplantae; phylum Streptophyta; class Magnoliopsida; order Malvales; family Malvaceae; genus Gossypium; species Gossypium herbaceum. Next base: position 57,613,744 of record CP106689.1, read on the forward strand.
CATTTAATTATTTCTGTGACTCGATTTTGTGTTCCCGAAACTACTTTCTGACTAGGGCCAAATTAGGGCGGTCACAGTCTCAATGCATTATCATTGTCCATGCCCACATTAATACTTGACTAAGGACCTTTTTAAGAATAATCATATTATTCTTAGGACTTTATTATTAACCAATTTATTTATACACACAGAAAAAGAAACTGAAATAACAATGGCAATGCCTTATATTAACATACAAGGTGAAATGAGTATATGATTACAATCATATCATTATTGGTCTATGGGCATACTTTAACATAAAGAGCAAGTGGGAGCATAATGATGATTGCTTAAGAAGGTGGTTTGCATGCATGTAGGGTGAGTGGAGGCTAGTCACATTGTGGGTTTTTATTGCATCATTTTTTTTAATTTTATTAAAAAATTAAATTGAAAGAAATGAAAGGGGGAAGAATAAGGGCACTGCTAATTATTTTCTTCTTCTTCATTCTTCTTGACCTCACATAAGGGATGGGGAGAGTTATGGTTGCATGCAAGGGAAACCAAAATAATCCTTATTTGGTAGCTATCTTATCAAGGTTTTTTAATAAACAAAGGACGAACAAAACATTTAAGGGAAGGGAAAAGTGGTAAAGTTTGATTCGGCTTGGGAGAATTTCTGGTAAGGTTCTTGAACCTTTACATTTTTTGTTTTGCATTTAAAGTTTTAATAAACATGTTTAAATTGCATGAAGTTAAAATTAACTTTAATCTCCTTGAGTTTTCATGTTCTAATATTTATTGTGGTTCTAAAATGCACAACTTGAGGCATGATGTACTTGGGGGTTAGTTGTTGTCCAAGGCTAGACAATATCATGATATGCGATTAAGTTGGAATATATGACTTAAGAAATGATTAAAAACTACCATAGCTGGACATTATAATGTCATTTTGATTGTATAAAATATGTTTCAATTGAATTTTAATGTTGTCCATTTTAGGACATTGTCATGTCATTTTGGTGGTATAAAATATATGTTTCAATTGAAGTTTAATATTGTCCATTTTGGAATATTATCATGTCATTTCGGTTGTATAAAATATATGTTTCAATAGAAGTTTAATGTTGTCCATTTTAAGGCATTACCATGTCATTTCAAGTGGTATAAAATACATGTTTCAACCGAGGTAGCAATGCAATCCAAAATAAGACACATTCATGACATTTGGCTTAACTTTAATGCATGTTTCATTTAAGGTTTAATTGTTGTTGTCTATTGTTATTTATTATTGGAATTAAAATGTCAAAAAGGGTGTTTAGTTTGCTATCCATTTTCTTTATTATTAGAATTAAGTCGTTAAAAGGGTGTTTAATAACTGTTGTTCATTGTTATTTATTACTGAAATTAAGTTTTCAAAAGGGTGTTATAAATTGTTGTTGTTCAATGATGATTTATTACCAAATTTAAGTTGTTCAAATGGTAAATAATGATTGTTAAAATAGTATTTAATATCAAACAAATTTCTAAGAGGTGAATTATTATTGTTGTTTAAACGGTGTTAAAACTTATTTAAGTTGTCTGAATAGGGTGAAATTGGTGATGTCCCAAGAGTGGTTAATTGCTTTGTTTATTATAATTAATTGTTGTCTAGGATGGATGTTTAAGTAGATCAATTTGAAATGATGAAATTGCTCAAATTAGTATTTAGTATAATTCACTGTGTGTCTCATAATGTTGTTCGAAAATGATGTTGTTGCTCAATTATCTGATAAATGATGGCAAGTGAGCAGGTATAAAAAAAAAGAATGATATAATGATGGAAATGATACGAGCACGCCCCGCGAACCTTATCGAACAAGTCTGTCAAGCCGAGCATTGACATGTTGGCAAGCTGATCCCAACTCGTTTCCAGCTCCACGAGCTCCGTCCAGCTCAAATCCAGCTTATTCGAGCTCAATCCTACTTGCCTGAGCTAAACCAAGCTCACTCCTAGCTCATATTCAGCTCACGAGCTAAACCTTAGCTCAACTTTAGCTTAGGAGTTTAATCTCAGCTCAACTTTAGCTCACGAGCTAAAGCTTAGCTTATTTTAGTTTAAACTCAGTTTTGTCTTTAATGCATTAAATAAAATTTGCACATATTTATTTAAGCATTAAACTTGTCTTATATTAATATTTGTTATTAATATGTCATAGTCATTACATAAATTGATTATGTTCACATAGCCGAATTAATGCATGACATTAATGTGATCACATCATGCCGAATTTATGAGTGTTCATGAGATGTCTTAATGACTTGTTTATTTCATGTAGGTACATCCCTTTGGACGTTCACACACAAGAGTTTACTCAAGCTCCTTGTTCACACCAAGTTTGACTCTTCATGAAGCCTCATTTAATTAAGCCACTCATGGTGAAACAACATGAATTAAAGGCTCCATTAAAGGAGTTAGCCGGATTTAGCCATGCATGCATGAAGAACATTTATCCAAGAACATCATTGGACATTTTTCTAGAAGTTTCATGTTTTAATTAGGTGCAAAGCTTGGGACGCATGGTGCACGGATGAAACAATGTTGGTGTGCTGCTGATTTGTGTTCCCCAAGTGACTATTCGATCATGGCTCTCCAAATAACAAATGTGGTCATTAAGTGTTCCTTAAAGCTTTCACACTTGGCTGGACTTGCGTTCACATTCCATGGACCATTCGGTTATCTTTGTTCACATTTGATGACTTTTCAATGGCTGGTGTTCACACCCAAAAAGGCTAATGAGCTCTCCACATTAATTCCAGCACTTTTGGCCAAGCATCACCAATTTATGGCTCACTTATTAGCCTTGGCCGAATCTAGCCTTTGCTCCAAAGGTCTTGTTCACACCTTGTTCATTCATCTCCCATTCTTTAGCCATAAAGGTGACTATTTGGATGAAGGTGTAGCCGAACATGGACAAGCTTATTAAGTGTTAATTTCTAGAATTTTCAAGAACATTCAAGGCTTATCTTACTTAGTTCATAAGTTATGAATTTGCCTTTTCGGCTGGATTTGTAAGGCCTATAAATTCGGCCATTTGCCTTGTGTAAGGGACTTTTGCCAGAAATTTTATTGAATTTAATCTTGTGAGAATTTTCTTCTCTAAACTTTGTTTGAGACTTTGTTCACTTATCTACCTAGTAGTGGCATCAACCCTGTTTTTTTCAAGCCTATACCAAGGTTCCTATCTTCATAGATAGTGGGTTGCGGTTTTATTGTTTTTACCATCCAACTTAAGAAACTATAAGTTCGGTCGTCACTTTTTAGTGTCAGTTCTACTTATTCTTAAGCTACCCAACTCCATCACCTACGACCACCCTTGTCAACCATTAGCAACCAACACAACTCCATCCTTTATCGCCTAAGCCTTAAAGTTATGAACGGAACTTTTTGTTAAGACGATCGGGCAACTCAGCATACGACTCGACTCATCCCCAAGGCGGATCGTATCATTTGGTATCAGAGCTACTAAAACGAGAAGATCGTGCGACGAAATCATCCCCAAGCTAGTCCAAGTGTACGCAAGTAAGTAGGATCTAAAAAAAAGAGTATAGAAATTTTTTTTCGTATATCAAGTTTTCTCATTTTGATTAGTTAGATGTTGTTGCTATAAAAACAAAAATCTACGCAGTCGGAGAAAAAAAATCGCGTACAAAAGTGTTCCTATTGTATTTAGTTTGCTGATATAGTACAAAAAAAAGTTATACAAGTTTAAAAAAATTCGAAAAAAATTCGAAAAAAAAAGAAGAAGAAGGTGTTGTATGCAATTTGATTGCTATTTGAACATCAAGCCTTGATTTGAAATAGTTCCTGATCCATCTTCCGTTCTAATCTCATACACGCCACAATTTTTACCGAATTCCCTTTTCTTTCAGCCAACCCGTAACCCCTCATTTGCTATCCTTTGTAAAACCATTTGAAACCGATCCACAATAATAGAGATTGAGTCATACTAAGTCTGTTACAAGGTCACGAGAGGAAGATTGAGATGTAAAAGGTACGAGTCAGTGAGAACATTCGAGTGGAGGTAAAAGCCAAACAAGTGTAAACACGAGCAGGAGTGACACCTTTTCCTTCTTCTTTCCGAGCGAAATTGTGAGGTTTGTGGTGAGGTACTTAATTTTTTATTTTGTTTTGTGATCTAACATTTTCTTTTCAGCAACAAAAATCATGTCACTCGAAGAGTTCACCGAATCGAATACCAATACTTGGTACAAGAAATGCGAAAAATGACGGAGTCCAATACTAAGAACATACACGAGAGATTAGATCATTTGGAAAAACAAGATCAAAGTGATAGAGTTTCTTCGAGTCGAAAAATGGAGAAAAGAACCCCACGGAGATATACCCCTGACTACTACTTGAAAAAAAGTTCCTATCGTGATTCCTTTTCGCTATCTACTTCGAGACAAAGAGATTCATACTATGACTCATATTCATCAGCGAATTTGAGAAGTGACTTCGATCGAAAGTCCTTTTCATCAAGAAATTTGAGAAGACGAGAAGCCGATTACGATTTTGATTCGCTCTAAGATGGCGTTCGAAGAGAAAGACATACTCCTACTAGATCTTCAAAGAAATCTTACTCGGAGTATTCTTCCCGAAGTTTTGATTGTGAATCACATGCGAATAGTTCTTTCGAACAAGATTTATATTCTCATCGTTCTTTTGTACATTCTTGTAAATAGAAAACAAAGAAAAGAAAAGAAAAAGAAAAAGAAGAAAAAGAAAACGAAATAAAAAAAAAGAGAGGCAAGTAAGAGAGAAAATGAGCAAATCTTGAGAGAACTTGAAAAAGACTTTGAAAAAGCCTTTGAAAAGCAAAAAGAAAATGAAAAAGAAAATGAGATTGAAAAAGAGAACGAAAAGAAATTTGAGAGTGAAAAAGAAGATGAAAAAGAAATTGAAACAAAAGAAACGAGTGATTCAGAAGAAAAAGAATCGAGTGAGAAAACAAGTGAGCAAGTGAGGATTATTTCTACTAACCCACCTGTTCGATCTTCTTGTGAATTAACTTTTCAGGTTCCTAGAAGTTTGTGTGACCAATTCCATCTACATTACCTTCCAAACGAGAGGTGTTTTAGGTTGTTCGAAAAAGGTAAGTTCGCGAATGACAACCACCCACTTGCGATCGAAGGTAAGGAAGGTAAGGATTCTTTGTTTATCGAATCAAAGTCACTTGATTTGGCTAATTTTTGTTCACTTACTGTTGTTAACGATTTTTATTTAAAAGGTGCCATATACAGCTTTTCTTATGACGATTACTACATTGGCAAATTTGTTGACAACATTGGATTAGTTTTCTCTAAGCGAATTTTGAATGTGTTTGATCAAAGTCTATCACTTAAAAATTCGATGTGTTTGACCATGCAAACTTTTTGAACTCATGTGTTAAATCTTTATGTTTAAATATGCCTACTCAATTGATTTGTGATAAATCTGCCTGTTTGGAAAGTTGCATGTTCTCTAAAAATTCTTTGTTTGGCATCCATGTTAAAAGATCTTCACATGATATGTGCAATTGTGTTCTTCATGAACAATCTTTGAGTTTTTGTGTGAAATTTCCATGTAGTGATTTGCATTCCCGATTGATACTCTTGAAGCATGAACCTTTGCATATTGGTATGATCTGTTTTGTCAATTCAACATGTGTGTTTAAACTAGTGAAATATAATTCGTCTAGTGAGTTGATTATATCTTCTTCTAATATGTTGCTTGTTGGGATTTTTAATAAGTTCGTGTGTTCAAGCCTGGTATTTGCTACATGAATTCATTTTATGGAAACATTAAGCGCATTATGTCATTTACATTCAAATTATGTTTGCTTGATGTTTGAACTTTTGATAAGAAGGTGAAATTCAATGATTTGGGTTTTAATTTTGATTCGTTTACTAATCACCTTGCTTGGCCACATCTGGAATTTTCGTTTCATTTTGAGAAGGTAAGACCAACCTATGTTTTTGGAATTGAATCAAATTTCCATGGTAACTTTCCTTTTCCATTTAAGTCCATAGTTTTCGTTAATACTAACCATTCTCATTTTTGTGAATTCCACCCCTCGAGGAGCAAGACATGTCATGGTGTGTCACCACCTCTTCAAATTTATCAGAGTAATAGGTTTGTCTTACGTTATCTATCCAAAGAGAGAAGATTCATTTTGACCGAGAAAGGTAAACCCAATCCTCAATTGTCTTCTCTTCATATTCGTCAAGGTAAGTCATCTGAAAATTTTCAAATATCTTTGCTCAATTCGATTGAAGTTGAAAATTTCATTGATTTGTTGTTTGGAAATTATTTATACTTTGATGTGATGGATTTTTTCTTTTGGCATTGTAATGATGTGATTATTATGTTGGGATTTGGAGACAACCCTCATGTTGTTCAAAAACGAAAGAAATAGTTAGCATACCGTGGCCATGGAATACCTTGCATGACCAAGACAAAGGATCAAATGAGTCGTTATATTCGATTAAAGAAATTAAAATGTTTTGGATGAGGAATAATGTGTTTAAGTGCCTGTCATCATTTACAACCAATTATCCCTTGATCCAACTTAGTTTTCATGTTTACAACGATGGTCTAATGAAACTCTTTGATAAATTTATGTATGCTTGCTTTGTCCATTTGAGATTTTTGGCATATGTTCGATTGAATGAATTTTTTATGAACTATCGAACACATTTGAATTTGACTCCTTTGAGTTTCTTTTTACCGGTTGTGGTAAGAATTTTTCAAGTTTGTGTGACATCTTCCATCCCATTTGATTGAGGAAAGCCATGCACGAGTCAAAGTTATCCCATGGACAAACAGCTCGACTTAAGGACAAGTCACCTAAAGAGGGGGGATGATACGAGTACGCCCCACAAACCTTATCGAACAAGTCTGTCAAGCCGAGCATTGACATGTTGGCAAGCTGATCCCAGCTCATTTCCAGCTCCACGAGCTCTGTCCAGCTCAAATCCAGCTTATTCGAGGTCAATCCAACTTGCCTGAGCTAAACTGAGCTCACTCCTAGCTCATATTCAGCTCATGAGCTAAACCTTAGCTCAACTTCAGCTTAGAAGTTTAACTTAGCTCAACTTTAGCTCACGAGCTAAAGCTTAGCTTATTTTAGTTTAAACTCAGTTTTGTCTTTAATGCATTAAATAAAATTTGCACATATTTATTTAAGCATTGAACTTGTCTTATATTAATATTTGTTATTAATATGTCATAGTCATTACATAAATTGATTATGTTCACATAGCTGAATTAATGCATGACATTAATGTGATCACATCATGCCGAATTTATGAGTGTTCATGAGATGTCTTAATGACTTGTTTATTTCATGTAGGTACATCCCTTTGGACGTTCACACACAAGAGTCTACTCAAGCTCCTTGTTCACACCAAGTTTGACTCTTCATGAAGCCTCATTTAATTAAGCCACTCATGGTGAAACAACATGAATTAAAGGCTCCATTAAAGGAGTTAGCCGAATTTAGCCATGTGTGCATGAAGAACATTTATCCAAGAACATCATTGGACATTTTTCTAGAAGTTTCATGTTTTAAATAGGTGCAAAGCTTGGGACACATGGTGCATGGATGAAACAATGTTGGTGTGCTACCTATTTGTGATCCCCAAGTGACTATTCGGTCATGGCTCTCCAAATAACAAAGGTGGTCATTAAGTGTTCTTTAAAGCATTCACACTTGGCTGGACTTGCGTTCACATTCCATGGACCATTCAGTTATCTTTGTTCACATTTGATGACTCTTCAATGGATGGTGTTCACACCCAAAAATGCTAATGAGCTCTCCACATTAATTCCAGCACTTTTGGCCAAGCATCACCAATTTATGGCTCACTTATTAGCCTTGGCCGAATCTAGCCTTTGCTCCAAAGGTCTTGTTCACACCTTGTTCATTCATCTACCATTATTTAGCCATAAAGGTGACTATTTGGATGAAGGTGTAGCCGAACATGGGCAAGCTTATTAAGTGTTAATTTTCTAGAATTTTCAAGAACATTCAAGGCTTATCTTTCTTAGTTCATAAGTTATGAATTTGCCTTTTTGGTTGGATTTGTAAGGCCTATAAATTCGGCCATCTGCATTGTGTTAAGGACTTTTTCCAGAAATTTTATTGAATTTAATCTTGTGAGAATTTTCTTCTCTAAACTTTGTTTGAGACTTTGTTGACTTATCTACCTAGTAGTGGCATCAACCCTGTTTCTTTCAAGCCTATACCAAGGTTCCTATCTTCATAGATAGTGGGTCACGATTTTATTGTTTTTACCATCCAACTTAAGAAACTATAAGTTTCGGGTAGTCACTTTTTAGTGTCGGTTCTACTTATTCTTAAGCTACCCAATTCAATCCCCTACGACCACCCTTCTCAAACATTAGCAACCAACACAACTACATCCTTTATCGCCTAAGCCTTAAAGTTACGAACGGAACTTCTCGTTAAGACGATCGGGCAAATCAGCATACGACTCGACTCATCCCCGAGGTGGATCGTATCAGGAAACCAAGGCATCTTAATGTCGGCTGGTGATATTTAAAAAAATGTAAGTTTATGAAGTTGGTAAGTTCTCTTGAATTTTTATTTATACTTATTAAATTGATAAATTGTAACGGACGGTTCAACAATTTTAGTATATGAATATGTTCATAAATCTTCTTATTTATAAGATGTTTTAATTTAGGCAAGATTTGATTTTTAGCTTGATTGAGTGTCAAGTGTCATTGGAAGGATTGATGGTAAAACATTTCTTTTTGAATTTCAAAATTTGCACCATGTCAGCTGTTGTTTGATTGGACAAGTTCAACGTGAAGTTGTATGATGAAATCTTATGTTAATAAGTCCCATTTATGTTGTCCAAAATAGCCTACTTATGTTAGATTATGTTAGATTTGTAGCATTTATACAAGTATTTAATATATCCTAATTATTTTGTTCAGTCAACCCTATGGAAAATAAAATATAGTAAATTATACAGGTGATTTTTATTGCATATTCACATTGTCCAAAACAGCTCCCATTCATGCAATGTTTTAGTATTTACGCTAAATTATTATGAGTCCTCTTAGACTATCCCTAACATTGCCCTGAGAACTAACACTATTCCGACTATTTATGAACTGATGATGTTATGAACAAATTAATTTGAGACGATTGTTGGGTACAACGTAAGATTCGTGAGATTTTCTTGATCTCACATCTAATTAATTATTTATTTTCCTTTCTTTTAAGTGATTATTTTTAATGTTAACAATGTTGATTAAATATGGATGCTGATAGAATATAACATTATTTAGGCTAGCCAAATGTGTTCGGTTAGCTCTTTGAGTACGTTAATTATGTTGTCTAAATTGTTATAATTATTGTTGTTCAACTAGTAACTAGAAGTCTTATATTTATTTTATACTTAGTTGGTCGATATTGTATGATTGAATTATTTTACTTAGGATAGAATTGTTAGTACTTAAATTATAGAAATACTACTAAGCGATTTACTTAGCGTATGGTTATTCTCCCTGTGCGTAGGTTAGATCTAATTCGAGATTTCCCAAGCATTGACCTCAACATCCCATCCACAATCTTAATTTCAGCAATGTTTGTTTGTTTCCAACCTTATTTATATTTGGCATGTACCTAATAGGTTAGGCTTTCTAGTATATATTAAATGATGTCACAATCAGATGTTGCATGTTATTAGATGCATATATATTAATGAAACACAAACTTACATTAGTATGTTTAGGAAATGTATATTTGATTGATTCCATCATATTAATTAAATAATTTAATCATAAATTGATCATAGTTACCCCGACAATAAATTTGACATCCCACAACTCGAGTTTTGCGACCAGGCTAGGTGAAGGATGTTCCATGAATGGCCAATAAAGTCCATCAAATGTTTACAAAAAAAAAGTATGTCTAGTTAGGACTACATAGCATGAGAGAGTCCACAAGGACTAATAGACGAGGAAGTCCACTAAAGACTACCTAGGGTAAAGAACCCGCCTGAATATAGTGAAAGAAGCATAAGTCCATTAAGGCCATATATCATGGGGAAGATGTCGCATGTGAATATGATATGCGAATTGTGCAAGTATACATGTCGGATCAAGTAATAAAGTGATGAGTGAGTATCATTCCCATGAGGATCGGATTGAGGCACTAAAGTGGTCAAGTTATTATGGCTTGTTATGTTTGAAAGATGGTTGAAGGTATGATAAGGTAAATATGCATATGGTAGGTGTTTTATGAGGTATGTGAATGTGGTGATTTAGTGCATTAGTTATAAGTGAATTATATGACTACTTGGAGCTAAATCTTGAATGGCATATTTAGCACCTTTTTGGTATGTTTTTGGTTGGTAAAACAAATAGTACAATATGGTATAAACTTGGTTAAGCATTAGTTAAATAATTGACCAATTCGTGTTTATATTGGTACATATTTTAAATGTTGTTATTTGAGGTGCCATTGGGCATATTGGTTGTATGAAATTGTACCATATGTATATAGCTTAATTATGCATGATTTTGGTGCCTTGTTATGGCTTGTGCATATGTGCAATTTTGGTTGTAGGTACATGCATAGTTGGTGAGAAAAATGGCTTGTAAAATAGCCTATTTTCATCCACACTAGTAGAGACATAGGTATGTGTCTCAGCTGTGTGCGACACATGGGTAGGTGACATGACCGTGTATCCCCTGTAGCTTTAAAATAGTTTCAAGTTAGGCTGTTACACTACCTAGCACATAGCCTGGCAAATGGGCATGGGAGGTTATTTCGATGGTTACACGGCCTGGCCATAGGCGTGTGGCTTGGCCGTGTGACCCAAGTCATTGGGTTACATGGGCACCAAAACGAGCTAGGGAACGAATTTATTGATATGATTTAGTCTGTGTGTCCCTACTTCGATTGCTCACATGGCTTGAGACATGGGCGTGTCTCTTGACCGTGTGACCCCTGCAGTTTGAAAATTTTTATCTTTTTCTGAAAAATTCTATAAGTTTATGATTTAGTCCCGACTTGTTTCTAATGCGTATTTAGGGCCTCGAGGGCTCGTTTAAGGGACAATATGTATGCATTGAATTGGTTTTAGTGTATTTATTGATATGATTTGAAAAGTTTGAAATTTATGTTCGTTTTATTTGAAACTAAAGTAATGCTCTGTAACCCTAATCCGGTGATGGATACGGGTTAAAGGTGTTATAGCTATCTTTTAATTTTGCTAAGGATCTCTACCCATAGTTCCGCGCCCTAAGGTTTCCTTCTTTCCTTCTTTTTAAATTGTTGTTTTTTTCTTTTTCAGGATAGTTCCAACAGCCCTAAGATTTATCTTCTCCTCTTTTCTAGGTAGATTTATCTGGTACAAGTAGAGTTGAGTTGAAATTGATATGCGTTGAATGTTGCTCGACAACTTCTCAGCATTGCCACGGCATACAAGCTGGCAACCTGACCACCCTCTTGCCCCAAAATAACTTCACTCCTTTATTTCTTATTCCTCATCCTACACCTGCCAATACCGTAAAACACATCCCTTTCATAAGCAATTAAAGCACCTAATATTTAAACGCAGCCCAAGTTCAAATGCAATGCTAAAAATACTAATGAAATGTCCTAAAATGCAACTAGATTTACTTAAGTATAGGAAATTAACTAAGTCCAAAGGCATAAAATATAACTCTTTTTAATAGTTATTAGAAGAACATGTGGGACTACCAAGGTTGGTAATTGTTAAGAGACACCTGAGTAGAAGATGGTACACTAGGAATTATCCACTAAATTAGAGTACCTTAAAAGATTAGACTATGGTGAATAAGTACTCTAGGTTACATTGTGGGCACAAGTCCACAAGGAAAAAAGGTGATATTCAATTAGCCAAGAATCATAATTAAGTCTGAAATGAGGGTACTAGGAAGATACCTTAATCAGAAAAAGGGATCAAGCGTAGGCTACGTCAAAAAAGTAGGAAATCGTCGATATGGTAGAACCATTTGGAGTTTTGTAACACCCTAAACCCTTACCTATTGTAGGAATGGGTTATAAGGTATTACCTAACATAACACAACATCTAGACATTCATGGATATACATGTGAAATAATTATTAGAAATTTAATAAATCAAAAGACAAATTATATTTTATGGAATTCGCATATAGCAATTATGGTTCCTTATAACTTGAATCACTATTCAAGTAGTCAATTCAATTTCAATGCCAAATTTTAAACATGCTAATTATATTTATATACGTCTTAAAAATACCTACTTTCATTTTTATTCTTCTTATTATACATCAAACACATTAAGCTTAATTCATTTCTATTTATAATTCATAGCCTAACCATCAAACCACATACAAATACATCATACAACATCACTTAATCAAGACATAAAATCTAACACAACTGAATAGTAAGCCATTATCGCATGGCCCAATTATACAAACCGAATTACCACAATTCATGACACACTCCAGCCTATACATGCCATTGGTTCAAAATGTAACTTTTATAAATACCAAAGGTGGTCGATAGTGTGTTAAGCTCCTCTGACGACTTTCAAACTTGCAAGTTGGGTTCAATATCTACAAAGAAAAAGACAATTATACACACAGTAAGCTAACTTAGCTTAGTAAGCCTTAAGCAAAACAACACTCTATATATTAACATAACTTTGAATATCTATCAACTCAAATATCCAACTTAATTCCATGCGTTCGTAATATTATACAAATACAATTTAATAACTTCCATTAATGTATATATATATATATAAATACATATCATGCCTTTATATTAAACACTTTCATTTCGCCGAATATATTCATGTACATTATCAATAAATTTTCAATTTCAAAGTTATAAACTCTTGCATCACAAGTTAGTTAATTATATTCCTACCATCACTGAATTTACTTGTATAAAATATAACCATGATTCAATTAATCACATGCTCATAAACATTTAAGACTTAATACTTAATTCCGCAAATGTTATAATTTTTCTTTTCATCTCATGAAATTTGCACTATAATCTCAATAACTAATTTACATTATAACACAAACATAAACTTCCTAAAACATACTTGTTCCCTTTAGCATATTGTTCATATTCATAAAACACTTCAGCATCAAAACTCTTTAACGTCAATTCCTTATAACTCACCGGCTTTAAGCCTGTTAAGTATCAATCTGAATTCATAACACCACACAGCCTACTGGCCTGTAGTTTGAATTAATAATTTTAACATTTCAAAATAAATAGATTTTATCAATGACGTTATACTTTTACTCAAACATATACTATTATCGAATGTTCAATACCCAACTTTACATCATATAAATGTTTACCTATGTAATCATTTATACCATCTCATTTATATCATCACATAAATGTTTACCTATGCTGCGAATACAAAGAAATAGTAAATGTTCAATGTCATCTTTAGTTTAATTTTAATATAACATCCCATTAACTGAATTTGCACATATATAACAAAGACCGCATGTTCATGTGGCCAAAATTAACATATTATATTTTAACTTCTAAAGCCAAATAGTTATTAAATATAGTTCACATACATTCAAGTATATAAATTCATGTAATACCATATATTTTCACATACATAAATTAGCTACATAACCAAATAGACATTATCACATATGCATACAATTAAGACTCATTCAATACTATTCACAATGTCGAATATACTTAACTAGTTCACATAATAATCTTTATATTGAGTAAATATCAAACTGGTTCATACCTGCCATTCAGCTATATACATGCTAACTATATTACTTTCAATTTATACTTACCATTCCGCCATACAAACATATCTCAATCTTACTTTCATTTCATAGTAGCCAAATTAAACATTAACGACGTACTTTAATCAAATTGAGTTAACTTGACCGAGTACTCAAGGTCAATTATACCATCACATAATTACTTACATATGTGGCCAAGTATATACAATTCACCATATATATATATTTATACGATATATCCTTACATGAAATTCAATCCTTTAATTAAATGAAACACTTCATATGACCGAATATGCAATTTCTATTCAATTCCCACATAAACAAATATATCAACTCAATATAGGCTTATATGTTTCACCAATTCAATATAACTTACCTTTAATTGGATATACCAAATCAATATCATTTAAATCATAGCCATCATTCAATCATAAATTACATACAAAAATTCTCATAACTATTCACATGCGTACCTTATTACGAATTAATAACAATTTAACTCATACTTAGCTTTACACTCATTTTTAACTTGTTCAATAACACATCAATTCTTAGTCACGAAAAATCATACCAGCATATAACCTGCTAGAATTATAACCTGAATCATATCACCAGCAATATGCCTACTAGGCTTTTAGCCCGATGTTACAATCATTCATTACTTAGCTCATTGCTAAGATTACACATAGTATGAGTCGTAACACAACTACTTTGATACACATCAATTTCATCAATCCTTTCATTTAAAAATACCTTTGGCACCTTGTCTCAATGTCTATTTCAATTCAAAAAGTATAGCCACATTCGGCTCAATTTATTTATTCAAACACATATGCAGCACATTATATTTCTATGTCTATTTCGGATTAATAATTTAGCCACATTCAGCTCTAATCATTTCTCCAAACATATATCAATCACATTATATTTATACATCTATATAATCAAGCATTTTACCTTACTATGTTTATTTAAATTCTAAGCATACCGAATTGTATTTAAATTACTTATGAACTTACCTTGACAACTTCGTACAATAGTGTCGACTACTCGGCTAACTTCGCCTTTCCTGATCCAAATCTCGGTTCTTTGGGTCTTGAGCTTGAATTAAAGTAAAGCAACTATTTAATCCATCAATTGATCCACTTAACATTACCCCATAGATTATATATTATATGTATATAAAATAACACAACTTAAAATTAATTCGCATAATAGCCCCCTTTATAGAATTCGAACATTAACAATTAAGCCTTAACATCCTTAACATGTAATTACTCAACATTCTATCTATTTCACTTCATCCGAATATTCCTTAGTATTTTCAAGTCCTTACAAATTAATCTAAGTTCATGCAAAATAACAAGAACCAAATTTGTCAAAGATACTCTTAACCGAATGCCATCTCTTCACATACAAGTCCCTCCAACTCATTATTTTACCATTTAGTCACTTATAATTATAGATTCATAAATTTCTCTCCTTAATTAAGAAAAACAACAATTTCCTCTATGACCGAATGCACATACCTCAACCGAAATTAAAATTTCAACATGGGCTTTAACACTAATTAAACAAGGATCACACATCTATTAAAAATTAACAAAAACTACATGAAATTTACCTTAAATTTTTAGCTTGCTACATTGCCGAAATCCTCAAAGCATATTTCTTCTTTCTTTCTCAAACATTCGGTAAGAACAAGGCAAGGATGTATGGCTTTCTTTTCTTTTATTAATTTCTTATGTTTATTATATTATAAACTAGCTTTTAACATGTTTTACATCTTTAACCTTGAAATAAAAATAATATAACCCTATACAATAAGGGTACATTCGGCCATCCCTCAATAGTGGACTAATTCCAACATAACTACTCCATATAAAAAAAATAACCACAATTCAGCCATTACACATTTAACCATCAAATTTCCATATTATGCAATTAAGCCCTTTTGTTAAATCGGGCACTCAACAATAAAATTTTTATACGAAATTTTCACACATGCAAATTCACATATGATAAACACGAAATAAATAAAAAATATATTTTTATTTTTATTTTTATTTTTTTACTCGGATTCGGGGTCCCGAAACCACTGTTCCATTAAGGTTGAATTTGGGCTGTTACAAGTTTAGTGTAAATTAAAGGATCAAGGTATGGAAGCAGTTATGGAAAATTTATGATTAAATGCCAATAATTCCTGCTAATCCACGATGGAAAATATCGATATCAAGGATGAAGAATATCATAAAAGGGTCTAAGGGAAGTATGGAACAATGATTAACTAGGGAAAGACCTATAAGTGAATATTTCTAGATGGAACATGGTTGTGACCAGACTAGTGATTATGTCCACCAATATTCACTCATTGAGAATGAGGCATTGGCTATGCCAACAAAGTTCATGAATCCTCTTACAAAATCCAAGAAGTTTAACTCTATGCATAGAATCTCTCTTCCTAATTTTAAGAAGTCTTTTATGAATACCATTGTTCAAGATCTCACTAATTTCTTCTAAACCTATAAAATTTATTGCTTGTATGTAGGGTAGATGAGGACTCAAGGATTGAATAGAGGGACCAAGCCAAACACCGCCAGATTCTAGTGATGGGTGCGGTAGTTGATCTTTAACTATTATAAGGTATTCGCCAAGGTATTTTTGTGATAAGGCTCACTATGTTCTCTTGAACTTAAAATGTTTGTTGTTGTATTAGGTGTAATGCTCAGAGCATGTGCCAGGAGGGATGACATCAGGAGTGTGCCAAGGAAGCGACAAAGTGGGTTATTATGCATATAGTTGAAAGGTGGTGTATTGTAGTGTTACGCCCTATGAGTTTGTCCATAGTAAATGTTTTATTATAAAGGTTTGATGTAATATTTTATTTTCATTCATTCATAGATATCAAATCTTTTAGTTAAGATAATAAGCAAAATGTTTTCAGTAAGGAGAAATTGCCAACTGTTTTGATATTTCATTGTGTGCAATAAAATCTGAGAACCAGATCGAGGAATTGGGTTGATTTGAGGGCTTTACAAGTTGATCATCACGTATATCTATATATCTATATCTATTACTTGAACAGTTCACATAAAAGAGTCAAGGTAGAGATTCACTTGACACTCACTTACAGTAGTTAGAAGCTCTAAACTCATGCATCCTTCTCAATCTAGCAACAATAACTGCTTAAAGAATATAAATTCACAATTACAACAATTATACATACACTTTACTTATCATCCCAATCACTGAAAACCTTATACAAATCCTTGTACTTAAAGCTTTACTGTTCACATACCACATACAGTCTTACTATTTCAAAACACCCAACATGCAGAGCTATAATACTTACTCGGAGATGGAATGACCACTAATTAAACCAAGAACCTTAGATTCTAGCTTAAGGAGGAAAAGATGCCATTGGACTAAAGAAAAAGAATCAGGGAGTAGCATTTTCCAGAGAGAAGAACCTTTTTATAAAACCCATCTCACGCATATAAATATGAACCATCCGACTTAGTAGAAATTAACAAGTGCAATAAACTCTAGAATTTGTCCTTCTTCATGGCCTACAGTTTCTGAGATAAATATCGCATGTGAATATTAATGCGAATGTGCAAGTATACACATTGAATCAAGTAATAAAGTAATCGAAATTTATTAAAAAAAGGTAATGCTATTATTATGAAATTGACTAATTAAATTGTGCAAAAGAAACAGATGACAGATTGATGAAAAGAATTAATGAATGGATTAATAAAATCAATTATGAATGAAAAAATTGTTAGGGCAATTGAAATGTTGTGGCAATTCATAAGAATAAGTGGGGACGATTTGTACTGTTGAACGATAAAGGTTGGAATTACTCAGGTTTTATTTCCATATCCTAATAATGTCATGGCAAAATCTTGACCATTCTACTGCTCAAGGAATCATTACTGTAGTTTGCTTCTTTTGAGAGCCAGACTTTAAGCTATCATTCTAATTTTTTTTATGTCTACAGAACTCAAGAATGATATCCAGTTTGTTGTTCCTTTCCCTGTACAGATCACAACTTCTACGTCTAGAGTACTGCGAATGTTCTTTCGAATACTCGACTGTATCAACCAATAATAATCTAATTTATTTAACCTTTTCAGAACTAAATCAGACCTAACAACATACCATACAACATCTATGTCTAGAACTTGCATGCATGCATTTAAAATAATCACAAATTGAATGAAACAATAGTCAACTCAAAATCTAGCTATGGGCATTAAATATAGTAAAAATTCACTGAAATAATTCCAACCAAATGAGATTTAGCTCTTGGATTGGACATTCAAATAAAAAAAGAACATTCAACATCATTATTCAAGTTTATGAATCACAAAGTTCAAATCAGAAAATAAGGGCAGAATTGCAGGAAGCTCTTGCTACTCCAGCTTTCACTTTAATACTGAGATTTGATGCAGAACCCAAGGCAAATTTCTCTTCCCCTTCCTTGCATCTATGATTTTTTTGCACTATAAGTCGTTACCTTCTTCTCTTTTTTCATTGAAGTTTTCCACGAGAATTTGATGTAGAGAAAAATTGTTCTCCAATTCCTCTTTCCTAAAATCCTCGTCCTTTTGCATGTTTTCTCTTCCTCCTTTATAGGTTAGGTCCCTCTCTCTCAACACACCTTTTTCTTCCTTTTTTCTAGGTGGTTTATTTGGTACAAGTACAACTGGCTGAGAGACGTGGACTGAGTGCTACATCATCTTCTTTTTCTTTCTCGTTTCTCTATTTCCTTCTTCATCCTACATCTACTGCCAACAATAACCAACACCTTTCTTCCTGAGTAATAAGTAATGACATTTATAGCACAATCCAAACTTTTTTATGCAATGTTCTAAAATATCCCCAACTCAAATTGAATTAAATGGGAATTTTCTTTTTTAAAACTTTTTCCCAAGTTCATACTTCCAGTATACATTAAGATTCAAGCCCATTTTCATAAGGTGTGCCTTAAGTTCCAATATTAAAAAATATAAATTTTATTTTGATTTATATTCTTGTTGAAAATTTCGTTCTAAATTTTAAAAAATTCTAATCAAAAATTATAAAGTTTAGAATTTGGAAAAGAAAATGTTTAACATTTATATTATCCAAAAAAAATGTTTATCATTTTCTTTAACATCAACTTAAAATATTCGGTCAATCTTACTTTTAAAAATTTGTATCACAAAATTATCACAAACCTTTAAATACAAAAAGATTGAGATTAAAAATTCGGTAGAAAATTGAAGTAAAAGGTTTAGTAAGTTCGAAGTAAACAAGAAATTTCCCTTTTTGCAAATTAGGGGAGGATTAATTTATTTTTTGGTTGATTTAAAAAATCTTTTCAAATCATACCTCGAATGAATGTCCAATACTGACTAAGAAGGATCTAATAAAAAACAGAAGTAATTCTTTGAAAAAGAAAAGATGAATTCCATATTAAAAGTTTGGATATCCTAAACAAAAATTCCTAGAATTTTAGAAAATTGACAAGTTTAACTTCATAGTTTAATCAGAAGTAAGAAAGCTTTAAATTTATCCAAATTTAAAAATAAAATTTAAGAAAATATATTTCAATTTTGATTGTATTAACATTTTCAAAATCAGTCGAATTTGTTAAAAAGAAAAAAGGTAAAAAATCAAATCAATCGAATTTTAATATTGAAAACGAAACCAAAGAAAAAGTGGAAAATGAAAGAAAAGAAAAGAGAGTAAAAGAAATATGAGAAAAAAAGATTTAAAAACCTTGAAATAGCAAAGGATTAAAAACAACTGGAATTTGAGGAATTAACTTTTTAGAAGGTGAAATTGGGAGTATTCTTTTATGTTTAAAGGTTGACAAAGTTTTCTACCCACCCAGATCTAAAGTAAACTTTTAGGTAAATTTCCAATTGATTTAAAATGCAAAGAAAGGTTTTAAAAGATACATTACGATATTTGAAACATTCTTTGTTAAAAAAAAGATGGAAAACCCGGAATTTATAAACCAAGACTATTTGAAAAAATTAAACTTTGGAAAGTTTTTTAAAACAAATTTTAAATAATTGAAAACGGAAGAAAGTTTAACAGTGAATTTATTTAGAAAAATTTGGAAGTGATTGATGAAAGTTTTGCATTCATGAATTTCCTAAACATTGCCTTGATATTTTGATTCCAAATTGCTTCAACATGAATGTCAACTAGTGTTTTAGTTAGTTTTATTATCTTTAAGCTTGATTGATTTAAGAAATTGCTAGTTGTCGTTTCAATAAATTGATTTCATATTTTCATTCTTGTTATTTCTTTTTTAATTAAAGGTGATTATATTTTGGGAATTATTGCAAATGAATCATTTGGATAAGTTTGTTTTAAAAAAACGGGAATTAATAAAAGGTTTATTCATTTTAAATAGTTTTGAACGACTTTACATTTTGTAAATTCTTATTGAAAATATGCAACTCAATTTTGGAAAAAATTTGGAATTTGTTTCATTTAAAAGTTTTTAAAAGACCATCTCAATTGTTTAAATCTGGAGTGAAAATTCATATTTGTCCCATTAATTGACAAATTTGGTTTGGTATATTATTTATAAATGGATTTTACAGAAATGGTAAAATTATTTAACTTCTTTCAATAAATATTCTTTTAAATTTTGAAAGTTAATGTTTCGTTATTTGTTTTGTAAATTTTTATTACATTCCTTATGATCAATGTTTTTAATTTGTTTGAAAATGTTTTAAGTTGAAATTTGATTATGAATTTTTTGAACTTCATCACTTGTTTAAATTTAGAAATTTGGTTTGAATTAAGGTAACCAATTTTGAATTTTAACCAAATTTCTTAACATTTCCCATTTAAAATTTAAAATATAAAAGGGCTTTGTCCAAGACGATTTTCACATTTAATGATGTTGTTTTCCAGGATTGAATAACTTAATTCCCTGGTTTCTTTTAAAAATTTATTAAATTTCAATTGTGTGAACCTCCATATTTTGTAAAACCAATTTTAGTTATCTAGAATACTTAGCACCTAAAGATTGATTATTGTTGGGAACAACCTTTTTTAAAATTTTGCAATTAAATTTGTTAAAAGATCGATTCATATGTATTCTTGCAAATTGATTTTATTAAGTGAAAATTGCACATATAATTAATTTCCTTAGTAACTTATTTTTCATGGTTTAACTGGTCAAACAGAACCTTGTAATTTTGTTATCTTGCTTTTGCATTTAATTTGCAATGTTAAATTAATGAATTAACTTCAATTAATTATTTTATTTAGTTTGGTAAATTTTCAAATTTGGAATTTAATAGTTGTTTAAGCATGCACTAATTTTCATAAAATTTGGACAGCAAGTTTATATTGTTTATTCAATCTTATGTTACTTAAGTTCAGTTCACAGACTTTCAACTCAATTTCCACAATATTATGTCTTAAGGTTTAAACACCTTGCTTGCCCATGAATTCCTTTAGCCAAACCACTTAAGTTTAATTAGTCCTTGGATTGCAAGTAGTTAATTTTATTTTTCTATTGTTATTTATAATGAATTTTTAAATAACTAAATTATTAAATTTTAAAATTCCTACCTTAGTTCAAAATTATTGTTCTTGATTTTTAATAATATTTCAAGAATTTGTTTATAATTTTAAGATTTTCTTCTATTTGCAACTTTGGTAAAATCTCCATTTTGCCAACCAAGCTTTCTCAACCTCCAATTGGTTCCACTTCATTATTCAATTAATTTACCATAAGGAATTTAAATTACCAATAACTTTTAAGTTTCATTTTCAAATTTACCATTCAATTGTTTTTCATTAAAACCTTTTGTATGGCCTAAATTAACTTTTTAAAAATGTCATTAATCAACTTGGTGGTTTACTTCTTTACCGGTCATTACCATTGGTTTAATTTTAATTTGATATTTTTTAATACCAAAATAATAGTTCATATGTGCCTTTTTATTTAATCAATTTTGCTCATTAATTCCAAAATTTGAATTTTTTAATTTTTACCTGTCACTTAAACCAATTTTGATAATGATTATTTATGAGTTCAAACCAATGTCTAGTTATTAAATTTAATTTTAGATTTTAAAATTTAAGTTATCTTTTTTGTTCCAAATTATGAAATTATTTTTTTGGTTTTTAATTTAAAATTTCCATTATGAATTTTTAATTCTTTAAAATTATTGAATTAACTTGAGTTCTTTTAACTTGTTTAAGATTTTTGATTACAAGTTTAAGTGAACATCCAAATCCCTTTTTTAAATAAGGTTCATTTATTTGATATGTTGATTTCATTTTAACAAATACACTTAAGTTTAGTCACTATGGGATATATGTTAACTACTAATCTTTATTATTTCAAATTGTCCAAAATCATTCTTGAATGTAGCTTAAATTTAAGCAATTACTACGTCAACATTTGAGCTACCATTGTTGAAACCAGATTAGACTTTATGATTAATTAGTAATTTATCAGTTTTGTTCTCTTTAATTATTTATATTTCTCTAAATTAAATTTTAAAGATTAAATTAAACATTTTAGTTTAATATTTCCCTTTATATGTTAATTTGAAATTTATTTATTGGTTCATTAATTAGAATGATTTATAATTATCTTTTGAATTTAAATTGACATTCATTTGTTAATTGTCATAAATTTAATGCATAGATCTATGTTAAGTGTCCCAAATTGCAAATAAAGTTTAGAGATTAGTACTTACTAATCTTAATTTAATGTAGCCAATATTTTGGCCTTGGAACTTAAGATATATATAATTGGGATTTCACAAATGTATATGCATTTCCATAACCCATTAAATGTTAAGTTTTGTAAAAATGAATTAAAAACTATCCAAATTGCAATTATATGAATTTTGTGCCAAAATTATAAATTGACAATATTGAAGTTTCATGATTTGTTTAACTAGTCAAATTATAATTGTTATTGATAAAGCAATTTTTAACAAGTAAATTAATGTTGAAACCTTATTAGGAGCATATGTTTAGAATTTAAATGATTAAGCTAATTGAATTTGTTAATGTTTAAATTAATTGGTTACTTATTGTTCAAATGATTGAATATTTTATTTATTTGTAAGATTATATTAAAAGGAACTTAGGCTATGGATAGTTAATTAAATCAATTAGTCACATTAATCAACTTATGCCCAACATAATTTATTCCTAAGGCTTTTGCAACCTTTTTTGGATGTCCAAAGTTGGTTCATTATATAATTATATGCCTAAATGGTTGAACTTTATTTGAGCAATGTTATGAAAATTTTAAATTATTTAGAGAATGTTAATTTATTGACCTAAGTATAATTGTTATTTTTTATTTATTATGATTAAATTTTGAATTTAGTCGTTATTTGCACAAGTGGTAAAGGCCAAATTATTAATCCATAAGTAACTATGTTAATTTTTCACTGTTTAGCCTTGCTTTTATTTAAGTTTTGTCCTAAGCCAATGCGAATCATTATCCAGGTAACCCACCTTTAGAAGTGAAGATTGATGTTTACCATTCAAGCCTTAAATAAAGTTTGGAATTATATTTGTCAATTATTACCCATTTAACTCCAATTCAATAAATTTTAACATTCCGAATATTTCCAATTAAATGTCAAATTAAATTCTAATGCCTTTTATGTAAGTTTAGGAGAACAATAAATGCATTTAGGTTTATGAGATTGGGAAAAGTTGATTTAGTCCCAGTTGATTGAAACTAAAGAATCTTAATTTTGGGTGATAGTTTTTTGGTAAATTAAAGGAAAATTTTAATTTTTAAATTCTGTTAATTTGGGATAATCTTTTAAAGTATTGTCAAAATTAAATTTTAAGGTATTTCATTTTTTATAATTATATGTAAAGAGTTATTAAATTTTCTTAATGCAATTTGGCATTTGGCAAGGTGAAGTTTTTTTAAAAATTCTTTATTTTATTTCATTCCAATTAATCCTTAAATTGCCCTGTTTGAATCAATTGGATAATTAAAGCCTAAAATCAATTAATTTTATTAATACAACAAACATTTAATTTATGTTATCAAAACATAGCTCTACCAATATTTGTAATTTAAAGAAACTTGAGGCAATTTTACAAATTATTATATTTCATATTGTTAAACATGAATTAAAATGGCAAAGTTCGAAGGTGAATTTTAATTTAATTTTAATGAAAATTCAAAGTCCAATGAAAAGCAATTTTCCAAAAGGATTTAGCTAGGTTAAACCATTATTATGAACTAACCTTATATTGATAAATAATATTCCAAATAAAAATTTAAATTTCATTTAAATAAGTAATTTTAACATAATTAAAAAGCTTTAAATATTAATATTTTTATTAATTCATAAATTCATACTTAGATTTTTCAATCAATAAAGTAAGCGTCAAAGAGTAAATACCCTCTGCCTTAGAATTGATGATTTATTCGATCAGTTCAAAGGTGCTACTATGTTTTCTAAGGTCGATCTAAGATCGGGTTACTTCCAGTTACGAGTAAAGGATTTTGATATTCCGAAAACTGCTTTTAAAATGAGGTACGGGCATTATGAGTTTTTAGTTATGCCTTTTGGTTTAACAAATGCACCTACTGTATTTATGGATTTAATGAATAGAATTTTTAGACCGTATCTAGATCAATTTGTTGTTGTATTCATTGATGATATATTGATTTATTCACGTGATGAATCTGAGCATGCCGAGTATCTGAGAGTAGTGCTACAAACTCTGCGAGATAAAAAAATTGTATGCAAAGTTCAGTAAATGTGAATTGCGGTTGCGAGAAGTTGGTTTCTTGGGTCATATTGTATCAGCATCTGGTATCCGAGTTGATCCCAGCAAAATTTCAGCTATTCTGGATTGGAAGCCTCTGAGGAATGTATCTGAAGTCCGCAGTTTTCTTGGACTTGCCGGTTACTACAAACGATTTGTAAAAGATTTCTCTTTGATAGCAATTCTATTAACAAAATTGCTTCAGAAAGATGTGAAGTTTGAATGGTCTGAGAAATGTCAGAAAAGTTTTGATCGGTTAAAAGCTCTGTTAACTGAAGCCCCGGTGGTGGTACAACCTGAGTCAGGTAAAGAATTCATTGTTTACAATGATGCTTTGTTGAATGGGCTCGGTTGTGTTTTAATGCAAGAAGGAAAATTGTTGCTTATGCTTCAAGACAATTAAAGTCGCATGAGAAGAACTATCCGACACATGACCTTGAGTTAGCTACCATTGTGTTTGCTTCGAAGATCTGGCGTCACTATCTGTTTGGCGAGAAATGTCATGTGTTTTTTGATCATAAAAGTCTAAAGTATTTAATGATGCAAAAAGATTTGAATTTGTGACAGAGAAGATGGTTAGAACTGCTAAAAGACTATGAACTTGTGATTCATTATCACCCGGGAAAAGCAAATGTGGTTGCTGATACTTTGGGTCAAAAATCGTTATTTGCAATGAATGCTTATTTAGTTTTGTCTGATGCTGGTTCAGTTTTAGCTGAATTAAAAGCGAGACCTTTGTTTTTACAACAGATTATCGAAGCTCAGACGATTGATAAAGAGATTATCGCTAAACAAACTCAGTGTAATTCTTATTCGATTCTGAATTTCGAATAGATGATAATGATTGTCTGAGGTTCAAAAATAGACTTTGTGTTCCAAGAAATCCAGATTTTGTTCAATCGATTTTGAATGAAGCTCACAGCAGTAGATTTTCTGTACATTCGGAAGTTCGAAAATGTATAATGATTTGAAACAACTATACTGGTGATTGAGAATGAAAAGAGTAATTTCTGACTTTGTTTCAAGATGTTTAATCTGTCAGCAAGTTAAAGCTGAGCATTAGGTGCCATCTGGGTTATTTCAACCGATTATGACTCCGGAGTGAAAATGGGTCGAGTGACCATAGATTTTGTTTCGGGTTTAACTCTGTCTCCAAGAAAGAAAGACACAATTTGGGTTGAAGTTGACAGATTGACAAATTCAGCTCATTTTATTCCAGTACGATCTGATTTCTCACTCGATAAGCTAGCTGAGTTTTATATTTCTAATATTGTGAGATTGCATGGTGTGCCATTGTCGATAGTGTCAGATAGAGACTTGAGATTTACGTTGCGATTTTGGAAGAAGTAGCAAGATGCTCTGGGTACTAAATTGCATTTTAGCACCGCTTTTCATCCGCAAATAGATGGTCAATCAGAATGCATTATTTAGATACTTGAGGATATGTTGAGATGTTGCATTCTTGAGTTTGAAGGTACATGGAAACAATATCTACCTTTGATTGAATTCGCTTATAATAATAGCTGTCAATCGAACATCAAAATGGCACCGTACGAAGCCTTTTATGGTAGAAAGTGTAGAACTCCGTTATACTGGTCTGAACTTAGTAAGAATAAAATTTACGGTATTGACCTGATAAAAGAAACAGAACAGAAAGTGAAAATAGTACGAGATAATCTGAAAGCTTCCTTTGATCGTCAGAAATTGTATACAGATTTAAAACGAAAGATATTGAATTTGAGATTGGTGATAAAGTGTTTCTGAAAAGTATCTCCGTGGAAGAAACTATTTCGATTTGCTTAAAAGGGGAAGTTGAGTCGAGTTTCATTGGACCATATGAAATCACCGAGCAAGTTGGGCCGGTTGCTTATAGATTAAGGCTACCATCTGAGTTGGAAAAGATACATAATGTGTTTCACGTATCAATGCTTCGACGATACAAATTTGATCTTTCGCATGTAATTTCTCCATCTAATATTGAAATCCATTCTAATATGACTTATGAAGAAAACCCGATTTGTATTCTGTCTCATGAGATCAAAGAATTATGTAATAAGAGAATTTCGTTAGTCAAAGCGTAACACCCCGAACCCGAGACCGTCGCCGGAGTCGAACACGAGGTGTTAACAGACTTCAAACCACTTATTGAGAATTTCCCAGACAAGCTGCCAATCTGTGTACTAGTCGCTCCAAAAATCATAACTTGAGTTTTACAATTCGAAAATTAGTTTTGTAATTTTTCCATGAAACTAGACTCATATGTCCATCTACAAATTTTTTTATAGAATTTTTGGTTGAGCCAATTTGTACAGTTTATTAGTTAAAGTCTCCCCTGTTGCAGGGATCGACTACACTGACCTTTGTGCGTTACGAATTGGATATCTCCCTGTACAGGGCTTCAATACTGATTCCGTTTATTTCTATAGAAACTAGACTCAGAGAGGAATCTACACATATATGGAATGACTCCTAATTATCTCTGGTTAATTTACAATGAATTTTCAAATTTGGAACAGGGAATCCAGAAACTGTTCTGGCCCTGTCTCACGAAATCTTGAATATCTCTTAAAATACAGCTCATATGGTCGTTTCGTTTCTTCCATATGAAAATATACCCATCAAGCTTCGAGTACGTAATTTTTTTAGCTATTAATTCCACTTCTACTATTTTTAGTGATTTTTTGATCTCATATCACTGCTACTGTCCGCAACAGTTACTGCAGTAGACTATGCCAATTTCATGAATCCTTCCTTAGCCTTATTAATCATCCATCATACGTGACACAAATTATGGCCACCTTATCAAAATTAAGGTTTCTAAGACTCGTGGCTATAGATTCTAGCATCCCACTCAACGACCACATCGGCCATTTTCACATGGCTTAAAGTTTACAACCCAAAATTTAACAAAACAAAGTAGCCCATACATGCCAAATGTTCTCCTAAGTTGACTAAGGAGACAATACCAAAAATTTGCTCGCCGGTGTGATGACTTCGTTGTGACTACGAACACCCAAAAGAAGACGAGTCCAAGAAACCTAAAATGGGTGACAAGAAAACACCGAGTGAGTTTATAACTCATGAAGTCATAAGCATTCCACAACCATCCATCAATAACATTATCATAAAATGAAATAATGAACAAGGCCAAGTGTTCTAGCCATACCGAACCATACCATAGTTCCTTAGATCCTTGGATCAATCTCATACCAAGTCATACATTTACATTTCATATACTATTCAATAGGATATTTGAAGCAATTTCCATACATCATTTCATTTTCGCAACAATCATGCAATTGAAATCATCACATAGATTTAGATCTTACCAACTCCAACCCGAGCATGAACATAGCATCTACTAGCCATGAACTCAAGGTACTTACTCTTTCCGCTGTCCATACTCATCTCGATAGAGTCACACCTCCATATAAATATTCAATCGGAGATATATGTACAGTTCGCACACATAGTGCTTAATACTCAATCACGCACACTTAGTGCCATGTGATTCAAGCCCGCACACATAGTGCCATATAGTCCAAACTCGCACACTTAGTGCCATACATTACAAACTCGCACACATAGTGCCAATCTAAATCCTTGTACACATCTATTTCTCGCACACTTAGTGCGAAGCAAACTTCCTACACATTTCACTATCTCTTTTACGTTCTACAATATCATCTTTTCATACACATACATTTGTATATATTTCACCTCATTAAACACAATTGCATAGATATTACAATCATTTAAGCAATATCAACTATATGCTTAATGACTTACCTTGTGTTGGGTAAAATAGTCCAAGTCAACTACTCGATGACCTTCGTCTTTCCCTTGCTTGATTCTCCTTCTTTAACTCCTTGAGCTTAATCAATAAATCAACTAGTTTAACCATCTTGCTAAACATTCATAATTCAATTACACATGCATATGTATGTTTGTATATTCGCAACCATCCTCACTTATTACCCATTTAGTCAACAATCTAAGCCAAGATAAGGCTTCAATATGGTTGCCTCTAACCGAATACATGCACACCAATTTCCCTCATGTGGCCGAATATGCATGTCCAAGTTGAGGCCATTTATGCACTTATTACCACACAAAACAGCATACATTTTACTAACTACTACCTTTCCATATTGTAACTCAATACACATCTATCATTTCCTTCATAACGAAACATCATCACAAGCAAATATACACTTGAAATAGTATATATGTCATACCAATACATCATGTGCAAACATATATTCATGTAGGTGCAAGGGCCGAATTCTCAAGTGGATTGTAACTAAACATGAACATGATTTGAAACACAAATCTTACTCTCCATGCAAAGAGCATAAATCACACTTGGGGATGTACCATGGCGAATACATCACAACACCATGATTTTGGTCATGATTACACAAAGAACTTAGTATATCATTCAAAAATGCTCAAAGAAAATCTAAGAGTCCTCAATCCACCATCACATGTATCATCATCAAGCTTCGTATTTAACATGCAATGGCATTAACTCAAAATCCACCTTGGCCAAATACCATCCCCATGATATAACAAAGATTTGAACCATGGGCTAATAAGAGCATCAAGTTAGCAACCAAAAACATGCATGAATCTCATGGCACAACATCAAACATACCTTAATCTTGATGCAAATATAGCCAAACCTCTTCCTAATCCTCTTCCAACCCAAGCATGAAGCAAAATTCCTCCCTTCCCCTCTAGTATTTTCGGTCAAGAGAGAATGAAATGGATGAGCAAATTTTTTTTCCTTTCTTTTCTTCCATGTACGGCAATGGGGGGGGGGTTTCACTCACCACACATTTTTTTTTTCTTTCCTTACTACCCATGCTTATTTGT
This sequence comes from Gossypium herbaceum, assembly GCA_025502765.1. Lineage (NCBI taxonomy): Eukaryota > Viridiplantae > Streptophyta > Magnoliopsida > Malvales > Malvaceae > Gossypium > Gossypium herbaceum. The sequence goes on from CP106689.1 coordinate 57,643,199, forward strand.
TTATTGTTTCCCCCTAATGCACCAACAAAACATGTTTCATGACATGTTTAGCCCATACTCCCTTGCATGGCCGGCCATCACTTGTAAAAAAAGGGGTATTTGACATGCAAGGCCATTGTTTTGCATGCATGCTTTAATTAGTCATCATACATTTCCCATTATACTTTCAAAGTTTTCTACTAGGTCCTTTCTAGTGAAATTCACATTTATAACTCTAAATTAATGCATCAAAATGTCACACATGAGTTAACACATATTATAGGCATCAAAATAAATATCAAATTATTTTTATGCCTCGGTTTTGTGGTCCCGAAACCACATTCGACTAGGGTCGTTTTAAGGTGTCACAACTCTCCCCACTTAAGAAATTTTCGTCCCGAAAATCTTACCGATAAATAGGTTTGGGTAACGCTCCTTCATAGAGTTCTCGGGTTCCCAAGTAGCTTCTTCCATCCCGTGTTTGAGCCATAACACTTTTACTAACGGAACCCTTTTGTTTCGCAACTCCTTCACTTCACGAGCTAGGATACGAACGGTTCTTCTTCATAACTCATATCGGCTTGAATTTTAACCTCGATGGACTAATTACGTGCGACGGATCAGACCTATAGCGTCAAGCATCGAAACATGAAAGGCGTCGTGAATCTTTTCAAGTTCGGGGCAAAATCAAACGATCATAGCCGGACCGACTCGTTCGGATATCTCATATGGCCCGATGAACCTCGGGCTCAATTTGCCTTTACTACCAAATCGAGTATCTTTTCCAAGGCGAAACTTTAAGAAACACTTTATCTCCCACTTGATACTCAATGTCTTTTCGTTTGGATCCGCGTCGACTTACGGCGATCGAGGCTATCTTGATTTTCACGGATTACTTTTACTTTCTATTCAGCATCTTTAATCAAATCCACTCCAAAATTTTGTTCTCACCGAGCTCGGTCCAAAACAATGGTGTACGGCATTTACGCCCGTACAAGGCCTCGTAAGCGCCATCTTAATACTTGATTGAAAACTATTGTTGTGGCGAATTCGATTAAAGGTAAGTACCATTCCACGAACCACTAAACTCGAGGATGCAACATCTCAACATATCCTCAAGTATCGAATTATCCGCTCGGATTGACCATCGGTTTGGGGTGAAAGGCGGTCTTTGAAATGCAACTTGGTACCTAAAGCTTCTTGCAATTTCTTCCAAAATCGCGAGGTGAACCTCGGATCTCTATCGACACCACGTAAATCGGTACCCGTGTAATCTCACAATCGAGAAACATACAATTCAGCTAGTTTATCCAATGAAAAATCCAAATGCATGCGGGATAAAGTGAGCCGACTTAGTCAGTCTATCAACAACAACCCAAATCGCATCCTTCTTGCTCGCTGACAATGGCAGTCCGGACACAAAGTCCATTGTGACTCGATCCCATTTCCACTCGGGTATCGTGATCGGCTGAAGTAATCCTGAAGGCACTTGATGTTCCGCTTTCACTTGTTGACATATTAAACATCTCGAAACAAAGTCGGAGATGTCTCGTTTCATACCATGCCACCAAAACCGACGTTTCAAATCGTTGTACATCTTCGTACTCCCCGGGTGGATTGCCATTCGGCTACAATGGGCTTCGTTCAGAATCATTGAAATAAGTTCCGAATTCTTTGGAACACACAGACGACTTCTGAACCTCAGACAATCGTCATCACCAATATGAAACTCCGATTCCTTGTTCGGCACACACTCAACCCGTTTTGTAACCAACTTATCATCAACTTTCTGAGCTTCACGAATTTGATGAGTCAACAATGGTTTGGCCTTTAATTCGGCTACTAACACATTGTCGGGTAGAATAGACAAGTGTACATTCATTGCTCGTAAAGCAAGCGGTGATTTCGGCTTAAGGCGTCCGCAACCACATTAGCCTTTCCCGGGTGATAATCAATGACAAGCTCATAATCTTTTAACAACTCGAGCCAACGTCTTTGTCGCAGATTTAAGTCTCTTTGAGTCATCAAATATTTGAGACTTTTGTGATCCGAATACACATGGCACTTCTCACCAAATAAGTAATGTCGCCATATCTTTAAAGCGAATACGATGGCGACCAATTCGAGATCATGGGTCGGATAATTTTTCTCATGTGGCTTTAATTGTCGCGACGCGTAGGCCACAACTCGACCTTCTTGCATTAATCGCAACCTAACCCAAGTAGGGAGGCGTCACTATAAATGACAAACTCTTTACAGTTAATTTGCACTAAAGCTGGAGCTTAGTTAAATGAGTTTTCAAGTGATCGAAACTTTTCGACACTTTTCCGTCCATTCAAACTTGACATCCTTCGAAGCGGTTTCGTCATGGGTGTGGCTATCATCGAGAATCCTCTTACAAACCGTCGGTAGTAATGTAAGCAAGTCCCAAAAGCTCGAACCTCGGTAATATTTCTGGAGGCTTCTAGTTAAGTGTAGCTGAAATTTTACTAAGGCCGACTCGAATACCCGATGCCGATACCACATGACCCAAGAAGCTAACCTCTCTTAACGAACTCACACTTCTGAACTTAGCATATAACCGCTTATCCCGTAAAATTTGCAACACTAATCTCGGTGCTCGCATGTTGGTCTCATCTCTTGAATAGACCAAGATGTCGTCAATGAACACAACTACGAACCGATCCAAATATGATCGAAGATCGGATTCATCAAATCCATAAATACCGAGGGGCATTAGTGAGCCCAAGCGGCATCACTAAGAACTCGTAGTGACCATATCTCGCTCGAAGGCCGTTTTGGGTATGTCCGAATCTCGGATTCATGGCGATAATAGCCCGATCTCAAATCTATTTTTGAGAACACCGAGGCTCCTTGATTGATCGAACAAATCATCGTCTGTGATAGCGGATACTTGTTCTTTATTGTCACTTTATTAAGGCGGCGATAGTCGATGCACAACCTCATGGTTCCGTCCTTCTTTTCACAAACAACCTTTGGTGCACCCCAAGGTGAAAAACTCGAGGCGAAAGCCTCTATCCACCAACTCTTGCAATCGAGCTTTCAACTCCTTTAATTCCGTTGGTGCCATACGGTATGGGGCTATTGAAATCGGTGTGGTCCGGTACAAGCTCAATGCCAAACTCTATCTCCGAGCAGTGGCAAACCCAGTAATTTTTGGGAAAAACATCCGGTATTCACAAACCACCCAAGCAGATTCGGGTTTTATTTCTAACTCCTTATCATCAAGTACATACGCAAGGTATGCTTCGCACCCTTTCTTACATATCTTTGGGCCAACATTGATGATATTACGGTGGCAACCCCTTCAAGTCCTTAGGTTCAACTCGGATCATCTCGTTATTTGCGCACCTCAAATCAATAGTCTTGCTTTTACAATTCACAACCGCATCATGCACGGTCAACCAATCCAACCCAAGAATAACATCAAATTCATCGAGCGGCAAAAGCATCAAGTCCGTGGGAAGCAGGAACCTCGAATTACTAGGGACATTTCTTACACACTTTGTCAACCAGACGTAACGACCCAAGGATTTGACACTCGAATTACGAACTCGATAGACTCAATAGGTAAAGTCTTCTTGGATGCTAAGGTTTCGCATATATAAGAGTGAGTAGAACCGAGGTCAATTAAAGCAATCACATTAGTATCAAAGAGAGTGAAAGTACCGGTGATAACGTCGGGGAGGATGCCTCCTCTCGGCGGATAGCATATGCTCTAGCAGAGCACGAGTCTCGGATCGAACAACCGTATCGAGACCCTCTCGATTTCCACCCCTACCTCCACGAAATCCTCGGGGTCTACCTCTAGCCGTCGTCCCACTAGATCTTGCACCTTGCATCTTATTCTTCTCGTCTAGCTCCGTGCAATCTCTAATGAAGTGGTCTTTGAACCGCATCCATAACAGCCCTATTATGCAGACTTACCCCAATATTCACCTATGTGTCGTCTTCCACATTGGGGCATTCGGGCTTTTCTTGACGATTATTGCCCACACTAGCTCTGAAGTAGCTCGTGAGTCCATCGATGGCCGTGCTCTAATGGAAATCCCATGATGCGCCCTCGACTTATTTGTGTCCTCTCTGAACTTCTTTACAGCTGAAAATGGAGCCTTGCCCGTCGATCTTTTACGATAATCTCTAGCTTCAAATTCAGCCTTCCTCTTCTCCCTTCCGAGCTCTTTCGCCTTGCAGGCTCGTTCAACTAGTGTCACAAATTCTTTTATCTCCAAAATACCCACCAGTAGCTTTAACTCTTCATTCAATCCCTCTTCAAATCTTTTGCACATAGCAACCTCATCAGCCACACACTCCGAGCATACCGACTAAGTCTTACGAACTCATGTTAGTATCGAGATCTAATCATATGACCTTGCTTGAGCTCCAAGAATTCCTTACGCTTTTGATCGATGAACCGTTGACTAATGTATTTCTTTGAAATTCGTTTGGAAGAAATCCCAAGTAACTTGTTCCTTTGGGACTATGGAAATTAAGGTCCTCCACCAATAGTAGGTGAGTCTATAACAAGGATATAGCACACTTAAGACATTCATCGGGTGTGCATGAGTTCATCAAACACTCTAATGGTGTTATCAAGCGAACTCACCCTTTCGGCATCATCAGTAACTATGGCCTTAAACTCCTCATTACGCTTCCTAATCAAGTCCACGGTGGTTTACTCAGCCTCAAAGGATCAAAAGCGATGGCGTTACGGGCTCTTGGGTGGATTATTTACATTTGGGAATGGTTGGACAGTAGGATTGGTTCGGGCATATTCGCGACCCACTCATTCATCATGGTGAAGAAGGCTTGTTTCGCCCTTCATCTCGGTTATTCGCGGATGACCGAGGCTCAACAGCGATGTCCCTTGCGCAGAGCAGCCGCTACACTTTCAACGTCATCCGCCAAGGGTCTCTCTACCGGGTTCCATTTGCTAATCAAAACAAAAATTTCAACCGTCGAAGTCATCACATTTTTAAGCATTAACACATTGGCATGTATAGCTAGACTCACACGCCGCTACGGTAGTCCTAGAACCGACTAAACCATAGCTCGATACCAATAAAATTGTAACACCCGAACCCGAGACCGTCGCGGAGTCGAACTCGAGGTGTTACTGAGACTTCAAACCACTTATTGAGAATTTCCCGGACAAGCTGCCAATCTGTGTACTAGTCGATTCAAAATCATAACTTGAGTTTTACAATTCGAAAATCAGTTTCGTAATTTTTCCCTGAAACTAGACTCATATTTCCATCTACAGATTTTTTGCTAGAATTTTTAGTCGAGCCAATTAGTACAGTTTATTAGTTAAAGTCTCCCCTGTTGCAGGGATCGACTACACTGACCTTTTTGCGTTACGAATTGGATATCTCCCTGTACAGGGCTTCAATACTGATACCGTTTGTTTCTGTAGAAACTAGACTCAGCGAGGAATCTACACATATATGGAATGACTCCTAATTATCTCTGGTTAATTTAAAATGAATTTTCAAAGTCGGAACAGGGAATCCAGAAACCGTTCTGGCCCTGTCTCACGAAATCTTGAATATCTCTTAAAATACAGCTCATATGGTCGTTTCGTTTCATCCATATGAAAATAGACCCATCAAGCTTCGAGTACGTAATTTTTTTAGCTATTAATTCCACTTTTACTATTTTTAGTGATTTTTTGATCTCATATCACTGCTGCTGTCCGCAACAGTTACTGCAGAGACTATGCCAATTTCATGAATCCTTCCTTAGCCTTACTAATCATCCATCATCGTGACACAAATTATGGCCACCTTATCAAAATTAAGGTTTCTAAGACTCGTGGCTATAGATTCTAGCATCCCACTCAACGACCACATCGGCCATTTTCACATGGCTTAAAGTTTACAACCCAAAATTTAACAAAACAAAGTAGCCCATACATGCCAAATGTTCTCCTAAGTTGACTAAGGAGACAATACCAAAAATTTGCTCACGGTGTGATGACTTCGTTGATGGCTACGAACACCCAAAAGAAGACGAGTCCAAGAAACCTAAAATGGGTGACAAGAAAACACCGAGTGAGTTTATAACTCGATGAAGTCATAAGCATTCCACAACCATCCATCAATAACATTATCATAAAATGAAATAATGAACAAGGCCAAGTGTTCTAGCCATACCGAACCATACCATAGTTCCTTAGATCCTTGGATCAATCTCATACCAAGTCATACATTTACATTTCATATACTATTCAATAGGATATTTGAAGCAATTTCCATACATCATTTCATTTTCGCAACAATCATGCAATTGAAATCATCACATAGATTTAGATCTTACCAACTCCACCCGAGCATGAACATAGCATCTACTAGCCATGAACTCAAGGTACTTACTCTTTCCGCTGTCCATACTCATCTCGATAGAGTCACACCTGCATATAAATATTCAATCGGAGATATATGTAGAGTTCGCACACATAGTGCTTAATACTCAATCACGCACACTTAGTGCCATGTGATTCAAGCCCGCACACATAGTGCCATATAGTCCAAACTCGCACACTTAGTGCCATACATTACAAACTCGCACACATAGTGCCAATCTAAATCACCGTACACATCTATTTCTCGCACACTTAGTGCGAAGCAAACTTCCTACACATTTCACTATCTCTTTTCGTTCTACAATATCATCTTTTCATACACATACATTTGTATATATTTCACCTCATTAAACACAATTGCATAGATATTACAATCATTTAAGCAATATCAACTATATGCTTAATGACTTACCTTGTGTTGGGTAAAATAGTCCAAGTCGACTACTCGATGACCTTCGTCTTTCCCTTTCTTGATTCTCCTTCTTTAACTCTTTGAGCTTAATCAATAAATCAACTAGTTTAACCATCTTGCTAAACATTCATAATTCAATTACACATGCATATGTATGTTTGTATATTCGGCAACCATCCTCACTTATTACCCATTTAGTCAACAATCTAAGCCAAGATAAGGCTTCAATATTGTTGCCTCTAACCGAATACATGCACACCAATTTCCCTCATGTGGCGAATATGCATGTCCAAGTTGAGGCCATTTATGCACTTATTACCACACAAAAACAGCATACATTTTACTAACTACTACCTTTCCATATTGTAACTCAATACACATCTATCATTTCCTTCATAACCGAAACATCATCACAAGCAAATATACACTTGAAATAGTATATATGTCATACCAATACATCATGTGCAAACATATATTCATGTAGGTGCAAGGGCCAAATTCTCAAGTGGATTGTAACTAAACATGAACATGATTTCGAAACACAAATCTTACTCTCCATGCAAAGAGCATAAATCACACTTGGGGATGTACCATGGCCGAATACATCACAACACCATGATTTTGGTCATGATTACACAAAGAACTTAGTATATCATTCAAAAATGCTCAAAGAAAATCTAAGAGTCCTCAATCCACCATCACATGTATCATCATCAAGCTTCGTATTTAACATGCAATGGCATTAACTCAAAATCCACCTTGGCCAAATACCATCCCCATGATATAACAAAGATTTGAACCATGGGCTAATAAGAACATCAAGTTAGCAACCAAAAACATGCATGAATCTCATGGCACAACATCAAACATACCTTAATCTTGATGCAAATATAGCCAAACCTCTTCCTAATCCTCTTCCAACCCAAGCATGAAGCAAAATTCCTCCTTCCCTCTAGTATTTTCGGTCAAGAGAGAATGAAATGGATGAGCAAATTTTTTCCTTTCTTTTCTTCCATGTACGGCAATGGGGGGTTTCACTCACCACACATTTTTTTCTTTCTTTACTACCCATGCTTATTTGTTTATTGTTTCCCCTAATGCACCAACAAAACATGTTTCATGACATGTTTAGCCCATACTCCTTGCATGGCCGGCCATCACTTGTAAAAAAGGGTATTTGACATGCAAGGCCATTGTTTTGCATGCATGCTTTAATTAGTCATCATACATTTCCCATTATACTTTCAAAGTTTTCTACTAGGTCCTTTCTAGTGAAATTCACATTTATAACTCTAAATTAATGCATCAAAATGTCACACATGAGTTAACACATATTATAGGCATCAAAATAAATATCAAATTATTTTTATGCCTCGGTTTTGTGGTCCCGAAACCACATTCCGACTAGGGTCATTTTAAGGCTGTCACACAAAGTGCTGTGGCATAGACACGGAGTAGAAGAGGCTACATGGGAGCCTGAATATGTAATGAAACTGCAATATTCGAATCTATTTAACGGTAAGATTTTTGGGGACAAAAATCCCTAAGGGGGAAGAATTGTAACAGTCTAGTTTAGACCTTAGTCAGAATAGTGGTTTCGGGACCAAAATCTGAGTTTAAAAAATATTTTAATATTATTTTCTGTGTCTGCGATATGTGAATTTATATCTATGAAATTTCTGTGATTTAATTTGTCTGTTTCTGTGCTTAATTATGAATAAGGACTTAATTGCGTAAAATGCAAAAGTTGCATGCTAATTATTAAAGTGCCTATTTGGCTTGGTTTTCTTTAGTAAAGGTCCTTAAGTTGTTATTAAACCATTGGAAAGATGAGTGGACTATTATGGCCTTATTATAATGATTTATTAATGGCTTAATAAATGGGATAAAATTGGTATTTAGTATTTTATGTTAATTACAGTAAACAAAATGCATGAAATTAGCCATTTTTCCCATGTGTTCTTGCCGAAAATACCAAGCAAAAAAAAAAAAAAGAGCCTTAGGGTTTTAGCATTTGCAAGCATCAATTAGGTATGCATTTTTGATCGGTTTTTGATAATTTCTACATTTCTGTGATCGTTGCTTCGTGTTCTTCAAAACCCATGTCTGAATTTCTATTTCTGTTAAAGATTTCATGAAATGCCATTGTTGATATCATGAGTTTTATGATGTTTTTGGATGAATTATGAAGGCTTGGTAGATGAGGTATAAGTTTTGTCTTTGTATTTTTATGAAATAGAGCTATTTGAGCTAATTTGTAAAAATAGGGTTTTAAAGGACTAAATTATGAGATAAATATGTTATTAGGGCTTGTATAGAAGCCATGTATATTCGGCCAAGCTATAGTCTTGTTGAATTTTGCATATTTGTGATTTTGTGAAAAGTGGACTAAATTGTCAAAGTGTGAAATTGTAAGGGCTAAAATGAAAAGTTCCCTAAATATATGTATATGGATTAAATTGAATGTAATAGATGATTGAATGGTTGAAATTTGTATTTTATTAGATCAAGAACAAAGAAAATCGGACTTAGATCGGGGGAAGTCCAAATTAGTCGAATAGTAGACTCATTTTGTCCAAAATCCGTCCAAAGTAAGTCAAATTAAAATTATGTGTTAATTTGATTAAATTCTGCACATATAAACTGTAATTTGTATTGGATGGCCTTGAGTGCCAGATGAATATCTTTGGAATAAAGTATAATAATATGTTAGTATCCGAAAAGCTCTATATACTTCTAAAGGAAAGTTGACATCTATCTGAGACTGTGTCTAGGACACAGGCCTCGATTGAGATTTACGTATAAGACTATGTCTGGGACATAGGTATCGTATCTGATTTCGTGTAAGACCTTGTCTGAGACAGAGGCATCGACATTGAATTACATGTGAGACCACATCCGGGACGTCGGCATTTTACCTATTTATGATTATCTGTGTCATTTCTGAACCATCTGAGGATTGAGTACGAGATATGGGAATGAATGTATTATGAAATGTATAATCTATTCAGGTACGTATGTATTGTACTATGTCTCTGAATATGAAATACTCGGTTCTGTGAAGTATGTACGAAACCATGAATTACTTCCTGAAATAACTCTAAATTCTTACTATTGATTTTACTTATATGTTTTAATAAATGGACTAGCTGTATTTGAGTTCCTAAACTCTTTGTAGCTTACTCTGTGTGATTTTTGTCTGTTTTATAGTTATTTTAGCTAGTGAAGGCTCGGGATAGTCAAGGATCGTCACCACACTATTGAAATCATTTTGGTACTTTTGAAAGTGTAAATATATATATTTTTTAGTATGTCATGTATAGGCTAGAATGTTTAAGTAAGCTTGACATGTGTATATGTTATGCCATGTGAATTGGCTAATAAATGATAAGTTTGTGCATAGTTTTGGTGTATGTTTGTAATGTGTTATGTTCTAATTTGTTTTGGTCATCTTTAAGCATGTTTTGAGCATGGATTTGGTTGAAAATTTTGGTATGAATGTTGTATATTATTGCTTGAAGGATTGGCCCTTAGAGAAATGGCAAATTGGCTTAAACCAAGCATGTATTATGCCACAAAGTTAGGTGACATGGGTGTGCCTTATGGCCGTGGGCTTAAGTCAGTAGCTAGCTTAGTACCACACGGCCATGGCACACGGCCGTGTCTATTGGCCATCTGAAAAAGTTAGTATTGGACCTATTTTTTTTGCATGGCTGGTTCACATGGGCATGTCTAATGCCCGTGTGTGCCACACGGCCAAGTCACACGGGTGTGTGACTTTAACAATTTTGGAAGATTTGGTTAAGTTCTGAAAATTCTGAATAGGTTCGGTTTAGTTTCGACCTTTCCTTAAACGTATGTTTTAGGTCTCGTAGACCATGTTAAGAGATGATTGCTTATGAAATGATGTTCAATAATATCTGTAATTCTAAATTGTTCTGAAATGTTCTGTCTGTCTAGTAATGCCTCGTAACCCTAATCCAATGTCGTTTACGGGTTAGGGGTGTTACACCCCTCACCCGTATTCGACGCTGGAATAGGGTTACGAGGCATTACCAAACTTACACCGCAAACAATTATACAATTCCAAGTCATAAATTTCAACCAAATTAAATACCATTTGTATTCAATCATAAAGTCCCTAATACGAACTACGAGGCTTAAACATGCTTTAGAAGTGGTTCGAGACTAAACTGAGAACTTGAGTAATTTTTACAAAACTTAGAAATTTTTCTCCATGTACAGGGGTTAAACACTCGTGTGGTTTGGGACATGTCCGTGTGGGCAAGTCGTGTGGTCACACACGTCCCGTGCCCCTAACCCGTGTAACTCTTTGTTTTGTAAGGCATGAACAAATTGAAGTCACACGACCAAGCCACACGCCCGTGTGCTAGGCCATGTGGTTAATTAATTTTCATAAAATAGGTGCAGACTTCACACGGTCAGGAAACACGCCCATGTCCGGGGCCATGTCCCTCACACGGCTGAGACACACTCCCATGTCTGTACCCGTGTGCTCAATTCTGAGCATTCTTTTCTCAAAATTAAGGTGCAAGGGGCACACGACCAAAATACATGACCATGGGGCACGTCGTGTGTCACACATGGTCTAGACACAAGCCCGTGTGTCTACCCATGTGGACAAAAATAAAGACTATCTACCAAGCCAATTTACAACCCTCATTGCACACACATACACAACAACAAATGGGACAATTCATAGCAAGACAACCAAATCATCCACAATCAAGGCTAAAAACATGTCATTTCAATACCTAACATAATTACAACATCATATTTTACCAAACCAAATCATACCAACTCACATTCTTTAAGCTTCAATATGACTACCATTAATATGCATTGTATCATATAGATCTTCCAACATACCAATGAACCAAACACAATCATTTAACAAAAAAGCTATATAGCCATAAATAAGCATATAGAGAACCATTACAAAACACATAAACAAAAGGCATTGGCACATATACTTATATAAATAGGCTTACAACCATTTTAGCCAAACTAAGCCAATTACACGGCTAAATACCAAATCACCTTAAGTAAATATAAGCCAACACATTTGGCCAAATTCATAATGACACATATACCAAAATGACCAAGTCCTTATACATGTCATATACTCAAAATGTTTAAAATCATCGATACCTAAAATGATAGTTTGATAGTGTGATTCGATCTCTGACGATTTCGAATCCGAGCTAGCTTGGTAACACTATAAAACATGGGAAAAATAAAACAGAGTAAGCTATATAGCTTAGTAAGCTCGTATGAATGAAATAAGCAAATCTTACCCTACATTTAACATTCAAGTAATAAATAGAAGATAACGTAATGCACTATAATCTTATGACCTTAATTTATTCCATCACAAGCTTACCTTGAAATCATTATTTCTTGAATTCAATAATCATAAGCTTTATGTACATACCTGTACCATCTCGTAATAATTTCATAGTTGTTCTCATCATTAGCATACCCAATGAACCACTCGAAATAATAATATCGGATACTCGGGAAACCTTGCACACAAGGTGTCACATATGTAGCCGTTGCTATTTCTATCTCATATCACATGTATGTTCACTCTCGAGCCATCAACGGGCCTGCTCACACAAGCTATTAGTCAAGACGTAGCTACACAGTGCTGTTCACACAAGTTGCCAAGTAACCGCAACATATGCCGGTATACTTAGCCATCGATAGGACATATAGGACTAGCACACGAATCACATAACATAATACCCTAGTGACATGTCACTTGTATCCTAATCTATTCCTAAGGTTTGATTGATATTTCTCGCTTGCAAAAATGTCGTCAAACATGTCCATAGAGTCCTTTACACAATTCATACAAAATTAAAGCATTTAAAATACAATTATAATAAAGCTTATTTTACATACGAACTTACCTCGAATGCAAAAACGGCAAAAAGGGATCTATTCATCAATTATTTTGTTTTTCCCCCGATCTAGATCCGAACTTCATTTTTCTTGATCTATAATACCACATTTAACTCATTTGGTCATCAATCTATTCAATTCAGTCAAAAATCACATTATGGTAAAAATTACACTTTTGCCCCTAATATTTCAACAATTTACAATTTAGTTCCTAGGCTCGTAAAATGAATTTCATTCAATTTCATCACAACCCAAGCCTAGGCGAATATTACATGTACTCATAACAACCCAAATTTTCATTTATTCACATTTTTCTACGCATTTTATAACCTTATACAAATAAGTCCCTATATGTTGTTTTTATCGAAAATCACTTTATAAATGTTGCTTAACTAACAACAAACATCCATTTCTACCATCAAACATTAAAATAAAAACATATTCAACATGGGAAAAGTTTTATACTTTAACTTTCTCTCAACTTAGTCCTTGAAATAGCTAGTTCAAGTTACAAAGATCTCAAAAATATAAAAATCATTAAAAACGGGACAAGAACAGACTTACAATCGAGCTTAAAAGCTTGGCCAAAAACCCTAGCTATGTCTTCTCCTAATTTTCAGCTATGGAGGAAGAACATGGAAAAAAGTTTGGCCTTATTTTACTTATTAATCCATTTAATAACCAATTTAATAAAATACCCTTAATGAAAAACATTAAAAACATACTTAACCATGTCCATATTTATCCATCATTTTAAACAATGGTCTAATTACCATTTAAGGACCTCCAATTTAAAAATTCATACCAATTAAACACCTTTAGCTAGGGGAACTCAAGTTTAGCACCTATTGCAATTTAGTCCTTTCAGTAAAATTGGGCGCTCAATCGATAAAATTTATTAACAAAATTTTCACACAATTATTCTACCATGCTATAGACTTTAAAATAGTATAAAATGAATATTTACACTTTGGATTTGTGGTCTCAAAACCACTATTCTGATTTAACCCTAAAATGGGCTATTTCAACTCTCCCCCATAGGGATTTTTGCCCCTGAAAATCTTAACAGAAAAGAGGTTAGGATACAGAAACACCTCAAACCCGACCTAGAAGTTAGGCCCGAATTTGACGTGTCACATTGAAGTGTTTTTTGAAAACCTTATTTTCATTGAAAACCCTTCTTATTTGAAAACTTGAGTAAAATCTCAGTTACGTTAGTTTATTTTCAACATGTGATTAATTAAAAAATACACAATTTTATTCCCAAAATCTCTTTTAGTTGCAGAAGCTAGTTTTAAATTACTTACTAAAAACTTGATGTTAAAAAGTTAAGTTGCGAAAGCATTTTGAAAATGTTGCGGAAATGTAGTGTTTGAAAATAGTTATTGTTTTGGAAAATCGTGTCCTACTTCTAACAGATATTAAACATACTAAATAAGCTTCCCAAATAAAAAGTTAAGAAAATAAAGAGGCCTTATTACAACCCAAATAAAAAACAAAGTGCTTAACTAAATAAACGAAATAGAAAAACATGTGCAGTTGTGTGGTCGTCTCCGAGTCCCTCTACGACACCGATCCACCAATGTTGGGGATTACCTGTACAGTTAATAAATGGGGTGAGTTTATGATAACTCAGTGTGTAATCCCCTTACTAGAGTAATAGTCAGTATACTGAAACAAAAACAGAAACAATCTGGCTAGAGCCCGTTAACAGAAATAGTACAGTCCAGTTCAGAGCATACGTGGGCCAAAGCCTATTACACTAACATTTGGGTCACAACCCATAACAGAATTAGTTGGGCCTAGCCCAAACTAATAACAGAACATAATGTGTGAATGTATGGATGCATGTTATCCCATCCAACCTTGCACTTGCCTCCATCCAACCTGCATTACCTGCGAGGAATAAATCACTCGCGCCATTCCTACACTTACAATGTTAGCACCGGTTGTGACACGAAGTCAATAGAACAGCTCAAGGCTGTAAATAGGACAACACATAGCCGTAAACAGGATAGCACATAGCCGTAAACATCGCAGCAACGCTACTAGATAACAGGACAGCTGGAAGCCGTAAGTAGAATGGCACAATGGTACAAAGCCGTCGAGAACTGCATCATGTTAGGCACATAGCCATCAACTAGAGTAACATATCCGGCACACAGCCTTAGGTAAATGTGATCGACACAGAGTCTTCAATAATCATATATTGGCACATAGCCTTAGGCAAATACGTTTGGCACACAGCCATAATCAGAATAACTGGCTTTAAGCCATCGGTAGTTGTATCATGTTAGGCACATAGTCATCAGCGACGGTAATATCGTCGGCACATAGCCTTGGGTAAATATGATCGACACAGGGTCGTCAATAATCATATATTGGGCTTAAAAGCCACCGGTGGATCCATGGTCGTCAAGCAACCATGCGATCCTTAATCGGTGGATCCACGATCGTCAAGCAACCATGTGATCCTCAATTGATGGATCCACAGTCATCAAGCAACTATTCGATCCTCAATTCTTCCTCCGTTTCATAATCTCCACCCATGTGCAACATAATATTATATGAATGCAGCAAATATACACACGGCATACAAAATCATACAAATCACAGTCACAACAATCCAATCACAGTCATACATTCTCAGTCAAAACATAGTCAAATCAATCAAATTGTATTATCAGTGAGTTATATACCCTAGAGGGCCAGAACGATCTTTTTACCTATTAGGGGTATTTTAGTCATTTCGCCCTACAAGGGTGTTTTGGTAAATCTACAAAGTAAGGGTATTTCGGTAATTTTGCAAACTAATGGTATTTCTGTAGTTTTTAAAAGTTAAGGGTATTTCTATAATTTTGTAAATCAGTGGTATTTCTATAATTTTCCAAATCAAGGGTATCTCGATAATGTTCAAAATTAGGGGTATTTTGGTAATTTTACAAATCGAGTGTATTTCGATAATTTCACAAACCAAGGTTTTTTGGTAATTTTACTAATCAAGGGTATTTTGGTAATTTTACCCTATAAAGGCATTTTAGTAATTTTATCCTACAGGGGTATTTCAGTAATACTAGCCTACAAATATGAGATTCACATAATCCAATCCAATATTTACTACACAATCATAAAATTTATCCATTTGGGCCTATGGGCCAACATGGCCCATCTTGGCCATAGCAACCTAAGCCCACGAGAGCACTCATGATGGCCTCAACCACCACGTCAAAGCTCCCACACGTGCGCACACACACCTGTGTGGCTGCCATCGTCGTGTGACAGGCATTTCGGCATTCCGGCATTTGCCGTTCTACAGCTAGAGTAGTGCGAAATACACACCGTTTTTGAGAACGCGCCGAAGTCTATGATCACTAACCTTGGCATAACCTGTGCATTGAGTCTTAATCACTTTTCCTCACCAACTCATCTTTTTCGCTCTATTTAAAGCAGCTTCTCACCAATTCCCATGTTAGCTTCTCGATGTGGGATTACTTTCAACCATTAGGAAAATTCCCTTTTTTCTTATGACCACTTCAACCACAGAGTTCCATTCCAACTCCACCTCCTACACAGCTCAAACAACAAAATAAATACTCCACTGCTCATCCTAAGACTTGAACCTTAGACCTCACAGTTACATAACACGCCACCTTGCCACTACACCACAAGGTTCTTTGTGTCACCATTTTAGCCTCAATTAATTATATGGTCTATAGGCCAAAGTCTAGGTTCCTTTAAAAGAAAACCAAAATAAATTGCAAGAGGCAAGACTTGAACCCAGGCTCCTTGCAACCTTAATGATGCCGCAACTACACCACATGCTTCCTTGTGTCATTATTTACCACAATAATTTAAAAGGCCTTCATCCAAGCACCCAGGGTTTTATTCACTTAAAACCAAAATTTTTGCTAAATACCAAGTTTGGACACAAGATTTCTCCAACACTTCTAGGGCCATTTACCACCAAAGTAGACATTTAATTGTGTCATTTCCTTGTATAATTAATTACTTATATACAACCTCCTTACGGACCCATACACAAGGCTAAATACTTCTAGGCCCAAATTCGGCGCTATAGGTACTATTTTCTCATAGCTTCTTCGATTTCCCACGTAGCCTCTTCGACCCCTTGTTGTTGCCACAAAAAATTCACTAGAGCTATGCTTTTATTTCTCAACTGT
This sequence comes from Gossypium herbaceum, assembly GCA_025502765.1. Taxonomy (NCBI): domain Eukaryota; kingdom Viridiplantae; phylum Streptophyta; class Magnoliopsida; order Malvales; family Malvaceae; genus Gossypium; species Gossypium herbaceum. The sequence goes on from CP106689.1 coordinate 57,660,084, forward strand.
TTAACCTCTCGAGCTAACACATTGACCGGTTCATCATCGTACGTCATATCGAGTCGAATCTCGATCTCTGACAGTGAGATTACATGCGATGGAACTGATCGATATCGTTGCAACATTGACACATGAAATACATTCTGGATCCTTTTTAACTTTGATGGTAAAGCTAGTCGATATGCCACTGGCCCTATTCTTTCAATAATCTCATATGGCCTAATGAAACGCGGACTCAACTTGCCTTTGCGATCAAATCTAAGAATTTTCTGCAATGATGGCACTTTCAGAAACACTTTATCACCAACCTGAAATTCAATCTCCTTTCGTTTCAAATCTGCATACAATTTCTGTCGATCCGAAGCTACGTTTAAACAATCACGAATTACTTTCATTTCTCTTCGGTTTCTCTGACCAAATCAACCCCGTGAATCTGTTTCTCACTCAGCTCGGTCCAATACAATGGTTTTCAAAATTTGCGACCATACAATGCTTTGTAAGGTGCAATTTTTATACTCAATTGAAAACTATTGTTAAAAGCAAACTAGACCAACGATAGATATTTTCCCCAACTACCTTCGAACTCTAAAACACAATAGCAAAACATATCTTCTAGAATTTGTATTACGCTATCAGATTGACCATTGGTTTGCGGATGAAATGCGGTGCTAAAATTCAACTTTGTACCCAACTGTTCTTGCAAATTCTTCCAAAATTGTGACGTAAAACTTGGATCTCTATCTGAAATAATAGCAGTAGGCACCCCATGCAATCTAACAATCTCATTAATGTAAAATTCAGCTAGTTTATCAAGTGAATAATCGGTACGTGCCGGAATGAAATGAGCCAATTTCATTAACCTATTAAGAACAACCCAAGCTGCATCTTTCTTTTTCAGATTCAGAGGTAACCCCGATATAAAATCCATCATTACTCTATCCCATTTCCACTTGGGTATCATTACAGGCCGAACTAAACTCGAGGGCACTTGATGTTCGGCCTTTACTTGTTGACAAATCAATCATCTTGTTACAAACTCTGAAATGTCTCGTTTCATGCCTGACCACCGATACAATTTCTTCAAATCATTATACATCTTTGTACTCCCGGGATGAACAGATAGACAACCATTATTTGCCTCATGAAGAATTTCTGAATTAGTTTAGTATCTCTCGGTACACAAATCCTACATTGGAACCTCAAAGAATCATCGGATCTAATCTGATATTCTGAATCACTATTTGATTTGCATTGAACTCTTTTAGCTTGCAACTCATTATCACCTTTGTAACATCCCAAACCTGTATCCATCACCGGAATAGGGCTACGAGGCATTACCAGTCAATTACAGCATACAACATACATTTCTCATACATGAATCCATTATCACATAAACATCTACGAGACCTTAAAACATGCTTAAAAGAGATTCGAGACTAAATTGATAACATTTGAAAATTTGGGAAACTCATAAAATTTTCATGCATACAAGGATCACACGCCAGTGTCACAGGCCGTGTGAAAATAGGGCATACATTGTAACACCCTTAACCTGTATCCATTGCAGGACTAGGGTTAAACGCGTTATCGAACATGTCGGAACATTTCACATTCATTTCACGAACATCATAGCATTATAATCAAGCATCAATATAAAGTCCCTTTTCTTAGGTCAATGAAACCTTAAACATGTATTAGGAAGAGGCCGGGACTAAACCGAACACATACAAAATTTTTAGAAACTTAAACATTTTTCAAAGTTATAAAGGTCACACGCCCGTGTGGGCAGGCTTTGTGCCTCACACGGCATCAGACACACCCGTGTGTCTAGGCCGTGGCAAAACAGGGCATACATACTGACTTGTTCACATTGCCATAAGACACACCCATGTGTCTAACCCATGCTCGAAACTAACTTTGCCACACGTCCTGGCACACGCTTGTGTGTGTGCGACCATGTGGTCTACCCAGGCTCATTTTGAAATTGCCTTCGACACAACACAGCAGAGGCACATGCCCGTGTCACTGCCGATGTGGGCAAAAATAAGCCATTTACAAGGTCAATATGCCACCCATTTTGGTCCTCCCTCAAGTCCAAAGTCAATCATCATATATGCAACATTTTCAGCCGAATCCAACTCCAAACATATATCAAATAATCTATAATATCATCAACCAATTTCATGTTCATTCTCTATACCAAAATCATATGTCAAACATTACCAAATTCTCTATTTTGAACATACCAAAATTACCATTTCACTTGACCGTATACATATCTCAAAACATATCACATTATTTAACTCAAAGTTCAGGCCGAATCATATAATCACTTGCACCATACACATAAACCATATTAGCATAACGATTAAGCCATTTTCACATGGCTATACAAATATACACAAACAAAAATGAACCATCTCAAAACTAGCCTATACATGCCACATTACCAAAACTCAAACCTTTTATTTACCGAAGTGATAATCGGATAGTGTGATGACGTCTCCTACAACTTCCAACCCAAGCAAGTCTCTAAAACTCTAAAGACATAGGAAAAAAAAAACCACAGAGCAAGCTTTGAAAGCTTAGTAAGCTATAAACAAACAAATCATTTTAATGATATTTATAAACAAATATCACTAAACTGAATTTAACAAATCTTAATCACATATACATTCATTGTACCCGTAAATTCATATAACCACAATAAATAACTCCACTTATCTTATTTATCAATGAACGTTTAACCATGCTTTCAAATTCAAATAACAAATGTTAGCTCAATCATATAAATCAAGCTTGCACATATTCATTACATCGCCAACCAAATCATAGTCATTTATTACAAATCATACATAAAATTATATCAACTTCTTTATAAACACTTCCAAACTCCAACATCTAATATTCCCTTATTCACATAAAACAAATTCAAATACATGCATCATATAGCCAACCAAGATCAACATTATTTTACTATTTATATATTACATACAAAGCATACACCAGCTCAACCATATTAATTTCATTATCTGTTCAAGTTTTTGAGCCAAACAATCATACATCAAAGCCATGTTTCATGTTTCACAAATCTCATGTTCGAAACATAGGACCACAATTTCATATAACGAGCGTATATAATAGATCATTCATTTATATACATTCATATCATTCGTTGTCATATATTTCTCATATAGTCATATGATACAACCTTTCATTTCTGAATTTCATAAACAAATCATATGTACTTGAATCGGATACAATTTCACATGGTTATTCATTTCTCGAAATGCCGTTGAACCTTTCGAAATTAATAAAGATACTCGGATAGCTTATAAGCTTGTACAATGCCAACATTCCAGACGTAGTCTTACATGTAATCAATTATCGATGCCACTATCCCAGACAGGGTCTTACACGAGAACACATACGATGCCAATGTCCCAGACATGGTCTTACACGTTAATCTCAAATCGATGCCAACGTTCCAAACGTAGTCTTACACGATAACACATATCGGAATCCTATGTCATGATATATGTATCCTAACTATTCCTTATGGTTCGTATGGGGCTTTCTGGATGTCGTCACATTATCAAAACTTTCTCAATTTTACATATTCAATCAATCCATGGTCAGAACAGATTCTCCAAAGCTCGATTTAATTCGGCATCACATATGTATATTTCTTTACAACTCAATTCGGCACATATAATGCACATACATTTCAATTTAACAACATTTATTTACTTATGAACTTACCTCATACTAAAATGAACAGACCAGATCGACTATTCGATAATTTTCTACTTTTCCGATCCAAATCCCATTTCCTTATTTCTTGATCTAATTTAATAAAAATTCGAATTATTTAATCATATACTCAATCAAATTCATCTAAAAACACATAAATGGGCCAACAACACTTTTTCCCCTGACTTTTCACATTTTTCACAATTTAGTCCCTACTTCACAAAACACAAAATATTCAAAATTTGACCACACCCATGCTTGGCCAAATTTCACTAAGGTCCCTAGTAGCCCATTTCTTTCATTTATTTCAATTTTGACCCCTCAATTTATAAAATTTACAATTTAATCACAAATAGGCATTTTCACTAAAAATCACTTAATTAAATATGAAAATCTATTAACACATATTTATTTTTCATCATCAAGCACAAAAACCTCAAGCTATCAAAAATGGCAAATCACAAATTTTTCATCAATTCTGAAATTTAAAGCATGGGCTAGCTAATTTACGAAGATATCTCTATACACTCTATTATTAGAACACACTTCAAACTGTTCATTGACGCAAGTACTGATGTTCCGGTTGACAATATCTCCGTGCAAAAATGCAAACTTCAACAATCGAGCTAACTTTAATTTACCACAAAATTTCTCAAATAGAATTGTTCCTATAGATATAATTTTGTATCAAGTCTTCAAGAATACGAATTCTTCCTCCGAACTATCCCTTAATTCACACATATGAGTTCAAAGTTTATCTCTAATCCGATGGATAGTTTCAAACACTTATAACCCAATTATCTTTTCAATCATATAATTCAAATCAGACTAAACCACTAAATCGGCCTTTTCAAAGAAGTATTTTCTTCTCGTTAAAAAGAATAACCTAGACAAATCATTATATAGATGCCACAATCATCAAATACAAATCATAATGCCATAATAAGACCGACGTCTTAACCATAACAATAGAACATCCCAGTTATTAATAAAACATTTGAACTCAGAAGAAAATCAAATATGATTTGAACAGCAACCAATACAGAAGCACAACTTTTATAACTTTGACAATGGTATTGCAATACTCCTAAATTTCAGAACATAAATTATGATTATAATAGATATAGCCATTTCCGTCAAATAGATACCTCTTATTGATAATCACATAGAATCATAAGAAAACCAGAATAGCAAAATTTTCAACATCTAATGCTACACAGAATATCAAAAATTACAACCTATATAGAATGATATCAACCCCGATGATATCCCAGAAAATGTCCAGAGGAATAATATCACTCATAAATACTGAGATCTACAGTAACAGAAGCAATATAATCTTCACGTATTTTTAACAGGACAATAGTCAGTAGAAACAGAGTATTTGCATCATACAGATTTTACCGTTGATTTTCATATCCACACAAGGGAATAAATACCAGAGAAAGACATAGCAATGTTGAATATAATCCAAACAGGCCATCGATACTTTCATCTTTTAATATGCTTAGCTAATGTTCTCATACATCAAGAATTCTTTCGAAACTAAACAATCTTATATGCTTATATAGATAAATGTACACATAGAATATCTAGAAAGAATCATAGTATATGCTCTACTACAATCATTGCACTCAGCCATCAATACAATTCAATAATTATTCAACTGTCTAATTGTGTCATCAAAATTTTCATATTATCGCTTTACTAATAGAAGTTAATTCAGAAAAGCTTCTAGCTAATATTTTCTTTAGATAACATACCTTGTAACATCCTGATTTTCGGATTTATTCGCGATTTTCAATATTTTGTAAAGATTTTTAAAATTTTGTATTTGGATGTGGAATTAGTATTTTGAGTAGGTAAATGGGCTTATGGAAGGCCCATGACTTGGCCAAAACCCAGTTGAATTTTTGGAATTTTAGACTTAGGAGTTAGGGGTTCTGGCTAAGTGGCCCTTAAGTAGAGTTGTGGGTAAATTGCATCACAAAAAGAGCCTTGGTAAAGTGGCAAGGGTGACGCCACTAGGCTCCTAGAAAAGTGGCATGTGGAGCTTTGGGAAGGCAAGGGATCGATTCCTTGTGTTGGCAAATAGATGCATTTATTTTTTAAGTGCAGGAGGGGTAAGTGTTGGAGTTCAGGTGGATTCTGCTAGAGGAGAGTTGGATCAGTTTAAATGCTTGGATTAAGGAGGGATAAGGGGAGAGATTTAAGGGATTTGGATGAGGCTAGGAGTTGGCTGAATTATGGGAATTGAAGAGGAAAATCGGCTGGGGGTATTAGGTTGGTATTTGGCACTTAGGGTATTGAGTGGTGCCGTTTTCTTCGCTTTAACACCTTAGGGTTGTTTTTTTTCCTCTCTTTTTCCTCTCTAGCCGAAACTACCACCTCTCCTATTCTTCTTCTTCTATTTTTCTTCTTCAAAACTATTCATCATACCTGCTATTCATCAATACTTTTGCCGAATCCATAAAAGCCAAAAAACCATAGATTTGGGGGCTTATAGCCGAAACTTCAAGACTTTGGGAATCGAGTTCTACCATCGTTTGATAGATAAATCTGCACTAGATTGCGTGGAAATCAAGTAGGAGTAAGGGGTAAGTACTTATCATCTCAGATCTGTTCTTATTTTGCGATGTTAGGAAAAGCCGAAATCCCTAAAAATTAGAGAGGCTGTCGATTTGAGCATAAGGCTTAAAGGGTTTGTAACTAATGTTTTCTCTCTGTGATTAGAGTCTTCTTAAGCGTTGGATCAAAAGCGTGAATCATTAGAGCAATCGGATTCGGAGCTAGCTATCGATTTTGACAAAAAGGTAAGGTTTCAAAGGCTTTTAGGGACATAGTTTGATCATGGATAAGTAGGTTGTGGGTTTAGTGATTATGGTTTGTAAATAAGAACTGTGCTAATCAATTGTAGGATATTGAAAGAGATCTCAGTAGCAGTCGTCGCGAATCAGGTGTGTACCGAACACCTTTTCTTAGTTCAATTCGACAAAAAAGCGAAATGCGAAATTCCAAACATTTCATAGGCTTGTGAGTATCGAATGCTCTCAAGACATAGAGTAATTGTTAGATCTAGCACCGCAAAGTGGTAAGTAAGTTTGTGTGATGTTTCAACGTGCTTGGAAAAAGGGCCTCGATGGGCCAAAAGCGGGCCCAATGGGCTTACTACCAATATGGGCAAAAGATGGGCAAAGTAGCCTATCGGTTAGATGGGAGAATCAAATTGCATATGATTGTTAAGAATTATGGAATAACGTGTGTAGTTACGTAAGTACAATTTACCCTAAAGAGCATAATTAAGAAATACCCTAGGGTTTAAATTGGTTAAATTGCATGATTGATTAATCTTGTATTTTACATGATATGTACAGAGCTTCAATGCTCATGCCGTTTGTTTCTAATGAAACTAGACTCAAAGCGCAATCTGCACATATAAGGCACGACTTATAATTCCTTCTGGATAATTTATAGTAAATTTTCAAAGTCGCGACAGGGGACCCAGAAACCGTTCTGGCTCTGTCTCACGAGAACTTTAATATCTCTCAGTATACTGCTCATATGGTCTTTTCGTTTGGTCCATATGAAAGTAGATTCATCAAGGTTCAATTTCATAATTTATTCACTATTTAATTCTACTTCTACTACTTTTAGTGATTTTTCAATCTCATCTCACTGCTGCTGTCCGCAGCAGTTACTGCGATGAGACTATGCCAATTTCATGAATCTTTCCTTGGCCTTACTAATCATCCATCATACATGACACAAATTATGGCCACCTTATCAAAATTAAAGTTCTAAGACTCGTGGCTATAGGTTCTAGCATCCCACTCAACGACCACATAGGCCATTTTCACATGGCTTAAAGTTTACAACCCACGATTCAACAAAACAAAATAGCCTATACATGCCAAATGTTCTTCTAGTTCAACTACGAAGACAATACCAAAAGATTTCCAGCCGGTGTGATGACTTCAACGACGGTTCCGAGCATAAATGATCTGAGTCAAAGAGACCTAGAACGGGTGACAAGAAAACACCGAGTGAGTTTATAACTCGATGAAGTCATAAGCATTTCGCAACCATCCGTTACTAAAATTATCATAGAATGAAATAATGAAACAAGGCCCAGTGATTCCAGCCATACCGAACTACCATAGTTCCTTAGACCTTCGGATCAATGTCATACCAAGTCATACATTTACATTTCATATTTCACACAACAAGATATTTGAGGCATTTTCACATACTAACTCATTTCCACCACAACCATACAATTTCAATCATCACATAGATTTAAAGCTTACCAAGCTTAATCCAGAGCATGAACATATTGCCTATTCGTCGTGAGCTCAAGGTACTTACCCGATCTGCTGTCCATACTCAACTCGATGGAGACACACCCTCCATATAATTGTTCGATCGAGATACATATATATAAGTCGCACACATAGTGCTTAATACTTGATTTCGCACACTTAGTGCCATGCAATTTAAGCCCTTTTACAGTGCCATACCCTTGAGCTCACACACTTAGTGCCATATATTTCCAGCATGCACACTCGGTGCCATATATTTCCAGCATGCACACTCAAGTGCCATATATTTCCAGCATGCACACTCGATTGCCATATATTTCCAGCATGCACACTTAGTGCCAATCTCGTCACCGTACACACGTATTGCCCGACACTTAGTGCTTAGTGAAAGCAAACTTTCTACACATTTCACCATTTCTTTTACATTCAACAATGTCATCATTCCATACACATACATTTTCATTTATATATATATATATCATCTCATTAAACACAATTGCAAAGATTTTACAATCATTTAAGCAATATCAACATGTGCTTAATGACTTACCTTATATTGGATAAAAGGATTTCCAATCGACTACTCGATTATCTTTGCTTTGCCTTTGTTTGATTCTCCCCTTTTGATGTTTTGATCTCCTCCTAGTATAAATACATTTAGTAGTTAAATTTCTTGCTGGATACTTATGTGTATAATTTAATGGTTTCCACTCCATTCACAACTATCCTTGTTCAAAATATCAAAACCTTAGCCAACATTCAATTAATGCATCAAGGCCGAATGTATTATCACTATTAAGGTAACCTAGTCTCAAGTATTTTCAATTCTAATGTACAACATCTCAAATTCCTATGACCGATCACACCTATTCTTACTTTCCAATATTCGAAATAATCAAAATCACCTCCTAAACACAATAGTCATGAACAATGCCGAATCCTCAAGTGTTTGAACAAAAATTATTTTACTAATATAAACATTCACGAATCATATTCATAGGAAGACCGATTTCTTTCCATAGCACATTCATCATCCATACTTAGATGAAGCAACCAAAATCCCTTCCTTTATACCCTAGCCGAATGCTCCAATCATCCATACAAATTACAAATTTTTGCATGGCTAAGTAGGAGCCATTTAACATGCAAGAAAAATAATCATAGGAGAAGGATTTATCATTCTAAGTAAGCTCCTATCTCCAACACTAAATCATTTGGCATTTTGCCTAGACACACATAAGGAATCTCACCTTCCTTGACCTTACCAAGAGTGCATCCACCATTCAACTTAGCATATTACAAAACCAAATCAACAAACTCAAAGCTTACCTCCTAGTAGCCAAAGGTACTTGCGAATTGACTTGAGTAAATCTCCTTCTTTTCACCCTTTGTTTGGCTATAGCAAAGAAAGAAAGCATGAACACTTTTTTTTTCTTCTTCTCAAGTCATGGCAATTGTAACAAAATGAGAAAGGATGAACAACAAAATTTTTCTCCTTTCTTTTCCTCAACTCACGGCAACAAGGGGGCATCCACACTCTCTTTTTTTCCATTTCTTTATTCTTTCTAACATGATCCATTAACTAGACATGTTTGAAACATGTTCCTTAGCCCATGCTCTTTATTTTATTATTTCTAACATCCACCATTAGCAAAACATGTTCAAGACATGTTTTCTTTTGCCCATCTTCATTACCATGGCCGGCCACTTCCTATAGTTGGCTAAATTGACATGCAAATCCCTCATGTCTTTACTTCATGCATTATTTGGCCACTTAAAATTTCACCTATCACATTTTTAAGTCCTAACACATGGGTCCTTTCTTATGAATTAGCACCTAATTAATAAAATCAAGGCACGAAATATTTACGCATACAAATTCCACATACAATAAGCGCAGAATATAACACCTAATTATTCTTGTGACTCGGTTTTGTGGTCCCGAAACCACTCTCAGACTAGGGTCACATTAGGGTGTCACAACTCTCCCCACTTAAGAGATTTTCGTCCCGAAAATCTTACCGTAAATAGGTTTGGGTATCGTTCTTTCATAGAGTTCTCGGGTTCCCATGTAGCTTCTTCTATCCCGTGTTTGAGCCACAACACTTTTACTAACGAAACTTTCTTGTTTAGTAACTCTTTCACTTCCGAGCTAGGATACGAATGGGTTCTTCCTCGTAACTCATATTGGCTTGCATTTCAACCTCGATGGACTAATCACGTGCGATGGATCAGATCTATAGCGTCAAGCATCGAAACATGAAAGGCGTCGTGAATCTTTTCGAGTTCGGGGCAAAATCAAACGATATCTGTTGGACCGAATCGTTCGGATATCTCATATGGCCCAATGAAACCTCGGACTCAATTTGCCTTTACGGCCAAATCGAGTATCTTTTTCAAAGCGAAACTTTAAGAAACACTTTATCTCCCACGATACTCGATGTCTTTTCGTTTGAGACCGCGTCGACTTCCTCGACGATCGGAGGCTATCTTGGACTTTCTCGGATTACTTTCACTTTCTGTTCAGCATCTTTAATCAAATCTTCCCCAAAAATTTTGCTTTCACCGAGCTCAGTCCAAAACAATGGTGTACGGCATTTACGACCGTATAAAGCCTCGTAAGGCGCCATCTTAATACTTGTTTAAAAGCTATTGTTGTAAGCGAATTCAACCAAAGGTAAATACCGTTCCCATGAACCACTAAACTCAAGGATGCAACATCTCAACATATCCTCGAGTATTTGAATTATCCGTTCGGATTGACCATCGGTTTGGGGGTGAAAAGCAGTGCTAAAATGCAGCTTGGTACCCAATGCCTCTTGCAATTTCTTCCAAAATCGCGATGTAAATCTTGGGTCTCTATCCGACACGATAGAAATAGGTACCCCATGCAATCGAACAATTTGGGAGGCGTATAATTCGGCAATCTATCAGCGAAAAATCCATGCGACGGGGAATAAAATGTGCGACTTGGTGGGTCTATCAACAATGACCCTGCACGAGTCTTTCTTATTTCGAGTCAATGGTAACCTGACACAAAGTCCATTGTTACTCGATCCCATTTCCATTCGGGTATCATGATTGGCTGAAGTAATCCCGATGGTACTTGATGTTCCGCTTTCACTTGTTGACATGTCAAACACTTCGAAACAAATTCTGAAATGTCTCGTTTCATACCGGGCCACCAAAATTGGCGTTTGAGATCATTGTACATTTTAGTACTACCGGGTGGTGACATTCGACTCTGGCACCTCCTCGGGTAAAAGCGGATAGATGAGCATCCATCGCTCTCAAAGCAGACAGTGTCTTACGACTTAAAGCATCGGCCACCACGTTGGCCTTTCCTGGGTGATAATCAATGACAAGTTCATAGTCCTTCAACAACTCAAGCCAACGTCTTTGTCGCAAGTTTAAGTCTCTTTGAGTCATCAAATATTTGAGACTCTTGTGATCGAATATACATGGCACTTCTCACCAATTAAGTAATGTCGCCATATCTTTAAAGGCGAATCGATGGCGACCAATTCGAGATCATGGGTCGGATAATTTTTCTCGTGTGGCTTTAATTGTCTCGACGCATAGGCCACAACTCGACCTTCTTGCATCAATACGCAACCTAACCCGAGTAGGGAGGCGTCACTATAGATGACAAACTCTTTGCCAGATTCGGGTTGCACTAGAATTGGGGCTTCAGTCAAATAAGTTTTCAGTTGATCGAAACTTTTCTGACATTTCTCCGTCCATTCGAACTTAACATCCTTTTGGAGTAGCTTCGTCATCGGTGCAGCTATCACCGAAAAACCTTTCACAAATCGTCGATAGTATCCGGCAAGCCCCAAAAAGCTCCTAACTTCGGTAACATTCCTTGGAGGTTTCCAATCGACTATGGCCGAAATTTTTGGTCGGGTCCACCCTGACACCCGATGCGGACACCACGTGCCCCAAAAAGCTAACCTCTCTCAACCAAAATTCACATTTACTGAACTTTGCGTATAACCGCTTATCTCGTAAGATTTGCAACACTAGCCTCAGGTGTTCAGCATGTTCAGTTTCATCTCTCGAATAGACCAAAATGTCATCGATAAATACAACTACGAACCGATCCAAGTATGGCCTGAAGATTCTATTCATTAAATCCGTAAATACCGCAGGGGCATTAGTGAGCCCAAACGGCATCACTAAGAATTCGTAGTGACCGTACCTCGTTCTAAAAGCAGTTTTGGGTATGTCCGATTCTCGGACCCTCAACTGATAGTACCCCGACCTCAAATCTATCTTTGAAAACACTGAGGCTCCCTTTAATTGATCAAACAAATCATCAATTCGTGGCAACGGATATTTATTCTTTATCGTCACTTTATTCAACTGATGATAGTCGATGCACAATCTCATAGTTCCATCCTTCTTCTTCACAAACAATACTGGTGCCCCCATGGAGAAAAATTCGGTCGGCGAAACCTCTATCCGTCAATTCTTGCAATTGAACCTTCAATTCCTTTAATTGTTAATGCCATACGACACGGGGCTATTGAGATCGGCGTAGTACCCGATACAACCGATGCCGAATTTCACCTCTCAAGCAGTGGCAATCCGGTAACTCCTCGGAAACACATCCGAATACTCACAAACCACTGGTACCGATCCGAGTTTCCTTTCCGTTTCTTTACTTTCAAGCACATACGCAAGGTATGTTTCACACCTTTTCACATATCTCGGCGGTCATAGAAGATATTATCATTGGCACTCCTTTTAAATCATGAGACTCGACTCGGACTACCTCATTATTTGCACTCCTCAAATCAATGGTTTTCCTTTGCGATCCACCTTTGCATCATGTCTGATCACCAATCCATACCAAGAATAACATCGAATTCATCAAATGGTAGAAGCATCGGATCGGTGGAAAATAGGATTCTCGAATTATTAGGGGCATCTCTTGCACACTTTATCAACGAGTACATATTGACCCAAAGGGTTTGACACTGAATTCGAACTCGAGAGACTCAAGCGGTGAGTCTTTTGGATGCTAAGGTTTCACATACATATGAATGAGTAGAGCCGGGGTCAATCAATGCAATCACACTAGTATCAAAGAGAGTAAAAGTACCAGTGATAACGTCAGGGGAGGATGCCTCCTCTCGTGCGCGGATGGCATATGCTCTAGCAGGAGTATGGGTCTCGGATCGAACAGCCGTATCAGAGGCTCCTCTCTGATTACCACCCCTACCTCCAGAAATTCTCGGGGGCCTACCTCTAGCCGTCGTTCCACTAGGTCTTGCACCTTGCGTCTTATTACTCTCATCTAGCTCCGTGCAATCTCTAATAAAGTGGTCCTTCGAACCGCATCCATAACAGGCCCTATTAACAGACTTACCCCAACATTCACCTAGGTGTCGTCTTCCACATTGGGGGCATTCAGGTTTCTCTCGACGATTATTGCCCACACTAGCTATCGAAGTAGCTCGGGAGTCCGTCAATGGTCGGGCTCTGATGGAAATTCCCGCAGTCGCCCTTGACTTATTAGTGTCCTCCCTGAACTTCTTTACAGCCGAGAACGGAGTTTTACTCGCCAATCTTTTACGATAATCTCTTGTTTCAAATTCAACCTTCTTCTTCTCCTTTCCAAGTTCTTCCGCCTTGCAGGCTCGTTCGACTAGTGTCACGAACTCCTTTATCTCCAAAATTCCCACCAGTAACTTTAACTCTTCATTCAATCCTTCTTCAAATCTTTTGCACATAGCAACCTCATCAGCCACACACTCCCGGGCATACCGACTAAGTCTTACGAACTCATGTTCGTATTCGATCTGATCATCCGGCCTTGCTTGAGTTCCAAGAATTCCTTACGCTTCGATCGATGAACCGTTGACTAATGTATTTCTTTCGAAATTGGATTGAAAGAAATCCCAAGTAACTCGTTCATTTGGGACTATGGAAATTAAAGTCCTCCACCAATAGTAAGTCGAGTCTCATAACAAGGATATAGCACACTTAAGACATTCATCGGTGTGCATGACAGTTCATCTAACACTCGAATGGTGTTATCGAGCGTAAAGTCGGCTCTTTCGGCATCATCATGACTATGGCCTTGAACTCCCTACCCCGCTTGACATGGCATCGGCATTGAGATGAGTGCTAGTGTAAGACATGTCTGGGACATGCATCGACCTCGAGACGTAAGCTAATGTAAGATATGTCCGGGATATGCATTGGCTACGAGATGATAGTCAGTGTAAGACCATGTCTGGGACATGGCTTCGACTTGAGATATAAGCCAGTGTAAGACAGTGTGTGGGACATGGCATCGACACCTTACCCCACGTTTGAAGCTATGGTATATCCGATATCATTCCGAATGATTCAACGGTGGAAGTTTTGATTCCTAGTTAATGAGGAAAGTATAATCATTTTTGATTGATACAGGTACCTATTTGGTATGTATGAAATGTGAGCCATATTATATGTTATATGATGTGTATTGAGAATTGATGAGTAAGTTTTGCTTATGCCCACTTGCTATTATGATACTTGTTGATGAATGGCAAAGTATTGTTGTATAATTATTTATATGCAACTTAGTAAGCTTTATGCTTATTCCTTCTCCTTTCCTTTTTCTTATAGTGCCATCTATCTAGCTCAAGGATCAACGGAAGTCAGAGATATCGATCACACTATCAATCGAAGTATCCAGTATAATTTGAGTTATATTTTTGAATATGGCATGTATAGGGAACTAGACTTGAGTTTTATGTTGTTATTAATTTGGCCAAATGTGTTGGCCTGGGATAAATTCCTCATTTTGTATTAAGTCTTGAATGATGGCTAACATTCATTTTGATATATGCAAATGGTGTTATGTTCATGGATGAGTAGAATGCATAAATGAAATGTTGTCTATTGTGGCTGATTTTATTACATGAAATAGTCTTGTACTGGCTTTGGTTGCTTTTGTGTAAGTAAGGGTGGCAAAGAGGCTTGGTAAATAGCCTGATTTTTTCCACACGGGTAGACACACGGGCGTGTGTCTAGGTCGTGTGACAGCCCTAAAGTGACCCTAGTCGGAAAGCGGTTTCGGGACCGCTAGACCGAGTCACCAAATTATTTGGATGTGATATTTATGGTCTAAAATATGTGAATACGAATGTGCGAAAATCTTAAGCTTCGATTTAGTAAATTGCATGTGAATTTAGTCCAAAGGACTTGTATGACACTTTTGAAATGTGATAGGCTAATCTACAAGGATCTAATAGTGCATGTAATCAAAAGGGAGGACTTGCATGTCAAATTCCCCCCCCCTAATAGCTAGTGGCCGGCCATGACAAGGGATTATGGGCAAAAACATGTCATAAAACATGTTGTGACAATGGTGTATGGAAGAAAAAAATAAAATAATGAGCATGGGAATTGAATAATGAAAAAGGAAAAAAAAAAGGGAGATGGGTGTGATTGTTTCTCCCATTGCCGTGAGTTGAGGGAAAAGAAGAAAAAAAAAAGTGTTCATCAATTGTCACTTTTTTTGGCTGAAAATTCTAAGGAAGAAAGGAAACAAGTGTGTCCTTTGGTTCATCCTTGGCCGAATAGAGGAAAGAAAGGAAGGGGAGGAGCTTGAAACAATCGGCTATGGTGATTTGTTAGTCTAAGCTCAAGAGCCTAAAGGATCGAAGTCGGATAAGGGAAAAGAGGAAGTAAACGAATAGCCGTGGATATCTAGTCGTCGGCCACTTTCGAGGTAAGTTCTAAGTGATTAAACGTTGAGTAAATTCAATCATAATAGGACATAATGAGTTGATTTAATAAGATATGATGTGGCCATGATATGCCTTCAACCCAAATGGTAAGTTCATAAGTGTTTGGACTTGGAAATTTAAGAGCAAATTGTAATAATTTGCTTGGACAGTAGCAGTAATGTGATTTTAGAAAATCACTATAAATTGTCGGTGTGGAATTATAGGCTGAATAAAAGATGTAATCAAAGCTTAATTAGTCTAGTTCCTTATAAAAGAGGCCATGTGAGCAAAGAAATTTCCTATAAAGAGATATTTTAAGTTGTGTGAGACGGTGTCAGAATGACTCCGAAATCCTCTGTTCGGTTTTGAGAAAATCACTATAATTTGTACAAAAATGGTTACAAGATAAAATTTATATTCTTGGACTCCTTAATGAGTCTAGTTTCAAATGAAATCAAGTAGAACATACTTTGAATTCTGTACAATGAGAATTTTGATTCGTAGTGAAGACTGGTCAGGTTAGTCAAACAGTGAAACAGGGGAAACTTTAAGAAAAATCTGGTATTGATTGGCCAAACCTAAAATTCTGAAAATTTTATGGATGGAAGATATATGAGTCTATATTCAGAGAAAATTAACGGAAAGTGAATTGGAGTCTTGTAGCTCCAGTTATAAATAATTTAGTGACCATTGCTCAGGAAAACAGCTCGTAGCGAATATGTGATTTTGTTGTAAACATGGATAAAAACTTGTTTTGGTTGCTCATAAGCTATTGATGGAACCCATACTTGAATTCTAAATCGTGATATTGTAAAATGATATATGAGGGTTAGATGGATCTTTGATATTAAAATTTGTGAAAATGTATATATATGTGATAAGGCCTAATGGCCGATGTGATGAATGTGATAGTGTATATATATGTGATAAGGCCTAATGGCCGATGTGATGAATGTGATAGTGTATATATATGTGATAAGGCCTAATGGCGATGTGATGAATGTGATAGTGTATATATATGTGATAAGGCCTAATGGCGATGTGATGAATGTGAAAGTGTATATATATGTGATAAGGCCTAATGGCCGATGTGGTGAATGTGAAAGTGTATGTATATGTGGTAAAGCCGAATGGCTAATGTGAATGTTGTAACATGTGATTAAATGTACATGAAACTTGAAATATGTTCGGGTGAGACCCGATGACTACGTGTGGAGATTATGACCGGTAAGACCCGATGACTACGTGTGGAGATTATGTCGGGTAAGACTTCGTAACAAGAATTGCTTATAAATATACATAATGTGAGAGGTTAAGCAGTATGTACTCCAAGTTTATATATGATGCATACGAGAGCAATCTATGGGACTATTCCTATGATTATGTGACATAGGATTAGTGTGAGAGGTTATGTGAAATCATACGATATATCTATGTCACATGAGCTCACTTTTATGTGAGAGTTTATTTGCCTATTGTATATGATAAGATGTGCATATTCGGTAAAGGGATGGTATGCTAGAAGGAAGAGTGAAATAAACATACGAACAACTATGTTATAATTTGGTTGTTACTGTTGACACTTTGCTTAAACTTACTAAGCATTTAAATGCTTACTCTAGTTTACTCTGTTTCCTCGCCTTATAGGTCTCATTGAAGCTACTGAGGCTCGGGATCGTCGACAACTAGTCACACTATCACTATCCACTATTTGGTACTGCTTTGATTTGGAATATCTTATGGCATGTATAGAATAGACTAGTAGTGAGAGGATATTTGGTCATGTACCCATGGATTTTGTGTAAATTTGGATAGCCATGCGAAAATGGCTTATATCGTTTTAGCATAGTACTATAATCGTGTTGTATGTTGATCATTAAGAGGTATGGAAGTGTTTGGAAACGATTAGCCATTGGAATGGTTAATCATGATCATGCTTTGTCTGTGTATGCAAAAGGGACAAAGGGAATCATGGAAACTATGAAATAGGTAAAGTCTACCTCAAAGGCAGATGCTGACAGCTGCAGTGACGTGGATATGAAAACTCACTAAAAATAGTAGGAATTGAATTAAACAGTGAATAAATTATGTAAGCGAACCTTGACGAGTCTATTTTCATAGGAGAGTAACGAAACGATCATATGAACAGTATGTTAAGAGATATTTAAGTTTTAGTGAGACAGGGCCAGAACAGTTTCTGGAGTCCCTGTTCCGACTTTGGAAATTCATTGTAAATTAACCAGAGATAATTAGGAGTCATGCCATATATTTATAGATTCCTCTCTGAGTCTAGTTTCTGTAGAAATAGACGGCATCAGTATTGAAGCCCAGTACAGGGAGATATCCAATTTGTAACGCACGAAGGTCAGTGTAGTCGATCCCTGCAACAGGGGACACTTTAACTAATAAACTGTACTAATTGGCCTGACCAAAAATTCTAGAAAAAAATATTTAGATGGATATATGAGTCTAGTTTCGGGGAAAAATTACGAATCTGATTTTCGAGTTGTGGAACTCAAGTTATGATTTTTATGGTGACAGTGACGCAGTTAGCGATCGTCCAAAAAAATTTTAATTGGATTGTGAGAGTAAATGAATTAAGTCGGTTAGCACCTCGTGTTCGACTCAAAGAACGGTCTCGGTGCGGGTGTTACAATTTTATTGGTATCGAGCTACGGTTTAGTCGATTCTAGGACTAACGTAGCACGCGTGAGTCTATTTATACATGCCATAAAGTGATAAAATGATAGTGTGATGATTTTGACTATTAAAATGTGGTTCTTTGTATTGTAATGAATCTTGATCCCGATCGAAGTTGTAGCAAGCTTCGACTATGAGAATTTGTGATATAACTTCACTTAGATACGCCTAAATTATTAAGTTGATCAGCACGTAACATGTACTCGTATTTGAATTTCGATTTGAATTGAATTAAGGGTATAAGCGATGCAATTTTGAAAGGGTGTTATGACTATAAATGTGATTTATGTATGTGGCTATGGGCCGGAAGTTGAGTGGTCGATAAGCATGTTGTGTTTGTATTCAAGTAATGTAAATGATATACAAATGTGTATTGCTATATGTGTATATGTACATGAGAATTGAGAGTGATGTATCCGGACTAAGTTAGAAGAGCATTCGTGCTAGTGATGTATCCGAGCTAGGCCAGAAGAGCAATCATACTAGTGGCGTGTATTCGGACCTTCGTGCCTAGTAGGCTTCGTGCAGTAATTTGAGCAAAGTTTAAGTGTTCATTTCTATCACAATTCAAACTTAAATGAGATGATATGTTTAAAAGTGTACATATATGATGTTTTATAGACTTGGTTAAGTCCTTTCAATGGGTAATAACGAATGAATATGGGCATTACGTATGCGAATGATTAGAGGCACTGTGTGTGCAAATTCGTTAACCGAGCACTATGTGTGCGAGATCGAATTGAGGCACTATGTGGCGAGATCGATGTCGAGGCACTATGTGTGCGAGATCGATGTCGAGGCACTATGTGTGCGAGATCGATGTCGAGGCACTATGTGTGCGAGATCGATGTCGAGGCACTATGTGTGCGAGATCGATGTCGAGGCACTATGTGCGAGATCGATGTCGAGGCACTATGTGCGAGATCGATGTCGAGGCACTATGTGTGCGAGATCGATGTCGAGGCACTATGTATGCGAGATCGATGTCGAGGCACTATGTGTGCGAGATCGATGTCGAGGCACTATGTGTGCGAGATCGATGGTGAGGCTTGTGTGTGCGAGTTTTTCAACGAGCACTAAGTGTGTGAAATGAGACTCATGTAAGACCTCGTGCAGGGACGAAGGCATTGATTTGAGATAATGTAAGACCATGCAGGACATGGCATCGGCTCGAGATGTGAGAATATGTAAGACCATATCTAGGATATGGCATTGTAAAAGCTATATGTGCTTGAATTAGTTGAGCCCTTACAAGTAAGTATTCGCTCGAGTTGATAAACGAGCTACCGCCTTTGGTTAAGTTGATCTTTGTGGATGAACATAAGGGTTGGTAATGTGAAGTAAGTTCTTGAGTAAATAGAGCTCAAATTGTGATTTGATTAGATCATGTTTTAAGCAAATCGAAATTATGCTCTTGGTGTGTGGCTATTGAGCGAAATTGTAAATATGATGAGTGTCTTGTGTTTGAGCTTTGGTAATGAGAATGTAATAAGAATGTGTATTGATTTGTTGATATATGTGCTTGGTTATTGAATGGTATCCGGCTAAGTCCCGAAGGCTTTTGTGCTAAGTTACTAAATCCGGGCTAATTCCGAAGGCAATTGTGCGAATCACTATAACCGGCTATGTCACGAGGGCAATCGAGCGAGTCGCTATATCGGTTAAATCAGAAGGTACGTGATTCGAAATGAGCAATCTTGTTGTAAAAAAAAAATTTCAGTTAATACGCTTGCAAAAATTCCAGCAATGAGGTATGTTCGTATGTCTTGAATGAATTAAATGTTCAGGTGTGTGGAAGTTGAATATTGAGATCGATGGAGTTATAAAGGATATTTATTGGGATGTTTGAGTATATGTGTATTTTCGCCGGTTACTGACTTATACATGGATGAAAATGTGGGTTACAAATATGTGGGTTGATGATGTGAATTATACATGTTAATTTGTGCTTAATATGTGTTTGAAATGCATTTGTGTATTAAATTAAGTGATTATTGCTTATGAAATCAAGAAAATGAGATATATGTGCATACTTGTAGAAATGTTTATGTATTTGTTTTGAGATAAGAAAATGATTTTATAGATCGATGTGAAATCAATAATGAATTACAATTGCTATCGATGAGCTAATGTTTATATGAATATAATTCAATGAGAGGACGTTATTCTAAACTATGCATCGGTAGAAATTTTCGGGGACGAAAATTTCTTAAGTGGGGGAGAGTTGTGACAGCCCTAAAGTGACCCTAGTCGGAAAGCGGTTTGGGACCGCTAGACCGAGTCACCAAATTATTTGGATGTGATATTTATGGTCTAAAATATGTGAATACGAATGTGCGAAAATCTTAAGCTTCGATTTAGTAAATTGCATGTGAATTTAGTCCAAAGGACTTGTGTGACACTTTTGAAATGTGATAGGCTAATCTACAAGGATCTAATAGTGCATGTAATCAAAAGGAGGACTTGCATGTCAAATTCCCCCTAATAGCTAGTGGCCGCCATGACAAGGGATTATGGGCAAAAACATGTCATAAAACATGTTGTGACAATGGTGTATGGAAGAAAAAATAAAATAATGAGCATGGGAATTGAATAATGAAAAGGAAAAAAAAGGGAGATGGGTGTGATTGTTTCTCCCATTGCCGTGAGTTGAGGAAAGAAGAAAAAAAAGTGTTCATCAATTGTCACTTTTTTGGCTGAAAATTCTAAGGAAGAAAGGAAACAAGTGTGTCCTTTGGTTCATCCTTGGCCGAATAGAGGAAAGAAAGGAAGGGGAGGAGCTTGAAACAATCGGCTATGGTGATTTGTTAGTCTAAGCTCAAGAGCCTAGAGGATCGAAGTCGGATAAGGGAAAAGAGGAAGTAAACGAATAGCCGTGGATATCTAGTCGTCGACCACTTTCGAGGTAAGTTCTAAGTGATTAAATGTTGAGTAAATTCAATCATAATAGGACATAATGAGTTGATTTAATAAGATATGATGTGGCCATGATATGCCTTCAACCCAAATGGTAAGTTCATAAGTGTTTGGACTTGGAAATTTAAGAGCAAATTGTAATAATTTGCTTGGACAGTAGCAGTAATGTGATTTTAGAAAATCACTATAAATTGTCGGTGTGGAATTATAGGCTGAATAAAATATGTAATCAAAGCTTAATTAGTCTAGTTCCTTATAAAAGAGGCCATGTGAGCAAAGAAATTTCCTATAAAGAGATATTTTAAGTTGTGTGAGACGGTGTCAGAATGACTCCGAAATCCCCTGTTCGGTTTTGAGAAAATCACTATAATTTGTACAAAAATGGTTACAAGATAAAATTTATATGCTTGGACTCCTTAATGAGTCTAGTTTCAAATGAAATCAAGTAGAACATACTTTGAATTCTGTACAATGAGAATTTTGATTCGTAGTGAAGACTGGTCAGGTTAGTCAAACAGTGAAACAGGGGAAACTTTAAGAAAAATCTGGTATTGATTGGCCAAACCTAAAATTCTGAAAATTTTATGGATGGAAGATATATGAGTCTATATTCAGAGAAAATTAACGGCAAGTGAATTGGAGTCTTGTAGCTCCAGTTATAAATAATTTAGTGACCATTGCTCAGGAAAACAGCTAGTAGCGAATATGTGATTTTGTTGTAAACATGGATAAAAACTTGTTTTGGTTGCTCATAAGCTATTGATGGAACCCATACTTGAATTCTAAATCGTGATATTGTAAAATGATATATGAGGGTTAGATGGATCTTTGATATTAAAATTTGTGAAAATGTATATATATGTGATAAGGCCTAATGGCCGATGTGATGAATGTGATAGTGTATATATATGTGATAAGGCCTAATGGCAGATGTGATGAATGTGATAGTGTATATATATGTGATAAGGCCTAATGGCCAATGTGATGAATGTGAAAGTGTATATATATGTGATAAGGCCTAATGGCCGATGTGATGAATGTGATAGTGTATATATATGTGATAAGGCCTAATGGCCGATGTGATGAATGTGAAAGTGTATATATATGTGATAAGGCCTAATGGCCGATGTGGTGAATGTGAAAGTGTATGTATATGTGGTAAAGCCGAATGGCTAATGTGAATGTTGTAACTTGTGATTAAATGTACATGAAACTTGGAAATATGTTCCGGGTGAGACCCGATGACTACGTGTGGAGATTATGACCGGGTAAGACCCGATGACTACGTGTGGAGATTATGTCCGGGTAAGACTTCGTAATAAGAATTGCTTATAAATATACGCAATGTGAAAGGTTAAACAGGTATGTACTCCAAGTTTATATATGATGCATACGAGAGCAATCTATGGGACTATTCCTATGATTATGTGACATAGGATTAGTGTGAGAGGTTATGTGAAATCATACGATATATCTATGTCACATGAGCTCACTTTTATGTGAGAGTTTATTTGCCTATTGTATATGATAAGATGTGCATATTCGGTAAAGGGATGGTATGCCCGAAGGAAGAGTGAAATAAAAATACGAACAACTATGTTATAATTTGGTTGTTACCTGTTGACACTGCTTAAACTTACTAAGCATTTAAATGCTTACTCCGTTTACTCTGTTTCCTCTGCCTTATAGGTCTCATTCTTGAAGCTACTGAGGCTCGGGGATCGTCAGCAACTAGTCACACTATCACTATCCACTATTTGGTACTGCTTTGATTTGGAATATCTTATGGCATGTATAGAATAGACTAGTAGTGAGAGGATATTTGGTCATGTACCCATGGATTTTGTGTAAATTTGGATAGCCATGCGAAAATGGCTTATATACGTTTTTAGCATAGTACTATAATCGTGTTGTATGTTGATCATTAAGAGGTATGGAAGTGTTTGGAACCGATTAGCCATTGGAATGGTTAATCATGATCATGCTTTGTGCTGTGTATGCAAAAAGGGACAAAGGGAATCATGGAAACTATGAAATAGGTAAAGTCTACCTCAAAGGCAGATGCTGACAGCTGCAGTGATGTGGATATGAAAACTCACTAAAAATAGTAGAAATTGAATTAAACAGTGAATAAATTATGTAAGCGAACCTTGACGAGTCTATTTTCATAGGAGAGTAACGAAACGATCATATGAACAGTATGTTAAGAGATATTTAAGTTTTAGTGAGACAGAGCCAGAAAGGTTTCTGGAGTCCCTGTTCCGACTTTGGAAATTCATTGTAAATTAACCAGAGATAATTAGGAGTCATGCCATATATGTATAGATTCCTCTCTGAGTCTAGTTTCTAAAGAAACAGACGGCATCAGTATTGAAGCCCTGTACAGGGAGATATCCAATTCGTAACTCACGAAGGTCAGTGTAGTCAATCCCTGCAACAGGGGACACTTTAACTAATAAAATGTACTAATTGGGCCGACCAAAAATTCTAGAAAAAAATATGTAGATGGATATATGAGTCTAGTTTCGGGGAAAAATTACGAATCTGATTTTCGAGTTGTGGAACTCAAGTTATGATTTTTATGGTGACAGTGACGCAGTTAGCCAGTCGTCCAAAAAAAATTTTAATTGGACTGTGAGAGTAAATGAATTAAGTCGGTTAGCACCTCGTGTTCGACTCCGGCAACGGTCTTGGGTACGGGGTGTTACAGGTCGTGTGTGACACGCGACCAGTACCATGGGCATGTTTTCCAGCCTTATGTCCCTGTACGTAAAAATTTCAAGTCAATATGCATGATAGTAAACACACAGGTAGAGACACAGCCGTGTGAAGGGAACGGTTTAGTACATGGGCGTGTGCCTTGGCCGTGTGTCCCTTAAGAATTGCTGACGTCAGAAACAGAATGTCCAGGTTTTTGGTGCACGAGCTAGGACACGGATGTGTTCAGGCCATGTGAAAACCCTTGTAGGTGTGCATTTAGAATTAATTCCACACGAGTGGAGAACATGGGCGTGTCTCTATCTTGCTTAAGCCGTGTGAGACACATTGGCCATAAGCATGGCCATGTTGGAATGCCCACGCGGGCGTGTTGCCCCTGTGTCAAGTGACATTTTTCTACAGTTGTAAAAAGGACCCGAATTTGTCCCAAATGATTTTTGATGTGTGTTTTGGGCCTCGTAAGCCCATGTTAAGAATATATTGATAAGCTTAAGAAAGTTTTAAATTTTCCAAGTAATAAAGACTCAGAATTGGTTGTAATTATTAGTTCAAGTTAGGTAATGCCTTGTATTTTGCCCGGTGTAGGATACAGGTATAGGGTGTTACATTTAGTGTTATCAGAGCATTGTTTAGTCGGTTATAGTACTAACCTAGCATGAGTATGAGTCTAGCTATACATGTCATAACTCTATACTGATAGTGTGACAATTTCTGATGATTATAAATTATGTTTTTATATATAGTAAATGGATCCTGATAGAGCCACGGCAGATGACGTGGAGAGTAATGCGTCGGCTCCCGCTAAAAGGATCGCGCCAGTTGAGAGTGAGCCCGTGACTATGGGCCACGGCGGAGGGGCTAGAGAAGCCTACCTCTAAATGATGGATGCTTGGTACACGTAGTTTGTTCGTGCGAAACTGAACACTCCACCTCTCCCACCTCATTCGATTCCTCAGTATGCCCTCGTAGCTCTGCAAGGTGCGGACATAATTAGGAGAGAGAAGCCTCCGGTAGACAAGATCCAGAAATAAGGGGTCGAGGAATTTCGGGCTAGTATATATGATGACCCAAGAAGAGCATAGTTTTGGTTGGAAAATACCATGAGGATATTCAGTGAACCATCATGCACACCTAAAGAGTGTGTGAAGTGTGCGGTGTCACTCCTACGAGATTCGGTGTATCAGTGGTGGAATACTCTAGTGTCCATTGTACCGAGATAGAGAATCACTTGGGAATTCTTCCAGGAAGAATTCCGGAAAAATTATATTAGCCAAAGATTTATAGATCAAAAGAGGAAGGAATTCCTAGAGCTAAAGTAAGGCCGAATAGCAATGACGGTGTTGGAACGCCGGTGCCTCCAAGGCGCAGTGGAAAAATAAAATAATTAAAAACATTTCGATGATCCAAACCATGGATCCATGTGTAAAGAACGTATCGGGGTGATAAAAGGTTTCGAAATTACGAAACTTCAATTTGAGTAGATAGCGACGCCTAGGCAATGGGAATCTTAAACCACTATCGAACCAAGCTGCAACCTTTCCGATGTTGGCCTCTACGTAGTCCACCCAGTTGACAATGAACGGTAGAAAAATCTCAGAAACTATTTGAGTAATTTTTATGCTTGATGGCTGCTAGACCCTTTTGCATAGTTTCGGGCTTATTTATATATTATCTCTTTAGGGTTTTTACCCTTGCCATATATACCACCCTTTTAATTGGTATATCTTTTTAATGAATATTAATTCATTAAAATTAATCTAAACATAATAGTCATCATTAAAATAAATATAATAATGTTTAACCGAAATTTATAATTACATTAATTATAATAAAGATTTTGGTAAACTATATTTATTTAAACTTACATATGAACCAAATTCATATACTAATCAAAGTATGTTACGATTATGTGTACAACATCCTTGTACGTATAGTACGTTCAACAATTTGATTGCCCAATTAAATTAATTCTATAATTAATTTAATTCATCTGACAATTAGAATACAATACCAACTATGTTTTACTTCGTTCATTTCAACCATAGGGTGTGACCCTATAGGTTCTTGTAACGTTAGCAATAATATTAGAACGATTCTAATGTTACAAACAATGAGTGGCATCTAGCAATGCATCATTGCTACCTAAGTTACGAGAAGTCATGATTCGACATAACCTTTTGTGATTAACCTTTCATGCATTAATCCTTAAGTCCTATATCTTTGGAATGGACACAAGTCATGGAATAGTCACACTTGCATAGCCCGGCCCATGTTTCTTGATACCTTAAGTGAACTATGATACACAAATAAGTATGACATCTCATATCAACTTATTTGAGCATGGCCATGCATTTCTAGTCTCACTCAATCAAGTGGCCTAAGATATTACTCCCATTACGTAGGAGGGACTTATCCTATATTGATCAACCATATCTATCTACATAGATTGTGGTATATCCAACATTAGTCTTTATAGAACAACCAGTTACGATGTTCGTTGGACTATATCAAAAATACAACTCACGATGTTGGGATAATGATGATCTCAAGTATGAGGATCATTAATAATCCAAGAAACATACTCATAGCAGGTCAATCCAATATGTTGTTCTCTAACACACATATTCATGCGTTGATTTTGACACTCCATATCAATGACAACTCTTTATCATCAATCAACTACATGTTAGTCTTAATGCATTATGGTTGTCCTAGCCAACAATAATACTTGACTAAGGATCTTTTAAGAAGAATCATATTATTCTCAAGACATTATTATAAAACAGTTTATTTATGTACACAGAAAAGAAACTGAAATTATAATGGAAACGCCTTATATCAATAAACATGAAAATCAAGTATGTTATTACAACCATCTCATGATTGATCTTTGGGCATACTCTTACAATCTCCCACTGGCACTAAGACCATTCACTCATATAGCTAATACCGAGTGACTTAGTGTGATGATCATGCTTCTGGTGTGTCAGAGGCTTGGTCAAGGGATCAGCAATGTTATCATCTGTAGGTACTCTGTATATCTCTACATCCCCTTGATCGATAATCTTTTGAATAAGATGGTAGCGCCTAAGTATATGTTTAGATCGCTGGTGAGATCTGGGTTCTTTAGCTTGTCCAATAGCTCTATTGTTATCACATTAAAGTTCTATAGCATCTGATATGCTAGGCACAACCCCTAGTTCAGTAATGAACTTCTTGATCCAAACAGCTTCTTTCGCTGCCTCACTAGCTGCAATATACTCAGCCCCTATTGTAGAATCGGCTACTGTACTTTACTTTGAACTCTTCTAGCTCACAGCACCACCATTAAGGCAAAACACAAAACCTGATTGCGATCGAGAATCATCCTTGTCGGTTTGGAAGCTGACATCAATGTAACCTTTTACACTTAACTCTTCCTCACCTCCATATATTAGGAACGTATCCTTAGTTCTTCTCAAGTACTTAAGGATATTCTTGATTGTGGTCCAGTGACCTTCACCGGGATCTACTTGGTACCTGCTTGTCATACTTAAGGCATATGAGACATCTAGACGGGTACATAACATGGCATACATGATAGATCCAATAGCGAAGCATATGGAATTTTACTCATGCGTTCTCTCTCTTGTGGAGTTGAAGGACACATTTTCTTTGAGAGTGAAATACCATGTCTCATAGGTAGGAATCCTCTCTTAGATTCTTCCATATTGAACCTTTTCAATACTTTATGTATATATGTACCTTGACTTAGACCTAGTAGTCATCTTGATCTATCTTTATAGATCTTGACTCTTAAGATGTAAGTGGCTTCGCCCAAGTCTTTCATAGAAAAACAACTTCCTAACCCAGTCTTAATAGACTGTAAGGTAGGTATGTTATTGTCCATGATAAGTATGTCATCCACATACAGTACCAAGAATGTGATTGTGCTCCCACTAACTTTCTTGTAAACACATGGCTCATCTTTATTTTTGATAAAACCAAACTCTTTGATTGCATCGTTAAAACGAAGATTCCAACTTCGGGAAGCTTGCTTTAATCCATAAATATATCTTTGTAACTTACATATCTTTCCAGCATACTTTGGATTGACAAAACCTTCAAGTTGTGTCATGTACACATCCTCTTCAAGTTTCTCGTTAAGGAAAGCTGTTTTGACATCCATCTGCCAGATTTCATAATCATGAAATGCAGCTATGGCGAGCAAGATCGTGCTGGATTTAAACATAGCTACAGGTGAAAAAGTTTCATCATAGTCAACACCATGAATTTGACGAAAACCTTTAGTGACTAATCGCCCCTTGTATGTTTGTACATTACCATCCATGTCCGTTTTCTTTTTGAAAACCCACTTGCACCCTATAGGTTTAACCCCTTCGGGTGGGTCAACCAAAGTCCATACTTGGTTTTCATACATGGAATCCATCTCAAATCTCATGGCCTCGAGCCATTTCTCAGAGTCTGGGCTCGCCACCGCTTCTTGATAAGTCCTAGGCTCATCTTGATCTATAAGAAGAATGTCACCATGCATTGTAATGAGAAATCCATATCTCTCAGGTGCATGGCGTTCTCTTAAAGATCTACGCGGTGGTTGTGTTTCTACAGCAGTTACTTGCTCCTCAATTTCTTGTGGAATGTGTTGTTGTTCTATCTCTGGTTCAGTGGTATCTTGTGATTCTCGAATTTCTTCAAGTTCAATCTTTCTCCCACTACCTTTTCTAGAGACAAATTCTCTTTCTAGGAAGACACCAATCCGAGTAACAAACACTTTATTCTCAGTGGGATTAAAGAAATAATATCCTTTGGTTTCTTTCGGATACCTGACAAAGATACATCTTTCAGATTTAGGTTCAAGCTTAGTAGACGTCTGACGTTTAACATAAGCTTTGCAACCCCAAATTTTCATAAAAGACATACTGGGACGTTTCTCAGTCCATATCCCATATGGCATCTTTTGAACCGATTTAGATGGAACACGATTTAGTGTGAAAATAGATGTTTCAAGTGCATGTCCCCAAAAGGAAGTCGGTAGATCAGCATGACTCATCATGGATCGAACCATGTCTAATAGAGTTCGATTTCTTCTCTCAGAAACTCTATTCCATTAAAGAGTACCAGGAGGAGTAAGTTGTGAGACAATCCCACATTCCTTCAAAAGATCATCAAACTCTAGGCTCAAATACTCTCTACCTCGATCAGATCGAAGTGTCTTAATAGTTTTGCCTAGTTGATTTTGTACTTCATTTTTGAATTCCTTGAACTTTTCAAGAGCCTCAGACTTATGGCGCATGAGATAAACATACCCATATCTACTGAAATCATCAGTGAAAGTAATGAAGTAGTGAAATCCACCTCTGGCTTGTGTATTTATTGGTCCACATACATCTGAATGGATTAAGCCCAATAAATCACTAGCTCGTTCACTTTACCGAGAAAAGGAGATTTAGTCATTTTCCTAATAAGCAAGATTCACATACTTCAAATTGTTCAAAAACAAATGAATCCAAGAGACCATCTTTATGGAGTTTGGATATGCGTTTCTCACTTATGTGGCCCAAACGACAATGCCAAAGATAAGTTTGATTTGAGTAATTTATTTTAGATCTTTTAGTATTTATGTTGTAATGGGGTTCATTTGATCTAAAATATAGAGGCCATTAATCAATTGTGCCGAACCATAGAAAACATTATTGAGATAAAAGGAACAACAATTATTCTTAGTTATTATCTCAAAACCAATTTTGTCTAAACAAGAATTTGAAATAATGTTTTTAGTCAAACTGGGCACAAAATAACAATCCTTTAAAATTAAACCAAGTCCACTAGGCAAAGATAAAGTATATGTTCCCACAGCTAATGCAGCAACTCTTTCTCCATTTCCAACTCACAGGTGCACATCTCCTCTAGCCAAAGTCATACACATTTGTAGTCCCTGTGCAGAAGTACAAATATGAGAACCACAACCAGTATCTAATAGCCAAGAAGTAGTAGTTGATAAATTAATATCAATAACATAAATACCTAAAGCAGACGTTTTGCTTGCTTTGGCCTTCTTGATTTCATCAAGATAGATAGGGCAGTTCCGCTTCCAATGTCCAGTCACACCACAATGAAAATAGTTTCCTTCCTTAGACACCCCACCTTTTGGTTTCAGTGCAGCCTTTCCTTTTCCAAGATTGGGCTTACCTTTGCCCTTAGGCTTTGTCGGGACTTTGGCCTTTCCCTTGCCCTTATTGTTACGGACCATCAGTATGGGCTTGGGTCCAACCTTTTTCATGTTTTCCTTCAGCAGTTCGTAACATACTAAGCAATTGTGGCAGAGTCTTGTCAATTTCATTCATATTGAAATTGAGGACAAACTGTGTGACAGCCTTAAAACGACCCTAGTCGAAATGTGGTTTCGGGACCACAAGACTGAGGCATAAAAATAATTTAATATTTATTTTATTGCCTATAATGTGTGTTAACTCATGTGTGACATTTTTTTATGCTTTGATTTAGAGTTATAAATGTGAATTTCACTAGAAAGGACCTAGTAGTAAACTTTGAAAGTATGATGGGAAATGTGTGATGACTAATTAAAGCATGCATGCAAAACAATGGACTTGCATGTCAAATTCCCCCAATAGCTAGTGGCGGCCATGACAAGGAATTATGGGCAAAAATCATGTCATGAAACATGTTTGGCAAGTGGATTATGTTGCAATGAATAAAATAAGGAGTAAGGAATAAAAAAAAATGTGTGTGTGAAGGCTTCTCCCCCATTGCCGTGAGTAGAGGAAAGAGAAGAAAAAGTTGTTGTTCATCTTTTTTCACTTTTTTGAGCTGAAATTCTAAGGAGGAAGGAAGGGTCTTGCTTCATGCTTGGTTTGGAGGGGATTAGAAGGAGGTTTAGCCATACTTGTGTTGAGATTAAGGTAAGTTTGATGTTTTGCCATGAGATTCATGTATATTTTAGTAGTTAGCTTGAGTTCTAACTAGCCATGGTTCAAATCCTTACTATGTCATGGAGATGATATTCGCTAAGGTGAGATTGTGTTGACATCATTTGCATGCTAAAAGTGAAACTTTGTAATGGTGCATGTGATGGTGGATTGATGATTCTTGAATATTCTTTTAACACTTTTGAGTGAAAGTTTGATAGATACTATGAGATTAAACTTCATGACATTGTAAGCTTGTAAGTTGGATGATGAAATCCATGCTTTGTGATGGTAAATGGTGTGAAAGGAACATTCGGCCATGATGAAAATATATGGGATAGTTATAATCCATTTGAGATTTGGTCCTTGCACCTACATGCATATATGTTGCACATGATGTATTGGTATGACATATATGCTATTTCAAGGTGTATAGTTGCTTGTGATGATGTCTCGATTTGTGTGGTATTAAGTGTATAATTGGCCTCAAATTGGACATGTATATTCGGCCACATGAGGGGAAATTAGTGTGCATGCATTCGGTTAGAGGCAAGCATATTGATGCCTATTCTTGGCTTAGAAAATTCGGCTAAGAGGAATATTAACTAATGTGTTGAGTTCGATCCATGATTTTGTACATATGCGACTTGGATGCCTAATGAGTATATATATTGGCTAAGTATCTTGAATTCCTCTTCGATGCTCACATGATAAAACCAATTTATTTGTTAAATTAAGCTCAAGAGCAAAGGGAGCTAAATCCGATAAGGGAAGGAAAAGTGGTGGAATAGCCGTCGAAATCGTTCGACCACGTCCGAGGTAAGTTCTTGAGTAATAGAGCTTAAATTCGAATTGATTAGATCATGTTTAAAGCAAATTAAAATCATGTTCTTTGTGTGTGGCTATTGAGCCGAAATTTGCAAATGTGATAAGTGACTTGTGTTTGAATTTTGCTAATGAAAATGAAATATGAATGTGTTATGATTTATTGATAAATGTACATGGTTATTCGAATGATATCCGGGCTAAGTTCAAGGCTTTGTGCTAAGTGACTAAATCCGGACTAAGATCCGACGGCATACGTGCGAGTTACTAAATCCGGACTAAGATCCGAATGCTTTCGAGCAAGCTACTAAATCCGGGTTAAGTCCAAGAAGGCATTCGTATGCGATTCAGAATCGGGCTATGTCCGAAGGCATTTGAATGTGTAGCCATATCCGGTTAAACTCAAGATACGTGATTCAAGAATGAATGAACTGCTGTAAAATTTCAGCTAATACGCTTGAAAATTCCAGCAACGAGGTATGTTTGTATGTGCTTTGGAATAGTTAATTTCCTTGAATAATATTCGCTCAATCGAGAAATGAGCTTTGGCATTTGGCTAAGATGAACCCTTATGTATAAATGTAGGGGTTGGAATGTGAAATAAGTATGATATTGAGAATTTGTGCATATGAAATTATCCGTTAGCTATATGAATGTTATGCTTTTGTTGTGCTGGAATCCTTGCTCTAACTTACTAAGCATAAATTTGCTTACTCCGTTTCTCTGTTTCTCTCTGTCAGAGATTTTGGCTCGTCAGCTATCGGACTCGGGATTTCAGGAAGTCGAAGTCTCCCACACTATCAAAGTCCCTTTCGGTATATATTTTGGTTGGATTTTGAAATGGCATGTATAGGACTACCCTTTTGTTGCGTTTTAAGTACTTTTGTGTTGTATGTGAGTACGACCATGCGAAAATGGCTCGTAAAGGTGGAGTATGGCATTAGACCATTTGTGCTTATGTATATATGTATGGTTTTATGATGTGACTACGGACTGAATGGAAGTGTGAGCAAATGATCAGCCATTGGAATGGCTAAAAATGATTATATGTGGACCTATGTATGACAAAACCTTAGTTGGTCCATAGAAACCACGAAATAGGTAAGGTTTACCTGAAAACAGATGCTGACAGCAGCAGTGGTGTGGATTTGAAAAATCACTAAAAATTGTAGCAATAGAATTAAATAGTGAATAAATTATGTAAATGAACCTTGATGAATCTACTTTCATATGGAAGAAACGAAATGGTCATATGAGTTATTTGTTAACAGATATTAAAGTCCTTGTGAAACAGGGCCAGAACGGGTTCTGGATCCCCTGTTCCAACTTTGAAAAATCATTGTAAATTAACCAGAGATAATTAGGAGTCATGACATATATCTGTAGATTCCTCTCTGAGTCTAGTTTCTAAAGAAACAAACGGCATCAGTATTGAAGCCCTGTACAGGGAGATATCCAATTCGTAACGCACAAAGGTCAGTGTAGTCGATCCCTGCAACAGGGGAGACTTTAACTAATAAACTGTACTAATTGGCCCGACCAAAAATTCTATAAAAAAATATTTTGATGGAATTATGAGTCTAGTTTCAAAGAAAAATTACAAAACTGATTTTCGAGCTTTAAAACTCAAGATATGATTTTTGAAGCGACAGTGACACAGTAACCAGCTAGTCTGGAAAATTTTTTATGGTGCGTGAAAACAATTTAGCTAAGTTTGTGTGCACCTTGTGTTTGACTCGATGAACGGGCTCGAGTGCACGGGTGTTACAATTTTATTGGTATCGAGCTACGGTTTAGTCGATTCTAGGACTACCGTAATGTGTTGGGTCTAGCTATACATGCCATTTTATGTGATTATTTGATAGTGTGGTGATTTCTAACAATTGAAATGTGTTTATTTATAGTAATGGATCCCGATCCCGACCGAAGCGGTGGTGATGATCTTGAGAGTATAGCGCTTTGCTCCCGACAAGGGACAGCTCCGTGGACTCTCAACCTAATGCTAGTAATCCAAATGATGAAGCTAGACAAGCTTTCTATAGCGTGATGAATGATTGGTTTAACCAATACATTCGAACAAATACTGTTGTTCCACAACCTCCATTCCCAACAAACACATTGCACCTACAATGTCTCCTGAATCGACCAAATAAGGTCAAGTAAGCCCCGATTGATAGAATCCAAAACATGGGGCTCTGAATTTAAAGCTACGGATAGCGACGATGCCGAGCAAGCTGAATTTTGGTTGGACAACACTATCCGGCACTCGATGAGCTATCTTGTACACCGATGAATGCCTAAAGTGTGCTATCTCCTTGCTACGTGATTACGCCTACTATTGGTGGAGCACTCGACTTGTTGTGCCCGAGAGCAAGTAACTTGGGAGTTCTTCCAAAGCGAGTTTGGAAAAGTATATCATCGAGATTTGTTGATCAAAACGGAAGGAATTCCTTGAGCTTAAGCAAGGTTCTATGTCGATTCTCGATTACGAGCGAAAATTTGTTAGACTCGATGAGATACGCCGGAATGTGTTTCGTCCGAGGTTGTCATGTGTAAGCGCTCGAGGATGGGCTGAATGAAGACATAAAAATGTTCGTTGGCATTCTTGAAATACGAGAGTTCGTAGTACTTGTCGAGCGAGCTTGTAAAGTCAAGAGCTTAGAAAAGAAAACAAAAAGTTGATGTGGGAACGGAGAGTTTCGTAAAGATCCTCGGAAAGTCTCTTCAACATGCATCAAGAAATTTAGAGATGATGTGGGCGGTCTAGAGGCACTTCGGGCCTTTTAGACGAGATCGTGATCGACCCACAATGGGTACACGAGGCACTTGATGCGCCGTTGGGAATGAACGTCAAGATAGAACGAGTGTCGCATTGTGGCAAATGGCATTCGGAAGTCAGAGGTTCCGTGACCGCTCCTGCTACAATTGCGGATCGATCGACCACTTTATTAAAGATTGCCCGAGGTTGCCTGAACAGAATGCAAATCAGAGTGGGAAACCGGGTGCTACCATTGCTCGAGGAAGACCATCTAGAAATACGGGCAATGCTAGTGGTGGTCAGAGAGGATCTAGAGATGCTACGACCAGATCCGAGGCTCGCGCTCCTGCTAGGGCTTATGCCATACGCGCACGCGAGGATGCTTCCTCACCAGATGTTATTACGGGTACTTTCACTCTCTTTGATACTAATGTGATTGCTTTAATTGACCCTAGTTCCACTCATTCTTATATATGCAAAACCTTAGCATCCAGTAAGACTTTACCTATTGAGTCTACTGAGTTCGTAATTCGGGTGTCAAATCCTTTGGGTCGTTACGTGCTGGTCGACAAAGTGTGTAAGAAATGCCCCCTAGTAATTCGAGGTTCCTGTTTTCCGGCGGACTTGATGCTTTTGCCGTTCGATGAATTTGATGTTATTCTTGGGTTGGATTGGTTGACCGTGCACGATGCGGTTGTGAATTGCAAAAGCAAGACTATTGATTTGAGATGCGTAAATAACGAGATGATCCGAGTTGAGTCTACGGACTTGAAGGGGTTGCCACCGTAATATCATCAATGTTGGCCCGAAATATGTAAGAAAAGGGTGCGAAGCATACCTTGCGTATGTACTTGATGATAAGGAGTTAGAAATAAAACCGAATCTGCGGTGGTTTGTGAATACCGGATGTTTTTCCGAAGAATTATCGGGTTTGCCACTGTTCGGAGATAGAGTTTGGTATTGAGCTTGTACCAGGATCACACCGATTTCGATAGCTCCGTATCGTATGGCACCAACGGAATTAAAGGAGTTGAAAGCTCGGTTGCAAGAGTTGGTGGATAGAGGTTTTGCTCGCCGAGTTTTTCACCGTGGGGTACACCGGTGTTGTTTGTGAAAAGAAGGACGGAACCATGAGGTTGTGCATCGACTATCGTCGACTTAATAAAGTGACAATAAAGAACAAATATCCGCTATCACAGCGATCGATGATTTGTTCGATCAACTGAAGGGAGCCTCAGTGTTCTCAAAAATAGATTTGAGATCGGGCTATTATCAGTTGTGAATCCGAGATTCGGACATACCCAAGACTGCCTTCAGAACGAGATATGGTCACTACGAGTTCTTAGTGATGCCGTTTGGGCTCACTAATGCCCCTGCGGTATTTATGGATTTGATGAATCGGATCTTCAGATCATATTTGGATCGATTCGTAGTTGTGTTCATTGACGACATCTTGGTCTATTCAAGAGATGAGACCGAACATGCGAAGCACCTGAGATTAGTGTTGCAAATTTTACGGGATAAGCAGTTATATGCTAAGTTCAGCAAGTGTGAGTTCTGGTTAAGAGAGGTTAGCTTCTTGGGTCATGTGGTATCTGTATCGGGTATTCGAGTCCACCGAGCAAAATTTCAGCCATACTTAACTGAAACCGCCAAGAAATATTCGAGGTTCGAGCTTTTGGGACTTAGGTTACTACCGATGGTTTGTAAAAGGATTCTCGATGATAGCCACACCCTTGACTTAAACCGCTTGGAAAGATGTCAAGTTTGAATGGACGGAAAAGTGTCGAAAAGTTTCGACCAATTGAAAACTCATTTGACGGAAGCTCCAAAGACTAGTACTGACCGAATCGGCAAAGAGTTTGTCATCTATAGTGACGCCTCCCTACTTGGGTTAGGTTGCGTATTGATGCAAGAAGGTCGAGTTGTGGCCTATCGCGTCGAGACAATTAAAGCCACATGAGAAAATTATCCCACCCATGATCTCGAATTGGTCGCCATCGTGTTCGCTTTAAAGATATGGCGACATTACTTATTTGGTGAGAAGTGCCATGTGTATTCGGATCACAAAAGTCTCAAATATTTGATGACTCAAAGAGACTTAAATCTGCGACAAAGACGTTGGCTCGAGTTATTAAAAGATTATGAGCTTGTCATTGATTATCACCCGGGAAAGGCTAATGTGGTTGCGGACACCTTAAGCCGGAAATCACTGTTCGCTTTACGAGCGATGAATGTACACTAGTCTATCCTACCCGACAATGTGTTAGTAGCCGAATTAAAGGCCAAACCATTGTTGACTCATCAAATTTGTGAAGCTCAGAAAGTTGATGAGGAGTTGCTTGCAAAACGAAATTTGAGTGTGTTACGAACAAGGAATCGGAGTTTCAAATTGGTGATGACGATTGTTTGAGGTTCAGAAGTCGTTTGTGTGTTCCAAAGAATTCGGAACTTATTTCGATAATTCTGAACGAAGCCCATTGTAGCGGAATGGCAATCCACCCGGGGAGTACAAAGATGTACAACTATTTGAAACGTCGATTTTGGTGGCATGGTATGAAACGAGACATCTCTGACTTTGTTTCGAGATGTTTAATATGTCAACAAGTGAAAGCGGAACATCAAGTGCCTTCAGGGTTACTTCAGCCGATCACGATACCCGAGTGGAAATGGGATCGAGTCACAATGGACTTTGTGTCCGGACTGCCATTGTCAGCAAGTAAGAAGGATGCGATTTGGGTTATTGTGGATAGACCGACTAAGTCGGCTCACTTTATCCCCAATGCGTCTGATTTTCATTGGATAAACTATTTGAATTGTACGTTTCTCAGTTGTGAGATTACACGAGTACCGATTTACATTGTGTCGGATAGAGATCCGAGGTTCACCTCGCAATTTTGGAAGAAATTGCAAGAAGCTTTGGTACCAAGTTGCATTTCAAAGACCGCCTTTCACCCCCAAACCGATGGTCAATCCGAGCGGATAATTCGGATACTTGAGGATATGTTGAGATGTTGCATCCTCGAGTTCGATGGTTCATGGGAACGGTACCTACCTTTGATTGAATTCGCCACAACAATAGTTTTCAATCAAGTATTAAGATGGCGCTTACGAGGCCTTGTACGGCGTAGATGCCGCACACCATTGTTTTGGACCGAGCTCGGTGAAAACAAAATTTTCGAGTGGATTTGATTAAAGATGCTGAATGAAGGTAAAGGTAATTCGTGAAAGTCTAAAGGCGGCCACCGATCGTCGAAATCGACGTGATTTGAAACGAAAGGACATTGAGTATCGGTGGAGATAAAGTGTTTCTTAAAGTTTCGCCGTGGAAAAGATACTCGATTCGGCCGTAAGGGCAAGTTGAGCCCGAGATTCATTGGGCCGTATGAAATCTCTGGACGAGTTGGCCCAGTTGCGTATCGTTTGATCTTGCCCCCTAAACTCGAAAAGATTCACAACGCCTTCCACGTTTCAATGCTTCGACGCTATAGATCCGATCCATCGCACGTAATTAGTCCATCGAGGTTGAAATTCAAGCCGATATGAGTTATGAAGAAGAACCGATTCGTATCCTAGCTCGTGAAGTGAAAGAGTTTCAAACAAAAGGGTTCCGCTAGTGAAAGTGTTATGGCTCAAACACGGATAGAAGAAGCTACTTGGGAACCCGAGAACTCTATGAAAGAGCGATATCCAAACCTATTTATCGGTAAGATTTTCGGGACGAAAATTTCTAAAGTGGGGAGAGTTGTGACGACCTTAAAACGACCCTAGTCGAAATGTGGTTTCGGGACCACAAGACCGAGGCATAAAATAATTTAATATTTATTTTATTGCCTATAATGTGTGTTAACTCATGTGTGACATTTTTTATGCTTTGATTTAGAGTTATAAATGTGAATTTCACTAGAAAGGACCTAGTAGTAAACTTTGAAAGTATGATGGGGAAATGTGTGATGACTAATTAAAGCATGCATGCAAAACAATGGACTTGCATGTCAAATTCCCCAATAGCTAGTGGCCGCCATGACAAGGAATTATGGGCAAAAATCATGTCATGAAACATGTTTGGCAAGTGGATTATGTTGCAATGAATAAAATAAGGAGTAAGGAATACAAAAAAAATGTGTGTGAAGGCTTCTCCCCCATTGCCGTGAGTAGAGGAAAAGAGAAGAAAAAATTGTTGTTCATCTTTTTTCACTTTTTTGAGCTGAAATTCTAAGGAAGAAGGAAGGGTCTTGCTTCATGCTTGGTTTGGAGGGGGATTAGAAGGAGGTTTAGCCATACTTGTGTTGAGATTAAGGTAAGTTTGATGTTTTGCCATGAGATTCATCTATATTTTAGTAGTTAGCTTGAGTTCTAACTAGCCATGGTTCAAATCCTTACTATGTCATGGAGATGATATTCGCTAAGGTGAGATTGTGTTGACATCATTTGCATGCTAAAAGTGAAACTTTGTAATGGTGCATGTGATGGTGGATTGATGATTCTTGAATATTCTTTTAACACTTTTGAGTGAAAGTTTGATAGATACTATGAGATTAAACTTCATGACATTGTAAGCTTGTAAGTTGGATGATGAAATCCATGCTTTGTGATGGTAAATGGTGTGAAAGGAACATTCGCCATGATGAAAATATATGGGATAGTTATAATCCATTTGAGATTCGGTCCTTGCACCTACATGCATATATGTTGCACATGATGTATTGGTATGACATATATGCTATTTCAAGGTGTATAGTTGCTTGTGATGATGTCTCGATTATGAAGTAAATGAGAGATGTGCAATGAGTTACGATATGTAATCGTTAGTAGTAAAATGTATGCTGTTTTGTGTGGTATTAAGTGTATAATTGGCCTCAAATTGGACATGTATATTCGCCACATGAGGGGAAATTAGTGTGCATGCATTCGGTTAGAGGCAAGCATATTGATGCCTATTCTTGGCTTAGAAAATTCGCTAAGAGGAATATTAACTAATGTGTTGAGTTCGATCCATGATTTTGTACATATGCGACTTGGATGCCTAATGAGTATATATATTGGCTAAGTATCTTGAATTCCTCTTTCGATGCTCACATGATAAAACCAATTTATTTGTTAAATTAAGCTCAAGAGCAAAGGGGAGCTAAATCCGATAAGGGGAAGGAAAAAGTCGTGGAATAGCCGTCGAAATCGTTCGACCACATCCGAGGTAAGTTCTTGAGTAATAGAGCTTAAATTCTGAATTGATTGGATCATGTTTAAAGCAAATTAAAATCATGTTCTTTGTGTGTGGCTATTGAGCCGAAATTTGCAAATGTGATAAGTGACTTGTGTTTGAATTTTGCTAATGAAAATGAAATATGAACGTGTTATGATTTATTGATAAATGTACATGGTTATTCGAATGATATCCGGCTAAGTCCCAAGGCTTTGTGCTAAGTGACTAAATCCGGACTAAGATCCGACGGCATACGTGCGAAGTTACTAAATCCGGACTAAGATCCAAGGCTTTCGAGCAAGCTACTAAATCCGGGTTAAGTCCCGAAGGCATTCGTATGCGAGTTATCAGAATCGGGCTATGTCCCAAGGCATTTGAATGTGTAGCCATATCCGTTAAACTCAAGATACGTGATTCAAGAATGAATGAACCTGCTGTAAAATTTCAGCTAATACGCTTGAAAATTCCAGCAACGAGGTATGTTTGTATGTGCTTTGGAATAGTTAATTTCCTTGAATAATATTCGCTCAATCGAGAAATGAGCTTTTGCATTTGGCTAAGATGAACCCTTATGTATAAATGTAGGGGTTGGAATGTGAAATAAGTATGATATTGAGAATTTGTGCATATGAAATTATCCGTTAGCTATATGAATGTTATGCTTTTGTTGTGCTGGAATCCCTTGCTCTAACTTACTAAGCATAAATTTGCTTACTCCGCTTTCTCTGCTTTCTCTGTCTATAGATTTTGGCTCGTCACCATCGGACTCGGGATTTCAGGAAGTCAAGTCTCCCACACTATCAAAGTCCCTTTCGGTATATATTTTGGTTGGATTTTGAAATGGCATGTATAGGACTACCCTTTTGTTGCGTTTTAAGTACTTTTGTGTTGTATGTGAGTACGACCATGCGAAAATGGCTCGTAAAGGTGGAGTATGGCATTAGACCATTTGTGCTTATGTATATATGTATGGTTTTATGATGTGACTACGGACTGAATGGAAGTGTGAGCAAATGATCAGCCATTGGAATGGCTAAAATGATTATATGTGGACCTATGTATGACAAAACCTTAGTTGGTCCATAGAAACCACGAAATAGGTAAGGTTTACCTGAAAACAGATGCTGACAGCAGCAGTGGTGTGGATTTGAAAAATCACTAAAAATTGTAGCAATAGAATTAAATAGTGAATAAATTATGTAAATGAACCTTGATGAATCTACTTTCATATGGAAGAAACGAAATGGTCATATGAGTTATTTGTTAACAGATATTAAAGTCCTTGTGAAACAGGGCCAGAACGGGTTCTGGATCCCCTGTTCCAACTTTGAAAAATCATTGTAAATTAACCAGAGATAATTAGGAGTCATGAAATATATGTGTAGATTCCTCTCTGAGTCTAGTTTCTATAGAAACAAACGGCATCAGTATTGAAGCCCTGTACAGGGAGATATCCAATTCGTAACGCACAAAGGTCAGTGTAGTCGATCCCTGCAACAGGGGAGACTTTAACTAATAAACTGTACTAATTGGCCCAACCAAAAATTCTATAAAAAAATATGTTGATGGAATTATGAGTCTAGTTTCAAGGAAAAATTACGAAACTGATTTTCGAGCTTTAAAACTCAAGATATGATTTTTGAATCGACAGTGACACAGTAACCAGCTAGTCTGGAAAATTTTTTTATGGTCTGTGAAAACAATTTAGCTAAGTTTGTGTGCACCTTGTGTTCGACTCCGGTAACGGGCTCGGGTACGGGGTGTTACAAACTGGCTGTAGCTATCCGGCAACGATTGCAGAATAACATCAGTGGCCAACTCTTGGCCCAATGGAAACCCAAGCTTAGACAGGCTTTCAATATAACCAATCATCTTAAGGACATGAGGTCCTACTGGGCTTCCCTCAGCCAGCTTACATTGGAATAGGGCCTTAGAGATATCGAACCTCTCTTGCCTTGCTGGCCCTTGATATAGTTCTTTCAAGTGCTCAATCATATCATAAGCAACCATATCCTCATGTTGCTTTTGAAGCTCAGGATTCATAGTGGCAAGCATAAGACATCCAATGTCTACCATATCATCGAGATACTTCTTGTAAGCATCATTATCAGCGACGCCTAGGCAACGGGAATCCTGAACCACTATCGAACCAAGCCGCAACCTTTCTGATGTCAGCCTCTACGTAGTCCACCCAGTTGGCAATGAACGGTAGAAAAATCTAAGAAACTATTTCAGTGATTTTTATGCTTGACGGCTGCTAGACCCTTTTGCATAGTTTCGGGCTTATTTATATATTATCTCTTTAGGGTTTTTACCCTTGCCATATATACCACCCTTTTAATTGGTATATCTTTTTAATGAATATTAATTCATTAAAATTAATCTGAACATAATAGTCATCATTAAAATAAATATAATAATGTTTAACCAAAAATTATAATTACATTAATTATAATAAAGATTTCAGTAAACTATATTTATTTAAACTTATATACGAACCAAATTCATATACTAATGAAATTATGTTCTGATTATGTGTACAACATCCTTGTACGTATAGTATGTTCAACAATTTGATTGCCCAATTAAATTAATTCTATAATTAATTTAATTCATCTGACAATCAGAATACAATACCAACTATGTTTTACTCCGTTCATTTCAACCATAGGGTGTGACCCTATAGGTTCTTGTAACGTTAGCAGTAATATTAGAACGATTCTAATGTTACAAACAATGAGTGGCATCTAGCATTGCATCATTGCTACCTAAGTTACGAGAAGTCATGATTCGACATAACCTTTTGTGATTAACCTTTCATGCATTAATCCTTAAGTCCTATATCTTTAGAATGGACACAAGTCATGGAATAGTCACACTTGCATAGTCCATCCCATGTTTCTTGATACCTAAAGTGAACTATGATACACAAATAAGTATGACATCTCATATCAACTTATTTGAGCATGGCCATGCATTTCTAGTCTCACTCAATCAAGTGGCCTAAGATATTACTCCCATTATGTAGGAGGGACTTATCCTATATTGATCAACCGTATCCCTCTACATAGATTGTGGTATATCCAACATTAGTCTTTATAGAACAACCAGTTACGATTTTTG
Source organism: Gossypium herbaceum (assembly GCA_025502765.1). Classification (NCBI taxonomy): domain Eukaryota; kingdom Viridiplantae; phylum Streptophyta; class Magnoliopsida; order Malvales; family Malvaceae; genus Gossypium; species Gossypium herbaceum. Next base: position 57,703,043 of record CP106689.1, read on the forward strand.
TTTGACTATATCAAAAAATACAACTCACGATGTTGGGATAATGATGATCTCAAGTATAAGGATCATATACATATTAATCACTATAAGTAATGTTGTGACAATTACATAATAATCCAAGAAACATACTCATAGCAGTCACCCAATATGTTGTTCTCTAACATACATATTCATGCATTGATTTTGACATTCCATATCAATGACAACTCTTTATCATTAATCAACTACATGTTAGTCTTAATGCATTATTGTTGTCCTAGCCAACAATAATACTTGACTAAGGATCTTTTAAGAAGAATCATATTATTCTCAGGACATTATTATAAAACAGTTTATTTATGTACACAGAAAATAAATTGAAATAATAATGGCAACGCCTTATATCAATAAACATGATAAATAAAGTATGTTATTACAACCATCTCGTGATTGATCTTTGGGCATACTCTTACAGACAGAAGATGAGCGTGAATTTGTGAGGCTTAGTAAATATGCACGGGAGTGCGTGTCTACAGAAGCCACTATGTGTAAGAGGCTCGAGGATGATCTTAATGAAGATATCCGAGTATTTGTTGGAATCCTAGAACTGAGAGAATTTGTAGTGCTCGTTGAGAAAGCATGCAAGGCGGAGGAGCTGATAAAAGGAGGAGGAAAGTGGCTATTGAGTGGGGAGATTCCAAGAAGAGACAGATGGGGAAATCACATCAATCCTCATCTAAAAGATCGAAGGAATTCACTACCCAATCGAATGCTTCGGTGGAATTTTCAAATAGAAATATGAATCGGCAGAATGCAACTTCTAGAGCTCAGATCGTTTCTATAGTGAGTGTCAGTACTGCTCGGCCAAATAGGCCAGAGTGTTTGCAATGTGGCAGACACCTTTTCGGTGAGTACCGAGGTAAAGAAAGAGGGTGTTTTAAATGTGGGTCACTGGACCACTTCATTCGAGACTGCCCCAAAATGGAATAGGGAGAGAAAAAGCAAGAAGCGAAGGCAAGTAGTGCCCCATTGAGGGGTAGACTGCAAAAGAACCCTGGAAGTAGAGCTTCTAGCAGAGGTGCTGTAATATCCTGATTTTGGGCCTAGTCGGAATAGTAGTTTCGTGACCACAAAATCCGAGATATAAATAATTATTTTATGATTATTTTAAGGTCTATGATATGATTGCATGATTGTGTGAAAATTTCGTGAAGAAATTTTATGCATAAAGTGCTTAAATTGAAATTAGGGACTAAATCGAATAATTTGTAAAACTTGCATTCTAAAAGTTTCTAGTATGAAATTGTTTTGAAATATTAATTAGGAGGTCTTAAATAGAAATTTTACCAATTTCTAAGTCTATGGAAAAAAATTGGACATGGATGGAATTTTTGGAAAGTTTAGTAGTAAGGGCATTTTGGTCATTTAGGGGTAAAATGAATTAAAATACAAAATTAAAAGCCAATTTTGCCCATCTTCAACCCCATGGCCGAATATAGCAAGTAGAAACCATGGCTAGGGTTTTTCAAGCTTCCAAGCTCGATTGTAAGTCCGTTCTAGCCTCGTTTTTAATGATTTTTACGTTTTTGGAGTCCCGGTAGCTCGATTTAGCTTGTGCTAGCAATAATTTAACCTAGGGTTTATATTTGGAAAAATACCCATAGGTGAAATTTGTGTATTTTGGTGTTTTATGATAGAATATGAGGTTTTAAATTATGTTAGACAACTTGTGCTACTCGGTTTTAAGCGAAAACTAGCAAAAGGGCTTAATCGGTAAAAATACCTAATAGTCATAAGTACATGTTAGAGTGAGAATTTGATATTGCCATAGAAGGGAAAAATGATCAGCATGTCATAAAACATAAGAAAATAGGCTGAAGTTTAATTTACGAGCTTTGGGGCAAAAGTGTAAATATGCAAAAGTTTAGGGGCAAAATTGTAATTTTTTCAAAATATGATTTTGGGTCAATTTGAATAATGTGAGTCCTAGTTAGACTATATTTTAAATGATAGAGCAAGGAAAACTAAAATTCGGGCTAAAATGGGGAAAATACCAAGTTGTGGACGAAATGGTAAAAGTAGCCATTTTAGCATACGAGGTAAGTTCATGTGTAAATGTAGTAACATAATTGTCATTTTATACAATTTAATGTTGTTTATATGATATGATGCTGATTATTATCATGAAATATTATGCTTTGTGGTTATTGTTGAATAATATGTAATTATGTGAATTACTTGATGAGTATGAACTATCACCGAAGTATCAATTTCGATATTCCGTGGAAGATGGCAAAGATGTGTGATCGAGGAAAACGCCCGTTTGAACCTTAGGAATAGATTAGGATACAAGTGACATGTCACTAGGATGTTTGGGCATCCGAACTCGTTGAGTTGAGTCCGAGTTCACTTATGGATGCGAATGTCCGAACTCGTTGAGTTGAGTCCGAGCTCGAGAGATGTAACTAGGCATCCGAGCTCGTTGAGTTAAGTCCGAGTTCACTTATCGATGCGAACGCCCGAGCTCGTTGAGTTGAGTCCGAGTTCACTTATGGGCGGGTTACATGGTAGCTTGGCTACATATGTGGCACTTATGTGCAAACTTTCCATGTATCCGAATTATATTCGATGTGTTCAACGGTAAAATTCTACTCAAATGGAGGAATACTCGAGATGAAAGGGACGATTGGCAAGTGTTGTGAAATGAATACTTTGAACAGGTATGTACTTAACCCTCGGGTTGAAAACTCGATATAACAACAATATGGTAAGATGATAAATGAAAATGTGATATGAATGTCTCGGTGATGATTATGCAAATGATGTTTTATGTTTGCTTATATAGTTGTGTTACTTGCTATTTGCATGTGAGCTTACTAAGCATTTATGCTTACTTCCTCCTTTTCATTCCTTGTAGTGTTGACAAGCCATTTCGGAAATCGAGAACAGTCAAGGCATGCTCACACTATATTCAGTATACCATCTTGGCATAATGGCTTGCATATTTTGAGTATGGCATGTATAGCATTATAATCATTTTGTATATATGGTCTTATGATATGGTTATTGAGTGGTATGGAAATGCTTGGTAATGATTAGCCATTGGAATGGCTAATCATGATCATATTTGGTGTTATGTATGTCAAATTACTAGCTAATCCATGGAAACCATGAAATAGGTAAAATTTACCATAAAATAGATTCAGACAACAGTAGTGACGTGAATTTGAAAAATCACTAAAAATAGTAGAAATGGAAATAAATAATGAATAAGTTACGGAATCGAAGCTTGATGAGTCTATTTTCATATGGAAGAAGCGAAACAGGTATATGAGCTATATTTTATGAGATGTTTAAATTTTTTTGAAACAGGGCCAGAGCGATTTCTGGATCCCCTGTTCTGACTTTGGAAATTCACCACAAATTGTTCAAAGATAATTAGAAGTCATGATTTATATGTACAGATTCCTTATTGCGTCTAGTTTTATTAGAAACAAATGGTATAGTCATTGAAACTCTGTACAGGGAGATATTTGATTCGTAATACAAAGAGGTCAGAGCAGTCAAACCCTAAAATAGGGGAGATTTTAACTAATAAACTGTACTAATTGGCTGGACCAAAAATTCTAGAAAAAAATTATGAAATAGATATATGAGTCTAGTTTCAGGGAAATTTTACTGCATTGGATTTCGAGTTTCATAACTCTAGATATGAATTTTTAAGCGACTATGACGTAGACTGTTAGCTTGACTGAAAATTTTAAAAATAAATTGTTTGAGCTGTTTAAGTAATGAATTAAGTTTGTTAACACCTTGGGTTCGACTCCGGCGACGGTCTCAGGTACGGGGCATTACATTTGGTGGTATCAAAGTAGGTTTAGTCGGTTCTCGGACTAACCTACCATGTGTAAAAGTTTAGCTATACATGCCACTGATCTGTGATAGTGTGATGTCTTCCGACGCGTATGAGTACCGTCTTATTTAGACAAGGTACTCTCCAACCGAAGCTGCGCCAACCATGTTCAATGTTATGTGAAGGTATTTGAGTAAAATTATGATTATGATAAGTCTCGGTTCGAAAAGTATGAATAAAAGTTTATGATACATATGTTATAAATATTCATATTTGCTTAATGCTCATATGATGTAGTGTATGTGGCTTACTTGATAAGATGAATGGAATAAATAGAAAGTAGTAGAGGTATGAATAAAAGTCATAATATTATGATCTGAATGAAAATATCCTTGTCTTGATTTGGACGTCTAATGTTGATGAATGCTAATGATATATAATTTTATGAGATAAAGGATTATAATGGAATGAACTTATCTATATTAAATTGTTGGATTTGAATTATATTATTGTAATGATATGTACATGATGATGCACGAAATGAAAGTTGTGATTGTGATGCAAATATCTATGTTTGTTTGGCCTTATATGATGTCATGAGTATGAATTAATTTAATTAAATGAATGGGTAAGTAAAGCTATCTAGAAAACATAGAATGTATGCATAAGTATATTGTCTAAATGGGACAATAGGAAAATTGGTGTAAGCCAACATGAATGTTGCATTGCCTGAATGAATGACATGATTTTGATGATGGAAGTTGTGTCATATGTGTATGTATAAGAAGGTCGAGTCGAGGTCCTACAACCCTCCCCTTCATCAAGTGGTACTTATAATGGAATTTCATGAGATTTGTATTGAATAAGTTTCTGGTTGAGAACCCAAAGAGTTCAGTGATAGAATAATTATAAGTATGATCAGAGATTGAAAATGAGCTGATAAGTAAAGTCAGAGTCAATAAAGTATCGGATTGATATAAAGATTATTGGAATTATGCACTGTCCCAGTTAAAGAAGGAAATTCTCTTTGGTAAATCGAATTACTCAGGTGCAAGGTCGAGAAAAGTGTAAATCAAAAATTTATTCAGAACTGACCTTCTTTAGTGAATGATTTAATATGAAATTTGTGATGGCAGAACTAGTTGGGGAAATGATATTTGAAATGTGAACTATCTCGAGTGTGATGATTATGGTGGACAAATTTAGCGATCTCTTTTGAGATGTTCTATGTGTTTACCCGTTCTCGTAAATATTTCTATGGCTATTGATCTTCGAAGAAATTCTTGTTATATGGGAATGTCTTCTAATTCGTGTTGGATGAAAGCATTGGTAGTCTGACTGGTTTATAATTTATATTGCTCTATTTCATCGGGTATTCTATTTTATTTCGTCTGATAAGAATTGATGAGAGAATACGTAAGATATTATGATTCTGTTTCTTCTACTTGATGCTTCATCTGATATATATGTATGGGAAGATATATTGATCTTGTTATATTTGATTTCATGCGGGATTAAATGATGTTTTCTTCGGACTTTCTTTCTTTGAAGAATTATCGGGTATTCGTATTTTCTCTATGAGTTTGGTTTTCGATTCTCGGCATAGTATCATATCTTGGGTTTCTTTATCCCGGATCTCTTTATTCGGATTTCTTTATTCGGGTTTCTCTATCTTGGATTTCTTTATTCGGTTTTCTTGTTATCTTTGTTCCATAATTTGTCAATTAAGACTCATGTTCAAGTCGTTCTTCATTCGTGATAATCATGTCAAATATGACTATACTTCTAATTTGATCTTCGTAATGTGGTGATTTTAGTATTGGGATTTTTCTAATTTCTATATAAGGATTTGACATCGGTAAAGGCATAGGTGATAAAAGCGCGAGTTTGATCGTTATGGTGAATTATTTATTTGAAAGATTTCATGTTACAATTATGTCGGGATTATTTTTTCAAGTCGATAATATAATTTCATTTTATACGGATAAAAGAGTAAATAGTCCGAACGAGAAGTGTATATTTATTAGAAAGAGTTGGATATTAGTTAAAATCACTACGAATGATAAGGTTTTCGTCTTGTGAAAGTTGAAAAGTTTATTATATGTTGACAAAGTTTGGATAGATGAGAATATTGGTAACCGAAGCGTCTGAACTAGACTAGTCTACATTGAGTAAAGACTTCGACTTTCAAGAATGTCTTGTTGTATGAATTGTGATGTGTTTCAAGACAGTGAGGTAATGTGATAGTTTAGAGCATTCGATGTTACATAAAATCAGAGTTGTTAAAGGGGTTAAAGCCGAGCATTGGGATCTATCAAAATTATCCTTGTCAGTGTTGATATTGGGATGGAAATGAGAAGGATTATTCTTGAGGCCATATCAGAAATATTTCCATGGCGGAAAGAGGAAAATGTGATGTATCCTATTGTTAAATGTTTGGCGAGATCTATAAATCATATATGTATTGAATGAATTCTTACTCATCAGATTCATGGAATTTCAGGTCTCTTTGATTGTTGGATTTCTTGGAATTCCAGTCTCCATTAAATCAAGTTGAGATCCGGGTTTTATGTCATGATATCATGGGAAACTGAGAAGGGTTGAAAATTTAAGAACAGTTGAGAGTTGAGACTGTAAGCTTTTAGATCATATGAGAAATTGAAGAGATGTATTGGAGGTACAGTCTAAGTGCAAGTTCTTCGGCACCGAATATGAGATTAAAAGTGAAGATCACTTTTCTGGTAAGATTTTCGGGGACGAAAATCCCTAAAGGGGGGGAGAGTTGTAATATCCTGATTTTGGGCCTAGTCAGAATAGTAGTTTCGTGACCACAAAATCCAAGATATTAATAATTATTTTATGATTATTTTAAGGTCTATGATATGATTGCATGATTGTGTGAAAATTTCGTGAAGAAATTTTATGCATAAAGTGCTTAAATTGAAATTAGGGACTAAATCGAATAATTTGTAAAACTTGCATTCTAGAAGTTTCTAGTATGAAATTGTTTTGAAATATTAATTAGGTCTTAAATAGAAATTTTACCAATTTCTAAGTCTATGGAAAAAAATTGGACATGGATGGAATTTTTGGAAAGTTTAGTAGTAAGGGCATTTTGGTCATTTCGGGGTAAAATGAATTAAAATACAAAATTAAAAGCCAATTTTGCTCATCTTCAACCCCATGGCCGAATATAGCAAGGAGAAACCATGGCTAGGTTTTTCAAGCTTCCAAGCTCGATTGTAAGTCCGTTCTAGCCTCGTTTTTAATGATTTTTACGTTTTTGGAGTCCCGGTAGCTCGATTTAGCTTGTGCTAGCAATAATTTAACCTAGGGTTTATATTTGGAAAAATACCCATAGGTGAAATTTGTGTATTTTGGTGTTTTATGATAGAATATGAGGTTTTAAATTATGTTAGACAACTTGTGCTACTCAGTTTTAAGCGAAAACTAGCAAAAGGGCTTAATCGGTAAAAATACCTAATAGTCATAAGTACATGTTAGAGTGAGAATTTGATATTGCCATAGAAGGGAAAAATGATCAGCATGTCATAAAACATAAGAAAATAGGCTGAAGTTTAATTTACGAGCTTTGGGGAAAAAGTGTAAATATGCAAAGGTTTAGGGGCAAAATTGTAATTTTTTCAAAATATGATTTTGGGTCAATTTGAATAATGTGAGTCCTAATTAGACTATATTTTAAATGATAGAGCAAGGAAAACTAAAATTGGGTAAAATGGGAAAATACCAAGTTGTGGACGAAATGGTAAAAGTAGCCATTTTAGCATACGAGGTAAGTTCATGTGTAAATGTAGTAACATAATTGTCATTTTATGCAATTTAATGTTGTTTATATGATATGATGCTGATTATTATCATGAAATATTATGCTTTGTGGTTATTGTTGAATAATATGTAATTATGTGAATTACTTGATGAGTATGAACTATCACCGAAGTATCAATTTCGATATTCCGTGGAAGATGGCAAAGATGTGTGATCGAGGAAAACGCCTGTTTGAGCCTTAGGAATAGATTAGGATACAAGTGACATGTCACTAGGATGTTTGGGCATCCGAACTCGTTGAGTTGAGTCCGAGTTCACTTATGGATGCGAATGTCCGAACCCGTTGAGTTGAGTCCGAGTTCGAGAGATGTAACTAGGCATCCGAGCTCGTTGAGTTGAGTCCGAGTTCACTTATGGATGCGAACGCCCGAGCTCGTTGAGTTGAGTCCGAGTTCACTTATGGGCGGGTTACATGGTAGCTTGGCTACATATGTGGCACTTATGTGCAAACTTTCCATGTATCCGAATTATATTCCGATGTGTTCAACGGGTAAAATTCTACTCAAATGGAGGAATACTCTAGATGAAAGGGACGTATTGGCAAGTGTTGTGAAATGAATACTTTGAACAGGTATGTACTTAACCCTCGGGTTGAAAACTCGATATAACAACAATATGGTAAGATGATAAATGAAAATGTGATATGAATGTCTCGGTGATGATTATGCAAATGATGTTTTATGTTTGCTTATATAGTTGTGTTACTTGCTATTTGCATGTGAGCTTACTAAGCATTTATGCTTACTTCCTCCTTTTCATTCCTTGTAGTGTTGACAAGCCAGCTCGGAAATCGGGAACGGTCGAAGGCATGCTCACACTATATTCGTATACCATCTTGGCATAATGGCTTGCATATTTTGAGTATGGCATGTATAGCATTATAATCATTTTGTATATATGGTCTTATGATATGGTTATTGAGTGGTATGGAAATGCTTGGTAATGATTAGCCATTGGAATGGCTAATCATGATCATATTTGGTGTTATGTATGTCAAATTAATAGCTAATCCATGGAAACCATGAAATAGGTAAAATTTACCATAAAATAGATTCAGACAGCAGTAGTGACGTGAATTTGAAAAATCACTAAAAATAGTAGAAATGGAAATAAATAATGAATAAGTTATGGAATCGAAGCTTGATGAGTCTATTTTCATATGGAAGAAGTGAAACAGGTATATGAGCTATATTTTATGAGATGTTTAAAATTTTTTGAAACAGGGCCAGAGCGATTTCTGGATCCCCTGTTCTGACTTTGGAAATTCACCATAAATTGTTCAAAGATAATTAGAAGTCATGATTTATATGTACAGATTCCTTATTGCGTCTAGTTTTATTAGAAACAAATGGAATAGTCATTGAAACTCTGTACAGGGAGATATTTGATTCATAATACACAGATGTAAGAGCAGTCGAACCCGGAAACAGGGAAGACTTTAACTAATAAACTGTAGTAATTGGCTGAACCAAAAATTCTAGAAAAAAATTATGAAATAGATATATGAGTCTAGTTTCAGGGAAATTTTACTGAATTGGATTTCGAGTTTCGTAACTCAAGATATGAATTTTTAAGCGACTATGACGCAGATTGTTAGCTTGACTGAAAATTTTAAAATAAATTGTTTGAAATTTGTTTAAGTAATGAATTAAGTTTGTTAACACCTTGTGTTCGACTCGTGACGGTCTCGAGTGCACGGGGCGTTACATTTGGTGGTATCAGAGCAGGTTTAGTCGGTTCTCGGACTAACCTAGCATGTGTAAAAGTTTAGCTATACATGCCAGCGATCGTGATAGTGTGATGTCTTCCGACACGTATGAGTACCGTCTTATTTAGACAAGGTACTCTCCAAACCGAACTCTGTTGACCATGTTCAATGTTATGTGAAGGTATTTGAGTAAAATTATGATTCGATAAGTCTCGGTTCAGAAAAGTATGAATAAAAGTTTATGATACATATGTTATAAATATTCATATTTGCTTAATGCTCATATGATGTAGTGTATGTGGCTTACTTGATAAGATGAATGGAATAAATAGAAAGTAGTAGAGGTATGAATAAAAGTCATAATATTATGATACTGAATGAAAATATCCTTGTCTTGATTTGGACGTCTAATGTTGATGAATGCTAATGATATATAATTTTTATGAGATAAAGGATTATAATGGAATGAACTTATCTATATTAAATTGTTGGACTGAATTATATGATTGTGATGATATGTACATGATGATGCACGAAATGAAAGTTGTGATTGTGATGCAAATATCTATGTTTGTTTGGCCTTATATGATGTCATGAGTATGAATTAGTTTAATTAAATGAATGGATAAGTAAAGCTATCTAGAAAACATAGAATGTATGCATAAGTATATTGTCTAAATGGGACAATAGGAAAATTGGTGTAAGCCAACATGAATGTTGCATTGCCTGAATGAATGACATGATTTTGATGATGGAAGTTGTGTCATATGTGTATGTATAAGAAGGTCGAGTCAGAGGTCCTACAACCCCTCCCCCTTACCGAAGTGGTACTTATAATGGAATTTCATGAGATTTGTATTGAATAAGTTTCCGGTTGAGAACCCAAAGAGTTCAGTGATAGAATAATTATAAGTATGATCAGAGATTGAAAATGAGCTGATAAGTAAAGTCAGAGTCAATAAAGTATCGGTTTGATATAAAGATTATTGGAATTATGCACTGTCCCAGTTAAAGAAGGAAATTCTCTTTGGTAAATCGAATTACTCAGGTGCATGGTCGAGAAAAGTGTAAATCAAAAATTTATTTAGAACTGACCTTCTTTAGTGAATGATTTAATATGAAATTTGTGATGGTAGAACTAGTTGGGGAAATGATATTTGAAATGTGAACTATCTGAGTGTGACAGTTATGACTGGACAAATTTAGCGATCTCTTTTGAGATGTTCTATGTGTTTACCCATTCTCGTAAATATTTCTATGGCTATTGATCTTGAAGAAATTCTTGTTATATGGGAATGTCTTCTAATTCTGGTGTTGGATGAAAGCATTGGTAGTCTGACTGGTTTATAATTTATATTGCTCTATTTCATCGGGTATTCTATTTTATTTCGTCTGATAAGAATTGATGAGAGAATACGTAAGATATTATGATTCTGCTTTCTTCTACTTGATGCTTCATCTGATATATATGTATGGGAAGATATATTGATCTTGTTATATTTGATTTCAGTGGGATTAAATGATGTTTTCTTCTGGACTTTCTTTCTTTGAAGAATTATCGGGGTATTCGTATTTTCTCTATGAGTTTGGTTTTGATTCTCGGCATAGTATCATATCTTGGGTTTCTTTATCCCGGATCTCTTTATTCGGATTTCTTTATCCGGTTTTCTATCTTGGATTTCTTTATTCGGTTTTCTTGTTATCTTTGTTCCATAATTTGTCAATTAAGACTCATGTTCAAGTGCGTTCTTCATTCGTGATAATCATGTCAAATATGACTATACTTCTAATTTGATCTTCGTAATGTGGTGATTTTAGTATTGGGATTTTTCTAATTTCTATATAAGGATTTGACATCAATAAAGGCATAGGTGATAAAAGCGCGAGTTTCAATTCGGTATGGTGAATTATTTATTTGAAAGATTTCATGTGACAATTATATCAGGATTATTGTTTTTTCAAGTCTGATAATATAATTTCATTTTTGTACGGATAAAAGAGTAAATAGTCTGAACGAGAAGTGTATATTTATTAGAAAGAGTTGGATATTAGTTAAAATCACTACGAATGATAAGGTTTTCGTTTTGTGAAAGTTGAAAAGTTTATTACATGTTGACAAAGTTTGGATAGATGAGAATATTGGTAACCGAAGCGTCTGAACTAGACTAGTCTACATTGAGTAAAGACTTCCTGTGACAGCCCAAAATTGACCCTAGTCAGAATGTGGTTTCGGGACCACAAAATCGAGGCATAAAAATAATTTAATAGTTATTTTATTGCCTATAATGTGTGTTAACTCATGTGTGACATATTTGATGTTTTGATTTAGAGTTATAAATGTGAATTTCACTAGAAAGGACCTAGTAGTAAACTTTGAAAGTATGATGGGGAAATGTGTGATGACTAATTAAAGCATGCATGCAAAACAATGGACTTGCATGTCAAATTCCCCCCCCCAATAGCTAGTGGCCGGCCATGACAAGGAATTATGGGCAAAACATGTCATGAAACATGTTTGGTAAGTGGGTTATGTTGGAATAAATAAAACAAGGAGTATGGAGAAAAAAATGTGTGTGGAAGGCTTCTCCCCTCCCCATTGCCGTGTAGGTAAGAAAGAAAACAAAAAATTTTGTTCATCCATTTCACTCTCTTTTTGGCCGAAAATGCTAATGAAGAAGAAAGGAAGTTTGCTTCATGCTTGGTTTGGAAGAGGATTAGGAGGAGGCTTGGCTATACTTGCATCAAGATTAAGGTATGTTTGAGGTTGTGCCATGAGATTCATGCATGTTTTTAGTTGCTAGCTTGATGTTCTTATTAGCCCATGGTTCAAATCTTTGCTATGTCATGGGAATGATATTCGGCCAAGGTGGATGTGGTGTTAATGCCATAGCATGCTAAATGTCAAGCTTGAAAATGATACATGTGATGGGGGATTGAGGACTCTTAGATTTTCTTTTAGCATTTTTGAGTGAGACACTAAGTTCTTTGTTTAACCATGACCAAATTGAAACGGTATGGTGTTGTGGTGTATTCGGCCATGGTATATCCATAAGTATGATTCATGCATGTTGCATGGTAAGTAAGATTTGAGCTTTGGATATGTGTATATATTTGGATATAAGCCACTTGAGATGCGGCCCTTGCACCTATATGTATATATGTTGCACATGATGTATTGGTAGGACATGCATACTAATTCAAGGTGTATATTTGCTTGTGATGATGTTTCGGTTATGAAATAAATGATTGATGCGTATTGAGTTACAATATGGAAAGCGTTAGTTAGTAAAATGTATGCTGTTTTTGTGTGGTATTAAGTGTATAATTGGCCTCAACATGGACATGCATATTCGGCCACATGAGGGGAATTGGTGTGCATGCATTCGGTTAGAGGCAAGCATATTGATGCCTATTCTCGGCTTGGAAAATTCGGCTAAGGAAAGTACTAACTAATGTGTTGAATTCGATACGTGATTTCATACACATGTGACTCTAATGTCTAATGTACATAAGGGTTAAGTACCTTGAGCTTCACTTTGATGTTTGAATGAATTGTATTGAATTGCTTGTTGTGATTAAAAATGTGCATGACCATTGTGTATTTGAGCTAAAGGATGGCCATATGACCATTTAAACCCCTTGTCATATTCGGCCATAAGCTATCATAATGAGATTTTAATATGTTAAATTTGTGTGAATTAAGCTCAAGAGCAAAGGGGAGCTAAATCCGATAAGGGAAGGAAAAAGTAGTCGAGTAGTCGTTAAATCGCCGACCACGTCCGAGGTAAGTTTTGAGTAATGACCCTACTTGAATTATATTGAAATGATTTGTCATATTTTGGCGGAGAGCCGAATGTGCGTAGGGACTAAGTTATAAAGTCAATTGAAATCATGCTCTTTGTGTGTGGCTATTGAGCCGAAATTGGAAAGGTTTGATAAATGTTTTGTGTTTGAGCCTCGATCTAGAGTGAAATATGGATGTGTCGTGATTATTGATATATGTGTACATGAGCATTTGAATGATACCGGGCTAAGTCCCAAGGCAATTATGCTAGTAATTATTTCCGGCTAAGTCCGAAGGCATTTATGCTAGTGATTATATCGGGCTAAGACCAAGGCATTCGTATGAAGTTGTTATATCCGGCTAAGACCATTAGGCGTTTGTGCAAGTTACCAAATCCGGTTAAGACCAAGGCAATTGTGCTTGTGGTTATATCCGGTTAAATTTCAAGGTACGTGATTCGAAATGAGCAATCTTGCTGCAAAATTTCAGTTAATACGCTTGCAAAAATTCCAGCAATGAGGTATGTTCACATGTGCTTGAATTAGTGAGCCCTTACAAGTAAGAATTCGCTCAGTTGATAAACGAGCTAGCGGCCTTTGGCTAAGTTGATCTTTTGGGTATGAATATAAGGGTGGTAATGTGAACTAAGCATGATATTGAGAATGTGTGTATATGAAATTATCCGTTTAGCTATATGAATGCTATGCTTTTGTTGTGCTGGAATTCCTTGCTCAAACTTACTAAGCATAATTTGCTTACTCCGTTTCTCTGTTTCTCTGTTTTATAGATTTTGCTCGTTAGCTATCGGATTCGGGATCATCGAAGTCAAAGTCATCCACACTAACAAAACCCTTTTGGTACTCTTTAGTTGAACTCTGGATATGGCATGTATAGGGCTACCCTTTGCTGTTTTTCAAGTACGTTTTGTGATGTATGTGTGTACAGCCATGCGAAAATGGCCCGTAAAAGTGGAATATGGCATTAGACCATTTGTGTTTATGTATATACGTATGGTTTCATGATGTGACTATGGACTGAATGGAAGTGTTGGGCAAATGATCAGCCATTGGAATGGCTAAATATGATTATCTGTGGACCTATGTATGACAAAACTCTAGTTGGTCCATGGAACCCACGAAATAGGTAAAGTTTACCTTGAAAACAGATGCTGACAGCAGCAGTGGTGTGGATTTGAAAAATCACTAAAATTTGTAGGAATGGAATTAAATAGTGAATAAATTATGTAAATGAACCTTGATGAATTTAATTTCATATGGAAGAAACAAAACGGTCATATGAGTTATATGTTAAGAGATATTAAAGTTCTCGTGAAACAGGGCCAGAACGGTTTCTGGATACCTTGTTCCGACTTTAGAAATTCATTGTAAATTAACCAGAGATGATTAGGAGTCATTACATATATGTATAGATTCCTCTTTGAGTCTAGTTTCTAAAGAAACAAACAGCATCAGTATTGAAGACCTGTACCGGAAGATATCTAATTCGTAATGCATAAAGGTCAGTGTAGTCGAACCCTGCAACAGGGGAGACTTTAACTAATAAACTGTACTAATTGGCCCGACCAAAAATTCTATAAAAAATTATGTTGATGGAATTATGAGTCTAGTTTCAGGGAAAAATTACGAAACTGATTTTTGAGCTTTAAAACTCAAGATATGATTTTTAAAGCGACAGTGATGCAGTAACCAGCTAGTCTGGAAAATTTTTTTTTATGGACTGTGAAAACAATTTAGCTAAGTTTGTGTGCACCTTGTGTTCGACTCCGGTAACGGGCTCGGGTACGGGGTGTTACAATTTTATTGGTATCAGAGCTACGGTTTAATCGATTCTAGGACTACCGTAATGCGTTTGGGTCTAGCTATACATGCCATTTTATGTGATTATTTGATAGTGTGGTGATTTCTGACGTTTGAATTTGTGTTTATTTATAGTAATGGATCCCGATCCCAACCGAGCGATAGGCGATGATGTGGAGAGTGTGGCGCCGATCCCGCACAAGGGACAGTACGGTGGACTCTCAACCTATTGCTAGCAAACCGAATGATGAGGCTAGACACGCTTTTATAGCGTGATGAATGATTGGTTCAACCAATACATTCGAACTAACACTACTGTTCCACAACCTCCATTCCCAACAAACACACCCCGCACCTACAATGCCTCCGAAGAATCGACCAAATAAGGTCGAATAAGCCCCAGTTGATAGAATCCGAAAACATGGGGCTACTGAATTTAAAGCTACGGATAGCGACGATGCCGAGCAAGTGAATTTGGGTTGGACAACACTATCCGGCACTCGATGAGCTATCTTGTACACCGATGAATGCCTAAAGTGTACTATCTCCTTGCTACGTGATTACGCCTACTATTGGTGGTGTACTCGACTCACAGCCCCGAGAGCAAGTAACTTGGGAGTTTTTCCAAACCGAGTTTGGAAAAAGTATATCGTCGAGATTTATGGATCAAAAACGGAAGGAATTTCTTGAACTCAAACAAGGTTCCATGTCTTCACATCGACTATGAACGAAAATTTGTGAGGCTTAGCATGATGCTGCTGAATGCATTTCTTCGTAAGTCGTGATGTAAACGCTCAAGATGGGTGAATGATGATATAAAGTCAGTATGTTGGCATTTTGGAAATCAAGAGTTTGTGGCTCTTGTCGAGCGAGCGGCAAAGCCGAGGAGCTCAAGATGGAGAAAAGAAAAGTCAAGTGGGAGCAAGGGAGTTTCGTAAGTGGTCTTCGGGAAGCCCTTCCCACGATCATCAAAGAAATTTAGAGATGGCTTAGGCGGTCTAGAGACACTTCGGCTTTCTAGACGAGACAATGATCGACCCCTATGGGCACGCGAGTCACTTGGTCGCCGGTGTTGGCAATGATCGTCGAGACAGAACGGAGTGCCAATATTGTGGCAAATGGCATTCTAGGAGTTGTAGATTCCGTGACCGCTCCTGTTACAAGTGCGGATCAGTCGACCACTTCATTAAAGATTGCCCGAGGTTGTCTGAACAGAATATAGATCAGAGTGGGAAACCGGGCGCTACCACTGCTGGAGGTAGACCATCTAGAAATACGGGCAATGCTAGTGGTGGTCAGAGAGGATCTAGAGATTCTACGACCAGATCCGAGGCTCGCGCTCCTGCTAGGGCTTATGCTATACGCGCACGCGAGGATGCTTCCTCGCCAGATGTTATTACGGTACTTTCACTCGTTGATACTAATGTGATTGCTTTGATCGACCTCGGTTCTACTCATTCTTATATATGCGAAACCTTAGCATCCAAAGAAGACTTTACCTATTGAGTCTCTCGAGTTCGTAATTCGGTGTCAAATCCTTGGGTTGTTACGTGCTTGTCGACAAAGTGTGTAAGACATGCCCCTAGTAATTCGAGGTTCTGTTTTCGACGGACTTGATGTCGTTGCCGTTTGATGAATTTGATGTTATCCTCGGTTTAGATTGGTTGACCGTGCATGATGCGGTTGTGAATTGTAAAGGTAAGACTATTGATTTGAGGTGCGCAAATAACGAGATAATCCGAGTTGAGTCTACGGACTTAAAGGGGTTGCCAGCTGTAATATCAGCAATGTTGGCCCAGAAATATGTAAGAAAGGGGTGCGAAGCATACCTTGCGTATGTACTTGATGACAAAGAATTAGAAAAGAAACCCGAATCTGTGCCGGTGGTTTGTGAATACCCGGATGTTTTTCCCAATGAATTACCGGGTTTACCACCTGTTCGAGAAGTAGAATTTGGTATTGAGCTTGTACTTGGGACTACGCCAATTTCGATAGCTCCATATCGTATGGCACCAACTGAGTTGAAGGAGTTGAAAGCTCAGTTGCAATAGTTGACGGATAGAGGTTTTGCTCGACCAAGTTTCTCACCTTGGGGTGCACCAGTGTTGTTTGTGAAAAAGAAGGACGGAACCATGAGGTTGTGCATCGACTACCGTCAGCTTAATAAAGTGACAATAAAGAACAAATATCCGCTACTGTATCGATGATTTGTTCGATCAACTGAAGGAGCCTCGGTGTTCTCAAAAATAGATTTGAGATCGGGCTATTATCGCCATAATCCGAGATTCGGACATACCCAAACCGCCTTGAGCGAGATATGGTCACTACGAGTTCTTAGTGATGCCGCTTGGGCTCACTAATGCCCCTGCGGTATTTATGGATTTGATGAATCGGATCTTCAGACCATATTTGGATCGGTTCGTAGTTGTGTTCATTGACGACATCTTGGTCTATTCAAGAGACGAGACCGAACATGCGGAGCACTTGAGATTAGTGTTGCAAATATTACGAGATAAGCAGTTATATGCTAAGTTCAGCAAGCGTGAGTTTCGTTAAGAGAGGTTAGCTTTGGGTCATGTGGTATCTGCAGACGGGTATTCGAGTCGACCGAGCAAAATTTCAGCCATACTTAATCGGAAACCTCCAAGAAATATTACCGAGGTTCGAGCTTTTTGGGACTTGTCGGTTACTACCGACGGTTTGTAAAAGGATTCTTGATGATAGCCACACCCATGACGTAAACCGCTTGTAAAGATGTCAAGTTTGAATGGACGGAAAAGTGTCGAAAAGTTTCGATCAATTGAAAACTCATTTGACTAAGCTCCAAGATTAGTGCACCGAATCGGCAAAGAGTTTGTCATCTATAGTGACGCCTCCCTACTTGGGTTAGGTTGCGTATTGATGCAAGAAGGTCGAGTTGTGGCCTATGCGTCGAGACAATTAAAGCCACATGAGAAAAATTATCCGACCCATGATCTCGAATTGGTCGCCATCGATTCGCCTTTAAAGATATGGCGACATTACTTATTTGGTGAGAAGTGCCGTGTATTCGGATCACAAAAGTCTCAAATATTTGATGACTCAAAGAGACTTGAATCTACGACAAAGGCGTTTGCTTGAGTTGTTGAAAGATTATGAGCTAGTCATTGATTATCCCCCGAGAAAGGCTAATGTGGTTGCGGATGCCTTAAGTCGTAAATCACTGTTTACCTTACGAGCGATGAATGTACACTTGTCTGTTCTATCCGACAATGTGTTAGTGGCGGAATTAAAGGCCAAACCATTATTGATTCCTCAAATTCGTGAAGCTCGAGAGTCGATGATGAATTGGTTGCAAAACGGGCTGAATGTGTTCGATTGTGGAATCGAGTTTCAGTTGATGATGACGATTGTTTGAGGTTCAAAATCGCTTGTGTGTCCCAAGAAATTCAGAACTCATTTCGATGATTCTGAACGAAGCTCATTGAAGTCGAATGTCAATTCACCCAGGGAGTGCGAAAATGTACAACGACCTGAGACTCCAATTTTGGTGGCATGGTATGAAACGAGATGTTTCTGACCTTGTTTCGAAGTGCTTAGTTTGTCAGCAAGTGAAAGCGGAACATCAAGTGCCATCGGGAATACTTCGGCCAATCACGATACCTGAGTGGAAATGGGATCGAGCCACAATGGACTTTGTGTCCGGACTGCCATTGTCAGCGAGCAAGAAGGATGCGATTTGGGTTGTTGTTGATAGACTGACTATGTCGGCTCACTTTATCCCCGTGCGTACGGATTTTTCATTGGATAAACTAGCTGAATTGTACGTTTCTCAGATTGTGAGATTACACGGGGTACCGATTTCTATTGTGTCGGATAGAGATCCGAGATTCACCTCGCGATTTTGGAAGAAATTGCAAGAAGCTTTGGGTACCAAGTTGCATTTCAGCACCGCCTTTCACCCCCAAACCGATGGTCAATCCGAGCGGATAATTCGGATACTTGAGGATATGTTGAGATGTTGCATCCTCGAGTTCGGTGGTTCATGGAACAGATTTACCCTTGATTGAATTCGCACAACAATAGTTTTCAATCAAGTATTAAGATGGCGCCTTACGAGGCCTTGTACGGGCGTAAATGCCGTACACCATTGTTTTGGACCGAGCTCGGTGAAAGCAAAATTTTCGAGTGGATTTGATTAAAGATTGAATGTAAAGTAAAAGTAATCCGTGAAAATCTGAAGATAGCCTCCGATCGTCAGAAGTCGTACGCGGATGTGAAATGAAAAGATTCACGACGTCTTTCATGTTTCGATGCTTCGACGCTATAGATCTGATCCATCACATGTAATTAGTCCATCCAAGGTGGAAATTCAAGTCGATATGAGTTATGAAGAAGAACCGATTCGTATCCTAGCTCGTGAAGTAAAAGAGTTGCGAAACAAAAGGGTTCCGCTAGTGAAAGTGTTATGGCTCAAACACGGGATAGAAGAAGCTACTTGGGAACCCGAGAACTCTATGAAAGAGCGATACCCAAAGCTATTTACGGTAAGATTTTCTGGGACGAAAATTTCTTAAGTGGGGAGAGTTGTGACACCAAAATTGACCCTAGTGAATGTGGTTTGGGACCACAAAACCGAGGCATAAAAATAATTTAATAGTTATTTTATTGCCTATAATGTGTGTTAACTCATGTGTGACATTTTGATGTTTTGATTTAGAGTTATAAATGTGAATTTCACTAGAAAGGACCTAGTAGTAAACTTTGAAAGTATGATGGGGAAATGTGTGATGACTAATTAAAGCATGCATGCAAAACAATGGACTTGCATGTCAAATTCCCCAATAGCTAGTGGCCGCCATGACAAGGAATTATGGGCAAAACATGTCATGAAACATGTTTGGTAAGTGGGTTATGTTGGAATAAATAAAATAAGGAGTATGGAGAAAAAAATGTGTGTGGAAGGCTTCTCCCCTCCCCATTGCCGTGTAGGTAAGAAAGAAAACAAAAAATTTTGTTCATCCATTTCACTCTCTTTTGGCGAAAATGCTAATGAAGAAGAAAGGAAGTTTGCTTCATGCTTGGTTTGGAAGAGGATTAGGAGGAGGCTTGGCTATACTTGCATCAAGATTAAGGTATGTTTGAGGTTGTGCCATGAGATTCATGCATGTTTTAGTTGCTAGCTTGATGTTCTTATTAGCCCATGGTTCAAATCTTTGCTATGTCATGGGAATGATATTCGCCAAGGTGGATGTGGTGTTAATGCCATTGCATGCTAAATGTCAAGCTTGAAAATGATACATGTGATGGGGATTGAGGACTCTTAGATTTTCTTTTAGCATTTTGAGTGAGACACTAAGTTCTTTGTTTAACCATGACCAAATTGAAACGGTATGGTGTTGTGGTGTATTCGCCATGGTATATCAATAAGTATGATTCATGCATGTTGCATGGTAAGTAAGATTTGAGCTTTGGATATGTGTATATATTTGGATATAAGACACTTGAGATGCGCCCTTGCACCTATATGTATATATGTTGCACATGATGTATTGGTAGGACATACATACTAATTCAAGGTGTATATTTGCTTGTGATGATGTTTGGTTATGAAATAATGATTGATGCGTATTGAGTTACAATACTGAAAGCGTTAGTTAGTAAAATGTATGCTGTTTTGTGTGGTATTAGTGTATAATTGGCCTCAACATGGACATGCATATTCGGCCACATGAGGGAATTGGTGTGCATGCATTCGGTTAGAGGCAAGCATATTGATGCCTATTCCGGCTTGGAAAATTCGCTAAGGAAAGTACTAACTAATGTGTTGAATTGACACGTGATTTCGTACACATGTGACTCTAATGTCTAATGTACATAAGGGTTAAGTACCTTGAGCTTCACTTTGATGTTTGAATGAATTGTATTGAATTGCTTGTTGTGATTAAAATGTGCATGACCATTGTGTATTTGAGCTAAAGGATGGCCATATGACCATTTAAACCCCTTGTCATATTCGACCATAAGCTATCATAATGAGATTTTAATAAGTTAAATTTGTGTGAATTAAGCTCAAGAGCAAAGGGAGCTAAATCCGATAAGGGAAGGAAAAAGTAGTCGAGTAGTCGTTTAAATCGCTCGACCACGTCCGAGGTAAGTTTTGAGTAATGACCCTACTTGAATTATATTGAAATGATTTGTCATATTGTGGCGGAGAGCCGAATGTGCGTAGGGACTAAGTTATAAAGTCAATTGAAATCATGCTCTTTGTGTGTGGCTATTGAGCCGAAATTGGAAAGGTTTGATAAATGTTTTGTGTTTGAGCCTCAGTAACGAGAGTGAAATATGGATGTGTCGTGATTATTGATATATGTGTACATGAGCATTTGAATGATATCCGGGCTAAGTCCCGAAGGCAATTATGCTAGTAATCATATCCGGGCTAAGTCCCGAAGGCATTTATGCTACTGATTATATCCGGGCTAAGACCCGAAGGCATTTGTGCAAGTTACCAAATCCGGGTTAAGACCCAAAGGCAATTGTGCTTGTGGTTATATCCGGTTAAATTCCGAAGGTACGTGATTCGGAAATGAGCAATCTTGCTGCAAAAATTTCAGTTAATACGCTTGCAAAAATTCCAGCAATGAGGTATGTTCACATGTGCTTGAATTAGTGAGCCCTTACAAGTAAGAATTCGCTCATTGATAAACGAGCTAGCGGCCTTTGGCTAAGTTGATCTTTGTGTATGAATATAAGGGTGGTAATGTGAAGTAAGCATGATATTGAGAATGTGTATATGAAATTATCCGCTTAGCTATATGAATGCTATGCTTTTGTTGTGCTGGAATTCCTTGCTCAAACTTACTAAGCATAAATTGCTTACTCCGTTTCTCTGTTTCTCTGTTTTATAGATTTTGCTCGTTAGCTATTGGATTCGGGATCATCAAGTCAAGTCATCCACACTAACAAAACCCTTTTGGTACTCTTTAGTTGAACTCGGATATGGCATGTATAGGACTACCCTTTGCTGTTTTTCAAGCACGTTTTGTGATGTATGTGTGTACGTACCATGCGAAAATGGCTCGTAAAAGTGGAATATGGCATTAGACCATTTGTGTTTATGTATATATGTATGGTTTCATGATGTGACTATGGACTGAATGGAAGTGTTGGGCAAATGATCAGCCATTGGAATGGCTAAATATGATTATATGTGGACCTATGTATGACAAAACTCTAGTTGGTCCATGGAACCCACGAAATAGGTAAAGTTTACCTTGAAAACAGATGCTGACAGCAGCAGTGGTGTGGATTTGAAAAATCACTAAAATTTGTAGGAATGGAATTAAATAGTGAATAAATTATGTAAATGAACCTTGATGAATTTAATTTCATATGGAAGAAACAAAACGGTCATATGAGTTATATGTTAAGAGATATTAAAGTTCTCGTGAAACAGGGCCAGAACGGTTTCTGGATCCCCTGTCCCGACTTTAGAAATTCATTGTAAATTAACAAGAGATGATTAGGAGTCATGCCATATATGTATAGATTCCTCTTTGAGTCTAGTTTTTAAAGAAACAAACGACATCAGTATTTAAGACCTGTACCGGAAGATATCTAATTCGTAATGCATAAAGGTCAGTGTAGTCGAACCCTACAACAGGGTAGACTTTAACTAATAAACTGTACTAATTTACCCGACCAAAAATTCTAGAAAAAAATATGTTGATGGACTTGTGAGTCTAGTTTCAGGGAAAAATTACGAAACTGATTTTCGAGCTTTAAAACTCAAGATATGATTTTTAAAGTGACAGTGATGCAGTAACCAGCTAGTCTGGAAAATTTTTTTTTATGGACTGTGAAAACAATTTAGCTAAGTTTGTGTGCACCTTGTGTTCGACTCCGGTAACGGGCTCGGGTACGGGGTGTTACACTTCCTGACTTTCAGTAATGTACTGTTGTATGAATTGTGATGTGTTTCAAGACAGTGAGGTAATGTGATAGTTTAGAGCATTCGATGTTACATAAAATCGGAGTTGTTAAAGGGGTTAAAGCCGAGCATTGGGATCTATCAAAATTATCCTTGTCAGTGTTGATATTGGGATGGAAATGAGAAGGATTATTCTTGAGGCTATATCAAAAATATTTCCATGGCGGAAAGAGGAAAATGTGATGTATCCTATTATTAAATGTTTGGCGAGATCTATAAATCATATATGTATTGAATGAATTCCTACTCATCAGATTCATGGAATTTCAGGTCTCTTTGATTGTTGGATTTCTTGGAATTCCAGTCTCCATTAAATCAAGTTGAGATCTGGGTTTTATGTCATGATATAATGGGAAATTGAGAAGGGTTGAAAATTTAAGAACAGTTGAGAGTTGAGACTGTAAGCTTTTAGATCATATGAGAAATTGAAGAGATGTATTAGAGGTACAGTCTAAGTGCAAGTTCTTCGGCACCGAATATGAGATTAAAAGTGAAGATCACTTTTCTGGTAAGATTTTCGGGGACGAAAATCCCTAAAGGGGGGGAGAGTTGTAATATCCTGATTTTGGGCCTGGTCGGAATAGTAGTTTCGTGACCACAAAATCCGAGATATAAATAATTATTTTATGATTATTTTAAGGTCTATGATATGATTGCATGATTGTGTGAAAATTTCGTGAAGAAATTTTATGCATAAAGTGCTTAAATTGAAATTAGGGACTAAATCGAATAATTTGTAAAACTTGCATTCTAGAAGTTTCTAGTATGAAATTGTTTTGAAATATTAATTAGGAGGTCTTAAATAGAAATTTTACCAATTTATAAGTCTATGGAAAAAATTGGACATGGATGGAATTTTGGAAAGTTTAGTAGTAAGGGCATTTTGGTCATTCAGGGTAAAATGAATTAAAATACAAAATTAAAAGCCAATTTTGCTCATCTTCAACCCCATGGCCGAATATAGCAAGGAGAAACCATGGCTAGGGTTTTCAAGCTTCCAAGCTCGATTGTAAGTCCGTTTCTAGCCTCGCTTTTAATGATTTTTACGCTTTTGGAGTCCCTAGCTCGATTTAGCTTGTGCTAGCAATAATTTAACCTAGGGTTTATATTTGGAAAAATACCCATAGGTGAAATTTGTGTATTTTGGTGTTTTATGATAGAATATGAGGTTTTAAATTATGTTAGACAACTTGTGCTACTCGGTTTAAGCGAAAACTAGCAAAAGGGCTTAATCGGTAAAAATACCTAATAGTCATAAGTACATGCTAGAGTGAGAATTTGATATTGCCATAGAAGGAAAAATGATCAGCATGTCATAAAACATAAGAAAATAGGCTGAAGTTTAATTTACGAGCTTTGGGGAAAAGTGTAAATATGCAAAAGTTTAGGGCAAAATTGTAATTTTTCAAAATATGATTTTGGGTCAATTTGAATAATGTGAGTCCTAATTAGACTATATTTTAAATGATAGAGCAAGGAAAACTAAAATTCAAAGCTAAAATGGGGAAAATACCAAGTTGTGGACGAAATGGTAAAAGTAGCCATTTTCGCATACGAGGTAAGTTCATGTGTAAATGTAGTAACATAATTGTCATTTTAAGCAATTTAATGTTGTTTATATGATATGATGCTGATTATTATCATGAAATATTATGCTTTGTGGTTATTGTTGTATAATATGTAATTATGTGAATTACTTGATGAGTATGAACTATCACCGAAGTATCAATTTCGATATTCCGTGGAAGATGGCAAAGATGTGTGATCGAGGAAAATGCCCGTTTGAACCTTAGGAATAGATTAGGATACAAGTGACATGTCACTAAGATGTTTGGGCATCCGAACTCGTTGAGTTGAGTCCGAGTTCACTTATGGATGCGAATGTCCGAACTCGTTGAGTTGAGTCCGAGTTTGAGAGATGTAACTAGGCATCCGAGCTCGTTGAGTTGAGTCCTAGTTCACTTATGGATGCGAACGCCCGAGCTCGTTGAGTTGAGTCCGAGTTCACTTATGGGCGGGTTACATGGTAGCTTGGCTACATATGTGGCACTTATGTGCAAACTTTCCATGTATCCGAATTATATTCCGATGTGTTCAATGGGTAAAATTCTACTCAAATGGAGGAATACTCGAGATGAAAGGGACATATTGGCAAGTGTTGTGAAATGAATACTTTGACCAGGTATGTACTTAACCCTCGGGTTGAAAACTCGATATAACAACAATATGGTAAGATGATAAATGAAAATGTGATATGAATGTCTCGGTGATGATTATGCAAATGATGTTTTATGTTTGCTTATATAGTTGTGTTACTTGCTATTTGCATGTGAGCTTACTAAGCATTTATGCTTACTTCCTCCTTTTCATTCCTTGTAGTGTTGACAAGCCAGCTCGGAAATCGGGAACGGTCGGAGGCATGCTCACACTATATTCGTATACCATCTTGGCATAATGGCTTGCATATTTTGAGTATGGCATGTATAGCATTATAATCATTTTGTATATATGGTCTTATGATATGGTTATTGAGTGGTATGGAAATGCTTGGTAATGATTAGCCATTGGAATGGCTAATCATGATCATATTTGGTGTTATGTATGTCAAATTACTAGCTAATCCATGGAAACCATGAAATAGGTAAAATTTACCATAAAATAGATTCAGACAGAAGAGTGATTTGAATTTAAAAAATCACTAAAAATAGTAGAAATGGAAATAAATAATGAATAAGTTATGGAATCGAAGCTTGATGAGTCTATTTTCATATGGAAGAAGCGAAACAGTATATGAGCTATATTTTATAAGATGTTTAAATTTTTTGAAACAGGGCAGAGCGATTTGGATCCCCTGTTCTGACTTTGGAAATTCACCATAAATTGTTCAAAGATAATTAGAAGTCATGATTTATATGTACAGATTCCTTATTGTGTCTAGTTTTATTAGAAACAAATGGCATAGTCATTAAAACTCTGTACAGGGAGATATTTGATTTGTAATACACAGAGGTCAGTTTATTAGAAACAGGGGAGACTTTAACTAATAAACTGTACTAATTGGCTGGACCAAAAATTCTAGTGAAAAATTATGAAATAGATATATGAGTCTAGTTTCAGGGAAATTTTACTGAATTGGATTTCGAGTTTCGTAACTTGAGATATGAATTTTTAAGCGACTATGATGCAGATTGTTAGCTTGACTGAAAATTTTAAAAATAAATTGTTTGAACTGTTTAAGTAATGAATTAAGTTTGTTAACACCTTGTGTTCGACTCCGGCGACGGTCTCGGGTACGGGGCGTTACAGGTGCACCCAGAGATGCTGCAGTGAGGTCCGAGGGCAAAGCGCCTGCAAAGACTTACACTATTCATTTCCCTGAAGAGGCAGAGTCTCCCGATGTGATTACGGGTACCTTTTCCATCCATGAAACATCTATTGTTCTTTAATTGACCCGGGGTCGACCCACTCCTATATTTGTATGGAATTGATACCTTGTATGAGCATGCTAGTAGAGTCTATTGAGTTTGTAATAAAAGTGTCCAATCCTTTAGGCAGACATGTGCTAGTTGATCAAGTGTACAGAGATTGTCCTCTGTCTATTAGGGGTCATTGTTTTTCGGCTAACTTGATGTTATTACCGTTCAATGAAATTGATGTAATCCTTGGGATGGATTGGTTGACTGATCATAGTGTTGTAGTGGACTATGGGAGAAAAGTTATTGAGTTGAAAGGGAGAAAATAAGAAGGTCCAAATGTTACCAAGACTAAAACCCTAAACAAGTTAGAGAAGAATGTTTAGCCAATGGAGAAAACAGGGGAAATCTAAGGTGCATAGAAACAAAAAAGGTAGGCTACCAAACACTGTTGAAGAGCAAAACCAAATGACCAGTTTCCCAAATGAACACACTCAATTTTCGATTACCAACAAGACCCCAAAACCAAAAGAGAGGAAAAAAGCTAAAAGAACAATAATTAACAAAAATGGGAAGCAAAACTGCCCAATTTCGGCACCCAAAGAATTATGACCGAATTTGCCTAATGAGGAATCCCACTTTCAGCCAACCACTACCACTTCACCCACTCGTTGATCCACTCCTCAAATTTCTCCCTAAATCTCTCCTCTTCTCCCACAACCGCCCAGTTCAAACCCCTTTCAAACTCCTCCTAAAATTTGGCCACACACCCCACTCCCCCTCAAACTCTCTGATCACCCACTAGTTCAGAGTTCTACTACCACTCACCCTCTTACACGACCCAGCAGCAAAAAGAATCCCTTTTTACGTGCCATAGGATTTGAACTCAGCTCTCCTTATAGAAATAACACCCACTATCCCCTAGACCAATAGGCTTTTTATGACACAACCTAACCGTATTTATTTAAGAACACTTCTGTTAGGAGACAGGGTTTTATTTAAGGAAAGACAAAATTTTGTACAAGCCAAGACTTGAACTCAGGACCTCTCCGACACTCCTCAGGACACTCAACCACTGAAGCAAGCATGCATTTATGCAACATATCATACAAAAATAAAAACTTAACTTTTGGGGTGTTTCAACTCTACCCCCTAAAAGAAAATTTTGGCCTCGAAATTTACCTGGTCAAAACAGATGAAGGTATTGTTGTCGCATCACCTCCTCAGATCCCCATGTGGCTTCCTCAGAACTATGATTCTACCACAACACTTTAACTAGTGGAACGGACTTTCTCCTCAGAACCTTCACATCAGGGTCTACTATCTGAACCGGCTCCTCCTCAAAGGTCAGATTTGGTCTAACCTCAACTCCTCATGCGAAACAATATGTGCAAGATTAGAGCGATATCGCCACAACATAGAGACGTGGAACACATCATGAATCTGATCCAATTCTGGAGGTAACTCAAGTTGATAGGCAACCAGTCCCATGCACTTCAATATAAAGTAAGGCCCAATGAACTTAGGGCTTAGCTTGCCCTTTCGACCAAACCTTAGTGCCTTCTTCCATGGCGAGACCTTAAGAAACACAAAGTCTCCCACAGAATACTCAATCTCTTTACGCTTAATGTAACACCCCTAACACATAACTATTGTCGAATTAGGGTTAAAGGCATTACCGGACAAAATCGAAACATTAGCATTCATTTCATAAGCATCGAAGCATTAAAGATCAATCATCAATATAGAGTCCCTTCTATAGGTCATCAAGAGCTTAAACATGTATTAGAAATGGGTCGAGACTAAACCAAACACATACAAAATTTCTCCAAAATTTTAACATTTTTCAAACAAGTACAAGTCACACGCCCGTATGATCAGGCCGTGTGCCTCACACGGCTTTAGAAACGCCCGTGTGTCTAGACCATGTCAAAACAGGGTATACACACTGACTTGTTCACATGGCCACAGAAACAAACTACCCCTTCACTATTCAATCCAAAATCTGAAGTTTCCCCATTCTCTATCTGTAAGAAACGAGAACCCAGTGACTCATCCTTCAACTGCTTACCTTTAATCTGTTCAATCCACCTCGATTTAACTTAAAGTTTGGCCAGCAAACTACCATCATCGAATAAATTGAGATGAGCAAACATCGCCCTCAAATCAGTAACAGCCCTACAGCTCAATGCATCGGCTACCACATTAGCCTTACCAGGATGGTATTCAATTGAAATGTCATAATCCTTAAACAGTTCAACCCATCTGTGCTGCCTAAGGTTCAGCTCCTTCTAAGTGAGGAGATAGTTGAGGCTCTTGTGATCTGTCTAAATGATACACTTGTAGCCGTGTAGGTAATGCCTCCAAATTTTTAGTGCGAACACCACTGCAACCATCTCCAAGTCATGCGTTGGATAGTTCACCGCATGTGTCTTAAGCTGATGAGACGTATAAGCCACTACCTTACCCCATTTTATCAACACACATCCTAAACCAACATGTGATGCATCGTTGTAGACAGTGAATTCCTTTCCAAACTCTGGCTGTATTAAGACAGGGGCCTCAGTTAGAACTTTCTTGAGTTTTCCAAAAATTTTTTGCTGCTTATCGATCCAGTTAAATGGTGCTCCTTTATGCAAAAACTTAGTCAGAGGTGCAGTAATCAACGAAAACCCGTCAACAAAGCATTTATAATACCCTGCCAAACCAAGAAAACTTCGAATCTCAAATACTAACTTAGACTATTTCCAATCCATAACAACCTCAATTTTCTGAGGATCAACCCTAATCTCCTCTGCAGACACCACATGACCCAGAAATGTTACCTCTCAAAGCCTTAATTGTTCTGATATCTTTCACAGATGAAACCTTAGAACTCGTAGCACTAACTAGGCTAAATACACCTCACAACCCTTACGCACCAACTTCTCGACCCTAAGTGTTGAAATCACATTTGATAGATAATTCTAACGCTCCCCAATCACAATTACCTCACCACTCTTCTTAGCTTTCAGTTTCATTCGCTTTGCAGCACAATCCAAATTTGCCTGATACTTAACCAGCCAGTCTATTAGGCCCGCTAAAAAGATTATTCCTTGAACCTCCAAAGGTATATCCTTAAACGATTTATTCACTCTCACTGATTGCCCTAATGGACTCAACACGGTAACCTCACTCATAGCGTTTTCAACCATTATACCAAAATTATCAGACACAGTGCATGCTACATAAGAGTGCATAGATCCAACATCAATCAATGCAGTGTAAGGTACATGATGAATAAAGAACGTACCTGTAATAACATCTGGGGCGTCTCTTTCCTCTCAGTGACGGGCAACATAAACTAGTACCGGCTGTCTCGCCTCAGTATGACCAGCACCTCTGGTCGGTGCTCTCCAACCACGGCTCATACCATTTCCACCTTTGGCTTGACCACAGCCTCTCGGTGGCTGCTGAAAACCTCTCTGCGGTTGAACAGTACCCTTACCAGTAGCTTGCATCTAATCGGACCTCCATGGACAATCCCTGATACGGTGCTCCATAGATTCGCACCTCAAACATGCCCCTATCCGAACCTAACACTCGCCCTGATGGCGTTTCCCATAAATAGTACAAGTCTGTAACCCAAAAGTAGCAACAAGGGGCCTAACTCTAACTGGCCCATCGACTCAGGCCTTTTTCTTAGGCCTCAAAGCTAAACTTGAGGGCTCTCAAACCCTCTTGTACCTTCCCCTATTCGCCTCACGATTCTGGCCTCAGTGCGTTTTACATCCTCGGTGATCTTCGCCTTTTCAACTAACACAGTAAAATCTCACTCCCTTTGAGGAACTATCAAAACTCGTAGATCATCTCTGAGTCTATTCTTAAAACGCACACAACGCTCATACTCAGTTGCCACCATGCCTTGCGTATAGCTAGTCAATCTCAAAAATTCTACCTTATATTCAGCCACGGACTTATCCCCCTGGGTTAGATTCAGAAACTCCCTCCTACGGGCATCCACATAGCTAGCACCTGCATATTTCCCTTGGAATGCATTCTGGAAAAACTCCCAAGTCAATCGATCAGGCTGAGTACCCTCTTTCACAGTAAGCCACCACTGATAGGCTTTATCTTTCAACAACGACACTACACCTTTTAGTTTCTACTTTGGGGTGCAATTGAGGTCATCCATGATCCTCTTTGTGGCCTCTATCCAATATTCAACCACATTAGGGGCAAGTCCAGCCATACCCTTAAAGATTTCAGCCCCATTAGACCTGAGTCATTCCATTGCCGACCCACGGCCCACAGTACTAGTATTGGGCCCAGCAACCCTTTTCAGAATTCGCAGCATAACTTGGGACAGTGCGTCATTCCTAGCTACCTGATCGTGCGACCCAGTTTCAGCCACAGGTGAAGCCAGTGCCTCTCTTGCCTCAACATTAGGCATATGGCCTGATGCCAAAGAATCAGCCCGAGCACCTTCACGGCCTCTGTCGTGGCCTCTTGTACCCCTTCCACGAGTACCTCTGGTGCTCCTATTGATTTGCGTATTATCTGTATTAACAGTTTTATGCATCACTTTTATAGTTCCAGTGTTTATTAATGAATGTTTTATGAAAAATAACATTAATAATTCGGAGTTGTTTTGTTTTCGCAGATCATAGTCTTACTAATGTTTTAAGTTACCCTAATAAAGGTTTCAATACAGTTTATTATCTACGGTAATTTCAGTGTTTCAATTAAATCAAACAATAGTTTTAGAGAACTTACATAATCGATGCCGAAGACTCGGTAGACCATACATTCAGAAATAACACCTCAAAATATTTTTTTGTCATTTGAAACAATTCTTTTGATATTTACGTTTTTAAGAGTAACCTAAATCCACAGTCGAGTTTTGCAACCTAGCTCTAATTCCACTAAATGTAACACCCTAAGCAAGACCTAGACGTTATGGCCAAATCTGTGATGTCACATTGGAGTGAGTTTTGAAAAACGTAGTTCTATTAGAAAAGTCCGTTTGTGTTAAAACCTCGTTTGTGATCTTTATGAGAAGCTAACTTATCTTATTCATTTATTAAATTACAAGTTTGTCTAGCAAAACATGTTTCATACTAAATCGTTATTATACTTTAAAACATTGTTCGTCATGAAGCTTTTAAAATAAGTTACATAGTATGGTAGTTGAAAACCATTTGCCTTTTCGAAAATCTGAGTCTTACTGCTAATAGATTTAAGTCAAATTAAGTAAATCCCAAAATAAAAATAAATACTTAAAACGACCTTATTACATAAAATTTACCCAAATAAAACTACCTTTACTAGAAATCAAAAACTAAAAACATAAACTGTGGTGTGGCCATCCCCGAGTCCCTCGCAGCACTGACCCGCCTAAGGATTACCTACGTAGATAAGCAGAAGAGTGAGTTTATGGGAACTCAGTGTGTAATCCCTATTTGTCAAGCAGTAAATCATGCAGTGCAAACAATCTGGGCCTAAGCCCTTAACAATAACAATATCAGTGTGGCCTTAGCCCATTACGGTAATAGTATCATTGTGGGCCTTAGCCCAATTTAGCACAGTATCAGAGATGGAAATAGAGATCCTACCTATCCATCCTCTATACTCCACTCCGTCCAACCCTACACTCCATGTGGGGATAAAATCGACCCACCCATCCCTACACTCCATGGAAATAGTATATGCAGCAGAGCTGCCAGTACAGTACACTTCCTCCAAATATATCAAACCCGCCCCCATGAACATGTCATGTCATATTATATACGTGTATGCAAAGTGTCATGCTCGAAGACAGTCAAATATAGCATAGGGGTATATCTGTCATTTTACCTCTAGGGGTATAACAGTCATTTCATCAGTATGGGGTCTAAGTGTACTTACCGACCCATCAGTAGGCCCACAGTCGTCTTAGGAAACTCATGCGACCTTAACAGTCAAACAGTGGAAATGGGCCCAAAGCCCATAATATGGCCCATGTGGGCCCATACTCTCGTGTGGCCCATTAAGCCTATAAATGGCCCAACGTGGCCCAAAGCGAGCTAAACCCACGAGATCGCTCATGGTGGTCTCTACAATCACATGCTCACGTTTAAGCATTTAGATGGCCACATGCGCAAGCGCACGCCCGTGTGGCATCGATGGTACTAGTTTTCTTGCTTCTACCGTTTCACAATTGAAGTAGTGTGATTACACACCGATTACGGTAAAAACAAAATGCGAACAGCTCGAGTGCTTTCCCCAACCTATATCAAACATGATACACTATTAGTCTTTTAATCTACGAGGTTAACAATCCCCTAAATAAACTTAACTTAAACTATAACTTATCGCTTGCCTTATCCAACAATTAAAACTCCCCACACTTTAGTCGATATCGAAAATCAATTAAAGGCTCCTACAGACCATCTGCACTCCAGCCGAAATCCATTAACCTTAACAAGAATATTCACACAAGTAGTTGATCCAGTATATAGCACTTACCAAAACTTTGAAACCAGTTCTAGAGAGAAACACAATCTGTCTTCTATTCTAGATGAAAACCCGTACCAAAGAGGTAAGACTAGCACCCACGCTTCTAGCCATAACTGATAGTAAAAGAAGGAGTTAGAAGAAAAATGTTTCATAACGAAATATGGTAAGGGATTAGTGAAGAACCAAGCACCAACCGATTACTCCAAGTAAACTGCAAGAATCAATATGACTAGAGGGAGAGCTGAGTAGTAAGCGACCCAAGTAATCAAAAGGAAGGAGGGGAAGAAGATGCTATCGTGTTAGGGAAGTCGACAGAGAAAGGGAGAAATAAAGAAGGTCCAAACAAAACCAAGACTAAAACCCTGAACAAGTTAGAGAAGAATGTTCAGCCAAAGGAGAAAATAAGATAAAGAAAGACCACTAAGGTGCAAAGAAACAGAAAAGGTCAGCTACAAAACACTGTTGAAGAGAAAAACCAAATGATTAGTTTCCCAAATGAACACACTCAATTTTCGGTTACGAACAAGACCCAAAAACCAAAAGAGAGGAAAAAAGCCAAAAGAACAATAGTTAACAAAAATGGTAAGCAAAACTACCCAATTTCGACACCCAAAGAATTATGACCGAATTTTCCTAATGAGGAATCCCACTTTCAGCCAACCATTACCACTTCACCCACTCCTTGATCCACTCCTCAAATTTCTCCCTAAATCTCTCATCTTCTCCCTCAACTGCCCAGTTGAAACCCCTTTCAAACTCCTCCTAAAATTCGGCCACACACCCCATTCCCCCTCAAACTCTCCAGCCACCTACTAGTTCAGAGTTCTACTACCACTAACTCTCTTACACGGCCAAGCAACAAAAAGAATCCCCTTTTGCATGCCACTGGATTCAAACTCAAATCTCCTTGCAGAAATAACACGCCACTATCCCCTAGACCAACAGGCTTTTTATGACACAACCTAACCAAATTTATTTAAGAACCCTTTTGTTAGGAGACAGGGTTTTATTCAAGGAAAGACAAAATTTTGTACAAGCCAAGACTTGAACTTAGGACCTCTCCAACACTCTTCAGGACACTCAACCACTGAAGCAAGCATGCATTTATGCAACACATCATACAAAAATAAATACTTAACTTTTGGGGCCTTAAAGCTATCATAACTCAAATATCATATCTCATATGCTCATATAATTATAACATTTATCAGTAAAAAAATTTCATTCTCTTTGATCCATACCTTTATGAGTTTCAATTGATAATCAATACATTTCCATTCAAACATTTGAGTACATATTTCGTACTACCAGAATTAGCTCTGTTGGAAAGCTTATCTGTCTCATCAAAACAATTTTTGTTAGAGTCAGAAGATATCACACTATCGCAGGTTAAATGTGGCATGTATAGCTAGACTCACATACACTATAGTAGTCCTAGAACTGACTAAACCATAGCTCTGATACCAACCAAATGTAACACCCTTAACCTGTATCCGTCGCAGGACTAGGGTTAAACGCGTTACTAGACATATCGAAACATTTCACATTCATTTCACGAATGTCATAGCATTATAATCAAACATCAACATAAATTCCCTTTTATTAGGTCAACGAGACCTTAAATATGTATTAGAAAGAGGTCAGGACTAAACCGAACACATACAAAATTTTTCGAAACTTAAACATTTTTCAAAGTTATAAAGGTCACATGCCCGTGGGGTCAGGCCAATAGACACACCCGTGTGTTTAAGCCATGGCAAAACAAGGCATACATACTGACTTTTCCACACGGCCATAAGACGCACCCGTGTGTCTAACCCGTGCTCGAAATTGCTTGGCCACAAGCCTGGCACACACCCATGTGTGCACGACTGTGTGGTCTGGCCAGGCTCATTTTGAAATGGCCCTTGAGCAATACGATAGAGGCACACGCCCGTGCAGGAAAAAATAAGCCATTTATAAGGTCAATATGCCACCCATTTGGGTCCTCCCTACAAGTCCAAAGTCAAGCATCATATATGCAACATTTTTAGCCAAATCCAACTCCAAACATATATCAAATAATCTATAATATCATCAACCAATTTCATATTCATTCTTTAAACCAAAACAAACCAAAATCACATGTCAAACATTACCAAATTCTCTATTTTGAACATACCAAAATGACCATTTCACTTGACCATATACATATCTCAAAACATGTCACATTATTTAACCCAAAGTACAAGCTGAATCATATAATCAATTACACCATACATATAAACCGTATTAGCATCATGATTAAGCCATTTTCACATGGATGTACATATATACACAAATCAAAATGAACCATCTCAAGACTAGCCTATACATGCCACATTACCAAAACTCGAAGCTTTTATTTTCCGAAGTGATAACCGAATAGTGTGATGATGTCTCCTACAACTTCCAACCCGAGCAAGTCTCTGAAACTCTAAAGACATAGGAAAAAAACACACAGACTAAGCTTTGAAAGTTTAGTAAGCCATAAGCAAATAACTTATTCCAATGATATTTATAAACCAATATCATTAAACCGAATCTAACAAATCTCAATGACATATACATTCATTGTACCTATAAATTCATATAACCACAATAAATAATTCCACTTATCTTATTTATCAATGAACGTTTAACCATGCTTTCAAATTCAAATAACAGTTGTTAGCTCAATCATATAAATCAAGCTTGCACATATTACATCGCCAACCAAATCATAGTCATTTATTACAAATCATACATAAAATTATATCAACTTCTTTATAAATACTCCCAAACTCGAACATCCAATATTCCCTTATTCACATAAACCAAATTCAAAGACATGAATCATATAGCCAACCAAGATCAACTTTATTTTACTATTTATACATTACATACAAAGCATACTCCAACTCAACCATATTAATTTCATTATCTGTTCAAGTTTTTGAACCAAACATCATACATTAAAGCCATGTTTCATGTTTCACAAATCTCATGTCCGAAACATAAGACCACAATTTCATATAACGAGCGTATATAACACATCAGTCATTTATATACATTCATATCATTCATTGTTATATATTTCTCATATAGTCATATGATATGTACTCACCTTTACGAACCTGAATCGGATACAATTTCACATAGTTATTCATTTCTTAGAATGCTCATTGAACCGTTTGGAATCAATAAGGATACTCGGATAGCTTATAAGCTCGTACAATTCCAACTCCCAAACGTGGTCTTACATGTAATCAATTATCGATGCCACTATCCCAAACAGGGTCATACACGAAAACACATATGATGCCAATGTCCCAGACATGGTCTTACACGTAAATCTCAAATCGATGCAAATGTCCCAGACATGGTCTTACACGATAACACATATCGGAATCCTATGTCATGACAAATGTATCCTAACTATTCCTAATGGTTCATACGGGGCTTGTAACACCCCTTACCCGAATCCAAGGCCGGAATAGGGTACAAGGCATTACCGGACATAATTGTAAACACACATGCAAATCCGAGCCATAAAAATTTATTCATTTTAAAAAAATTCATACATATGCAAGATGTCCCTTAAACGGTCCTACGAGGCCCTAAACTACTTTGAAAGTGATTATTGACTAGACCGTGTACTTTAGAAGGATTCAGGAAAACTTAGGAAAATTTTCCAAGAAACAAAGTCACATGTCCGTGTAGGTACAGGGACACGCTCGTGTGCCCAAGACACGCTCGTTTCCTCAGGCCATCTAACTCTCTGACTATGACGTCAGCAAACAAAATTTAACCACACGGCCAAGCCACACACCCGTGTGCTAGGCCGTGTCATGCACACGGCTGAGATACATTGTAACACCCCAAATCCAGCCCAAACGTTATGGTCGAATTCAGCGTGTCACATTGAAGTGTTTTAGTGAAAACAATGTTTTCATTGAAAACCCTTCTTAAAATAGAAGAAAATCCTAATTAACAAAAAAAAACTCCTTTCAATCACTTGTTCAAAACACAGGGTTTGATGACAATATGTCACTTTTTAAAATTTAGTTGCAGAAACGTAGGAAATACATACTATAGTTTAAGAAACCATGTTCAACTACTTATAATTACATCAAATAAAAATAATAATCCAAATAATAATAAAATGGAAGCCCTATTACAATCTGATTTGAAAAGTACTTAATAATATATAAACTTAAATGCTTTAGAAAGAAAACAAGTCCAAATTATCTTGCTAGCTGGCCACCTAGAGTATCTCCGAACATTGAACCTTCTACGGAGCATCACCTAAAAATAAAATAAAAGAGGGGGTGAGTTTTCACAAACTCAGTGTGTACAACCCTCGATAAAAAACAAGCATTCAAAGAAAAATCATCAAATATGCAATGCAATCCCATCCAAATTATCCATCCGCTACACACCAGCTCCGTCCCACTTCATACCATGTGGAGATATAATATCGACCCACCCAGCCCACACACCAATGGTAGACCGATTACGGAACTACCTTCATTTACATATTGGGCTTTAAAAGCCGTCGGTGGATCCATGATTGTCAAGCAACCATGCAATCCTTATATACTTCCTCCATTTTATAATCCCCAACCCTTATGCAACCTAAGCAGAATATCATATGTATGCAGCAAACATGCATGTCACATTCATAAAACTTACATTTAACACCTAGGGGTAATTTTGTCATTTTCACCCTTAGGGGCATTTTGGTAATTTTCCCTAGATATGGATTTCACTTACCTTGGCCCGTAAACAAATCCTGAGAGCTACGATGAATGAATACTATGCACCAGGGAGGATTCCAGAGAATAGGAGGTGAGTCATTAAGACCGCTTAAGTACCAAACTCTCCTTAGGTCCAATCCTAGACATACATATACCGTTGCCACACCTTAACCCTTTGACCTGTCCACGGTCGCAAAATATTAATTAAGTCTTATGTAGTTATCATATACTAGGCCCAAAACCCCTTACAAAGCCCAAACAAATTCACATACCTGTATTTGGCCCATTAAGCCCCATCATATTCATATGGCCCATTAGGCCCAAATCACCTGTATATGGCCCATTAGGCCCAAATCACCTGTATATGGCCCATTAGGCCCAAATCACATTAATATGGCCCGTTAGGCCCAGTCATATTCATATTTATGCTCACCAACAAATTCCTATCACATAGCATCAATATTCAGTTTTTGCCTATTATGGGCCTAACAGCCTATCGGGCCCATTTAGCCCATTCCGGCCCGTATGGCCAACTCACAACCCAAGTCCACAGAATCGCCCGTGGGTCTCAGGAAACCTATCGATCTCTCCCTTACGAGTTTTCGTGCACTCACAAGACTACCGTAGCCAAACTTTCAGCTTTTTGGCATTTTGGCTTTTGTCAATTCATAGTGTGTGTGCAGTGTATGTACACACCTGGTAAGCAAGCGTGCTGCGATTCCTTTAGTCACCAACCTACAAACGATATCACCTTTCCATTAATCGTATGCTTAATACATATCTTTACTAAAACCGAAACCTCACCTTAACCTTACCTTGCGCGATCAGCCCTTTCTTAAATCACTAACCGCGATCAACTCCTAGAACTACACCAATCTTAACTATTAAAACCAAAATAATAGGTGACTCGTATCCAACACAAGTCCCCTTACCTTCAATATGAACATTTGGCCACTTTAACCAATGGGAGTGGAATACTTACCAAAACTGCAAACACCTAAAGAGCAATTCGGCAGAGAGCTAAGATCTAAGATTCGATACTAATTCCCTACAAAAGTTAATTAAAAAGAGTGAGGGATAATAATCGATACCTAGCAAAGAAAACCGATTGGAAGAGTAACACTTACACTAGATTCGGTCAAAGAGTATTCAGCCCGTGGGAGATTCGACTTTTCGGCTTTTCAAACTTAGTTTGGTCAATAAGGATTATTTGGTACAGATTAAAGAAAAAGAGTAGAAAAAGAAATCGCCAAAGTGAAACAAAGAAAATTGTGTAGAGAAGAATAGAAATCGATAGGAAGAAAAGAAAGAAAAACAAAAGGGTTTTCGGCCTTTTGGATCTTGAAAAGAAAAGGGTTTTCGGCTTTTGGAGAAAGGGGTTTCTAGCAACAAGGTGAAGAAGAATTTTGGCAGTACCCTAGCAACCCTGTATTCGGCCCCTATTTATAGCCCCTATAACTGAATTTTACATGCCCAATTCCCAATTCAGCTCCATCACTTCTCCCTTCTCATCTCCTCATTTTTCTCCCTGATAACCCCTTGATCTTTTCCTTAATTTTCTCTTCTAAACACTCCTCTTGGAGTCCATCTTCACGCCACTTCCATCTTTCTAGAAGGCCAAAACTAAACTTCTAAAAATACTAAGCTAGGATTCGAACCTTGGATCTCCTTGCTAGCTACTAACGCCACCTCCCTACTCCCTAAGTGGCATCACTTTGCCACTCCTCCACAAGGCTTTTTGATGCTATTCTCCCCTATTTTTATTTAAAAGCCCACTTACTTGCCAACCCTGATTCTTGTAATAATTAAATTAAAATTCCTCCACCACAAAACTCGAACCTAGAACTTCTCCAAGATACCTGACACTTCAAATTCCTTAAACCCCTAAAGCCAACATGTCATTTGTCATTTTCTTGCTCACTTAAAAATTTTAGAAGACCCATAGCCCAAAGCCCAATTCATCTAGGCCCAAAATTTGGTGCGTTACAACTCTACCCCCTAAAAGAAATTTCATCCTCAAAATTTCCAACTACCCAATAGTCGCACCACCTAGGTTACACGATTACGCTTCTGCTACGCACTCTATTTCTAATTCCAAAATAGATAGATCGCATACTGCGGATAAAGTACGTACCAGTATTTGCTTTTGGAACATTTTCATCTTCTCGGTGACGAGCAGTATAAACCAAAGTTGGCTACCTCGCCTCAGCATGGCCTGCATTTTCGCTTAGTGCTCCACGTCCACGTCCATTGTCGTCCCGTCCCTGGTTTGGCCACGACCCCTTGGCGGCAGTTGACCACCCCTTGGTGGCTGAGCACCACCTTGGCCCACTACTGGCTCTCGACCTAGCATTCAGAGGCAATCCTTGATCCTATGCTCCATAGACCCACAAGCTAAACAGGCTCCCATCCGCTTCCAACACTTACCTCCATGGCTTCTCCCACAATCAGTACAAGGTGGCACCCCTAGATTAACAGCAGAGGGCCTTGCTCTATTTGGCCCATTAACTCTAGCCCTAGCCTTAGGCATCTGTCCAACACCCGGATTCTCAGCCTCCCTCTTATTCTTACCCCTTTGTTTCTCTCGATTTAAGCGCTCAGTGCGCTTTACCTCCTCCGCTATCTTTGCCTTCTCCACCAATTTTGAGAAAACTCGCTCTATTTGTGGAGCTATCAATACCCTAAGGCTACCTCTCAGTCCGTCCTCAAACCTAACACAACACTCATAGTCCGTTGCCACCATTACTCTTGCATACCTACTAAGGTGTAGAAACTCCGCCTCATACTCCGCCACCGATTTGTTTCGTTGGGTCAAGTTCAGGAACTCCTTCCTTCTAGCATCCACATACTTCCCTTGGAATGCAGCTTTGAAAAACTTCCAAGTGACCCGCTCCGATTGGGTGCACTCTTTTGCTGTCAACCACCACTGATAGGCTTCTTCCCTAAGCAGTGACACTGCTCCTTTTAACTTTTGTTTTGGTGAACAGTCCAAGTCCTCCATTATTCTTTCAGTGGCCTCCAACCAATATTTCACCATGTTAGGAGCCACACCGGCCACGCCCTTAAAGATCTCAGCCTCGTTTGATCGAAGTCGCTCCGAAATGGACCCTCAATTTCCAGTGCTGCTGTTGGGCCCAGCGACCCTTTCCAAAATCCTCAGCATTGCCTGTGACAACGTATCTTCTCCCTTGGCCTGATCATATGGTCCCCCAGCCATAGGTGAGGCCGAAGCCTCGTCTACTCCAACATTGGGCACATGGCCCGATACTGACGATTCAACCCTAAAAATATCGCAGCCTTGGCCAGGGCCTCTTGCACCTCTTCTAGCACTCATCGTCGATTCATGTATTATCTGAATTAGAAATTTTATGAAGTCTTAGTTAGTTTCAATAATTAACCCAATGTTTTATGGAAGTAATTAAAGAGAAGATTGTTTTCAAAAATCCTCTACAGTTCCAAGATCCTACGGGCTTCAATTCCATTCTAAAAAAGTCATCTAAAGTAGCCCTCTAACTATCTACTGTATAACAATTTAAACAAATTTAAGAGTAAAAGTACTTACTTGGTTCGAGGTCAGAGAATCGATGTGCCGCTCAGCAAGACTTCCCTTTTTCCAAAACATTATGATTCAAAATATTTTTTTAAGACACAAAAAAAAAAAACCAAGTAATAAGGCCCAATTCACAGCCAGAGTTTTGCAACCTGGGCTCTGATATCACTAAATGTAACACCCCAAACTCAACCCGAACGTTATGGCTGAATTTAGCGAAAACCGTGTTTTCATTGAAAACCCTTCTTAAAATAGAAGAAAATCCTAATTAACAAAAAAAAAAAACCTCCTTTCAATCACTTGTTCAAAACATAAGATTTGAATGCAATATGTCACTTTTTAAAATTTAGTTGAGGAAGCGTAGAAAATACATACTATAGTTTAAGAAACCATGTTCAACTACTTATAATTACATCACATAAAAATAATAATCCAAATAATAATAAAATGGAAGCCCTATTACAATCTGATTTCAAAAGTACTTAATAACATAGAAACTTATATGCTTTAGAAAGAAAACAAGTCCAAATTATCTTGCTAGCGAGGCAGTTAGAGTTTCTCCGAACATCGAACATTCTACTGAGC
Source organism: Gossypium herbaceum (assembly GCA_025502765.1). Lineage (NCBI taxonomy): Eukaryota > Viridiplantae > Streptophyta > Magnoliopsida > Malvales > Malvaceae > Gossypium > Gossypium herbaceum. The sequence continues at coordinate 57,744,781 of CP106689.1, forward strand.
ATCACCTAAAAATAAAACAAAATAGGGGGTGAGTTTTCACAAACTCAGTGTATACAACCCTCGATGAAAAACAAACATTCAAAGAAAAATCATCAAACATGCAATGCAATCCCATCCAAATTACCCATCCACTACACACCAGCTCCATCCCCCGTCACACCATGTGGGGATATAATATCGACCCACCTAGCCCACACACCAATGGTAGCCCGGTTGCGAAACTATCTTCATTTACATATTGGGCTTTAAAAGCCGTTGATGGATCCATGATCGTCAAGCAACCATGCGATCCACATATAATTCCTCCGTTCCATAATCCCCAACCCTTATGCAACCTAAGCAGAATATCATATGTATGCAGCAAACATGCATGTCACATTCATAAAACTTACATTTAACACCTAGAGGTAATTTGGTCATTTTCGCCCTTAGGGGCATATCGGTAATTTTTCCTAGATATGGATTTCACTTACCTTGGCCCGTAAACAAATCCCGAGATCTACGATGAATGAATACTATAAACCAGGTAGGATTCTAAATAATAAGAGGTGAGTCATTAAGACCGCTTAAGTACCAAACTCTCCCTAGATCCAATCCTAGACATGCATATACCCGTTGCCACACCTTAACCCTTTGACCTATCCACAGTCGCAAAATATTAATTAAGTCTTATGTAGTTATCATATACTAGGCCCAAAACCCCTTACAACTCCCAAACAAATTCACATACGTGTATCTGGCCCATTAAGCCTAATCATATTCATATAGCCCATTAGGCCCAAATCACCTGTATATGGCCCATTAGGCCCAAATCACATTTATATGGCCCGTTAGGCCCAGTCACATTCATATTCATGCTCACATACAAATTCCTATCACATAGCATCAATATTCAGTTTTTTCCTATTATGGGCCCAACAACCCATCGGGCCCATTTAGCCCATTCCGGCCTGTATGGCCAAATCGCAACCCAAGTCCACGGAATCGCCCATGGGTCTCAGGAAACCTATTGGCCTCTCTCTTACTAGTGTTTGTGCATTCACAAGACTACCGTAGCCAAACTTTCAGCTTTTTGGCATTTCGGCATTTTGGCATTTCGGCTTTTTCTGATTCATAGTGTGTGTGCAGTGTATGTACACACCTGGTAAGCAAGCGTGCTGCAAATCCTTTAGTCACCAACCTACAAATGATATCACCTTTCCATTAATCGTATGCTTAATACATATCCTTACTAAAACCGAAAGCTCACCTTAACCTTACCTTGCGCGATCAGCCCTTTCTTAAATCACTAACCGCGATCAACTCCTAGATCTACACCAATCTTAACTATTAAAACCAAAATAATAGGTGACTCGTATCCAACACAAGTCCCCTTACCTTCAATATGAACATTTGGCCACTTTAACCAATGGGAGTGGAATACTTACCAAAACTGCAAACACCTAAAGAGCAATTCGGTAGAGAGCTAAGATCCGAGATCCGATACTAATTCCTTACCAAAGTTGATTAGAAAAATTGAAGGACAATAATCGATACCTAGCAAAGAAAACTGATTGGAAGGGCAACACTTACACTAGATTCGGTCAAAGAGTATTCAGCCCTTGGGAGATTTGACTTTTCGGCTTTTCAAACTTAGTTTGGTCAATAAGGATTATTTGGTACAGATTAAAGTAGAAGAGTAGAAGAAGAAATCGGCTGAGTGAAACAAATAAAATTTTGTAAAGAAGAATAGAAATTGACAGGAAGAAAAGAAAGAAAAACAAAAGGGTTTTCGGCTTTTTGGATCTTAAAAAGAAAAGGGTTTTCGGCTTTTGGAGAAAGGGGTTTTTGGCAACAAAGTGAAGAAGAATTTCAGCAGTAGCCTGGCAAACCTGTATTCAGCCCCTATTTATAACCCTTATAGCTGAATTTTCCATGCCCAATTCCCAATTCGGCTCTATCCCTTCTCCCTTCTCATCTCTTCGTTTTTCTCCCTAGTAACCCCTGGATCTTTTCCTTAATTTTATCTTTTGAACACTCCCCTTGGAGTCCATCTTCACACCACTTCCATCTTTCTAGAAGGCCAAAATTAAACTTCTAAAAATACTAAGCTAGGATTCGAACCTTGGATCTCCTTGCTAGCTACTAACTCCACCTCTCTACTCCCTAAGTGGCGTCACTTAGCCACTCCTCTACAAGGATTTTTGATGCTATTTTCCCCTATTTTTATTAAAAAGCCCACCTACTTGCCAACCCTGATTCTTTTAGTAATTAAATTAAAATTCCTCCACCACAAAACTCGAACCCAGAACTTCTCCAACATACCTAGACACTTCAAATTCCTTAAACCCTTAAAGCCAACATGTCATTTTTCATTTTCTTGTTCAGTTAAAAATTTTATAAAACCCATAGCCCAAAGCCCAATTCATCTAGGCCCAAAATTTGGGGCGTTACATACATGGTCGTGTCTCTGCCCATGTAGCTAACACTTAGGCTATTTTCCAAGCCTTTTGTTACCATTAATCCCTCACATCTTTACATACATCAAAGTTATACATCATGGCATCATTTTAATGATTTAGCATACTTCACTAACGTGTATTCTTAACTTTAACATGCTATCATTCACAAGTTTCACATACTCATATAATATCAAGTCTAGACACAATAATCCATATTCATTGATGTTGTCAAGTGACCTTATTTAAACATTAAGCATTCATGTCCAATCATCATCGTCTTATTTCTATACCATACAATTACTTCATGGCTATAACCATTTTGATTGGTCATGAAGCATTTATCGTACTCACATGTCTTAACACCAAGCATGCATGTCCCACAAGCATAAACACATCATCGTATCACAAGCATTAGAACTTATCATGGAAAACTAGGCTTACAAGCCACAGTCATTATAAGCCACATCTCATGGCTATATATAATGAATCAATATAAGCCAATACATTTAGCTAATCATAACAACATCTATCATAAAAACTAAGTCCCTATACATGCCAGTCACTTGGAGGTGCTTAATACACATATGACAATACTCTAAAGGCGATGGCTTGGTAATGTCAGACTACCTTCGACGATCTCAAACCCCGAGCTAACCTGACAACACTAAAGAAATGAAAAGGAGGGAGTAAGCTTAACACTTAGTAAGTCTATATGAAAATAATAAGCAATATGTTAACATGCTTCTCAAGGTAATACAACCATAATTACATTTTTACTTTTATTCTGGTCATGTTGTTTTCTCGAGACATAGTTACTAAATTATTTATATCTAGAGCTATTAAACTCCAAATTAAGATCTGCTAATTTTTCTTGAAACAAGACTCAGATAACTTCTTGCCATAAAATTTTCAGAATTTTTGGTCTAGCCAATAAGTACAATTTAGTCTTTAAAATCTCCCCTGTATTGCTATTTGACAGCTTCGACCTTTCTTCAATAAAAATTATTTATCTCTTAGTACAGAATTCAGATAATGTTCCCGTCTACTTCTCTTACAAAATGACTCACTAAGGACTTATTATTATGAATGCTAATCTTTAATTTTTTTTTCCAATTTCTAGTGATTTTCTGAAGTCAGAATTGGGGATTCCAAACTCATTCTGACTTTGTCTCATAAAAATTCAAATTTCTCAAAATATAAAATTATTTTACTTATGTAACATCCTGATTTTCAGGTTTTTCGTGATTCTTGATATTTTGGTAAAGTTTTTAAAATTTGGTCTTTGGTTGTGGAATTCATAATTTGGGTAGGTAAATGGGCTTATGGAAGGCCCATGTGTTGGCCAAAAACCCGGTAGAATTTTTGAATTTTGGACTTAAGAAGTTAGGGGCCTTGGATAGGTGGTCTTATTAAAATTTGTGGGTAAAATGTAACACAAATGAGCCTTTGGTAAAGTGTCTAAGTGACACCACTAGGGAGCTATAAAGGTGGCGTGTAAGTGTTGGGGGAAGACCTAGGTTCGATTCCTTGGGATGGAAAAGGTAATGTTATTTTTATGCTTGTGCATGCTAGAGTTTAAAGCTAGATGGAACTCTGTGGGAGAGAGTTTGAAATAGTCAGATGCATGGATTAAGGACGGATAAGGGGAGAGATTTTAGAGATTTGAGAGAGAGATAGAGCTTAGCCAAATTGAGGGGATTAGAAAGGGGATTTCGGCAGAGGGGTTTTAGTTAGAGACTTTCGGCATTAGGGTCTAGGTTGTTCTGTTTTCTCCTTTTGGTGTAGTCTTTTTCTCTCTTTTCTTTTCTAGCCGAATCTACCTTCCTCTTATTCATCTTGTCTTCCTTATTTCTTTTCCAAAACCAGCTCACTACTCCCCTTCGTTCACCTATTGTTTTTCTTACCTCTACTTCTACCGAAATACCGTAAAAGCCAAAATCTGTGAAGCTAGGGGGCCGATTTCTTGTTGACCAACAAACCTCTTTTTCTTTTCACTTTTTGGTGGCCAATCCCTTTGTCTTTTAAGCATAAGCGGATTCAAGAAGAGAGACTGTGGTAAGTGCTCGAACTCTAAACGATTCCTATAGTAACTGTTGACAAAAGCCGAAACCCCTATGGTTTAGGAGATGGCCGAATGTGGGTATAAGCTCTATTGGGTGTTTCTTTTAATCTTTTTATGGTTTGTTTAGTGGAGGAGCAGTAAGGCGTAGGGTTGACTTGGATTAGTTTGGATCATCGGAGTGGCTAGAGCTAGTCATCAATTTCAGCAAAGGTAAGGTTCTTAAGGCCATTATGGAGGGTGGCCGAATGTGTAAGTGTTGATATTAGATGGTTCTCAATTTGGTTCAATTATTATGAGCTGATCTATTAACGGTTCATTATAGCAAAAATCGTGTAGGAGATCTCATCGAGGAATATCGTAAAACAGGTGTGTAACGAACCCTTTTTTCATAGCTTAAAACGATAAATGCCGAAAAGCTGAAATGTCGAAATTCTGGCATTTTGAGGACTTGTGAGCAAGTGAACGCTCATTGGTTAGTTAGATTCGCTAAGTTGATGATCAAGATCGTTGCAACAGGTAAGAGCACGATTTTTGGCATGACGGTAAGTTGGGCCTCGAGGGGTTGAAGTTGGGCCCAATGGGCTTTCGGGCCCATTTGGGTAAAATTGGTAGAAAATGAAAACTTGTTAATTTGCGCATTAATACTGGTAACAACATTATGGAATATAGGCTAAATGGGCCTAGATGACAAAATTGGCTAAATAGGGCCCATTAGGGGTTTTTGGCCCAATAACTCGGTTGCGTTAAAAATGGGCTAGAATCGCTGTTTAGAACATATGAATTGTTAGTAACTAATAATGAACATGGAAAACCCTAATATTTGGTAGAATTATGAAATTACTGTTTTGCCTCTAGGTAAGAATGACCATTATTTTTTAGGGTTTACTTATAAATTTGATATGTGGGATATGATATACATGGTTGATATGATATGCACATGACATGTATGATATGCACATGACAGGTATGATATGCACATGATATGTATGAAATGCACATGATGTATTCATAATTGCATTGGGTTGGTTTTTTTATATGGATGGAGGAAGTGCAAAAGGGCTGGTGCCCCAGTTTATTGCAAAGGGCTTATGCCCCAGTTTATTGAAAAGGGCTTATGCCCCAGTTTATTGAAAAGGGCTTATGCCCCAATTTATTGAAAAGGGCTTTGCCCCAGTTTATCAAAAGGGCTTTGTCCCAGTTATTAAAAGAGGCTAGGCCTCCAGTTACATGATAAAGCAGCTATGCTGCCAGTGGTGTGTTGGTTGGGTGGGTTGAATCATTCCCCACATGCTGTGTTGGTTGGTACGGGTGGAGAGTAGCAGATGGTGGGCCGAGTAGTCTCCCCAAATGGTCTTGCATTCATTCTTTCATTGACATTACTCGTGATAATGAAATGGGCTTACGGGCCATACCGTTTACAGTAAAGGCATTGGCCCAGTGTTATGAAATATGAAATATGAAAAGGCTTCGACCCAGTATATGTTGAGATTGGATGTGGGCTTAGGCCCAGCAGGCTGATATTGCTTTGGGCTCTGACAGGGGCTTGTTACACATTGAGTTTCCAAACTCACTCCCTTTCCTTAACCTTGCAGGTGAGACTTGATTTGGGGACTCAGAGCCGGAGGGGATTCAGAGTGGCCACGGTTATCGCCTTTGGGCTTTTGAATAAGTGTTTGGTTTTCATTAAGTTTGCTTTATTTATTATTTATTTTTTAGTTGTAATAAGGCCATTTTGATTTGATTTTCTTTCTTTTCTGGGATTATATTATTTTTAATAACTTTAAACTGGTTGATAAAAAATGGGCTAGACTTAGGACGTGTTTTCAAAATGACACTTGTTTTTCAAACAACACAATGTTACGATTATCCGATTTCTCAAAGATATCCACGTAAATAAATTTCAAATCGATATAACTAAGTGTGGCAATGGTTGTGGGCATGTCTAGGATTGGATCCAACTGAAGAGCTTGGTACTTAAGCAGCCTTCATGGCTCACCTCCTCTGTTACGGATTCCTACCTGGTGCCCAGCTCCCATTCACTTTGTTAGCTTAACAAAAGTCAGTTTTTAAAGCACTAAAACGAAACATGGATTTCTAACTTCAATGTGGCACGTCATATTCAGCCATAAACGTCTGGGCTGGGTTTAGGGTGTTACATTTAGTGGTATCAAAGCCCGATTGCAACAACTCGGCTGTGGATCGGGTCCGAAAAAATTTTCGGAAAAAATTACCAAGAATGGTATTTTTGGAAATAGTTTTGAAAAGATCTTCTCAAAAATGTTTTATAAAGGTATACATGATAAAATGGTTTAAGTTTTTCTGGGTTTTTTTTAAAACGGGTCTAAAATCAAGAATTTCAAAACAAATGTGTTTTTTTCAGATTTTAAGAAAATCTATTTTTTGTGATTAAATACATGGTTTGTGGTTTTTGGATTGGAGAATGAAGTGGCACTGAATCCCCGGCACCAAGTCTGTAAGTATACTCTCTTTACATTATGTGATATTGATATAATGCTATAAATAGAACTGAGACCCTACTATGATACTTTAGATAGAGTAGAACTGAGAAAAAGTAGGAATGAAACTGTAGCTAGGCTACGATGATGCGAAAACAATCCTTGAACTGTTATATTTCCATAAGACATCTCGTAATAAACAATTGAACATTATACTAATGTCATAAAATTCGTAATCAGATAAGTCGATATGAGTATAAGAGGAACTCGTGGACGAGGCCGCGGACATGGTCACGGAAGGGTGCAAGCCAAATCTTCATCCTCAGGGCATAGGCCAGCTGAGGAGGCATCTGTGCCACAGGTAACAGAGACTGGGTCTTATGATCGGGCTGCGGGGGATGATGCTTTGTCCCAAGCCATGTTAAGGGTTTTAGAAAGAGTTGTTGGAGCTAGTATTGGGACAGTGAATAGGGGATCCATATCGGAGTGACTCCGGGCTAACGGAGCAGAAGTTTTTAGGGGCGTATCGGGAGTAGCCCCAAATGTGGCTGAATATTGGCTAGAAGCAACAGAGCGAATCATGGATGATCTAGATTGCTCTATGGAGCAAAAGCTGAAGGGGGTTGTGTCGCTGCTACGAGACGAGGCATATCGATGGTGGATCACCGTGAGGGAGAGTACCTCGATTGAACAAGTAACCTGGGAATTGTTCAAAACTACTTTTAAGGGGAGGTATGTTGGAGCTAGTTATGTGGATGCCCGTCGAAAGAAATTTTAGAATCTGACTCAGGGTAATAAGACTGCTGCGGAGTATGAGGCAGAATTTTTGAGGCTGAGTCGATACGCCAGCAGGATAGTTGCGTTGAATATGAGCGCAGTGTTCAATTTGAGGATGGCCTCCGCGATGAGCTTAGGATATTGATAGCTCCACAGAGGGAGCGTGATTTTGCTGCATTCGTGGAGAAGGCTAAGATAGCCGAGGAGGTAAAGCGGACTGAGCGATAGAATCGTGAGAAGGATCGACCCAGGTTTAAGAGGGATTTTAGACCCTCAAGTTCTACGAATCGAAATGTTAAAAGAGCAAGGATGGAGGAACCGATTCGAGCAGTTCCAATAAATACTTTTAGACCCCAAGCTTGTAGGGACTGTGGTAAGGTGCATATGGGGGAGTGCTAGAAGCGAACTGGAGCATGTTTTCAATGTGGGTCCAAAGAGCATAAGTTCAAAGAGTGTCCTCGGAGAATAGCTCAAGAACTAGCTGCGGAGCAAAGGGATGTCCAACCACAGCGAGGAGGACCACCACCACAGAGAGGTCGTGGGTAAGGTAGAGGTGGCAATGGTAATGGACGAGGACGTGGGGCACCTGGCAGGGGTGCTGGACATGCTGAAGCTAGACAACCGGCATTGGTTTATGCTGCACGACGTCGTGAAGAGGGTGACGCTCCTAATGTTATAACCAGTACGTTCTTCATTCATAGCACGCCTTACACTGCTTTGATTGATGTGGGTTCCACTCACTCGTATGTTGCTTGTGATGTATCTGGGGAATTGGGTGTGCTTCCTGAGGAGACTGTGAGTGGGGTATCGATAATAAGCCCATTAGGACACTCGGTTAAGGTAGATAAACTCTTTAGGGCGGTGCCTTTACAAACACAAGGTAAGATTTTTGAAGAAGATTTGATGGAGCTACCATTTGGGGATTTTGATCTTATCTTGGGAATGGACTGGCTAACTAAGCATAAGGCGACGTTGGATTGTGCTGCAAAGAGAATGGTACTAAAAACTGCCAAAGATGAGGAGATAATGGTCATAGGGGAACGAAGGAATTATTTGTCCAATGTTGTTTCGGCTTTAAGGGCCGAGAAGTTGATGCAGAAAGGTTGTGAGGCGTACTTGGCTTTTATAAGTCAAACTCAACTGGAGGAGGTAACGGTAGAGTCGGTTAGGACCATTAAGGAATTTCAAGATGTATTCTCAGAGGAACTTCCTAGATTACATCTGAACAGAGAAGTCAAGTTCGGAATCGACTTGTTACTTGGTACAGCTCCTGTGTCCATTGCGCCTTATAGGATGGCACCAAAGGAGTTGGTGGAATTGAAAGCTCAGATTCAAGAGTTGTTGGATAGGGGATTTACAAGACCAAGTGTTTTCCCGTGGGGCGCACCGGTGTTATTCGTAAAGAAAAAAGATGGGACTATGCGGATGTGTATTGACTATCGGCAGTTGAATAAACTGATGATCAAGAACAAGTATCCGTTACCAAGAATCGACGATCTGTTCGATCAACTTAGAGGAGCCTCGGTATTTTCTAAGATCGACCTTCAATCAGGATATCATCAGTTGAGAGTTAAAGAAGTGGATATTTATAAGATGGCATTCAGGACTCGATATGGTCATTATGAGTTTTTGGTAATGCCTTTTGGTTTGACTAATGCACCGACAGTATTCATGGATTTAATGAATCGGGTGTTCCAGCCATACTTGGATCGGTTTGTAGTCATTTTTATTGACGATATCTTGGTGTATTCAGAAACGGAAGAGAAGCATGATGAGCATCTTCGTGTTGTGCTACAAGTGCTAAGGGAAAAGCAACTTTATGCAAAGTTTAGTAAGTGCGAGTTTTGGCTGAAGGAAGTCACTTTCTTGGGGTATGTTCTGTTTGTTGAGGGGATCAAGGTGGACCCTCGAAAGATTGAGGCAATTCTGGAATGGAAGCCACCGAAGTCGGTAACAGAGTTTCAAACTTTTCTAGGGTTGGCAGGTTATTACGGAGATTCGTGGAAGGATTTTCTCTGTTGGCAGCACCGTTGACGAAACTGATAAGGAAGAGAGCACCTTTCGTATGGACGAATAAGCAGCAAGAGGCTTTTGAGAAGCTGAAGAAGGTTTTGACAGAAACACCAGTGTTGATTCAGCCAGAGTCTGGTAAGGATTTCACTGTTTATAGCGACGTGTCACATATAGGTTTGGGCTGCATGTTGATGTAAGAGGGTAAGGTGGTCGCTTATGCTTTACGACAGCTTAAGCCTCACGAGGTGAACTATCCTACGCATGACTTGGAGTTGGCAGCGGTGATTTTCGCGCTTAAGATATGGAGCCATTACTTGTATGGGGAGAAATGCATCATCTATACGGATTACAAGAGTCTTAAGTACTTACTGACTCAAAAGGAGCTGAATCTTAGACAGCGAAGGTGGATAGAGTTGTTAAAGGACTATGACTGTTCGATTGAGTACCATCCAGGTAAGGCAAATGTCGTGGCTGATGCGTTAAGTCGAAGGGCTGTGGCAGAGTTGAAGGCAATGTTTGCTCGTCTAAGTTTGTATGATGATGGAAGCTTATTGGTAGAATTACAAGTGAGACCAACTTGGGTAGAATAGATTAAGAAGCAACAGCTGGAGGATGAGTCGTTAGTTTCTCGGTTTTAGCAAGTTGAAAAGGGGGAGAATCCAGATTTTGGGTTAAATAATGATGGAGTTCTTTGTTTTCGGGGAAGAATTTGTATGCCAAAGGACTCTGACTTGAGATTGTTGATTTTGAAAGAGGCACATAATGGACCTTGTGCTATGCATTCGGGAGTGAGTAAGTTGTATCGAGACTTGCGGGAGCTATATTGGTGGCCTGGGCTTAAACAAAAAGTGACCGAATTTGTGGGGAGATGTTTGACATGTCAACAAGTGAAGGCCGAGCATCAACTGCCTTCAGGATTGTTACAGTCGGTAAAGATACCACTTTAGGAGTGGGAAAGGGTAACTATGGATTTTGTGAGTGGGTTTCCATTGACACCTTCTAAGAAGGATTCGGTTTGGGTAATTGTGGATAGGCTCACGAAATCTACCCATTTCATACCTGTCCGAACCGATTACTCACTTCAGAAGCTGGCCAAGTTGTATGTGGCGGAGATAATGCGGTTGCATGGGGTGCCAGTATCAATAATTTCTGACCGAGACCCAAGGTTTACATCTCGATTTTGGCAGAAGTTGCATGAGGCGTTGGGAACGCGATTGGATTTCAGTACGGCTTTTCACCCTTAGTCGGATGGGCAGTCAGAGAGGGTCATTCAGATTTTAGAAGACATGTTAAGAGGTTGTGTTATTGAGTTTAGGGGCAGCTGGGAGGACTATTTGCCATTGGTAGAGTTCGCGTATAACAACAATTACCAAGCAAGTATTCAGATGGCTCCTTATGAGGCACTGTATGGGTGAAGGTGTCGTTCGCCTACTTGTTGGGCAGAATTGGGGGAAAGGTAAGTACTTGGGCCAGAGTTGGTAACAGATACTGAAGACAAGATTAAGGTGATCAGGAATCAGTTAAAGGAGGTAGCGGATCGACAAAAGTCTTATGCCGATCTGAAACATAAGGGTATTGAATATGCTCTAGGGGACATGGTCTTTTTGAAAGTTTCGCCTTGGAAGAAGATATTGAGATTTGGTAAGAAGGGTAAGTAGAGCCCACGGTTTATTGGGCCTTACCGAATTATTAAGCGGATAGGGCCAGTGGCTTATCAGCTAGATTTACCTCTAGAGCTGGATCGTATTCACGACGTTTTTCACGTGTCCATGCTAAGGCGATATCGTTTGGACCCAACTCATATCGTGCCAGTTGCAGAAATTGAAGTACAGTCAAATTCGACTTTCGAAGAGGAACCTATGCAAATACTTGATCGCGACGTCAAGGTGTTGAGAAGGAAGTCAGTTCCATTAGTGAAGGTACTTTGGAGAAACCATGGCAAGCAAGAAGCTACTTGGGAGACCGAAGAGGCAATGCGTCAGCAATACCCTCAACTGTTTGGATCAGGTAAATTTCGAGGTCGAAATTTCTTTAAGGAGGGTAGAGTTGTAACATCCTGATTTTCGGGTTTTTCGCGATTCTCAATATTTTGGTAAAGTTTTTAAAATTTGGTATTTGGTTGTGGAATTCATAATTTGGGTAGGTAAATGTGCTTATGGAAGGCCCATGTGTTGGCCAAAAACCCAGTAGAATTTTTGAATTTTGGACTTAAAAAGTTAGGGACCTTGGATAGGTGGTCTTATTAAAATTTGTGGGTAAAATGTAACACAAATGAGCCTTTGGTAAAGTGGCTAAGTGATGCCACTAGGGAGCTATAAAGGTGGCGTGTAAGTGTTGGGGGAAGACCTGGGTTCGATTCCCTTGGGATGGCAAAGGTAATGTTATTTTTATGCTTGTGCATTCTAGAGTTTAAAGCTGGATGGAACTCTGTGGGAGAGAGTTTGAAACAATCAGATGCATGGATTAAGGAGGGATAAGGGGAGAGATTTTAGGGATTTGAGAGAGAGATAGAGCTTAGCCGAATTGAGGGGATTAGAGAGGGGATTTCGGCATAGGGGTTTTAGTTAGGGATTTTCGGCATTAGGGTCTAGGTTGTGCCGTTTTCTCCTTTTGGTGTAGTCTTTTTCTCTCTTTTCTTTTCCAACCGAATCTACCTTCCTCCTATTCATCTTTTTATCCTTTTTTCTTTTCCAAAACCAGCCCACTACTCTCCTTCATTCACCTATTGTTTTTCTTACCTCCACTTCTGCCGAAATACTGCAAAAGCCGAAATCTGTGAAGCTAGAGGGGCCAATTTCTTGTTGACCAGCAAACCTCTTTTTCTTTTCACTTTTTGGTGGCCAATCCCTTTATCTTTTAAGCATAAGTGGATTCAAGAAGAGAGACTATGGTAAGTGCTCGAACTCTAAACAATTCCTATAGTAACTGTTGACAAAAGCCAAAATCTCTATGGTTTAGGAGATGGCCGAATATGGGTATAAGCTCTATTGGGGGTTTCTTTTAATCTTTTTATGGTTTTTTTAGTGGAGGAGCAGCAAGGCGTAGGGTCGACTTGGATTAGTTTGGATCATTGGAGTGGCTAGAGCTAGACATCAATTTCAGCAAAGGTAAGGTTCTTAAGGCCATTACGGAGGGTGGCCGAATGTGTAAGTCTTGATATTAGATGGTTCTCGATTTGGTTCAATTATTATGAGCTGATCTATTAACGGTTGATTATAGGAGAAATCGTGTAGGAGATCTCATCGAGGAATATCGCAAAACAGGTGTGTAACGAACCCTTTTTCATAGCTTAAAACGATAAATGTCGAAAAGCCGAAATGCCAAAATTCTAGCATTTCGAGGACTTATGAGCAAGCGAACGCTCATTGGTTAGTTAGATTCGCTAAGTTGTTGATCGGGATCGTTGGAATAGGTAAGAGCACGATTTTTGGCATGACGGTAAGTTGGGCCTCGAGGGGCTGAAGTTGGGCCCAATGGGCTTTCGGGCCCATTTGGGTAAAATTGGTAGAAAATGAAAACCTATTAAAGTGCGCATTAAGACTGGTAACAACATTATGGAATATAGGCTAAATGGGCCTAGATGACAAAATCGGCTAAGTAGGGCCCATTAGGGGTTTTTGGCCCAATAACTCGGTTGCGCTAAAAATGGGCCAGAATCGCTGTTTAGAACATATGAATTGTTAGTAACTAATAATGAACATGGAAAACCCTAATATTTGGTAGAATTATGAAATTACCTTTATAATATGGAAATGACTGTTTTGCCCCTAGGTAAAAATGACCATTATACCCCTAGGGTTTACTTATAAATTTCATACGTGGGATATGATATACATGGTTGATATGATATGCACATGACATGTATGATATGCACATGATATGTATGAAATGCACATGATGTATTCATAATTGCATTAGGTTGGGTTTTTTATATGGATGGAGGAAGTGCAAAAGGGCTTATGCCCCAGTTTATTTAAAAGGGCTTATGCCCCAGTTTATTGAAAAGGGCTTTGCCCCAGTTTATCAAAAGGGCTTTGCCCCAGTTATCAAAAGGGATATGCACATGATAAAGCAACTATGCTGCCAGTGGTGTGTTGGTTGGGTGGGTTGAATCATTCCCCACATGGTGTGTTGGTTGGTACAGGTGGAGAGTAGCGGATGGTAGGTTGAGTAGTCTCCCCAAATGGGCTTGCATTCATTCTTTCATTGACATTACTCGTGATAATGAAATGGGCTTACGGGCCATACCGTTTACAGTAAAGGCTTCGGCCTAGTGTTATGAAATATGAAATATGAAAAGGCTTTGGCCCAGTATATGTTGAGATTGGATGTGGGCTTAGGCCCAGCAGGCTAATATTTCTTTGGGCTCTGAAAGGGGCTTGTTACACATTGAGTTTCCAAACTTACCCCCTCTCCTTAACCTTACAGGTGAGCCTCGATTTGGGGACTTAGAGCCGGAGGGGATTCAGAGTGGCCACGGTGATCGCCTTTGGGCTTTTGAATAAGTGTTTGGTTTTCATTAAGTTTGCTTTATTTATTATTTATTTTTGAGTTGTAATAAGGCCATTTTGATTTGATTTTCTTTCTTTTCTGGGATTATATTATTTTTAATAACTTTAAACTGGTTGATAATAAATGGGCTAGACTTAGGACGTGTTTTCAAAACGACACATGTTTTCCAAACAACACAACGTTACGATTATCCGATTTCTCAAAGATATCCACGTAAACAAATTTCAAATCGATATAACTAAGTATGGCAATGGTTGTGGGCATGTCTAGGATTGGATCCAACCGAAGAGCTTGGTACTTAAGCAGCCTTCATGGCTCACCTCCTCTGTTACGGATTCCTACCTGGTGCCCAGCTCCCATTCACTTTGTTAGCTTAACAAAAGTCAGTTTTTAAAGCACTAAAACGAAACATGGATTTTTAACTTCAATGTGGCACGTCAGATTCGGCCATAATGTCTGGGTCAGGTTTGGGGTGTTACAGCTTACAAAGTTTCCTTTATATAAAACTAGACTCAATAAGGTTTAGTTTCATATTTAATTCAACCTCTAATTCGATTTTCACCATTTTTGGTGGATTTTCAAAGTCGGGCGACTGCTGCTGTCCAGAACTATTTTAGTGCAATATAATGATCACTATCATAAGATCATTTTCAACTAATCATGAACTCGCCATTTCATGGATCCAATACTCGATTACACAATAGAGCTTAATATAAATGTCATTAGTTCTCATGGCATACTTAATCATACAAGTTATTCACATAATAATACATGATAAAAATGGTCTTAGATGAGCTAATCATTAAAAGCATTCCAATTCCATTTCCCATATTAATCCCATTGAATTCCTCGGATTATCGATGGATATAGCATACTAAATCATTTATCTTTTATTCATGTTAGTGACCTTTTCAATGAACGCACTCCCGTGAACCTCAATCCTTACGGCAGGATTACCAGCCCATGCTAAATTCCCCATAGTATAAACTCATAGAGCAATGTCGGGATTACCAGTCCAGGCTAAATTCCCTGCAATGACAATTACTCTAATGAGCTCAGATCTGAATTACCAGTCCAGGCTAAATTTAGGTCCTAGTTCGGATTACCCGTCTAGGCTAAATCCATTTAAGCACATATTCTTCGGGAAGCTAGATCACCTAAGGAACACCAGTTCGGACAAGATCTTTTTTACTGTCAATTCCTCTTTAGGGAAATCCATCGGACATCCTTTTCATTCAACTGGGACTTTTATTCCTATTTTCATCATTACATTCATATAACATGAATTATTATACCATGAATATCAAAATTTCATAACATCAAAAAGCATATATTTTAAATATTAAAAATATACATTCGAGTTACATTAACTTACTTGTCGAATCCTCGTCGGGTACAACCGTGTAGCAATTCATACAACTCATGTAATAGTAATTTAACGTTACAATTCAAGTATAACATTGCATTATTATTATCACACGAACTTACCTCAAAAGCAATTACGGCCAACTATTCCAATTTAATCCATTATCTCAAACTTTCCCAATTTAAGTCTGAATCTCGGTTTTCTTGATCTAACATTTCAAATATAGCTCATTTATTATTCACATTTTTCACATTTTTCAAATTGACAAAAAATCATACTTTTACAAATAAGCATTTTTACCCCTAAACTTTCACTTATTTACACTTTGGCCTCTAGGCTCGTAAAATGATTTTTTATTCAATTTTCATGCATTTTAAGCCTAGCCGAATCATTTTCATAACTATAGCAGCCCCCAATTTCCACTAAATCACACTTTTATGACAAATTTTATAACTTTTACAAAACGGTCCTTTTAAGCGTATTCACCGAAAATCACTTAGGAAAAGTCGTTTATTTAACACCCAACATTCATTTTCTACCATTAGACATGAAACCACATGCATATCACTCATGGGTAAATTTTTAAACATGAACCCTAGCTCAAAATAATGGTAGAAATAGGAAAATCGAGTTACCGAGACTTCAAAAATGCAAAGAACATTAAAAATGGGGCTCGGGATCACTTACAAATGAGCATGGAAGCTTGAACCAAACCCTAGCAATGGCTTCCATGGTAGATTCGGCCGGACAAGAAGAAGATGGACAAATTTGGCATATTTTCCCTTTTTAATTCTTTTATTTATTAGATTACCAAAATGCCCCTCTATTAAAAATATTCCATTTCACCCATTTCATGCCTATTTTTGTCCAACAATTAACCAGTGGCCTAATTACCATTTAAGGACCTCCAATTTAGAATTTCATAGCAATTTGACACCTCTAACATGTAGAACTCAACTTTTGCACTTTTTACAATTTAGTCCTTTTGACTAAATTGAGTATCCAAACGTCAAAATTTTTGAACGAGATTTTCACGAAATCATTCCGTGAAATTGTAGACCATAAAAATATAATAAAAATAAACTTTATCGGAACTTTATCAATTTCACAGAATGATTTCGTGAAAATCTCGTTGAAAAATTTTGACGTTTGGACACTCAATTTATATTACCTTATGTTATAGAAAAGCCCTATAACATAGTTGGTATTGTATTCGATTGTCGGATGAATTAAATTAATTATAGAATTAATTTAATTGGGCAATCAAATTGTTGAACATACTATACGTACAAGGATGTTGTACACATAATCGTAACCTAATTTCATTAATATATGAATTTGGTTCATATATAAGTTTAAATAAATATAGTTTATCAAATCTTTATTATAATTAATGTAATTATAATTTTCGGTTAAACATTATTATATTTATTTTAATGATGACTATTATGTTTAGATTAATTTTAATGAATTAATATTCATTAAAAAGATATACCAATTAAAAGAGTGTTATATATGGCAAGGGTAAAAACCCTAAAGAGATAATATATAAATAAGCCCGAAACTATGCAAAAGGGTCTAGCAGCCGTCAAGCATAAAAATCACTGAAATAGTTTCTAAGATTTTTCTACCGTTCATTGTCAACTGGGTGGACTACATAGAGGCCGACATCGGAAAGGTTGCGGCTTGGTTCGATAGTGGTTCAGGATTCTCGTTGCCTAGCCGTCGCTGTCTACTCAGATTGAAGTTTCGGTAATTTCAAAACCTTTTATCACCCCGATACGTTCCTTACACATGGATCCATGGTTTGGATCGCCGGAATGTTTTTAATTATTTTATTTTTCCACTGCGCCTTGGAGGCACCGGCGTTCCAACAGTGGTATCAGAGCCACTTGTGTGATACAGACTCGAGTTTAAATACTTTGGTGATGCAATTGTATGAGATGCATGTTTTAATTTTATTATGTTTTTCTGTTTAAATCGTTTAAGCAAAATCTGATAACTGTTCCTTTCGATAAGTGATTAAATGTTAATCATGGTGTTATGGCCTATTCGGTTTTATGTTATTGCTGTAAACCTTAATAAATCTGTTATGATGTAGCGGTGATTTTACAATTTCCAGTAATAGTTTACTGGCCAGTGGAACAAAGGATTCTTCTGATATGAAACCTCAAGGATTAAAATCCTAAAAACACGATTCTGTTGATAAAAGTTATCAAATCGTGAGGTTTCATTTGACTAGGTATGTGAGCCAGATTATGGGGCTCGCCTCGCACCCCTAGTCCATACTGTCACATTATCGGAACTTTAATAAATTACTGTAACATTTGAGATGTTACAGGGCTTTTCAGTTGTCGTCACATTATCGTAACTTTCTCAATTTCACATATTCAATCAATCCATGGTCGGAACAGATTCTCCAAAGATCGATTCAATTCGGCATCACATATATATATATTTCTTTACAACTTAATTTAGCACATATAATGCACATACATTTCAATTTAACAACATTTATTTACTTATGAACTTACTTCGTACTAACACGAACAGACCAGAACGACTATTCGATAATTTTTTACTTTCCCCGATCCAAATCTAATTTCCTCATTTCTTAATCTATTTCAATACAAATTCAACTTATTTAATCATATGCTCAATAAAATTCATCTAAAAACACATAAATGGGCCAATTACTCTTTTGCCCTTGACATTTCATATTTTTTTGCAATTTAGTCCCTATTTCATAAAACACAAAATATTCAAAATATGACCACACCCATGCTTGGCTGAATTACACTAAGGTCCCTAGCAGCCCATTTCTTTCATTTATTTTACATTTTGACCCCTCAATTTTCAAATTTTATAATTTAATCCTAAATAGACATTTTTACTAAAAATTACTTAATTAAATATGAAAATCTATTACCACATATTTATTTTTCATCATCAAACACAAAAACCTCATGCTATCAACAATGGAAAATCACAAATTTTTCATCAATTCTGAAATTTAAAGCATAGGCTAGCTAATTTAAGAAGCAACAATCTCAAAAACGTAAAAACTATTAAAAGCCGAGTAAAATACATACCCAAATTAAGCTTCATCCATGGCTTTATTTTCTTTCAACATTTGGCCCAAAAGATGATAATGCATGGCCAATTTATGAATTGATTTATTTAATCACATATTAAGACATAATTTACCATTTTAACCTTTATATTAAAAACAAATTTCAACATTACCAACTCCTATAATCATCACTAACAATTAAATGGTATAATTACCATTCAAGTACTCAAATAATTAAAATCTATAGTCATTTAATGCATTTAAATTATAGAATTCAACTTTTACGCTTTACGTGATTAAGTCCTTTTTATAAAATTGAGCACCCAATCGATAAAATTTTCATACAAAAATTTCACACATATCAATTCACATACTTTAAGAACAAAATCTTTTTTTGACTCGGATTCGTGGTCCCGAAACCACTGTTCTGACTAGGGTCTAAATCGAGCTGTTACATATATACTGACTTGCACCACATGGCCGAAGACACGCCCGTGTGCCATGGGCATCAGAAAGCTGTGGGGTATACAGACTTGGGTCACACGGCCGGCCACACGCCCATGTGCCAGCCCGTGTGTCACACATGGCCAGTAGACACGCCGATGTGTCTAAGCCATGTAACTCACTTACTTGTTTAACTAAGTTACAACAGGCACACAGTCGAATCACATGCCCGTGTTCTCAACTATGAGGGGTGAAATTAGGCTTAGTTTAAGCAACATTTCTCATTCTCCTCTAGCATACCTATTCGACATCATTTCGTACTATTTCAATACATTCAAAGGCAACCAAGGCATGCTATTTTATACACATTTCATGCCATTTATAAACCATTCATTCAACCCTTAAAATCATAACAAAAAACATACCACATCAATATGTCATAATCAAAATTTTTTCACCTAACTTACGTATGCATATTCTCATCATATTATCAACTAAATCATGCCACAAAACATACCATATCATCATCTCAAAATCAATCCACAACATGCCATCTTCCAAGCAATAATACACCAATTAACACCTAGCTAATTGAGCAACTCATAACCATCACAAGAACTATATAAAATATGCCAGAACACAAGGCAACCATTATCACATATACCACTTATCAAACTCATAAATCAAGCCAACTTAAATGGCTAAATACACACCAACATTACATCATTCCACAAGCCACAACACATGGCTAATATCATAACTCAAAACTTATCATCAACTCATTAGCCTATACTTGCCATATACCATAATTACAAAGCATCCAAAAATACCAAAAAGTTGTCGATAGTGTGATGATGGCTCCTGATGATCCCGATGTCTGAGCTAACTTCGATAATCTATAAAATAGGGGAAGAACACACAAACTTAGTAAGCCATAAACAAATTGTAACAGCCAATTTTGGGTCTAGTCAGAACAGTGATTTCGAGACCATGAATTTGAGGTAGAAAATTTTATTTTTATTATATTTTTATGGTCTACAGTTTTATGGAAATTTTTCATGAAAATTTCATTTGAAAATTTTGACGTTTCGACACTCAATTTAGTCAAAAGGACTAAATTGTAAAAAGTGAAAAATTTGAGTTCTACATGTTAGAGGTGTCCAATTTTTAATTTGGAGGACCTTCAATGGTAATTAGACCATTGGTTAAGTTGGTGGATAAAAATGGACATGGTTTGGTATATTTCTAAAGTTTTTTATTAAAGGCAATTTGGTCATTTGGTAATTAAAATGAATTAAATACAAAATTAAAAGCTAAATTTTGTCCATCTTCGACCCCTTGGCCGAATTTCACAAGGGAAAATCATGGGTAGGGTTTTTCAAGCTTCCAAGCTTGATTGTAAGTCCGTTCTAGCCCCATTTTTAATGGTTTTTACGTTTTTGAAGTCCTCGTAACAATATCTACCTATTTCTACCACTAATTTGAAAAGATGTCAAAGTTTAAATTTTTACCCATGTTGAATATTTGTGTCTTTTGATGTTTGATGGTAGAAATTGCATGTTAGTTGTTTGTTAAACGACTTTTGCTAAGTGATTTTAGGTGAAAATGCCTAAAAGGGCTAATTTGTAAAAGTTATATAATATGTAGTAAAAGTGTGTTTTAATGGAAATTGTGGGTCGTTATAGTTATGAAAATGATTCGGCTAGGCTTGTATGTTAAAGAAATTGAATAAATTTCATTTTTCGAGCTTAAGGGAGAAAATGTAAATATGTGAAACTTGAAGGGCAAAAAAGTAAACTTTCCATAATATGATTCTTGGGTCACATTGAATAATGTGACTAATAAATAAGCTAAATGTGATATTATAGATCAAGAAAAATAAAGTTCGAGTCTAGATCGGGGGAAAAACAAATATTGGACAAAAAGGTCCTTTTCGTCGTCATCACATTTGAGGTAAGTTCGTACGTTTAATAAGCATTAAATTATATATGTAAAAATGCTTAATTGTTCTATTTGTGATAAATGTTGTATTATTGAAATGATATGTGAATATTATTAAGTACAGTACGATGGAAATGACCGATAGAGTTCGGTACAGTGAGAAATTTTGTTTGAGCCTTAGGAATAATTAGGATACAAGTGACATGTCACTAGGATACCATGTGTCATGTGATCTATGTGAATCTAGGTGCTGGTCATGTACGTCCTACCGGTGGTTATAGTCCGGCATGTGTTCCGGATAAGTGTTCAATGGGTAATCTGATAAAATATGTGTAACACCCCGTACCCGAGTCCGTTACCGGAGTCGAACACACGGTGCACACAAACTTAACTTAATTATTTCACAGTCCATTTAAAAATTTCCAGACAAGCTGGTTACTGCATCACTGTCGCCTTAAAAATCATACCTTGAGTTTCAAAGCTTGGAAATCAGTTTCGTAATTTTTCCCTGAAACTAGACTCATATTTCCATCTACATATTTTTTTTTAGAATTTTTGGTTGGGCCAATTAGTACAGTTTATTAGTTAAAGTCTCCCCTGTTACAGGGATCGACTACACTGACCTTCGCGCATCACGACTTGGATATCTCCCTGTACAGGGCTTCAATACTGATGACGTTTGTTTCTATAGAAACTAGACTCAAAGATGAATCTATACATATATGGAATGACTCCTAATTATCTCTGGTTAATTTATAGTGAATTTCCAAAGTCGGAACAGGGGATCCAGAAACCGTTCTGGTCCTGTTTCACGAGAACTTTAATATCTCTTAACATATAACTCATATGACCGTTTCGTTTCTTCCATATGAAATTAGATTCATCAAGGTTCATTTAAATAATTTATTCCCCATTTAATTCCATCCTACAAATTTTAGTGATTTTCAAATCCACACCACTCTGCTGCTGTCAAGATCTGTTTTCAAGGTAAACTTTACCTATTTCGTGGTTTCCATGGACCAACTAGAGTTTTGTCATACATAGGTCCACATATAATCATATTTAGCCATTCCAATGGCTGATCATTTGCCCAACACTTCCATTCCAGTCCATAGTCACATCATGAAACCATACATATATACATAAACACAAATGGTCTAATGCCATACTCCACTTCTACGAGCCATTTTCGCATGGCCGTACACACATACATCACAAAAAGTACTTGAAAAACAACAAAGGGTAGTCCTATACATGCCATTTCAAAGCTCAACCAAAATTTGTACCAAAAGGGGGCTTTGATAGTGTGGGAGACTTCGACTTCCAAAAATCCCGAGTCCGATAGCTGACGGGCCAAAATCTATAAAACAGAGAACAAAGAAACGGAGTAAGCAAATTATGCTTAGTAAGTTTTGAGCAAGGGATTCCAGCACAACAAAAGCATAGCATTCATATAGCTAAACGGATAATTTCATACGCACACATTCTCAATATCACACTTACTTCACATTACCAACCCTTATGTTCATACACAAAAGATCAACTTAGCCAAAGGCCGGTAGCTCGTTTATCAACTGAGCGAATACTTACTTGTAAGGGCTCAACTAATTCAAGCACATACGAACATACCTCATTGCTGGAATTTTTGCAAGCGTATTAATTGAAATTTTTACAGCAAGATTGCTCATTTTCGAATCACGTACCTTCAGAATTTAACCGGATATAGCGACTCGCTCGATTGTCTTCGGGACATAGCCCGGTTATAGTGATTCGCACAATTGCCTTAGGGAATTAGCCCGGATTTAGTAACTCGCACAAATGCCTTCGGACTTAACCCGGTTTTGGTAACTCGCACAAATGCCTTGGGACTTAACCGGTTTTGGTAACTCGCACAAATGCCTTCGAATTGACCCGGATTTAGTCACTTAGCACAAAAGCCTTCGGACTTAGCCGGATACCATTCGAATAACCAAGCACATATATCAACAAATCAATACACATTCTTATTACATTCTCATTACCAAAGCTCAAACACAAGACACTTATCATATTTACAATTTCGGCTCAATAGCCACACACAAAGAGCATGATTTCGATTTGCTTAAAACATGATCTAATCAAATCATAATTTAAGCTCTATTACTCAAGAACTTACCTCGGATGTTTTCGAATGATTCCGATGGCTATTCGACCACTTTTTCCTTCCCTTTATCGGATTTAGCTCCCCTTTGCTCTTGAGCTTAATTTAACAAATAAATTGATTTAATCATTTGAGTATCGAAGAGGAATTCAAGGTATTTAGCCCACATATTTTCATTAGACCTTAAAGTCACATATGTACGTAAATCATGAATCAAACTCAACACATTAGTTAGTACTCTCCTTAGCCAATTTTCCAAGCCAAGAATAGGCATCAATATGCTTGCCTCTAACCGAATGCATGCACACCAATCCCCCTCATGTGGCCGAATATGCATGTCCATGTTGAGGCCAATTATACACTTAATACCACACATAAACGACATACATTTTACTAACTAACGATTCCATATTGTAACTCAATACGCATCAATCATTTACTTCATAACCAAACATCATCATATGAGAATATATACCTTGAGATAGTATATATGTCATACCAATACATCATGTGCAAACATATATATATATATATGCTAGAGCCGAATCTCAAAGTTGATTATAACTAAACATGAACATAAATCCAAAACACAAATCTTACCTACCATGCAATAAGCATAAATTATACTTATGGATGTATCATGGCGAATACATCACAACACCATACCGCTTCAATTTTGGTCATGGTTAAACAAAGAACTTAATGTCTCACTCAAAAATGATAAAAGAAAGTCCAAGAGCCATCAATCCACCATCACATGTATCATTAGCAAGCTTCAGATTTAACATGCAATGGCATTAACACAAAATCCACCTTGGCCGAATACCACCCCCATGACATAGCAAGGATTTGAACCATGGGCTAATAAGAACATCAAGTTAGCAACCAAAAACATGCATGAATCTCATGGCACAACATCAAACATACCTTAATCTTGATACAAGTATGGCCAAACCTCTTCCTAATCCTCTTCCAAACCAAACATGAAGCAAGAACTCCCTCTTCTTCCTTAGAATTTTCGGTCAAGAGAGAATGAAAAGGATGAACAAATTTTTTTCTTTTCTTTTCTTCAACTCACGGCAATGGGGGGCGACACTCACCATTCTCCTTTTTTTTTCTTCCCTTTCATTATTCAATTCCCATGCTCATTATTTTATTTTTTTCTTACATACACCATTGTCCCAACATGTTTTATGACATGTTTTTGCCCATAATCCTTGTCATGGCCAGCCACTAGCTATTAGGGGGGGAAATTTGACATGCAAGTCCTCCCTTTTGATTACATGCACTATTAGGTCCTTATAGATTAGCCTATCACATTTCAAAAGTGTCACACAAGTCCTAATAACTGAATTCACATGCAATCGACTAAATCGAAGCTTGAAATTTTCACACATTCATAAATACATATTCTAGACAATAAATATTACGTTCAAACATTTCGGTGACTCGGTTTAGCGGTCCTAAAACCACTTCCTGACTAGGGTCAATTTTGGGCTGTCACAATATGTGACTATGTTACGAATTTGTACAGGTATGTACATAAGTTTATAAGAATTGATTTCATGATATTGTGAGTTCATGATAAATTCGGTTGACAAAGTATGTTTTATCCGCACAATATGTGATTTATCAGATATGAGAAAAAGAAATGATTGGTATAAATGCCTATTAAAATGGTTATAGAAGAATGAGGAGATATAAGTTTGAAACATTGAAAGATGTTAAAACATATGCTTGAAATATGAATACAAATGAGTAATGCACATGTTTATTTTAAAGTTTGAAATGATTGGTTGATTATGGATATCGTGTTAACGGAGAGATTACAGTTGTTAGGCTAATGTCAAAACATGTTAAACTATGTTTGTAAATTGATAGAGTAAACTATGTGATTGAAGAAATTATAATTGTGAGGATTATAGCAATTTATATTATTAAACTTGGTAAATGATTTGTAAGAGTTGCTTGTTATTTTCATACGGACTTACTAAGCAATATAGCTTACTCCCTTCTTTCCCATGTCTTATAAGGTTATTAAGCTAGCTCAGGTTGGAGATGGCTGGAGATACTATCACACTATCAAGTTATAATTTTATGTATAAATGAATTAAAGTATTTTAAGTTTATGGCATGTATAGGAACTTGGTCATTTTTTATATGTGTCATGATTAATTTGGCCATATGTGTTGGCTTGTAATTGTTAATGTCATGAATGATGGCTTATGCTGATTATAAGTTTATTCATATGTTAGTGCCCTCTTGTGAATGTGAGATTAGTATGTTTTTAATGGGCTAAGTATGATGTTTTAAGCATGATCATTGATGGCATGAAAATTACATGTTATCGACTTAGTTGTGAGTGTTTGGTTACCTAAGTATGATATGTTTTGTGCCTTTGAATTGATGTGAGTGCATGTATGATTAAATGTGACAAATGGCTTGGTAAACAGCCTTATTATTGTCCACAAGGGTAGACACACGGGTGTGTGTCTAGGTCGTGTGTGACATACGGTCAGCCCCATGGGCGTGTTATTCGGCCGTGTGTCCCCTGCACATTAATCGTTGCAAAATGGAATCTTGGTATCAAGCACATGGGCAGAGACACGCGCGTGTGTCCCTAAGTACACCGGCGTGTAACTTGATCCTGTGACTTCAATTTGTTGATGACATAATAAATAGAGAGTTACACGGGTTAGGGACACGTGTGTGTGTGACCACACAGCCTCCCACAAAGGCGTGTCCCAAGCCATACGGGCGTGTGACCCCTGTTTTGGAAAAAAATTTGTAAGTGTTGTAAAAATCTCTTAAGTTCTCTGGTTAGTCCTAAACCGCCTCTAATGCATGTTTGAGCCTCGTAGGCTGTGTTAGGGACGATGTGATTGATTGTTAAAAAGTTTTTATTTGGTACCAAGTTTACAACACGAAATGTATGTTTGCTTGTGTTTAAGTTCGGTAATGCCTCGTACCCTATCTTGGCGTCGGACACGAGTAAAGGATGTTACATTTAGTGGTATAAGAGCTATGGTTTAGTCGATTCTCAGACTAACCTAGCATGTGTGAGAGTCTTGCTATACATGCCATATATATAACCTGTGATAGTGTGATATC
The DNA here is from genome assembly GCA_025502765.1 of Gossypium herbaceum. Lineage (NCBI taxonomy): Eukaryota > Viridiplantae > Streptophyta > Magnoliopsida > Malvales > Malvaceae > Gossypium > Gossypium herbaceum. Next base: position 57,771,117 of record CP106689.1, read on the forward strand.
TCCCGACCCTGATGAAATTATTTTGTAAAGGTAGGGATGCTTTACAACCAAGCTACCTTCGAAAATGCTAAGAGTGATATTGAGATATTTGAAATGTGTTTATGATGAGACGGAACTTAGGAAGGCATGAATAAGAGTTCATGATATGTGTGTGATAATGTATAAAATGAGATAACCATAAGCTTAGAAATGTGGAAACGTGTAATGAAATGAAAGTTTTTATGGTGATAAGCCCATCCATGTTTGTCTGGTATTCATATGATTTTATGTGCCCAACATATTTGATTAATTGAATATGATAAGTACACTTACACAAATTGATGGATCTGTGTTTATGTACACTTGTTTGAATAAGTGTGATCAGTATGTTCATATGGTATCTTATGTTTAATTGTTAAATTAGGGATAATATAATGTTTTTTTTATGTCTTGGTTATTGAACCATGAATTTTATAATAGAATGAAAATTGAATTGCAAGATCAAATTAAGTATAAGGTAAAAAATGAGTACGATCGTTCAATGATGAATTGACGGATAAGACCATGGTTGGACCATGTCAAAGTATGAAATGTAAGACCATAGCCGGGATATGGCATTCCAGTGAAAAGACCATAACTGGGTTATGGCATTGTGATACGTGTAAGACCCTAGCAGGGCCATGGCAAAATATGTGTAAGGCCATAGTTGGATTATGGTGTGAAGTAAACGACGTACTTGAATCCGTAAGACATTCTCTAATTTGACAAGTGCTGGTAAGTGATACTGAAGTGAAGTGTTGGAATTTAATTAGATATTGATATTGAATTTAATTAAGTAAATTCATCATTTGAAATTTTGGATGACAGAAAATATTTGTAAAATAATAAGTATATTAATTTGCTTAGAGTGAATTTTGTGATTATGATGATATTATGTTGATGATGAATGCAAAGTCATATGTGTTTATTTATGAGAGTCAAGTTAGAGGCTTTACGACCTCACCCCCTTACCAGTGTTGCTTAATAATGAAAATTCACGAGAATCATATTGAATAAGACTATAAGTGTGAAACTAAAGAGTTCAGTGGTGAAATAATTAGTAATGCATACAGAGATGAGAATAGTTTGGAAAGTGAAAATGGTTTTGGAAGAAATATCAGAATGTTTTAAAGATTACACAGATCATGCAATGTCACAGATAAAGAAGAAGTTAATCTTTGCGAATCGACTCAATTAGGTATGAAGTCTAAAGGTGTGTTTGCTAAAATTTCTCCCGAATTGGTTCTCGTTAGTGAGTGGAATAATACGGGGTTCATGATAACAGAGTTAGTGAGAGAAATGATGTCTGAGTTGTAAAGATGTCTGAGTATAACAATTATGGTTGCATAGTTTACAATGATCTCTTCTAAGTATTTTGTATATATATTCATTCATCCTCAAGGATTTATGTGATTGTTCATTTTCTGATGAAACTCTTATCATGTGAAAATGTTAGCTAATTCTAATGCTAGATGAAAGCACTGTTGGTTTGACTGGTTTATGATCGGCATTACCTTATCTTTCGGGATTTTATTCTAATATGTTGAAATCAAGTCGATGGTAAAAATTTATGTGAGGCCATTCTTATGCTCCTACTGGATGTTGTTTTGTTTTATATATATATATATTTGGAAAATATATTATCTCTGTTACCATTGATTCCAAAGCGTATGGGCATTGTTTTTTCTTCTGGTTTTCTCTGAAGAATCATCAAGATCTTCATTTTTTTATTATGAGTTATGTTCTTGGACTTCCAGTACGGTACCGCGTCTTGGATATCCTTGTATCAGTTTTCTTATCATCCTTATTTTGTAAATTATCAATCATGGCTCACCTTTAAAGTGTGTTCTTTGGCTTGTGATAATTATGTCTGTTATGGTTGTATTTCTAGTTCGATCATAGGAATGTGGTGATTCTAGTATCAGGATTTCTCTAATTTTCGTGGAAGAAATTGACATCGGCAAGGGTATAAATGGTGAGATCACAAGCTTAAATTGAATAGTAGTTTTCTTTCCTTAGGTAAGTTTGAATAAAGTTGATGAGTTCAAGCAGGATATTTGTTTCCTCGAGCTAATACAGTTGAAAAGATCTTTGATTAGCATGTTAAGAGAATTTTGAAAGATTGTTTGTTTTAGTTGTTTTCTCAGCATGAAGAAAAGATACCTTGATATGTTATTATTCGATAGTTGAGATCGACTCAGTTGTTTTTATCTGAACGAGCTGGTCAGTTGAAAGATAATTTGAGTTATATGTATTTAGGTTTATCCTCAGGTAAGAAGATAAAATCTTGTACATTCATGGGTGAATAGATGAATAGTTTGAAGAAAGAATTTAAATTCTAGAAAGTATGATACAGAGATATACATATTAGATTTTGTTCTAATCGAATGATGTTGTTATGAATTAAGTTGCTCTAAAATTATATAAAGTTATCACAATTGTGAAAGTTTGAATGGTCTGTTGAGTGTTAACAAAGTTGAAAACAGTTGAAGGTATTATTAACTGAAGCACTGGTTCTAAGTTTAGTCAGAATTGAGAAAAGAATTTGTGAATTTTCAGTGATGTACTATTGAACAGATTGGAATATGTTTTAAAACAAGAATGTAAAGTGATAGTTTGTATTTTTAGATGATTAAAGTCACATTAAAAAGAATTGTTCGACTGGTGCTATAGAGATGGCCACTTCTATGCATGTGTTGTGAATTTGATGACTTCGTGTGTTCAACGTGAAATGTCATGTACTTCCTGGTCCAAAGGGTTAAGTATCTAATGTCAGAAAAAGATCTAAATTTAATACAGCATGAAGGTTTTGAGATGTTAAAGGACTGTGAATAGTTATCTATTAACCTTTAGGAAGCAAGTATAATTACAGATGCCTGAATTGAAAATTCTTTATTTATTTTGTGAGTACTGGTTACATGACTAATCTTATTAATGATGGTCTAATTCTAGCTAAGTTAACAGCTAAATCAATACTTTCCTTGCGAGGTTGAGAACCTCAGAAATGTGTTAGTGAATGGCAAGCTAAATGAGTATAGTATGAGTTGAGTTTTCGATTTTGAATTTTAGGTCTAATCTGATGATTGATGTTATTGTTCTAAGATAGAAATTGCGTACAAATGAATCTAGAGCTTATGTAGAAGTTGTGACACCCCTAATGTGACCCTAGTCGGAGAGTGGTTTCGGGACCACAAAACCGAGTCACAAGAATAATTAGGTGTTATATTCTGCGCTTATTGTATGTGGAATTTGTATGCGTAAATATTTCGTGCCTTGATTTTATTAATTAGGTGCTAATTCATAAGAAAGGACCCATGTGTTAGGACTTAAAAATGTGATAGGTGAAATTTTAAGTGGCCAAATAATGCATGAAGTAAAGACATGAGGGATTTGCATGTCAATTTAGCCAACTATAGGAAGTGGCCGCCATGGTAATGAAGATGGCAAAAGAAAACATGTCTTGAACATGTTTTGCTAATGGTGGATGTTAGAAATAATAAAATAAAGAGCATGGGCTAAGGGAACATGTTTCAAACATGTCTAGTTAATGGATCATGTTAGAAAGAATAAAGAAATGGAAAAAAAAAGAGAGTGTGGATGCCCCCCTTGTTGCCGTGAGTTGAGGAAAAAGAAAGGAGAAAAATTTTGTTGTTCATCCTTTCTCATTTTGTTACAATTGCCATGACTTGAGAAGAAGAAAAAAAAAGTGTTCATGTTTTCTTTCTTTTGCTATAGCCGAAACAAAGGGTGAAAAGAAGGAGATTTACTCAAGTCAATTCGCAAGTACCTTTGGCTACTAGGAGGTAAGCTTTGAGTTTGTTGATTTGGTTTTGTAATATGCTAAGTTGAATGGTGGATGCACTCTTGGTAAGGTCAAGGAAGGTGAGATTCCTTGTGTGTGTCTAGGCAAAATGCCGAATGATTTAGTGTTGGAGATAGGAGCTACTTAGAATGATAAATTCTTCTCCTATGATTATTTTTCTTGCATTGTAAATGGCTCCTACTTAGCCATGCAAAATTTGTAATTTGTATGGATGATTGGAGCATTCGGCTAGGGTATAAAGGAAGGGATTTTGGTTGTTTCATCTAGATATGGATGATGAATGTGCTATGGAAAGAAATCGGTTTTCCTATGAATATGATTCGTGAATGTCTATATTAGTAAAATAATTTATGTTCAAACACTTGAGGATTCGGCATTGGTCATGACTATTGTGTTTAGGAGGTGATTTTGATTATTTGAATATTGGAAAGTAAGAATAGGTGTGACCGGTCATGGGAATTTGAGATGTTGTACATTAGAATTGAAAATACTTGAGACTAGGTTACCTTAATAGTGATAATACATTCGCCTTGATGCATTGATTGAATGTTGGCTAAGGTTTTGATATTTTGAACAAGGATAGTTGTGAATGGAGTGAAAACCATTAAATTATACACATAAGTATCCAGCAAGAAATTTAACTACTAAATGTATTTATACTAGGAGATCAAGACATCAAAAGGGGAGAATCAAACAAAGGCAAAGCAAAGATAATCGGGTAGTCGATTGGAAATCGTTTTATCCAATATAAGGTAAGTCATTAAGCACATGTTGATATTGCTTAAATGATTGTAAAATCTTTGCAATTGTGTTTAATGAGATGATATATATATATATATAAATGAAAATGTATGTGTATGGAATGATGACATTGTTGAATGTAAAAGAAATGGTGAAATGTGTAGAAAGTTTGCTTTCGGCACTAAGTGTGCGGGCAATACGTGTGTACGGTGACGAGATTGGCACTAAGTGTGCATGCTGGAAATATATGGCATCGAGTGTGCATGCTGGAAATATATGGCACTAAGTGTGCGAGCTCAAGGGTATGGCACTGTGTAAAAGGGCTTAAATCGCATGGCACTAAGTGTGCGAAATCAAGTATTAAGCACTATGTGTGCGTATTTATATATATGTATCTCCGATCGAACAATTATATGGAGGGTGTGTCTCCATCGAGTTGAGTATGGACAGCAGATCGGGTAAGTACCTTGAGCTCACGACGAATAGGCAATATGTTCATGCTCGGGATTAAGCTTGGTAAGCTTTAAATCTATGTGATGATTGAAATTGTATGGTTGTGGTGGAAATGAGTTAGTATGTGAAAATGCCTCAAATATCTTGTTGTGTGAAATATGAAATGTGGATGTATGACTTGGTATGAGATTGAACCGAAAGGTCCGAGGAATTATGGTATAGTATTGATATGGATGAGTACCTAGCCTCGCTTATTGTTTTCATGTTGTGGTAACTTTTAAATGGATGGTTGTGGAATGCTTATGACTTATCGAGTTATAAACTCACTCGGTGTTGTCTTGTCACCCATTCAAGGTCTCTTGGACTCGTATCATTTATGCGTGCTCGGAACCGTCGTTGAAGTCATCACACCGCTGAAATCTTTTGGTATTGTCTTCGTAGTTGAACTAGAAGAACATTTGGCATGTATAGGCTATTTTGTTTTGTTGAATCGTGGGTTGTAAACTTTAAGGCATGTGAAAATGGCCTATGTGGTCGTTGAGTGGGATGCTAGAACCTATAGCCACGAGTCTTAGAAACTTTAATTTTGATAAGGTGGCCATAATTTGTGTCATGTATGATGGATGATTAGTAAGGCCAAGGAAAGATTCATGAAATTGGCATAGTCTACTGCAGTAACTGTTGCGGACAGCAGCAGTGAGATGAGATTGAAAAATCACCAAAAATAGTAGAAGTAGAATTGAATAGTGAATAAATTATGAAATTGAACCTTGATGAATCTACTTTCATATGGACGAAACGAAACGACCATATGAGCAGTATACTGAGAGATATTAAAGTTCTCGTGAGACAGGGCCAGAACTGTTTCTGGGTCCCCTGTCGCGACTTTGAAAATTTACTATAACTTATCCAGAGGGAACTAGAAGTCGTGCCTTATATGTACAGATTCCCCTTTGAGTCTAGTTTCATTAGAAACAAACGTCACGAGCATTGAAGCTCTGTACGAGAAGATATCCAGGTCGTAATGCACGAAGGTCAGTGTAGTCGACCCCTGTAAAATGGGTGACTTTAACTAATAAACTGTACTAATTGGCTTGACCAAAAATTCTAGAAAAAATTTTTTAGAAGAGATTATGAGTTTAGTTTCAAGCAAAATTTACAGAACTTATTTTCGAGTTCTGGAACTCGAGATATGATTTTTAAGGTGACAGTGACGCAGTTAGCTAGCCTGCTCGGAATGTAAATTAAATATTTCCAAGAGAGAAATAAGGAAGTAAGCCGGTAACACCACGTGGTCAAATCCGGTGACGGTCACGGGTTTGGGGTGTTACATTTATTGGTATCGAGCTATGGTTTAGTCGGTTCTAGGACTACCATAGCGCGTGCGAGTCTAGCTATACATGCCAAATTGTTAGTGCTTAAAAAGGTGATGACTTCTGACGGTTGAAGTTTTTGTTTTGATTAACAAATGGAACCCGGGGTAGAGAGGCCCTTGGCGGATGACGTTGAAAGTGTAGCGGCTGCTCCCGCGCAAGGGACGCCGCCTGTTGAGCCTCAGTCATCCGCGAATAATCAAAATGAAGGGGCGAAACAAGCCTTCTTCACCATGATGAATGAGTGGGTCGCGCAATATGCCCGAACCAACCCGGCTGTCCAACCATTCCCGAATTTAAATACTCCGCCCCAAGAGTCCGCAATGCCTCTAGTTACTAATCCGGTGAGGCTAAGCAAACCACCTGTAGACTTGATTAGGAAGCGCGGGGCCGAGGAGTTCAAGGCCATAGTCACTGATGATGCTGAAAGAGCCGAATTCTGGCTCGATAACACCATTCGAGTGTTAGATGAACTGTCATGCACACCCGATGAATGTCTTAAGTGTGCTATATCCTTGTTGCGAGACTCAGCTTACTATTGGTGGAGGACTTTAATTTCCATAGTCCCAAATGAACGAGTTACTTGGGATTTCTTTCAATCCGAATTTCAAAAGAAATACATTAGTCAACGGTTCATCGATCAGAAGCGTAAGGAATTCTTGGAACTCAAGCAAGGCGGATGATCAGATCTCGAATACGAACATGAGTTCGTAAGACTTAGTCGGTGTGCCCGGAGTGTGTGGCTGATGAGGTTGCTATGTGCAAAAGATTTGAAGAAGGATTGAATGAAGAGTTAAAGTTCTTGGTGGGAATTTTGGAGATAAAGGAGTTCGTGACACTAGTCGAACGAGCTCGCAAGGCGGAAGAACTTGGAAAGGAGAAGAAGAAGGTGAATTTGAAACAAGAGATTATCGTAAAAGATTGGCGAGTAAAACTCCGTTCTCGGCTGTAAAGAAGTTCAAGGAGGACACTAATAAGTCAAGGGCGATCATGGAATTTCCATCGAGCCCGACCATTGACGGACTCCGAGCTACTTGGTAGCTAGTGTGGGCAATAATCGTCAAGAGAGACTTGAATGCCCCAATGTGGGAGACGACACCTAGGTGAATGTTGGGGTAAGTCATTAATAGGGCTGTTATGGATGCGGTTCAAGGACCACTTTATTAGAGATTGCACGGAGCTAGATGAGAGTAATAAGACGCAAGGTGCAAGACCTAGTGGAACGACGGCTAGAGGTAGGCCCCGAGAATTTCTCGGAGGTAGGGGTGGTAATCGAGAGGAGCCTCGACACTACTGTTCGATCCGAGACCCGTGCTCTGCTAGAGCATATGCCATCCGCGCACGAGAGGAGGCATCCTCCCCGACGTTATCACCGGTACTTTTACTCTCTTTGATTCTAGTGTGATTGCATTGATTGAACCCGCTCTACTCATTCATATGTATGTGAAACCTTAGCATCAAAGAAGACTCTCACCGTTGAGTCTCATCGAGTTCGTAATTCGAGTGTCAAACCCTTTGGGTCAATATGTACTCGTTGATAAAGTGTGCAAGAGATGCCCCTAATAATTCGAGAATCCTATTTTCCAGCCGATCTGATGCTTCTACCATTTGATGAATTCGATGTTATTCTTGGTATGGACTGGCTGACCGTACATGATGCAGTGGTGGACTGCAAAAGGAAAACCATTGATTTGAGGAGTGCAAATAATGAGGTAGTCCGAGTCGAGTCATCGATTTAAAAGGAGTGCCAGCGATAATATCTTCTATGACCGCCGGAGATATGTGAAAAGGGTGTGAAACATACCTTGCGTATGTGCTTGAAAGTAAAGAAACGGAAAGGAAACTCGGATCGGTATCGTTGGTTTGTGAGTATTCGGATGTGTTTCCGAGGAGTTACCGGATTGCCACCGGTTTGAGAGGTGAAATTCGCATCGGTTGTACTGGGTACTACGCCGATCTCAATAGCCCCGTATCGTATAGCATTAACTAATTAAAGGAATTAAAGGTTCAATTGCAAGAATTGACGGATAGAGGTTTCGCTCAACCGAATTTTTCTCCATAGGGGCACCAGATTGTTTGTGAAGAAGAAGGATGGAACTATGAGATTGTGCATCGACTATCGCCGTTGAATAAAGTGACGATAAAGAATAAATATCCGTTGCCACGAATTGACGATTTGTTTGATCAATTAAAGGGAGCCTCAGTGTTTTCAAAGATAGATTTGAGGTCGGGATACTATCAGTTGAGGGTCCGAGAATCGGACATACCCAAAACTGCTTTTAGAACGAGGTACGGTCACTACGAATTCTTAGTGATGCCGTTTGGGCTCACTAATGCCCCTGCGGTATTTACTGATTTAATGAATAGAATCTTCAGGCCATACTTGGATCGGTTCGTAGTTGTATTTATCGATGACATTTTGGTCTATTCGAGAGATGAAACTGAACATGCTGAACACCTGAGGCTAGTGTTGCAAATCTTACGAGATAAGCGGTTATACGCAAAGTTTAGTAAATGTGAATTTTGGTTGAGAGAGGTTAGCTTTTGGGGCACGTGGTGTCCGACGGTGTGTCGGTGGACCCGACCAAAAATTTCGCCATAGTCGATTGGAAACCTCCAAGGAATGTTACCGTTAGGAGCTTTTGGGGCTTGCGGATACTATCGATGATTTGTGAAAGGTTTTTCGGTGATAGTCGCACCGATGACGGTTACTCCAAAAGGATGTTAAGTTCGAATGGACGGAGAAATGTCGAAAAGTTTCACCAACCGAAAACTTATTTGATGAAGCTCCAATTCTAGTGCAACCCGAATCGGCAAAGAGTTTGTCATCTATAGTGACGCCTCCCTACTCGGGTTAGGTTGCGATTGATGCAAGAAGGTCGAGTTGTGGCCTATGCGTCGAGACAATTAAAGCCAAACGAGAAAATTATCCGACCCATGATCTCGAATTGGTCGCCATCGATTCGCTTTAAAGATATGGCGACATTACTTAATTGGTGAGAAGTGCCATGTATATTCGGATCACAAGAGTCTCAAATATTTGATGACTCAAAGAGACTTAAACTTGCGACAAAGACGTTGGCTTGAGTTGTTGAAGGACTATGAACTTGTCATTGATTATCACCGTGAAAGGCCAACGTGGTGGCCGATGCTTTAAGTCGTAAGACACTGCTCGCTTTGAGAGCGATGGATGCTCATCTATCCGTTTCACCCGAGGAGGTGCCAGTAGTCGAATGTTAGTCCTCCCGGGTATTACTAAAATGTACAATGATCTGAAACGCCAATTTTGGTGGCCCGGTATGAAACGAGACATTTCAGAATTTGTTTCGAAGTGTTTGACATGTCAACAAGTGAAAGCGGAACATCAAGTACCATCGGGATTACTTCAGCCAATCATGATACCCGAATGGAAATGGGATCGAGTAACAATGGACTTTGTGTCTGGGTTACCATTGACTCAGAATAAGAAAGACTAGGTCTGGGTCATTGTTGATAGACTGACCAAGTCTGCACATTTTATTCCTGTCCGCACGGATTTTTTGCTTGATAGATTGACAGAATTATACGTCTCCCAAATTGTTCGATTGCATGGGGTACCTATTTCTATCGTGTCGGATAGAGACCCAAGATTTACATCGCGATTTTGGAAGAAATTGCAAGAGGCTTTGGGTACCAAGCTGCATTTTAGCACTCGCCACCCCAAACCGATGGTCAATCCGAACGGATAATTCAAATACTCGAGGATATGTTGAGATGTTGCATCCTTGAGTTTAGTGGTTCATGGGAACGGTATTTACCTTTGGTTGAATTCACTTACAACAATAGCTTTTAAACAAGTATTAAGATGGCGCCTTACGAGGCTTTATACGGTCGTAAATGCCGTACACCATTGTTTTGGACTAAGCTTAGTGAAAGCAAAATTTTCGGGGAAGATTTGATTAAAGATGCTGAACTGAAAGTGAAAGTAATCCGAGAAAGTCAAGATAGCCTCCGATCGCCGAAGTCGACGCTGGTCCGAAATGAAAAGACGCCGAGTATCGTGGGAGATAAAGTGTTTCTTAAAGTTTCGCCTTGGAAAAGATACTCGATTTGGCCGTAAAGGCAAATTGAGTCCGAGGTTCATTGGGCCATATGAGATATCCGAACGAGTCGGTCCAGCTTGCATATCGCTTGATTTTGCCCCGAACTCGAAAAGATTCACGACGTCTTTCATGTTTCGATGCTTGACGCTATAGATCGATCCATCGCACGTGATAGGTCCATCGAGGTTGAAATGCAAGCCAATATGAGTTACGAGGAAGAACCCATTCGTATCCTAGCTCGGAAGTGAAAGAGTTACGAAACAAGAAAGTTCCGTTAGTAAAAGTGTTGTGGCTCAAACACGGGATAGAAGAAGCTACATGGGAACCCGAGAACTCTATGAAAGAACGATACCCAAACCTATTTACGGTAAGATTTTGGGACGAAAATCTCTTAAGTGGGGAGAGTTGTGACACCCATAATGTGACCCTAGTCGGAGAGTGGTTTGGGACCACAAAACCGAGTCACAAGAATAATTAGGTGTTATATTCTGCGCTTATTGTATGTGGAATTTGTATGCGTAAATATTTCGTGCCTTGATTTTATTAATTAGGTGCTAATTCATAAGAAAGGACCCATGTGTTAGGACTTAAAATGTGATAGGTGAAATTTTAAGTGGCCAAATAATGCATGAAGTAAAGACATGAGGATTTGCATGTCAATTTAGCCAACTATAGGAAGTGGCCGCCATGGTAATGAAGATGGGCAAAAGAAAACATGTCTTGAACATGTTTTGCTAATGGTGGATGTTAGAAATAATAAAATAAAGAGCATGGGCTAAGGGAACATGTTTCAAACATGTCTAGTTAATGGATCATGTTAGAAAGAATAAAGAAATGGAAAAAAAAAGAGAGTGTGGATGCCCCCCTTGTTGCCGTGAGTTGAGGAAAAAGAAAGGAGAAAAATTTTGTTGTTCATCCTTTCTCATTTTGTTACAATTGCCATGACTTGAGAAGAAGAAAAAAAAAGTGTTCATGTTTTCTTTCTTTTGCTATAGCCGAAACAAAGGGTGAAAAGAAGGGAGATTTACTCAAGTCAATTCGGCAAGTACCTTTGGCTACTAGGAGGTAAGCTTTGAGTTTGTTGATTTGGTTTTGTAATATGCTAAGTTGAATGGTGGATGCACTCTTGGTAAGGTCAAGGAAGGTGAGATTCCTTGTGTGTGTCTAGGCAAAATGCCGAATGATTTAGTGTTGGAGATAGGAGCTTACTTAGAATGATAAATTCTTCTCCTATGATTATTTTTCTTGCATTTTAAATGGCTCCTACTTAGCCATGCAAAATTTGTAATTTGTATGGATGATTGGAGCATTCGGCTAGGGTATAAAGGAAGGATTTTGGTTGTTTCATCTAGATATGGATGATGAATGTGCTATGGAAAGAAATCGGTTTTCCTATGAATATGATTCGTGAATGTCTATATTAGTAAAATAATTTATGTTCAAACACTTGAGGATTCGGCATTGGTCATGACTATTGTGTTTAGGAGGTGATTTTGATTATTTCGAATATTGGAAAGTAAGAATAGGTGTGACCGGTCATGGAATTTGAGATGTTGTACATTAGAATTGAAAATACTTGAGACTAGGTTACCTTAATAGTGATAATACATTCGGCCTTGATGCATTGATTGAATGTTGGCTAAGGTTTTGATATTTTGAACAAGGATAGTTGTGAATGGAGTGAAAACCATTAAATTATACACATAAGTATCCAGCAAGAAATTTAACTACTAAATGTATTTATACTAGGAGATCAAGACATCAAAAGGGGAGAATCAAACAAAGGCAAAGCAAAGATAATCGGGTAGTCGATTGGAAATCGTTTTATCCAATATAAGGTAAGTCATTAAGCACATGTTGATATTGCTTAAATGATTGTAAAATCTTTGCAATTGTGTTTAATGAGATGATATATATATATATATAAATGAAAATGTATGTGTATGGAATGATGACATTGTTGAATGTAAAAGAAATGGTGAAATGTGTAGAAAGTTTGCTTTCGGCACTAAGTGTGCGGGCAATACGTGTGTACGGTGACGAGATTGGCACTAAGTGTGCATGCTGGAAATATATGGCAATCGAGTGTGCATGCTGGAAATATATGGCACTAAGTGTGCGAGCTCGAAGGGTATGGCACTGTGTGCGGGCTTAAATCGCATGGCACTAAGTGTGCGAAATCAAGTATTAAGCACTATGTGTGCGTATTCTATATATATGTATCTCCGATCGAACAATTATATGGAGGGTGTGTCTCCATCGAGTTGAGTATGGACAGCAGATCGGGTAAGTACCTTGAGCTCACGACGAATAGGCAATATGTTCATGCTCGGATTAAGCTTGGTAAGCTTTAAATCTATGTGATGATTGAAATTGTATGGTTGTGGTGGAAATGAGTTAGTATGTGAAAATGCCTCAAATATCTTGTTGTGTGAAATATGAAACGTGGATGTATGACTTGGTATGAGATTGAACCGAAAGGTCCGAGGAATTATGGTATAGTATTGATATGGATGAGTACCTAGCCTCGTTTATTGTTTTCATGTTGTGGTAACTTTTAAATGGATGGTTGTGGAATGCTTATGACTTCTGAGTTATAAACTCACTCGGTGTTGTCTTGTCACCCATTCTAGGTCTCTTGGACTCGTATCATTTATGCGTGCTCGGAACCGTCGTTGAAGTCATCACACCGCTGGAAATCTTTTGGTATTGTCTTCGTAGTTGAACTAGAAGAACATTTGGCATGTATAGGCTATTTTGTTTTGTTGAATCGTCGGTTGTAAACTTTAAGCCATGTGAAAATGGCCTATGTGGTCGTTGAGTGGGATGCTAGAACCTATAGCCACGAGTCTTAGAAACTTTAATTTTGATAAGGTGGCCATAATTTGTGTCATGTATGATGGATGATTAGTAAGGCCAAGGAAAGATTCATGAAATTGGCATAGTCTACTGCAGTAACTGTTGCGGACAGCAGCAGTGAGATGAGATTGAAAAATCACCAAAAATAGTAGAAGTAGAATTGAATAGTGAATAAATTATGAAATTGAACCTTGATGAATCTACTTTCATATGGACGAAACGAAACGACCATATGAGCAGTATACTGAGAGATATTAAAGTTCTCGTGAGACAGGGCCAGAACGGTTTCTGGGTCCCCTGTCGCGACTTTGAAAATTTACTATAAATTATCCAGAGGGAACTAGAAGTCGTGCCTTATATGTGCAGATTCCCCTTTGAGTCTAGTTTCATTAGAAACAAACGGCACGAGCATTGAAGCTCTGTACGAGAAGTTATCCAGGTCGTAATGCGCGAAGGTCAGTGTAGTCGACCCCTGTAACATGGGTGACTTTAACTAATAAACTGTACTAATTGGCTTGACCAAAAATTCTAGAAAAAATTTTTTAGAAGAGATTATGAGTCTAGTTTCAGGGAAAATTTACAGAACTGATTTTCGAGTTCTGGAACTCGAGATATGATTTTTAAGGTGACAGTGACGCAGTTAGCTAGCCTGCCTGGAACAGAAATTAAATATTTCCAAGAGAGAAATAAGGGAAGTAAGCCCGGTAACACCACGTGGTCAAATCCGGTGACGGTCACGGGTTTGGGGTGTTACAGAAGTTTTTGTACAAGGCTCAATAGTAGCACGTCTATTCATCCAAGAGTAATAAAGTATGCAATTATATGAAGTAGATGTTCTGGTGATTGAGTATGTACCATGATATTTTTGAATTTATGTTCAGATGCCTTTTTGTTAGCAAGTAAACTGAACATCAAGAGCATTCAGGACTATTGCAGTAGTGATAATACTAGTGTGCTATAAGATATAGTCACTATAGATTTCGTATCGGGACTACCTCTATCCCCGAAATGGATGATGTTGTTTGAATGTTGATCATTTGACAAAATCTGTATGATTGTTTCAGTATGTACCGAGTTCTTATTTGACTGATCAACTGAGTATATGTGTTCCTAAGAGAATAATTTAAATCTTTGACGATATACTCCGGCACAATGTGCTAAAGTTCAACGGTTATTGGAAAGAGATATACGAGGTTAAATCGGTTTGTGATTATGAAAAGTTAGTGAAAGTGTTTCATAAGATTTGAAAACAACTTCTTCTAGTAAGATTTTCGAGGACGAAAATTCCTAAACGGAGGACAGTTATAATAGCCCAATTTTGGGTCTAGCCAGAATAGTGGTTTCAGGACCATGAATTCGACGTAGAAAATTTTATTTTTATTATATTTTTATGGTCTACAATTTTATGGAATTGTTTCGTGAAAATTTCGTTCGAAAATTTTGACGTTTGGGCACTCAATTTAGTCAAAATGACTAAATTATAAAAAAGTGCAAAATTTGAGTTCAACATATTAGAGGTGTCCAACTGTTATGAAATTTTAAATCAGAGGTCCTTATATGGTAATTAGACCATTGGTTAAGTTGGTAGACAAAAATGGACATGGTTTAGTATATTTCTAAAGTTTTTCATTAAGGGCAATTTGGTCGTTTAGTAATTAAAATGAGTTAAAAACAAAATTAAAAGCCAAATTTTGTCCATATTCAACCCCATGGTCTAATTTCAAAAGGTGAAACCATGGCTAGGGTTTTTCAAGCTTCCAAGCTCAATGCTAAGTTCCTTCTTTTTTAATGATTTTTACATTTTTGAAATCCTCGTAACAAGATCTACCAATTTATACCTCTAATTTGAAGAGATGTCAAAGTTTAAATTTTTACCCATGTTGAATATTTGTGTGTTTTAATGTTTGATGGTAGAAATTGCATGTTAGTTGTTTGTTAAACGACTTTTGCTAAGTGATTTTCGTTGAAAATGGCTAAAAGGACTAATTTGTAAAAGTTATAAAATATATAGTAAAAGTGTGTTTTAATGGAAATTGAGGGATGTTATAGTTATGAAAATGATTCGGCTAGGCTTGTATGTTAAAGAAATTGAATAAATTTAATTTTTCGAGCTTAAGGGAAAAAATATAAATATGTGAAACTTTAGGGCAAAAATGTAATTTTTTCATAATATGATTTTTGGGTCACATTGAATAATGTGACTAATAAATAAGCTAAATGTAGTATTATAGATCAGGAAAAATGAAGTTCGAGCCTAGATCGGGGGAGAAATAAATATTGGACAAAAAGGTCCTTTTCGTTGTCGTCACATTCGAGGTAATTTTGTATTTTAAGAAGCATTAAATTATATATGTAAAAATTCTTAATTGTTATATTTGTGATAAATGCTATATTATTGAAATGAAATGTGAATATTATTGAGTACGGTATGATGGAAATGACCGATAGAGATTCGGTACGGTGAGAAATCTCATTTGAACCTTAGGAATAGATTACGAAAAAAGTGGCCTGTCTTTAGGATACCATGTGTTATGTGATCTATATGAATCCAGGTGCTGGTCATGTACGTCCTACCATTGGCTAGGTAGTCCGGCATGTGTTGCGGATACCTGACAACTTGTGTGAGCAGCCCGTGTAGTTACATCTTGATTAACGGCTTGTGTGAGCAAGCCTGTAATTAGCTTGTCTGCGAGCCCTATGTGTTATGAGATATGAGGTAGCATTGACTACATATGTCACACTTATATGCAATACTTTCTCTGTATTCGATAGTATTCCAAGTGTTCAACTGGTTTCGAAGAGTATGTGAAAGATGACAAAGTATGTGACCATGTTATGAATTTGTACAGGTATGTACATAAGTTTATAAGAATTGATATCATGATATTGTGAGTTCATGGTAAATTCGGTTGGTAATTGTGTAATTAGCTTCCAGGCCAAAATTAAGTTATGATGAAGTATGTTTTATTCGCACAATATGTGATTTATCGGATATGAGAAAGAAAAGATTGACATAAATGGCTATTAAAATGATTATAGAAGAATGAGGAGATATAAGTTTGAAACATTGAAAGACGTTAAAACATATGCTTGAAATATGAATACAAATGAATAATGCGCATGTTTATTTTAAAGTTTGAAATGATTGGTTGATTATGGATATCTCGTGTTAACAGAGAGATTACAATGTTAGGCTAATGTCAAAACATGTTAAACTATGTTTTAAAATTGATAGAGTAAACTATGTGATTGAATAAATTATAATTGTGAGGATTATAGCAATTTATATTACCTTATGTTTATATTATTAAACTTGGTAAATGATTGGTAAGAGTTGCTTGTTATTTTCATATGGAGTTACTAAGCTATGTAGCTTACCCCCTTCCTTTCCCATGTCTTATAGAGCTATTAAGCTAGCTCGGGTTAGAGATGGCTAGAGATACTATGACACTATCAAGTTATCATTTTGGGTATAAATGAATTAAAGTATTTTAAGTTTATGGCATGTATAGGAACTTGGTCATTTGTTATATGTGTCACGATTAATTTGGCCATATGTGTTGGCATGTAATTGTTAATGTTTCTTCTTATATATAGCCATGAATGATGGCTTATGCTGATTATAAGTTTATTCATATGTTAATGCCCTCTTGTAAATATCAGATTAGTATGTTTTTAATGGGCTATGTTTGATGTTTTAAGCATGATAAATGATGGCATGAAAATGACATGTTATTTACTTAGTTTTAAGTGTTTGGTTACCTAAGTATGATATGTTTTGTGCCTTTGAATTGATGTGAGTGCATGTGTGATTAAGGGTGGCAAATGGCTTGGTAAATAGCCTTATTATTGTTCACACGGGTAGATACATGGGCACGTGTCTAGGCCGTGTGTGACACACGGTCAACCCCATGGGCATGTTATCTGACCGTGTGTCCCCTGCAACTTAAACGTTGCAAAACAAAATGCTTAGTATCGAGCACATGGGCAGAGGCATGGGCGTGAGTCTTAGCTGTGTGAAGGACACGGCCTAAGCACACAAGCGTGTGACTTGGTGGTGTGACTTCAGTTTGTTGATGACGTCATAAATAGAGAGTTATACGGGTTAGGGACACGGGCGTGTGTGACCACACTGCTTGCCCATACGGGCGTGTCCCAAGCCACATGGGCGTGTGTCCCCTATTTTGGAAAAAAATTTCTAAGTGTTGTAAAAATTTCTAAAGTTCTCGATTTAGTCCCGAACCGCCTCTAATGCATGTTTTGAGCCTCATAGGCTCGTGTTAGGGACAATGTGGTTGATTGTTAAAAAGTTTTAATTTGGTGCCAAGTTTACAACTTGGAATGTATGTTTGCTTGTGTTTAAGTCCAATAATGCGTCGTACCCTGTCTCAGCGTTGGACACAGGTTAAAATTACCAAATGAATTAACATCATTTCCATCAATAGACAAACTATAAGTAAGCACATATAAGCTCACAAATCTTTCCCAATGTATACATATTCAATATTATAAGTGAATTCATCACATACTTCCCTTTTGAATACTTGTATGAATCTCGTACGTACCTGAGTCACTTAACTCATTCACACATTCTTTCTCGACTTGACTTTGCTTGTTGAACCTATCAGAATCATTAAGGATACTCGGAAATCACATATAGCTCATACAATGCCATGTCCCAGATATGGTCTTACATGTTAGCACATATCGATGCGAATGTTAGCACATATTGATGCAAATGTCCTGGACATGGTCTTACACTAAATCATATAACAATGCTAATGTCCCAGACATGGTCTTACGCGTAATCACAATATGGTCTTACACATAATCACGTCTTGTTAATCCTAATGTCATGACATTCATATCCTAAACTATTCCTAAAGTTCATACGGGACTTTCAGATATCATAACTTCGTTGATTCTTGCTCGTATTTGCTCGTTCAACATTCATAGAAATTCAATGACAAATAAACATTTATAAATCAATTTAAAGGTATTTATTTATATATGAACTTACCTCGTAGTTGAAATAGATGGACTAGATCGACAATTTAATAATCTTTGATTTTCCCTGATCTAAATCCGATTTCTTTCTTTCCTGATCTATACACATTCAAAATTAACTCGTTTATTCATCAAATCATTCAATTTAGTCCACACACACATATTTGGGAATTTTTACACTTTAGCCCCTAAAGTTTCATATTTTTACAATTTAGTCCCTATTTCACAAATATAGAAAATTCACACAATTCAACAAGACCCATGCTTGGCCAAATTACCACAGTGGCCCTAGCAGCCCATATTTTTCATTTATTTCACATTTCAACCCCTCAATTTACAATTTTCACAATTAAATCCTTAATAGACATTTTTACTCAAAATCACTTAACAAAACTTGTGTAACTATCAACAAATATTCATTTTTCATCATCAAACATTCAAAAGCTCAAGCATTCATCAATGGCATTTCACAAAATCATCAACACCTTCAAAAATTAAAGCATGGGCTAGCTAGAACACGAAGCAGCGATCACAAAACTGACAAAATCATCAAAAATTGAGCTCGAAACATACCTCAATCAAGAACAACAAGATCCGAACCCTAAAACAACATTTTCTTATTCTTTTTCTCCTGGTGTTCAGTTATGATAATGATAATGAAGCTAATTTTTCACTTTGTTTTATTTAATTAACCTTAATAACCAAATTACCATTTTAACCTTAATTAAAACCATTTAAAAACATTTATTTAATTACCATTTATGTCAAATTCCACTATCAATGGTCTAATATCAACATAAGATCTTTTGGTTTAATAAACCATAGCAATTAAACACGTCTAACATATAGAATGCAACTTTTGTATTTTACACGATTTAGTCCTTTTATCATATTAAGCATTCAAACGCTAAAATTTGTAACACCCCAAACCCGACCTAGACGTTATGGCCGAATCTGCGATGTCACATTGAAGTGTTTTTCAATAAACATAATTCTATTGAAAAAAATCTGTTCTATACTAAAACCTCGTTGTGAACTTTTACAACAATTTTGAATATCTTGTTCATTGTTAAAACTCAAGTTGATTTAGCAAAGTGTAAATCATGTTAGATTGACATTGCACTTTAAAAACAATGTTTGTTGCGGAAGCTTTTCAAAATGTGTTGCACTAGCGTGGTGTTTTGAAATGCATTTAACTCTTTGAAAAACTGCGGCCTACTACTAGCAGATATGATTATAAGTATATAAATCCCAAATCAAAATTAAAAACTTAAAGAGGCATTATTACAAAAAAATACCCAGATTAAATTACTTATAAATTAAAAGTTTAAAATGGAAGAAAAAGTAGTTGTGTGGCCACATCGAGTCCCCCGCAGCATCGATCTGCCTAAAGATTACCTACGCAGAAAAGCAGAAAGGTGAGTTTCTGAAAACTCAATGTGTAGTCCCTTAACAACAGTCGGTCATATAGTAGGCAAATACAGTTTGGGCCTAAGCCCGTTTCAGTAACAATCCAGTAACAGTTAGGTCCTCAACCCATTACAGTATCAGCATCAATCTGGGCCTTAGCCCATTTTAGTAACAGTAATAGAAATGCAATCAGAAATCCTACCTATCCATCCTCTACACTCCACTCCATCCAACCCTACAGTCTATGTGGGGATAAAATCGACCCACCCATCCACACTCTTATAGCACCGGTTGCAGCACTAAGTGTAATGCCCCGAATTTTGGGCCTAGATGAATTGGGATTTGGGCATTGGGTTTCATAAAATTTTTAAGTGAGCAAGAAAATGACAAATGACATGTTAGCTTTAAGGGTTTAAGGAATTTGAAGTGTCTAGGTGTGTTGGAGAAGTTCTGGGTTTGAGTTTTGTGGTGGATGAATTTTAATTAAATTATTAAAAGAATCAGGGTTGGGAGTAGATGGGCTTTTAAATAAAGATAAGGGAAAATGGCATCAAAAAGCCTTGTGGAGGAGTGACTAAGTGACACCACTTAGGGTGTAGGGAGGTGGCATTAGTGGCTAGCAAGGAGATCTGAGGTTTGAATCCTATATTAGTATTTTTAGGAGTTTAATTTTGGCCTTCTAGAAGTTTGGAAATGGCGTGAAGATGGACACTAATGAGAGTGTTCAAAACAGAAAATTTAGGAAATAGATTGCGGAGTTAACAAGGAGAAAAACGAAGAGATGAGAAGGGGGAAGTGATGGAGCTGAATTGGAAATTGAGGGTTAGGCAATTTGGCTAGAGGCTATAAATATGTGCTGAGTTTGGGATCCTAGGCTAATGCCAAATTCTTCATTTTTTTTAGTGCTGATTGGCTTTTCCGTCTTTGCTACCTGATTCTTTTGCCATTCGTCCTCTCCTCAGATCTCTTTTGATTTACCCTTTGGGTTAGCTGATTCCTTCTTCTACCCTTCTTCTTTAATTTGTGTGAAATAAACCTTATTCACCATATTAGTTTGAAAGATGAAAAGCCAAATCTCCCTTGGGCTGATTACTCTTTTGGGGCAAGTACCTTATCTCTTTTTTTGGCTAGTATTGTTAATACCGATTACTCCCCTCCCTCACTCTTTTTAATCAACTTTGGTAGGGAATTAGCATCAGATCTCGGATTTTAGCTCTCTGCTGAATTGATCCTTAGGTGTTTTGCGGTTTTGGTAAGTATTTCTCTCTTATTAGCTAAGGTTGGCCGAATGGTCTTAAGTGAGATAAGGGGGTGAATTATGTTGGATGTTAGTCCCCTAGTATTTGGTTTTAATGAGTAAGATTAATGCAGATCTAGGGAGTACGTAATCAAGGAAAAGCTATTAGGGATTGGTGTTCAAGGTAAGGTTAAGGTGAGGTTTCAATTTTTGCGTAAAATATGTATTAAGCATGCGATTAATTGAAGGGTGATATCAATTGTAGGTTTGGGGCTAAGGAAATTGCAGCACGCTTTATTACCAGGTGTGTACATACACTGCACACACAAGTAGATCGGCAAAAGCCAAAAAGTTGAAATGCCGAAAAGCCAAAATTTTGGCTACGGTAGTCTTGCGAGTGCGCGAATACTCGTGAGGAGAAAATTGATAGGTTATTTGAGGCCCATGGGCGACTCTATGGACTCGGGCTGTGAATTGGCCAACCGGATGCTTAATGGGCCCGATGGACTGTTGGGTCCATAATAGGCAAAAAATTGATCATTGATGCTATGTGATTGAAATTCGTATGTGAGCATGAATATAATGTGATTTGGGCCTAATGGGTCACACAAATGTGATTTGGGCCTAATGGGCTATGTGAATATAATTGGGTCTAATAGGCCATATACAGGTATGTGAATTTGTCTGGGCTTTGTAAGGGGTTTTGGGTCTAGTATATGATGACTACATAAAACTTAATTAATTTAATGCGTCCGTGGATAAGTCATAGGGTTAAGGTGTGGCAACGGGTATATGTGTGACACCCCTAAAGTGACCCTAGTCGGAAAGTGGTTTCGGGACCGCTAAACCGAGTCATCGAAGCATTTGAATGTGATATTTATTGTCTAGAATATGTGAATATGAATGTGTGAAAGTTTGAAGCTTCGATTTAGTCGATTGCATGTGAATTTAGTTAATAGGACTTATGTGAGAAAATTTAGAAATGTGCTAGGCAAATGTAAGTGGCCTATTAATGCATGTTATAAGAATGAAGGGTTTGCATGTCAAATATCCATTTATTTTGAGTAGTGGCCGGCCATGGATGGGTCATAGATGATAATATGAATTTCCTATTAGCATTATGGGTTTAGAAAATAAAATAGTGAATTAAGAATGATAAAACATGAGGTGAGTGGGAGGAGAAATCAAAGTTGTCCCCCCCTTACTCCCCATTGCCGTGACTAGACAAAGAAATGAAAAAAAAATGTTCATCCTTTAACATCCTTGGCGAAAATTCTAAGGAGGAAGGAAGAAGAAAGGTTGAAGACGTTCGCCATGCATGTAACTAGGCTAAGGTATGTTTGATGTTGCTCCATGAGATTCATGTATATTTTGGTTGTTAGCTTGAGTTCTACCTAGCCCATGGTTTAAATCTTTGCTATGTGAGGGAGATGATAGAGTTTGAGTGCTCAACAAAAGGATTGGATGTGAGTGTGTGTGAGAATTTGAAAAGGTAGGTCTTAGCAACTTCATGAAGCATTCGCCATGGTAAGAAGTGGAAGAGAAATATAGTTGTTGTTCATGTTAGATGAAGTAGAAGTTGTGTGCTAAGGCCGAATGTGACTTTGAATATTATTGAGTAATGTATGTGTTTTGAATTGATGGAATGGAGAGGACGCTCTAATTTTGTTATGAACAATTATATGTTAAATTAAGGGTTGCTAAGTTAGCTATTAAGGTGAAGTGCAAATGTTAGTATTTGATTACTAGTGTATATAGGTGTTTTAGCCGAGCTTTGAACTTGAAACAAAATGGTAATTAGTCAATACAAGTGACCATATTTGTAGAATGTATTAAGCATGTAATCGGCCTCAACATAGACATGCATATTCGGCCACATGAGGTAGATTGGTGTTGCATGTATTCGGTTAGAGGCAAGCATATTGATGCTTTTATCTTGGCTTAGATAATCGGCTAAAAGAGAGTGTGGGCTAATATGTTGAGTTGATTCATGATTTCATATATATATGACTCTAATGTCTAATGTATATATGGGTTAAGTACCTTGAGTTTCTCTTTTTGATGTTCAAATGATTAAATCAATTTATTTGTTAAATTAAGCTCAAGAGCAAAGGGGAACTAAATCCAATAAAGGGAAGGAAAAAGTGATCGAATAGCCGTCGTAATCATTCGGCAACTTCCGAGGTAAGTTTTAAGTGATTAAACGTTGAGTAAATTCAATCATAATAGGACATAATGAGTTGATTTAATAAGATATGATGTGGCCATGATATGTCTTAAATTCAAATGGTATGAACCAAATGGTAAGTTCATAAGTGTTTGGACTTGGAAATTTAAGAGCAAATTGTAATAATTTGCTTTGGACAGCAGCAGTAACGTGGTTTTAGAAAATCACCATAAATTGTTGGTATGGAATTATAGGCTGAATAAAATATGTAATCAAAGCTTAATTAGTCTAGTTTCTTGTAAAAGAGACCGTGTGAGCAAAGAAATTTCCTATAAAGAGATATTTAAAGTTGTGTGAGACAGTGTCAGAATGACTCCGAAATCCCCTGTTCTGTTTTTAGAAAATCATTATAATTTGTACAAAAATGGCTATAAGATAAAATTTATATGCTTAGACTCCTTAATGAGTCTAGTTTCAAATGAAATCAAATGGAACATATTTTTAATTCTGTACAATGAGAAATTTGATTCGTAGTGAAGAGTGGTCAGATTAGTCAAACAGTGAAACAGGGGAAACTTTAAGAAAAATCTGGTATGGATTGGCCAAACCTAAAATTCTTAAATTTTTATGGATGGAAGATATATGAGTCTATATTAAGGGAAAATTAACGGCAATTGATTTTGAGTTTTGTAGCTCCAGTTATAAGTAATTTAGTGACCATTGCTCAGGAAAACAGCTTGTAGTGAATATGTGAATTTGTTGAAAACATTGATGAAACTATTTGAGTTGTTTATAAGCTATTGCTGAAATTGATGCACAAGATAAATATATGTATATGTGGTAAAGCCGAATGGCTAATGTGAAATATGTATGAGATATGTATATGTGGTAAAGCCGAATGGCTAATGTGAAATATGTATGAGATATGTATATGTGGTAAAGCCGAATGGCTAATATGAAATATGTATGAGATATGTATATGTGGTAAAGCCGAATGGCTAATGTGAAATATGTATGAGATATGTATATGTGGTAAAGCCGAAGGGCTAGTGTGAAATATGTAGGAGATGTGTGTATATTGTGGCCGAATGACCAAATGTGAAAGGTGTGTATTATTAGATATTTGATGAGGCAAATGAATTACAAATATGACAGTTGATGTGAATGTTATAACATGTGATTAAATGTACATGAAACTTGGAAATATATTCCGGGTAAGACCCGAAGACTACGTGTGGAGATTTTGTCCGGGTAAGACCCGATAACTTCGTGTGGAGATTTCATCTGAGCTAAAGGTCTCGCCGATAATCCGAGTAGAGGTTAAAGCTATAAGACTTCGTAATAAGAATTGCTTATAAATATATTCAATGCGAAAGGTTAAACAGGTATGTACTCCAAGTTTATATGTGAGCTTGATTTGAACTAAATCATAAGGTAGTTATGTGATGCATACGTGAGCAATCTATGAGACTATTCCTATGATTATGTGACATCGGATCAGTGTGAGAGGTTATGTGAAATTTTGCAGTATATCTATGTCACATGAGCTCACTTTTATGTGAAAGTTTATCTGCCTATTGTATATGATGAGATGTGCATATTCGGTAAAGGGATGGTATGCCCGAATGAAGAGTGAAATATAAATACGAACAACTATGTTATAATTTGATTGTTATCTGTTGACACTGCTTAAAACTTACTAAGCATTGTAATGCTTACTCCGTTTACTTTGTTTTCTCTGTTTTATAGATCTCACTTCGAAGCTACAGGCTCGGGGATCGTCAGGAACTAGTCACACTATCACTATCCACTACTTGTTACTATTATGTTTTGAGTTATTTTATGGCATGTATAGAATAGACTAGTGGCGGAAGAATATTTTTGGTTAATGTATATAAGCCATGCGAAAATGGCATCTTTTGAATGTTTACTTAGAGAAGTTTGAATTTTATCCCTAGCTGTGCTTAGTACTTATTTAAATGAATGATCTTTATTTCAAGAAAAAGTTTAAAATTTTACTGTTCTGATATGAGTTACAAGTCCGGTAATGCCCCTTACCTATTCCGGCGACGGTTACGGGATAGGGGTGTTACAATATGCATGTCTAGGATTAGATCTAGGGAGAGCTTGGTACTTAAGCGGTCTTAATGACCTGGTGCATAGTATTCGTTCATCTTATCTCACGGGATTTTTTAACGGGCCAAGATAAGTGAAAACCTTAATAATGGGAAAATTACCGAAATGCCTTCAAGGGCGAAAATGACCAAAATACCCCTATGTGTTGAATGTAAGTTTTATGGATATGACATGCATATCTGTTGCATACATATGATATTTTGCTTAGGTTGCATATGGGTTGGGAAATATGGAACGGAGGAAGTATATGAGGATCGCATGGTTGCTTGACAACCGTGGATCCACCGATGACTTTTAAGCCCAATGTATAAATGAAGGTGGTTCCACAATCGGGCTACCATGGATGTGTATCGGTTGGGTGGGTTGATATTTACATCCCCACATGATGTGTATTGGGGGACGGAGCTGGTGTGTAGCGGATGGATATTGGGATGGGATCGCACTGTATTGCATTGCATGTTTGATGTATGGTGAATATTGAATGATTGTTACTCGTCGCGGGTTGTATACACTGAGTTTGCGAAAACTCACCCCCTCTTTTATTTTATTTTCAGGTGATGCTCAGTAGAAGGTTCGATGTTTGGAGGGACTCCGGGTGGCTAGCTAGCAAGACAACTTAGACTTGTTTCTCTTTTAAAAGGATATAAGTTCTTTATTTTATTAAGTATTTTTCAGACTGGAATGTAATAAGGCTTCCTTTTTGTTATTATTTGGATTATTATTTTATGCGTTGTAATTACGAGAAGTTGAACATGGATTTTCTAAACCTTAGTTTTTTTATACTATGTTTCCGCAACTAAATTTATAATTAAAGGTTTTCATAGGTTTTCATAAAATCATATGCTATAAACAGGTTTTTGTGATTGAAATGAGAGTTTAATAAGTTTATTAAGGTTTCATATATTTTTTTCAAGGAAGAGTTTTCAATGAAAACAAGGTTTTCGCTAAAACACTTCAATGTGATGCGCCAGATCCAGCCATAACATCCGGGCCAGGTCTGGGGTGTTACACTAAGTAGTATTTGCAGTAGAGCTGCCAGTACAGTACACTTCATCCAAATATATTAAACCCACCCTCATGCAATATGTCATGTCATAATATCATACGTGTATGCAAAAGTATCATGCTTGATTACAGTCATACATATCAAAAGGGCATATCAGTCCTTTTGCCTCATAGGGGTATAACAGTCATTTCATCAGTATGGGGTCTAAGTATACTTACTGACCCAACAATAGGTCCATAGTCATCTCGGGTGACCCGTGCAACCTTAACGGTCAAATAGTGAAAATAGGCCCAAGGCCAATAACACGGCCCATGTGGGCCCACACGACCCATATGGGCCCACACGCCTGTGTGGCTTACAAAGCCCAAAAGTGGCCTTGGCCGTGTAAACTACACAGCCTAGCCCAATAATCTCCACACGTCCGTGTGGTTTACCCACATGAGGCCCACAGGCCCATTTCGGACAAACGTGGCCCAACACGGCCTAAGCCCATGAAATTGCTCATGGTGGCCTTTACGATCAAACGCCCATGTCTATGTGTTCAGGCTACCACACAAGCGAGCGCATACCCATGTGGCATCAAAGATTACATTTTCCAGCTTTTTACCGATCTATAGTTTGGGCAGTGTTTACACACCTTTTTGCGGTAAGGTGTAGAAACCCACAAGCACCAATCCTATATTCAATCAAGACACTTGGTTAGTCCTTTAATCCACAAGGCTAAACACCCTCTTTTAACACTAATCTCTAAATCATATTGATACTTGTCTTGATTAAACGAGTGTGATTTCAGCCCGCTTAAAACGCTGACGAAGGTTGATACCAAACTCCCTGATGGTTATCTGCAAAATAAGTGAATTTATTATTCATGTTTGCTTATACACAAGGGTTGAATCAACGCATACCAACCCATAGAAAATGCAAACCCAAACATACGGGAAAGAAGCATTCGGCCAAAACCAAAGAATCCAAGCCAAAATACCTCAGTTCAACACAATATCAACGAATAGCATTACCTTCGATCGAGTGATGAGAGAAAGGTTCCGATCGTTTCTGCAACACTAATGAACTCCTTCCCTCCTTGAGAAGTACTAAAACTCGAAATAACACCATGACCAAGAGAGAAAAAGATGAGAATCAGCATTCAAAGAAAATGGAGAAAATTCGAAAGAGCAGAGACAAAATAGGGACTTACCAAACAATATTCAGCCACACACCAGTGAAAAGTGAAGGGGATCCAGAGCGAGCAGAGAAGAGACAGAAGAGGAGAGGAGACAAGGTATTCAGTCCAAGGACTACAATCAATTGTGGGAGGGAGAAGGTAGAATCAAAACCAAAAGTGATGAGAGAAAATGATGAATAAATCGACCAAAGCTCAAGAAAGGCGAGAAAAGAAAAGAATCAACCCCAACCAAAAAGTGCAAATTGCAAAAGAGACAGGAAGAAAGAATAGCAAGTCGGCTAACAAAGAAATTGACTGAAAGGGAGTTGCACCAAAATGCAAAAACAAGAATACCCGAAAAACCCCAAGCAAAAGTTGACCTGCCAACCCGAAAGTGCAAAAAAACCAAAGAAAACATTTGGTAACAACCGAAATGGAGAAAAAGAAACCTACTACACTCTAAGCCGAATTCCTTTGAGTGCCTAGAGTCCCCATTCGGCACAAACACTCCCCCACTCCACATCCCCTTGATTTCCTCCTAAAACCTCCACCACATCCTCAATAGATCACCATCCAAATCCCCTATTTTTCTTCCTAAATTTTGGCTACACAAACCCTACACCCTTCAAACACTTCAATTGACCAAGCATCAGAGTTCCACTAACATACAACCTCTCACACGAAAACTAGTAAAATAAACACCCTTTGCGTACAGTAGGATTCTAACTCAAGTCTCTTAGTAGTAGTAACACACCACTATCCCTTGAACCAGCAGATCTTTTGTGACTTGATATTCCCACAATTAATGAAGAACCCACTTTCTAGAAGCAAAGGTTTTATTCAATTCAAACAAAATTTTTGCTAAAGTCAAAGTTTGAAGCCAAGACTTCCCACACATCTTAGGGCACTTAACCATTACAGCAAGCAAGCAAATATACAACATAACATACAAATTTAATCACTGAAGATTTGGGGTGTGACAACTCTACCCCCTAAAAGAAAATTTAGGCCTCGAAATTTACCTGGTCAAAACAGTTGACGATATTGTTGTCACATCACCTCTTCAGGTTCCCACAAGGCTTCCTCTGAACTGTGATTATGCCAAAGTACCTTAACCAGTGGAATAGACTTTTTCCTTAACACTTTTACATCACGCTCTAAAATCTGAGCTGGTTCTTCCTTGAAAGTAAGGTCCAGCCTAACCTCAATCTCCTTAGTCGAGACAACATGCGTAGTATCAGAGCGGTAACGCCTCAGCATGGAGACGTGAAACACATCGTGAATCCGGTCCAACTCTAAAGGTAACTCAAATTGATAGGCAACCAGTCCCACACGCTTCAATATGCGGTAAGGCCTAATAAACCGAGGGCTTAGCTTTCCCTTCTATCCAAACCTTAATACCTTCTTCCACAGTGATACCTTCAGAAAGACGAAGTCCCTCACAGAATATTCAATCTCCTTACATTTCAAATCCGCATACTACTTCTGTCTGTCTGAAGCTGCCTTCAGTCGATCCCGAATTAATCTAACTTTATCAATTCATGGCCCAGAACACGCCGCTCACCCAACTTAATCCAACACAAAGGAGTACAACTCCTTCGACCATATAGTGCCTCATAAGGTGCCATCTGTATACTAGACTGGTAGCTATTTTTATACGCAAACTCTGCTAGCGACAAATAGTCCTCCCAACTGCCTCAGAAGTCAATCACACAACTCCTTAACATGTTCTTTAGTATATGAATCATCCTCTCTGACTGACCATCTTTCCGAGGATGAAATGCAGTACTGAAGTCTAGCCTTGTGTAAGAGTATGCCCAAAGATCAATCACGAGATGGTTGTAATAACATACTTGATTTATCATGTTTATTGATATAAGGCGTTGCCATTATTATTTCAGTTTCTTTTCTGTGTACATAAATAAACTGTTTTATAATAATGTCCTGAGAATAATTTGATTATACTTAAAAGATCCTTAGTAAAGTATTATTGTTGGCTAGGACAACAACAATGCATTAAGACTAACATGTAGTTGATTGATGATAAAGAGTTGTCATTGATATGGAGTGTCAAAATCAATGCATGAGTATGTGTGTTAGAGAACAACATATTGGACTGACCTGCTATGAGTATGTTTCTTGGATTATTATGTAATTGTCACAACATTACTCATAGTGATTAATATATATATGATCCTCATACTTGAGATCATCATTATCCCAACATCGTGAGTTGTATATTTTGATATAGTCAAACGAACATCGTAACTGGTTGTTCTATAAAGACTAATGTTGGATATACCACAATCTATCTAGAGGGATATGGTTGATCAATATAGGATAAGTCCCTCCTACATAATGGGAGTAATATCTTAGGCCACTTGATTGAATGAGACTAGAAATGAATGGCCATGCTCAAATAAGTTGATATGAGATGTCATACTTATTTGTGTATCATAGTTCACTTAAGGTATCAAGAAATAAGGGATGGACTATGCAAGTGTGACTATTCCATGACTTGTGTCCATTCCAAATATATAGGACTTAAGGATTAATGCATGAAAGGTTATGTCGAATCATGACTTCTTGTAACTTAGGTAGCAATGATGCATTGCTAGATTCCACTCATTGTTTGTAACATTAGAATCGTTCTAATATTACTGCTAACGTTACAAGAACCTATAGGGTCACACCCTATGGTTGAAATGAACGGAGTAAAACATAGTTGGTATTGTATTCTGATTGTCAGATGAATTAAATTAATTATAGAATTAATTTAATTGGGCAATCAAATTGTTGAACATACTATACGTACAAGGATGTTGTACACATAATCGAACATAATTTCATTATTATATGAATTTGGTTCAGATATAAGTTTAAATAAATATAGTTTATCAAATCTTTATTATAATTAATGTAATTATAATTTTCGGTTAAACATTATTATATTTATTTTAATGATGACTATTATGTTCAGATTAATTTTAATGAATTAATATTCATTAAAAAGATATACCAATTAAAAGTGTGTTATATATGGCAAGGGTAAAAACCCTAAAGAGATAATATATAAATAAGCCCGAAACTATGCAAAAGGGTCTAGCAGCTGTCAAGCATAAAAATCACTGAAATAGTTGCTAAGATTTTTCTACCATTCATTGTCAACTGGGTGGACTACGTAGAGGCCAACATCGGAAAGGTTGCGGCTTGGTTCAATAGTGGTTCAGGATTCTCGTTGCCTAGGCGTCACTGTCTACTCAAATTGAAGTTTCGGTAATTACGAAACCTTTTGTCACCCTGATACGTTCCTTACACATGGATCCATGGTATGGATCACCGAAATGTTTTTAATTATTTTATTTTTCCGCTGCGCCTTGGAGGCACTGGCGTTCCAACACCTTGTGCCCAATGCCTCATGCAGCTTCTTCCAAAACCGAGATGTGAAACGAGGATCTCTATCAGATATTATAGAAACCAGTACCCCATGCAGTCTCACTATCTCCGACACATAAAGCTTAACCAGCTTCTGTAATGAGTAATCAGTACGGACTGGTATGAAATGGGAAGATTTGGTCAATTGATCCACGATGACCCATACCGAATCCTTCTTAGTAGGTGTTAGGGACAGTCCACTAACGAAATCCATAGTTACTCTCTCCCACTTCCAAAGTGGAATCTTAATTGGCTAAAGCAACCCCGAAGGCAACTGTTGTTCAGCCTTAACTGGCTGGCAAGTCAGACATTTACTCATAAAGTCGGTAACTTCACACTTAAGACCTAGCCACCAATACAACTCACGAAGGTCTCAGTACATCTTATTCCCTCTGGGATGCATAGCATAAGGACTACTATGCACCACTTGCAGTATTGATTGCCTCATATCAATATTCTTCGGTACACAAACTCTTCCGCGGAAACAAAGTACCCCATCGTTATTCAGTCCAAAATCTGATCTGCCACCACTCTCAGTCTGTTGGAAACGAGGACTCAGTGACTCATCCTCCAACTATTTTTAGTACCACCCGTTTAGCAGCACAATTCAACTTCACTTGGTGCTTAACCAGCCAGTCCATGCCCAGTATTAAGCCAAATTCCCCAAAAGGGAGTTCCATTAAATCTGCCAAAACGATAATTTCTTGGACCTCCAAAGGTACATCCTTAAATAGTTTATTCACCCTTATAGACTGCCCTAATGGACTCAACACCGTAACCTCACTCACAGTGTTTTCAACCATTACACCCAAAGTCTCAGACACAGTGCATGCTATAAAAGAATGCGTAGACCCAACATCAATTAATGTAGTATAAGGTACATTATGGATAAAGAACGTACCCGTAATAAAATCTGGGAAGTCTCCGTCCTCTCGGCGATGTGTAGCAAAACCAGTGTCGGCTGCCTCACTTCAGTATGACCAGCACCTCTGCCTGGTGCTCCACAACCATGGCCCGTACCATTTCCACCTCTGGCCTGACCACGGCCTCTTGATGCCTGATGAACACCTCTCGGTAACTGAGCAATACCCATACTAGTAGCTTGCATCTGATCAGGCCTCTGTGGACAGTCTCTGATATGGTGTTCCATAGATCCACACCTCAAACATGCCCTAATCCTTTTCCAACACTCGCCCTAATTGGGTCTCCCACAATCCGCACAGGGCTGAGTTCCAATAGCAGTAACAGGGGGCCCAACTTTAACTAGCCCATCAACTCTGGCCTTTTTATTAACCCTTTAAAATGAGTTTGAGGGCTCCGAATCCCTCTTGTTCCTACCCCTTTCCTTTTTACCGTTCTAGAACTCAACGCGCTTCACATCCTCGGTGATCTTCACCTTATCCACTAAACCAGCAAAGTCTCGCTCCCTCTGTAGAGCTATCAGAATCCTTAAACTATCCCTAAGGTCGTCCTCGAAATGAACACAACACTCATATTCAGTTGCCACCATCCGACACGTTTAGTGGCTTAATCGCAGAAATTCAGACTCATATTCAGCTACTAATTTATCCCCCTGAGTCAAATTCAGGAACTCTCTCCTCCGGGCATCCACATAACTAGTACCCACATATTTCCCTTGAAATGCAGTCTTGAAAAATTCCCATGTCAAACGGTTGGGCTGAGTACCCTCTTTAACTATAAGCCACCACTGATAGGCTTCATCTCGCAACAATAACATTGTACCTTTTAGTTTCTTCTTTGGGGTGCAGTCGAGGTCATCCATGATCCTTTCTGTGGCCTCAATTCAATATTCAGCATCATTAGGGGCAACTCTAGCGATACCCCTAAAAATCTCAACCCCACTAGACCTGAGTCGTTCTGTCACCGACCCACGACCCACAATACCAGTATTAGGCTTAGCGACCCTTTCCAGAATTCGTAACATAGCTTTGGACAGTGCGTCGTCCCCAGCTGCACGATCGTGTGACCCAGTCTCAGTCATAGCTGAAGTCGGTGCCTCCCTAGCTTCATCATTAGGCATATGGCCCGATGCCAAAGATCCAACCCGAGCACCCCTACGGCCTCTGCCGTGGCCTCTTGTTCCCCTTTTACGAGTACCTCTGGTGCTTATTATCGATTTGCATTTTATATGTTTTAACAATTTTATGTATCAATTTATAGTTCCACTATTTATTAATAGATATTTAATGAAAAATAGTATCATTTGTTCATCCTTAACCTACTGGCAAGTTAGACATTTACTCACAAAGTCGGTAATTTTACGCTTAAGACCTGGCCACCAATATAACTCACGAAGGTCTCGGTACATCTTATTCTCGTCGGGATGCATAGCATAAGGACTACTATGCTAAAACATCCACAATCAAGGCTAAAACATGTCATTTCAATACCTAACAATTTTAGAAATTAAGGTACGGGCTAGCTAGTACTCAAAGCAATGATCACAAAAATGTAGAAATCAACAAAAATCGAGCAAAATACATACCTCAATCAAGCTAAATGAATACCGAAATTTTCAATGCTTCAAACCCTATTCGTTTCTTTAGTATTCGGTGGTGGAAGAACAAAAATGATGAATGAAATTTTTTTTATATGATTTAATTAACCTTAATAGCCATTTTACCATTTTAACCCTAGTTATAAAACATGAAAATTAATTAATATATGTCCATTATGATCCACTCAAGCTATTAATGGTCTAATTGCAATATAAGGACTTCCCATTTAATAATCCATAGCAATTAAGCACATTTAACATATAGAATGCAACTTTTGCATTTTACGTGATTAGGTCCTTTTCTCAAATTAAGCACTCAAACACCAAAATTATTTCACGAAACTTTCACACATATAAAGTCACATGCTGTAAACATCAAAAAATTAATATTAAAATAAATTTTCGACCTCAAATTTGTGGTCCCAAAACCACTGTTCCGATTTAGCTAAAAACAGGGCTGTTACAAGCTGTTAGTTAAGACGTAGCTACACGGTGCTGTTCACACAAGCTGTCAAACCGTAACATATGCCGGTATACTCAGCCACCGGTAGGACATACAGGACCAACACTCGAATCACATAACATAATACCCTAGTGACATGTCACTTTTATCCTAATCTATTCCTAAGGTTTGATTGGGATTTCTCGCTTGCTAAAACATCATTGAACGTGTCTGTAGAGTCATTTACACAATTCATACAAAATTAAAGCATTTAAAATAAAATTATAATCAAGCTTATTTTACATATGAACTTACCTCGAATGCAACAACGGTAAAAAGGGATCTATTCGTCAATTATTTTGTTTTTCGCTAATCTAGATCTGAACTTTGTTTTTCTTGATATATAATTCCACATTTAACTCATTTAATCATCAAGCTATTCAATTCGGTCCAAAATCAAATTTTCACAGAAATTATATTTTTGACCCTAACATTTCAACAATTTACGATTCAGTCCCTAGGCTCGTAAAATGAATTTCATTCAATTTCATCACAACTAAAGCCTAGGCGAATATTACTTGTAGTCATAACAGCCCCTATTTTTCATTTATTTACATTTTTCTACGCATTTTATAACCTTTTACAAATAAGTCCCTATTTGTCATTTTTACTGAAAATCACTTTACAAATATTGTTTAACTAACACAAAACATACATTTTCTACCATCAAACATTAAAATAAAACATATTCAACATCGATAAAATTTTAGACTTTAACTTTCTCTCAAATTAGTCCTTGAAATAGCTAGATCAAGTTACAACGATTTCAAAAATGTAAAAAGCATTAAAAACGGGACAAGAACGGACTTACAATCGAGCTTGAACGCTTGGCCAAAAACACTAGCTATGTCTTCCCTAATTTTTTGCTATGGAGGAAGAAGATGAACAAAATTTTGCCCTTATTTTACTTATTAATCCATTTAATGACTTATTTACTAAAATATCCTTAATGAAAAACATTAAAAACTGACTTAACCATGTCTATACTTGTCCACCATTTAAACAATGACCTAATTACCATTTAAAGACCGCCAATTTAAAAATTCAGGACAATTAAACACCTTTAGCTAAGGGAACTCAAGTTTAGCACCTATTGTAACTTAGTCCTTCCAATAAAATTGAGCACTCAATCAATAAAATTTCTTAACAAAATTTTCACACAATTTTTCTATCATGCTGTGGACTTTAAAATAGTAATAAAATAAATATTTCCACTTTGGATTTGTGGTCTCAAAACCACTATTCTGATTTAACCCTAAAATGGGCTGCTACAGTTATATTTTTAAGCACACTTCGTGTGAGCTTTCCCAAGTATCCAATGATATTATAAATGTTCAATGGGCATGAAAAGGAAAGGAATGGTAAGTGTTCAAATGAACTATGTCATGTATTCATGGAAAGGAAATGATAAATTCAAATGAAGTATATTCGTGTACAAATGGCTTACCTTATCTTTAATTCAAGTAACTTATGTAATAATGCACTAACTTATGTATTGTTGATGATGGTGCTTAGGCTTATGCGAAGCTTGTAGTTGAAATGCATTATGCTTAAACTTATGTTATATAGATGAAATGGTAAGTTATGTTTCATGTTTTACGAACTTACAAAGTATTATGTGCTTACGTAGTTTTCTTGTAACACCCCTAACTTGTAATTGACATCGGATTAGGGTTACGAGGCATTACCAGACAGACAGAACATTTCAGACCAATATAGAATAACATATATTAAATATCATTAATACAGAGGCATTCATCAACAATTCATTTATTAATACAGTCTACGAGACCCAAAACATACATTTAAGAAAGGTCGGAACTAAAATGAATGCATTTAGAACTTTCAGAACTCAACCAATTCTTTCAAACTGTTAAAGTCACATGCCCATGCAACTAGGTCGTGTGTCACACACGGGCACTAGACATGCTAGTGTGAACCAGTTGTGCCCAAAATAGGTCCTATACTGACTTTTTCACATGGCCAATAGGCACGCCGTGTACTATGGCAGTGTGATACTTAGCTAGGTACTGACTTTAGTCCACGGCCATATGACATGCCTGTGTGTCAAGACCGTGTGGTTCTTAGGAGAATATTGCTTTTCTTACATGGCCACAAGGCACGCCTATGTCCCCTGACCGTGTGGCACCAAGCAGGCTTGGTTTAAGCCAAATTTGCCACCCCATTTTGGGTCCAATCCTACAAGAAATAATATACAACATTCATACCAAAATTTCCAACCAATTCCATGCTCAAAACATGCTTCATTATAACAAAAACATATTAGCTCATGAAACACTACAACCATACATCATTTCGCACCATCAACCAAATACCAAAACTATATACAACATTTCATTTGCTAGCCAACTCCTATGGTAAAATATATACACATTAAAACTTATATACATATACCTTCTAGCCTATACATGCCATACTTTAAAATATGTACACTTTCATAAGTACCAAAATGAGATCGATAGTGTGGTGACGATCCTTGATTATCCCCGAGCCTTCAGGAGCTACGATAATCGTAAAACAGACAGTAAACACACAGAGTAAGCTAAAAAGAGCTTAGTAAGCCAAATACAATTCAACCATAAAGATTCATAACCATTTCATAGAATATTTCATACTTAACCATGCACCTTTTTTTGCATATATGCCATGCTTCATTTCCAATTCTATACATATTTCACAGAGACAGAGTTTTTCATATTTAGAAATTTAGTACGATACAAACGTACTTGCATAGGTTATACATTTTATATACTCAATCTCAGATTTCGTACGCTATGATCAGACGGGTCAGAAATGATACAGATGCTCAGAAACAAGTACAATGCCGACGTTCTGGACGTGGTATTACATGTAACTCAATATCGATGCCTCTGTCCCAAACAGGGTCATACACGAAATCAGATACGATGTCGATGTCCCAGACATGGTCTTATATGGAAATCTCAATCGAGGCCTGTGTCCCAAACACGGTCTTACATGATGTCACAGACAGATGTCAACTTTGGTTAGGAACATACAAAGTTTTTCAGATATTAACATATTATCATACTTTACTCCAAAGATATACATCAGGCACTCAAGGCCATCCAATATAGAATATAGTTTATATGTGTAGAATTTATTTTAATTAACACGTAATTGTAATTTGACTTACCTCGGATGGATTTCGTATGGAACGAGTCAACTATTCGACTATTTTAGACTTTCCTCGATCTAAGTCCGATGTTCTTTGTTCTTGATCTAATACAATACAAATTCAACCATTCAATAATTCATTTCATTTAATTTAATCCATCTACAAATATTAAGGGCACTTTGCATTTTAGCCCTTACATTTTCACACTTTGATAATTTAGTCCATTTTTCATAAAATCACAAATATGCAAAATTTCTTTGCAAAAAGGGCTAGCCTAATTTTCATGGCTTCTATATAAGCCCATACAACATGTTCAATTCACAATTTAGTCCCCAAAACATTATTTTTACAATTTAGCCCAAATAGTTCAATTTCATCAAAATTCAAAGACAATACTTATAGATCATCTACCAAGCCTTTATAATTCATCCAAAAACATAACAAAACTCATGATATCAACAATGTCATTTCATGGAATCTTTAACAGAAACAGAAATTCAGACATGGATTTTGAAGAACATAAAGCAACGACCACAGAAATGTAAAAATCATCAAAAACTGAGCAAAATAAGCTCAACCTATTTAACCATGCACTAGCCGAACATCAAAATGCTTCAATCGCTTCTTCTATCTCTAATTTTCGGCTGAACAAGGTGAAAATGCATGGAAATTTTATGTTTATTTTATTTTATTACATATTATTCACTTATTCCCATTTTGCCCTTGACTAAATAACATAAATTTTCAGCAACTAATGTCCATATTTGTCCACCATTAAAACAATTAATACATTTGAAATGCAAGGAATTTTATTTTAAAAGCCAAGCCAAATAGGTTCTTTAGCATCTAGCACTCAACTTTTATACTTTACGCGATTTAATCTTTTTTCCATAATTAAGCACAGAAATAGACAAATTAAATCACAGAAATTTTCACAGATGTAAATTCACATATCATAGACACAGAAAATAATACTAAAATATTTTTCAAACTTGAATTTGTGGTCCCAAAACCACTATTCTGGCTAGGGTCAAAACCGAACTATTACAATTCTCCCCCTTTAGGAATTTTCGTCCCCAAAAATCTTACCGTTAAGCAGATTCGAATATTGTTGTCTCATTGAATCTTCAGGCTCCCATGTAGCCTCTTTTACTCCGTGTCTATGGCACAACACTTTGACTAACGGAATTCTCTTACGTAATTCTTTGATTTCATGAGACAAAATATGTATCGGCTTTTCTTCATAAGTCATATCAGAATAGATTTCAATATCAGACTGAGAAATTACATGCGAAGGATCAAATTTGTACCATCGAAGCATCAATATGTGAAATACATTATATATCTTTTCTAACTCAAATGGTACCCTCAATCTATAAGCAACCGGCCCAACTCGCTCAGTGATTTCATACGGTCCAATGAACCTCGGACTCAACTTCCCCTTTTTACCAAATTAGAACAGTTTCCTCCATAGAGATACTTTCAAAAACACTTTATCACCAATCTCAAATTTAATATCTTTTCGTTTTAAATCTGCATAGGATTTCTGACGATCAGAGGCAGTTTTCAAACTATCTTGGATTACTTTCACTTTCTATTTTGTTTCTTTGATCAAATCAACCCCGTGAATCTTATTCACATGAGCTCAGACTAGTATAACAGAGTTCTACACTTTCTACAGTATAAGGCTTCGTACGGTGCCATTTTGATACTCGATTGAAAGCTATTATTATAGGCGAATTCAATCAAAGGTTGATACTGTTCCCACGCACCTTCAAACTTGAGAATGCCACATCTCAACATATCCTCAAGTATCTGAATAATCCGTTCAGATTTACCATCCGTTTGCAGATGAAAAGCAGTGCTAAAATGAAATTTAGTACCCATAGCATCTAGCAATTTCTTCCAGAATCGCAATGTAAATCTCGGGTCTCTATCAGAAACTATTGACAATGGCACACCATGCAATCTCACAATATCAGAAATATACAACTCAGCTACCTTATCAAGCCAATAATCAAACTGAATCGAAATGAAATGAGTTAATTTCGTCAAACGATCAACTACAACCCCAATTGCATCTTTCTTTTTAGGAGACAGAGGCAAACCCAAAACAAAATCCATGGTCACACGATCATATTTCTACTCCTGAATCATAACTAGTTGTAATAACCCAGATAGTACCTAATGCTCAGCTTTAACTTGCTGATAGATCAAACATCTCGAAACAAAGTCAGAAATATCTCTTTTCATTCCCGGCCACCAATATAGTTGTTTCAAATCATTATACATTTTTGTATTTCCTAGGTGTACAGAAAATCTATTACTGTGGTTTCACTCAAAATCGTTTGAATCAAATCTAGATTTCTTGGAACACAAAGTCTATTTCTGAACCTCAGACAGTCATCAACATCTATCCGGAATTCGGAATCAGAATCAGAATTACACTGAGTTCATTTAGCCATAATCTCATTATCAATCTTCTAAGCTTCGATAATCTGTTGTAGAAACAAAGGTCTCACTTTTAATTTAGCTAAAACCGAAAAATCATCAGACAGAACTAAATGAGCATTCATTGCAAATAACGATTTTCAACTTAAAGCATCAGCAACCACATTTGCTTTTCCTGGGTGATAATCAATCACAAGTTCGTAGTCTTTTAACAGTTCTAACCATCTTCTCTGTCCTAAATTCAAATCTTTTTGCATCATTAAATACTTCAGACTTTTATGATCAGAAAACACGTGACATTTCTCACCAAACAGATAGTGACGCAGATCTTCAAAGCAAACACAATAGCAGCTAACTCAAGGTCGTGTGTCGGATAGTTCTTCTCATGCGACTCTAATTGTCTCGAAGCACAAGCAACAACTTTTCCTTCTTCCATTAAAAAACAACCGAGTCCATTCAATGAAGCATCGCTATAAACAATGAATTCTTTACCTGGCTCAGGTTGTACCAATACCGGAGCTTCAGTTAACAGAGCTTTTAACCGCTTAAAAATTTTCTGACATTTTTCAGACCACTCAAATTTCATATCTTTCTGAAGAAATTTTGTCAATGGAGTTGCTATCATAGAGAAATCTTTTACAAATCGTTTGTAGTAACCTAAAAGTCCCAGAAAACTGCAGACTTCAGATACATTCCTCAGAGGCTTCCAATCTAGAATAGCTGAAATCTTGCTTGGATCAACTCGGATATGGGAAGCTGATACAATATGACTCAGAAAACCAACTTCTCGCAACCAGAATTCACAGATTATCTAGATACGGTCTGAAAATTCTATTCATTAAGTCCATAAATACAGCAGGTACATTCGTTAAACCAAAATGCATAACTAAAAATTCATAATGCCCGTACCTCATTCTGAAAGCAATTTTTAGAATGTCAGAATCTTTTACCCGCAACTGATAGTAACCCGATCTCAGATCTATCTTTGAAAACATAGCAGTACCTTTCAATTGATTGAATAAATCATCAATTCCAGGCAGAGGGTATTTGTTCTTTACAGTCACTTTATTAAGCTGTCTGTAATCAATACACATTCTCATTGTGCCATTTTTCTTTTTCACAAATAGAACAGGAGCACCCCAAGTTGAGAAACTCGGTCTACCAAACCCTCATCGGTCAATTCTTGCAACTGAGATTTTAATTCCTTTAACTCGGTCGGAGCCATTCTATACGGAGCTATCAAAATCGGAGTAGTACCAGGTACTAATTCAATGCCAAACACGACTTCTCGAATCAGAGGCAAACCAGGTAGTTCTTCAGGAAACACATCAGAGAAGTCACAAACAATAGGCACTAATTCAACTTTCTTACCATTCACTTTCGAATCTAACACATAAGCTAGGTAAGCTTTACAACCTTTCTTCACATATTTCCATATTTTCATTGCAGATACCACAGCTGATAGTCCATTTAGATCACTAGACTCAATTCTGATTATTTCATCATTCTTACACCTTAAATCAATGACTTTTCATTTGCAATTCACAATAGCATCATGCAGAGTTAACCAATCCATTCCCAGAATTATGTCGAATTCATCGAAAGGTAAAAGCATCGGATCAGTAGGAAAATAGATATCTCGAATCATTAATGGGAAATTCTTGCAAACTTTATCAACCAAGACACTTTTGCCTAAGGGGTTCGATACTCTAATTACGAATTCAGTAAACTCTATAGGCAACGTCTTACTGTGCACTAAATTCATACAAATGCAATCACAGAAGTATCATAGAGAGTAAAAGTACCAGTAATCATGTCTGGAGATGAGGCTTCCTCACGAGCTCAAATAGCATAGGCTCTGTGATCGTGTTATTTCGTGATAGGTTTTAAATATTTTTAATTAATCGTTCTTGAAACTAACTATTATCGCGATGTAGGCAAGTGTACCTATCGAACAGTAGTATAGCAAGACCGGATTGTCGAACCCAAAGGAACTAAAAGTACTATTAATGACTGTCTTTTTATTATCTAACCTAAGAATAAAGAGGTTTTTGTCTTAATTAACTAATTATCTAAACTAAGAATGCACAGAGAATGGAATTGGAGAATTCCTTTTGAAAAAATTGATTGAATGAAGACAATACCTAAGGAAAAATCCACTTAGACTGTACTTGTTATTCTGGCTCTAAATCGGACGATTTATTCATTTAACTTGTTCCGTAGAGATCCCTAAGTTTCGTAGAGATTCCCTTAATAGGTTTCATCCTACCCTCCCCAGTATCGTCTCACCCAAACTACCGAGGAAGAGGCCTACGAGGACATTCCTAACGATGTCCCCCCATAGCACGAGGACCC
This sequence comes from Gossypium herbaceum, assembly GCA_025502765.1. Taxonomy (NCBI): domain Eukaryota; kingdom Viridiplantae; phylum Streptophyta; class Magnoliopsida; order Malvales; family Malvaceae; genus Gossypium; species Gossypium herbaceum. The sequence goes on from CP106689.1 coordinate 57,813,009, forward strand.
ACTGACCCAGCCACCACCACCCTCTCGTCCAGTTCATGCGGTGGCTTCATATGCTGACATCTCGGAGTGCCTCAACCGATTCGAGCAGCAGTGTTTTCAATGATTTGACAACATTGATGCTACCCTACAGCAGATTTGTCAGCACCTCCACATCTCATCACCAGATTCGGGTTATTAGTCTTGAATAGGGATAATAACATAACTTAGGGATCTCTACGGAACAAGTTAAATGAATAAATCGTTCGATTTAGAGCCAGAATAACAAGTACAGTGTAAGTGGATTTTTCCTTAGGCATTGTCTTCATATAACGCCCCAAATTTTTTGGGAATTCTGAAAAAGTTTGTAAAATTAAAAATTCTGTGTTCTACTTGTTAAGTGTAGGTTTAATTGTGATAGTGGGCCTCTAGAAGGCCCAAGCTTAGGATAAAACCCGATAGTTTTAATTAATTTTAATTCCATAAGGGAAAGGGGTTCTGATAAATTAGGCTTTGAGGAATTAATTGTGTAAAATAGATCACAAGGAAGCAAGTGGTGAAGTGGCATGTGACGCCACAGGGAAGGCTATAAGTGGCGTGTGGAAGCTAGGGAGGACCCAGGTTCAAGTCACATTGATAGCAAAACAAGGGATTAATTTTTATGAACAGAAAAGGTAGGTAATGGAAATGAAGTGAAAGACTGTTAGCAAGAGTTTGAGTTACTCACGAGATGGAACAAGGAGGGGATAAGCGAGAGAAATTAGGAGCTGATTAGGGAGAGATGTGTTGGCTGAATGTTGGACTCTTAAAGAGCAAGAGGTGGTGCCAAGGATTCTTTAAGGGGTAAATTTGGCTAGGTCAAAAGCTAGGTATAAATTCGGCATTTGGGAGTGTTGTGCCGTTTTTTTTTCTGACCATTCTTTTCCTTTCTTTTCTTTTCTTTTTCACTCCATCTATCTTTCTTCTCCTTTCCTCCATTGCCGAACCTCCCTACCATCTTGTTCATCTCCATTTTTCCCTTCAATCGTTTCAAAACCTTCATAGCCTTTGGCCATAAAAAGCCGAAATCCCGAGAGCTTGATTCTTTTTGTGCCGATTTCTTTTAACCAAAACCACATCTCTTCTCTTCATCATTTGTGGCCGATTCACCAGCCCTCTAAAACCTTAAGTTTTAACGACAAGACCATATCAAAAACCCTCTCGTTTTACCTTTCTATACACAAGTTGCAAAAAGCCGAAAACCCCACATTAAAAGGGACTTGGCCAAATACTGAATTCACTGAAAGATCGACTTTTGTTATCATCTGAGGGCTTAGATCTACATCGAGATCAAGTGGGAAACTCATTGGAATCAGTCACTAAGGAATCGGTGGTAAGTCTTCTCCAAAACTTAGTCTTCTTACATATTTTAGGAAAAGCCGAAATCCCTAAAAGTTAGGGAGGTTGTCGATTTGGACTTGTAACCCTGAGGGGTCATAATAACTATTTTGCTTTGGTAATAACGTGATTTAGAGGTGGTTGATCAAGGGCTTGGTCAGGTGGAACGATCGGATCTTTGGAGTTAACCATCTTTCGGCAGTAAGGTAAGAGCAATAAGGGTGTTAGGCATGTTTGGCCGAATGTGGTAGGGGACTATATACTCAATCTTATTTTGATATTTGGAGTAATATTAAGTGGTTCAATTGTAGGCAGTTTGTGTGTAGATCTCGTCGAGGAAATCCCAAAACAGGTGTGTAACTGACACCCTCTCATAGGCTATATCGGCAAAAGCCGAAAAGCCAAAATGCCGAAACATCGATATTTTGGGCACTTGCGAGTGTGCGAATGCTCGTAAGAAGTATGGGTAATTATTACTAGTAATCAAAAGTGATAAAACTGCAGTACGTTCTATTTTGTGCGTTTTGATATTTTGGGCTTAATGGGCCAACTGGCCCAATTCGGTAAGAACACTCGGTAAGTGTTTCTGGCTAAACGTAATGGCTACGATATGCATGAAAACCTTAGAAATAGTTAGATGTACTAGAGTACTCCTATGTATGCAAAATTACCATTATACCCTTATGTATGCAATATGACCTCTATACCCCTAGGGCTAACTTTGTCTGAAAAGCATGATGAATTAAATCTGTATGATGTATGCCATGAATGTATATCTGTTGCATGGGGTCATGGGTTATATTATGGAGGAAGCATCCTGGTGGCTATGCCACAAATTATCTGTTCTGGTGGCCCTGCCACGTATATCTATTCTGGTGGCACTGCCACAAAATATCTGTATCTGGTGACTCTGTCACATTTTCTGTATCTGGCAGCCATGCTACATATTTCTATGGCGTGTAGCGGTTGGGTGGGTCGAGTAGTCTCCCCACATGGCGAAAGGATGGTATGGGGGTGTATGTGGTTGGATATGGTTGGGTTTCGCATAAGCATGATATATACGTTACGATGCATTCGGGCCTATGGGCTTTATTCGATATCTGCTCAAGTGAGGCCAACTTATTACATCTCGTGGTTTGAACCGATTTAGGCTATGGTTGGGTTGAATTACACACTGAGTTTCCCAAAACTCACCCCTTATTTTTCATCCTCGCAGGTAATCCCCATCCATAGTGGGCTTGGAGCTGTGAGGGATTCGGACTGGCCACATGTTTCTACGAACTTGGTTTCTTTCTGGTGAACTGGACGTCCTTTTAATTTCATTTATGGTTTCGGGTTCTGTTATGTAATAAGGCCGCTTATGATTATTCTTATTTGGGTTTTGATCTATAACTTATCATGATGATCTTAAATTATATTAACTATCAAAATGGGCTAGATCTAGGGTTCGTTTCCAAAAACATTAAGTGATTTCAAAATAACACGATTACAAGTAAGACTTCCGCTAAGCAAATGTTTTCAAACTTAATCATTTTCTTAAGATAGACATAACCAGATGGGTTTTCTCAAAATTATACGAGTCGTTAAGGTGTGGCAATGGTGGTGTGCATGTCTAGGATTGGATCCGAAGGGAGCTTGGTACTTAAGCAGTCCGACGGACTCACCTCCTCTTTTCTTGGTTTTCCTACCTGCTGCACAGCTTCTATTCACTTTAACCTACTTTTAAAAGTATCTTTTACAGCACCAACTAAGTTCTCCAAACTAAGTAATACGGAACGTTTTGAACGCATCGATGTGGCGACCGGATCCGGTCATAACGTCTAGGCCAGGTTTGGGGTGTTACACTTCATTTAATCAATTTTTTCAAAAGGAATTCTCCAATTCCATTCTTTGTGCATTCTTAGTTTAGATAATTAGTTAATTAAGACAAAAACCTCTTTATTCTTAGGCTAGATAATAAAAAGACAGTCATTAATAGTACTTTTAGTTCCTTTGGGTTCGACAATCCGGTCTTGCTAAAACTATACTACTGTTCGATAGGTACACTTGCCTACATCGTGATAATAGTTAGTTTCAAGAATGATTAATTAAAAATATTTAAAACCTATCACGAAATAACACAATCACAGAGCCTATGCTATTTGAGCTCGTGAGGAAGCCTCATCTCCAGACGTGATTACTGGTACTTTTACTCTCTATGATACTTCTATGATTGCATTGATAGACCTGGATCAATCGGCTTCCTTGGAGTAATTCTGAGATTTACTGAATTCTGTGATTGCATTGAGGAGAGATCTTCAGTCTTGATGATGAATCCGGATTCTGAGATGAATCAATCGGCTTCCTTGGAGTAATTCCTTACTCCCTATTCTGTGTGTCCCCCTTTTCTCCTCTTCTAGGGTGTATTTATAGGCTTTGGAATGCCTATGAGCCCTCAAAATTAGCCTTTATCGAATTGGACTCAACTTGGGCTCGGCAAGGACACACCCGTGTGACACACCCGTGTGCAATTACTTCAGGCCGTGCTTGAGCCTATTAAATGGAGTGTGTGGGATGCCCGTGTGAGGAAGTCTAAGCCATGTTGAGTTCGTACTTTGGCTCATTTTCTCCATTTTTGGTCCGTTTCTCGTTCCTTTCGCTCTTCTAAGTATAAAGCATGAAATTAAAGCATTAGGATCATCGAATTGACCAATTCTAATGGGAAATCATCCATAAAATACTTTAAACATGGGGTAAAAATATGTATAAATTACGGTTACTGAAATACCCCCACACTTAAGCATTTGCTTGTCCTCAAGTAAAGTTCTCAACTCATAATCATAATTTGTATCGATAATATCTCACATTAATCCATAAGTAATCATATATTGAGAATTTCAACTAAAAGAACATAAAAGTTTCAAACATTCTGAGTTGAGTATTTAATCATGCAAACATAGGTGTCTCTCCTCATCTGAGTAATTGCCTTTGATTCAGAATATCACAGAGTTTCAAATCCTCACTAAAGATTCACTAAAATCACTCGAGGTGTTTAAGGACAATAAATTAAGCACTCAATAGTCAGTAATGAAAAGTCATTACCATAGGCTTGTATGAAAATCAAATCTCCACCACTATAATTTAAGAAGATACATCAATCAAAAGGTCTTTAGAGGGTTGTAGTGAGGCTTAGTTAGGGGGGTGTGGTCACAAGCTGAAAGAAAGGGTTAGAATCGAGAATGAATTGAAAAATTGCCTAACTCGAAAAAGAGTTAATCTTCACTTGCGTACAACAGAACTTCTTTTCAGAATATGAAATTACAGATAAGTATACATAGTTTTGTTTCTAAGAACAAGTTAAATATTTATAGACTAACTTATTACAAACAAGACATAGCTAAGCAATTTCTTCAACTCAAATCTCGAAAAAAATAGGAATCAAATTAATTTAGGGGATTTCAACAATAATGGGTTAAGGGTTAATATTGAGGTTAATATAAGGAATGGCTTGTTAGGCTCAAGGGGGTTTACTAGGTGTTAATCGTGGAGGTAGGCTTTCCATGGCATGAGTGGGTTAATCCTAAGTGCCTTAATCATTTTGATATATCAAATCAAATGGTGTGGTCTCGACATGCATAATCAAGCAAGTTCTAGAATAATAGTTCAATACTTACGCACTCAAAGCAATAATAAAAGTGAGCATGAAAGGATTAATAGATGCTCAAAAGGCTAAAAAATCTCACAAAAAAATATGACTTTTTGATGTTTAGACTCGTGAATTCCAAATCAAAGTAATACCTAGACTTGGGGAAACAACCTATAATTTTAAATTCTTAAAAATCAACTTACCATGCTTGATTCTCTAATTCCTTAAAGTTTAAACAATCAATGCATAAATCCCTATGTTTTAATTCAAGACATATCAATCAAAATCATAAATCAATTAAAATTTATCCTAAATATGATATGAGAGCTTTTCAAGAGAACAAGGTAATCATTCAGGGATTTTTCTGATAATAACATGAATGCCCCTCCCACACTTAAGATGTACATTGCCCTCAATGTACAAAGATAGGTATTATAGAATATAAAAATAAGATAGGGAGAGAAGTGAAACTTCCTGTATGATGAATTCCTCGAACTAGAGTTTTGGAGAGTAATCTATTCGAGAGTGGAGGAGGATACTCCGGCAGTCGTGGAGGTTCATTAGTCCATAAGTCCTGCATCAAAAGAATATTATATCTAGTGGTAGCTACAGTCGTGGTCAATCAGGACATGACAGTCGTGGAGAACCTTTCCCGGTGGAGTTTTAGTTCCTATGTGACAATGAGCTTAAGAGCTCTATATAACTGTGATAAAATCAGGAACTTTTTAGGGGATATTAGGAAGAATAATTACTCAAAAAGAAATAACTGAAATTAATAATTAAAAAATAAAATTTCTAAAATCTAATAAAAATAAAAAATAGTTTCAATAAAAATTAAAAACATAAAATAATAAATATATATTTTTAAACATCTTCATCGCTGGATGGTTCGCGAGGTGGGACTGGTGATAAGATGTGGAGGTGCTGACAAATCTGCTGTAGCGTAGCATCAATGTTGTCAAATCATTGAAAACACTGCTGCTCGAATCAGTTGAGGCGCTCCGAGATGTCAGCATATGAAGCCGCCGCATGAACTGGACGAGAGGGTGGTGGTGGCTGGGTCAGTGGGTCCTCGTGCTATGGGGGGACATCATTAGGAATGTCCTCGTAGGCCTCTTCCTCAGTAGTTTGGGTGAGACGATACTAGGGAGGGTAGGTTCCTCGACGCCTCTCGATCATCCTCATGCTAAGCGTGCTTGAGATGCCTTGTGGAGACATCTGGACGATGAGGGTGAGGGATTATTCTTGGGCCACGGGGTTGAGGAGCCCGAAATGTCACGCCAGTCGAGTCACTGGGGGCCAATAGAGATGACCCCTTTCTGATGCCGCTTCTTCTGGTGCTGAATCACAAGGGCGATGAAATAGGCAATGTCGATGACGTGCCCTTGCGACATACACCATAAGAAGTAGGCGTTGTGAGTGTTGACGACACCTGTGCTCTCTCACCTCCCTATAATCATGTGAGCTAAAATGGCATGTAGGTACCTCAGGTATGGTGGGAGAATTGATACCTTGGAGCGGCTAGGATTGTAGGAGGCTGAGCTAGGGGCCAAAGTGTGCCAGCACTTCGAGGGAGAAAAATGTATGTGGCTAATAAGAGCATGTAGTTCATTTTCCTCCTTGAACTCCTCCGTATATAAGCCTAGTACAGCACCAAACCCACCTAGGCGAAACTAGACTGTGCCGGGATCATCGTAATTTGTCATTACGGTCTGAAGATGGAACATTGAGCATAGTTCCATCGTGAGCTCGAGATACGTCAGCTCGATAACCTAAAGAACAGCTCCCAAAGGTCGGTGGTTAGGAGGGCCTGAATTGCATCAGCCATCTAAACTTGTTCTATGGCAGCCCAGTCGATGCAGCGGCCCGCAATTAAGGGTCGAGCCCGAAGTATTTGAAAAAGCTCTTCTTGGGCCCTTAGGGGAACTGCAGGAGAGGGTGACGAATTTCCGTGGTTAGACCCGCAAAAGATGATGCTCCTTTCCTCTTCTTCGAGGCAGGTACGACGGCCTTTTTACCATATAAAGATGACATGGTACCTGCGTTTATAATTATCAAGTCATCTTGATGAGTGGTCAAAGTAAAGGGAAAAAAGCAGAATTTCAGCCACAACCAAACATAAATAATATAATAATTTCGTGACCTTATCATTGTATGAAAATGGGCATAGTAATGGCATGTATAGGTGAGGCTTTTCTAACAACATGATTGAAAAATACAAATCGAATGATAGACATTGGCATGGAAATATCATGAGAATGAGCATGGTAAAGTCATGGGTATGAGGTTTCCCTAATAACTTGATTTAACACGCAATGTATAATAACTAACCTAAGAATGCAAACTAAATGATAAAATAATGAGAAAAATGAAAAATAGTTCGAAAGCAATGAAGATTATGCTAATAATAAGCATTAGTAATAAGTAAAATATAAGTGAAAGAAGTAAACAAACGCTAAGGGAGAGGGATTGAGCGTTAAAAACGAAGTTGGAGGCGGCGCAAGGGAGTGGTAGGGAGGCCGTGTGGAGTTGCAAAGGTTGGGGTTAGGGTTTTCGAATGGGGACGAAAGTGAATAGTGTAGGATATTTATAGATTTTGAGGCACACAGGCATGGCACACGCCCGTGTTCCCCAATTTCAGCTCGTGTGATTCACGAATTTCAAATTTGGGCACGTCTGACATTTAGTACACACCCGTGTTCCTCGAGCATGTAGGTTCACAGGGCCGTGTCACACGACCGTGTCTAGCTTCGTTTACTTCTCCTACGCCCATGTGTGCAAGCCCCACGCCGGTGTTAATTTAACAGGTTCGACCACGGGTGTTCCACACGAGCGTGTCGAATGCCCGTGTTGTTTTGGCAGGCTCGACCACGGTTCTTCCGCACTGGCGTGTCGTATACCCGTGTTGTTTTGGCAGGCTCGATAACGGCTATATTGCACGGCGGTGGCATTTAATCGTAGCGTGTGTTGGGGAAATCTTTTACCCTATTTTCACACGGCCTTAAGCACTCCCGTGTGCTTGGCTGTGTCTCTGTGGAAATACTTGTATTTAAGATTTCTATTAGTAAGTTAGGAGTTAAATACAAAAATTTAAAGAAATTAATATTGTTAATGCTTGGGTTGCCTCCCGAGAAGCACTTATTTATAGTCTAAGCTCGACTTACCTCTCGAGTGAATGGTCATGGTGGTTTGAGGAGTTTATACTCCTCATTCCTGTTATCAATCTCATCAAAATAAGGTTTTAATCGGGTGTTGTTTACCTTAAAAGTGCCAAACTTGGGATGACTCACCTCCACCGTACCAAATGGAAAAATACTGAGTACCGTAAGAGGGATTTTCTCATTCGGTGTGGTAGTGACAATGTGGGGATCTGTGGCATCTAATAAGGCCTTATCACCAACCTTAAGTTGATTTGGAGAGGTATTGGGCTCATTTTGGCGTAGTTTCGATTTTTCGGGTGTTCTTGGTTTGTGCGTCCGCCATTCATTGAGTTCTTCGATTTGTAATATTCAATCTTCATGAACAGGTCATCTACTAGTGCTTGAGAACGACTCGTGTTCTTCCTTCAGACTCATTTTCTACAAAGTAGATTGCACCATATTGTTAGTTTTAGTAGAATGGATTAAATGATCACTTTCAATTCCTGATATGTTGCCAGAATTGCGAGCTTGAAGGGTGATTGTTTCGTCTCCCACCCGGAGTGTGAGTTCACCTGTGCCAACATCAATGATGGTTTTAGCAGTTGTTAAAAAGGGCCTTCCTAGAATTAATGGGAAATATAAATTTATCGATTTTAACTAGCACATCTTCAATAATACCTCTAGGGAATCTTATAGTTTTCTCTGCTAATCGAATGCTCATCCTAGTCTGTTTGGGTTTCCCAAGACCTAGTTGCTTAAACATTTTGTAAGGCATGACGTTGATACTAGTCCCTAGATCAGCTAATGCATGATTAACATCTAAACTACCAATTAAGCAAGGAATAGCAAAGCTCCCTGGGTCTTTTAGTTTGTTGGGTAGTTTATTTTGGAGAATGGCCGAGCAAACTGCGTTCAGCTCAACATGCGATGCCTCGTCCAACTTCCGCTTATTTGCTAAAAGTTCCTTCAAAAATTTCATTGCGTTTGGCATCTGCGATAGAGCTTCAATAAACGGTAAGTTAATATGTAATTTTTTTAAGAGTTTAAGGAATTTACCAAATTGTTCATCTAAGCGGTCTCTCCTTGTCACGTTGAGGTATGGCACACGAGGTTTATATTCGACAGTCACTGGTTTGTTTGTATTTTGATCTACCTCACCTTGACCTTTGCTTACCATAGTTTCTTGCCTCAATTCTGGTTCAGGCTCAATGAATCCTTCGTCATCTTGAGTATTAATTACATTGAGTTATTCCCTTGGGTTAGGTTCGGTATTACTTGGCAAACTACCTTGTGGTTGTTCGGAGATTAGTTTGGAAAGCTGACCTATCTGAGTTTCGAGCCCTTGGATCAAGGCTTTTTGATTTTTAAGTGCTGTCTCGGTGTTCTAAAAATAGGTTTCTGACACTGATATAAACTTTGAGAGCATCTCTTCAAGGTTTGGCTTCTTTTCCTGTTGGTAGGGTGGTTGTTGGTAGCCCGGAGGATGTTGTGGTCTTTGATTTCCTTGACCGCCCCACGAGAAATTAGGGTGGTTCCTCCAACCTGCATTATAAGTGTTACTATATGGATTGTTTTGAGGTCGAGGATTATTACCCATGTAGTTTAATTGCTCGTAATCCATGTTGTGGCCATAGGGTTGGTATTCCGAATGGTTTGTTCCACCTCCACTTGTTTCGCACTGCATTATTGGGTGAACATGTGAAGAATTAAGAAAACCATAAATCTTTTTATTTAAGAGTTCTACCTGATTAGAGAGTATGGTGACCGAATCGACGTTGTAAACGGCTGCTATTTTCGTTGGCTTTTTCCTCATGACTTGCCACTGATAGTTATTCAGTGACAACTCCTCTATAAACTCATAGGCATCTTTCAGTGTTTTATTGTTGATGGTTCCGCTAACAGCTGTGTCAACCATTTGCTGAGTCGAAGGATTCAGACCACTGTGAAATGTTTGTACTTGGAGCCAAAGCGGTAACACATGGTGGGGGCATCTTCTCAAAAGGTCCTTGTATCTCTCCCATGCATTGTAGAGTGTTTCTAAATCCATCTGCACAAAAGAAGAGATATCATTACGCAATTTAGCTATTTTAGCCCGTGAAAAATATTTTAGTAAAAATTTTTGGGTCATTTGTTCCCAAGTAGTAATTGACCCTCGTGGTAATGAGTTCAACCACTATTGAGCTTTGTTCCTCAGTGAAAAGGGAAACAACCGAAGACGTATGGCATCATCAGAAACACCATTAATTTTAAATGTATCGCATAGTTTTAAGAAGTTGGCTAAATGAGCGTTGGGATCCTCATCCTACAAACCATCAAACTAAACAAATTGTTGTATCATTTGAATAGTGTTAGATTTTAATTCCAAAGTATTTGCAGCTACAGCAAGTCTAACTGTGCTTGATTCAGTTCCTGTTAAAGAAGGTTTAGCATAATCATACATAGTGCGTGGAGCAGGATTTTGATTAACCGCAATTGCAGGAGGTAGCTGATTGCCTTGGTTTTTAGCCATCTCTTCAGTTGGGGGATGAGTATCATCTTCTTGCTCGTTCTCTGTGTATCTTAAGCTTCGCCTTATTTCTCTTTGGTTTCTACGAATTGTACGATCGATTTCTTCGTCAAAAAATAGTGGCCCTGACGGGTTTCTTGTAGTCATAAACTATAAAAACCTGCCAAGAGAAGGAAAAAGTAAATAAGTAAGTAATAATAATAATATAAAATTAAATTGCAAGAAAAATAAATGGCTAAAGTAATAAAAATTGAGCGTTCCTAATATCTTAGTTCCCCGGCAATGGCTCCAAAAACTTGATTGCTTTATTTCGTGATAGGTTTTAAATATTTTTAATTAATCGTTCTTGAAACTAACTATTATCGCGATGTAGGAAAGTGTACCTATCGAACAGTAGTATAGTTTTAACAAGACCGGATTGGCGAACCCAAAGGAACTAAAAGTACTAGTAATGACTGTCTTTTTATTATCTAGCCTAAGAATAAAGAGGTTTTTGTCTTAATTAACTAATTATCTAAACTAAGAACGCATAGAGAATGGAATTGGAGAATTGCTTTTGGAAAAATCGATTGAATGAAGACAATACCTACGGAAAAATCCACCTAGACTGTACTTGTTATTCTAGCTCTGAATCGGTCGATTTATTCATTTAACTTGTTCCGTAGAGATCCCTAAGTTATGTTATTATCCCTATTCAAGACTAATAGCGTCTAATCTCTAGATTGAATAACCGAGACTTTTCTCTAGTTAACACTCTAGGGTTGCATGAACTCAATCTATGGATCCCCTCCTAATCTGGCAAAATCTTATCACCCTATGTCTAGGCGCACAATCAACTCCACTTAATTATGATAAACATACTCTTAGATAGGGTCTATTCCTCCTCTGAATAAGAGCTTATCTTGAATCAATATCCTGGGATATCAAAAAAGAATTAAGAACACGTTATTAAGAACAAGTTAAATATTTATCATACAATTCAAAAAATGATAACAAGATTCATCTTAGGTTTCATTCCCCTTAGATATTTAGGGGATTTAGTTCATAACTAAATAAGAAAACATCTCAGAATAATAAAGAATACAAAACATAAATAAAACCCAAAACTCCTGAAGGGGAATTGAAGAGAGATCTTCAATCTTGATGATGAATCTGACTTCTGAGATGAATCAATCGGCTTCCTTGGAGTAATTACTTACTCCCCATTCTGTGTGTCCCCCTTTTCTCCTCTTCTAGGGTGTATTTATAGGCTTTGGAATCCCTATGAGCCCTCAAAATTAGCTTTTTTCGAATTGGACTCAACTTGGGCTCGGCAGGGACACGCCCGTGTGTGATTACTTCAGGCCGTGCTCGAGCCTGTTAGAATGGCACGGGAGTGTGAGTTGCCCGTATGAGGAAGTTTAGGCCGTGTTGAGTTCATACTTTGGCCCGTTTTCTCTGTTTTTTGCCCATTTCTCGTTCCTTTTGCTCTCCTATGCTCTCCTAAGTGTAAAACATGAAATTAAAGCATTAGCATCATTGAATTCACCAATTCTAATAGAAAATCATCCATAAAATGCTTTAAACATGGGGTAAAAATATGTATAAATTATGGTTTATCACTCTGGTAGGTGCTCTAGCCTCGGATCTAACAACAGTATCCCCAGTAGCTCTTTGACCACTACTTGCATTTCTTGCATTTCTAAAAGGTCTACCTCTAGTTGAGGTGTTGCTCAGTTTCAGATTCTGTACATTCTCTTACTTAGCAAGTTCAGAACAATCTCTTATAAAATGGTCCAGAGATCCACATCAGAAACAGGCTCGGTCATTCAATCTACAATTTCCCAGATGTCTTTTACCACAGTGCTCACAATCAGGTTTCTCAAATCAGACATTTCTAACACTTGCAACAGAGGTAGCAGGGACTTTGAAGTTTGAATGTGATCTAGCTCGATCTCGATTTGAATGTCCCACATTAGCATTTGGACGGCTTTGATCCTCTCAGAATTTCTTTGGCATAGACTAAAATGATCTACTTGAAGATCTCTTTCTAGCATCTCTAGCTTCAGAATAAACTTTTCTTTTCTCTTTACTTAATTCTTCAGCTTTACATGCTCGTTCAACGAGCACTACCATTTTTTTTTAATTTCCAAAATCCCAACTAACTGACGGATATCTTTGTTTAGTCCATCTTCAAACCTTTTGCATATTATTGCTTCATTCGATACACATTCCTGAGCATACTGGCTCAATCTCACAAAATCACGTTCGTATTCAGTAATAGACATACGACCCTGTTTAAGCTCGAGAAACTCTTTCTGTTTCTAATCAATGAATCTCTGACTGATATATTTCTTCTGGAATTCAGATTGAAAGAAATCCCATGTAACTCGTTCACTCGGAACCACTGATATTAAAGTCTTCCACCAATGGTACACCGTATCTCTCAGAAGTGAAACAGCACATTTTACACATTTCTCAGGACTCAGTGACATTTCATCAAACACTCTTATTGTATTTTCCAACCAGAATTCGGCTCTTTCAGCATCATCATTCGTGGTAGCTCAAAACTCTTCAACCCCATACTTTCTAATCTTATCAACCAGTGGTCTACTCAACTGTACAAGATTCACTCGTGGCATATCAAGAGTTTGAGAAGGATTAACCGGGGGTGGAGGTTGTTGTACAGTTGGATTGGTTCTAATGTATTAGGTGAACCATTCACTCATCATTTGATAGAAGGCTTGCTTAGCCTCACCATCACGGCTACTCGTAGCCGGTCTAGAATCAGCTTGCACCGTCTCTTGCGCTGGAGCGGGCGCATTGCTTTCAACATTGTCAGCTACAGCTCTATCGGGATCCATTTGATATATAAAAGCACATTTCAATGTCAGGAGTCATCACACTATCACAGCTTCAGATATATGACATGTATAGCTAGACTCACATACGTTATGGTAGTCCTGACCGACTAAACTATAGCTCTAATACCAATAAAATGTAATACCCCTAACCCGTAATTGAAATCAATTAGGGTTACGAGGCATTACTAGACAGACAGAACATTTCAGACCAATACAGAATAACATATATTAAATATCACTAATATAGAGGCATTCATCAACAATTCATTTATTAATACATTCTACGAGACCTAAAACATACATGTAAGAAAGGTCGGAACTAAAATGAATACATTTAGAACTTTCAGAACTCAACCAATTCTTTCAGAGTGTTAAAGTCACATGCCCGTGCAACTAGGCCATGTGTCACACACGGGCACTAGACACGCCCATGTGAACCAGTCGTGCCAAAAATAGGTCCTATACTGACTTTTTCACACGGCCAATAGGCACGCCCGTGTACTATGGCTGTGTGATACTTAGCTAGCTACTGACTTTAGCCTAAAGCCATATGACACGCCCATGTGTCAATACCGTGTGGTTCTTAGGAGAATATTGCTTTTCTTACATGGCCACAAGGCACGCCTGTGTCCCCTGACCGTGTGGCACCATGAAGGCTTGGTTTAAGCCAAATTTGCCACCCCATTTTGGGTCCAATCCTACAAGCAATAATATACAACATTCATACAAAAATTTCCAACCAATTACATGCTCAAAACATGCTTCATTATAACAAAAACATATTAGCTCATGAAACACTAAAACCATACATCATTTGGCACCATCAACCAAATACCAAAACTATATACAACATTTCATTTGCTAGCCAACTCCTATGGCATAATACATACACACCAAAACTTATATACATAGACCTTCTAGCCTATGCATGCCATACTTTAAAATATGTACACTTTCATAAGTACCAAAATGAGATCGATAGTGTGGTGATGATCCTCGACTATTCCAGAGCCTTCAGTAGCTACGATAACTGTAAAACAGACAGTAAACACAAAGAGTAAGCTACAAAGAGCTTAGTAAGCAAAATACAATTCAACCATAAAGATTCATAACCATTTCATAGAATATTTCATACTTAACCATGCACCTTTGTTTGCATATATGCCATGCTTCATTTCTAATTCTATACATATTTCACAGAGACAGAGTTTTTCATATTTAGAAATTTAGTACGATACAAACGTACCTATGTAGGTTATACATTTCATATACTCAATCTTAGCTTTCGTACGCTATGATCAGACAGGTCAAAAACGATACAGATGCTCATAAACAAGTACAATGCCGACGTCCCGGACGTGGTATTACATGTAACTCAATATCAATGCCTTTGTCCCAGACAGGGTCTTACACAAAATCAAATATGATGTTGATGTCCTAGGCATGGTCTTATACGTAAATCTCAATCGAGGCCTGTGTCCCAGACAAGGTCTTACACAATGTCACAGACAGATGTCAACTTTGCTTAGGAACATTTAGAGTTTTGAGATATTAACGTATTATCATACTTTACTCCAAAGATATACATCACGTACTCAAGGACATCCAATATAGATTACATTTTATATGTGAAAAATTTATTTTAATTAACACGTAATTGTAATTTAACTTACCTCGGACAGATTTCGTACAGAACGAGTCGACTATTCGACTATTTTAGACTTTCCTCGATCTAAGTCTGATTTTCTTTGTTCTTGATCTAATACAATACAAATTCAACCATTCAATAATTCATTTCATTCAATTTAATCCATATACACATATTTAGGGCACTTTGCATTTTAGCCCTTACATTTTTCACACTTTAACAATTTAGTCCATTTTTCATAAAATCACAAATATGCAAAATTTCTTTGCAACAAGGGCTAGCCGAATTTTCATGGCTTCTATATAAGCCCATACAACATGTTCAATTAATTTAGTTCCCAAAACATTATTTTCACAATTTAGCCTAAATAGTTCAATTTCATCAAAATTCAAAGACAAAACTTATAAATCATCTACCAAGCCTTTATAATTCATCCAAAAACATCACAAAACTCGTTATATCAACAATGGCATTTCATGAAATCTTTAACAGAAATAGAAATTCAAACATGGGTTTTGATGAATACAAAGCAACGATCACAAAAACGTAAAAATCATCAAAAACTGAGCAAAATAAGCTCACCTATTTAACTATTCACTAGCCTAACATCAAAATGCTTCAATGGCTTCTTCTATCTCTAATTTTCGGTTGAACAGGTGAAAATGCATGGCCATTTTATGTTTATTTTATTTTATTTACATATTATTCACTTTTTCCCATTTTTGCCTTGACTAAATAACATAAATTTTCAACCACTAATGTCCATATTTGTCCACCATTAAAACAATTGGTACATTTGACATGCAAGGACTTTTATTTTAAAAGCCAAGCCAAATAGGTGCTTTAGCATCTAGCACTCAACTTTTATACTTTACGCGATTTAATCCTTTTTCATAATTAAGCACAGAAGCAGATAAATTAAATCACAGAAATTTTCACAGATGTAAATTTACATATCACAGACATAGAAAATAATATTAAAATATTTTTTGGACTCAGATTTATGGTCCCGAAATCACTATTCTAGCTAGGGTCAAAATCAGACTATTACATTTCTTTTCTATGCTTTATAAATAATTAGAAGCTCGTCGGAGATCTATCACACTATCCAGCATAAATATCAGTAGTTTTTTTTTTATGTTTTGCCAAGGGTATAATGGCATGTATAGGTGGACTTGTATTGTTATTTAGTTGAATGTTGGTTGATGATTTTGGCATGTATAAGTTGTTTTGGTTGATACACTTTTAGTACTTTTGGTGCCTTATTAATATGTCTTAATGTGGCTATATTATAATGCATTTCTGAATGGCCAAAATGGTATGTTTTGAGATGGTATTAGAACTAGATGTTTATGGTTGAAATATGGTAAAGTGTGCATGTTTAGGTAAGTTTTAAATGTTTGCATTTGAGCTATCTTGTATGGCATATTGGTTGAATGATCTTGAACTATTGAATTGGAAATTTCATGTAGGTTTTGGTCATGTTTTGATTCCTTGATTGTATGCACTAAAGGCTTTTAGGTGGTTGCATGAGTTGGTGTTGAAAATGGCTTGATTTTGGGCAAATTCATTTCCACATGGCTTAAGACATGGGTGTGTGACTCAGCCATGTGTGACACATAGCCTGGCAACATGGCCTTGTGTCTCTTGTAAGTTTTATTGCATACAAGTGAGGCAGTTACACGGCCTGGTACATAGGCGTGTGGTGTTATTTCGAGAGTTACACGGCCTAGCACACGGGCGTGTGACTTGGCCATGTGATCCTACTTAGAGAGTTACACAGGTGACAACACGGGCACGAACAAGGTCGAGTGTCTCTATTTTGAATGTTACACAGATGTGTGTCTCAACCGTGTAAGGCACACAGCCTTGTGACCCCTACAGTCAAAATTTTCTAACTTTTTCTTAAACTTTCCAATTATTTCCAATTTGGTCCCAAATTGTTTCTAGTGTATATATAGGGCCTCGAGGGCTCGATTTAGGGACAATATCTATGTGAATGGATGAATAATATCATGTTTATATCAATGTATGAAATGTATGTTTTAAGGTTTTGTTCGTACAGTAATGCTTTGTAACCCTATTTCGACAATGGATATGGGTTAAGGGTGTTACATTTAGTGGTATCAGAGCTACGATTTAGTCAGTTCTTGGACTAAACGTAGTATGTATGAGTCTAGAAATACATGTCATTATATAACTTGTGATAGTGTGATAACTCTTAACTCAAATTGAACTATGTTTTCATATAGATAAAATGTCATTCAATCGAGCTGATTCTAATGAAATAGAAAGTAATACGCAAGCCTCCATTCAAAGAGCAACATTTAGTGGAAGTAGGCCTATATCTACGGGTCGAAGAGGTGAGGCTAAAGAAGCCTTCTTCCAAATGATGTCTGAATGGTTCTCTGAGTTCATGCGAACAAACCCAATGGCTCAACGACCTCCACCCCCACCTGTACCCCAACCAGTCCTCGTAGTTCCTCAGAGTTTGGAACTAATACGAGTGAGCAAGCCTCTAGTTGATAAGATTCATAAGTATGGGGTTGAAGAGTTTCGAGGTACATCTGAAGATGATCCAAAGAGAGCTGAATTCTGGTTAGAAAACACCATTAGGATTTTTGATGAATTGTCGTGTACACTGACGGAATGCTTGAAATATGTTGTATCATTGTTGAAAGATTCAACTTATCAATGGTGGAACACCTTAGTTATGGTTGTGCCGAGTGATCGAGTAAACTAGGAATTCTTTCAGAAAAAGTTCCGAAAGAAATTTGTGAGCCAGAGATTCTTAAACAAGAAAAGTAAAGAATTTCTTGAGTTGAAACAAGGTCCTATGCCTATATCAGAATATTAGAGGGAATTTGTTTGACTCAGTAAGTATTCCCGAGAGTGCATACCGACAAAGGTTGCAATGTGCACTCAGACGGGTTAAACATAGACATCAAGTTGTTAGTCAGGATCCTTGAGTTGAAAAAATTTGTAGTTTTGGTTGGCAGAGCTCATAAAGCCAAAGAACTTAGCAAAGGAAAAATAAAAGTCAATTTTGAGGCTCGTGACTCAGCAAAAAGGCCTATGGGAAGGTCATACTTATCATAGTCAAAGAAGTTAAAAGAATATCGTGGTCGTTCATCAGCTTCAGTAGGTTATTCTGGGATAGATTGAGGAAAACAAAATTCAAGTTGGAAACCTCAGGCTATGTCTATAGCAAGCATAGGTGTAACACCCCGAACCCGAGACCGTCGCTGGTGTCGGACGCGAGGGGTTAACGAGCCAAATCCACATATTGCACCGACCAATTGGCATTTCCAGACAAGCTGGAAATCTGCGTCACTGTCGGATTAAAAATCATATCTCAAGTTTCAAAACTCGGAAACTGATTCCGTAAATTTTCCCTGAATTTAGACTCATATATCCATCCATGGATTTATTTCTGAAATTTTTGGTCGGGCCAATTGGTACAGTTTATTAGTTAAAGTCACCCATGTTACAGGGGTCGACTACACTGACCCTCGTGCGTTATAACTTGAATATCTCTCTGTACAGGGCTTTAATACTGGTGCTGTTTGTTTCTAATGAAACTAGACTCAAAATGGAATCTGTAAATATAAGGAATGACTTCTAATTCTTTTGGAGAAATTATAGTAAATTTTTAAAGTCGCGACAGGGGACCCAGAAACCGTTCTGGTCCTGTCTCACGAGAACTTTAATATCTCTCGGTATACTGTTCATATGATCGTTTCGTTACTTTCATATGAAAATAGACTCGTCAAGGTTCGTTTACATAATTTATTCACTATTTAACACCACTCCTACAAATTTTGGTGATTTTCACATCCACGTCACTGCAGCTGGCAGCATCTGTTTTAAGGTAGGCTTTACCTATTTTGTAGTTCCCATGGACCAACTATAGTCTAGTCATGCTTAGGTCCACATATGATCATAATTAGCCATTCCAATGGCTGATCATGTGACCAAATCTCTCATTCCAAACCATAATCACATCATGAAACCAAATATAATTACAAACTACATATGGTCAAATTCCATACTCCGCTTTTACGAACCATTTTCGCATGGCTGCACACATATACATCACAAAGTACCGAAAAACAACCGAGGGTAGTCCTATACATGCCATATCCAAAGTTCAACCAAAAGAGTACCAAAAAGGGGTTTGATAGTGTGGATGACTTCACTTCAATGATCCCGAATCCGATCGCTAACGAGCAAAATCTATAAAAGCAGAGAAACAAAGGAACGGAGTAAGCAATTTATGCTTAGTAAGTTTCGAGCCATGATATACACACAACCAAAGCATAGCATTCAAGTAGCTAAACAATAATTCATATGCACAATTTCTCAAAGACATGCTTACTTCAAAATCCCAACTCTTATATTCATACATAAATAACGGCTTAGTTAAGGCCGATAGCTCGTTTATCATTGGAGCGAATATTCATACAAGACTTACTCATAGTGTGCAAAGCACACACAAAACACACCTTGTTGTTGGGGAGTTCACAAGTGCATTAACTGAAAATTTTCCAGCAAGCTTATAATTTTCAAAACACATACCTTCGGAGTTTAACCGGATATAGCTACTCGTTCAAACGCCTTGGGACATAGCCCGGTTATGGTGACCCGACAAATGCCTTCGGACTTAGCCCGGATATCACAACTCAGACAGTTGCCTTGAGCTTAGCCCGGATATCATAGCTCGGACAATTGCCTTGGGCTTACCCGGATATCATAGCTCGCTTTAATTGCCTTGGCTTAGCCCGGATATCACAATTCGCACATTCATACACATCTTTGTTTCAATTTCATAACAAACTTTTATGCACAATTTACTTAATCAAGAATATCATTTCGCTCAATGGCCACATACAAGGGCACAATTTCGATTGCTTATTACTTCATTCAATCGAATCAAAATCTAAGTTTCGATACTGAAAACTTACCTTGGAGGTTGTCGAGCGCCCAACGACTATTCAATCACCTTTTCTTTTCCTTTATTGGAGCTAGTTCCCTTTGTTCTTGAGCTTTATGTTAACAAATAAATTGATTTAGTCGTTTGAATACCAAAGGGAACCCAAGATACTTAGCTCTTATAAGGCCACACACACTTACATCCACATACTTGAGCTCAATAATTATAACATAGCATCAAGCACTCATATGGCCGATTATACTTAGTCATACTTGCACCAAATCAACAATAAATTCCAAGATTTTCACACTATATATGTACTAGGCCGAATGTACATGCAAATTTCACAAACATTCTTCAACAATTTCTTCTTTAAACAAACATATTTATCATTTCTTCATACCCAAATCATCATGTGCAAACATATATACACATATAGGTGCAAGGTCAATTTCAAGGTGTTCATAACCATCCAAAACACAAATTTTAACTATCATGCAAGAAGCATAAACCATGCTCATGAATGCACCATGGCGAATACATCACAACCATACCCTTTCCACTTGGTCATGGTCAAACAAAGAATTCAATGCCCTACTCAAGAATACTAAAAAGAAATTTCAAGAGTAGTCAATCCATCATTACATGCATCATTAGCAAGCTTCTCATTTAGCATGCAATGTCTTCAACACAATATCAACCTTGGCCAAATACCATTTCCATGGCATAACAAGGATTTGAACCATGGCTAACATGAACATCAAGTTAGCAACTAAAACATGCATGAATCTCATGACACAACCTCATACATACCTTAATCTTGGTACAAGTATGGCCAAATCTCCTTCTAGATCTCTTCTAAACCAAAAGATGGTGCAAAAATCCTACCTTCTTCCTTAGTAATTTCGGCCAAAAGGAAAGAACAAGGATGAACAAATTTTCTTTTCTTTTCTTTCACTCACGGCACAAGGGGGGAATGGATGAGCAAATTTTGATTTTTTTGTTTCTCTCCAATATCTTTAATTTTTTATTAATTAACACATCATGCATTAACAAAACATGTTTCAACATGTTTTCTTTGCCCATAAACCATGTCATGGCGGCCACTAAGCTTTCTTTGGGGAAATTTGACATGCAAATCCCTTATTTTTGCATGCATGATTAACTAGTCATCACACATTTCCCATCACACTTTCAAAGTTTACTACTAGGTCCTTTCTAGTGAAATTCACCTTTATAACTCTAAATCGAAACATCAAAATGTCACACACAAACTAACACATATCCTAGGCATCAAAATAAATTTTAAATTATTTTTATGCCTCGATTTTGTGGTCCCGAAACCACATCCCGACTGTGGTCAATTTTGGTGTCACAACTCTCCCCACTTAAGAAATTTTCGTCCCCGAAAATCTTACCGTAAATAGGTTTGGGTATCGCTCTTTCATAGAGTTCTCGGTTTCCCAAGTAGCTTCTTCCATCCCGTGTTTGAGCCATAACACTTTCACTAGCGGAACCCGCTTGTTTCGCAACTCTTTCACTTCACGTGATAGGATACGAATCGGTTCTTCCTCATAACTCATATTGGCTTGAATTTCAACCTCGACGGACTAATCACGTGCGATGGATCGATCTATAGCGTCGAAGCTTCAAACATGAAAGACATCGTGAATCTTTTCGAGTTCGGGGCAAAATCAAACGATATGCAAGCTGGACCGACTCGCTCGGATATCTCATATGGCCCAATGAACCTCGGGCTCAACTTGCCCTTACTACCGAATCGAGTATCTTTTCCAAGGTGAAACCTTGAGGAACACTTTATCTCCCACCTGATGCTCGATGTCTTTACGCTTCAGATCCGCGTACGACTTCTGACGATCGGAGGCTATCTTCAGACTTTCACGGATTACTTTCACTTTCTTCAAGCATCTCTAATCAAATCCACCGAAAATTTTTCTTTCACCGAGCTCGGTCCAAAACAATGGTGTACGGCATTTACGACCGTACAAAGCCTCGTAGGGTGCCATCTTAATACTTGTTTGAAAACTATTGTTGTAAGCGAATTCAATCAAAGGCAAATATCGCTCCCATGAACCATCGAACTCGAGGATGCAACATCTTAACATATCCTCAAGTATCCGAATTATCCGCCGGATTGACCATCGGTTTGGGGTGAAAGGCGGTCTTGAAATGTAGCTTGGTACCCAAAGCTTCTTGCAACTTCTTCCAAAATCGCGAGGTAAATCTCGGATCTCTATCCGACACGATGGAAATAGGCACCCGTGTAATCTCACAATCGAGAACGTCTGATTCGGCTAGTTTGTCCATTGAAAAGTCCGACGCACGGGGACAAAGTGAGCCGACTTAGTCAATCTATCTACAACGACCCAAATCGCATCCTTCTTACTCACCGACAATGGCGGTCCGGACACGAAGTCCATTGTGACACGATCCCATTTCCACTCGGGTATCGTGATCGGTCAAGTAATCTCAAGGCACTTGATGTTCCGCTTTCACTTGTTGACATATTAAACACCTCGAAACAAAGTCGGAGATGTCTCGTTTCATACCATGCCACCAAACCGACGTTTCAAATCATTGTACATCTTCGTACTCCCGGGTGGATTGCCATTCGGCTACAATGGGCTTCATTCAAGATTATCGAAATAAGTTCAATTCTTTGGAACACACAGACGACTCTGAACCTCAAACAATCGTCATCATCGATCCGAAACTCGATTCCTTGTTCGAACACACTCACCCGTTTTGCAACTAACTCATCGTCGACTTTCTGGGCTTCACAAATTTGATGTATCAATAATGGTTTGGCTTTCAATTCAGCTACTAACACATTGTCGGGTAGAACAGACAAGTGCACACTCATCGCTCGTAAAGCGAATAATGATTTACGACTTAAGGCATCCGCAACCACATTCGCCTTTCCCGGGTGATAGTCAATGACCAGCTCATAATCCTTTAACAGCTCGAGCCAATGTCTTTGTCGCAGATTTAAGTCTCTTTGAGTCATCAAATATTTGAGACTTTTGTGATCCGAATACACATGGCACTTCTCACCAAATAAGTAATGTCGCCATATCTTTAAGGCGAATACGATGGCAGCCAATTCGAGATCATGGGTCGGATAATTTTTCTCATGTGGCTTTAATTGCCTCGACGACAGGCCACAACTCGACCTTCTTGCATCAATACACAACCTAACCCAAGTAGGAGGCGTCACTATAGATGACAAACTCTTTGCCAGATTCGGGTTGCACTAGAATTGGGGCTTTAGTCAAATAAGCTTTCAGTTGATCGAAACTTTTCTGACAATTCTTTGACCATTCGAACCTTACATCCTTTTGGAGCAGCTTCGTCATTGGCGTGGCTATCGTTGAGAAACCTTTACAAATCGTCGGTAATAACCGGCCAAAGCCCCAAAAGCTCGAACTTGGTAATATTCCTGAGGCTTCCATTAAGTATGGCTGAAATTTTGTTCGGTCGACTCGAATACCCGATCTGAGATATCACATGCCCCAAGAAGCTAACCTCTCTTAACGAACTCACACTTGTTGAACTTAGCATACAATTGCTTATCCGTAAAATTTGCAAGACTAACCTCGGATGTTCAAAGATGTTGGCCTCATTTCCTAAATAGACCAAGATGTCATCAATGAACACGACTACGAACCGATCCAAATATGGTCTCAAGATCCGATTCATTAAATCCATAAATACCGCAGGGCATTAGTTAGCCCAAACGGCATCACTAGGAACTCGTAGTGACCATATCTCGCTCAAGGCGGTCTTGGGTACGTCCAGAATCTCGAATTCGCAATTGATAATAGCCCGATCTCAAATCTATTTTCGAGAACACCGAGGCTCCTTGATTGATCGAACAAGTCATCGATACGTGTAACGGATATTTGTTCTTTATCGTTGCTTTATTGTCGACGATAGTCGATGTCTGACCTCATGGTTCCATCCTTCTTTTCACAAACAACTTGGCGCACCCAAGGCGAAAAACTCGGCGAGCAAAACCTCTATCCACCAATTCTTGCAACCGAGCTTTCAACTCCTTTAATTCCGTTGGTGCCATACGATACGGAGCTATCGAAATTGAGTGGTACCGGTACCAATTCGATGCCAAACTCCATTTCCTAAGCGGTGGTAGACCGTGCAATTCTTGAGGAAAACATCCGGTATTCACAAACCATCGCATAGATTCGGGTTTCTTTTCGACTCCTTGTCATCGAGCACATACGCAAGGTACGCCGCACCCTTTTCTTACATATTTCGGGCCAACATTGTCGATATTACGGTGGCAAGCCCTTTAAGTCTGTAGACTCAACCCGAATTATCTCGTTATTTGCGCACCTCAAATCGATAGTCTTGCTTTTGCAATTTACAACCGCATCGTGCATGGTCAACCAATCCAAACCAAGAATAACGTCGAATTCATCGAGCGGCAAAAGCATCAAGTCCACGGAAAACAAGAACCTCGGAAAACTAGGGGACTTTTCTTGCACACTTTGTTGACAAGCACGTAATGACCCAAGGGTTTGACACCGAATTACAAACTCGAGAGACTCAATAGGCAAAGTCTTCTTGGATGCTAAGGTTTCACATATATAAGAATGAGTAGAACCGGGGTCAATCAAAGCAATCACATTAGTATCGAAAAGAGTGAAAGTACCGGTAATAACATCCGGTGAGGCGGCATCCTCGGCGTGCGCGATGGCATAAGTCCTAGCAGAGCACGAGCCTCGGGTCTTGTTGTAGCATCTCTCGACCCTCTCGACCGCCACTAGCATTGCCCGCATTCTGGATGGCCTACCTCGGCGGTGGTAGCCCCGGGTTTCCACTTTGACTTACATTTTGTTCAAGTAACCTCGGCGGTCCTTGATAAAGTGGTCGGCTGATCCACACTTATAGCAAGAGCGATCACGGAACCTCTGACTCCCGAATGCCATTTGCCACAATGTGGACACTCCGCTCTCTCGCGATCATTTCCACCATGGCGATCAAGTGACTCGTGTGGTCACAGGGGTCGATCGCGATCTCGTCTAGAAAAGCCCGGCGCCTCTAGACCGGCTCACATCATCTCGAAATCTCTTCGATGCTGTTGAAGAGACTTTCCGAGGACCTTTTCAAATTCTCCGGTTCCCACATCAATTTTTCGTTTCTCCTTTCTAAGCTCTTGACTTTACAAGCTCGCTCAACAAGTACTACGAACTCTCGTATTTCGAGAATGCCAACGAACATCCTTATATCATCATTCAGCCCATCCTCAAGCGTTTACATAATAGCTTGGACGAAATGCATTCTCGCTGCGTCTGGCTAAGCCTCACAAATTTTCGTTCGTAGTCGAATCGACATAGAGCCTTGCTTAAGATCAAGAAATTCCTTTCGCTTTTGGTCGATGAATCTCGATCGATATACTTTTTGAACTCGGTTTGAAAGAACTCCCAAGTCACTTGCTCTCTAGGCACCACAAGTCGAGTACTCCACCAATAGTAGGCGGAATCGCGTAGCAAGGAGATGGTACACTTTAAGCACTCATCGGTGTACAAGATAGCTCATCGAGCACCGGATAGTGTTGTCCAACCAAAATTCAGCTTGCTCGGCATCGTCATCATCCGTAGCTTTAAATTCAAGAGCCCCATGTTTTCGAATTCATCATTGGGGCTTACTTGACCTTACTTGGTCGATTCTCGGAGGTATTGTAGGTGCGGGTTGCATTTGTCGGGAATGGAGGTTGTGGAACGACCATGTTAGTTCGAATGTATTGGTTAAACCAATCATTCATCACACTATAAAAGGCTTGCCTAGCCTCATCATTCGGATTGTCGGCCATAGGTTGAGAGTCCGCCGGTCTTTGTCCCTTGCGCGGAGCAGCGCCACACTCTCCACATCATCACTATTGCTCGGTTGGGATCGGATCCATTGCTATAAACAAACACAATTTCAAATTGTCGAAATCACCACACTATCAATTTATCACTTTATGGCATGTATAGCTAGACCCCAAACATATCACGGTAGTCCTAGAATCGACTAAACCTGGCTCGATACCAATAAAATTGTAACACCCGAACCCGAGACTGTCGTCGCCGGTGTCGGACGCGAGGGGTTAACGAGCCAAATCCACATATTGCACCGACCAATTGGCATTTCCGGACAAGCTGGAAATCTGCGTCCTTGTCGGCTTAAAAATCATATCTCGAGTTTCAAAACTCGAAACTGATTCCGTAAATTTTCCTGAATTTAGACTCATATATCCATCCATGGATTTATTTCTGAAATTTTGGTCGGGCCAATTGGTACAGTTTATTAGTTAAAGTCACCCATGTTACAGGGGTCGACTACACTGACCCTCGTGCGTTACAACTTGAATATCTCTCTGTACAGGGCTTTAATACTGGTGCCGTTTGTTTCTAATGAAAATAGACTCAAAATGGAATCTGTAAATATAAGTAATGATTTCTAATTCTTTTGGAGAATTTATAGTAAATTTTTAAAGTCGCGACAGGGGACCCAGAAACCGTTCTGGTCCTGTCTGACGAGAACTTTAATATCTCTCGATATACTGTTCATATGATCGTTTCGTTACTTTCATATGAAAATAGACTCATCAAGGTTCGTTTACATAATTTATTCACTATTGAATACCACTCCTACAAATTTTGGTGATTTTTCACATCCACGTCACAGCAGCTGGCAGCATCTGTTTTTAAGGTAGGCTTTACCTATTTTGTAGTTCCCATGGACCAACTATAGTCTAGTCATGCTTAGGTCCACATATGATCATAATTAGCCATTCCAATGGCTGATCATGTGACCAACTCTCTCATTCCAAACCATAATCACATCATGAAACCAAATATAATTACAAACTACATATGGTCAAATTCCATACTCCGCTTTTACGAACCATTTTCGCATGGCCGCACACATATACATCACAAAGTACCGAAAAACAACCGAGGGTAGTCCTATACATGCCATATCCAAAGTTCAACCAAAAGAGTACCAAAAAGGGGTTTGATAGTGTGGATGACTCCACTTCAATGATCCCAAATCCGATCGCTAACGAGCAAAATCTATAAAAGCAGAGAAACAAAGGAACGGAGTAAGCAATTTATGCTTAGTAAGTTTCGAGCCATGATATACACACAACCAAAGCATAGCATTCAAGTAGCTAAACAATAATTCATATGCACAATTTCTCAAAGACATGCTTACTTCACAATCCCAACTCTTATATTCATACATAAATAACGGCTTAGTTAAGGCCGATAGCTCGTTTATCATTGGGCGAATATTCATACGCACTTACTCATAGTGTGCAAAGCACACACAAAACACACCTTGTTGTTGGGGAGTTCACAAGTGCATTAACTGAAAATTTTCTAGCAAGCTTATAATTTTCAAAACACATACCTTGAGTTTAACCGGATATAGCTACTGTTCAAACGCCTTGGGACATAGCCGGTTATGGTGACCGCACAAATGCCTTGGGACTTAGCCCGGATATCACAACTTCATAGATTGCCTTGGGCTTAGCCGGATGTCATAGCTTCGCACAATTGCCTTGGGCTTACCCGGATATCATAGCTCAGACAATTGCCTCGCTTAGCCCCGATATCTGGTCGCACATTCATACACATCTTTGTTTCAATTTCATAACAAACTTTTATGCACAATTTACTTAATCAAGAATATCATTTCGGCTCAATGGCCACATACAAGGGCACAATTTCGATTGCTTATTACTTCATTCAATCGAATCAAAATCTAAGTTTCGATACTCGAAAACTTACCTTGGAGGTTGTCGGCGCTTCCAACGACTATTCAATCACCTTTTCTTTTCCTTTATTGGAGCTAGTTCCCTTTGTTCTTGAGCTTTATGTTAACAAATAAATTGATTTAGTCGTTTGAATACCAAAGGGAACCCAAGATACTTAGCTCTTATAAGGCCACACACACTTACATCCACATACTTGAGCTCAATAATTATAACATAGCATCAAGCACTCATATGGCCGATTATACTTAGTCATACTTGCACCAAATCAACAATAAATTCCAAGATTTTCACACTATATATGTACTAGGCGAATGTAGATGCAAATTTCACAAACATTCTTCAACAATTTCTTCTTTAAACAAACATATTTATCATTTCTTCATACCCAAATCATCATGTGCAAACATATATACACATATAGGTGCAAGGCGAATTTCAAGGTGTTATAACCATCCAAAACACAAATTTTAACTATCATGCAAGAAGCATAAACCATGCTCATGAATGCACCATGGCCGAATACATCACAACCATACCCTTTCCACTTGGTCATGGTCAAACAAAGAATTCAATGCCCTACTCAAGAATACTAAAAAGAAATTTCAAGAGTAGTCAATCCATCATTACATGCATCATTAGCAAGCTTCTCATTTAGCATGCAATGGCTTCAACACAATATCAACCTTGGCCAAATACCATTTCCATGGCATAACAAGGATTTGAACCATGGCTAACATGAACATCAAGTTAGCAACTAAAACATGCATGAATCTCATGACACAACCTCATACATACCTTAATCTTGGTACAAGTATGGCCAAATCTCCTTCTAGATCTCTTCTAAACCAAAAGATGGTGCAAAATCCTACCTTCTTCCTTAGTAATTTCGGCCAAAAGGAAAGAACAAGGATGAACAAATTTTTCTTTTCTTTTCTTTCACTCACGGCACAAGGGGGGAATGGATGAGCAAATTTTGATTTTTTTTTGTTTCTCTCCAACATCTTTAATTTTTTATTAATTAACACATCATGCATTAACAAAACATGTTTCAACATGTTTTCTTTGCCCATAAACCATGTCATGGCGGCCACTAAGCTTCCTTTGGGGAAATTTGACATGCAAATCCCTTATTTTTGCATGCATGATTAACTAGTCATCACACATTTCCCCATCACACTTTCAAAGTTTACTACTAGGTCCTTTCTAGTGAAATTCACCTTTATAACTCTAAATCGAAACATCAAAAATGTCACACACAAACTAACACATATCCTAGGCATCAAAATAAATTTTAAATTATTTTTATGCCTCGGTTTTGTGGTCCCAAAACCACATCCCGACCAGGGTCAATTTTGGGCTGTCACAATAGGCAATGTTAGAAACAAGCCCGAATGTCAGTAATGTAATAGACGACACTTCGGTGAATGCAAATTGAAAGACAAGTCATGTTTTAAATGTGGTTTTTATGAACATTATCTCAGAGATTGCCTAGAAATTTGAAATGGGATCACATGGCCGTGTCCCAGCCCGTGTCCTACCCTATGTAACTCTTTGACTTGGGTCACACGGCCAACTACACGCCCGTGTGACCAGCCCATGTTCCCTTCGAAATGGCCACACATGCCCGTCTGCCAGGTCGTGTGCTAGGCCGTAATAAATGTAACACCCCCACGCCCGAAACCGTCACTGGAGTCAAGCTTGAGGTGTTACTAAACTTATCTTACCTTTTAAACAACTCTAAACCACTTATTTTAATTTTCGGAATAAACTGTTTTTCTGTGTCATGGTTGATTAAAACTTCATTTCTCGAGTTTCAAAACTCAAAATTAAGATCTGTAAATTTTTCCGGAAACTAGACTCATATATCTATCTACTAATTTTTTTCTAGAATTTTTGACTTATCCAATTAGTACAGTTTATTAGTTAAAGTTACCCCTGTTTCGAAATTCGACTGCACTGGCCTCTACTTACTACGAACCATTTTTCTCTCTATAAAAAAATCATATATAGATTCAATAAGGATTATAACCATATAAATTACACCACCTAATTATTTTTGTAAAATTTATGGTGAATTTCTAAAGTTGGAACAGGGGATCCAGAAATCGCTCTGGCCCTATTTCACCAAAACTCAGATACCCTATAAACTACAAAACCTTTACCTATTTTGCTTATTCCATATGAAAATAGACACAACGAGCTTTAATTTCATATATTATTCACCATCAACCCATGTCTCTACAATTTCTTGTGATTTTTCAAAATCCCGTTATTTCTGATACTTGAATCTATTTTTAAGTTAGTTTCATATTTTTCTTAGTTTTCATGTGATAGTTACTACTTAATCATACATACTATTAAACATGTATATCATCAGCCACTCTATTAGCTAATCACTAGCAAGTACTTACACATCATTCATTAATCATATCATATCAAAAGAAACCAAGTTCCTATAGATGCCATACACAAAACGAAACGTCTAACTATACCAATGTGATTTCTTCGATAGTGTGATCGGGTCTCCGACGCGTTTCCTTTGATCCCGAGTGGCTTGATAAAACTATAAGAAAAAGAAAATAAAGAGAGTAAGCACTAGGCTTAGTAAGCTTACAAGCAAATAAATTACAACATTCAACATAATGAATAATTATACATAATGTCACCTAGCCTCATAAACTTTCTTTACTTCTCATTTTCTACCTTCGTCTTTACTCACTTACCTTCTTTCTTACCTGACCTTTTACTATTCATAAATACAATCTACCTTCCCTTTTGCTGATAATTCACTGTAATTTAACTGTACAATGACCCGTTGAACCACTCAGAATACTAAGGATACTAGGGTCGTTCCTGTCATCAATATCCTGCCAATGCCATGTCTTCGACATGGACTTACATGAATTATTCCTATCTCCAATGCCATATATATATCTAATATGGGCTTACATGGCTCATTCCTGTCTCCAAAGCCATATATCTGATATGGACTTACATGGCTCATTTCATCTGTCTCTGTCTGTCAACCCCAATATCCTAACATTCCTAAGGTTCAAACGGGCTTCCTAATGCTTTTCTCTATCACTTCGCCTTTAATTCGACTTTAAATATTCTCAAAAATAAGTATATAAATGCTGAAATTGACAATAATAATGTAAAATAAAAGAATATTGCATTTATTTTATCAGAACTTACCTCGATACAAAATGTGACTAAACTTTACAATTTAGTCCTTTACTTTTCTTTTCCCGATCTACTCCCAAATTTCGCTCTTCTTGATCTATAATAGAAAATTTAACTTATTTAATATTCACATTTATCAAAACAGTCCTTGACCCAAACTTTGGCAAAATTACATTTTTGCCCCTAAACTTTCACATATTTGCACTTTTTCCCCAAGGCTCGTAATTTAAACTTCATCCTATTTTCTTATGTTTTATGACATGCTGATCATTTTTCCCTTCTATGACAACATCAAATTCACACTCTAACATGTACTTATGATATTAGGTATTTTTACTGATTAAGCCCTTTTACTCGTTTTCACCTAAAACCGAGTAGCACAAGTTGTCTAACATAATTTAAAACCTCATATTTTATCATAAAACATCAAAATAAACACTTTTCACCTATGGGTATTTTTCCAAATATGAACCCTAACTTAAATTATTGCTAGCATAAGCCTTATCGAGCTACCGGGACTCCGAAAATGTAAAGAACATTAAAAACGGGGCTTGGAATCACTTAATATGGAGCTTGAAAGCTTGAAACAAACCCTAGCTATGGAGAACCCTTGAAATTTCGTGCTAATGAAGAAGATGATGAATTTTGTGTTATTTTTCCCTTTTTATTTCATTTAATATCCAAATGACCAAAATCCCCTTCCTTATTAAACTTTCAAAAATTTCATCCATGTCCTATTTTGTCCATGAACTTAGAAATTGGTCAAATTATTATTTAAACCCTCCTAATTAATATTCCAAAGTAATTTCATACTAAAAACTTCTAGAATGCAAGTTTTGCAAATTATTCGATTTAGTCCCTAATCTCAACTTAAGCACTTTATGCATAGAATTTCATCACGAAATTTTCACACAATCATGCAATCATATCATGAACCTCAAAATAATAATAAAATAAATTTTTCTACCTCGAATTTGTGGTTTTGCAACCATTGTTCCGTTTAGGCCCTATTTCGGGATGTTACACCAAACCTGTAGGGTATACTGACTTATGCCACATGGCCAAGTCACACGCCTGTGTGCTGGGCCGTGTGGAGCATACTTACTTGATTTCTTATTCAACACTAGGGGACATACGACGATGAAACCTAACCATGTGTCACACATGGCTAAGACACACGCCCGTGTCTCTGCTCGTGTGGACAAAAATAGGCTATTTACCAAGCCATCTTGCCACCTAAATTTGCACACACCTATACTAACCCAATTGGTACAAAAACATGGCATATATAAACATTCAAATCAACCTCAACCAAGCTTAATTCATGTCAATTTTATACCATCATCCATAAGTCACACAAGTATCATTATTTATCATTCAATTTCATATCAAGTGCATATTCAAAAAACATCCATATGGTCACTTTCAAACTATATTACTTGTCTATTACAACAACCATGCCATATCTCACAATCCAACCTTTCACCACAAGCATTTATATAACAAATACCAATCACATAACTAAGGCCATTAGCACATATATATACATAACCAAGCATGACAAAATAAGCCAATTCACATGGCTATAAACAAAACCAAACACATACCATTTACAAGCCAATTCAAATAGCTAAATTCATTACCAAAATATATACCTGTAACACCCAAAACCTGACCTAGACGTTATGGCCGAATCTGTGATGTCACATTGGAGTGATTTTTGAAAAGCATAGTTTTACTGGAAAAGTCTATTTGTGTTAAAACCTCATTTGTGTTCTTTAAGAGAAGTTAAGTTATTTGTTCATTTGTTAATTTATAGGTTTGATTATCAAAGCCTGACTCACACTAAATTGTGGTTATGCTTTGAAAACATTGTTCATTGCGGAAGCTTTTAAAACAAGTTGTGTAGCTTGGTAGTTGAAAATCATTTACTTTTTGGAAAACCCATGTCTTACAACTAAGAGTTATAAGTTAGTTTCCCAAATGAAAATAAAACTTAAAACGGCCTTACTACATAAAATTTACCCAAGTAAAACTAATTTTACCGAAAATCCAAAACGAAACATAAACAGTGGTGTGGCCATCTCCGAGTCCCTTGCAGCACCGACCCGCCTAAGGATTACCTGCACAGATAAGTAGAAAAGGTGAGTTTATGAATACTCAGTGTGTAAATCAAATTTATCAAACAGCCAAACATACAGTGTTGAACAGTCTGGGCCTAAGCCCATATCGATCGCAATATCAGTGTGGGCCTTAGCCTAATGCAGTAATAGTATCAGTGTGGGCCTTATCCCACTTCAGTATAGTATCAAAGATGTATACAAGGTCCTTCCCATACATCCTCTACACTCCACTCTGTCCAACCCTAAACTCCATGTGGGGATCAAATTGACTACCCATCCCTACACTCCAGAAAATAGTACCAGTTGCGGCACAAACAGTATTTATAGCATAGCTGCCAGTAATAGTCTTGTAGCCATTCAGTACACTTCCTCCAATATCATATGTCCCACCCCATGCAATGCAACATAATATAATGTACATATATAATTAAGATGACATGCTCAACACTCATATATCACATAGGGGTATTTTAGTCATTTACCTCATAGGGGTATAACAGTCAGAACACAAATTAGGGTTTAGGTGTACTCACCGACGCAACAGTAGGTCCACAATCGTCTCATGCGACCCATGCACCCTTAACAATTTACATAGCGATAGTGGGCTTAAGCCCATAATACGGCCCTTGTGGGCCCACACACTCTTGTTGCCCAATAAGCCCAAATAATGGCCTTAGCCATGTAAACAACACAACTGGCACAATAATCTCCACACATCCGTATAGTTTACCCGTGTGGGGCCCACGAGCCCGTGGGGCCCACACGACCCATTTCAGCCCATCGTGGCCAAAAATCGACCTAAGCCTACAAAATCAATCATGGCGGCCTCTTCAATCGAATTCCTACGTTTCGTGCATTCGCCT
Organism: Gossypium herbaceum; assembly: GCA_025502765.1. Lineage (NCBI taxonomy): Eukaryota > Viridiplantae > Streptophyta > Magnoliopsida > Malvales > Malvaceae > Gossypium > Gossypium herbaceum. The sequence continues at coordinate 57,847,033 of CP106689.1, forward strand.
CACCGCAGGTGCATTCGTACGCTCGTGTAGCGTTAACAGTCGCACATTTCCGGCTTTTACTAATCTATGCTAATAGCAATATGATTACACACCTTTTTACGATAAGTGCGCCTAGGCCTACATTCAATCACAATATCTGTTAGTCGATTTACACTAGGGTTAATCACCCTTCTTAATCCCAGCTATCGTAACACCCAATACTTGCCTTAATCAAAGAATAATTAGCCCTGTAAGAACCACTGACGAAAGCTGGCTTACTCCTTTAATCGAATAACTGCATTGATAACAACCCATTAACGATGACCAAAACATATGTCATGTAACACCCCTTACCCGAGACCGTCATCGGAGTCGAGCACGAGGCGTTACCTGACTTAACTTACTAATTCGAGGCATAAAATTTTCTTTTAAAATTAATTATTTACATTCATTCAATATGTCCCTAAAAAGGGTCCTCGAGACCATAAAACATGCAATTGAAATGGTTCGGGATCAAACCGGGAACATTAAAAATTTTCCAAATACTTATACAAATCAAAACAATTTATTTCATTATTCCTTATAAAACTATCCACCTGCGTCATAGTCACTAAACAAATCATAACTTGAGTCACAAAACTCAAAATTTAAATTCGTAAATTTTCCCTGTAACTAGACTTATTTATCTTCTTATTAATTTTTTTCCCAGAATTTTTGGTCTAGCAATTAGTACAGTTTATCACTTAATGTTTCCCCTATTGCACTGTTTGACTACTCTAACCTCTCCTCACTACGAATCCATTTTCTCCTTGTACAGAACTCAAATAACATGACGTTTATTTCTCTTGAAAGTAGATTCACTAAGGAATCTAGAAATATAAACTATAAATCCTAATTATATTTGTACAATTTTTATTGAATTTATAAATTCGAATAGGAGATTTGGAAATCGCTCGACCTGTCTCACTAAAATTTAAATATCTCTTAATATACACTTCTTTTGCTTACTCTATTTCTTTAATATGAAAATAGACTCAATAATTTTTAATTCTATATCTCATTCATTACCTAATTCTATTTGTACTATTCTTGGAGATTTTTCAAGATCACGTCACTACTGGTGTTCAATACTATTTTAATGCTAATTTCACTTTTTCATGATTTCTTTGTATTAACTACCATTTAGGCATACATAACACCGAAACATGTTCTTCGTTAGCCATTTCAATAGCTAATCATTATTAAATATTTACATACCATTCTTTAGCCATATCATAAGGACATACACACAAAATGGCTAAGTCCCTATACATGCCATAAACTAGAATGTTTGTAAACGAAGATACCCATTTGGTAACTTGATAGTCAATAGTGTCAAGTGATCTCCGACGACCTCCAACCCAAGCTTGCTTTTAAGTACTCTAAAACATGGGAAAGTGAAAGAAGTAAGCTGTAATAGCCCAAAATTGGGTCTAGTTGGACTAGAGGTTTCAGGACCACAAAATCCGAGATAGAAATAATTATTTTATGATTATTTTGAGGTCTATGATATAACTGCATGATTTTGTGAAAATTTCGTGAAGAAATTCTATGCATAAAGTGCTCAATTTGAAGTAAGGGACTAAATTGAATAAGTTGCAAAACTTTCATTCTAGAAGTTTCTTGTAACACCCTTCGCCCGTATCCTTCGCCGGAACAAGGTTCGAGGTGCTACCAGATTTAAACTCATCCATTTATATAAAACCAGACCGTAAAAATTTTTGATCAATTTTAAAATTTTCATACACACGTATATTATCCTTTAATCGGGCTTACAAGGCCCAAAATATTCATGAGGCATTATTAAACATTTACCAATATCTTATTCTTGTATCATTTACTTACTCAACTTTACAACCCTATACATGCCATAGACTCGAAACACTAAGATTTACTTACGCCGATAGCGTAGACTTGACAATGTGATAATATCTCTGACGGCCTCGAACCCAAGCTAACCTGGCAACCCTAGGGAATATGGGAAAGAAAAGGGGAGTAAGCTTTACGCTTAGTAAGTTCATAAGAAAACAATAAGCAACTCATTAACAAGTTTTATCAATGTTTACAACATAATCACAAATTCACTACAAGTTGTCTTCCTGAGCAATAGTCACTAAATTATTTATAACTAGAGCTACAAAACTCCAAATAAATTGCCGTTAATTTTCCCTGAAAATATACTCATATATCTTCCATCCATAAAATTTTCAGAATTTTAGGTTTGGCCAATCAATACCAGATTTTTCTTAAAGTTTCCCCTGTTTCACTGTTTGACTAATCTGACCACTCTTCCCTTCAAATCAAATTTCTCATTGTACAGAATTCAAAATATGTTCTATTTGATTTCATTTGAAACTAGACTCATTAAGGAGTCTAAACATATAAATTTTATCTTATAACCATTTTTTTACAAATTATAATGATTTTCTAAAAACAGAATGGGGGACCCCAAAGTCATTTGACTCTATCCCACGCCACTTCAAATATCTCATTATCAGCAATTCTTTTGCTTACACGGTTTCTTTTATACGAAACTAGACTCATTAAGATTTAATTACATAATTTATTCAGCTTATAACTCAACTCCAAAAATTTATGGTGATTTTCCAAAATCACGTTACTGCTGCTGTCCCAAGCAAATTTATTACAAATTTACTCTTTCACACATTCTTTGCATTCACATTATTTAAACATGTATATCACCAATCAATTTCATCACATATCTATAATTTCACTCAAGTATAATCTCAATACAATACATCATGCTCAATGATTCGCACACAACCGTTCAAATTAGCAATTATAAGATGATTCCGCACATAGTCCACCCTTATCGATAATTTACGGTGGTTTTGCCCTTACTCACATATATGACATAGGCATTTTCACCTATGCTTCTCATTTCACATTCATGATTCAATTCCAATCGATCTAACATGCATAAGAATATATCACATACCTGGCCAACTTAATGCATTGAACAAATTCAATTGCCGATTTAACACAAGGTCTCATACTCTTAGACTTTTATCAAATCACTGGCATTTAGCCTACTAGGTTTTAAACCCAGTAATATTATTCACCAGCTTAAAGCTTGCTAGGCTCAAAGCCCAAATATCACCATTATAAAGTCGTCTCTAAACAATTCATATAATATAGCATGTATACCTGTTCACTTTGCTCTATTTAATCATTCAATCACAATTTATAATTTCCCTTTGAATCATTCGATATTTTGCACACTAAGTGTCATTCTCAATATCTCGCACACTAAGTGCCATTCTCAATATTTCATACACTGAGTACCATATTTGATTGCCCCGCATACTAAGTGCCACATTTTGTCGATATGTCATCAAACATTAAAATATTCACGTATATACAATTTATACAATATTAAAGCATTAGAAACATCAATTTAACATTGCTTATTGCATAAGAACTTACCTGGTTAAATTGTAGAGATGCCAAAGTTCAGGGGCATTTTGATAATTTTCTCAGTTTTCTCGATTTTCCACCCGATCTTGATCTAAATTAATAATTTCATTCAGTATATTAATTTAGACATTAAAACACCTCATTTCATACAATTTGGTCATTTTGTCATTTTACAAAATTACCCTAAAGTTTTACTTTTATTCATTTTAGTCCCCGAGCTCAAAACATGCAAATTAACCATTTTAACCATAATTAAGCTTAGCCAAATGTTCATGGTATCAAAACAGTCCATAATTCACTTTATGGAAAAATTATAGTTTTGCCCTAATATTTCAACTTCTTTACAATTTAGTCCCTATATCATAAAATGTAAATTCATGAAATTGAGTAAAATTCTACTATAGACGAATATCACTAGTGTCTCTAGCAGCCCACACATTTCATTTATTTGACATTTCAACCACAAAGTTTTCACATTTATCAATTTAGCCCTTAATTGTCAATTTCACAAAATTCACTTAACAAAAGTGTTTAACTATCAACAAGGACTCATATTCTTCCATTAAACTTCAAAGCCCTATTATACTCATCAATGGAAAATATCAAACTATTCAATGGTTTTGCAAAATAGTCCCCTCATTAGATAGATTAAGCAACAACGATCCCAAAAATATTAAAATAATTAAAAACGGGACTAGAAATGCCTACCATGCATTAGTTGAAAGTTGGAAGCTTCTTCCATGGCTTCTCAAGCCTTCATATTCAGCTGGTAAAAAAAGAATGAAAAAGACGACACCTTGATTCTTTTATTATATTCATTTTATTATTATTTTTAACCAATTTACAATATTAACCTTTATACACTTTATTTATTACACCAAATGCCAAGCCATCATATCCCACTATCTCTTTAATGGGCTAATTACCAAATAAGGACTTCTACTTTTAAGTTCTATATCTATATAATACCTTTATGTTATAGAACACTACTTTTGCACTTTACACAATTTAGTCCTTTTGTTTAATTAAATATCGAAACGATAAAATTTTTCAATGAAACTTTAATACCATCTTATTGCCACTACGTAAATATTTATAAAAATATTTACGACTCGGTTTATAGAAACAAAGTCCCGATACCTCATTTTCTAAACCCACTTGACCTTAGGGTCATACCACTTGAACTTAATAAATCGCTTATAAAACAAAAATCACAATATCAAAAACATTTTTAAAATCACAATTAACTCGTAAATATTAAATATAATATTTACCAACCTACTCGTTCGGATTTGGTGGCCCCGAAACCACTGTTCCGATCAACCTAAAAAACCAGGCTGTTACATTTCTAGTATGAAATTGCTTTGAAATATTAACTAGGAGGTCTTAAATAGAAATTTGACCAATTTCTAAGTGATGGAAAAAAATTGGACATAGATGGAATTTTTGAAAGTTTAGTAAGGAAGGGCATTTTGGTCATTTGGTAATTAAAAGAAATAAAAAGGGAAAATAAAGCCAAAATTGACTCATCTTTCTCATGGAGGCCGAAATTAGCATGGGGGAAGCAATGGCTAGGGTTTTAAAGCTTTCCAAGCTCAATAGTAAGTCCGTTATAACCCCATTTTTCAAGTTCTTTACGTTTTTAGAATCCCGGTAATTTGATTAAGCTTATTCTAGCAATAATTTAAGCTAGGTTTCATATTTGGAAAAATACCCATAGGTGAAATGTGTTTATTTTGCTGTTTTATAATAGAATATGAGGTTTTAAATTATGTTAGACAACTTGTGCTACTCGGTTTTGAGTGAAAACGAGTAAAAGGGCTTAATCGGTAAAAATACCTAATAGTCATAAGTATATGTTAGAGTGAGAATTTGATGTTGCCATAGAAAGGAAAAGTGATCAGCATGTCATAAACCATAAGAATAAGGGATGAAGTTTAATTCCCGAGCCTAGGGGCAAAAGTGTAAATATGCAAAAGTTTAGGGGTAAAATTGTAATTTTCCCAAAGTTTGAGTTAAGGACTGTTTTGAATATTACATTAATTAAATAAGTAAAATATGATGTTTTAGATCTCGAAAAATGAGATTTGAACCTAGAATGAGAGAAAAATCGAAAATTGGGAAAGTTGGTAAAATGGTCGTTTTAGTATCGAGGTAAGTTCATATGTATAATAAGCATTAATTTATGCATGTTTCAATGTAAAATTCATATATTCATTATGATTTACGAGGTGTTGAAAGTATGCAAGTTGGTATGATAATAATACTGTTAATAATGTTGTATTTTATATTTGAAAGTTAAATTTAGTGAATTAATTGAATTATATTAAATTAAATGATTATGGTGCCAAGTTTATGAATTGATATAAAATATGTCTATGGTACATGAAGTGCATTGAATTATCATACATAAATGTGATTTCTATGATTAGGGATATTATGGGAAATTGTAAGTTCATATGATTTTTAATAAGGCAATGTGTAATTTAATGTTATTGCCTTGATATTAAATGAGATGTAAGTTTATATGTAAGTAATACATCAATATTACTTGTATTATGATATTTTATAATAATATTGGAAATATGTTCATGGATAATTACTTGATTGGTGAAATTGTTGGAAAAGAGAGAGAAATCCCAGTTGAACCTTCGGAAAGATTGGATGATGCAGATAGTATGTAGCTAGGTCACATGTATGGTGCTGAGTGCACATCATGTATACAAGAGAGCTACAAGACATTATGATGTAGCTAGGTCGCATGGGTGATACTATGTGTACACCATGTAGACAAAAGAGCTACGGGATATACGTAGCTAGGTCGCATGCGTGGTTCTAGGTGAAGGACACCATGTAGACAAGAGAGCTACGAGATAAATTGGCTAGGTCACATGGGTGGTACTGAGTGTTCACCATGTGTACAAGAGAGCCGAACTATATGATGGGTGGAGCTATGTGTTGAAACCACCAAGTATCGAGGATTGATCCGAAGTGTTCAACGGGAGACTCTCTATGTATTGCTTTGTGAGTTTTGTGATGAATATGTGCAGGAACTTGATTATGTGAATGATGTGTTCATTAAGTGACCAGGATGTGGTAAGGTTATAAACAAGTAAGTTATACATGAGGATGATTTTATGGTGACCTTGTGATCATGGGCCTATACTTGTGATGTATGAAATGTGGTGAAAATGATTTGTGATATGTATGTTAAAATGAGGTTGATACAAAGAAAGTGTGAAAGAGTGAATTAGCAATAAAACTGTTTTGGACAGTAGCAGTGATGTGATTTTGAAAAATCACTAAAAATAGTAGAAATTGAATCAGAGACTGAACAAAAATAAAATTAAATATTAATGAGTCTATTTTCATATAAAAGAAACAGAGCAAGAAAAGGAGTTTTATATTTTGAGATATTTATGTTTTGTGAGACTGGTTCGAATGATTACGTGATCCCCTGCTCGACTTTGGAAAATCACAAAATTTTGGATAAAAATAATTAGAGGCTTAAAATTATATTTTAAAATCCCTAATGAGTCTATTTTCAAGATAAATCAACAAGAATATTATCCGAGTTCTGTACTGTGAGATAATTAATTTTTAGTGAAGAGAGGGTAAAACTGTAAAAAAGTGAAACAGGGGAAATTTTAATGAATAAACTTTACTAATTGGCTAAACCAAAAATTATGAAAATTTTATGGTGGAAAGATATATGAGTCTAGTTTTAGGGGAAATTTACGGATCTTAATTTTGAGCTCTGTAGCTCGAATTATAAATAAGTAAGTGACTATGACTCGTGTGGACAGTTTGATGTGAGCATTTATTAGTAAATTGTGAAATCGTACTTACAAGAATGCTATATACATTAAGGATGTGGAATGGAGAGGAGGAGGAGGAAAATAAATATATGTGGAATACATGGAAACTATGGTATATGAAATATTGATATAATGAAATAAATTATATGTGTTTATAAGAAAAGCGAAAGAGAATGATATGTATCATGACATGTATATATATATATATATGACTAGTCTCAATGTAATGCTTGTTGGGTATGGAGTTGAATTGAAATGTTTCAGAGCAAACATGTTATTTTACGTATCTAAATTGTGGTATTTTATAAACATATGATCTAGTTTTAAATATGAATGTTTGATGATTAAGTCAAGATATTTTGTAAGATGATAATCTTGGTATAAATGTATAAGTGGTACTATAATAAACAAGGTAAAATGAGTATGAGAGACACGTGTATGATGACATACAAATGCTATGTTTGTGGTTTAATTGAGAATATTTAATCATTAAATGAATACCATGTTATATGCTTTTGATTTTGTATAAGTGTGTAAGAGATTAAGGTTGACTAAAGCTTAGAAAATAGCCTAGGTATATTCCACACATGCAGAGACACGACCATGTGTCTCAGCCGTGTATGGAACATGATTTTGGGACACGGGCGTGTGGAACCTTAAAGTATGAAATTTCCAAGATTTTCGTAAGTTATCGGTTTAGTCCCAAACCCTTTCTAAAGTATGTTTTGGGCTTCGTAGACTCAAATAAGGGACTATGTGTAAGTGAATGAACGTTTTGAAATATGAATGAAATTTTATGGCCCGTATTTTAGTTTAATGTTTGTATGTTTGTTCGGTACTTTCCCATCTTACTCATCAGTAACCTTACCAAAGTCTCAGAATACAAAAGGCACCTTACTTAATTGCTTGTTTACATACCTGCAACATCTCATTTAACGCATGTGTACTCTTTCATGATATAGGCATATTGCCAATCATGTCATAAAGTGTCACAAGCATAATTGAAAACTCATCACTTACTTAATACTTGATAATCTCAATTACTTACAATCTCAATATTAAATAAGCCTTAAATGCATACCTGTACTCTTTCTTCATGTTCTCACCTTTTCGTTTCTTTGACTTATTCTTTGGATTACTCGGGAACCTTTTCCTTTTTGAACTTACCATTGCCATGTCTTGACATGGTCTTACGTGGTATCCTTGCCTTATGAACTCACCAATGCCATGCCTTAGAATGGTCTTACATGAGACATTTGCCTTATAGTAACTCATCAATCCCATGTCATGACATGGTCTTACATGATATCCTTGCCTTATGAACTCACCAATGCCATGCCTTGGCATGGTCTTACATGGCACCTTTGCCTTATAGTAACTCATCAATGTCATGTCTTGACATGGTCTTACATGATTTCCTTGCCTTATAAAACTTATCAATGCCATGCCTTGGCATGGTCTTACATGATATTCTTATCTTACCAAATGACATGTTCCAAACATGGTCTTACATGGTATCCTTGTCTTACCAAATGCCATGTTCCAAACCTGGTCTTACATTGTACCCTTGTCTTAGTGCCAATGCCACATCTTGATGTTGTCGTACATGGAGTCTTTAATCAATGCCGATGCCATGTCTTGACATGGTCTTACACGGGATCCTTGCCTTACCAATGCCATGTCTGGACATGTCTTACATGGTATCCTTAACCATCAATTCCTCTTTATATGTCATGTTATGAACATGGACTTTTCCGTCAATTCTTCCTTAATTGCCATGGTACAACCATGGACTTTGAGATATCAATGCCTTGTCAAGTCATAGCTGAAACATACTTGCTCAAATTCTCAAGGTTAGTCGCATAACTCAATAATAACAATACCAATAACAATAATTGCATAATAATAAAATGCTACTCAACTTACATACTTACATTCTCAATCTCATCATATCATCAACTTAACTTATTCTCATCAAACTATGCTAGTCAATACTTTCTTGTTATCATACAAAGCCATAATACAAAATATGGTCTTACATATAAATTATACAAGTTCTCTTTCCAATATCGAATTATTATCGAACATTAATCATTATATCTGAATCTAAATACTAAAGTATTTATGGCTAAAATATCAATTTATCATTCAAATATGAATAATTAAATGCTTATTAAACATATGAACTTACCTCGATACCAAAACGACCATTTTGCCAACTTTCCCGATTTTCGATTTTTTTCTCGTTCTAGGTCCAAATCTCACTTTCCGGGATCTACAACATCATATTTGGCTTATTTAATTAATTTATTATTCAAAACATTCCCTAACTCAAACTTTGGCAAAATTACAATTTTTCCCTTAAACTTTTACAAAATTACAATTTTGCCCCTAGGCTCAAAAATTAAAATTTATCCATTTTTCTTGTGTTTTATGACATGCTGAACATTTTTCCCTTCTACGGTAACATCAAATTCCCACTCTATCATGTACTTATGAACATTAGGTATTTTTACCGATTATGTCGTCGTACTCATTTTCACTTAAAATCGCTTAGCAAAAGTTGTTTAACATAATTTCAAGCTTCATATTCTACCATAAAACATCAAAATAAACACATTTAACCTATATTTTTCCAAATATGAACCCTAGCATGACTTATTGCTAGAATAAGCTAAATCAAGTTACCGAGACTCCAAAAACATAACGAACATTAAAAACGAGGCTAGAACGGACTTGCTATTGAGCTTGGAACGCTTGGAAACCCTAACCATGGCTTCCCCCATGCTATATTCGGCCTCCATGAAGAAGATGGACCAATTTTGGCTTTATTTTCCCTTTTTAATTCTTTTAATTACTAAATGACCAAAATGCCCTTAAAGGCTTTTCTTTCAAATTTGTCCTATTCTTGCCCATTTTTGTCCAAGCTTAAACATAACGGTCTAATTCTAAATAAGGTCCTCCTCTTTAAGAACCCATTTCAATTAAATCCTCTTTATTATCTAGAACACACATTTTGCTAATTTTACAATTTAGTCCTAATTATCAAATTAGGCACTTATACATAAAATTTCATCACGAAATTTTCACACAATTATTCAATCTTTGAATAAACCTTAAAACTTAATCGGAATATTTTTTTGACCTGAGATTCGTGGTTTCACAACCACTATTCCGTTTAGGCCCTATTTCGGGATGTTACATGTCACTAGAGTAAAATATAACCTTTTGAAAACATAACCAAAAGATAAGAGGAAATAGGCATTCAACCAACCCCTTCCTAAATTGAACCCCATAATCAAAAACAACATTACCTTGTTTGAGTAAGGAGTGAAGGGTTCGACCACTCAGTAATCACTAGCAATATCTTCACTCTCCAAGAAACCCTAGAGCTCACAAGGAACACCACACCAAGGAAAAGGAGGGTAAGAATCGACAAGAAGGAAAAAGTATTCGGCTTTGAGCAGTGCAATAAGTACTTACTGACTTGTTTGAAGAACAACACCAACCAAAACCAAAAGGAAGGGAATGTTCGGTCCTATAGGCCAAATGGACCGGAACAACTTTGATGAACATGATAGTCAAAAGAGGGAGATGGTAAATTCGATCAAGGGGAAAAAAAAGAAAGGTGAAGGAAGTATGCGTATTCAGTCAAGAGGGGTAGTGTTGAAGAGGAAGAAAGTAGAAACCACAACCAAAAGTGACACTAGAAGATGTGAAAAACTCGACCAAAGTTCAAAAGAGAGAGAGAAAGAGAGAGAGTAAAAAGGGTTCAGACTAAACAAAGAGTACAATCACGAGAGGGTCAAAAAGAAATAATAGTGATAGATGTTGATTAACCAATAGACAAAAGGGAGTTCCAAACTGCACCACAAGTGCGAAACAAAAGTACCTGAAGAACACCAAACAAAAATTGGCCAGCCTACCAAACATGCAAAGGAGCCAAAAGAAAAGGAATTCGGTTACACTCAAAATGAAGAAAAGAACCCTACCCCACACTCCAGTTGAATTCTCTTGTGTTTAGTGTCCTTGTACGGCACCAGCACACCCCTCACTTGCCTCCTCAAAACTCTCCAACAACACACTATCCATATCTATTCAAAACACCTAACTTTTCTCCCAATAACTCTCCTAGAATTCGGCTACAACTCCCCACTCCCCTCAACTCTCAACCGCCCAGTAGCATCAGAATCCTACTAACAAACAACCCCTGCACGGTACCATAGCAAAAAAAAAAAAACCCCTTGAGTGCAGAGAGACTCGAACCGAGTCCCTTGCCATAAGTAACACGCCCCTATCCTCTAGATCAACACACTTTTTATAACATAACCTCCCCTCAATTTAAATAAAAACCCAACATCTAACAGCAAGGGTTTAATTCAGTAAAAACCTAAAAATTTTGCTAAGGCCCAAGTTTGAACCCAAGACATCTCACACCTCTTAGGACACCCTTAACCATCAAAGCAAGCAAGCCACATGCAAGAGAACACACAATTAAATCACTAACAAATTTGGGGCATTACAAATTTACCCTTTAAAAGAAAATTTTGGCCTCGAAATTTACCTGATCAGAACAAATGAGAGTATTGTTGTCGCATCGGGTTCCCATACGACTTCCTCAGAACTGTGATTACGCCATAGCACGTTAACCAATAGAACCAACTTCTTCCTCAGAACTTACACATTATGGTCTAAAATCTGGACTGGCTATTCCTCAAAGGTCAAATCTAGTCTAACCTCAATTTCCTCAGTCGAAACGATGTGTGAAGGATCAGAGCAACCTCGTCTCAACATAGAGACGTGGAACACATCATGAATCTGATCCAACTCTGGAGGTAACTCAAGTTGAAAGGTAACTAGTCCCACACGTTTCAATATACAGTAAGGCCCAATGAACCTAGGGCTTAGCTTGCCTTTCCGACCAAACCTCAGTACCTTCTTCCACGGCAAGACCTTAAGAAACACCAAGTCCACCGCAAAATACTCAATCTCCTTATGCTTCAGATTCGCATATGACTTCTGCCTGTCGAATGCCACCTTCAATTGATCTTGAATCAATCTAACTTTATCCTCAGTATCAGAAAGTAATTCAAGACCCAGAACACGTCGCTGGCCCAACTCCGTCCAACACGTAGGAGTACGACATCTACGACAGTATAATGCTTCATAAGGTGCCATCAGTATGCTAGACTGGCAGCTATTATTGTATGCAAACTTTGCCAATGGAAAATAATCCTCCCAACTGCCCCGGAAGTCAATCACACAACTCCTTAACATATCTTCCAATATCTGAATCACCGTCTTTAACTGCCTGTCTGTCTGAGGATGGAACATAGTACTAAAGTCCAACCTTGTACCCAATGTTTCATGTAACTTTTTCCAAATTCGAGACGTGAAACGAGGATCCTTATCGAATATGATAGAAATCGGTACCCCATGCAGTCTCACAATTTTAGACGCATACAACTTAGCCAACTTCTGTAATGAGTAGTCTGTACGAACGGGTATAAAATGGGCAGATTTAGTCAGTCGATCAACGATGACCCATACTGAATCCTTCTTAGTAGGCATTAAGGGTAGCCCACTAACAAAGTCCATTGTCACTCTCTCCCATTTCCAAAGCAGAATCTTGATCAGCTGAAGCAACCTTGAAGGCAATTGATGCTACGCCTTAACCTTTTGGCACGTTCGACACCTACTCACAAAGTCAACAATTTCATGCTTAAGCCCTGGCCACCAATACAACTCTCGGAGATCACGGTACATCTTATTCCCGCCAAAATGCATAGCATAAGGACTACTATGCACTTCTTGCAGTATAGACTGCCTCAAATTAGTATCTTTTGGTACACAGACTCTCCCACGGTAACAAAATACCCCTCACTATTCAGCCTAAATCTGAAGTTTCCCCATTCTCAATATGTCAAAAACGAGAGCCCAACGACTCATCCTCTAATTTCTTACCTTTAATCTGTTCAATCCACCTCGATTTAACTTGAACTTCAGCCAGTAAACTACCATCGTTGAATAAATTGAGACGAGCAAACATCACCCTCAAATTAGTAATACCCTATGGCTCAGTGCATCAGTTACCATATTAGCCTTACCAGGATGGTATTCAATCGAACAATCATAATCCTTAAGTAGTTTAATCCATCTGAGCTGCCTAAGGTTCAGCTCCTTCTGAGTGAGGAGATACTTGAGGCTCTTGTGATCTGTGTAAATAATAGACTTCTCACCGTATAGGTAATGCCTCCAAATTTTCAGTGCGAACACTACTGCGGCCAAGTCCAAGTCATGCGTCAGATAATTCGCCTCATGCGTCTTAAGCTGATGAGACGCATAAGCCACTACCTTACCCCCTTGCATCATCACATATCCTAAACCAACATGTGATGCATCACTGTAGACAGTGAATTCCTTTCTAGACTCTGGCTGTATCAAGACAAGGGCCTCAGTTAGAACTTTCTTGAGTTTCTCAAAACTTTCTTGCTGCCTATCAGTCTAGTTAAAAGGTACTCCTTTACGCAACAACTTAGTCAATGGTACAGCAATCAACGAAAACCCCTCAACAAAGCATCTATAATGCCCTGCCAAACCCAGAAAACTTCGAATCTCAGATACCATCTTAGGCTGTTTCCAATCTAGAACAACCTCAATTTTTCGAGGATCAACCCTAATCCCCTCTGCAAACACCACATGACCCAGAAAAGTTACCTCTCGTAACTAGAATTCACACTTACTGAATTTAGCGTATAACTATTTCTCCCTTAAAATTTGCAGAACAACACGGAGATTTGCATCATGATCCTCCTCAGTCCTCGAAAACACGAGAATGACATCTATAAACACCACTACAAACCAGTCCACATAGGGCTGGAACACTCGGTTCATCAGATCCATAAAAGCTGCTGGTGCATTCGTTACTACAAATGGCATCACTAGAAACTCGTAATGACCGTAACGAGTCTGAAAGGTTGTCTTGTAAACATCCGTCTCCTTGACCCTCAGTTGATGGTACCCCAATCAGAGATTCATCTTAGAAAAGACCGAAGCTCCTCGAAACTGGTTGAATAGATCGTCAATCCTCGGTGGGGGTACTTATTCTTGATAGTCAATTTGTTCAGTTACTGATAGTCAATGGACATACGCATGGTTCCATCCTTTTTCACAAATAAAACTAGTACTCCCCACAGTGACACACTAGGATGAATAAACCCTCAATCCAGTAACTCTTGAATCTGTACTTTAAGCTCCTCAAGCTCCTTTGGTGCCATTCTATAAGGGGCGATGGACACTAGAGCTATACCGGGCAAGAGCTTTATCCCGAACTCAACTTCACGGTTAGGAGGTAACCCTGGTAACTCATTAGAAAAGACATCTTAAAAATCCTTAACAGTTCTGATATCTTTCACAGATGAAACCCTAAAACTTGAAGCATTGACGTAGGCTACATACGCCTCACAACCCTTACGCACCATCTTCTCAGCTCTAAGTGCAGAAATCACATTTGACAGATAATTTCGATGCTCCCCAATCACAATTACCTCATCACCCTTTTTAGCTTTTAGTATCATTCGCTTCTCAGCACAATCCAAATTTGCCTAATGCTTAACCAACCAGCCCATACCCAATTTATATTGAATTCCCCAAAAGGAAGTTCCATTAAGTCTGCTAGAAAGATCATTCCTTGAACCTCCAAAGTTACATCCTTAAACAATTTGTTCACTCTCACTGACTGCCCTAATGGGCTCAACACGATAACCTCACTTGAAGTGTTTTTAACCATTATACCCAAAGTCTTAGATACAGTGCATGCTATATAAGAGTGTATAGATCCAACATCAATCAATGCAGTATAGGGTATATTATGAATAAAGAACGTACCCGTAATAACATCTGGGGCGTTTTCGTCCTCTCGACAATGTGCAGCATAAACCAATTCCGGCTGCCTCCCTTCAACATGACCAGCACCTCTGCCCGGTGCTCCAAGACCCCGGCCCATACCATTTCCACTTCTGGTCTGACCACAACCTCTTGGTGGCTACTGAAAACCTCTCTGCAGCTGAACAGTACCCCTACCAGTAGCTTGCATCTGATTGGGCCTCCATGGATAATCCCTGATACGATGCTCCATAGATTCGAACATCAAACATGCCCTTATCTGAACCTAGAACTCTCCCTGATAGTGTTTCCCACAAACAGTACAAGGCTGCAACCCAAAAGTAGCAACAGAGGGCCCAACTCTAATTGGCCCATCAACTCTGGCCTTTTTCTTAGGCCTTAAAGTTGAACTTAAGGGCTCCCAAATCCTCTTGTTCCTTCCCCTGTCTGCCTCATGATTCTGGCGCTCAGCGCGTTTCGCATCCTCGGCGATCTTCGCCTTTTCCACTAATACAACAAAATCTCGCTCCCTCTGAGGAGTTATCAAAACTCGTAATACATCTCTGAAACCGTCCTCAAAATGCACACAGTGCTCATACTTAGTTGCACCATGCCTCGTGCATAGCGGCTCAATCGTAAGAATTTTGCCTCATATTCAGCCACGGACTTAACCCCCTACGTAAAATTCAGAAACTTCCTTCTGCGAGCATCTGCATAGCTAACGCCCACTGATAGGCTTTGTAACACCCCATACCCGAGGCCGTTTCCGGAGTCGGACACGAGGTGTGAACGGACTAAATTCATTTATTTTCACAGTCCATTTAAAAAAATTTCCAGACGAGCTGGCTAAAACTGCGTCACTGCCACCTTAAAAATCATATCTCGAGTTCCAAAGCTCGAAAACCAGTTCTGCAAATTTTTCCTGAAACTAGACTCATATATCCATCTAAAAATGTTTTTCTAGAATTTTTTGCGGAGCCAATTAGTACAGTTTATTAGTTAAAGTCTCCCCTATTTCAGGGTTCGACTACTCTGACCTCCACGCACTACGACTTGGATATCTCCCTGTACAGGGCTTCAATACTGATGTCGTTTGCTTCTAATGAAACTAGACTCAAAAAGGAATCTATAAATATAAGGAATGACTTCTAATTATCTCTGGTTAATTTATGATGAATTTCCAAAGTCGGAACAGGGAATCCTGAAACCGTTCTGGCCCTGATTCGCGAAAACCTAAATATCTCTTAACATACAACTCATATGATCGTTTCGTTTCTTCCATGTGAAAGTAGATTCATCAAGGTTTGATTACATAATTTATTCACTATTTAATTCCATTCCTACTATTTTTAGTGATTTTTCAAATCTACATTACTGCTGCTGTCAGCATCTACCTTTAAGGTAGACTTTACCTATTTCATAGTTTCCATGATTCAACTAGCCCTTTAGCATATATAGCCCAAAATATAATCATGATGAACCATTCTAATGGCTAATCGTTGCCAAACATTTCCATGCCTCTTAATGAACATATACATTCAATATGATTATAACATTATGCTCAAAATATATATAAGCCATTTTCGCATGGCTATCCAAATATATACAACACCAAAGTACTTGACTAATAACAAAAAAAAGGGGTGTCCTATACATGCCATTTCAAAGTTCAACCAAAAGTGTACCAAAAAGTGGCTTTGATAGTGTGGGAGACTTCGACTTCTAAAAATCCCGAATCCGATGGTGATTTAACCAAAATCTATAAAACAGAGATTCAAAGAAACGGAGTAAGCATTTAATGCTTAGTAAGTTTTGAGCCATAAAATTAGACACAACTACAATGTAGCATTCATATGGCTAAATGGATAATTTCATATGCACAAATTCTCAATATCATACTTATTTCACATTACCAACCCTTATATTCACACAAAAAGATCAACTTAGCCAAAGGCGGAAACTCATTAATCGATCGAGCGAATAATATTTAAACGGAATCACTACTCAAATGCATATACGAACGTACCTCATCGTTGGGATTTTACGAGCGTATTAATTGAAATTATTACAGCAAGATCGCTCATTCCCAACCAAGTACCTTCGGGGTTTAGCCGGATATAGCTATTGCTCAAATGCCTTCGGACTTAGCCCGGTTATAGTAACTCGCACAAATGCCTTCGGACTTAGCCGGATATAGTACTTGCACAAATGCCTTGGACTTGCCGGAACTAGTCACTAGCGCAAATGCCTTGGGACTTAGCCGGTTATCATCCAAATATTCACACACATATCAATAAGTCATGACACATCTATATTTCGTTTTCATAATTGGAGTTCAAACACAAGTCACGTATTAAGCAAACCCATTTTCGGCTCACTAGCCACATACAAACAGCATGGTTTACTTTGCTTTATGACACTATCTCCATGCACATACGGCTACCCGTCATACGTATAGACTAATTAGCTCAACATATGATTCAAGTAGAATCATCATATCGCCGCATATTTGTTATGCTCATACATCATGACTTAATCAAATCGGTAACTAAGTCTCGTTACTCGAGAACTTGCCTCGGATGTTGTCGAACGATTTCGATGGCTATTCGACCACTTTTTCCTTCCCTTTATCGGATTTAGTTCCCCTTTGCTCTTGAGCTTAATTTAACAAATAAATTGATTTAATCATTTGAGCATCGAAAAGAGGAACTCAAGGTACTTAGCCCATATATATACATTAGACATTAAAGTCACTTACATGTGAAATCATGAATCAACTCAACATATTAATCCACACTCCCTTTTAGCCGATTGTCTAAACCAAGATAAAGGCTTCAATATGCTTGCCTCTAACCGAATACATGCAACACTAATCTTCTCATGTGGCCGAGTATGCATGTATATGTTGAGGCCAATTATATACTTAATACCACACATAAATGGCATACCAATACATCATGTGCAAACATATATATATATATATATGTGCAAGAGCCGAATCATAAGTTTGATTATAACCATTTCATATATTTTCATCATGTACCCGAATGCACAAATACATTACAATAACTTCCAACTCAAATCATGTTACAAATTTATACTTCACAAGGATAAATCATTAACCAAATATAAACATATATCCGAATTCACATGTATATTTTATTTTTACATGAAGCATAGCGAATCATTTTAACCATGAGTAACATAACAAGCATAAATCATACTTATGGATATACCATGGCCGATTGCTTCATGAAGTTGCTAAGACCTACCTTTTTTTTTTCAAATTCTCACACACACTCTATCATCTTCATACCTCACCAACACAACATCTAGCATCCACCAAGAAGACAACACCCATGGCCGAGTATCATCTCCCTCACATAGCAAAGATTTAGACCATGGGCTAGGTAGGACTCAAGCTAACAACTAAAATATACATGAATCTCGTGGAGCAACATCAAACATACCTTAGCCTAGTTACATGCATGGCGAACCTCTTCAACCTTTCTTCTTCCTTTCTCCTTAAAGTTTTCGCCAAAGATGTTCAAGGATGAACACTTTTTTTTTTTTTTTCTTTCCTTCAACTCACGGCAATGGGGGAACAATCACACATTCTTTCTTTTCTTTTTTCATCATATTCCCTTTCATTATTTTATTACCATGCTCCTTATTTTATTTTTCCTAACATACATCACTAACATAACATGTTTGTGACATGTTTCCACCCATAGCATGGCCGGCCACTATGCTTTAATTTGGCTAATTTGACATGCAAGGACAAGCACTTTCCCACATATATTAATAGGCCACTTGAACACTTGCCTAGCATATTTCTAAATTGTCTCACATAAGTCCCTACTAATAAATTTCACATACACTGACCAAATTAAAGTATGGAACTATCACACAAGCATTTACGCACATCATAAACACAGAATATAACCTTTAATTATTTATAAGACTTAGTTTCGTGGTCCCGAAACCACTTTCCGACTAGGGTCAATTTAGGGCTGTCACACCTACTGCATTCATATGCATTCATATGATATTTTGTTTAGGTTGCATATGGGTTGGGAATTATGGAAGGGAGGAAGTATATGATAATCACATGGTTGCTTGACAACCGTGGATCCACCGACGATGATTAAGCCCAATATATGATTGGCAGCTTGCTGCAATGAAGGTAGTATTGCAACCTGGCTACCATTGATGTGTATCGGTTGGGTGGGTCGATATTTATATCCCCGCATGGTGTCTACCAGGGGATAGAGTTGGTGTGTAGCGGTTGGATTATTGGGGTGGGTTGCACAGCATTGCCCGTATGATATTATTGTGATATTATTGCGATGTGGGCTTCGGCCCAACTGAGGCTAACATGGGCTAAGGCCCAAAGGCCACCGTTATTGAATTGGGCTTAGGCCCAATATGACTTATGATTGCTTTATACTCGTTGAGGTTTGTAAACACTGAGTTTTCGAAACTCACCCACTCTTTTTAAATTTTTTAGGTGATCCTTAGTAGGCGGTTCGACGGATGGAGGGACTCGAAAGTGGCCAACTAGCATAAAAAGCTTAGACTTAGTCTTTATGTAATTTTTAATATTTTGATTTTAAATTATTTCTATTTGATTTAGGTTGTAACAAGGTCTTTCCTCTGGCTAATATTACAAATTAGGATTACTATCATTTTTATGCTTTTTATTTATTAGAAGTAGAACGTTAAACCATAACTGTTTTTTTAAATACTACGTTTTCGCAACTAAATTTTTAAATAACAAGTTACATTTAAATTAAATGTTTTAAATAAAGCTTCCGCAACTAAAAAGAGATTTTACAAAGCAATTGAGGTGTATCATTTTAAAGAAGGGTTTTCAATGAAAATAAGGTTTTCGCTAAAACGCTTCAATGTAACATGCCAGATTTGACCATAACGTGCAGGCCGAGTTTGGGGTGTTACAGCTTGATAGTGTGATGAGGTCTCCGACGATTCCCGAATCAGAGCTACCTTTGATTTCATTATAAAACATGAAAGAAATAAACAATGTAAGCTATAAAGCTTAGTAAGCTTTATGAAAATAACTCAACTTACCAAAAATATACAATTCAAAATTTAGTCATATGAATATACAACTTATATAAATACACAAACCTATCGAATATTCAATCACAAGATTAGATGTGAACTTCACAAGTTTCTTCAATTTAAAGCTTATATGGTTCATGTACATACCTGTACCATCTTGTATCAATCTCATACTCATCCATATCTTTCATATACCCATTGAACCATTCAAAATACTATCGGATACCCAGGAAACTTGCACCCTTAGTGCCACATATATAGTCGAAGCTATCTCAATCTCATATCACATATAATGCTAACTCTCGAGCTATAAACAAGTCTGTTCACACAAACTAACGGTCACGACGAGGCTACATGGTGCTGCTCACACAGCCTGATGAGTATCCACAACACATGCCAAATAGCTCAGCCACCGGTAGGACATATGGACTAGCACCCAAATCCCATAATCCGTAATGACATGTAGTTTGTATCCTAATCTATTCCTAAGGTTCAACTGGGATTTCATATTTGCTGAATCATCGTCGAATATGTTTGCAAGGTCGTATTCACAATTTATGCAATATCAAAGCATTTAAAACACAAATATAACAATGCTTATTACATACGAACTTACCTCGAAAGTAAAAACGATAAAGTAGATCGACTAATCCAACACCTTGTTTTTCCCCCGATCTAAATTTGAATTTCGCTTTCCTTTATCTATATAATATCAAATTTAGCTTATTTAATCATCAATCAATTCAATTTAGTCCAAAATACACATTATAACAACTTTACACTTTTGCCCATAATATTTTAACATTTTTACAATTTAGTCCCTAACTCATAAAAATTCAAATTCATGAAATTCAACTTATACCCATGCTAGCCGAATTTCAATTAAGTCCCTAGCAGCCCAAATTTTTCATTTATTTCACAATTTAACCACAAAATTTCTGTGACAGCCCAAAATTGACCCTAGTCGGGATGTGGTTTCGGGACCACAAAACCGAGGCATAAAAATAATTTAAAATTTATTTTGATGCCTATGATATGTGTTAAATTGTGTGTGACATTTTTTATGATTTGATTTAGTGTTATAAAGGTGAATTTCATTAGAAAGGACTTGTGTGAAAGAACTTAGAAATGAGATAGGCCAATGTTGAAGAGGCCTATTGATGCATGCTAGAAATGTTGTCCTTGCATGTCAAATTTCCCAAATTTGACTATAGTGGCCGCCAAGGTAGGTGATGATGGCAAGGGAAACATGTTTCCAACATGTTTGCTTAGTGAGTTATGTATGAAGAAATAAAATAAGAATTAGCATTAAAGAATGGAACAAAAAAAAAAAGAGATGAGCATGGATCCCCTTGCCGTGAGTTGTGGAGAAAGAAAGAAAAAATTTGCTCATCCTTGTTCACCCCTTTTTGGCCGAAAATACTAAGAGAAAGGAAGGATTTTGCTCCATTTTTGGTTAAGAAGAGAACTAGAAGGAGATTTGGCTACACTTGCATCAATATTAAGGTAAGTTTGAGGTGGTGTCATGAGATTCATGCTTGTTTTGGTTGCTAACTTGATGTGCATGTTAGCCATGGTTCAAATCCTTGTTATGCCATGAAAATGGTATTTAGCCAAGGTTGATATTGTGTTGAAACCATTGCATGATAAATATGAAGCTTGCTAATGATGCATGCAATGATGGAATGACTACTCTTGAAATTCCCTTTAGTATTCTTGAGTAGGGCATTGAGTCCCTTGTTTAATCATGACAAAAAAATTAAAAAGGGTATGGTGTGTGAGGTATTCGGCCATGGTATGCTCATGAGCATGGGTTATGCTTCTTGCATGATAGTTAAAATTTGTGTTTTGGGTGGTTAGGGACACCTTGAAATTTGCATTGCACCTATATGTGTATATATGTTTGCACATGATGTTTTGGTTAGGAAGTAAATGATAAATGTGTTGTTTAAAGAAGAAATCATTGGAGAATGTCCAGTAAAATTAAAAGTATATTCGGCTATTAGGGTGAGTGTGTAGGTGATGTTGAATCAAGTTTTGGTGCATATTCGGTTATGTGTATAATCGACCAAAGGGTGATTAGTGAGAATGGTTGCCGAATGTACAAGCATACATATGCATGTGTAGTTGAATTACGAATGTTTTAGCAAGATGGCTAAACTAGTTGAGATAATTGATGAGTGAAGTGGCTAATGGGGATTCTTAATGAAATTATGCTAAGGCCGAATGTGTCAAATGCTAAATGTGCTTATATGTGTGTGTGTGTCATTAGTAGCTAATGGCATTCGGCATAGTTTAACTAAAATTAGAAATGAATGCTTGAAAGTTAAATATGGTCGCCCTAGTGACCGAATGCGCTAAAAGCTAATATATGGACAAATGATACGAACAAATTGACTTTTGAAATGTATATGGTTGCCGTGTGTATGTGTCTGATTGAGAAGTAAATTTGTTTGATTTAGCTCAAGATCTTAAAGGAGAGGCGTCCACAAGGGGAAATCAAGGTCATAGAGTAGCCGACTTGGAACTATTTTACCTAGCACGAGGTAAGTCATTAAGCATGTATTTGATGTTGATTTAAATGATCATATTATATATATGCAATCGTGTTTAAATGGAAATGTATGTCTATGGAATGATGCCATTATTGAATGTATAAAGGCAGCAAAATGCATAAGGTGTTGGTTTCGCACTAAGTGTGCGGATCTAAAATTTGTATAGCACTAAGTGTGCGAGCTGAATATATATAGCACTAAGTGTGCGAAAGCTGAATATATATATAGCACTAAGTGTGCGAGCTGAATATATATATAGCACTAAGTGTGCGGATTCACTATATGCTCTTGCATTACAATTGGCACCGAGTGTGCGATATTATTGAATTAATCCGGACAGCGGATCGGGTAAGTACCTTGAACTCATGATGAATGGGCAATATGTTCATGCTCGGGGTTGAGCTCGGTAAGCTTAAAATCTATGTGATGATTGCAATTGTATGATCGTGGTGAAAATGAGTTGGTGTGTAAAATGCCTCAAATATTTTATTGTATAGAGTACGAAATGTGGATGTGTGACTTGGTATGAGATTGAACCGAAAGGTCCGAGGAATTATGGTACAAGATTGATATGGATGAATATCTAGCCTCGCTTATTGTTTTCGTGTTGTGGTAACTTTTTTAAATGGATGGTTATTGAATGCTTATGACTTATCGAGCTTTAAACTCACCCGTGTTTTCTTGTCACCCATTTTAGGTCTCTTGGACTCGTATTGTTTATGCGTGCTCGGAACCGTCGTTGAAGTCATCACACCGCTGGAAATCTTTTGGTATAGTCTTCATAGTTGAACTAGAAGAATATTTGGCATGTATAGGCTATTTTGTTTTGTTGAATCGTGGGTTGTAAACTTTAAGCCATGTGAAAATGGCCTATGCGGTCGTCGAGTGGGATGCTAGAACCTATAGCCACGAGTCTTAGAAACTTCAATTTTGATAAGGTGGCCATAATTTGTGTCATGTATGATGGATGATTAGTAAGGCCAAAGAAAGATTCATGAAATTGGCATAGTTCGCTGCAGTAACTGTTGCGGACAGCAGCAGTGTGATGAGATTGAAAATC
Organism: Gossypium herbaceum; assembly: GCA_025502765.1. Taxonomy (NCBI): domain Eukaryota; kingdom Viridiplantae; phylum Streptophyta; class Magnoliopsida; order Malvales; family Malvaceae; genus Gossypium; species Gossypium herbaceum. The sequence continues at coordinate 57,870,891 of CP106689.1, forward strand.
ACTAAAATTGTAGGAGTAGAATTAAATAGTGATTAAATTATGAAATTAAACCTTGATGAATCTATTTTCATATGGACGAAACGAAACGACCATATGAGCTGTATACTGAGAGATATTAAAATTCTCGTGAGACAGGGCCAGAACGGTTTCTGGGTCCCCTGTCGTGACTTTGATAATTTACTATAAATTATCCAGAAGGAATTAGAAGTCGTGCCTTATATGTACAGATTCCCTTTGAGTCTAGTTTCATTAGAAACAAACGGCATGAGCATTGAAGCTCTGTACGAGAAGATATCCAGGTCGTAATGCACGAAGGTCAGTGTAGTCAACCCCTGTAACATGGGCGACTTTAACTAATAAACTGTACCAATTGGCCCGACCAAAATTCTAGAATTAAATCCATGAATAGATATATGAGTCCAAATTCAGGAAAATTTACGGAATCAGTTTCCGAGTTTTGAAACTCGAGATATGATTTTAAGGCGACTGTGACGCAATTTGTTAGCCTGCCTGGAACAGAAATCGAATATTATCATGAGAGAAGTAAGGGAAATAAGCCCGGTAACACCACGTGGTCAAATCCGGTGACGGTCACGGGTTTGGGGTGTTACATTTTATTGGTATCAGAGCTATGGTTTAGTCGGTTCTAGGACTACCATAGAGCGTGTGAGTCTAGCTATACATGCCAAATTGTTAGTGCTCAATAATGTGATGACTTCTGACGGTTGAAGTTTTTGTTTTTGTTTTGATTAGCAATGGAGCCCGGGATAGAGAGACCCTTGGCGGATGACGTTGAAAGTGTAGCGGCTGCTCCCGCGCAAGGGACACCGCCTGTTGAGCCTCAGTCATCTGCGAATAATCAAAATGAAGGGGCGAAACAAGCCTTCTTCACCATGATGAATGAGTGGGTCGCGAAGATGTCCGAACCAACCCGGCTGTCCAACCATTCCCGAATTTAAATACGCCCAAGAGTCCGCAATGCCTCCAGTTACTAATCCCGTGAGGCTAAGCAAACCACTGTAGACTTGATTAGGAAGCGGGCCGAGGAGTTCAAGGCCATAGTCATCGATGATGCCGAAAGAGCCGAATTCGCTTGATAACACCATTCGAGTGTTAGATGAACTCATGCACACCGATGAATGTCTTAAGTGTGCTATATCCTTGTCGAGACTCGACTTACTATTGGTGGAGGACTTTAATTTCCATAGTCCCAAATGAACGAGTTACTTGGGATTTCTTTCAATCCAATTTCAAAGAAATACATTAGCCAACGGTTCATCGATCGAAGCGTAAGGAATTCTTGGAACTCAAGCAAGGCCGGATGATCAGATCTCGAATCTGAACATGAGTTCGTAAGACTTAGTCGGTATGCCCGGAGTGTGTGGCTGATGAGGTTGCTATGTGCAAAAGATTTGAAGAAGGATTGAATGAAGAGTTAAAGTTACTAGTGGGAATCTTGGAGATAAAGGAGTTCGTGACACTAGTCGAACGAGCTCGCAAGGCGGAAGAACTTGGGAAGGAGAAGAAGAAGGCTGAATTTGAAGCAAGAGATTACCGTAAGAGATCAACGAGTAAAGCTTCATATCGGCTATAAAGAGGTTCAGAAGGACACCAAGAAGTCGAGGGCGATCGGGAATTTCCATTAGAGCCCGACTGTCGACGGACTCCCGAGCTACTTGGTAGCTAGTGTGGGCAATGATCGTCAAGAGAGACTTGAATGCCCCCAATGTGGGAGACGACACCTAGGTGAATGTTGGGGTAAGTCACATTAGGGCTGTTATGGATGCGGTTCAAGGACCACTTCATTAGAGACCCACGGAGCTAGATGAAAAGAATAAGATGCAAGGTGCAAGACCTAGTGGAACAGTGGCTAGAGGTAGGCCCCGAGAATTTCTCGGAGGTAGGGGTGGCAATCGAGAGGAGCCTCGATACAATTGTTCGATCCGAGGCCAGGCCTCTGCTAGAGCATACGCCATCCGCGCACGAGAAGAGGCATCCTCCCCGACGTTATCACCCAGTACTTTCACTCTTTTCGATACTAATGTGATTGCCTTGATTGACCTCGGCTCTACTCATTCTTATATATGCGAAACCTTAGCATTCAAGAAGACTTTGCCCATTGAGTCTCATCGAGTTTGTAATTCGGTGTCAAACCCTTGGGTCATTACGTGCTTGTCAACAAAGTGTGTAAGAAAAGTCCCTAGTATTTCGAGGTTCTTGTTTCCCACGGACTTGATGCTTTTGCCGCTCGACTAATTCGACGTTATTCTTGGTTTAGATTGGTTGACCATGCACGATGCGGTTGTAAATTGCAAAAGCAAGACTATCGATCTGAGGGGCGCGAATAACGAGATAATTCGGGTTGAGTCTACGGACTTAAAGGGGTTGCCACCGTAATATCGCAATGTTGGCCTGTGAATATGTAAGAAAAGGGTGTGAAGCGTACCTTGCGTATGTGCTCGATGACAAAGAGTCCGAAGGAAACCCGAATCTGTGCCAGTGGTTTGTGAATACCCGGATGTTTTCCCTGAAGAATTGCCGGGTTTACCACCTGTTCGGGAAATGGAGTTTGGCATCGAATTGGTACCTGGTACCACTCCGATTTCGATAGCTCCGTATCGTATGGCACCAATGGAATTAAAGGAGTTGAAAGCTCGGTTGCAAGAATTGGTGGATAGAGGTTTTGCTCGCTTGAGTTTTTCACCTTGGGTGCGCCGGTGTTGTTTGTGAAAAGAAGGATGGAACCATGAGGTTGCAGATCGACTATCGTCGACTTAATAAAGCGACGATAAAGAACAAATATCCGTTATCACAGATCGATGATTTGTTCGATCAATCGAAGGAGCCTCGGTGTTTTCAAAATAGATCCGAGATCGGGCTATTATCGATTCATGAATTCGAGATTCGGACGTACTCCAAGACCGCCTTCGAAGCGAGATATGGCCACTACGAGTTCCTAGTGATGCCGTTTGGGCTTACTAATGCCCTGCGGTATTTATGGATTTAATGAATCGGATCTTCGCACCATATTTGGATCGGTTCGTAGTCGTGTTCATTGATGACATCTTGGTCTATTCAAGAAATGAGGCCGAACATCTTTGAACACCGAGGTTAGTGCCGCAAATTTTATGATAAGCAATTGTATGCTAAGTTCAAGAAGTGTGAGTTCGTTAAGAGAGGTTAGCTTCTTGGGGCATGTGATATCTCAGACGGGTATTCGAGTCGACCCGAACAAAATTTCAGCCATACTTAACTGGAAGCCTCCGAGGAATATTACCGAGGTTCGGAGCTTTTTGGGACTTGCCGGTTACTACCGACGGTTTGTAAAAGGATTCTCGATGATAGCCACACCCATGACGAAACTGCTTCAGAAAGATGTCAAGTTTGAATGGTCGGAGAAATGTCAGAAAAGTTTCGATCAACTGAAAACTTATTTGACTAAAGCCCCAATTCTAGTGCAACCCGAACCTGGCAAAGAGTTTGTCATCTATAGCGACGCCTCCCTACTTGGGTTAGGTTGTGTATTGATGCAAGAAGGTCGAGTTGTGGCCTATGCGTCGAGGCAATTAAAGCCACATGAGAAAAATTATCCGACCCATGATCTCGAATTGGCTGCCATCGTATTCGCTTTAAAGATATGGCGACATTACTTATTTGGTGAGAAGTGCCATGTGTATTCGGATCACAAAAGTCTCAAATATTTGATGACTCAAAGAGACTTAAATCTGCGACAAAGACGTTGGCTCGAATCGTTAAAGGATTATGAGCTGGTCATTGACTATCACCCGGAAAGGCGAATGTGGTTGCGGATGCCTTAAGTCGTAAATCATTATTCGCTTACGAGCGATGAATGTGCACTTGTCTCGTTTCTACCCGACAATGTGTTAGTAGCTGAATTGAAAGCCAAACCATTATTGATACGTCAAATTCGTGAAGCTCGTAAAGTCGACGACGAGTTGGTTGCAAAACGGTGAGTGTGTTCCAACAAGGACTCGAATTTCAAATCGACGATGACGATTGTTTGAGGTTCGAAGTCGTCGTGTGTTCCAAAGAATTGAACTTATTTCGATAATTCGAACGAAGCCCATTGTGGCCGAATGGCAATCCACCCGGAAGTACGAAGATGTACAACGATTTGAAACGTCGGTTTGGTGGCATGGTATGAAACGAGACATCTCCGACTTTGTTTCGAGGTGTTTAATATGTCAACAAGTGAAAGCGGAACATCAAGTGCCTTGAGATTACTTCACCGATCATGATACCCGAGTGGAAATGGGATCGAGTCACAATGGACTTCGATCCGGACCGCCATTGTCGTGAGTAAGAAGGATGCGATTTGGGTCGTTGTAGATAGATTGACTAAGTCGGCTCACTTTGTCCCCTCGACGCACGGACTTTTCAATGGACAAGCTATTTGAATCAGACGCTTCTCGGTTGTGAGATTACACGGGTGCCTATTTCCATCGTGTCGGATAGAGATCCGAGATTTACCTCGCGATTTTGGAAGAAGCGCAAGAAGCTTTGGGTACCAAGCTACATTTCAAAGACCGCCTTTCACCCCAAACCGATGGCCAATCCGAGCGGATAATTCAGATACTTGAGGATATGTTAAGATGTTGCATCCTCGAGTTCAATGGTTCATGGGAACGATATTTGCCTTTGATTGAATTCGCTACAACAATAGTTTTCAAACAAGTATTAAGATGGCACCTACGAGGCTTTGTACGGTCGTAAATGCCGACGCCATTGTTTTGACCGAGCTCGGTGAAAGCAAAATTTTCGGGTGGATTTGATTAGAGATGCTGAATGAAAGTGAAAGTAATCCGTGAAAGTCTCAAGATAGCCTCCGATCGTCGAAGTCGACGCGGATCCAAGCGTAAAGACATCGAGCATCGTGGGAGATAAGTGTTCCTCAAGGTTTCACCTTGGAAAAGATACTCGATTCTACCGTAAGGGCAAGTTGAGCCCGAGGTTCATTGGGCCATATGAGATATCCGAGCGAGTCGGTCCGCTTGCATATCGCTTGATTTTGCCCCGAACTCGAAAAGATTCACGATGTCTTTCATGTTTCGATGCTTGACGCTATAGATCGATCCATCGCACGTGATTAGTCCGCCGAGGTTGAAATTCAAGCCAATATGAGTTATGAAGAAGAACCGATTCGTATCCTATCACGTGAAGTAAAAGAGTTGCGAAACAAGCGGGTTCCGCTAGTGAAAGTGTTATGGCTCAAACACGGATGGAAGAAGCTACTTGGGAGACCGAGAACTCCATGAAAGAGCGATACCCAAACCTATTCACGGTAAGATTTTCGGGACGAAAATTTCTTAAGTGGGGAGAGTTGTGACACCAAAATTGACCCTAGTCGGGATGTGGTTTCGGGACCACAAAACCGAGGCATAAAAATAATTTAAAATTTATTTTGATGCCTATGATATGTGTTAAATTGTGTGTGACATTTTTATGATTTGATTTAGTGTTATAAAGGTGAATTTCATTAGAAAGGACTTGTGTGAAAGAACTTAGAAATGAGATAGGCCAATGTTGAAGAGGCCTATTGATGCATGCTAGGAAATGTTGTCCTTGCATGTCAAATTTCCCAAATTTGACTATAGTGGCCGCCAAGGTAGGTGATGATGGCAAGGGAAACATGTTTCCAACATGTTTGCTTAGTGAGTTATGTATGAAGAAATAAAATAAGAATTAGCATTAAAGAATGGAACAAAAAAAAAAAAGAGATGAGCATGGATCCCCCTTGCCGTGAGTTGTGGAGAAAGAAAGAAAAAAATTTGCTCATCCTTGTTCACCCCTTTTTGGCCGAAAATACTAAGAGAAAGGAAGGATTTTGCTCCATTTTTGGTTAAGAAGAGAACTAGAAGGAGATTTGGCTACACTTGCATCAATATTAAGGTAAGTTTGAGGTGGTGTCATGAGATTCATGCTTGTTTTGGTTGCTAACTTGATGTGCATGTTAGCCATGGTTCAAATCCTTGTTATGCCATGAAAATGGTATTTAGCCAAGGTTGATATTGTGTTGAAACCATTGCATGATAAATATGAAGCTTGCTAATGATGCATGCAATGATGGAATGACTACTCTTGAAATTCCCTTTAGTATTCTTGAGTAGGGCATTGAGTCCCTTGTTTAATCATGACAAAAAATTAAAAGGGTATGGTGTGTGAGGTATTCGGCCATGGTATGCTCATGAGCATGGGTTATGCTTCTTGCATGATAGTTAAAATTTGTGTTTTGGGTGGTTAGGGACACCTTGAAATTGCATTGCACCTATATGTGTATATATGTTTGCACATGATGTTTTGGTTAGGAAGTAAATGATAAATGTGTTGTTTAAAGAAGAAATCATTGGAGAATGTCGTAAAATTAAAAGTATATTCGGCTATTAGGGTGAGTGTGTAGGTGATGTTGAATCAAGTTTTGGTGCATATTCGGTTATGTGTATAATCGACCAAAGGGTGATTAGTGAGAATGGTTGCCGAATGTACAAGCATACATATGCATGTGTAGTTGAATTACGAATGTTTTAGCAAGATGGCTAAACTAGTTGAGATAATTGATGAGTGAAGTGGCTAATGGGGATTCTTAATGAAATTATGCTAAGGCCGAATGTGTCAAATGCTAAATGTGCTTATATGTGTGTGTGTGTGTCATTAGTAGCTAATGGCATTCGGCATAGTTTAACTAAAATTAGAAATGAATGCTTGAAAGTTAAATATGGTCGCCCTAGTGACCGAATGCGCTAAAAGCTAATATATGGACAAATGATACGAACAAATTGACTTTTGAAATGTATATGGTTGCCGTGTGTATGTGTCGATTGAGAAGTAAATTTGTTTGATTTAGCTCAAGATCTTAAAGGAGAGGCGTCCGACAAGGGAAATCAAGGTCATAGAGTAGCCGACTTGGAACTATTTTACCTAGCACGAGGTAAGTCATTAAGCATGTATTTGATGTTGATTTAAATGATCATATTATATATATGCAATCGTGTTTAAATGGAAATGTATGTCTATGGAATGATGCCATTATTGAATGTATAAAGGCAGCAAAATGCATAAGGTGTTGGTTTCGCACTAAGTGTGCGGATCTAAAATTTGTATAGCACTAAGTGTGCGAGCTGAATATATATAGCACTAAGTGTGCGAGCTGAATATATATATAGCACTAAGTGTGCGAGCTGAATATATATATAGCACTAAGTGTGCGGATTCACTATATGCTCTTGCATTACAATTGGCACCGAGTGTGCGATATTATTGAATTAATCCCGGACAGCGGATCGGGTAAGTACCTTGAACTCATGATGAATGGGCAATATGTTCATGCTCGGGTTGAGCTCGGTAGCTTAAAATCTATGTGATGATTGCAATTGTATGATCGTGGTGAAAATGAGTTGGTGTGTAAAATGCCTCAAATATTTTATTGTATAGAGTACGAAATGTGGATGTGTGACTTGGTATGAGATTGAACCGAAAGGTCCGAGGAATTATGGTACAAGATTGATATGGATGAATATCTAGCCTCGTTTATTGTTTTCGTGTTGTGGTAACTTTTTAAATGGATGGTTATTGAATGCTTATGACTTACTGAGCTTTAAACTCACCCGTGTTTTCTTGTCACCCATTTTAGGTCTCTTGGACTCGTATTGTTTATGTGTTCGGAACCGTCGTTGAAGTCATCACACCGGCTGGAAATCTTTTGGTATAGTCTTCATAGTTGAACTAGAAGAATATTTGGCATGTATAGGCTATTTTGTTTTGTTGAATCGTGGGTTGTAAACTTTAAGCCATGTGAACATGGCCTATGCGGTCGTCGAGTGGGATGCTAGAACCTATAGCCACGAGTCTTAGAAACTTCAATTTTGATAAGGTGGCCATAATTTGTGTCATGTATGATGGATGATTAGTAAGGCCAAAGAAAGATTCATGAAATTGGCATAGTCTGCTGCAGTAACTGTTGCGGACAGCAGCAGTGTGATGAGATTGAAAATCACTAAAAATAGTAGGAGTAGAATTAAATAGTGATTAAATTATGAAATTAAACCTTGATGAATCTATTTTCATATGGACGAAACGAAACGACCATATGAGCTGTATACTGAGAGATATTAAAATTCTCGTGAGACAGGGCCAGAACGGTTTCTGGGTCCCCTGTCGTGACTTTGATAATTTACTATAAATTATCCAGAAGGAATTAGAAGTCGTGCCTTATATGTACAGATTCCCTTTGAGTCTAGTTTCATTAGAAACAAACGGCATGAGCATTGAAGCTCTGTACGAGAAGATATCCAGGTCGTAATGCACGAAGGTCAGTGTAGTCAACCCCTGTAACATGGGCGACTTTAACTAATAAACTGTACCAATTGGCCCGACCAAAATTCTAGAATTAAATCCATGAATAGATATATGAGTCCAAATTCAGGAAAATTTACGGAATCAGTTTCCGAGTTTTGAAACTCGAGATATGATTTTTAAGGCGACTGTGACGCAATTTGTTAGCCTGCCTGGAACAGAAATCGAATATTATCATGAGAGAAGTAAGGGAAATAAGCCCGGTAACACCACGTGGTCAAATCCGGTGACGGTCACGGGTTTGGGGTGTTACAATTTCAACATTTCTCAATTAAATCCCTAAATGACAATTTTGTCAAAAATCATTTTACAAATGTTGTTTATCTAAAAAGAAGCATACATTTTCTACCATTAAACATCAAAACACATGTTATTTCATCAATGGCAAAACTCTACACCTTTAATAACTTTTCAAATTAGTCCCTGGGCTAGCTAAATTACGCTACAACGATCTCAAAAACATAGAAATCATTAAAAACGGGACAAAAATCACTTACCAATTTAGCCTCAAAGTGACCGAACCCTAAATGCATAAAAATGGCTTCCTTCCTTTGAGTAGTCGGTTGAAGATGAAGAAATAAAAATATCATATGTGATTTTATTTCATTTAATTTTTCTTTAATAACTAAATTACAAAATTAACCTTAATGAACATTAATTATTTCACTATATGCCAAGCCATTATCATCCATTAACCCATTAATGGGTTAATTATCACTTAAGGATCTCCACTTTAATATTCCAAAGCTATTAGATACCTTTAACTAATAGAACTCTACTTTTACACTTTACACGATTTAATCAAATTAAGCACTTAAACGATAAAATTTTGTAACAAAATTTCACACAATCATATTATGATGTTGTAAACATTGAAATAATAATAGAATAATTACTTCTGTAACACCCCTAGCCCGTATCTGTCGCCGGATTAGGGTTATGAGGCATCACCAATTATATTAAAATTCACAGATATGCTTCACATATTATAGTTCAAAATTTTAATCGCATCAATGATTATAACTAAATCAATTATCGAAACTCAAGAATATATATAACATTCAATGCATAATTTAAATTTCACATAATCCAAATTATATATAAAACCATCTATAAATATACAGAACATATAGTACATCCATAATTTCATTATTGAAAATTAAACCTATTTTTTTATAAAAGTCCTGAACCTACACAAGTTATACACCATTTGAAATAAATTTCCTTGTCAATTTTTTTTACTCATTTATGTGGCATCAGCTATTCAATCTATATGAAACCCATATATTTTCCACATTAACACCAATTAATATCAAACTTTAAGTTATAAATAAACTCATTTCATTTTCTAGTGTATTCGACTATCATAAGTCATTTGTACCAAATTGCAAACTTATAAATAACTAGCAAGTTTATATATATAGCCACATGCATTTATTATATTAGTAAGCATCTATACTGCAAGTAAATTACCTATCTTACCATACATGTATACCTAAGCACATTTGCATATATCATTATGTCAAGCCGCATTTAAAGCATCATATATGTAATCACACCTATGAAGATTCAAACATATATATTTCTATATGGTCAATATGATAGTGTACTTTACCAAGTTCATACACATCTCACCATCACAACCACAACCATATTTGGATGCAAGCACATAATCAAGACTTTAATCAAATCCAAAACGTATGATATATCCATTATATATATTACGTTTCCTACTCAATAAATCATATATAAACCATTTCTCATATTTCATGAACATATATGCCGAAATACAATTAGTCAAAATACATCATTCATATTGATCAACTAACTAATTCTGAATACAATTATCCACACACCACTCGTACATTTACATTCCAAGTAATAAATATATCTCTATAAACTTTTACCCTTTTCAAACCTAATCATAAATCCAAGGATACCAAACCATAAATATTACCTTATTTAAAGCATAATTACTAAGTTCATATGTATATTTCATCTATGAATTATCTTAGTCGAATTAACCACAATTCTTTCAAAGGCATTACTCATTTTCCAAACATGTAACATTTACCTTATGAATTAAGCATACATAGCATGCAACTTATAACCATAATTAACATAGGCTATACCTAGCATAATCAAATTCAAACATATTAACTAGCCATTTTCGCATGGCCTTATACATAACCAAAATTCATCATTTCAAAACACACTTCAGCCTCTACATGCCATAATTTGAGTTTAACTTTTAGAAGTACCAAAATAGTAGATAGTGTGATGAATTTTGCTAACAGTCTCTGAGCTCATAGCTTGACTCCAAGATCCATAAACAGAGACACAAATATATATATAGAGTAAGCTTTTTATAGCTTAGTAAGTCATAAGCAATAGAGTAATTTAATAATATCATCAACTTAATAAAATTAGGCCAAAGTAAATCATATAAAGACATTCACATTCCAACATATAAAGTTCACATTATAAATATAAATATTCATTTATAAAAGTCACCTTGACCGAATGCTCATATCACCAAATTAACATATTACCATTTAATTTCCAAAGTCAAATAATTACTATCAATCTAGTTCACATACACACAAACACACAAACTCACGAGTCACAATATAATTCCATATGCATATATAAATTATGTAACCGAATACACATAATCACACATGCATAATTTTAAAGCTCATTTCAATAATAGTCTCAAGACCAAATACACTTACCTTAACTTAGGTAATAACAAGCTAATTCATACCTGGCCATTTAGCTCATTTTCCACATTCGATCACAACTCATCTATGCCTGATGAACCATTCGAAATTGGATAGGACACTCGGATAATCACATATTTATAGTACAATGCCAACGTCCCAAACGTGGTCTTACATGTAATCACAAATCGATGCCACTGTCCCAAACAGGGTCTTACTTGCATACATATATTGGAATCACATATCGATGCCATGGTCTTACTCGCACACATATATCGGAATCCTATGTCATGACATATGTATCCTAACTATTCCTAAGGTTCATACGGGGCTTTCTGAGGTCATAACTTGGTCAAAACGAATTCAGAAATGTAGTAGCCAAGCTTATTCATATTCGGCCATAGCATGTATAAAATCATACATTTCATACCAGCATGTATATTGAACATTTAACTACAATTTAACACGTCTATTTGCTTATAAACTTACCTCGGATGATATAAAACGGAACACCCCAGCTAGTCGACGACTTTCGTTTTCCCCGATCCAAATCCAATTTCTTTGGTTCTTGATCTAAACATATTCAAATTAAGCTCATTCAAACATATTTTCATTCAATTTAGTCCAAATACACATAAATGGAAAAATTACCATTTTACCCTGACATTTACACTTTTTACAATTTAGTCCTTATTGTACAAAACACAAAATATGCAAAATCTCAAGATACCCATGTTTAGCTAAATGTTCCTAGTGTTCATACCAGTCCATATATTTCATTTATTTCACATTTTATTCCCTCAAATTATTATTTTTCAATTTACTCCTAATTACTCAAAATCATCAAAACTCCAATACAAAACATGTTAATCTAAAACTTATCTTTCATATTCATCATCAAACAATAAAAATCACAAGCTCTCAAAAATGGCACAACTCAAAATATTCATCAAAATAAAGAATTCAAGCATGGGTTTTGTAGTACTCGAAGCAACGATCTCAAAAACATAAAAATTATCAAAAATTGAGCTAAACTCATACCTTAATCAAGCTTGAATGTAACCGAACCCTAGCTTGTTTTTCGTTTTCTTTCTTGTTGAAGTTTTGGCCAAAAGAAAATATATGAACCATGGTTTTTAATTATGTTATTTTATGATACATTATAACATATTATTCCATTTACAATTTTAACCTTTTAATTTTAATATAAAATCATTATAATCTAAGGTCATTACCGTCCACCACTCATAACTTTGGTTTAATTGAATTATAAATGCCTCCACTTATAAAGACAACAACAATTAAGCACTTTCACATTTAACCACCAACTTTTCCTTTTACGCGATTAAGTCCTTTTATTTAATCGAACACTCAAACGATAAAATTAAATCACGAAAATTTCACAGATATTAATTCACACATAATAAACATAGAAAATAATTTTTAAATATTTTTTGACTCAAACTCGTGGTCCCAAAACCGCCATTCTGATTAGGGTCTAAATCAGGCTATTACAACTCCCCCCTTAGGGATTTTCGTCCCCGGAAATCTTACCGGTGAATAGGTTCGGATAACATTCTCTCATTGCATCCTTTGGCTCCCATGCTTCGTTCTCAACTCCATGTTTATGCCACAGTACTTTAACCAATGAAATTTTCTTATTTCATAACTCACTAATTTCACGAGCTAGAATGCGAATCGGTTCTTCTTCGTACGTCATATCGGGCTTAATCTCAATCTCAAACGGACTAATCACATGTGAAGGTTCAGATCAATATCTACGAAGCATCGAAACATGGAATACATTGTGGATCTTTTCTAGCTCAGGTGGTAACAGGAATCTATAAGCAACCGACCCGATACTCTCTATAACCTCATACGGCCCAATAAACCTCGGACTTAATTTGCCTTTACGACCGAATTTGAGTATTTTCTTCCATGGTGAGACTTTCAAAAAAAACTTTACCTCCAATCTGAAACTCTATTTCTTTTCGTTTCAAGTCCGCATATGATTTCTGACGATCTGATGCTACTTTCAAACTTTCACGACTCACTTTCACTTTCTGTTCAGTTTCTCTGATCGACTCGACCCCGTGTATCATATTTTCACTGAGCTCAGTCCAATACAATGGTGTACGACATTTACGACGATACAAAGCCTCGTAAGGTGCCATTTTGATACTCAATTGAAAACTGTTATTATACACAAATTCAATCAATGGTAGGTATCTTTCCCACGTACCTTCGAACTCGAGAATGCAACATCTTAACATATCCTTAGGTATCTGAATGATTCGTTCAGACTAACCATCTACTTACGGATAAAAGCAATACTGAATGCAATTTCGTACCTAGTGCATCTTTCAGTTTCTTCCAAAATCGCGATGTAAACCTCAGATCTCTATCCAAAACAATAGATATAGGCACACCATGTAACTTCACAATATGAGAAACATACAATTCAACCAGCTTATCAAGCGAGTAATCTATACGTATCGGAACAAAGTGAGCCAATTTAGTCAATCTATCCACAACAACCCAAATTGCATCCTTCTTGCTCGGTGTCAATAGTAAACCAGATACAAAATCCATCGTGACTCTGTCCCACTTCCACTCAGATATCATAATCGGCTGGAGTAATCCTGAAGGTACCTGATGTTCAACCTTTACTTGTTGATAGATTAAACACCTTGCAACAAAGTCAGAAATGTCTCGTTTCATACCATGCCACCAGTAAAGTTGTTACAAATCATTATACATCTTGGTACTACCTGGGTGAACAAATAACCGACTGCTGTGAGCTTCATTGAAAATCATTTGAATCAATTCTGAATTTCTTGGGACACATATCCAGTTTCTAAACATCAAACAACCCTCAGCATCAATTCTAAATTCTGAATCAACGCCAGCATCACACTGAGTTCATTTCGCTAACAATTCATTACCAACCTTCTGGGCATCACAAATCTATTGAACAAATAGTGGTCTTGCTTTCAATTCAGCTATTATCGAACCATCATCAGACATAGCCATATACGCATTCATTGTACGCAATGTAAATAGTGATTTTTGGCTTAAAGCATTAGCAACAACATTAGCCTTTCCTGGATGATAGTCAATCACAAGCTCATAGTCTTTTAACAGTTCTAACCATCGGCGTTGTCTCAACTTTAGATATTTTTGAGTCATTAAGTATTTCAAACTTTTGTGATTAGAATAAATATGTCATTTCTCACCAAACAGATAGTGGCACCATATATTCAATACAAACACAATAGCTTCCAATTCTAAGTCATGTGTCGGATAGTTCTTTTCATGAAGCTTCAACTGTCGTGAGGCATAAGCTATAACTCTGACTTCCTGCATCAAAACATAGCCCAAACCATTTAAAGATGCATCACTATAGATAACGAATTCTTTACCCGATTCTGGCTGAGCCAATACTAGAGCTTCAGTTAAAAAGGCTTTCAACTGATCAAAGCTTTTCTGGCACTTTTCTAACAACTCAAACTTAACATCTTTCTGTAATAGCTTTGTCATCAGGGCTACAATCATAGAGAAGCCTTTCACGAACCATTTATAATAACCAGCAAGTCCCAGAAAACTTCGGACTTCAGAAACATTCCTTGGAGGTTTCTAATCACGTATAGCTGAAATTTTGGTCAGATCCACCCGAATACCCGATGTTGATACAAAATGGCCCAGAAAACTGACTTCGCTTAACCAGAACTTACATTTACTGAACTTCGCAAACAACTACTTATATCATAAAGTTTGTAACATAAGTTTCAAATGTTCGGCATGTTCAGCTTCATCATGAGAGTAGATCAAAATGTCATCTATAAACACATCCAGAAATCGATCCAGATACGGTCTGAAGATTCGATTCATCAAATCCATGAAGACAGCAGGTGCATTAGTAAGTCCAAAAGGCATAACCAAAAACTCATTGTGTCCATACCTGGTTCGAAAAGTAGTCTTTGGTACATCAGAGTCTTTAACTCGCAACTGATAGTAGCCTGATCTCAAATCTATCTTCGAAAACACTATAGCCCCTTTCAATTGGTCAAACAGATCGTCTATCCGTGGCAATGGATACTTATTCTTTATAGTCACCTTATTGAGCTGTCTATAATCAATGCACATTCTCATAGTTCCATCTTTCTTTTTCACGAACAACACTGGTGCACCCCAAGGAGAGAAACTCGGTCGCGGGAAACCTCTATTTGTCAACTCTTGCAACTGAGCTTTCAATTCTTTTAATTCTGTAGGTTCCATTCTATACGAAGCTATGGATATCAGAGTCATCTCGGGCCTTAATTCGATACCAAACTCTACCTCTTGAATAGGTGGCAAACCCGGTAATTCTTTAGAAAACGCATCTGGATGCTCACATATAACTGGAACTGATTCAATGTTTCTTTTGGCCACTTTACTGTCAAGCACATATGCAAAGTAAGCTTCGCAGTTCTCATATATTTCTGAGTTAACATCGAAGAAATCACTGCTAGTAACCCATTCAAATCATTAAATTCAATTTGAATAATCTCATCATTCTAACATTGTAAATCAATAGTCTTTCTTTTGCAGTTTACAACAGCATCATGCAAAGTCAACCAATCTATGCTTAGAATTATGTCGAACTCATCATATAATAGCAACATCAAATCGGCCGGAAAGCATGAATCTCGAACCATCAAGGGACAATTCTTACACACTTTTCCAACCATAACACACTGGCCCAAGGGGTTTAACACTCTAATCACAAACTCAATAGACTCAACAGGCAGAGTCTTGCTGAATACTAATGTCTTACATACATAAGAATGAGTCGAACTAGGATCAATCAATGCAATTACATTAGTATCATAAAGAGTGAATGTACCAGTAATGACATCTAGAGATGAAGCCTCCTCACACGTACGGATAGCATAGGCTCTTGCAGGGGCACGAGCCTCAGATCTGGCTGTTGTATCTTTAGTCCCTCTCTAACTGCCACTCATATTACCCGCATTTTTGCGTGGTCTACCTCTAGCTGCAGTATTACTCGATCTCATATTCTGCACTAGATTTTCTTTAGCTAACATTGGGCATTCACGAATATAATGATCCATTGATCCACATTTAAAACAGGCCCGATCGTGTAATCTGCAACTGCCGAGATGTTGTTTACTGCAATGCTTACACTCAGGTTGATTTTATCTGACATTAGCCACACTAGCTACTGAGGTAGCTCTCGAGCTCACAGATGGTCTATTCTGATCCTGTCAGGGGTAACCTGAAATGACTTTAGAACGACTGAAATCATCTATGAACTTCTTTGGTGTCGACTAAATTGACTTACTAAATGATCTCTTACGCGAGTCTCTAGCTTCAAAATCAGGTTTTCTTTTCTCCTTTCCAAGCTCTTCAGCTTTGCATGCTCGCTCAACCAGTAATACGAACTCTTTTATCTCAAGTATGCCAACTAACAGTTTAATGTCTTCATTCAGCCCATCTTCAAATCTTTTACACATTATGGCTTCGGTAGAAATACACTCTCGGGCATACCAATTAAGTCTCACAAATTTCCGCTCATACTCTGTCAGGGTCATCTGACCCTATTTTAGCTCCAGAAATTCTTTACGCTTCTGATCAATAAATCTCTGGCTAATATATTTCTTATGGAACTCAGTCTGATATAATTCCTAGGTCAATCGCTCTTTTGGAGCCATTAATACTAGGGTATTCCACCAGTAATATGTTGTGTCTCGAAGCAAAGATATGGCACACTTCAAACATGCATCCGGGGTAAAGGATAGCTCATCAAACACACTGATAGTATTATTAAGCTAGAACTCAGCTCGCTCAGTATCATCATCACCAGTAGCTTTAAACTCTTCAGCCCCATGCTTTCTGATTTTATCAATAGGTGGCTTATATAATCTCAGTGGTTTACTTACTTGAGGATAGCAGGCATCGAGGATGGATTAGTTGGGGGTGGAGGTTGTTGTGCAGCCAAGTTATTCCGGATATACTGAGTAAACCAGTCATTCATCATTTGTTAAAAGGCTTGTCTAGCCTCTCCCTCCTGGTTACTCAAAATCGATCGAGAATCCACTGGCACTGTCCCTTGCACGGGAGTACGCGCTACACTCTCGACATCATCAGCTACATCTCTATCGGGACCCATTTACTATATGAAAACAAATTTTCAAATGTCAGAAGTCATCACACTATCGCAACATATAATATGGCATGTATAGTTATACTCACACATGCTACATTAGTTCTAGAACTAACTAAATCATAGCTCTGACACCAATAAAATGTAACACCCCTAACCCGTATCCGTCACCGGATTAGTGTTATGAGGCATCACCAATTATAGTACAATTCATAGATATGCTTCACATATTATAGTTCAAAATTTTAATCACATCAATGACTATAACTAAATCAATTATTGAAACTCAAGAATATATATAACATTCACAAGATAATTTAAATTTCACATAATCCAAATTATATTTCAAAACCATTTATACATATCTGAAACATATAATACATCCATAATTTCATTATTGAAAATTAAACCTATTTTTTATAAAAGTCCCGCACTAAACACAAGTTATACACCATTTGAAATAAATTTCCTTGTCAAATTTTTTACTCATATATATGCATCACTATTCAATATATATGAAACCCATATATTTTGCACATTAACACCAATTAATATTAAACTTTCGGTTATAAATAAACTCATTTCATTTTTAGTCTATTCGGCTATCATAAGTCATTTGTACCAATTAGCAAACTTATAAATAACTAGCAAGTTTATATACATAGCCACATGCATTTATTATATTAGTAAGCATCTATATCATAAGTAAATTACCTATCTTACCATAGATGTATACCTAAGCACATTTGCATATATCATTATGTCAAGTCGCATTTAAAGCATAATATATGTAATCACACCTATGAAGATTCAAACATACATATTTCTATATGGTCAATATGATAGTATACTTTATCGTGTTCATACGCATCTCACCATCACAACCACAACCATATTTAGATGCAAGCTCATAATCAAGACTTTAACCAAATCCAATACGTATGATATATCCATTATATATATTACGTTTCTTATATTTCATGAACATATATGCCGAAATACAATTAGTCAATATACATCATTCATATTGATCAACTAACTAATTTCGAATACAGTTATCCATACACCACTGTGACATTTACATTCTAAGTAATAAATATATACTATAAACTTTTACCCTTTTCAAACCTAATCATAAATCCAAGGATACCAAACTATAAATATTACCTTATTTAAAGCATATTTACTAAGTTCATATGTATATTTCATCTATGAATTATCTTAGTTGAATCACCACAATTCTTTCAAAGTCATTACTGCTTTCCAAACATAAAACATTTACCTCATGTATTAAGCATACATAACATGCAACTTATAACCATAATTAACATAGGCTATACCTAGCATAATCAAATTCAAACATATTAATTAGCCATTTTCACATGGCCTTATACATAACCCAAATTCATCATTTCAAAACACACTTTAGTCTATACATGCCATAATTCGAGTTTAACTTATAGAGGTACCAAAATAGTAGATAATGTGATGAACTTTGCTGACAGTACTCGAGCTCGTAGCTTGACTCCAAGATCTATAAACAGAGACACAAATATCCATAGAGTAAGCTTTTTATAGCTTAGTAAGTCATAAGCAAAAGAGTAATTTAATAATGTCATAAACTTAATAAAATTAGGCGAAAGTCTATCATACAAACACATTCACATTCGAACATATGAAGTTCACATTATAAATATAAATATTCATTCGTAAAAGTCATCTTGACCGAATGCTCATATCACCAAATTAATATATTACCATTTAATTTCCAAAGCCAAATAATTATTATCAACCTAGTTCACATACACACAAACACACAAACTCATGAGTCACAATATAATTCCATATGCATATAAAAATTATGTAACCGAATACATATAATCACACATGCATAATTTGAAAGCTCATTTCAGTAATAGTTTCAAGACCGAATACACTTACCTTATTTTAGGTAATAACAAGCTAATTCATACTTGGACATTTAGCTCGTTTTACACATTTGATCACAACTCATCTATGCCCAATGAACCATTCGAAAATGGAAAGGACACTCGAATAATCACATATATATCATACAATGCCAACGTCCCAAACGTGGTCTTACAAGTAATCACAAATCGATTCCACTGTCCGAGACAGGATTTTACTCACACACATATATTGGAATCACATATCGATGCCATGGTCTTACTCGCACAAATATATCGGAATCCTATGTCATGACATATGTATCCTAACTATTCCTAAGGTTCATACGGGCCTTTCGGACGTCATAACTCGTTGAAACAGATTCAAAAATGTAGTAGCCAAGCTTATTCATATTCGGCCATGGCATGTATAAATTCATACATTTCATAACAGCATGTATATTTAACATTTAACTACAATTTAACACGTCTATTTGCTTATAAACTTACCTCAGACGATATAAAACAGAACAGGCAGCTAGTCGACGACTTTCGTTCCCCCAATCCAAATCTGATTTCTTTGGTTCATGATCTAAACATATTCAAATTAAGCTCATTCAAACATATTTTTCATTCAATTTAGTCAAAATACACATAAATGGGCAAATTACCATTTCACCCCTGACATTTACACTTTTTACAATTTAGTCCCTATTGTACAAAACAAAAATTATGCAAAATCCCAAGATACCCGTGTTTGGCCGAATGTTCCTAGTGTTCATACCAGTCCATATATTTTATTTATTTCACATTTTAGCCCCTTAAATTATTATTTTTTCAATTTACCCCTAATTACTCAAAATCATCAGAAACTCCAAAACAAAACATGTTAATCTAAAACATATCTTTCATATTTCATAATCAAACAACAAAAATCACAAGCTCTCAACAATGGCACAACTCAAAATATTCATCAAAATAAAAAATTCAAGCATGGGTTTTGTAGTACTCGAAGCAACGATATCAAAAACGTAAAAATTATCAAAAATCGAGCTAAACTCATAACTTAATCAAGCTTGAATGTAATCGAACCCTAGCTTCTTTCTTTTTATTTTTTGTTAAAGTTTCGGCCAAAATTAAATATATGAGCCATGGTTTTTAATTATGTTATTATATGATATATTATAACATATTATTCCATTTACAATTTTAACCTTTTAATTTTAATATAAAATCATTATAATCTAAGGTCATTATCTTCCACCACTCATAACTTTGGTCTAATTGCATTATAAATGCCTCCACTTATAAAGACAACAGCAATTAAGCACTTCCACATTTAACCACCAACTTTTCCTTTTACACGATTAAGTCCTTTTATTTAATCGGACACTCAAACGATAAAATTAAATCACGAAAATTTCACAGATATTAATTCACACATAATAAACACATAAAATAATTTTTAAATATTTTTTTACTCAGATTTGTGGTCTCGAAAGCACCATTCTAATTAAGGTCTAAATCGGGCTGTTACAATTTTGACCTCAGATTTGTAGTCCCAAAACCACTGTTCTAGTTTGACTAAAAACGGGCTATTACAACTTTCCCCCCTTAGGAATTTTCGTCCTCGAAAATCTTACCATAAAAGAGGTTAAGGTACTATTTTCTCACAGCTTCCTTGGGTTCCCACATGGCTTATTCAACCCCATAATGTTGCCACAAAACCTTTACTAAAGCTATGCTCTTATTTCTCAACTCTTTACACTTTCGAGCTAAAATTCTGATAGGTTATTCGTTATAGGTCATGTCAGGTTGAATTTCAATCTTTGTCGGAGAAATTATGTGTGATGGATCTAATCTATACTGACGTAACATCGTAACATGAAACACATTGTGGATCTTTTCTAACTCTAATGGTAAAGCTAACTGATATGCCACTGGCCATATTCTTTTAATAATCTCATACAGCTTGATAAATCGCGGACTCAATTTGCCTTTGCGACCAAATCGAAGAATCTTCTTCCACGGAGACACTTTAAAAAATACTTTATCGTCGACTGGAAATTCTATGTCTTTACGTTTCAAATTCGTGTAAGATTTTTGTTGATCGAAAGTTGCTTTCAAATCGTCATGAATTACTTTCACTTTCTTTTCGGTCTCTCTGATCAAATCAACCCCATGAATCTTTTTCTCACTAAGCTCGGTCTAATACAATAGAGTTCTGCATTTACAACTGTACAATGCTTTATACGGTGCCATCTTTATGCTCGATTGAAAACTATTGTTATACATGAATCTAACCAACGGCAATTATTTCTCCCAGTTACCTTTAATTTCTAAAACACAGCAACGAAGCATATCTTCAAGAATCTGAATTATTCTCTCAGATTGACCATCGGTTTGTGGATGAAAAGCAGTACTAAAATGTAACCGCGTACCTAAAGCTTCTTGCAATTTCTTCAAAAATCACGATGTAAACCACGGGTCTCTATCTAAAATAATAGAAACTGGCACCGCGTGCAATCTAATGATCTTAGAGATGTACAACGCAACTAATCTATCAAACGAAAAGTCTATACGTACCGGAATGAAATGTGACAATGCAAATATCATCTTTCTTTTTCAGAGACAGAGGCAAACCCGATATGAAATCCATTGTAACTCTATCCCATTTCCACCCTGGTATCATCACAGGCTGTAGTAATCCCGAAGGCACTTGATGTTCTACTTTAACTTGTTGACAAACCAAGCATCTCGACACAAGCTCCAAAATGCCTCATTTCATACCCAACCACCAATACAATTTTTCAAATCATTATACATATTTGTACTCCCCAAATGCACGGATAAACAACCATTGTGTGCTTCATGTAAAATTTTTTGAATGAGCTCGAAATTCTTTGGTACACAAATTCTACCTCTTAACATTAAACAACCATCGGATCTAATCTAATAGTCTGAATCAATAGTCGACTCACATTGCATTCTTTTAGTTTGCAACTCATTGTCACACTTTTGAGCTTCACAAGTTTGCTGAAGAAACAACGGTTTAGCTTTTAACTCAGCTAAAATTGAACCATCATCAGACAAGGTTAACTGCATATTTATCACTTTCAAAGCAAATAAAGACTTTCTACTCAGAGCATCCGCGACTACATTCGCTTTCCCCGAATGACAATCAATCACTAATTCATAGCCTTTTAGCAGCTCAAGCCATTTTTGTTGCCGCAAATTCAAATCTTTCTGGGTCATTATATACTTCAAACTCATGTGATCAGTAAAGATATGGCACTTTTCACCGTATAAATGATGTCACCAAATTTTCAATGCAAACACAATAGCGGACAACTCTAAATCGTGTGTCAAATAATTCTTTTCATGTGGTTTCAATTGTCTAGAGGCATAAGCTATCACTTTACCCTCTTCCAGCAAAACATAACCGTTCAATGATGTGTTGCTAAAAACTACAAACTCTTTACCTAACTCATGTTGAACCAAAACTGGTGCCTCAATTAACAATGATTTCAACTGTTCAAAACTCTGATAACATTTCTTAGACCACTCAAATTTCACATCTTTCTATAGCAATCTAGTCACCGGTGTAGCAATCATCGAGAATCCTTTTACAAAATGCCGATAATAACCAGCTAGTCCCAGAAAGCTTCAAACTTCTGACACATTTCTTGGTGGTTTCCAATCAACAACAGCAGAAATCTTGCTCGAATCAACACGGATACCTTCCACTGAAACAATATGTCCCAAAATTCCAACCTCTCGAAGCCAAAACTCACATTTGCTGAATTTAGTAAATAGTTGCTTGTCTCTCAAGGTTTGTAGCACAATTCTCAAATGCTCGACATGTTCAAACTCATCTTGTAACACCCCTAACCCGTATTCGTTGCCGAACTAGGGTTAAAGGCATTATCAAAAAAAATGGAACATTAACATTCATTTCATAAGCATCGAAGCATTAAAGATCAATCATCAATATAGAGTCCCTTATATAGGTCATCGAGACCTTAAACATGTATTAGAAAGGGGTCAGGACTAAACCGTACACATACAAAATTTATCCAAACTTTAAACATTTTTCAAACAAGTACAGGTCACAAACCCATGTGATCAGGTCGTGTGCCTCACACGGCTTTAGACATGCCCGTGTGTCTAGACCGTGTCAAAATAGGCTATACACACTGACTTGTTCACACAGCCATAAGACACGCTTGTATGCTTAGGCTGTGGTCGAATCTGACTTGGGCCACACGACCAGCCACACGCCCATGTTCCTTGGCCGTGCTCAAGCTTGACTTACAATTGTAGGGTAGCCCAGGGGACACACGGTAGTGTAACATAGCCGTGTGTAACACATAGCTGAGACACACGCCCGTGTCCCTGCCCGTGTGGACAAGAATATGCCATTTGAACAACCAATTTGCCACCCTAATTTGAATCACCCTACAAGCAAGGAAACAAGCATAATTGCACAATCATCTCAGACAAAATCCATACAATCCATACAACATTTATGCCATAACATTATCAATCATTTTCATACTTATAAACTCAACTCAATTGTGCCAAAACATAAGACCAGATCATATCAAAACATAGGGCTTCATAATCTCTAAACTCATGACCAAATCTCATACCAAAAATTTCCAAACTTACCATATTTTTTTCTAAGCCATATATGAAACACATCAAATAGAACATTTTGCATCACATTTCATATACCGAAATCAAAACATAAACACAACATATCAAGCCATATCACTTGGCTAAATATAACATTACAAAACCTATCCAAAATATTTCTAGCCTATACATGCCATACTTTACTATATACATTTTCAAAAGGTACCAAAATGAGATTTGATAGTATGGTGACGATCCTCGACGATCCCCAAGCTCACAGTAGTTTCGATATCTTTAAAACAATACAAACATACATAGAGTAAGCTTTCAAAAGCTTAGTAAGCTCGTACCAAAATCATCAACAGTTTATAAAATATAAAACATCAACATATAAGCACTTACAAATTTTCAATTCATCTATCAATTTTTTTGCAACACAATTCATATGTTTATACCAATTCAACTAACTTCGTATACATAATGTCATCTACCACCTAGGTATTGTACATACTTGAACCTTTCTATATTTATTCATTTTCATTTTTACCTTTCATTTGAATACATTATTCTTTCTGAAGTATTTCCAAGCTTAAAGATTTCACACATTTAGTGCTTTAATGATTAGCCGAAGCTAAAATGATTCTGCACACTTAGTGCCATCTCAAATAGCTGAAGCTACCTCAGTATCACACACTTAGTGCCTTATATAGCTGAAGCTATTCCATTTTGCACACTTAGTGCTATTTATAACAGCAACTATTTCAAATCGCACACTTAGTGCCGAACACCTTCGATTTATCCACTTACACAAACCATAATAAAGCATCTATACAATTCATGCATCATCAAAGCATTAAACGATGACTATAATATCATTTATTCCGTACAAACTTACCTCATACTTGAAATTATCAATTTGAATCGTCTACTCAATTATCTTCAACTTTCCTCGGTCTAAATCTGAATTCCTCTTTTCTTGATCTATATGTATTCAAAATTAACCCTTTTTATTCACCAAGTCATTCAATTCAATCCACAAACATACATTTAGGGCATTTTGTAAACTAGCCCTCGCATTTTCACATTTTGGCACTTTAGTCCCTAATTCACAAAATCCCAAAATACACATAATTTACTTGTACACAAGCTTAGCTGAGTTTTCATAGTTCTCATACAAGTCCATAAATTTCATTTATTTTACATTTTAGTCCCTAAAAATAATTTTTTTACAATTTAGCCCAAATTACTCAATTTCATCAAAAATTCAAAGGCAAAACATGTAAACCCAACATCAAACTTTCATATTTCATCATTTAACAACATAAAGCTCATGAATACATCCATGGAACATTTTAAAATCATCACGAAAACCAGAAATTGAGGCATGGGCTTGATAATATATGAAGCAACGATTACAAAAACGTAGAAATTATCAAAAACCGATCAAAACACATACCTTAATCAATGAAAATCAAGGCTCAACCCTAGCTTGTATTTCTTTTCTTTTTCTTTTGATGATTTCAGCAACATGAGCATGAAATGAGCTTATTTTAAGCTTTTGTTTTATTTTAATTAACATATAATCTAAATGAAAATTTTGCCCTTTTATTATATCATTATAAATTCACATATATTAAGGCTAAAATGTCCATTATACATGTAAATGGCATAATAACCACATAAGGACCTCTCAATTATAAATCCAAGTCAAATAGGCACTTTTAACATTTAGCACACAACTTTTACATTTTACACGATTAGGTCCTTTTTATTAAATTAAGTAAACAAACATTCAAATTTTCATACGAGACTTTCACACATGCTAATTCACACATCATAAACATAGAAAATAATATTTAAACATTTCTCTGACTCAGATTTGTAGTCTCAAAACCACTATTCTGATAAGGGTCTAACTGAACTGTTACACATCTCGGGAATAGATCAGAATGTCATCAATAAATACAAAAACAAATCTGTCTAAATATGGTCTAAAGATTCGATTCATCAAATCCATAAAAACTGCACGGGCATTAGTTAATCTGAAAGTTATAACAA
Source organism: Gossypium herbaceum (assembly GCA_025502765.1). Taxonomy (NCBI): domain Eukaryota; kingdom Viridiplantae; phylum Streptophyta; class Magnoliopsida; order Malvales; family Malvaceae; genus Gossypium; species Gossypium herbaceum. Next base: position 57,896,753 of record CP106689.1, read on the forward strand.
GAAATTCATAATGCCCGTACCTTATTTTGAACGCATTTTTTCACACGTCTGAATCTTTAACTCACAACTGATAATAGCCAGATCTTAGATCAATCTTTGAAAACACTGTTGCTCCTTTCAACTAATCGAACAAATCATCAATTCTCGGCAAAGGATACTTATTTTTTATCGTAACCTTATTAAGCTGACAATAATCGATACATAATCTCATTGACCCGTCTTTCTTCTTTACAAACAACACTGGTGCACCCTAGGGCAAAAACATAGGTCATGAAAAACCTCTATCTGTTAACTCTTGTAGCTGAGCTTTCAATTCTGTCAAAGCCATTCTGTACGGAGCTATAGATATAGATGATGTTTCTAGTACTAATTCATTGGCAAACTCGTCCTCTCTGATCGGTGGCAACCTAGGCAACTCTTTTGAAAATACATCTGGATATTCAAAGTCTACTGGCACTGATTCAATCTTTAATTTAGACACTTTTATATCCAGTGTAACAACCCGTTTTTGGGTCAAATCAAAACAGTGGTTTTGAGACCACAAATTCAAAGTAGAAATATTTATTTTATTTTTTATTTAAGATCTACAACATGATAGAATAATTGTGTGAAAATTTCATTAAGAAATTTTATCGATTGAGTGCTCAACTTGACTAGAATGACTAAATTGCAATAGGAGCCAAACTTGAGTTTCCTTAGCTAAAGATGGTTAATTGTTATGAATTATTAAATTAGAGGTCCTTAAATGGTAATTAGACCATTATACTTCTTAGTGGACAAAAATGGACATGGTTAGGTGAATTTCCACAATTTTGCATTAAGGGTATTTTGGTAAACTAGTAATTAAAGGATTTAATAAGCTAAAATCAAGTCAAAATTTTTATTCATCTTCATCTTCATAGTCGAATTTTCAAAGGAGTCCATAGCTAGGGTTTTTTCCACTTTCAAGCTCTATTGTAAGTCCGTTCTTGTCCTGTTTTTAATGATTTTTATGTTTTTGAGATGGTTGTTGTGACAGCCTTAAAACGACCCTAGTCGGAATGTGGTTTCGGGACCACAAAACCGAGGCATAAAAATAATTTGATATTTATTTTGATGCCTATAATATGTGTTAACTCATGTGTGACATTTTGATGCATTAATTTAGAGTTATAAATGTGAATTTCACTAGAAAGGACCTAGTAGAAAACTTTGAAAGTATAATGGGGAAATGTATGATGACTAATTAAAGCATACATGTAAAACAATGGCCTTGCATGTCAAATACTCCCTTTTTACAAGTGATGGCCGGCCATGCAAGGAGTATGGGCTAAACATGTCATGAAACATGTTTTGTTGGTGCATTAGGGGAAACAATAAACAAATAAGCATGGGTAGTAAAGAAAGAAAAAAATGTGTGGTGAGTGAAACCCCCATTGCCGTACATGGAAGAAAAGAAAAGAAAAAATTTGCTCATCCATTTCATTCTCTCTTGACCGAAAATACTAGAGGGGAAGGGAGGAATTTTGCTTCATGCTTGGGTTGGAAGAGGATTAGGAAGAGGTTTGGCTATATTTGCATCAAGATTAAGGTATGTTTGATGTTGTGCCATGAGATTCATGCATGTTTTTGGTTGCTAACTTGATGTTCTTATTAGCCCATGGTTCAAATCTTTGTTATATCATGGGGATGGTATTTGGCCAAGGTGGATTTTGAGTTAATGCCATTGCATGTTAAATACGAAGCTTGATGATGATACATGTGATGGTGGATTGAGGACTCTTAGATTTTCTTTGAGCATTTTTGAATGATATACTAAGTTCTTTGTGTAATCATGACCAAAATCATGGTGTTGTGATGTATTCGCCATGGTACATCCCCAAGTGTGATTTATGCTCTTTGCATGGAGAGTAAGATTTGTGTTTCAAATCATGTTCATGTTTAGTTACAATCCACTTGAGATTCGCCCTTGCACCTACATGAATATATGTTTGCACATGATGTATTGGTATGACATATATACTATTTCAAGTGTATATTTGCTTGTGATGATGTTTCGGTTATGAAGGAAATGATAGATGTGTATTGAGTTACAATATGGAAAGGTAGTAGTTAGTAAAATGTATGTTGTTTTGTGTGGTAATAAGTGCATAAATGGCCTCAACTTGGACATGCATATTCGCCACATGAGGGAAATTGGTGTGCATGTATTCGGTTAGAGGCAACCATATTGAAGCCTTATCTTGGCTTAGATTGTTGACTAAATGGGTAATAAGTGAGGATGGTTGCCGAATATACAAACATATATATGCATGTGTAATTGAATTATGAATGTTTAGCAAGATGGTTAAACTAGTTGATTTATTGATTAAGCTCAAGGAGTTAAAGAAGGAGAATCAAGCAAGGGAAAGACGAAGGTCATCGAGTTGTCGACTTGGACTATTTTACCCAACACAAGGTAAGTCATTAAGCATATAGTTGATATTGCTTAAATGATTGTAATATCTATGCAATTGTGTTTAATGAGGTGAAATATATACAAATGTATGTGTATGAAAAGATGATATTGTAGAACGTAAAAGAGATAGTGAAATGTGTAGGAAGTTTGCTTCGGCACTAAGTGTGCGAGAAATAGATGTGTACGGTGACGAGATTGGCACTATGTGTGCGAGTTTGTAATGTATGGCACTAAGTGTGCGAGTTTGGACTATATGGCACTATGTGTGCGGGCTTGAATCGCATGGCACTAAGTGTGCGTGATTGAGTATTAAGCACTATGTGTGCGAACTCTACATATATCTCCGATTGAATATTTATATGGAGGTGTGACTCTATCGAGATGAGTATGGACAGCGAAAGAGTAAGTACCTTGAGTTCATGGCTAGTAGATGCTATGTTCATGCTCGGGTGGAGTTGGTAAGATCTAAATCTATGTGATGATTTCAATTGCATGATTGTTGCGAAAATGAAATGATGTATGGAAATTGCTTCAAATATCCTATTGAATAGTGTATGAAATGTAAATGTATGACTTGGTATGAGATTGATCCAAGGATCTAAGGAACTATGGTATGGTTCGGTATGGCTAGAACACTTGGCCTTGTTCATTATTTCATTTTATGATAATGTTATTGATGGATGGTTGTGGAATGCTTATGACTTACTGAGTTATAAACTCACTCGGTGTTTTCTTGTCACCCATTTTAGGTTTCTTGGACTCGTCTTCTTTTGGGTGTTCGTAGCCGTCAACGAAGTCATCACACCGGCGAGCAAATTTTTGGTATTGTCTCCTTAGTCAACTTAGGAGAACATTTGGCATGTATGGGCTACTTTGTTTTGTTAAATTTTGGGTTGTAAACTTTAAGCCATGTGAAAATGGCCGATGTGGTCGTTGAGTGGGATGCTAGAATCTATAGCCACGAGTCTTAGAAACCTTAATTTTGATAAGGTGGCCATAATTTGTGTCACGATGATGGATGATTAGTAAGGCTAAGGAAGGATTCATGAAATTGGCATAGTCTCTGCAGTAACTGTTGCGGACAGCAGCAGTGATATGAGATCAAAAAATCACTAAAAATAGTAGAAGTGGAATTAATAGCTAAAAAAATTACGTACTCGAAGCTTGATGGCTCTATTTTCATATGGATGAAACGAAACGACCATATGAGCTGTATTTTAAGAGATATTCAAGATTTCGTGAGACAGGGCCAGAACGGTTTCTGGATTCCCTGTTCCGACTTTGAAAATTCATTGTAAATGAACCAGAGATAATTAGGAGTCATGCCATATATGTGTAGATTTCTCTCTGAGTGTAGTTTCTATAGAAACAAACGGCATCAGTATTGAAGCCCTGTACAGGGAGATATCCAATTCGTAACGCACAAAGGTCAGTGTAGTCGATCCCTGCAACAGGGGAGACTTTAACTAATAAACTGTACTAATTGGCTTGACCAAAAATTATAGAAAAAAGTCTGTAGATGAACATATGAGTCTAGTTTCAGGGAAAAATTACGAAACTGATTTTCGAATTGTAAAACTCAAGTTATGATTTTTGAAGCGACTAGTACACAGATTGGCAGCTTGTCTGGGAAATTCTCAATAAGTGGTTTGAAGTCGTTAACACCTCGTGTTCGACTCATGACGGTCTCGGGTTCGGGTGTTACAATTTTATTGGTATCAGAGCTATGGTTTAGTCGGTTCTAGGACTACCGTAGCGTGTGAGTCTAGCTATACATGCCAATGTGTTAATGCTTAAAAATGTGATGACTTGACGGTTGAAATTTTTGTTTTGATTAGCAAATGGAACCTGTGGTAGAGAGACCCTTGGCGGATGACGTTGAAAGTGTAGCGGCTGCTCTGCGCAAGGGACACCGCTGTTGAGCCTCGATCATCCATGAATAATCGAGATGAAGAGGCGAAACAAGCCTTCTTCACCATGATGAATGAGTGGGTCGCGCAATATGCCCGAACCAATCCGGCTGTCCAACCATTCCCAAATGTAAATAATCCACCCCAAGAGCCCGTAATGCCATCGCTTGTTGATCCCGTGAGGTCGAGTAAACCACCTGTGGACTTGATTAGGAAGCGTGGGGCCGAGGAGTTTAAGGCCATAGTTACCGATGATGCCGAAGGGTGAGTTCGCTTGATAACACCATTAGAGTGTTTGATGAACTATCATGCACACCGATGAATTTCTTAAGTGTGCTATATCCTTGTTATGAGACTCACCTACTATTGGTGGAGGACCTTAATTTCCATAGTCCCAAAGGAACAAGTTACTTGGGATTTCTTCCAAACGAATTTCAAAGAAATATATTAGTCAACGGTTCATCGATCAAAAGCGTAAGGAATTCTTGGAGCTCAAGCAAGGTCGTATGATTCAGATCTCGAATCTGAACATGAGTTCGTAAGACTTAGTCGGTATGCTCGGGAGTGTGTGGCTGATGAGGTTGCTATGTGCAAAAGATTTGAAGAGGGATTGAATGAAGAGTTAAAGCTACTGGTGGGTATTTTGGAGATAAAAGAATTTGTGACACTAGTTGAACGAGCCTGCAAGGCGGAAGAGCTCGGAAGGGAGAAGAGGAAGGCTGAATTTGAAGCTAGAGATTATCGTAAAAGATCGACGGGCAAGGCTCCATTTTCGACTGTAAAGAAGTTCAGAGAGGACACAAATAAGTCGAGGGCGACTGCGGGATTTCCATTAGAGCACGACCATCGATGGACTCACGAGCTACTTCGGTAGCTAGTGTGGGCAATAATCGTCAAGAAAAGCCCGAATGCCCCCAATGTGGAAGACGACACATAGGTGAATGTTGGGGTAAGTCTGTTAATAGGGCCTGTTATGGATGCGGTTCGAAAGACCACTTCATTAGAGATTGCACGGAGCTAGACGAGAAGAATAAGATGCAAGGTGCAAGATCTAGTGGGACGACGGCTAGAGGTAGACCCCCGAGGATTTCAGGAGGTAGGGGTGGTAATCGAGAGGGTCTCGATCTGCTTGTTTGATTTGAGACTCGTGCTCCTGCTAGAGCATATGCTATCCGCGCTCGAGAGGAGGCATCCTCCCCTGACGTTATCACTGGTACTTTCACTCTCTTTGATACTAATGTGATTGCTTTAATTGACCCTGGTTCTACTCACTCTTATATATGCGAAACCTTAGCATCCAAAGAAGACTTTACCTATTGAGTCTACTGAGTTCGTAATTCGAGTGTCAAATCCTTGGGTCGTTACGTCTTTGGTCGACAAAGTGTAAGAAATGTCCCTAGTAATTCGAGGTTCTGCTTTCCAATGGACTTGATGCTTTTGCCGCTCGATGAATTTGATTTTATTCTTGGGTTGGATTGGTTGACCGTGCATGATGCGGTTGTGAATTGTAAAAGCAAGACTATTGATTTGAGGTGCGCAAATAACGAGATGATTCGAGTTGAACCTACGGACTTGAAGGGTTGCCGGTTGTAATATCATCAATGTTGGCCCAAAGATATGTAAGAAAGGGTGCGAAGCATACCTTGTATGTACTTGATGATAAGGAGTTAGAAATAAAACCCGAATCTGTGCGGTGGTTTGTGAATACCGGATGTTTTTCCCAAAAATTACCGGGTTTGCCACTGCTCGGAGATAGAGTTTGGCATTGAGCTTGTACCGGACCACACCGATTTCGATAGCCCGTGCACTGTATGGCACCAACGGAATTAAAGGAGTTGAAAGCTCGGTTGCAAGAGTTGGTGGATAGAGGCTTTGCTCGCCCGAGTTTTTCACCTTGGGTGCACCAGTGTTGTTTGTGAAAAAGAAGGACGGAACCATGAGGTTGTGCATCGACTATCGCCGACTTAATAAAGTGACAATAAAGAACAAGTATCCGCTATCACAGATCGATGATTTGTTCGATCAACTCAAGGAGCCTCGGTGTTCTCAAAAATAGATTTGAGATCGGGCTATTATCAGTTGCGAATCCGAGATTCGGACATACCCAAAACTGCCTTCAGAACGAGATATGGTCACTACGAGTTCTTAGTGATGCCGCTTGGGCTCACTAATGCCCCTGCGGTATTTATGGATTTGATGAATCGGATCTTCAGATCATATTTGGATCGGTTCGTAGTTGTGTTCATTGACGACATCTTGGTCTATTCAAGAGATGAGACCGAACATGCAGAGAGCACCGAGATTAGTGTTGCAAATTTTACGGATAAGCAGTTATATGCTAAGTTCAGCAAGTGTGAGTTCGGTTAAGAGAGGTTAGCTTCTTGGGTCATGTGGTATCGGCATCGGTATTCGAGTCGACCCGAGTAAAATTTCAGCTATACTTAACCGAAGCCTCAGAAATATTACTGAGGTTCGGAGCTTTTTGGGACTTGCCGGTTACTACCGACGGTTTGTAAGAGGATTCTCGATGATAGCCACACCCATGACGTAAACCGCTTGAAGGATGTCAAGTTTGAATGGACGGAAAAGTGTCGAAAAGTTTCGATCACTTGAAAACTCATTTAACTAAGCTCCAGCTTTAGTGCAAATTAATCTGGTAAAGAGTTTGTCATTTATAGTGACGCCTCCCTACTTGGGTTAGGTTGCGTATTAATGCAAGAAGGTCGAGTTGTGGCCTACGCGTCGCGACAATTAAAGCCACATGAGAAAAATTATCCGACCCATGATCTCGAATTGGCTGCCATCGTATTCGCTTTAAAGATATGGCGACATTACTTATTTGGTGAGAAGTGCCATGTATTCGGATCACAAAAGTCTCAAATATTTGATGACTCAAAGAGACTTAAATCTGCGACAAAGACGTTGGCTCGAGTTGTTAAAAGATTATGAGCTTGTCATTGATTATCACCCGGGAAAGGCTAATGTGGTTGCGGACGCCTTAAGCCGGAAATCACTGTTTGCTTTACGAGCAATGAATGTACACTTGTCTATTCTACCCGACAATGTGTTAGTAGCGAATTAAAGGCCAAACCATTGTTGACTCATCAAATTCGTGAAGCTCAGAAAGTTGATGATGAGTTGGTTACAAAACGGGCTGAGTGTGTGCCGAACAAGGAATCGGAGTTTCATATTGGTGATGACGATTGTCTGAGGTTCAGAAGTCGTCTGTGTGTTCCAAAGAATTCGGAACTTATTTCAATGATTCTGAACGAAGCCCATTGTAGCCGAATGGCAATCCACCCGGGGAGTACGAAGATGTACAACGATTTGAAACGTCGGTTTTGGTGGCATGGTATGAAACGAGACATCTCCGACTTTGTTTCGAGATGTTTAATATGTCAACAAGTGAAAGCGGAACATCAAGTGCCTTCAGGATTACTTCAGCCGATCACGATACCCGAGTGGAAATGGGATCAAGTCACAATGGACTTTGTGTCCGGACTGCCATTGTCAGCGAGCAAGAAGGATGCGATTTGGGTTGTTGTTGATAGACTGACTAAGTCGGCTCACTTTATCCCCGTGCATAAGGATTTTTCATTGGATAAACTAGCTGAATTGTATGTTTCTCGATTGTGAGATTACACGGGTACCGATTTACGTGGTGTCGGATAGAGATCCGAGGTTCACCTCGCGATTTTGGAAGAAATTGCAAGAAGCTTTAGGTACCAAGTTGCATTTCAAGACCGCCTTTCACCCCCAAACCGATGGTCAATCCGAGTGGATAATTCGGATACTTGAGGATATGTTGAGATGTTGCATCCTCGAGTTTAGTGGTTCGTGGAATGGTACTTACCTTTGATCGAATTCGCTACAACAATAGTTTTCAATCAAGTATTAAGATGGCGCCTTACGAGGCCTTGTACGGGCGTAAATGCCGTACACCATTGTTTTGGACCGAGCTCGGTGAGAACAAAATTTTGGAGTGGATTTGATTAAAGATGCTGAATGTAAAGTAAAAGTAATCTGTGAAAATCAAGATAGCCTCCGATGGTCGAAGTCGACGCGGATCTCAAACGAAAAGACATTGAGTATCAAGTGGGAGATAAAGTGTTTCTTAAAGTTTCGCCTTGGAAAAGATACTCGATTTGGCCAGAAGGCAAATTGAGCCCGAGGTTCATCGGGCCATATGAGATATCCGAACGAGTCGGTCCGATTGCGTATCGCTTGATTTTGCCCCGAACTTGAAAAGATTCACGACGCTTTTCATGTTTCGATGCTTCGACGCTATAGTTCGATCCGTCGCACGTAATTAGTCCATCGAGGTTAAAATTCAAGCCGATATGAGTTATGAAGAAGAACCGGTTCGTATCCTAGCTCGTGAAGTGAAGGAGTTGCGAAACAAAAGGGTTCCGTTAGTAAAAGTGTTATGGCTCAAACACGGATGGAAGAAGCTACTTGGGAACCCGAGAACTCTATGAAGGAGCGTTACCCAAGCCTATTTACAGTAAGATTTTCGGGGACGAAAATTTCTTAAGTGGGGAGAGTTGTGACCTTAAAACGACCCTAGTCGGAATGTGGTTTCGGGACCATAAAACCGAGGCATAAAAATAATTTGATATTTATTTTGATGCCTATAATATGTGTTAACTCATGTGTGACATTTTGATGCATTAATTTAGAGTTATAAATGTGAATTTCACTAGAAAGGACCTAGTAGAAAACTTTGAAAGTATAATGGGAAATGTATGATGACTAATTAAAGCATGCATGCAAAACAATGGCCTTGCATGTCAAATACTCCCTTTTACAAGTGATGGCCGCCATGCAAGGAGTATGGGCTAAACATGTCATGAAACATGTTTTGTTGGTGCATTAGGGAAACAATAAACAAATAAGCATGGGTAGTAAAGAAAAAAAAAAATGTGTGGTGAGTGAAACCCCCCATTGCCGCAGACATGGAAGAAAAGAAAAGAAAAAATTTGCTCATCCATTTCATTCTCTCTTGACCGAAAATACTAGAGGGAAGGGAGGAATTTTGCTTCATGCTTGGGTTGGAAGAGGATTAGGAAGAGGTTTGGCTATATTTGCATCAAGATTAAGGTATGTTTGATGTTGTGCCATGAGATTCATGCATGTTTTGGTTGCTAACTTGATGTTCTTATTAGCCCATGGTTCAAATCTTTGTTATATCATGGGGATGGTATTTGGCCAAGGTGGATTTTGAGTTAATGCCATTGCATGTTAAATACTGTAAGCTTGATGATGATACATGTGATGGTGGATTGAGGACTCTTAGATTTTCTTTGAGCATTTTTGAATGATATACTAAGTTCTTTGTGTAATCATGACCAAAATCATGGTGTTGTGATGTATTCGCCATGGTACATCCCCAAGTGTGATTTATGCTCTTTGCATGGAGAGTAAGATTTGTGTTTCAAATCATGTTCATGTTTAGTTACAATCCACTTAAGAATTCGCCCTTGCACCTACATGAATATATGTTTGCACATGATGTATTGGTATGACATATATACTATTTCAAGTGTATATTTGCTTGTGATGATGTTTCGGTTATGAAGGAAATGATAGATGTGTATTGAGTTACAATATGGAAAGATAGTAGTTAGTAAAATGTATGCTGTTTTGTGTGGTAATAAGTGCATAAATGGCCTCAACTTGGACATGCATATTCGCCACATGAGGGGAAATTGGTGTGCATGTATTCGGTTAGAGGCAACCATATTGAAGCCTTATCTTGGCTTAGATTGTTGACTAAATGGGTAATAAGTGAGGATGGTTGCGAATATACAAACATACATATGCATGTGTAATTGAATTATGAATGTTTAGCAAGATGGTTAAACTAGTTGATTTATTGATTAAGCTCAAGGAGTTAAAGAAGGAGAATCAAGCAAGGGAAAGACGAAGGTCATCGAGTAGTCGACTTGGACTATTTTACCCAACACAAGGTAAGTCATTAAGCATATAGTTGATATTGCTTAAATGATTGTAATATCTATGCAATTGTGTTTAATGAGGTGAAATATATACAAATGTATGTGTATGAAAAGATGATATTGTAGAACGTAAAAGAGATAGTGAAATGTGTAGGAAGTTTGCTTCGCACTAAGTGTGCGAGAAATAGATGTGTACGGTGATTTAGATTGGCACTATGTGTGCGAGTTTGTAATGTATGGCACTAAGTGTGCGAGTTTGGACTATATGGCACTATGTGTGCGGGCTTGAATCGCATGGCACTAAGTGTGCGTGATTGAGTATTAAGCACTATGTGTGCGAACTCTACATATATCTCCGATTGAATATTTATATGGAGGTGTGACTCTATCGAGATGAGTATGGACAGCGGAAAGAGTAAGTACCTTGAGTTCATGGCTAGTAGATGCTATGTTCATGCTCTGGGTGGAGTTGGTAAGATCTAAATCTATGTGATGATTTCAATTGCATGATTGTTGCGAAAATGAAATGATGTATGGAAATTGCTTCAAATATCCTATTGAATAGTATATGAAATGTAAATGTATGACTTGGTATGAGATTGATCCAAGGATCTAAGGAACTATGGTATGGTTCGGTATGGCTAGAACACTTGGCCTTGTTCATTATTTCATTTTATGATAATGTTATTGATGGATGGTTGTGGAATGCTTATGACTTCATCGAGTTATAAACTCACTCGGTGTTTTCTTGTCACCCATTTTAGGTTTCTTGGACTCGTCTTCTTTTGGGTGTTCGTAGCCATCAACGAAGTCATCACACCGGCGAGCAAATTTTTGGTATTGTCTCCTTAGTCAACTTAGGAGAACATTTGGCATGTATGGGCTACTTTGTTTTGTTAAATTTTGGGTTGTAAACTTTAAGCCATGTGAAAATGGCCGATGTGGTCGTTGAGTGGGATGCTAGAATCTATAGCCACGAGTCTTAGAAACCTTAATTTTGATAAGGTGGCCATAATTTGTGTCACGTATGATGGATGATTAGTAAGGCTAAGGAAGGATTCATGAAATTGGCATAGTTCATCGCAAAGAATTGCGGACAGCAGCAGTGATATGAGATCAAAAATCACTAAAAATAGTAGAAGTGGAATTAATAGCTAAAAAAATTATGTAATCGAAGCTTGATGGGTCTATTTTCATATGGATGAAACGAAACGACCATATGAGCTGTATTTTAAGAGATATTCAAGATTTCGTGAGACAGGGCCAGAACGGTTTCTGGATTCCCTGTTCCGACTTTGAAAATTCATTGTAAATTAACCAGAGATAATTAGGAGTTATGCCATATTTGTGTAGATTCCTCTCTGAGTCTAGTTTCTATAGAAATAAACGGCATCAGTATTGAAGCCCTGTACAGGGAGATATCCAATTCGTAACGCACAAAGGTCAGTGTAGTCGATCCCTGCAACAGGGGAGACTTTAACTAATAAACTGTACTAATTGGCTCGACCAAAAATTCTAAAAAAAATCTGTAGATGGACATATGAGTCTAGTTTCAGGGAAAAATTACGAAACTGATTTTCGAATTGTAAACCTCAAGTTATGATTTTTGAAGCGACTAGTACACAGATTGGCGCCTTGTCCGGGAAATTCTCAATAAGTGGTTTGAAGTCCATTAACACCTCGTGTTCGACTCCGTGACGGTCTCGGGTTCGGGTGTTACAATTTTATTGGTATCGAGCTATGGTTTAGTCGGTTCTAGGACTACCGTAGCGCGTGTGAGTCTAGCTATACATGCCAATGTGTTAATGCTTAAAAATGTGATGGCTTCGACGGTTGAAATTTTTGTTTTGATTAGCAAATGGAACCCGGTAGAGAGACCCTTGGCGGATGACGTTGAAAGTGTAGCGGCTGCTCTGCGCAAGGGACACCGCTTGTTGAGCCTCGGTCATCCGCGAATAACCGAGATGAAGGGGCGAAACAAGCCTTCTTCACCATGATGAATGAGTGGGTCGCGTAATATGCCCGAACCAATCCTATGTCCAACCATTCCCAAATGTAAATAATCCACCCCAAGAGCCCGTAATGCCATCGATTCTTGATCCTGTGAGGTGAGTAAACCACCGTGGATTTGATTAGGAAGCGTAATGAGGAGTTTAAGGCCATAGTTACCGATGATGCCGAAGGGCCGAGTTCGCTTGATAACACCATTAGAGTGTTTGATGAACTGTCATGCACACCGATGAATTTCTTAAGTGTGCTATATCCTTGTTAAGAGACTCACCTACTATTGGTGGAGGACCTTAATTTCCATAGTCCCAAAGGAACAAGTTACTTGGGATTTCTTCCAAACGAATTTGAAAGAAATACATTAGTCAACAGTTCATCGATCAAAAGCGTAAGGAATTCTTGGAGCTCAAGCAAGGTCGTATGATTCAGATCTCGAATCTGAACATGAGTTCGTAAGACTTAGTCGGTATGCTCGGAGTGTGTGGCTGATGAGGTTGCTATGTGCAAAAGATTTGAAGAGGGATTGAATGAAGAGTTAAAGCTCTTGGTGGGTATTTTGGAGATAAAAGAATTTGTGACACTAGTTGAACGAGCACGCAAGGCGGAAGAGCTCGGAAGGGAGAAGAGGAAGGTGAATTTGAAGCTAGAGATTATCGTAAAAGATCGACGGGCAAGGCTCCATTTTCGACTATAAAGAAGTTCGAGAGGACACAAATAAGTCGAGGCGATTGGGATTTCCATTAGAGCACGACCATCGATGGACTCACGAGCTACTTGAGTAGCTAGTGTGGGCAATAATCGTCAAGAAAAGCCCGAATGCCCCCAATGTGGAAGACGACACATAGGTGAATGTTGGGGTAAGTCTGTTAATAGGGCTGTTATGGATGCGGTTCGAAAGACCACTTCATTAGAGATTGCACTGAGCTAGACGAGAAGAATAAGATGCAAGGTGCAAGATCTAGTGTGACGACGGCTAGAGGTAGACCCCGAGGATTTCGTGGAGGTAGGGGTGGTAATCGAGAGGGTCTCGATACGGTTGTTCGATCTCGAGACTCGTGCTCTCGCTAGAGCATATGCTATCCGCGTTCGAGAGGAGGCATCCTCCCCGACGTTATCACCGGTACTTTCACTCTCTTTGATACTAATGTGATTGCTTTAATTGACCCCGGTTCTACTCACTCTTATATATGCGAAACCTTAGCATCCAAAGAAGACTTTACCTATTGAGTCTCGAGTTCGTAATTCGAGTGTCAAATCCCTTGGGTCGTTACGTGCGGTCGACAAAGTGTGTAAGAAATGTCCCCTAGTAATTGAGGTTCTGTTTTCGCAGACTTGATGCTTTTGCCGCTCGATGAATTTGATGTTATTCTTGGGTTGGATTGGTTGACCGTGCATGATGCGGTTGTGAATTGTAAAAGCAAGACTATTGATTTGAGGTGCGCAAATAACGAGATGATCCGAGTTGAACCTACGGACTTGAAGGGGTTGCCAGCTGTAATATCATCAATGTTGGCCCAAAGATATGTAAGAAAAGGGTGCGAAGCATACCTTGCGTATGTACTTGATGATAAGGAGTTAGAAATAAAACCCGAATCTGTGCCGGTGGTTTGTGAATACCCGGATGTTTTTCCCGAAAAATTACCGGGTTTGCCACCTATTCGGGAGATAGAGTTTGGCATTGAGCTTGTACAGGACCACACCGATTTCGATAGCCCCTGCATGTATGGCACCAACGGAATTAAAGGAGTTGAAAGCTCAGTTGCAAGAGTTGGTGGATAGAGGCTTTGCTCGCCCGAGTTTTTCACCTTGGGGTGCACCAGTGTTGTTTGTGAAAAAGAAGGACGGAACCATGAGGTTGTGCATCGACTATCGCCGACTTAATAAAGTGACAATAAAGAACAAGTATCCGCTATCACAGATCGATGATTTGTTCGATCAATGAAGGAGCCTCGGTGTTCTCAAAAGTAGATTTGAGATCGGGCTATTATCGCCATGCGAATCCGAGATTCGGACATACCCAAAATGGCCTTCAGAACGAGATATGGTCACTACGAGTTCTTAGTGATGCCGTTTGGGCTCACTAATGCCCCTGCGGTATTTATGGATTTGATGAATCGGATCTTCAGATCATATTTGGATCGGTTCGTAGTTGTGTTCATTGACGACATCTTGGTCTATTCAAGAGATGAGACCGAACATGCAGAGCACCTGAGATTAGTGTTGCAAATTTTACGGGATAAGCAGTTATATGCTAAGTTCAGCAAGTGTGAGTTCTGGTTAAGAGAGGTTAGCTTCTTGGGTCATGTGGTATCTGCATCGGGTATTCGAGTCGACCGAGTAAAATTTCAGCTATACTTAACCGAAGCCTCAGAAATATTACCGAGGTTCGAGCTTTTGGGACTTGCGGTTACTACCGACGGTTTGTAAGAGGATTCTCGATGATAGCCACACCCATGACTAAACCGCTTGAAGGATGTCAAGTTTGAATGGACGGAAAAGTGTCGAAAAGTTTCGATCACTTGAAAACTCATTTAACTAAGCTCCAGCTTTAGTGCAAACTTAATCTGGTAAAGAGTTTGTCATTTATAGTGACGCCTCCCTACTTGGGTTAGGTTGCGATTAATGCAAGAAGGTCGAGTTGTGGCCTCACGCGTCGCGACAATTAAAGCCACATGAGAAAAATTATCCGACCCATGATCTCGAATTGGTCGCCATCGTATTCGCTTTAAAGATATGGCGACATTACTTATTTGGTGAGAAGTGCCATGTATTCGGATCACAAAAGTCTCAAATATTTGATGACTCAAAGAGACTTAAATCTGCGACAAAGACGTTGGCTCGAGTTGTTAAAAGATTATGAGCTTGTCATTGATTATCACCCGAAAGGCTAATGTGGTTGCGGACGCCTTAAGCGGAAATCACCGCTTGCTTTACGAGCAATGAATGTACACTTGTCTATTCTACCCGACAATGTGTTAGTAGCGAATTAAAGGCCAAACCATTGTTGACTCATCAAATTCGTGAAGCTCGTAAAGTTGATGATGAGTTGGTTACAAAGCGAAATTTGAGTGTGTGCGAACAAGGAATCGGAGTTTCATATTGGTGATGACGATTGTCCGAGGTTCGAAGTCGTCTGTGTGTTCCAAAGAATTGAACTTATTTCAATGATTCGAACGAAGCCCATTGTAGCCGAATGGCAATCCACCCGGGGAGTACGAAGATGTACAACGATTTGAAACGTCGGTTTTGGTGGCATGGTATGAAACGAGACATCTCTGACTTTGTTTCGAGATGTTTAATATGTCAACAAGTGAAAGCGGAACATCAAGTGCCTTCAGGAATACTTCAGCCGATCACGATACCCGAGTGTAAATGGGATCTAGTCACAATGGACTTTGTGTCCGGACTGCCATTGTCAGCGAGCAAGAAGGATGCGATTTGGGTTGTTGTTGATAGACTGACTAAGTCGGCTCACTTTATCCCCGTGCGTACGGATTTTTCATTGGATAAACTAGCTGAATTGTATGTTTCTCAGATTGTGAGATTACACGGGGTACCGATTTCTGTGGTGTCGAATAGAGATCCGAGGTTCACCTCGCGATTTTGGAAGAAATTGCAAGAAGCTTTAGGTACCAAGTTGCATTTCAAAGACCGCTTTTCACCCCAAACCGATGGTCAATCCGAGCAGATAATTCGGATACTTGAGGATATGTTGAGATGTTGCATCCTCGAGTTTAGTGGTTCGTGGAATGGTACTTACCTTTGATCGAATTCGCTTACAACAATAGTTTTCAATCAAGTATTAAGATGGCGCCTTACGAGGCCTTGTACGGGCGTAAATGCCGTACACCATTGTTTTGGACCGAGCTCGGTGAGAACAAAATTTTGGAGTGGATTTGATTAAAGATCTTTGAGCAGAAAGTAAAAGTAATCTGTGAAAATCAAGATAGCCTCCGATGGTCAAGTCGACGCGGATCCAAACGAAAAGACATTGAGTATCAAGTGGGAGATAAAGTGTTTCTTAAAGTTTCGCCTTGGAAAAAGATACTCAGATTTGGCCGTAAAGGCAAATTGAGCCCGAGGTTCATCGGGCCATATGAGATATCCGAACGAGTCGGTCCGGTTGCGTATCGTTTGATTTTGCCCCCTGAACTTGAAAAGATTCACGACGTCTTTCATGTTTCGATGCTTCGATGCTATAGGTCTGATCCGTCGCACGTAATTAGTCCATCAGAGGTTAAAATTCAAGCCGATATGAGTTATGAAGAAGAACCGGTTCGTATCCTAGCTCGTGAAGTGAAGGAGTTGCGAAACAAAAGGGTTCCGTTAGTAAAAGTGTTATGGCTCAAACACGGGATGGAAGAAGCTACTTGGGAACCCGAGAACTCTATGAAGGAGCGTTACCCAAACCTATTTAGGTAAGATTTTCGGGACGAAAATTTCTTAAGTGGGGAGAGTTGTGACACCTTAAAACGACCCTAGTCGGAATGTGGTTTCGGGACCACAAAACCGAGGCATAAAAATAATTTGATATTTATTTTGATGCCTATAATATGTGTTAACTCATGTGTGACATTTTGATGCATTAATTTAGAGTTATAAATGTGAATTTCACTAGAAAGGACCTAGTAGAAAACTTTGAAAGTATAATGGGAAATGTATGATGACTAATTAAAGCATGCATGCAAAACAATGGCCTTGCATGTCAAATACTCCCTTTTTACAAGTGATGGCCGGCCATGCAAGGAGTATGGGCTAAACATGTCATGAAACATGTTTTGTTGGTGCATTAGGGGAAACAATAAACAAATAAGCATGGGTAGTAAAGAAAAAAAAAAATGTGTGGTGAGTGAAACCCCCATTGCCGTACATGGAAGAAAAGAAAAGAAAAAATTTGCTCATCCATTTCATTCTCTCTTGACCGAAAATACTAGAGGGAAGGGAGGAATTTTGCTTCATGCTTGGGTTGGAAGAGGATTAGGAAGAGGTTTGGCTATATTTGCATCAAGATTAAGGTATGTTTGATGTTGTGCCATGAGATTCATGCATGTTTTGGTTGCTAACTTGATGTTCTTATTAGCCCATGGTTCAAATCTTTGTTATATCATGGGGATGGTATTTGGCCAAGGTGGATTTTGAGTTAATGCCATTGCATGTTAAATCTGAAGCTTGATGATGATACATGTGATGGTGGATTGAGGACTCTTAGATTTTCTTTGAGCATTTTGAATGATATACTAAGTTCTTTGTGTAATCATGACCAAAATCATGGTGTTGTGATGTATTCGCCATGGTACATCCCCAAGTGTGATTTATGCTCTTTGCATGGAGAGTAAGATTTGTGTTTCAAATCATGTTCATGTTTAGTTACAATCCACTTGAGAATTCGCCCTTGCACCTACATGAATATATGTTTGCACATGATGTATTGGTATGACATATATACTATTTCAAGTGTCTATTTGCTTGTGATGATGTTTGGTTATGAAGGAAATGATAGATGTGTATTGAGTTACAATATGGAAAGATAGTAGTTAGTAAAATGTATGCTGTTTTGTGTGGTAATAAGTGCATAAATGGCCTCAACTTGGACATGCATATTCGCCACATGAGGGGAAATTGGTGTGCATGTATTCGGTTAGAGGCAACCATATTGAAGCCTTATCTTGGCTTAGATTGTTGACTAAATGGGTAATAAGTGAGGATGGTTGCGAATATACAAACATACATATGCATGTGTAATTGAATTATGAATGTTTAGCAAGATGGTTAAACTAGTTGATTTATTGATTAAGCTCAAGGAGTTAAAGAAGGAGAATCAAGCAAGGGAAAGACGAAGGTCATCGAGTAGTCGACTTGGACTATTTTACCCAACACAAGGTAAGTCATTAAGCATATAGTTGATATTGCTTAAATGATTGTAATATCTATGCAATTGTGTTTAATGAGGTGAAATATATACAAATGTATGTGTATGAAAAGATGATATTGTAGAACGAAAAGAGATAGTGAAATGTGTAGGAAGTTTGCTTGGCACTAAGTGTGCGAGAAATAGATGTGTCTTGTGAAGAGATTGGCACTATGTGTGCGAGTTTGTAATGTATGGCACTAAGTGTGCGAGTTTGGACTATATGGCACTATGTGTGCGGGCTTGAATCGCATGGCACTAAGTGTGCGTGATTGAGTATTAAGCACTATGTGTGCGAACTCTACATATATCTCCGATTGAATATTTATATGGAGGTGTGACTCTATCGAGATGAGTATGGACAGCGGAAAGAGTAAGTACCTTGAGTTCATGGCTAGTAGATGCTATGTTCATGCTCGGGTGGAGTTGGTAAGATCTAAATCTATGTGATGATTTCAATTGCATGATTGTTGCGAAAATGAAATGATGTATGGAAATTGCTTCAAATATCCTATTGAATAGTATATGAAATGTAAATGTATGACTTGGTATGAGATTGATCCGAAGGATCTAAGGAACTATGGTATGGTTCGGTATGGCTAGAACACTTGGCCTTGTTCATTATTTCATTTTATGATAATGTTATTGATGGATGGTTGTGGAATGCTTATGACTTACTGAGTTATAAACTCACTCGGTGTTTTCTTGTCACCCATTTTAGGTTTCTTGGACTCGTCTTCTTTTGGGTGTTCGTGGTCACAACGAAGTCATCACACCGGCGAGCAAATTTTGGTATTGTCTCCTTAGTCAACTTAGGAGAACATTTGGCATGTATGGGCTACTTTGTTTTGTTAAATTTTGGGTTGTAAACTTTAAGCCATGTGAAAATGGCCGATGTGGTCGTTGAGTGGGATGCTAGAATCTATAGCCACGAGTCTTAGAAACCTTAATTTTGATAAGGTGGCCATAATTTGTGTCACGTATGATGGATGATTAGTAAGGCTAAGGAAGGATTCATGAAATTGGCATAGTCTACTGCAGTAACTGTTGCGGACAGCAGCAGTGATATGAGATCAAAAAATCACTAAAAATAGTAGAAGTGGAATTAATAGCTAAAAAAATTACTTACTCTAAGCTTGATGGGTCTATTTTGATATGGATGAAACGAAACGACCATATGAGCTGTATTTTAAGAGATATTCAAGATTTCGTGAGACAGGGCCAGAACGGTTTCTGGATTCCCTGTTCCGACTTTGAAAATTCATTGTAAATTAACCGGAGATAATTAGGAGTCATGCCATATATGTGTAGATTCCTCTCTGAGTCTAGTTTCTATAGAAACAAACTTCATCAGTATTGAAGCCCTGTACAGGGAGATATCCAATTCGTAACGCACAAAGGTCAGTGTAGTCGATCCCTGCAACAGGGGAGACTTTAACTAATAAACTGTACTAATTGGCTCGACCAAAAATTCTAGAAAAAAATCTGTAGATGGACATATGAGTCTAGTTTCAGGGAAAAATTACGAAACTGATTTTCGAATTGTAAAACTCAAGTTATGATTTTTGAAGCGACTAGTACACAGATTGGTAGCTTGTCTGGGAAATTCTCAATAAGTGGTTTGAAGTTTGTTAACACCTCGTGTTCGACTCCGGCGACGGTCTCGGGTTCGGGGTGTTACAGTTGTAACTTGATTTAGCTAATTCAAGGACTAATTTGAAAGAAAGTTAAAGTTTAAAATTTTACCCATGTTGAGTATGTTTGTATTTTGATGTTTGATGGTAGAAAATTCATGTTCATTGTTAGTTAAACGGCATTTGTAAAGTGATATTTGATAAAAATGTTAAATAGGGACTTATTTGTAAAAGTCTATAAAATGTGTAGAAAAGTGTGAATAAATGAAAAACATGGGCTGTGATGAGTACAAATATTATTAGGCTAGGCTTGGGTTGTGATGAAATTGAAAGAAATTCATTTTACGAGCCTAAGGACTAAATTGTAAAATGTTGAAAAGTTAAGGGCAAAAATGTAAATTTTTCCATAATGTGTTTTTGTGCTGAATTGAATAATGTGATGATTAAATAAGTTAAATGTGGTATTATAGATAAAGAAAAATGAAGTTCGGGTCTAGATCGGGGGAAAAATAAAGTAACTAGCGAATAGATCCCTTTGGCCATTTTTATAACCGAGGTAAGTTCGTATGTTAAATAAGCTTCACTATAATTGTATTTTTAATGCTTTAATACTGTATGAATTGTATAAATGACTCTATGGATACGTCTGACGACGTTTTGATAAGTGAGAACTCCCAATCGAACCTTAGGAATAGATTAGGATAGAAGTGACATGTCACTAAGGTTTTATGTTATGTGATCCGGGTGCTAGTCCTGTATGTCCTACCAGCGGTTGAGTATATCAGCATATGTTGCGGTTACTTGACAGCTCGTGTGAGCAGCACTGAGTAGTTATGTCTTGACTGACAGCTCGTGTGAGCAGGCCCGTTGATGGCTCGAGAGCGAGTATATATGTGTTATGAGATAGAGGTAGCAATGGCTACATATGTGACACCTTGTGTGCAAGGTTTTCCCGAGTATCCAATATTATTATTCTGAGTGTTTTCATTGGGTATAACAAAGATTAGGCTAAGTATGAAATTATTATAAGATGGTACAGGTATGTACTTAAAGCTTCTGATTATTAATTTGTGAAATGACGATTTCAAGGTAAGTTGAGATAGAAGTGAATTATGATCATGAGATTTTGGTAAATTACATCATCTTGTGTTATATTATTTGCACGTTAATGTATGGTAAAGTTTGCTTAATTCTTTCATACGAGCTTACTAAGTTATATAGCTTACTGCGTTTTTTTTTCTATGTTTTATAGTGTCACCAAGCTAGCTCAGGTTGGAGATTATCGGAGTTTACATCACTCTATCAAACTGTTATTTTAGGTACCGATGATTTTAAACATTTTGAAAATATGGCATGTATAGGGACTTGGTCATTTGGTTATATGTGTCATCATGATTTGGCCAAATATATGGGCTAGTAATAGTCATAGGCTTGTTTTGGTATTTGGCCATGTAACTTGGCTCATTTTGGTTGAATTGGTTGTAAGCTTATATATATATATATTTATATATGCATGCATGTGCAATTATCTCTTGTGTGATGTAGTTTATAAATGCTTGGTAAATGGTTGGATATGGCTAAATGGTTTTGTTATTGAATGGTTAAGATTGGCTCATTGGTATGCTAGGAAAACTAAGTAAAATTATGCATGTTATTGGTAGCCATATTGGAACTTGTAGAATGTGAGTTTGGTATGATTTGGTTTTGAAAAATATAATTTTGCAAATATGTTGAGTGTGGATAATGGAATGACATGATTTGGCCTTGTTTGTAGATGTTTTGGTTGCCTAAATATGCCATTAAGATTTTCGGTGTGTATGTGCAAATGAGTGTAGTATCCCGAATTAGGGTCTAGTTAGAACAGTGATTTTGAGACCACAAATTTGAAATAGAATTAATTAATTATGATTATTATTAGAAAAACAAATAAGAAGTCTGCCGTGTGGCACATTTTTGTCTGTCTTCTATGACACGCTGTGGTTTTGTTTTCTCTTTAGATTTCTCCTGTTTTACTTACTCTCTTGCTCCCTATAGTTCTGTGCTGTTCGTGATTCCTTGATTGAGTTCGGTCATTTGTTTTCTTGCATAAGAAGATGGAGCAAGATTTGGCGGAACTAAGTTTAGATGATGGCGAAGAAGAGGCGTTCTCTATACCGGTGGATGTGGGAGAACAAAATGCCATGTATAGTTTTTGCTTGGTGGGTTGTTTTCTTACTGCAAGTGTGGTGAATTTTCCAGCAATAAGGAATACTATGGCTAATATTTGGCATCCTTTGGAGAATACTATGGCTAATATTTGGTTTGGAAAAATATAATTTTGCAAATACATTGAGTGTGGATAATGGAATGACATGATTTGGCCTTGTTTGTAGATGTTTTGGTTGCCTAAATATGCCATTAAGATTGTCGGTGTGTATGTGCAAATGAGTGTAATATCTTGAATTAAGGTCTAGTCGGAACAGTAATTTTGAGACCACAAATTTGAAATGTAGTTAATTAATTATGATTATTATTAGAAAAATAAATAAGAAGTCTACCATGTGGCATTTTTTTCTGTCTTCTATGACACGCTGTGGTTTTGTTTTCTCTTTAGATTTCTCCTGTTTTACTTGCTTTCTTGCTCCCTATAGTTCTGTGCTGTTTGTGTTTCCTTGATTGAGTTTGGTCATTTGTTTTCTTGCGTAAGAAGATGGAGTAAGATTTGGCGGAACTAAGTTTAGATGATGACGAAGAAGAGGCGTTCTCTATACCGGTGGATATGGGAGAACAAAATGCCATGTATAGTTTTTGCTTGCTGTGTTGTTTTCTTACTGCAAGTGTGGTGAATTTTCTAACAATGAGGAATACTATGGCTAATAGTTTGCCTCCTTTGGAGAATACTATGGCTAATATTTGGTTTGGAAAAATATAATTTTGCAAATACGTTGAATATGGATAATGGAATGACATGATTTGGCTTTGTTTGTAGATGTTTTGGTTGCCTAAATAAGCCATTAAGATTGTCGGTGTGTATGTGCAAATGAGTGTAATATCTTGAATTAGGGTCTAGTCAAAACAGTGATTTTGAGACCACAAATTTGAAATGGAATTAATTATTTATGATTATTATTAGAAAAACAAATAAGAAGTCTGCCGTGTGGCACATTTTTGTCTGTCTTCTATGACACGCTGTGGTTTTGTTTTCTCTTTAGATTTCTCCTGTTTTACTTGCTTTCATACTCCCTATAGTTCTGTGCTGTTCGTGTTTCCTTGATTGAGTTCGGTCATTTGTTTTCTTGCGTAAGAAGATGGAGCAAGATTTGGTGGGACTAGGTTTAGATGATGGCGAAGAAGAGGCGTTCTCTATACCGGTGGATGTGGGAGAACAAAATGCCATGTATAGTTTTTGCTTGGTGGGTTTTTTTCTTACTGCAAGTGTGGTGAATTTTCTAGCAATTAGGAATACTATGGCTAATATTTGGCATCCTTTGGAGGGCGTGCAAATTTTAGATCTGGGAGAGAAACGCTTTCTATTCAAATTCTTTAATGAAATTGATATTTCAAGGGTAATTACAGGTGCGCCGTGGACTTTTAATAATCACCTTTTGGTTTTTCATAGGATTGGGGAGAATGAAGATCCAATGGATATTCCTTTGGTGTATTCTGATTGGTGGATTCAGATTCATGATTTGCCTCCAGGATTTTTCTGAGATTCTACGGCAGTGCAGTTTGGAAATTTTATTGGCAGTTTTTTGGAATATGATTCAAAACAATCGACTTATGGAAATATGAATTATATGCACATTAGAGTTCGAATTGATGTTCAAATTCCTTTGAAGAGACGAAAGAAAGTCATGATTTCTGCTATAAAGTCCACTTACGTTAAGTTTAAGTATGAAAAATTAACATTATTTTGTTTTTTTATGTGGATGTCTTGGGCATGGGGATAGTTTCTGCCCGAAGAGACTTCAACCTGGAACGCATGAAATGGCGATGGGCTGGGAATTGTCGTTAAGGGCGCAGGGGAGGAGAGCTTCCATTGTCAACAGCACTTGGCTGAGGGGGAATGAAGATAACAGTATTTTTGGAAAGTCCAATTTTGGGCATCAATCAAGGCTACATTTTAGTCCTAATCAAGGGAGTGAATCTGGTGGTAATTTTAATCCTATTTTGGGAATAAATTTAGAAGGTTCCAGATCTCAAGCTTTTTTAAATGTTATCCAGCTTGGAAATTGTAACATCCCAAAATAGGGCCTAAACGGAATAGTGATTTCGAAACCACAAATCCGAGGTAGAAAATTTTATTTTATTATTATTTTGAAGTTCATGATATGATTGCATGATTGTGTGAAAATTTCATGATGAAATTCTATGCATAAAGTGCTTAAGTTGAGGTTAGGGACTAAATCGAATAATTTGCAAAACTTGCATTCTAGAAGTTTTTAGTATGAAATTGCTTTGGAATATTAATTAGGAGGGTTTAAATAACAATTTGACCAATTTTAAGTTCATGGACAAAAATTAGGACATGGAAGGAATTTTTTAAAGTTTAGTAAGGAGGGGCAATTTGGTCATTTGGATATTAAATGAATTAAAAAGGGAAAAATAACACAAAATTTGTTATCAACTTCTTTAGTTGCTGCTGAATTTTTTCTCTCTCCATAGCTAGGGTTTCTTCAATTTTCAAGCTCCATAGTAAGTGATTCCAAGCCCCGTTTTTAATGTTCTTTACATTTTCGGAGTCCCGGTAGTTCGATAAAGCTTATGCTAGCAATAATTTAAGTTAGGGTTCGTATTTGGAAAAATACCCATAGGTGAAAAGTGTTTATTTTGGTGTTTTATGATAGGGTATGAGGTCTTAGATTATGTTAGACAACTTGTGCTACTCGGTTTTAGGTAAAAACGAGTAAAAGGGCTTAATCGGTAAAAATACCTAATAGTCATAAGTGCATGTTAAAGTGTGAATTTGATGCTGCCATAGAAGGGAAAAATGATCAGCATGTCATAAAACATAAGAATAAGGGATAAAGTTTAATTCCCGAGCCTAGGGGCAAAAGTGTAAATATGCAAAAGTTTAGGGGCAAAAATGTAATTTTTGCAAAGTTTAAGTAAAGGAATGTTTTGATAAATGTGAATATTAAATAAGTTAAATTTGCTATTATAGATCAAGAAGAACGAAATTCGGGAGTAGAACGGGGAAAAAAAAGTAAAGGACTAAATTGTAAAGTTTAATCACATTTTGTATCGAGGTAAGTTTACAGTAAATAAATGCAATATTCTTTTATTTTACATTATTATTGTCAATTTCCAGCATTTATATACTTATTTTTTTTTGAGAATATTTAAAGTCAAATTAAAGGCGAAGTGACAGAGAAAAAGCATTAGGAAGCCCCGTTTGAACCTTAGGAATGTTAGGATATTGGGGTTGACAGGACAGGACAAGACAGAATTGAGCCATGCAAGTCCATATCAGATATATGGCTTTGGAGACAGGAATGAGCCATGTAAGCCCATATTAGATATATATATATGGCATTGGAGACAAGAATAATTCATGTAAGTCCATGTCGAAGACATGGCATTGGTAGGATATTGATAGACAGGAACGACCCTAGTATCCTTAGTATTTTGAGTGGTTCAATGGGTCATTGTACATGTTAAATTACAATGAATTATCAGCAAAAAGGGAAGGTAGATTATATTTATGAATAGTGAAAGGTCAGGTAAGAAAGAAGGTAAGTGAGTAAAGAAGAAGGTAGAAAATGAGAATGTAAAGAAAGTTTATGAGGCTAGGTGACATTATGTATATTTATTCATTATGTTGAATGTTGTAATTTATTTGCTTGTAAGCTTACTAAGCCTAGTGCTTACTCTCATTATTTTCTTTTTCTTATAGGTTTTATCAAGCCACTCAGGGATCGAAGGAAACGTAGGAAACCGATCACACTATCGAAGAAATCACATTGGTATAGTTAGACGTTCCGTTTTGTGTATAACATGTATAGGAACTTGGTTTCTTTTGGTATGATATGATCAATGAATGATGTGTAAATACTTGCTAGTGATTAACTAATAGAATGGCTGATGATATACATGTTTAATAGTATGGATGATTAAGTAGTAACTATCACATGAAAACTAAGAAAATGTGAAAGTAACTTAAAAACAGATTCAAGTATCGAAATAACGTGATTTTGAAAAATCACAAGAAATTGTAGAGACATGGGTTGATGGTGAATAATATATGAAATTAAATCTCATTGTGTCTATTTTCATATGGAATAAGCAAAACAAGTAAAGGTTTTGTATTTTATAAGATATCTGAGTTTTGGTGAAATAGGGCCAGAGCGATTTCTGGATCCCCTGTTCCAACTTTAGAAATTCACCATAAATTTTACAAAAATAATTAGGTGGTGTAATTTATATGGTTAGAATACTTATTGAATCTAGTTTTAATAGAAACAAACGGTATAGTCATATGATTTTTCTACAGAGAGAAAAGTGGTTCGTAGTAAGTAGCGGCAGTGCAGTTGAATTCTGAAACAGGGGTAACTTTAACTCATAAACTGTACTAATTGGCTAAGTCAAAAATTCTAGAAAAACATTAGTAGATAGATATATGAGTATAGTTTCAGGAAAAATTTACAGATCTTAATTTCAAGTTTTGAAACTCGAGAAATGAATTTTTAAGTAACCATGACGCAGACAAATAGTTTATTCTGAAAATTAAAATAAGTGGTTTAGAGTTGTTTAAAAGGTAAGATAAGTTTAGTAACACCTCAAGCTTGACTCCGGTGACGGTTTCGGGTGTTGGGGCATTACAGAAATAATCTGCATATTAACGGTGCCAAGGACTCGAGTAAAGGAAAAAGCCATATGGAGTGTAGTTAACAGGATTGTGATTGTCAAAAATTAAACTCACATGATATAGGCCAGCTGTGTGGAGTGGGGATGGAAAATATGGAATGTGATTTAGAAGAAGAACCTTTTCTCCATGAAGATGGAGAAAAAGATAGAGATTTAATACTTTGGCATCCAATGTTTCTAAAGTACAAGATTCATTGGAGACTACTGATGGGTGTCCAGCTCATTTGAAATATATATCGGCGATTGCCAGGGGGCAAGCTGGCCGACAACAATGAAAATTTTGTGCTGGAATGTTCGTGGATTGGGGAGTCCGCGAGTAGTTTGTTAGCTTCAGTACATGCTGAAGCTTTATCATCCCCAAATTGTCTTATTTATGGAGACAAAATTGAGCTCAACAAAAATGGAAGTTGTTAGAAGACGATGTGAATTTTTAATGGCATTGATGTTCCTTCCGATGGGTCTAGAGGTGGTTTAAGCATTCGGTGGAATGGGAGCAATTTAGTTTATTTGAAGAGTTTTTCAAGGCATCACATTGATGTTAAAATTCAAGAAGAAGAAGATGATTCTCGGTGGCGTTTTACTGGGTTTTATGGGGCACCAGATGTAAGAAATAAACATGAAACTTGGGATTTACTTCGAAGTTTAGGAAGAAATAATTTGCTTCCATGGTTAGTTGGGGAGACTTCAATGAGAATCTTTTTGTGCATGAAAAACAGGGAGGGCTGCTCAGAGAAGAGGCTCGAATGAAGGATTTTTGTAGTACATTGGATGATTTTTTATTAGTGGATATTGGGTTTTTTGGGACATGGTTCGCTTGGGAAAGGGGTAGAATAATGGAACACAATATTAGAGAAAGATTAGACCGGGGAGTAGCTATAGATTCGTGGCTTCAACTATTTCCAACTTATTCTTTGAGACATCTGCCACACTCTTTCTCCGATCATTCCTCGTTGCTTATTGAGACAAAGACTGATGTTGTGGGTAGAAGAATAAGAAGATTTTGTTTTGAATCTTGGTGGACATTAGTGGATTCTTGTGAAGAGGTGATAAGAAAGCTATGGAAGGATAGTTCTGGATCTTTCTTAATTTGCATGGATTACCTTGCAGATGGTTTGAAAGGTTGGGCAAAAAAAGATCAAGCATAAACGAGGGTATGAGGTGAAACGTCTAAACAGGAGGCTGGAAGAGTTGAATTGTGGTTAGAGCTCAGAGGAGAATTTGGGTGAGATTGTTGGGATCAAACTCCAGCTGAATATGGAGATAGATAAGGAGGAGAGGTATTGGGAGCAACGGGCTCGAGCTAATTGGTTGAAAATAGGTTATAAGAATACTGCTTTCTTCCATAAATATGCGTCTCAGCGAAGATGTGTTAATCGGATTCGTGGTCTTCAAAGACCTAACGACTCGATTACTATGGATGGTAGGGAGGTGGAGTCTATTGCTAGAGGGTACTTTTCTGACCTTTTTATGTCGAGAGGAATTGGGAATTTGAACCACATACTTTCCGATGTTCATTCGTGTATTTCGGAAAGAATGAATCGAGTGTTGTTGGACACTTACATAGAGGGCAAAATTATTGAGGCGCTGAAAGGGATTGGGCCTACAAAAGCTTCAGGTGCTGACGGCTTCCCCACTATTTTCTATCAGAAGTTCTGGTACATCATTGGTATGGATACTAGTGATTTTTGTTTAGGTATTTTGAATAATGGGAGTTCTTTGGAAGAGATTAATAAGACTCATCTGGTGCTGATTCCTAAAACTGCTAATCCTACCAATTTGAAAAATTACCATCCCATTAGCTTGTGTACTATTATTTATAAGATTATTGCCAAGATAGTGGCTAATCGTCTCCAAAAGGTTTTGGATGAGTGCATTGATGGCGCCCAAAGTGTGTTCGTTCCCGGTAGGCTTATTTCTAATAATGTTTTACTCACATATGAAGTTCTTCATTCTTTTAAGAATAAAAGATGTGGAAGAAAAGGTTTCATGGCTCTAAAATTAGACATGAGCAAGGCCTATGATAGAGTTGAGTGGCCTTTTATAAAAGAGTTGATGAGTAAATTGGGCTTCGATGAAAGGTTTATAAATTTTGTCCTTCAATGTATTAGTTCTATCCAGTACTCTATTTTAATTAATGGTGAGGAAGGATCAATTTTTAGGTTGTCTAGGGGCCTACGCCAAGGGGATCCTTTGAGTCCCTATTTGTTTATGTTTTGTGGAGAAGGGCTTTCGTCACTAATGAGATTGGATAGTCAGGAAAAAAAATTCTGGTGCCAAGGTTTGCAGATTAGCTCCACCGATCACCCACCTTATGTTTACAGATGACTGCATTTTGTTTGGTGAGGTCTCAATCAGAGGGATCTGTGTGATGAAGGATATTCTCGAAGAATATGAAGCTTGTTCGGGGCAGTGTGTTAACTTTGAAAAATCAACATGTTCTTTAGCTCTAATGTGGCAGATCAGGATAAGGATATGGTGTTTCAGATCCTTAATGTTAGAAGCTCAATAAATCTAGAGAAATATCTTAGTCTTCCTAACATGGTGGGTCGAAAAAGAAAATGGCCTTTCAAAATTTGAAAGATCACTTGAAGCAGGGGGTCAATAGTTGGAGTCTAAGGCACATTTCTCAGGGAGGTCGAGAGGTTTTTATAAAGGCAGTTTTGCAATCACTTCCCACTTATACAATGTCTTGCTTCCTTTTGCCAAAATCGTTATGTTTGGAATTGGAAAATATTATGGGGCTTTTGGAGGAGGAAAATCAAGGAAAGTGTGGGATGCATTGGTGCAATTGGAAGTCTATATGTGCGCTTAAGGAAGATGGGGGTATGGGTTTTCAATTTGAATCATTTTAATATTACTTTATTGGCGAAACAGGGATGGCGTTTGCTACGTAATCCTAATTCGTTACTAGCACGTACTTTTAAAGCTAAATATTATAATGAGTCAAACTTTTTAAACTCTAGTTTGAGAAATCTACCTTCTTTTACCTGGCGAAGTATCTGGGCTGCTAAGGGGCTTCTTTTGAAAAGACTGGGTTAGAGGATTGAAAATGGCAAACAAGTCTCTATTTGGGAAGATGCATGGATTCCTGGCAATGATGATTTTAAAGTACAAAGCACAGAGGTTAATTTGAGCATTCTACAAGTTGCTGATCTGATTGATGCTAATGCTAGAAATAGAACTCGGAGTTGATTTTTAATACCTTTTTGGAGCAGGACGTAGAGAGGATTCTTTGTATTCCTTATCTTTACAGAGCACGATGATGTTGTCATTTGGCGTGGAGAGCCGATGGTGAATATTCAGTACGGAGTGGGCATGAACTCCTTTTACATGATGATCTTAATAATTTACAGGCAAGTTATGAACAATTTTACAAAAAAATTGTGGACTCTTGATCTACCCTCTAAAATAAAGATTACAGTTTGGCGAATTTCTCGCAACTATCTTCCTACTTTCAGTAATCTTCAATATCAACGAATGAGGGGCTCCGTGACTTGCAGTCGGTGCCAAGGTAGAGTGGAAACAAGAGAACATGTGTTCCGCGAGTGCCCTGTTGCAAAGGAAACATGGGAAAACTTGAATATAAGGTGGACCCTTTTTGAAGAAAGCATTGATGTCATAGAATGGTTTAAATGTATTTTTGAGTCCAGATCTAAAGCTATTTGCAAAATATTTGCATGCACTTTATGGGCACTTTGGACTTCCAGAAACAAATTTATCCATGAGGGTGAGATTAAAGCAGGTGCTCAAATTGCGGTCTTTATTGAAAATCATATTAATGAACTTGATGGGTTCAAAAAGAATGTACCTGTCGAATGCCTCTGTGTGGTTAGTTGGGTTGCTCCGGAAGGAACGATGCTCAAGATTAACTTTGATGCCACTTTTAACAATCGCAGAAAGGAATCATGTTCGGGGTTAGTTATCAAAAATGCTAAAGCAGAGGTTATTTGCTCAAAAATAGTTATGAACTCAAACATACCATCTGTCTTCACTGCTGAAGTGGTGGCGTGCTTTCAAGCACTACAACTGGGTTTAGAACTAGATCTAAGGGAGGTGGAGATCGAGGGTGATTCTTGAATGGTGATTCAAAAGATTCAAGAAGAAAATAAGGATAGATCTGAGATTGTTGCATTCATAAATGATTCTAAAAGTATTAGCTTAGGATTTCAGACCTGTGTCTTCCTTTTTACAAACAGAGAAGCAAATATGGTTGCTCATATCATCGCAACTAAAGGATTGGTAAGAGGAGAGTCAACTTATCTGGAGAACATGGTTGCTTCTGGAGCGGCGGGAGTGGTGGCTAAAGATCGTTTGAGGACTGAGAGGGGGAGAGAGCTGAGGGGACGGAGAGTAAGGGAAGAGGAAAATGTTTTTTGAATCTGTTGTGTGGAAGAGTTCTCAAGAATGTGGAGTTCCAAGAAGCTTTTGGGGGTTGAAGTGGTCAGATATTAATTTGTTTTCTGATAATTATTGTTTCTAATGTTTGTTGTTTCCAAGGGGGTTTATGGGGTGGTTTCCAGCTAGAGCAAGAAGGCTCTAGAGTATCCCTCTTTGTCATTTTGCTGGTTTGTGGAATTGGACTTCTTTTGTTTTTCTTTGTGTTTGGGCTTGTCTTTGGGTTATTCTGTTTTATTGGTTTTTGTTATTTTGACTTTGGGGGTGCTTTGTTTTGTTCTTTGTTGGGTTGTTTTGATTTTTGTTTTTCCTTTTCTTGCGCCGGACTTTGTATTTAGTTGGCTTGAATTTGTTGTGGCCCTGTTTTAACATAATAAGTGAATTTACTCAAAAAAAATTATTTATAATTATTTGAAGGTCCATGACATGATTGCAAGATTGTGTGAAATTTTCATGAAGAAATTCTATGCCTAAAGTGTCCAATTTGACTTTAAGGACCAAATTGAATAAGTTGTAAAACTTGTGTTCTAGAAGCTTCAAGCATGAAATTGCATTGGATTATTAATTAGAGGTCCGTAAATAGCAATTTGACCAAGTTCTAAAATTTTGGACCAAAATGGGTATGCATGGGTAAAATTTTAAAGAAAGGAATGAAGTGAAAATCTTGTCCATCTTCGTCAAGGGTGTGCCAAATTTTCTAAGGACCATAACTAGGGTTTTCTTCAACTTTCAAGCTTGATTATTAGTACATCCTAGTCCCGTTTTTTATGTTCTTTATGTTTTTGAATTCCTTGAATCATGATCTAGCTATTTCTACCATTATTTTGAGCTAAGGTTCATGTATGAAAATTGAACCATGTGTAACATGGTTATATTTTGATGTTTAATAGAGGAATAAGGAAGTTTCATGTCTGTTTAACATCTTTTTCTAAGTGATTTTTAGTGAAAACACCTAAAAAGGACTTGTTTGAAAAAGGTGTAAAAATGAGTAGTAGAAATGTGAAATAAAGGAAAATATGGGCTGATATGAGATAGAATATGAATCGGCTAGGCTTGGGTAACTAAGAAATTGCATGCATTTCATTTTACGAGCCTAGGGACTAAAGTGTAAATAAGTGAAAAGTTAAGGGCAAAAAGGTAATTTTATCAAAGTATGTGTTATGGGTTGATATGAGCAATGTATATATTGAACAAGTTGAATTTGGTATTATAGATCAAGAGATACGTGATTCAGGTCTTAATCGGGGGAAGAACAAAGTTTACGAGGATTAAGCAAGTTTCTATCATTTAGTTACCAAGGTAAGTTCATTTGCAAATAATGCAACATATACCATTCTTGAAATGTTTGATATTGCATGTCTGGTAAGTATGTATATAATTAATGAGATGTTGTACCATGTGTTTAAATGCTTACATTTCTATTATGAATGATGCCTTAATTATTCCATGAGTATGTGATCGGTGCTATGAGTATTGAAATCGACGCTACGAGCTAGCTCAATGAAAATGTGGTATCAAAGAATCCCATTGAACCTTAGGAATAGTTAGGATACAAGTGACATGTCACCAGGAATTATGTAACCTGAACTCGTTGATTTGTGGTCTGAGTTCATGATATATGTGACATCGGAACTCATTGAGTTGTGGTCTGAGTTCGTGATGGATGTGAGACATGTTTTGGCGTCCGGGTACTGGTCTCGTATATTTTATTGATGGTGAGGTAGTCCGGCATGTGTTGCGAATACTTGACAGCCTGCATGAACAGACTCGTGAGTAGCTCGTAAACGAGCAACATATGATCAAAGATATGAAGTAGCATTGGCTACATATGAGGCACTTAGGTGCAAACTTCTGATGTATCCGATAGTATTCTGAGTATCCAACGGTTAGTCCTAAAGAAAGTTCAATGAGAAATTGTAATGATTGTATCAAGACACGAAAGTAAGTTATTATGTGCAAGTGGGCACAGGTATGTACATCGAACTCATGTGAATGGCATGAAATATGATGAGCTCATGGTAGGAACATGTATATATATTTGAGGAATAAGTTTATGAGATTTGACAAAATGCAAGATTATGATCGTTATGTTAAATTGTAACACTCCTAACCCGTATCCGTCTCCAGATTAGGGTTACGAGGCATTACCGAACAAAACACAAATTCCGAACATTCAGATATACATATATTTTATATTCACATAACTAAAACATGAATCTGTTTAAAATGTTAAACACATAATTTAAAATCATAACACAAATATCAATGAAAAACTCAAAGTTATTTATAATATACTTTTTAATACATACAAAATTCATGTATTATTATCATTAAAGAAACCTAATACCTCGTAAAAATTTCAGCATTTAACATCTCATTTATATACATGTGCTTAATATCCAAGCATATCATACAACAAAATTAATTTAATAATAACATATACGGCATTGGATTTTGAAAATATAATCAATATACATTTGGATATTATACCATATTACCAAAACAAAATGAACCATTTTGAGTACAAATATCAACCATAAATACACTTATTTTGCATGCTTATTACTAAGCTTATGTATATTTGCATATCAAATCATAAGCAATCCATATTATACAACTTATTACTTATCCATATAAGAGTCATTATCAAACACCAACAAATGGTCAAACATAATTGTCATTATCATCAAGTTATGCGTATTGCACTATAGCAACATTAACATTTTGACACAATTAATAAATCAAAGTACACTTAAATCGCATGCCAATTTTTCATACCCAAAATACATATATACAACCAATCAATTAACCATATATTCGGTCATCAAATTTAACCTCAAAAGATCATACCATTATCACAATGAAATATCAACTAGCTATACCATTTCGTAGTTAATTAGCATTATTAACTAAATACATTTTACTTACTCAAACGACCGATTCATCATCCATAGATCATCACCATATTTTTCCATCACAGACCGTACCAAATACACCAATTACACAAGCAATAATATATTCATAACATAACTTATATAAACTTGTCACAACTGAAACCACATCCTTCACTACATTATCATTGCACAAACTGATTCATTACCATCCACAAATGCAAACTTGCCATAAAACAAACTTACCATAATGAGCTAATTGTTAAACCGATTATACATTATAATTTCTACTTCTCATTGCCGAATCATTTAACTAAACATCACAAACATATTTGCTCAGAACATACTTACCAAAATATGCTTATCTCATGTCAAATTTCTAAATCATCAATTAGCCTATTAATCAAGCTGAACCATTTAGCCAAATACCATACATATATGCACCATGAAATA
Organism: Gossypium herbaceum; assembly: GCA_025502765.1. Classification (NCBI taxonomy): domain Eukaryota; kingdom Viridiplantae; phylum Streptophyta; class Magnoliopsida; order Malvales; family Malvaceae; genus Gossypium; species Gossypium herbaceum. The sequence continues at coordinate 57,931,191 of CP106689.1, forward strand.
TACATTATTAACAAGCCTATGTCAAGACCGAATGCATATAAGCATTAATATCAAGTTTAAGCCATTTTCGCATGGCTAAATATATACACATTCAAAATAACTAACATAAAGACTAGCCTATACATGCCATAAGTTTGAGTTTAACTTATAAAGTACCGAAAACATTCGATAGTGTGATAGACTTTGTTGACGATCCCCGAGCTCATAACTTGATTCCGAAATATATAAAATAGAGACAACATGCACACACAGTAAGCTATCATAGCTTAGTAAGTTATAAGCAAATAACAACTCAAAGACATTATCAACTCATTTTGACCACACCAAATTATAATATCATATCACATTTAGTCTCAAGCTTTCTATTTCATATATAACATATACTTTCATATATAAACTTTATCTTGGCGGATGTACATATATATTATCAAAGTATCAATCCATTTCAAAGCTATAATATCATTATATAACCGAATATATATAAACTCATATGTATATACTCATGAATCAAACTTTAACATCACATACTTATACATAGCATATGGTCGAATATACTACACAAATTCACATAAATTTACATTAGTATCATGTATAATTTGGATTACATATCAAATAGCAAACTTACTTTAATTTCAAATAGGTAATCAAATAACTCATATCTGATTGTTTTAGTTCGTTTTACACATTTGGTCACAACTTATCATTGCCTGTTGTACTATTTGGAATTTAATAGGATACTCAGATAATCACATATATTGTACAATGCCAACGTCCCAGACGCGGTCTTACATGCTATCACATATCGATGCCACTGTCCCAAATAGGGTCTTACATGAATCAAATACGATGCTGATTTCCCAGACATGGTCTTACACATAATCACATATCGATGCCAACATCCCAGGCGTGGTCTTACATGAGAACACATATCGAAAACCCTATGTCATATCATATGTATCCTAGCTATTCCTCAGGTTCGTACAGGGCTTTTGAACGTCGTAACTCAGTTGAAACAAATTTGTAAACATAGCTCCCAAGTATATACATATTTGGCTAACTACATATATACTTCACATAATTCATTTCAGCATCTAAAGCTCATATTCATTTAAAATTAACAACATCTATTTGCTTATAAACTTACGTCGGACAACGATAATCGGAACAGGACGACCATTCGACAACTTTGGTTTTTCCCTGATCCAAATCTAATTTCTTTGGTTCTTGATCTAAACATATTCAAATTAAACTCATCCAAACATATTTTCGCTCAATTTAATCCAAAAACACATAAATGGGTAAATTACCATTTTACCCCTGACATTTTACACTTTTTACAATTTAGTCCAAATTGCACAAAACACAAAACATGCAAAATTTGAGTACACCATGCGTAGGCCGAATCTTCCTTATGTTCATAAAAGTCCATATATTTCATTTATTTCATATTTTAGTCCCTCAAATTATCATTTTTTTCAATTTAGTCCTAATTACTCAAAATCATCAAAAATTCCAATACAAAACATGTTAATCCAAAACATATCTTTCATGTTTTATCAACTAACATCACAAAGCTTAATTATTCATCAATGGCATAACTCAAAATATTCATCAAAATTAGAAATTCAAGCATGGGCTTTGTACATTACATTGCAACGATCTCTAAAACGTAAAAATTATCAAAAACCGAGCTAGTTACATACCTTGATTAAGCTTAACAATGGCCGAACCTTTGAAACCCTTATTTCTTTTTCTTTTATTTAGTTTCTGTCATGCAAAAATAATATGAACACTTATGTTATTATTTTATGTTTTATTATAACATATATTATTATATAAATTACAATATTAACCTTTAAACATAAATATAAACCCATTATAACATAAGGTCTCTACCGTCCATAACATATAATTATGGTCTAATTGCAACATAAATACCTTATGAAATAAAGACATCATCAATTTGTCTCTTTTAAAATTAACCATCAAATTTTTATTTTACGCGATTAAGCCCTTTTTATTCAATTGGCACCCAAACGATAAAATTAAAACACAAAAATTTCACAGATATAAATTCACACATAATAAACACAGAAAATAATTTTAAAATATTTTTCTGACTCAGATTCGTGGTCCAAAAACCACCATTCCAGATAGGTCTAAATCAGGCTATTACAACTCTCCCCCTTAGGGATTTTCGTCCCCGAAAATATTACCTGTGAATAGGTTCAGATAACGTTCTTTCATTGCATCTTCTGGCTCCTACGTTCCTTCTTCAACTCTGTGTTTGTGCCATGGTACTTTCACTAACAGAATTTTCTTATTTCACAATTCTTAAACTTCACGAGCTAGAATACGAATTGGTTCTTCCTCATATGTCATATCAGACTTAATCTTGATCTCTAGCGGATTAACCACATGTGATGTAACACCCCAAATCTTTAGTAATTTAATTGTGTGTTATGTTGCATATTGGCTTACTTACTGTGTTGGTTAAGGGTCCTGAGTAGTGTGAGAAGACCTAGGTTCAAGCCTAGACTTTAACAAAAAAATTTGGTTTCTACTGAACTAAACCCTTACTGCTATATGTTGGGTTCTTAATTAATTGTGGGGAAATCAGTTCTCAAAAAGGTTGTTGGTCCAAGGGCTAGTGGCATGTTACTACTGTTAGAAGGGCTTGAGTTTGAACCCTGTAGTTCACAAGAGGGATGTTTATTTTTGTTGCTATGTTGTGTGGGAGGTTAAGTAGTAGTAGAACTCTATTGCTAGTGGGTGGTTGGAGTGTTTGAAGGAGAGTGGCACGTGTGGCCGATTGTTAAGGGGAGTTCAAAAAGAGTTTGAACTGGTCGTTTGAGGGATTAGAGGAGAGATATAAGGAGAAATTTAGGGAGCAGATCAAGGAATAGGAGAGAGGTAGCAGTTGCTGAAAGTGGGACTCTTTCTATGCCAAGTTGGTCTTAGGCTTTGGGTGTCGAATTTTTCAGTTTTGTTCTCTTTTGCGGTAGCATCTGTCTCTTTTGTTTCGATCACTCGTGAGTTCAATTTTTTATTTTGTTAGCCGTATTTTTCTAGTAACCATTCGGGTGTTCTGGTGTTTCATTTTGGGGCTTTTTTTTGACCAAACACTCTACTCCTCCCTCATCAACCTATTTCCGATTACCATTGACTATTTTCTTCTCCTCAAGTCAGCTTTGATTTCTATTCCTTCCTCCATTTGTAATCACAGCCGATTATTCTTACTCTTCTCCCCCTCTTCATTTTTGTACTGTAGTCGAATACTCTGTTCCCTTCTTCTGAACTTTCAATTTTGGCAAGTGATCTTAGATCTATTGGGTTTAGTTGCTCGACTTTTTCTCCTCTCCCACAACTGTCTTCTTTGGCCAAATACTGGTAGGTGAATCTCTGCCTCATAATCTTCTTTTCCCCTTTTTTGGCTCTCCCTTTTCTGACATCATCTCTTTCCATCTTTTCCCTTAGCACCGATCATCTTCCTTTCTTGTGTTACTCTTGCAGATTAATCTTTATTTACATTCTAATTCATTACTTTTTTGGCCTACAATCCTCTTTTTCATTTTTGGTAAGTAGGTATAATTGAGAAAGTGTGATGTTTGAAGTATAACTTTATTAAAAATAGGTGCCTTTTGTGTAGGTAGTAATTGAAGTAGGTTGACATTCTTTTTTGAAAGTTGAAGGTGCGATTGCTATTGTTTGGGGTAAGTGTCGGTGATTATTTTGGGAACCCTGTTAATTTCCTTTGATACTTGGGTTAAGTAACTGATTAGGTTTCATACTATTTTCTCTTCAGGTAAGGAAAGTGTTCGGAGCGTGGATTAACTTCAATCACATAAGATATGTAATGACATTGCAAATATTGTTAATCGGCAAAAGCCGAAAAGTAAATTCATAGATGCTACACGAGTGTGCGTTCGTTCATGTGGCGAATCAAACACATAAACATATGTATTGACAGTAGAGGCCACCATGAGCGATCTCATGGGTTAGGACGTTTTAGGCCATGCTGGGCCGAAATGGGCTGTGCGGGCCCATGGGCTCATGGGCCCTGCACAAGCAAACCGAACGGATATGTAGAAATTAGTGGGCCGGCTATGTAGTTTGCACGGCCAAGGCCATTATTTGGACTTATTGGGCCACACGAGTGTGTGGGCCCACATAAACCGTATTATGGGCTTTGGGCCCATTTTAGTTGTTTGACTGTTAAGGTCACATGGGTCGCCTAAGATGACTATAGGCCTATTGATGGATCAGTAAGTACACTAGACCCCATACTGATGAAATAACTATTATACCTCTAGAGGTAAAATGAATGATATACCCCTATGCTATATTTGAATGTATTCGAGCATGACATTTTGCATACACGTATATATTATGACATGACATGTTGCATGGGGGTGGGTTTGATATATTTGGAGGAAGTGTATTGTACTGGTAGGTCTGCTGCATATATTAATAGTGCTGCAACCGGTGCTATATTTTGGAGTGTAGGGATGGTGGGTCGATTTTATCCCCACATGGAGTGTAGGCCTGGACGGAGTGAAGTGTAGAAGATGGATGGGTAAGATCTTTATATGCATTTGTGACCCTGTATTGAGTTGGGCTGAGGCATACACTGATACTGCTGTTGTAATGGGCTAAGGCCCACAGTGGTATTGCTACTAATATGGGCTTAGGCCCAGACTGTACGACACTGTATGTTTGACTGTTTGATAAATAGGGATTACACACTGAGTTTTCATGAACTCACTTTTTCTACTTATCTGTGCAGGTAATCCCTAGGCAGGTCGGTGTTGTGAGGGCTCGAAGATGGGTACACCACGGTTATGTTTTCGTTTCGACTTTTTGAAAGTAGTTTTATTTGGGTGAATTTTATGTAATAAGGCCGCTTTAAGTTTTATTTCTATTTGGGGATTTATTTAAATTAACTTATATCAGTTAGCAGTAGGACTCGGGTTTTCAAAAAGCAAATGGTTTTCAACTACCACACTATGTAACTTGTTTTAAAAGCTTCCGCAACAAACAATGTTTTAAAGTGTAATAACGATTTAGTATGAGACATGTTTTGCTTAACAAACTGTAACTTAACAAATGATTAAAATGAGTTGATTTCTCATATAGGTCTCAAACGAGGTTTTAACACAAATGACTTTACTAATAGAACTACACTTTCCAAAACTCACTCCAATGTGACATCACAGATGCAACCATAATGCTAGGCTAGGTTCGGGGTGTTACATTTAATGGTATCAAAGCCAAGTTGCAAAACTTGGCTGTGGATTTAGGTTTTTCCTAAAAACGTAAATTTCAAAAAGAATTACTTCAAATGATGGAAAAATATTTTGAGGTGTTGTTTTTGAATGTGTGGTCTGCCAAGTCTCCGGAGTCAATTTTTTAAGTTCTCTAAAACTACTATTTGATTTAATTGAAACGCTGAGATTACCGTAGATAATAGACTATACTGAAACCTTTATTAGGGTAACCTAAAACTGTAGTAAGACTACGCTTTACGAAAACAAACAACTCTGAATTATTGATGCTATTTTTCATAAAACATCCGTTAATAAACACTGGAACTGTAAAACTGATGCATAAAACTGTTAATACAGATAATACGCAAATCAACAATAAGCACCAGAGGTGATCATTGAAGGGGTACAAGAGGCCGCAGCAGGGACCATGGAGGTGCTCAGGCAGGGTCTTCGGCATCTGGCCATATGCCTAATGTTGAGGCAATAGAGGCACCGGCTTCACCTGTGACTGAGACTGGGCCACATGATCGGGCAGCTGGTGACGACGCACTGTCCCAAGCTGTGCTACAAATTTTGGAAAGGCTCGCTGGGCCCAATACTGGTACTGTGGGTCGTGGGTCGATAACAGAACGACTCAGTTCAAATGGGGCTGAGATTTTTAGACGTATCACTGGAGTTGCCCCTAATGTGCTGAATATTGGATAGAGGCAACAGAAAGGATCATGGATGACCTCGACTGTACCCCAGAGCAGAAACTAAAAGGTGCAATGTTGTTGTTGAGAGATGAAGCCTATCAGTGGTAGCTTACAGTGAAAGAGCATACTCAGCCTGACCGGTTGACTTGGGAGTTTTTCAAGAATGTGTTCCAAGGGAAATATGTGGGCGTTAGTTACGTAGATTCCCAGAGGAAAGAGTTTCTGAATCTGACTCAGGGGGATAAGTCAATAGCTGAATATGAGTCTGAGTTTTTGCGACTCAGCCGCTACGTGCGTGGGATAGTGGCAACTGAATATGAGCGATGTGTTCGTTTCAAGGATGGCCTCAGAGATAATCTACGGGCTCTGATAGCTTCACAGAGGGAGTGAGATTTTGTTGTGTTAGTAGAGAAGGCGAAGATTACAAAGGATGTGAAGCACGCTGAATGCCAGAACCGTGAGAAGGATAAGAGAAGGAATAAGAGGGTTTGGAAGCCCTCAGGTTCAGCTATGAGGCCTAGTAAAAAGGCTAGATTTGATGGGCCAGCTAGAGTTGGGGCCCTTGTTGTTGTTGTCACTTAACCGCAGTCTTGTACTGATTGTAGGAAATGCCATCAAGGTAAGTGTTGGAAGAGATTAGGGGCATGTTTGAGGTGCAGGTCTGTAGAGCACCATATCAGAGATTGTCCACGGAGGTCCAATCAGATGCAAGCTACTGGTATGGGTACTGTTCACCCACAAAGAGGTTTTCAGCAACCACCGAGAGGTCATGGTCAGGTAAGATGTGGAAATGGTATGGGCCATGGTCGTGGAGCACTGGGCAAAGGTGCTGGTCATACTGAGGTGAGGCAGTTGACACTGGTTTATGCTGCACATCACCGAAAGGATGGAGCTGCCCAGATGTTATTACAGGTACATTCTTTATTCATCATATACCTTACACTGCATTGATTGATGTTGGATCTATACACTCTTATATAGCATGCATTGTATTTGAGACTTTGGGTGTGACGTTTGAAAATACTATGAGTGAGGTTACTGTGTTAAGTCTATTAGGGTAGTCTGTGAAAGTGAATAAACTGTTTAAGGAGGTACCTTTAGAGGTTCAAGGAAGAATCTTTTTGGTAGATTTCATGGAACTACCTTTTGGAGAATTCAACTTGATACTGTGCATGGACTGGCTGGTTAAGCATCAGGCGAATTTGGATTATTCTGCTAAAAGGGTGGTGTTGAAGACTGTAGAGGGTGACGAGGTAATTGTGATTGGGGAGCATCAAAATTATCTGTCAAATGTGATTTCTGCACTTAGGGCTAAAAAATTGGTGCGTAAGGGTTGTGAGGCATATTCAGCCTACATCAGTGCTTCGAGTTCTGAGGTTTCGTCTGTGAAAGATATCAGAATAGTTAAGGATTTTTTGGATTTTTCTCCCGATGAGTTACTGGGGTTACCTCCTAACTGTGAAGTGGAGTTTGGGTGTAACACCCCATACCCTTATCCTATCCCGTGACAGCATACGAGGCGCTACTCAACTTTAAACTCAAGCTTTCATTCTTTTCTGAGTTCCCGAAACTCTGTCCAATTTTAAAACTTATCAACATACCATGAATATAGGCTTACGAGGCCCAGAACACACATCGTAAATCATTTAGGACCATTTCGGGCCTTTTTTCAATATATAGAAAAATGTCACTTAACACAGGAACACACGCCCGTGTGGAAGGGTAACACGCCCATGTGATCATTTTCACATGGTCGTGATGATGGCCCGTGTGGTTCACACAGCCTAAGCATTCTGGGACACACCCGTGTTCCACATCCATGTAGAATTAATTTCTAATTCACACCTACAGGGGTTTTCACACGGCCAAACACACGCCCGTGTCATTGGCCGTGTCCCTCACACGGCCACGACACGCCCTTGTCCTAGCCCGTGTGCAAAAACCTGGGTATTCTATTTCTAATGTCAGCATGCTCATATGTTACACGGCCAAGGCACACGCCCGTGTAATGGGCCATGTCCTCTACACAGTTGAGACACACGGCCGTGTCTTTGCCCGTGTTTAATACCATGCATACCAACTTGATATTTTTACGTGAAGGGGACACACCGTCGGACCACATGCCTATGGGGTAGACCATGTGTCACACACGGCCTAGACACACGCCCATGTGTCTACCCATGTGGACAGTATAAGGCTATTTACCAAGCCTTCTTGCCACCCTTACATATATAGTTCCATACAAATACCAACCAATATCGAAACAAGTAAAACTCCTATAACTAAATCAGCCATAATAGACATTCATTCAACCATGAGAATGCATCTTTTATAAATTCAAAATGAATATCACTGTCATTCAAGCTTAATACAAATTAAAGAGTTTCCAACCCAAGCCAACACATTTGGCCAATTCTCAAAGACACAAAATAATAAAGTCTAAGTCCTATACATGCCATACTCAAAAATCTAAATCCAACTATACCGAATGCTTCGGTTGATATTGTGATCGATATCTCTAACTTCTGGAATCCTTGAGCTAGTTAGGCGGCACTGTAAGGAAATGGAAAGGAAAGGGCGTAAGCATAAAGGCTTAGTAAGTTGCATATAAGTAAGTACACAACAACAACATTTTATCAATGATCCACATGCTCATGATACCAAGGTCGGCATAGGCATAACTTACTCATTACCATCCATACTAGTCACATATTGTTCAATGAGCTCATATCTCATATGTACCAATTAGGTACCTGTACCAATCACAACACGGTTATACTTTCCTCATTAGCTTAGGAACATAGCGTTCACCGTTGAACCATTTGGAACACTACCAGATATTCATCAAGCCTCAAATATGGGTAAGGTGCCCATGCCATGTCCCAGACATGGTCTTACACTAGCTCATAACTCAAATCAATGTCGTGTCCCAGACAGGGTCTTACACTGACTATCATCTTGTAGCCAATGCATGTCCCAAACATGTCCTAAATTGGCTTACGTCTTGAGGCCGATACATGTCCCAGACATGTCTTTGACTAGCTTTTGACTCAATGCCGATGCCATGTCCCAAACATGGGCTTACACCAGCTCTCATAATGTGGCTGATGCATGTCCTAGACATTTCTTACACTAGCTCACACACAAATGACTCAAACATCACGACATGAATATCTGATTTATTTCCTAGGTTCGAACAAGAACTCTACTATCTCTATTCTCATCATACCATCTCAATTCCACAATCAAGCAATTCATGCTATATTAATTCAAATACAATTTAACACATACATTAGTAATTTAGTTGTATTATTTACATACAACTTACCTCGAATTACAAAATGTGGCAACCAGTCTGTTTAGTCAATTTGCTTGGTTTTCCCCCGGTCTAGGTTTGGATTTGGCAATTCTTGATCTAAAATAGAAAAATGCACTCATTTAATCACTAAACAAAATTAAGCAGTTAAAAATTGACATCTTCAGTAAAATGACCATTTTGCCCTTAGACTTTGGCAAAATGACCATTTTACCCCTACGCTCGAAAATCAATTTTTATCGAATTTCTTCACATCTTAAGCCTAGATGAACTCTTTTTACTCTTATAGAAACCCCAAATTTTCTCTATTTCACACATTTATCAATTATTTTACAACTTGTGCAAAATGGTCCCTTTAGGTGTTTTCATGGTAACACCTTTCACAAAAGTTGTCTATTATACAACTAAGACTCATATTATTCCATAAAATTTTAGAAAAAACCCTCAATTCTCTCATGGAAAAACCCTAGACCTTCAACCATTTTTAAAGATAAACCGCTCATTTGAAAGCTCATGCTTCAAGGGTCTCAAAAATGTAAAAATCATTAAGAGAAACTACCAAAATCACTTACTTGAGTGGATTCAAAGTTGCTGAAATTTTTGAAGCTTTCAAACCCCTAAAATATATGATATTTTAGGCTAAGAAGAGAGAAAAGATGATAGCTTTTCCTTTTTATTTTATTAAAAAGACAACTAGTCAAAATTGGTGACCTAATCTTAACCTAATTTTGACCTTCTCTCCAATTTGTCTCCCATGGCCGGTCAAGCTATTTTCTAAGGGTCTAATTACCCTTTAAAGATCACCAATTTTGGTTCTCTAACTATTTGACTCGTTTAGCTATCAATTTAGGACTTTGGCACTTTATGCGATTTAGTCATTTTTCGCAATTGGGCTCACAAGCGTCAAAATTTACTCACCAAATTTTTCATGTACTTTTATAAACATGCTATGAATCCAAAATAATAAATGAATAATTTCTTTGACTTCAGATTTGTGGTTCCGAGACCACTATTCTGACTAGCCCCAAAATTGAGTTGTTACATTGGGATAGAGTTCTTGCTTGGTACTGCTCCGGTATCTATCGCCTCTTATAGGATGGCACCGAAGGAGCTTATGGAACTTAAGGCTTAGATTCAAGAGTTATTAGGTCGAGGGTTCATCCACCCCAAGTGTCTCCATAGCACCGATTTTATTTGTGAGAAAGAAGGATGGAACCATACATATGTACATCGACTGTCGGCAACTGAACAAATTGACTATTAAGAATAAGTACCCCCTATCAAGGATTGATGAACTATTCGACCAGTTTCGAGGAGCTTCGGTCTTCTCTAAGATTGATCTCCGATCAGGGTATCATCAACTGAAGGTCAAGAAGACTGATGTTTATAAGACAACATTTAGGACTCGTTATAATCATTACGAGTTCCTCGTAATGCCGTTTGGATTGACGAATGCACCAGCTGCTTTTATAGATCTGATGAGCCAAGTGTTCCAGCCCTATCTGGATCAATTCGTAGTGGTGTTTATAGATGACATTCTAGTATATTCCAGGACTGAGGTTGAACATGATGCACATCTCTAGGTTGTCCTGTAGATTTTGAAGGAGAAACAATTATACGCTAAATTCAGCAAGTGTGAGTTCTGGCTACGTGAAGTAATTTTTCTGGAACATGTGTTTTCTATTGAGAGGAGTAGGGTTGATCCTCGAAAAATTGAAACGGTTCTGGATTGGAAGCAACCTAAGTTGGTATCTGAGATTCAAATTTTTTTGGGTTTGGTAGGGTATTATAGACGGTTTGTTGAGGGGTTTTCGTTGATTGCGGCATCTCTGACTAAGTTGTTGCATAAAGGGGTACCGTTTAATTGGAATGATAAAGCAGCAGGAAAATTTTGAGAAAATTAAGAAAGTTCTGACTGAGGCGCCTCTCTTGATACAGCCACAATCTGGGAAAGAATTCACTATCTATAGTGATGCATCACATGTTGGCTTAGGGTGTGTACTGATGCAGGACGGGTAAAGTAGTAGCATATGCGTCTCATCAGCTTAAGATCCATGAAGCGAACTACCCATCTCATTATTTGGAGTTGACTGCGGTGGTATTTGCACTGAGATTTTGAGACATTACCTGTATGGTGTGAAGTGTATCATTTACACGGATCACAAGAGGCTCAAATATTTCCTCACTCAGAAGGAGTTATATCTTAGATAGCATAGGTGGATTGAGCTGCTTAAGGATTATGACTATTCAATTAAATACCATCTTGGTAAGGCTAATGTGGTAGATGATGCATTGAGCTGTAGGGCTATTACTAATTTGAGGGTGATGTTTGCTCGTCTCAGTTTATTCGACGATGGTACTTTACTGGCTGAACATCAAGTTAAACCGAGGTGGATTGAATAGATTAAGGGTAAACAGTTGAAGGATGAGTCACTAGGTTCTCGTTTTCGGTAGATATAGAATGGGAAACTTCAGATTTTGGGCTGAATAGCGAAGGGGTACTTTGTTTCCATGGGAGAGTTTGTGTATCGAAGGATACTTATTTAAGGCAGTGTATACTGCAAGATGCACATAGTAATCCTTACGCCATGCATCCTGGCGGGAATAAGATGTACCGAGACCTTCAGGAGTTATATTGGTGGCTAGGACTTTAGCGCGAAGTTACCAATTTTGTGGATAAATGCCTGACTTGCCAGTAGGTTAAGGTGGAGCATCAGTTGCCTTTAGGGTTGCTTCAGCCAGTTAAGATCCCACTTTAGAAGTGCAAAAGAGTAACTATAGACTTTGTTAGTAGGCTACCCTTAACACCTTCTAAAAAGGATTCGGTATGGGTTATTATGGATCAGTTGACCAAGTCTGCCCATTTTATATCTATTCGTCGATTACTCATTGCGAAGTTGGCTAAAATTGTATGTGTCTGAAATTGTGAGATTTCATGGGGTACCAGTTTCCAACATATCTGATAGAGATCCTCGTTTCACATCCCAGTTTTGGAAGAAGTTACATGAGGCATTGGGTACAAGGTTGGACTTCAATACTGCATTCCGTCCTTAGAAAGACGGTCAGTCAGAGAGGGTGATCAGATACTGGAGGACATGTTAAAAAGTTGTGTGATTGACTTCTGAGGCAGTTGGGAGGATTACTTACCATTGGCAGAGTTTGCATACAATAATAGCTACCACTTTAGCTTATAGATGGCACCTTACGAAACATTATATAGTTGTAGGTGTCGTACTCCTTCGTGTTGGACTGAGTTGGGTGAACTGCGTGTTTTGGGTCCTGAACTAATTTCTGATACTAAGGACAAAGTTAGATGGATTCGGGATCGTCTGAAGGCGGCGTCTGATAGGAAAAAGTCTTATGTAGATCTAAAGCGTCAAGAGATTGAGTATTCTGTGGGGGACTTGGTGTTTCTTAAGGTCTCGCCATAGAAGAAGATACTAAGGTTTGGTCAGGGGGTAAATTAAGCCCTAGGTTCATTGGGCCTTACCATATACTGAAATGTGTAGGACTGGTTGCCTATCAGCTTGAGTTACCCCCATAGTTGGATCAGATTCATGACATGTTCCACGTCTCTATGTTGAGATGATATCGCTCTGATCCTGCACACGTCATCTTCATTGAATAGATTGAGGTTAGGCCAGATCTGACCTTTAAGGAAGAGCCAGTTTAGATTATAGACCGTGTTGTGAAAGTTCTGAGGAAAAAGTCTGTTCCACTGGTTAAGGTACTATGGCGTAATCATGTTCTGAAGAAGCCACTGGGAACCCGAGGAGGCGATGCAGCAACAATTCCCTCATATGTTTTGATCAGGTAAATTTCGAGGCTAAAATTTTCTTTTAGGGGGTAGAGTTGTAACGCCCCAAATCTTTAGTAATTTAATTGTGTGTTATGTTGCATATTGGCTTACTTACTGCGTTGGTTAAGGGTCTTGAGTAGTGTGAGAAGATCTGGGTTCAAACCTAGACTTTAGCAGAAAATTTTGGTTTCTACGGAACTAAACCCTTACTACTAGATGTTGGGTTCTTAATTAATTTTGGGGAAATCAGGTCTTAAAAAGGTTGTTGGTCCAAAGGCTAGTGGCATGTTAATGCTGTTGAAGGGCTTGAGTTCAAACCCTGTCGTTTGTAAGAGGGATGTTTATTTTTGTTGCTGTGCCGTGTGGGAGGCTGAGTAGTAATAGAACTCCATTGCTAGTGGGTGGTTGGAGTGTTTGAGGGATAGTGGTGTGTGTGGCCGGTTGTTAGGGAGAATTTGAAAGGAGTTTGAGCTGGTCGTTTGAGGGATTAGAGGAGAGATATTGGGAGAAATTTAGGGAGCAGATTAAGGAATAGGGGAGAAGTAGTAGTTGCCGAAAGTGGGACTCTCTCTATGCCAAGTCGATCTTAGGCTTTGGATGCTGAATTTTTTAGTTTTTCTCTCTTTTGTGATAGCATCTCTCTCTTTTGTTTCAATCGATCCTGAGTTTAGTTTTTTGTTTTGCCAGCAATATTCTTTTGGTAACCATTCAGGTGTTCTGGTGTTTCATTTTGGGGCTTTCTTTTGACCGAACACTCTGTTCCTCCCTCCTCAACCTATTGCCGATTACCATTGACTCTTTTCTTCTCCTCAAGTTGATCTCCATTCCTTCCTCCATTTCTAATCGCATCCGATTGTTCTTACTCTTCTCGCCCTCTTCATTTTTGCACTGTAGCCAAATACTCTGTTCTGTTCTTCTGAACTTTCAGTTTTGGCAAGTGATCTCGGATATGTTGGGTTTAGTTACTCGACTCTTTCTCCTTCTCCTCAACTGTCTTTTTTGGCCTAATACTGGTAGGTGAATCTCTGTCTCACTCTCTTCTTTTCCCCTGTTTTGGTTCTCCCTTTTCTGACATCAACTCTTTCCCTCTTTTCCCTTAGCACAGATCATCTTCCTTTCATGTGTCATTCTTGCATATTAATCTTTATTTACATTCTTGTTTGTTACATCTTCCGCCTACAATCCTCTTTGTCATTATTGGTAAGTGGGTATAATTGAGAAAGTGTGATGTTTCAAGTATAACTTTATTAAAAAGGGGGTGACTTTTGTGTAGATAGTAATTGAAGTAGGTTGACATTCCTTTCTGAAAGCCAAAGGTGCCATTCCTATTGTTTAGGGTAAGTGTCGGTGATCGTTTTGGGAACCCCTTTAATTTCCTTTGATACTTGAGTTAAGTAACTGATTAGGTTTCATACTATTTTCTCTTCAGGTAGGGAAGGTGTTCGGAGTGTGGATTAACTTCAATCACATAAGGTGTGTAATCACACTGCAAAGATTGTTAATCAGAAAAAGCCGGAAAGCATATTCATAGACGCTACATGAGCATGCGTTTGTTCATGTGGCGAATCGAACACACAAACATATGTGTTTGACAGTAGAGGCCACCATGAGCGATCTCATAGGTTTAGGCCGTTTTGGGCCACGTGCTGGGTTGAATTGGGCCGTGTGGGCCCATAGGCTAATGGGCCTCGCACGAGAAAATTGTATGGATGTGCGAAAATTAGTGGGCCAGCTGTGTAGTTTGCACGGCCAAGGCAATTATTTGGGCTTATTGGGCCACGCGAGCGTGTGGGCCCACATAGGCCGTATTATGGGCTTTTGGGCACATTTCAACTGTTTGACTGTTAAGGTCACATGGGTCGCCTAAGAAGATTATGGGCCTACTGATGGGTTAGTAAGTACACTAGACCCCATACTGATGAAATGACTGTTATACCCCTAGAGGTAAAATGACTGATATACCCCTATGCTATATTTGACTGTATTCAAACATGACATTTTGCATACACGTATATATTATGACATGACATATTGCTTAGAGGTGGGTTTGATATATTTGGAGGAAGCATCTTTGATCTTGGCACTCTGCTTCATATCTTGATAGTGCACTGGCGGTGTTATATTCTAGAGTGTAGGGATAGGTGGGTCGATTTTATCCCCACATAGAGTGTAGGGCTGGATGGAGTGGAGTGTAGTGGTTGGATGGGTAGGATCTCTGTATGCATTTCTAATACTGTACTGAGTTGGGCTAAGGCTCACACTAATACTGCTACTGTAATGGGCTAAGGCCCATACTGGTATTGCTACTGATATGGGCTTAAGCCCAGACTGTACGACACTGTATGTTTGACTGTTTGATAAATAGGGATTTGTAACACCCCGAACCCGAGACCGTCGCCGGAGTCGGACACGAGGGGTTCTCAGACCAACTCTCATGTGTCACACTGACTATTTTTCACATTTCCAGTCCACTGGCAAACTGCGTCCCTGTCACCTTAAAAATCATATCTCGAGTTCCAGAACTCGAAAACCAGTTCCGTAATTTTTCCCTGAAACTATACTCATATGTCCATCTACAGATTTTTTTCTAGAATTTTTGGTTGAGCCAATTAGTACAGTTTATTAGTTAAAGTCTCCCCTATTGCAGGGATCGACTACACTGACCTTTTTGCGTTACAAATTGGATATCTCCCTGTACAGGGCTTTAATACTGATTCTGTTTGTTTCTATAGAAACTAGACTCAGAGAGGAATCTACACATATATGGAATGACTCCTAATTATCTCTGGTTAGTTTATAATGAATTTTCAAAGTCGGAACAGGGAATCCAGAAACCCTTTCTGGCCCTGTCTCACAAAATCTTGAATATCTCTTAAAATACAGCTCATATGGTCGTTTCGTTTCATCCATATGAAAATAGACCCATCAAGCTTTGAGTCCATAATTTTTTTTAGCTATTAATTCCACTTCTACTATTTTTAGTGATTTTTCTATCTCATATCACTGCTGCTGTCCGCAACAGTTACTGCAGTAGACTATGCCAATTTCATGAATCCTTCCTTAGCCTTACTAATCATCCATCATACGTGACACAAATTATGGCCACCTTATCAAAATTAAGGTTTCTAAGACTCGTGGCTATAGATTCTAGCATCCCACTCAAACGACCACATAGGCCATTTTCACATGGCTTTAAAGTTTACAACCCAAAATTTAACAAAACAAAATAGCCCATACATGCCAAATGTTCTCCTAAGTTGTCTAAGAAGACAATACCAAAAATTGCTCGCCGGTGTGATGACTTCGTTGACGGTTACGATCACCCAAAAGGAGACGAGTTCAAGAAACCTAAAATGGGTGACAAGAAAACACCGAGTGAGTTTATAACTCAGTAAGTCATAAGCATTCCACAACCATCCATTAATAACATTATCATAAAATGAAATAATGAAGCAAGGCCAAGTGTTCTGGCCATACCGAACTATACCATAGTTCCTTAGATCCTTCGGATCAATCTCATACCAAGTCATACATTTACATTTCATATACTATTCGATAGGATATTTGAAGCAATTTCCATACATCATTTCATTTCCGCAACAATCATGCAATTGAAATCATCACATAGATTTAAATCTTACCAACTCCACCCCGAGCATGAACATAGCATCTATTAGCCACGAACTCAAGGTACTTACTCTTTCCGCTGTCCGTACTCATCTCGATAGAGTCACACCTCAATATAAATATTCATCGGAGATATATGTAGAGTTCGCACACATAGTGCTTAATACTCAATCACGCACACTTAGTGCCATGTGATTTAAGCCCGCACACATAGTGCCATATAGTCCAAACTCGCACACTTAGTGCCATACATTACAAGCTCGCACACATAGTGCCAATCTAATCACCGTACACATCTATTTCTCGCACACTTAGTGCCAAGCAAACTTCCTACACATTTCACTATCTCTTTACGTTCTACAATATCATCTTTTCATACACATACATTTGTATATATTTCATCTCATTAAACACAATTGCATAGATATTACAATCATTTAAGCAATATCAAATATATGCTTAATGACTTACCTTGTGTTGGGTAAAATAGTCCAAGTCGGCTACTCGATGACCTTCGTCTTTCCCTTGCTTGATTCTCCTTCTTTAACTCCTTGAGCTTAATCAATAAATCAACTAGTTTAACCATCTTGCTAAACATTCATAATTCAATTGCACATGCATATGTATGTTTGTATATTCGCAACCATCCTCACTTATTACCCATTTAGTCAACAATCTAAGCCAAGACAAGGCTTCAATATGGTTGTCTCTAACCGAATACATGCACACCAATTTCCTCTCATGTGGCCGAATATGCATGTCCATGTTGAGGCCATTTATGCACTTATTACCACACAAAACAGCATACATTTTACTAACTAATACCTTTCCATATTGTAACTCAATACACATCTATCATTTCCTTCATAACCGAAACATCATCATAAGTAAGTATATACCTTAAGATAGTATATCGTCATACCAATACATCATGCTCAAACATATATACATATATGTATGCTAGAGCCGAATCTCAAGTTGATTGTAACTAAACATGAACATGATTTGAAACACAAATCTTACTCTCCATGCAAAGAGCATAAATCACACTTGGGGATGTACCATGGCGAATACATCACAACACCATAATTTTGGTCATGATTACACAAAGAACTTAGTATATCATTCAAAATGCTCAAAGAAAATCTAAGAGTCCTCAATCCACCATCACATGTATCATCATCAAGCTTCATATTTAACATGCAATGGCATTAACTCAAAATCCACCTTGGCCAAATACCATCCCCATGATATAACAAAGATTTGAAGCATGGGCTAATAAGAACATCAAGTTAGCAACCAAAAACATGCATGAATCTCATGGCACAACATCAAACATACCTTAGTCTTGATGCAAATATAGCCAAACCTCTTCCTAATCCTCTTCCAACCCAAGCATGAAGCAAAATTCCTCCTTCCCTCTAGTATTTTCGGTCAAGAGAGAATGAAATGGATGAGCAAAATTTTTTCTTTTCTTTTCTTCCATGTACGGCAATGGGGGTTTCACTCACCACACATTTTTTTTTCTTTCTTTACTACCCATGCTTATTTGTTTATTGTTTCCCCTAATGCACCAACAAAACATGTTTCATGACATGTTTAGCCCATACTCCTTGCATGGCCGGCCATCACTTGTAAAAGGGGTATTTGACATGCAAGGCCATTGTTTTGCATGCATGCTTTAATTAGTCATCATACATTTCCCATCATACTTTCAAAGTTTTCTACTAGGTCCTTTCTAGTGAAATTCACATTTATAACTCTAAATTAAAGCATCAAAATGTCACCCATGAGTTAACACATATTATAGGCATCAAAATAAATATCAAATTATTTTTATGCCTCAGTTTTGTGGTCCCGAAACCACATTCCGACTAGGGTCATTTTAAGGCTGTCACAGGATTACACACTGAGTTTTCATAAACTCACCTTTTTTGCTGATCTGTGCAGGTAATCCTTAGGCGGGTTTGTGTTGCGAGGCTCAGAGATGGCCACACCACTGTTATGTTTTTCTTTTGACTTTTTGAAAGTAGTTTTATTTGGGTAAATTTTATGTAATAGGGCCGCTTTAAGTTTTATTTCTATTTTGGGATTTATTTAAATTAACTTATATCAGTTAGCAGTAGGACTCGAGTTTTCAAGAAGCAAATGGTTTTCAACTACCACGCTACGTAACTTGTTTTAAAAGCTTCCGCAATGAACAATGTTTTAAAGTATAATAACGATTTAATATGAGACATGTTTTGCTTAACAAACTATAACTTAACAAACGATTAAAATGAGTTGATTTCTCATATAGGTCTCAAACGAGGTTTTAACACAAATGGACTTTACTGATAGAATTACGCTTTCCAAGACTCACTCAATGTGACATCACAGATGTGGCCATAACGTCTAGGCTGGGTTTGGGGTGTTACATGTAAGGGATCAGATCGATATCTACAGAGCATCGAAACATGGAATACATTATGGATCTTTTCTAACTAAAGTGGCAACAATAGTCTATAAGCAATCGGCCGATACGCTCTATAGTCTCATACGGCCCTACAAATCTCGGACTCAATTTACCTTTACAATCGAATCTGAGTTTTTTCTTCCATAGTGAGACTTTCAAAAATACTTTGTCCCCGATCTAAAACTCTTTATCTTTTTGTTTCAAGTCTACATACGATTTTTGACGATCTGACACTGTTTTTAGACTTTCACAGATCACTTTTACTTTCTGTTCAGTCTTTCTGATCAAATCGACCCTGTGTATCTTATTTTCACTGAGCTCAATCCAACACAATGGTGTATGACATTTACGACCGTACAAAGCCTCGTAAGGTGCCATTTTGATACTCAATTGAAAGCTATTATTATATGCAAATTCAATCAGAGGTAAGTATCATTCCCACGTACCTTCGAACTAGAGAATACAAGATCTCAACATATCCTCAAGTATCTGAATGATTCGTTTCAACTGACCATCTATTTGCGGATGGAAAACAGTGCTGAAATGTAATTTCGTACCTAGAGCATCTTGCAGTTTCTTCCAAAACCGCGAAGTAAACCTTGGATCTCTATCTGAAACAATAGAAATAGGTATTCCGTGTAATCTCACAATCTAAGAAACATACAATTCAGCTAGCTTATCAAGAGAGTAATCTTTACGAACCGGAACAAAATGAGCCGATTTAGACAATCTATCCACAATAACCCAGATTGCATCTTTCTCGCTTGGTGTCAACGGTAAACCGGATACAAAATCCACTCTGACTCTGTCCCATTTCCACTCAGGTATCATGATCGGTTGAAGTAATCCAGAAGGTACTTGATGCTCGACTTTTACTTGTTGACAAACTAACCATTTCAAAACAAAGTTAGAAATGTCTTGTTTCATACCATGCCACCAGTAAAGCTATTTGAGATCATTGTACATTTTCCTACTACGCGGGTGAAGAGATAACCAATTGCTGTGAGCTTCATTCAAAATCATCTGAATCAACTCTGAATTTATTAGAACACAT
Source organism: Gossypium herbaceum (assembly GCA_025502765.1). Taxonomy (NCBI): domain Eukaryota; kingdom Viridiplantae; phylum Streptophyta; class Magnoliopsida; order Malvales; family Malvaceae; genus Gossypium; species Gossypium herbaceum. The sequence goes on from CP106689.1 coordinate 57,951,404, forward strand.
ATTCAATTTCTGAACCTCAAACAACCCTTAGCATTAACTTGAAACTCTGAATCAACATTTGTAACACATTAGCTTCACTTTGCTAACAATTCATTATCAACCTTCTGAGCATCACAAATATGTTGAATATATAATGGTCTTGCTTTTAATTTAGCTATTATCGAACCATCATCAGACATAACCATATGTGCATTCATTGCACGTAAAGTAAATAGTGATTTTCGGTTGAGAGCATCAGCAACAACATTAGCCTTTCTCGGATGATAGTCAATCACAAGCTCGTAGTCTTTTAACAACTCTAACCATCAACGCTGTCTTAAATTCAGATCTTTCTAAGTCATCAAATATTTCAGGCTCTTGTGATAAGAATAAACATGACATTTCTCACCAAACAGATAGTGACGCCATATCTTCAATGCAAACACAATAGCTGCCAATTCTAGGTCATGTGTAGAATAGTTCTTTTCATCCGGCTTTAACTATCTCGAGGCATAAGCTATGGTTTTGCCTTCCTGCATCAAAACACAGGACAAACCATTTAAGGATGCATCACCATAAATAACAAATTCTTTACCTGATTCTAGTTGAACTAGTACTGGAGCTTCGGTCAAAAGGGCTTTCAACTGATCAAAACCTTTCTGGCACTTTTCTGACCACTCAAGCTTAACATCTTTCTATAATAGCTTTGCCATCGGGGTTGCAATCATAGAGAAACCTTTCACACACCGTCTATAGTAACCAGCAAGTCCGAGAAAACTTCAGACTTCAGAAACATTTCTCGGAGGTTTCCAATCAAGTATAGCCAAAATTTTACTCGGATCAACCCGAATACCTGATGCTGATACAACATGTCCCAGAAAATTGACTTCACATAATCATAATTTACATTTACTAAACTTTGCATACAACTGTTTATCTCGCAAAGTCTATAACACAAATCTCAGATGTTTGACATGCTCGGTTTCATCACGGGAATAGATCAAAATGTCATCTATGAACACAACCACAAATCGATCCAGATACTGTCTGAAGATCCAGTTCATCAAATCTATAAAATTAGTAGGTGCATTAGTAAGTCAAAAAGGCATAACAAAAAACTCATAATGTCTGTACCTCATTCAGAAAGTAGTCTTTGGCACATCGGAGTATTTAACTTGCAACTGATAGTAGCCTAATCTCAAATCTATCTTTGAAAACATTGTAGCCCCTTTCAGTTGATCGAACAGGTCATCAATTCATGACAACAGATATTTATTCTTCATAGTCACCTTATTAAGCTATCTATAGTTGATACACACTCTTATAGTTCCGTCTTTCTTTTTTACAAATAAAATTGGTGCACCCCAGGGAGAGAAACTCGGTCGTGCAAAACGTCTATCTGTCAACTCTTACAACTGAGCTTTCAATTCTTTTAATTTGGTAGGTGTCATTCTATACGGAGCTATCGATATAGGAGTCGTCCCCGGCACTAATTCAATATCAAACCCTACTTCTCGAATAGTTGGTAAACCTGACAATTCTTCAGGAAACACATCTGGATACTCGCACACAACTGGTACTGATTCAATCTTTCTTTCAGCCACTTTACTATCAAGCACGTACTCAAAGTAAGCTTCACAACCCTTTCTTACATACTTCTGAGCTAACATCGAAGATATCACTGCTGGTAAACCATTCAGATCATTAGATTCAATCTGGATAATCTCATTATTCTGGCACTGTAAATCAATAGACTTTCTTTTACAATTTACGACAGCATCGTGCAAAGTCAACCAGTCCATACCTAGAATTATATCAAATTCATCAAATGGAAACAACATTAAATCAGGCAAAAAACACGAATCTCGAATCATCAAAGGACAATTCTTACACACTTTGTCAACCAGAACACACCGGCCCAAAGGGTTTGAGACTTTAATCACAAATTCAGTAGGCTCAATAGGCAAAGTCTTACTGGATAATAATGTTTCACACACATAAGAATGAGTCGAACCAGGATCAATCAATGCAATTACACTAGTATCATAGAGAGTGAATGTACCAGTAATAACATCTGGGGATGAAGCCTCTTCGTGAGCGCGTATGGCATAAGCTCTAGCAGGTGTACAAGCCTCAGATCGAACTATTGTGTCTTTAGTTTCTCTCTAACTGCTACTCACATTACTCATATTTCTGGGTGGCCTACCTCGAGCTGACATGTTACTCGGTCTCACATTCTGTATTTTGTTCAGCTAACTCAGGGCATTCACAAATGAAATGGTACGCCGATCTGCATTTAAAACAGGCCCGATCATGCAATCTACAACTACTGGGATGTCATTTACTGTAATGTTTACACTTAGGTTGGTTCAATCGAATGTTACCAACACTAGCTATTGAGGTAGCTCTCGAGCTCACAAGTGGTCTATCTCGATCCCTTCTAAAATAACCCATAGTAGCCTTTGAATGGCTAGAATCATCTCAGAATCTCTTTGATGCCGACTGAAATGACTTACTCAATGATCTCTTACGTGAATCTCTAGCTTCAAAGTCAGCTTTTCTTTTCTCTTTCTCGAGCTCTTTGGCTTTGCATGCTAGCTCAACCATACTACGAACTCTTTTATTACAAGTATGCCAACTAGCAATTTAATGTCTTCGTTCAACCCTTCTTCGAATCTTTTACACATTATAGCTTCGGTTGAAACACACTCTCGGGCATATCGATTGAGTCTAACGAATTTCTGTTCATATTCTGTCACAGTCATGCGACCCTATTTCAATTCCATAAATTCTTTGCGCTTCTGGTCTATAAACCTCTGGCTGATGTATTTCTTACAGAGCTCTGTCTGAAAGAAGTCCCAGGTCACCTGTTCTGTTGGAACCACCGATACTAGTGTATTCTACCAGTGATATGCAGTGTCTCGTAGTAAAGATATGGCACATTTCAAACATTCATCCGGGGTACAAGATAGCTCATCAAACACGCAGATAATATTATCAAGCCAGAATTCAGCTCGCTCAGCATCATCATCATCAGTAGCTCTGAATTCTTCAGCCTTGTGTTTTCTGATTTTATCAATAGGAGGCTTATGTAATCGCAATGGATCACTCACTTGAGGTATAGCAGGTATCAGAGAAGGATTAGTTGAGGGTGGAGGTTGTTGTGTAGCCGAATTCGTCCAGATATATTGAGTAAACCAGTCATTCATCATTTGGCAAAAGGCTTGTTTAGCCTCTCCCTTTTGGTTAGTCAAAGTCGATCGAGAATCAACCGATGCTATCCCTTGCGCGGGAGTAGGCACTATACTCTCGATATCATTAGCTACGGCTCTATCGGGATCCATTTACTATACAAAAACATATTTTCAATTGTCAGAAGTCATCACACTATCGTAGTATATAATATGGCATGTATAGCTAGACTCACACGCGCAATGTTAGTCCTAGAATCGACTAAACCGTAGCTCTGACACCAATCAAATGCAATGCCCCTAACCCATATCTGTCACCAGATTAGAGTTACGAGGCATTACCGGACAAAACACAGATTCCAAACATTCATATATACATATATGTTATATTCACATAACTAAAACATGAATTTGTTTAACATTAAACACATAAGTTAAAATCATAACACAAATATCAATGAAAAATTCAAAGTCATTTATAATATACTTTTTAATACGTACAAAATTCATGTATTATTATCATTAAAGAAACCTAATACCTTAGAAAAATTTCAGCATTTAATATCATTTATATACATGTGCTTAATATGCAAGCATATCATACAACAAAATTAATTTAGTAACAACATATACAACATTGGCTTTTGAAAATATAATCAATATACATTTGGATATTATACCATATTACCAAAACAAAATGAACCATTTTGAGTACAAATATCAACCACAAATACACTTATTTTGCATGCTTATTACTATGCTTATGTATATTCGCATATCCAATCATAAACAATCCATATTATACAACTTATTACTTATCCATATAAGAGTCATTATCAAACACCAAAAATTGTCAAACATAATTGTCATTATCATCAAGTTATGTGTATTCCACTATAGCAACACTAACATTTTTGACACAATTAATAAATAAAAGTACACTTAAATAGCATGCTAATTTTTCATACCCAAAATACGATATACAACCAATTAATTAGCCATATATTCTATCATCAAATTTAACCTCAAAAGATCATACCATTATCACAATGAAATATCAACTAGGTATACCATTTCGTAGTTAATTAACATTATTAACTAAATGCATTTTACTTACTCAAATGACCAACTCATCATCCATAGATCATAGTCATATTTTTCTATCACATTTAGTACCAAATAAACCAATTACACAAGCAATAATATGTTCATAACATAACTTATATAAACTTGTCACAACTGAAACCATATCCTTCAAGACATTATCATTGCACAAACCGATTCATTACCATCCACAAATGCAAACTATGCCATAAAACAAACTTACATAAATGAGCTAATTGTTAAACCGATTATACATTATAATTTTTACTTCTCATTGTCGAATCATTTAACTAAATATCACAAACATATTTTCTAAGAACATACTTACTGAATATGCTTATCTCATGTTAAATTTCTAAATCATCAATTAACCTAATAATCAAGCCGAACCATTTAGCCAAATACCACACATATATGCACCATGAAATATACTTTATTAACAAGCCTATGTCAAGACCGAATACATATAAGCATTAATATCAAGTTTAATCCATTTTCGTATGGCTAAATATATACACATTCAAAATAACTAACACATAGACTAGCCCATACATGCCATAAGTTCGAGTTTAACTTATAAAGTATCGAAAATAGTTGATAGTGTGATAGACTTTGTTGACGATCCCAAAGCTTGTAACTTGATTCCAAAATCTATAAAACAGAGACAAACATACACACACAGTAAGCTATCATAGCTTAGTAAGTTATAAGCAACTAACAACTCAAAGACATTATCAACTCATTTTGACCACACCAAATTATAATATCATAATCACATTTAGTCTCAAGCTTAATATTTCATATATAATATATACTTTCATATATAAACTTTATCTTGGCGGATGTACATATATATATAATCAAAGTATCATTCCATTTCAAATCTATAATATCATTATATAACTGAATATATATAAACTCATATGTATATACTCACATAGCATATGGTCGAATATACTACATAAATGCACATAATTTTACATTAGTATCATGTATAATTTGCATTACATATCAAATAGCAAACTTACTTTAATTTCAAATAGGTAATCAAAAAACTCATACATGATCGTTTTAGTTCGTTTTACACATTTGGTCACAACTTAACATTGCCCGTTGAACCATTACTCGGATAATCACATATATCGTACAATTCCAACGTCCTAGACATGGTCTTACATGCTATCACATATCAATGCCACTGTCCCAGATAGGGTCTTACATGAATCAAATACGATGCCAATGTCCTAGACATGGTCTTACACGTAATCACATATCGATACGAACACCCCAAACGTGGTCTTACATGAGAATACATATCGAAAACCCTATGTCATGACATATGTATCCTAGCTATTCTTAAGGTTCGTACGGGGCTTTCGGACATCGTAACTCGGTTGAAACAAATTTGTAAACATAGCTCCCAAGTATATACACATTCGACTAATAACATATATGCTTCACATAATTCATTTCAGCATATAAAACTCGTATTTATTTAAAATTAACAACTATTTGCTTATAAACTTACCTCAGACAACAGTAATCGAAACGGGACGACTATTTGACAACTTTGGTTTTCCCCCGATCCAAATCTAATTTCTTTGGTTCTTGATCTAAACATATTCAAATTAAACTCATTCAAACATATTTTCAATCAATTTTTTCCAAAAACACATAATTGGGCAAATTATCATTTTAGCCCTGACATTTTGCACTTTTTACAATTTAGTCCAAATTGCACAAAACACAAAACATGCAAAATTTGAGTACACCATGCTTAGGCTGAATCTTACATATGTTCATACAAGTCCATACATTTCATTTATTTCATATTTTAGTCCCTCAAATTATCATTTTTGCAATTTAGTCCTAATTACACAAAATCATCAAAATTCCAATACAAAACATGTTAATCCAAAACATATCTTTCATATTTTATCAAATAACACCACAAAGATAAATTATTCATCAATGGAATAACTTAAAATATTCATCAAAATCATAAATTCAAGCATGGGCTTTGTACATTATCGCAACGATCTCAAAAACATAAAAATTATTAAAACCCACTAGTTACATACTTTGATTAAGCTTAACAATGGTCGAACCTTTGAAACCCTTATTTATTTTTCTTATATTTTTATATTATGTTTTTATATTATGTTTTATTATAACATATATTATTCCATAAATTACCATATTAACCTTTAAACATAAATATAATACAATTATAACATAAGGTCTCTACCGTCCATAACATATAATTACAGTCTAATTGCAACATATGCAATAAAGAAATCATCAATTCGCCCTTTTAAAATTAACCATCAAATTTTCATTTTACGCGATTAAGCCCTTTTTATTAAATCGGCACCCAAACGATAAAATTAACACAAAAATTTCATAGATATAAATTCACACATAATAAATGTAACACCCCGAACCCGAGACCATCGCCGTGTCGGACACGAGGGTTAGCAAGCCAAGTTCACTTGTTTTGCCCATCCATTGGACATTTCCAGTCAGGCTGGAAAACTGCGTCACTGTCGCCTTAAAATCATATCTCGAGTTTCAAAACTCGGAAACTGGTTTCGTAAATTTTCCTGAATTTAGACTCATATATCCATCCATGGATTTATTTCTAGAATTTTGGTCGGGCCAATTGGTACAGTTTATTAGTTAAAGTCACCCATGTTACAGGGATCGACTGCTCTGACCTTCGCGCGGTATAACTTGAATATCTCTCTGTACAGGGCTTTAATGCTGGTGCCGTTTGTTTCAAATGAAACTAGACTCAAAATGGAATCTGTACATATAAGGTATGTCGCCTAATTCTTTCTGGATAATTTATAGTAAATTTTGAAGTTGCGACAGGGAACCCAGAAACCATTCTGGCCCTGTCTCACAATAGCTTTAATATCTCTTAACCTGTAACTCCTATGACCATTTAGTTTCTTCCATAAGAAAATAGACTCATCAAGGTTCATTTACATAGCTTATTCACTATTTAATTCCATTCCTATGAATTTTGGTGATTTTTCACATTCACGCCACTGCAGCTGGCAGCATCTGTTTTAAGGTAGGTCTTACCTATTTGGTAGTCTCCATGAACCAACTAGTCTTGCCATACATAGGTTCATATATGATCATTTTAACCATGCCAATGGCTGATCATATGACCAACATTCCCATTTCCAATCCATAGCCACATCATGACACCAAATATATACATACAAACCACAATTAGTCTAAGTTCATGCTTCCTTTTCGAGCCATTTTCGCATGGCCGTACATACTTACATTACAACATATTTAACAAACAAGAGGTAGTCCTATACATGCCATCTCAAGTTCAACCAAAAATTTATACCAAAATGGAGGCTTGATAGTGTGGATGACTTGACTTCAACGATCCCGAATCCGATTGCTATCGAGCGAAATCTAGAAAAGCGAGAGCCAAAGCGGTGAGTAAGCATTTTATGCTTAGTAAGTCTCAAGGAATATAATCAACTCTAATTACGGCAATACATTCACATAGTTAAATGCATCATTTCATTAATGCACATTCACATAATCATACTTACTTCACCATCCCAACTCTTATGTTCATACACAAATAACGGCTTCATTAAGGCCGATAACTCGTTCCATCATAGGAGCGGATATTCACGCTCTTACTCCTAGCGCGCAAAGCACACACCGCACTTACCTTGTCATTGGGAAATTTCACAAGTGCATTAGCTGAAATTTTCCAGCAAGCTTATAATTTTCAAATCACATACCTTGAGTTTAACCGGATGTCGCTACTCGATCAATCGCCTTGGGACATAGCCCGGTTATGGTAACCCGCACCAAGGCCTCACGGGACTTAACCCGGATATCACGATTTGCACAAATGCCTTGGTCTTAGCCCGGATAGAATGACTTCACGAATGCCTTCGGTCTTAGCCGGATGTAGCCACTAGCACAATTGCCTTGGTCTTAACCCGGTTATAATTTCCAGCATAATTGTCCTCGGGCTTAGCCGGATATCATTCAATTTCTCATGCACACATACATCAATAATCATTGGACATACATATTTCATTTTCGTTACTAAGGCTCAAACACAATTATAATCATTAGCATATTCGCCGGGACTTAGCCGGGTGGAATTCAAATACTCATACACACATAATCAATAATCATACACATCCATATTTCATCTCACATAATTCAAGTAAGGTCACTTCTTGAGGACTTACCTCGGATGTTGTCGAACGGCTTTTACGGCTATTCGATTACTTTTTCCTTCCCCTTGTCCAATTGTGGCCCTCTTAGCTCTTGAGCTAATTCAAACAAATTCAATTTATCAAAACCTCATTGTGCTAGCTTATGGCCGAATATGACAAGGAATTTAAATGGTCATATGGCCACCCTTTAGCTTGAATACACAATGGTCATGCACATTTTATACTACATCAAGCAATTCAATACAATTTATTCGAGCATCAAGGAAAAGCTAAGGCCTTCAATAGGCTACCCAAGGCCGAATATTCATGTACATGTTGAGGTCAATTTTGCACTTAATACCTCACAAAACAGCATGCAATTTACCAATTAATGCTTTGCACATTGTGGCTCAAAACTTATAATATAGCATCAAGCACTTATATGTGTGCTAGGCGAATTGTGCTTGCAATTTCACAAGCATTCTTCCACATTTTCTTCTTTAAACCAATATATTCATCACTTAGTTCATAACCAAACATAATGTGCAATCATATATATGCATATATGAGCATGGCGAATTTTCAAGGTGTCCATAGCCATCCAAAACACAAATTTTTAACTAACATGCAAGAAGCATGAATCATGCTCAAGAATGCATCATGGCGAATATGACAATCATGCTCCTTTTCAATTTCAATCATGATAAAACAAAGAGAAAACTCAAAATCTTACTCAAGAGTAGACAATCCATCATTGCATGCATCATCATCAAGCTTCACACTTAGCATGCAATGGCTTTATCACCATAACAACTTTGGCCAAATACCATTTCCATGGCTTAACAAAGATTTGAGCCATGGCTAACATGCACATCAAGTTAGCAACCAAAGCATGCATGAAACTCCTAACACAACCTCATACATACCTTAATCTTGATGCAAACTTAGCCAAATCTCCTTCTAGATCTCTTCCAAACCAAGCATGAAGCAAAATCCTCCTTCTTCCTTAGTTTTGGCTCAAAGAAAGGATGAACAAAATTTTTTCTTTCCTTCTCTACAACTCACGGCAATGGGGGATTACCACACTCACACACATTTTTTTTCATTTTTTATCACCCATACACCTTTGTTTATTATTTCACCCTAATGCACCAACAAAACATGTTTCATGACATGTTTAGCCCATCCTCCCTTGTCATGGCGGCCACCACCTATAAAGGGGAATTTGACATGCAAGTCCATTATTTTGCATGCATGCTTTAATTAGTCATCACACATTTCCTATCATACTTTCAAAGTTCATTACTAAGTCCTTTCTTGTGGAATTCACCCTTATAACACTAAATCAATCATCATAAAATGTCATACATGAGCACACATATTATAGGCATCAAAATAAATTTTTAATTATTTTTATGCCTCGGTTTTGTGGTCCCGAGACCACCTTCCGACTAGGGTCAATTTTGGGTGTCACAACTCTCCCCACTTAAGAAATTTTCGTCCCGAAAATCTTACCGTAAATAGGTTTGGATATCGCTCTTTCATAGAGTTCTCGGTCTTCCAAGTAGCTTCTTCTATCCGTGCTTGAGCCATAACACTTTTACTAGCGGAACCCACTTGTTTCACAACTCTTTCACTTCGTGATAGGATACGAATCGGTTCTTCCTCATAACTCATATTAGCTTGAATTTCAATTTCGATGGACTAATCACGCGATGGATCGGATCTATAGCGTCGAAGCATCGAAACGTGAAAGACATCGTGAACCTTTTCGAGTTCGGGGCAAAATCAAACGATATGCCCTTTGGATCGACTCGCCGGATATCTCATATGGCCCAACAAACCTCGGGCTCAACTTGCCCTTACGGCGAATCGAGTATCTTTTCCAAGGCGATACCTTGAGAAACACTTTATCACCCACCGATACTCGATATCCTTACGCTTCAGTCCGCGTCACGACTTCGACGATCGGAGGCTATCTTCGACTTTCACGGATTACTTTCACTTTCATTCAGCATCCCTAATCAAATCCACCGAAAATCTTGCTTTCACCGAGCTCGGTCCAAAACAATGGTGTACGGCATTTACGACCGTACAAGGCCTCGAGGGTGCCATCTTAATACTTGATTGAAAGTTGTTGTTGTAAGCGAATTCAATCAACGGCAAATACCGCTCCCATAAACCACTAAACTCGAGGACGCAACATCTTAACATATCCTCAAGTATCTCGAATTATCCGCTCGGATTGACCATCGGTTTGGGGTGAAAGGCGGTCTTGAAATGCAACTTGGTACCCAAAGCCTCTTGCAATTTTTTTTCCAAAATCGCGACGTAATCTTGGGTCTCTATCCGACACGATAGAAATAGGCACCCCATTCAATCGAATAATTTGGGAGACGATAATTACGCCAATTTATCGAGCGAAAAATCCGTGCGGACAGGATAAAATGAGCGGACTTGGTCATCTATCAACAATGACCCAAATCGCATCTTTCTTACTTGCCGACACCGGTAATCCGGATATAAAATCCATTGTCACTCGATCCCATTTCTATTCGTATCATGATTGGTCAAGTAATCCCGATGGCACTTGATGTTCCGCTTTCACTTGTTGACATATCGACACCTTGAAACAAATTCGAAATATCTTATTTCATACCGGGCCACCAAAATTGGCGTTTGGTCATTGTACATTTTAGTACTACCGGGTGGATTGACATTCGACTCATCGTGAGCCTCGCTCAAAATCATCGAAACAAGTTCAATCCCTTGGAATACATAATCGACCCTTGAACGTCAAGCGGTCATTGTCGTCAATCTGAAATTCGATTCTTCATCCGAAACACATTCGCTCGCTTAGCGACCAATTCAGCGTCGACCTTTTGAGATTCAAGTATTTGATGAATCAATAATGGTTTGGCCTCTAATTCGACTACTAGCACCTCCTCGGGTGAAACGGATAAATGAGCATCCATCGCTCTCAAAGCGCATAAAGTGCCTTGCGACTTAAAGCATCGGCCACCACGTTGGCCTTTCCCGTGATAATCAATGCCGAGTTCATAGTCTTTCAACAACTCAAGCCAACGTCGTTGTCGCAGTTTAAATCTTTCGAGTCATCAAATATTTTAGACTCTTGTGGTCCGAATAAATATGACACCTTTCTCCAAACAAGTAATGCCGCCATATCTTCAAGGCGAACACTATGGTCGCTAGTTCAAGGTCATGGGTCGGATAGTTTCTCTCATGCGGCTTTAGTTGTCTCGACGCGTAAGCCACAACTCGACCTTCTTGCATCAACACACAACCTAACCCAAGCAAGGATGCGTCATCAGATATGACAAACTCTTTACCGGACTCATTTGTACTAGCACTGGGGCCTCGGTTAAACAAGTTTTTAGTCGATCGAAACTTTCTTGACAGCGTTCGACCACTCGAACTCAACATCTTTTGGAGTAGTTTAGTCATCGACGCAGCTATCATCGAAAAACCTTTCACAAATCGTCGATAGTATCCGCAAGCCCCAAAAGCTCCTAACGGTAACATTCCTTGGAGGTTTCCAATTGACTATGGTCGAAATTTTGTTCGGGTCCACCTCGACACGATCACGGACACCACGTGCCCCAAAAAAAAAAAAAAAAACTAACCTCTTTCACCAAAATTCACATTTACCGAACTTTATGATAATCGCTTATCTCGTAAGATTTGCAACACTAGCCTCGGTGTTCGGTTTCATCTCTCGAATTGACCTAAATGTCATCGATAAATACAACTACGAACCGATCCAAGTATGGTCTGAAAATTCTATTCATTAAATCCATAAACACCGCAGGGCATTAGTGAGCCCAAACGGCATCACTAGGAACTCATAGTGACCATATCTCGCTCAAGGCGTCTTGGGTACGTCCGAATCTCGGATTCGCAATTGATAATAGCCCGATCTCAAATCTATTTTCGAGAACACTGAGGCCCCCTTTAGTTGATCGAACAAGTCATCGATACGTGGCAACGGATATTTGTTCTTTATTGTCGCTTTATTAAGCTGACGATAATCGATGCACAACCGCATGGTTCCATCCTTCTTTTTCACGAACAACACTGGCGCACCCCAAGGCGAAAAACTCGGGTGAGCAAAACCTCTATCCACCAATTCTTGCAACTGAGCTTCCAACTCCTTTAATTTCGTTAATGCCATACGATACGGAGCTATCGAAATTGGAATGGTACCAGTACCAATTCGATGCCAAATTCTACTTCCGAACGGTGGTAAGCCCGGCAATTCTTCGGGGAAAACATCCGGGTATTCACAAACCACGGGCACAGATTCGGGTTTCTTTTCTGATTCCTTGTCATCGAGCACGTACGCAAGGTATGCTTCGCCCCCTTTTCTTACATATTTCTGGGCCAACATCGGCGATATTACAGGTTGGCAACTCCTTTAAGTCCGTAGACTCAACCCGTATTATCTTGTTATTCGAGCTCCTCAAATCGATAGTCTTGCTCTTTCAATTTACAACCGCATCGTGCATGGTCAACCAATCCGGACCAAGAATAACGTCGAACTCATCGAACGGCAAAAGCATCAAGTTCGCGGAAAACAAGAACCTCGGAACACTAGGGGACTTTTCTTGCACACTTTGTTGACAAGCACGTAATGACCCAAGGGTTTGACACCGAATTACAAACTCGATGAGACTCAATAGGAAAAGTCTTATGGATGCTAAGGTTTCACATATATAAGATTGAGTAGAACCGGGGTCAATCAAAGCAATCACATTAGTATTGAAAAGAGTGAAAGCACCGTAATGACATCCGGAGAGGCGGCATCCTCGGCGTGCGCAGATGGCATAAGTCCTCGCAGGAGCACGAGCCTCGATCCGATGGTAGCATCTCTAGATCCTCTCGACCGCCACCGACATTGCCCATATTTCTAGGTGGCCTACCTCGAGCAATGGTAGTACCCGAGTTTCCACTCGACTCACATTCTGCTCAAGCATCCTCGGGCAATCCTTCCTAAAGTGGTCGGCCGATCCACACTTATAGCGGAGCGATCACGAAACCAACACTCCCGAATGCCATTTGCCACAATGTTGACACTCCGCCTCTCTCGGCGATCATTTCCACCATGGCGATTGAAGTGACTCGTGTGGTCACGGGGTCGATCGCGTCCTCGTCTAGAAAAGCCCAAAGTGCCTCTAGACCGTTCACATCATCTCGAAATCTCTTGATTGCTGTTGAAGAGACTTTCCGAGGACCTCTTCGAATTCTCCGGTTCCCATATCGCCTTTTGTTTCTCCTTTCTAAGCTCTTCGACTTTACAAGCTCGCTCAACAAGTACTACGATCTCGTATTTCGAGAATGCCAACGAACATCCTTATATCATCATTCAGCCCATCCTCAAGCGTTTACACATAATAGCTTCGGACGAAATGCATTCTCGCGTGTACCGGCTAAGCCTCACAAACTTTCGTTCGTAGTCGGTAACGGACATAGAACCTTGCTTAAGATCAAGGAATTCCTCCGCTTTTGGTCGATGAATCTCGACTAATATACTTTTTGAACTCGGTTAGAAAGAATTCCCAAGTCACTTGTTCTCTAGGCACCACAGTCGAGTACTCCACCAATAGTAGGTGGAATCACGTAGCAAGGAGATGGTACACTTTAAGCACTCATCGGGTGTACAAGATAGCTCATCGAGCACCGGATAGTGTTGTCCAACCAAAATTCAGCTCGTTCGGCATCATCATCATCCGTAGCTTTAAATTCAGTGGCCCCATGTTTTCGAATCCTATCGATTGGGGCTTACTTGACCTTATTTGGTCGAGTTACGAGGTATTGTAGGTGCGGGGTTGCATTTGTCGGGAATGGAGGTTGTGGGACAGCCGTGTTAGTTCGAATGTATTGATTAAACCATTCGCTCATCACACTATAAAAGGCTTGCCTAGCCTCATCATTCGGATTGCTGGCCATAGGTTGAGAGTCCGGCGCTGTCCCTTGTACGGAGCAGGCGCCACACTCTCCACATCATCAGCTATTGCTCGGTTGGGATCGGGATCCATTGCTATAAACAAACTCAAAGTCAAATTGTCGAAATCACCACACTATCGATTCATCATTTAATGGCATGTATAGCTAGACCCCAAACACCTCACGGTAGTCCTAGAATCGACTAAACCGTGGCTCGATACCAATAAAATTGTAACACCCGAACCCGAGACCATCGCCGTGTCGGACACGAGGGTTAGCAAGCCAAGTTCACTTGTTTTGCCCATCCATTGGACATTTCCAGTCAGGCTGGAAAAACTGCGTCACTGTCGCCTTAAAATCATATCTCGAGTTTCAAAACTCGGAAACTGGTTTCGTAAATTTTCCTGAATTTAGACTCATATATCCATCCATGGATTTATTTCTAGAATTTTGGTCGGGCCAATTGGTACAGTTTATTAGTTAAAGTCACCCATGTTACAGGGATCGACTGCTCTGACCTTCGCGCGGTATAACTTGAATATCTCTCTGTACAGGGCTTTAATGCTGGTGCCGTTTGTTTCAAATGAAACTAGACTCAAAATGGAATCTGTACATATAAGGTATGTCGCCTAATTCTTTCTGGATAATTTATAGTAAATTTTTGAAGTTGCGACAGGGAACCCAGAAACCATTCTGGCCCTGTCTCACAATAGCTTTAATATCTCTTAACCTGTAACTCCTATGACCATTTAGTTTCTTCCATAAGAAAATAGACTCATCAAGGTTCATTTACATAGCTTATTCACTATTTAATTCCATTCCTATGAATTTTGGTGATTTTTCACATTCACGCCACTGCAGCTGGCAGCATCTGTTTTAAGGTAGGTCTTACCTATTTGGTAGTCTCCATGAACCAACTAGTCTTGCCATACATAGGTTCATATATGATCATTTTAACCATGCCAATGGCTGATCATATGACCAACATTCCCATTTCAATCCATAGCCACATCATGACACCAAATATATACATACAAACCACAATTAGTCTAAGTTCATGCTTCCTTTTCGAGCCATTTTCGCATGGCCGTACATACTTACATTACAACATATTTAACAAACAAGAGGTAGTCCTATACATGCCATCTCAAGTTCAACCAAAATTTATACCAAAATGGAGGCTTGATAGTGTGGATGACTTGACTTCAACGATCCCGAATCCGATTGCTATCGAGCGAAATCTAGAAAAGCGAGAGCCAAAGCGGTGGAGTAAGCATTTTTATGCTTAGTAAGTCTCAAGGAATATAATCAACTCTAATTACGGCAATACATTCACATAGTTAAATGCATCATTTCATTAATGCACATTCACATAATCATACTTCACCATCCCAACTCTTATGTTCATACACAAATAACGGCTTCATTAAGGCCGATAACTCGCTCCATCATAGGAGCGGATATTCACACGCTTACTCCTAGCGCAGAAAGCACACACCGCACTTACCTTGTCATTGGGAAATTTCACAAGTGCATTAGCTGAAATTTTCCAGCAAGCTTATAATTTTCAAATCACATACCTTGAGTTTAACCGGATGTCGCTACTCGATCAATCGCCTTGGGACATAGCCCGGTTATGGTAACCCGCACCAAGGCCTCACGGGACTTAACCGGATATCACGATTTGCACAAATGCCTTGGTCTTAGCCCGGATAGAATGACTCGCACGAATGCCTTGGTCTTAGCCCGGATGTAGCCACTAGCACAATTGCCTTCGGTCTTAACCCGGTTATAATTTCCAGCATAATTGTCCTCGGGCTTAGCCAGGATATCATTCAATTTCTCATGCACACATACATCAATAATCATTGGACATACATATTTCATTTTCGTTACTAAGGCTCAAACACAATTATAATCATTAGCATATTCGCCGGGACTTAGCCCGGTGGAATTCAAATACTCATACACACATAATCAATAATCATACACATCCATATTTCATCTCACATAATTCAAGTAAGGTCACTTCTTGAGGACTTACCTCGGATGTTGTCGAACGGCTTTTACGGCTATTCGATTACTTTTCCTTCCCTTGTCCAATTGTGGCCCTCTTAGCTCTTGAGCTAATTCAAACAAATTCAATTTATCAAAACCTCATTGTGCTAGCTTATGGCGAATATGACAAGGAATTTAAATGGTCATATGGCCACCCTTTAGCTTGAATACACAATGGTCATGCACATTTTATACTACATCAAGCAATTCAATACAATTTATTCGAGCATCAAGGAAAAGCTAAGGCCTTCAATAGGCTACCCAAGGCGAATATTCATGTACATGTTGAGGTCAATTTTGCACTTAATACCTCACAAAAACAGCATGCAATTTACCAATTAATGCTTTGCACATTGTGGCTCAAAACTTATAATATAGCATCAAGCACTTATATGTGTGCTAGGCGAATTGTGCTTGCAATTTCACAAGCATTCTTCCACATTTTCTTCTTTAAACCAATATATTCATCACTTAGTTCATAACCAAACATAATGTGCAATCATATATATGCATATATGAGCATGGCGAATTTTCAAGGTGTCCATAGCCATCCAAAACACAAATTTTTAACTAACATGCAAGAAGCATGAATCATGCTCAAGAATGCATCATGGCGAATATGACAATCATGCTCCTTTTCAATTTCAATCATGATAAAACAAAGAGAAAACTCAAAATCTTACTCAAGAGTAGACAATCCATCATTGCATGCATCATCATCAAGCTTCACACTTAGCATGCAATGGCTTTATCACCATAACAACTTTGGCCAAATACCATTTCCATGGCTTAACAAAGATTTGAGCCATGGCTAACATGCACATCAAGTTAGCAACCAAAGCATGCATGAAACTCCTAACACAACCTCATACATACCTTAATCTTGATGCAAACTTAGCCAAATCTCCTTCTAGATCTCTTCCAAACCAAGCATGAAGCAAAAATCCTCCTTCTTCCTTAGTTTTGGCTCAAAGAAAGGATGAACAAAATTTTTCTTTCCTTCTCTACAACTCACGGCAATGGGGGATTACCACACTCACACACATTTTTTTTTCATTTTTTATCACCCATACACCTTTGTTTATTATTTCACCCTAATGCACCAACAAAACATGTTTCATGACATGTTTAGCCCATCCTCCTTGTCATGGCCGCCACCACCTATAAAAGGGGAATTTGACATGCAAGTCCATTATTTTGCATGCATGCTTTAATTAGTCATCACACATTTCCCTATCATACTTTCAAAGTTCATTACTAAGTCCTTTCTTGTGGAATTCACCCTTATAACACTAAATCAATCATCATAAAATGTCATACATGAGCACACACATATTATAGGCATCAAAATAAATTTTTAATTATTTTTATGCCTCGGTTTTGTGGTCCCGAGACCACCTTCCGACTAGGGTCAATTTTGGGCTGTCACAATAAACACAAAAAATAATTTTAAAATATTTTTTTGACTCGGATTCATGGTCCCGAAACCACCATTTTGAATAGGGTCTAAATCAGGTTGTTACATAAATGCATGAATTATGCTTGTTTAAGTTGCATTTCATTTGCATGTGAACTTACTAAGCTTTATGCTTACCCCCTTTCTTTCCCATCTTTTATAGTTTCGCCAAGTTAGCTCGAGGTTCGGAAGACGTCATAAGCACAATCACACTATCAATTGAATATTTGGGTATAGCTAGCCTTATTATTTTGAGTATGGCATGTATAGGGACTTGGTCTTTTTGTTATATGTCATATTGATTAGCCAATGTGTTGGCTCGTGATGTTATTATGATTATTTTGTATATGGCCATGAGAGGTGACTCATATTGATTATTTTGGGCTGTAACCCTAATTATTGATGCATGCATGCAAATGTGCTTATGCCTTAATGTGGTTATAGTTGTTTATGGTTAATGTGTGTGATGGATGACATATATGTTTGGTGTATGGATGTAACAGTCCGGTTTAGACCCTAGTCGGGATAGTGGTTTCGGGACCATAGATCCAAGTCAAAAAAATATTTTAATACTATTTTCTATGCTTAAAATATGTAAATTAGTATGTGCAAAAATTTCATATGAAAATTTAATCGTTTGTGTACTCAATTTGATAAAAAGTACCTAATCACGTAAATTGTAAAAGTTGCTTGCCATATGTTAAAAGTGCTTATTTTCTATGTCTCTTTAATTAAGAGGTCCTTGTGTTTTATTATGCCATTTTCCGATAAGTCGACAATTATGGCCTTGTATGTTAATGTTTTATTAATATTTTCATTATGGGCAAAATTGGAAATTGTTAATTAAAGGTTAATTAAATTAAACAAAACACAAAATAAGGTTATTTTGTGTTCATCCTAGCTGAATTCATCAAAGAAAAAGAAAGAAAACTTGAGCTAGGGTTCGACCGTGTTAAAGTTTGATTAAATGTTTGTTTTTAATTTGTTTTCGATAATTTCTATGTTTTTGTGATCATTGCTTTGTGTTTTACTAAGCCCATGTCTCAAATTCTAAAATTTTTGATGATTTTGAGTTATGCCATTATTGATAATGTGAGCTTTGTTATGCCATTATTGATAATGTGAGCTTTGTGAAGTTTGATGATAGTAAATGAAAGATATGTGTTAGATCACTAAGTTTTGCCTTTGAATTTTTGATGAATTTGAGTAATTTGGGCTAAATTGTGAAATTTATAAATCAAGGGACTAAAATGTAAAATAATTGAAATATGTGGACTTGTATGAGTGCTATGAATATTCAACTAGGCATGTGTACAAAGAAATTTTATGTATTTTGTGATTTTGTGAATTAGGGACTAAATTGTTAAAATATGAACATATGAGGTCTATTTTGTAAAATGCCCTAAATGTGTGTTTGTGGATTGATTTGTATGATTTGGTGAATAAAAGATTAAAATTTGAATTTATAAAGATCAAGAACAAAAGAAAACGAAATTAGACCGGGGAAAGTCGAAAGTCATCGAGTAGCCGGTTCTATTCATTCGAATCCATATGAGGTAAGTCTATATACAAATAAATGTATTTGAAATGGTTTATTTCTGATTATATGTTATTGAACAATGATGAATGGTTTTATGCCTTGAATATGAGAAATTCGAGAAAGTATCTACAAAGATCTGACGTCTGTAAATCCCCGTACGAACCTTAGGAATAGTTAGGATACATATGTCATGACATAGGATCTGATATGTGTTATTGTGTAAGACCACGTCTGGGACGTTGGCATCGACTTATGATTTATGTGTAAGATAATGTCTGGGACGTTTGCATCATATTTGATTTCATGTAGGACCCTATCTGGGACAATGGCATCGATATTTGATTACATGTAAGACCACGTCTGGGACGTTGGCATTGTACAAGATTTCTTAGTTATCCGTGTATCCTTATGATTTCGAATTGTTCAACAGACATTTTGAAAAACTAGATGACTATGTGAATTTGTATTCAATTCAGGTATGTTTGAATTATATATCATGTGTGAGAACGAAAGGTAAGAAAATGTACCTTGATGAATACATGATATAATTACAAGTTACTATGAGAATGAGTTATGATATGTATATGTCTGTTATTGTCAAATGAGTTATAAGAGATATGTGCTTAAGTGAATGTATTTTGCCTTAAATTTTATGAATGAATTGATTTTAATTGTTAAGTTTATTTGTATATGGCTTACTAAGCTTTTGAAAGCTTACTGTGTTTGTTTGCACTATTTTATAGATATCAAAGCTACTGGGAGCTTGGGGATCGTCAAGGATCATCATCACACTATCGAACCTTATTGTGGCACCTTTTGACATTGTGAATATTAGAATATGGCATGTATAGGCTAAAAGTATTTGTATATGCTTTGTAATGTAAATATCATGCCATGTGATATAGCTAGTTTGTGGTTGAACTTATGGTTTGATTTTGGTATATGATATGTGATACAAATTATGCTTATGTGATGTGTTTACGAGTGACCAAATAAAATGGTCAATTCTGTTAAGTTTTGGAATGTGCATATTGGAGAAATTGGTAAGTTTATAGCATGTGATTGAGTGAAGTAAAATGATGTTATGAAACAAAATTTTAGATATGATTTTGTCTTATAATTTGGTATGACTATTAAGCATGAAATTGGTTGATAATGTTATGGCATGATTGGTTTAAGTTTTGGTATTGAAATTGGTTGAAATTATAGTGCAAATATGCTTGGTTTCATGCTTGTAGGTTTGACCCAAATTGGGTGGCAACTTGGCTTTTCAAATGGCCTATTTTTTTCCGCACGAGTAGAGACACGGGCATGTGTCTTAGCCATGTACGACACATGGTCATGTTGCATGGCTGTGTGTCCCTTGGGGTACCCTACGATTTTAAGTCAGCCTTGAGCACAGCCAAGGCACACGGGCGTGTGGCTAGCTGTGTGATCCAAGTCAGTTTCGACGACGACCAAGGCACACGAGCATGTCATGTGGTTGTGTGATTAAGTCAGTATGAATGCCCTATTTTGACACGGCCTAAACACACGGGCGTGTCTAAGGCCGTGTGAGGCACACAGCCTGTTCACATCAGTGGGTAACCTGTACAACTTTCAAAAATGTTTAAGTTTTGAAAAATTTTGTATGAGCTCGGTTGAGTCCCAACCTCTTTCTAATGCATGCTAAAGGTCTCGATGATCTATATAAGGGACACTATTGTGATGTATGACTACGATTTTTGAATGAAGTGTATGAATTATTCATAAAATGTTTCGATTGTCTAGTAACGCCTATAACCCTAGTTCGATGACGGATACAGGTTGGGGGTATTACATTTGGTTGGTATCAGAGCTACGATTTAGTCAATTCTAGGACTAACGTAGCGCATGTGAGTCTAGCTATATTTCCATATTTATGAAATGTGATAGTGTGATGAATATTGACAATAAAAATGTGTTTTTGTATAGCAAATGGATCCCGAACGAGCTATAGCTGATGATGTCAAGTGTAATGCGCCTGCTCCCGTGCAACAGACAGCGCCACTCGATTCTAGACTTGCTACGAGTAGCCATGATGGAGAGGCTAGACAAGCCTTCTATCAGATGATGAATGATTGGTTCAATCAGTACATTAGAACTAATTCAGCTATTCAACAACCCTCAACCCTAGCTAATCCTCCACAAGTCCTTGTTATGCCACAAGCTAATCCGACTCAATTAAATAAGCCTCCATTTGATAAAATTAGGAAATATGGGACTGAAAAATTTCGTGCTACTACGAATAATGATGCTGAAAGAGCCAAGTTCTGGTTAGAGAACACGATACGAGTGTTTGATGAATTGTCTTTGAATCCAGATGAATGCATAAAATGTGTCGTTTCATTTCTGAGAGATATGACCTATCACTGGTGAAAGACTTTGATATCGGTGGTTCCAAGAGAGCGAGTCACCTGGGATTTCTTCCTAGTTGTATTCCAAAAGAAATACATCAGTCAAAGATTTATCGACTAGAAATGCAAAGAGTTTCTTGAGCTTAAACAAGGCAGTATGTCTGTTACAGAATACAAGCGAGAATTTGTAAGACTAAGTTGTATGCTCGAGAATGTGTATCTACTGAGGCAATAATCTGTAAAAGATTTGAAGATGGTCTGAATGAAGATATTCGTTTGTTAGTCAGGATTCTTGAGATCAAAGAATTTGTAGTGCTTGTTGAACGAGCATGTAAAGCTGAAGAGCTCGGGAAATACAAAAGAAAAGCTGATTCAGAAGCTAGAGAAGTGCGAAAGAGATCATCGAGCAAGTCATTTCAATCTGTATCAAAAAAGTTTTGAGATGATTATAGCCATTCAAAGGCTAATGTGGGACATGCAAGTAAAGATCGTACAAGATCGCATTTGAGTTTCAGAGCTCCAGCTACATCTGTTGCCAGTGTTGGAAATGTTCGATCTAATCGCTCTGAGTGCAAACACTGTGGTAAAAGACATCCCGAAAATTGTAGATTGTATGATCAGGCTTGTTTCAAATGTGGATCATTAGACCATTTTATCTGTGATTGCCCCGAGTCTGTCGAGCAAGAAATTGTACAAAATTTGAGGCTAAGTGGCAATGCTTCTCGTGGTAGACATCCCAAAAATATGGGAAATGTGAGTGGTAGTCAAATATGGACTAAAGACACTATTTTTCGATCCGAGATTAGAGCACCTGACAGAGCCTATGTCATTTGAGCTCGTGAGGAAGCTTCGTCTCCAGATGTTTTAACTAGTACATTCACACTTTATGATACTTCTGTGAGTGCTTTGATAGATCCTTGATCCACACATTTATATACATGCATGAATTTAGTATCCAATAAGACTTTGCCTGTAGAGTCTACTGAATTTGTGATTAGAGTATCGAACCGCCTAGGCAGTTGTGTTTTGGTTGATAAAGTCTTCAATAAATACCTGTTAATGTTTCGAGACATTTGTTTTCCGGGCGATCTAATGTTATTACCTTTTGATGAGTTTGATATAATTCTCAGTATGGATTGGTTAATGTTGCATGATGCTGTTGTGAATTGCAAATGGAAAACTATTGATTTGATATGTAAGAATGATGAAATAGTTTAAATTGAATTCGGTGATTTAAATAGGTTATCGACTGTGATTTCATCAATAAAAGTTCTGAGTATTGTGAGAAAAGGTTGTGAAGCCTATTTTGCCTATGTTATTGATTTGAAAATGTCAGAAAAGATAGTTGAATCAGTGCCTGTTGTTTGTGAATTTCCTAATGTGTTTTCTGAGAAACTTTCGGGATTACCTCTGATACGAGAATTTGAATTTGGCATTGAGCTAATACCAGGAACTATTCTGATTTCGATACCTCCTTATAGAATGGCTCTGACCAAATTAAAAGAATCAAAGTCTCAGTTGCAAGAATTGACCGATAGAGGGTTTGTTAGACCGAGTTTCTCACTCTAGGGTGCACTAGTTCTGTTTGTGAAAAAGAAAGATGGTACGATGAGAATGTGCATTGATTATCGTCAGTTGAATAAAGTGACTATCAAGAATAAATACCCTCTGCCTCGAATTGATGGTTTGTTTGATCAATTAAAAGGAGCTACCGTGTTTTTGAAGATAGATTTGAGATTTGATTATTTTTAGCTACGAGTAAAAGACTCAGACATTCTGAAAACTGCAATCAGAATGAGGTACGACCACTATGAGTTCTTAGTTATGCCTTTCGAATTAACTAATGCACCTGCTATCATTATGGATTTGATGAACAAAATTTTTAGACCCTATTTAGATCGATTTGTTGTTGTATTTATTAGTGACATATTGATTTATTCGCATGATGAATCCAAGCATGCCGAGCATTTGAGAATAGTATTATAAACTTTACGTGATAAGTAATTATATGCGAAGTTTAGCAAATATGAATTTTGGTTACGAGAAGTCAGGTTTTGGGGCCATATTGTATCAGCATCAAGTATCTGAGTCAATCCGAGCAAAATTTCAACTATTTTGGATTGGAAGCCTCCAAGAAATGTCTCTGAAGTTCACAGTTTTCTGGGACTTGTTGGTTATAGACGGTTCGTAAAAGGCTTTTCGACGATTGAAACTCCATTAAC
The DNA here is from genome assembly GCA_025502765.1 of Gossypium herbaceum. Lineage (NCBI taxonomy): Eukaryota > Viridiplantae > Streptophyta > Magnoliopsida > Malvales > Malvaceae > Gossypium > Gossypium herbaceum. The sequence goes on from CP106689.1 coordinate 57,975,504, forward strand.
GAAACTGCTTTAGAAAGATGTGAAGTTTGAATGGTCTAAAAACTGTCAGAAAAGTTTTGATCAATTGAAAGCCCTATTGACTGACGCTCAAGTGTTAGTACAACCCGAATCGGGTAAAGAATTTGTGATCTATAGTAATGCTTCATTGAACAGTTTGGGATGTGTTTTAATGCAGGAAGGCAAAGTCATTGCTTATGCTTCGAGACAGTTAAAGCCGCATGGAAAGAACTATCCGAAGCACAACCTTGAGTTAACTGCGATTGTGTTTGCTTTGAAGATTTGGCGCCACTATCTGTTCGGTGAGAAATGTCACGTTTGTTCTGATCATAAGAGTTTGAAATATCAGATGACTCTGAAAGATTTGAATCTGCAGTAGAGAAGATGGTTAGAACTGTTAAAAGACTATGAGCTTGTTATTGATTATCATCTAGGAAAAGAAAATGTTTCTGCTAATGCTTTGAGTCAAAAATCATTATTTACTCTTTGTGCGATGAATGCTCATTTGGTTGTGTCCGATGATGGTTCAGTTTTAGTCGAATTGAAAGTAAGACCATAATTCATTCAACAAATTATCGAAACTCTGAAGATTGATAATGAGATTTTAACAAAACAAGCTCAATGTAATTTAGATTCTGATTTAGAATTCAGAGTTGATAAAGATAATTGTCTGAGATTTCGAAATCGAATTTGTGTTCCGAGATATCCAGAATTGATTCAGATAATTTTGAATGAAGCTCACAACAGTCGTTTATCTGTTCATCTGGGTAGTAGAAAATTGTATAATGATCTAAAACAGCTTTATTGGTGGCCTAGTATAAAGTGTGATATCTCTAAATTTTTTACGAAATGCTTAATCTATCAGCAAGTTAAAGCTAACCATCAAGTGCCTTCTAGTTTGTTACAACCAATTATGATTCCAAAATGGAAATGGGATAGAGTGACAATGGACTTTGTTTCGGGTTTGCCCCTATCTCCGAGAAAGAAAGATACAATTTGGGTTGTAGTTGATCGATTGACGAATCAGCCCATTTTATTTTGGTACAATCCGATTACTCACTTGATAAGTTAGCTGAGTTATACATTTTTTATATTGTGTGATTGCATGGTGTGCCATAATCTATTATGTCAGACAGAGATCCGAGATTCACATTGCGATTTTGGAAGAAATTACAAGATGCTCTGGGTACAAAATTGCACTTCAGTACTGCTTTTCACTCGCAGACAGATGGTCAATCCGAGTTAGATAATCGAGGATATGTTGAGATGTTGCATTCTTGAGTTTGAAGGTACATGGGAGCAGTATTTACCTTTGATTGAATTCACTTATAATAACAATTTTCAATCGACCGTCAAAATGGCACCATACGAAGCCTTATATGGTCGCAAATGTTGTATACCTTTGTATTGGACTGAGCTCAGTGAGAATAAGATTTACGGTATTGACTTGATAAAAGAGACTGAACAGAAAGTAAAAGTGATACGGGATAGTCTGAAAATAGCTTCTGATCGTCAGAAATCATATGCAGATTTGAAACGAAAAGACATTAAATTTGAGATCGGAGACAAAGTGTTTCTAAAAGTCTCACCATGGAAGAAAGTACTTTGATTTGGAAGAAAAGGCAAATTAAGTCCGAGGTTCATCGGGCCATTTGAGATTATCGAGCGTATTGGACCGGTTGTATATAGATTGTCGTTGCCACCAGAGCTAGAAAAGATTCACAATATATTTCAAGTATTGATGCTTCGACGGTACAAATCTAATCCTTCGCATGTGATTCCTCCATCTGAGATTAAGATTCGGTCTGATATGACCTACGATGAAGAACCAATCCGTATTTTAGCTTGTGAGATTAAAGAACTGTGAAATAAGAAAATTTAGTTAGTAAAAGTAATGTGGCATTGACACGGTGTTGAAGAAGCTATGTTGGAGCCTAAAGATGTTATGAGACAGCAATATTTGAATCTGTTCAACTGTAAGATTTTCGGGGACTAAAATCCCTAAGGGGGAGAATTGTAACAATTCGGTTTAGAACCTAGTCGAGACAGTGGTTTTGGGACCACAGATCTGAGTCAGAAAAATATTTTAATATTATTTTCTATGTTTACAATATGTAAATTAGTATGTGTAAAAATTTTGTATGAAAATTTAATCGTTTATGTTCTCAATTTGAGGTCCTAATCGCGTAAATTGTAAAAGTTGCTTGCCATATGTTAAAAGCGCTTATTTGCTATGTCTCTTTAATTGAGAGGTTCTTATGTTGTTATTATGGCCTTGTATGTTAATGTTTTATTAATATTTTCATCAAGGGAAATACTAGAAATTGTTAATTAAAGGTTAATAAAATTAAACAAAACACAAAATAAGGTCATTTTGTGTTCATCCTAGCCGAATTCATCAAAGAAAAAGAAAGAAAACTTGAGCTAGGGTTCAACCATGTTAAAGTTTGATTAAAGGTTCATTTTTTTATCCGTTTTCGATAATTTCTATGTTTTTGTGATCGTTGCTTCGTGTTTTACAAAGCCCATGTCTCAATTTCTAAAATTTTTGATGATTTTGAGTTATGCCATTATTGATAATGTGAGCTTTGTGAAGTTTGATGATAGTAAATGAAAGATATGTGTTAGATTACTAAGTTTTGTCTTTGAATTTTGATAAATTTGAGTAATTTGGGCTAAATTATGAAATTTATAAATTGAGGGACTAAAATGTGAAATAATTGAAATATGTGGACTTGTATGAGTGCTATGAATATTCGGCTAGGCATGTGTACAAAGAAATTTTGTGTATTTTGTGATTTTGTGAATTAGGGACTAAATTGTTAAAAATGAAAATGTCAGGGCTATTTTTTAAAATTCCCTAAATGTGTGTTTGTGGATTGATTTGAATGATTTGGTGAATAAAAGAGTTAAATTTGAATTTATAAAGATCAAGAGCAAAAGAAAACGGAATTAAATCGGGGAAAGTCGAAAGTCGTCGAGTAGCCGATTCTGTTCATTCGATTCCATACGAGGTAAGTCTATATACAAATAAATGTATTTGAAATGGTTTATTTATGATTATATGTTATTGAACAATGATGAATGGCTTTATGCCTTGAATATGAGATACCCGAGAAAGTATCTACAAATTTTTGACGTCCGTAAAGCCCCGTACAAACCTTAAGAATAGTTAAGATACATATGTCATGACATAGGACCGATATGTGTTATCGTGTAAGGCCACGTCTAGGACATTGGCATCATATTTGATTTCATGTAAGACCCTATCTAGGACAATGGCATCGATATATGATTACATGTAAGACCAAGTCTAGGACATTGGCAATGTACGAGATTTTTGAGTTATCCGCGTATCCTTATGATTCCGAACGGTTCAATGGGCATTCTGAAAAAATAGATGACTATGTGAATTTGTATCTGATTCAAGTACGTTTGAATTGTCTATCATGTGTGAGAATGAAAGGTAAGAAAATGTACCTTGATGAATATATGATATAATTATATGTTACTATGAGAATGAGTTATGATATGTATATGTGAGTTATGTTCAAATGAGTTATAAGAGATATGTGGTTAAGTGAATGTATTTTGCCTTAAATTTTATGAATGAATTGATGTTAATTGTTAATTTTATATGTATATGGCTTACTAAGCTTTTCAAAGCTTACTGTGTTGTGTGTTTGCACTGTTTTATAGATATCATAGGTATTAGGAGCTTGGGGATTGTCAAGGATAATCATCACACTATCGAACCTTATTGTGGTACCTTTTGACATTGTGAATATTAGAATATGGCATGTATAGGCTAGAAGTATTTGGATATGTTTTGTAATGTATATATCATGCCATGTGATATAGCTAGTTTGTGGTTGAACTTATGGTTTGATTTTGGTATATTATATGTGATGCAAATTATGCTTATGTGATGTGTTTATGAGTGACCAAATAAAATGGTCAATTCTGTTAAGTTTTGGAATGTGCATATTTGAGAAATTGGTAAGTTTATAGCATGTGATTGAATGAAATAAAATGAGGTTATGAAACAAAAGTTTAGATATGATTTTGTCTTATGTTTTGGCATAATTTGGTATGACTATTAAGCATAAAGTTGGTTAATAATGTTATGGCATGATTGGTGTAAGTTTTGGTATTGAAATTGGTTGAAATTATAGTGCAAATATTCTTGGTTTGATGCTTGTAGGTTTGACCCAAATTGGGTGGCAAATTGGCTTTTGAAATGACCTATTTTGACACGGCCTGGACACACGGGCGTGTCTAAAGCCTTGTGAGGCACATAGCCTATTCAAACGGGCGTGTGACTTGTATAACTTTGAAAAATGTTTAAGTTTTAAAAAATTTTGTATGAGCTCGGTTTAGTCCTGACCCCTTTCTAATGCATGCTTAAGGTCTCGATGATCTATATAAGGGACACTATTGTGATGTTTGACTACAATTTTTGAATTAAGTTATGAATTATTCGTAAAATGTTTCGATTGTCTAGTAACACCTATAACCCTAGTTCGACGACAGATATGGGTTAGGGGTGTTACAATGGAATATGATAAATGTGTATGCAATAAATCTAGTACGAATGTATAACTTGAAGACAGGTTAGCAAAGATGATAGAAAAGTATGAAATTGGTGTGGAATGCCATTTGAAACCATAATAGTTTGGATAGGTAATAGTTTGACTTTGACAAGTCATAAGTTAACCGTTAATGTGTATGCTTAAGTTATTAAATGTGCCATATTGCATATCATGAAGAGGATTTAAGTATGTGAGTGCTTAAGGGTAGCAAATGGCTTGGAAAATAACCTAGAAATTGTCCATACGGTTAGACACACGAGCATGTGTATAGGTCGTGTGTGACACATGGTCTGCCCCATGGGCATGTGGTTCGGTCGTGTGTCCCCTACACCCTAATTATGCAAAACAGAATGCCTAGTAGTAAACACACGGGCAAACACACGACTGTGTGTCTCAGTCGTGTGAAGGACACGGCCTTAGGACGTGTGCCCAGGCCGTGTAAAGTCTGCATTTAATTTTTGGAATTTAATTCGCCACACGGTCTAAGCACATGGGCGTGTGACTTGGTCGTGTGATCTTATTATATTGTTGATGTCATAGTCAAAGAGTTACACAAGCTGAAGACACGGGCATGTCCCGAGCCGCACAGACGTGTGTGACCCCACGGCCTACCTACACGGGCTTGTGACTCTCCAAAATAAGAAAATTTTCTAAGTTATCCCGAGGTCCTACAAGTTCTCGGATTAGTCCCGAATCGCTTCCGATGTATGTTTCAGGCCTCGTAGGCCCTTACAAGGGACAATTTGCATGTGATTGAAAAGTTTTTAATTCGAAAAAAATTTTAGGCCCGGTTTTGTACGAATGTTCATGTTTAAGTCCAATAATGCCTCGAACCCTATCTCAACGTCGAGTACGGGTAAAGGGTGTTACATTTAGTGGTATTAGAGCTACGATTTAGTTAGTTCTCGAACTAACGTAGCATGTGTTCGAGTCTAGCTATACATGCCATACGTATATTATGATAGTGTGACGACTTCTGACAATTTGAAAATGTGTTTTTTTTATAGTAAATGGATACCGATAGTGCAGTGGTGGATGTTGCTGAAAGTAACAGGCCTGCTCCCGCTGAAGGAGTAGTGTCGTCTGATAGTAGACCCACAACTGTTAGTAGAGGAGAAGGGGGCAAAGAAGCCTTTCTCCACATGATGGATGCCTGGTACACGGAGTTCGTTCGAACGAACCCAAACATTCAACCTCCCCCACCCCCTCCAAATCCTTAACCCGTAGTGCCTTAAGTTACTGAAGATGATCTCGAAAGGGCAGAATTTTGGCTCGAGAATTCTATTCGTGTATTCGATGGACTATCCTACACACCTGATGAATGTTTGAAGTGTGCTATTTCCTTATTGAGAGATGCGGCATACCATTGGTGGAAGACGCTAGTTTGGGTGGTACCTAGAGAAAGGGTCACATGAGAATTCTTTTAAGAAGGGTTCCGAAAGAAATCTATTAGTGAGCAATTCATCGATCAGAAGCGTAAGGAATTTCTTATTTGAAATAAGGCCGCATGTCAGTTACTCAGTACGAAAGAGAGTTTGTTTGGCTCAGTAAATATGCTCGAGAGTGTGTATCCTCCAAGGCAAAAATGTGTAGAAGGTTTGAAGACGGACTTAATGAGGACTTTAGGATTATTGAGATGAAAGAATTTGTTGTGCTTGTTGTTCGGGCCTGTAAAGCTGAAGAGCTAACCAATGAAAGGAGAAGAGCCAAAGCTGAGGCTAGAGATATAAAAAAGAGACTGATGAGCAAGTCACTTCCATCACAATCTTAGAAATCTAGAGATTTGTATTCTCGTTCTCATGTTTCGGTCAGGCATTCGTACAGAAATCGTAAGAAGAAAAATTTGAGTTTTAGATCTCAGGCTATATCTGTGGCTAGTGTGGGTAATGATAGAGCTTCCAGACCCGAGTGCCAACAATGTGGTAGAGGTAATTTTGGTAAGTGTAGGGTGAGCGATGGATCTTTTTTCTGATGTGGTTGTCAAGAACACTATATCAAGGACTGCCCTTCGAGAAAGAAAGATTTTAGAATACAAGGTCGGGTAATACGGCTACAAAGGGGAGGCCTTCGAGAAACGCCGATAATAGGGCTAGTAGTAAGAATGTGACAAGGGATACGACAGTGAGATCTGAAGCTATAGCTCCGGCTAGGGCCTATGCTATACATGCGCGTGGGGACGCATATTCTCTCGATATTATTACAGGTACTTTTTCTCTCTATGACACTTCTATTATTGCCCTGATTGACTTTGGTCCTACTCATTCATATGTGTTCATGAAATTGGTATCTAGCATGAATATGCTTGTTGAGTGGACGAAATTTATGATTAAAGTGTTAAACCCATTAGGAAAGCATGTTTTAGTTGATAAGGTATGTAAGAAATGTCCTTTGATGATTAGAGATCATTGTTTTCCAGTTGACTTGATGTTATTACTGTTCAATGAATTTGGTGTTATATTGGGCATAGATTGGTTGACACTTCATGATGCTTAGTGAATTGTAGACGAAAAGTTATTGAATTGAAATGTGAAAATGGTGAAGTTCTTCGGGTTGAATCAAATGAGTCAGGTAAGTTTCCAATTGTGATTTCTTTGATGTCTGCTCAAAAATGCATTAAAAAGTGATCTGAAGCTTGTTTGGCTTATGTGTTGAATACGAAAGAGTCTAAATCAAAGATTGAATCAGTGCCTGTTGTATGTGAGTATCCGAATGTGTTCCCAAAAGAGCTACCTGGATTACCCCCTGATAGAGAAGTTGAGTTTGGCATTGAGTTAGTCCCTGGTAGAGCACCTATCACGATTGCTCCAGATAGAATGGCCTCGACTGAATTGAAAGAACTGAAGTCACAATTGCAAGAATTGACCGATAAGGGTTTTGTGAGACTGAGCTTTTCGCCGTGGGATGCTTCGGTATTATTTGTGAAAAATAAAGACAGATCTATGAGGTTATGTATAGATTACTGATAGCTCAATAAAGTAACAATTAAGAACAAGTATCCTTTGCCAAGGACTAACGACTTGTTTGACCAGTTGAAAGGAGCGACATGGTTTTCAAAGATAAACTTGAGGTCCGGTCACTACCAGTTGAGAGTGAAAGACTTAGATGTGCTAAAAACTGCTTTTCAGACGAGGTATGGTCATTATGAATTTCTTGTCATGCCTTTTGGTTTAACAAATGCTCTTACTGCATTTATGGATTTGATGAACCATATTTTTCGACCTTATTTGGAAAAATTTGTTGTCATTTTTATTAATGACATATTAATTTATTCTCGTGATGAATCTGAACATGTTGAATACTTGAGAACTATTTTGCAAACCTTGAGAGACAAATAGTTGTATGCTAAGTTTAGTAAAAGTGAGTTTTGGCTTCGAGAAGTTGAATTCTTGGGCCACATCGTTTCAGGTGGTGGTATTAGAGTAGACCCGAGTAAGATCTCGGCTATTGTTGAATAGAAGCCGCTGAGGAATGTAACTAAGGTTAGAAGCTTTCTAGGCTTGGCCGGTTATTACAGATGGTTTGTTAAAGGATTTTCCATGATTGCTACTCCAATGACGAAGTTGTTACAGAAAGATATCATGTTCGAATGGACAGAAAAGTGTCAGCAGAGTTTTGAGAAATTAAAGGCGTTGTTGACTAAGGCCCCAGTTTTGGTACAACCTGAGTCAGATAAAAAATTTGTGACTTTTAGTTATGTTTCCTTGAATGGTTTGGGATGTGTACTTATGTAAGAGGGTAGGGTCGTAGCTTACGCTTCGATACAGTTGAATAAAATGTATTGGTGGAATGGTATGAAAAGAGATATCTCAGAGTTTGTATCGAAATACTTAGTTTGTCGCAAGTAAAAATTTGAACACCAAGTACCTTCAGTTTACTTTAGCGATCATGGTCCCCGAATGGAAATGGGACCGGATTACTATGGATTTTGTGACAGGGTTGCCTTTAACTCCAAAAACAAAAAATGACATATGGGTTGTTATCGATAGACTGACTAAATCGATTCACGTCATCCTAGTACGTACCGAATTCTCACTTGATAAGTTAGTTGAATTATACAATATTGAAATTGTGAGACTTCATGGAGTACCTATATCGATTGTATTGAATATAGATTTGAGGTTCACATCACGATTTTGGAAAAAGTTACAAGAAGTGTTGGGTACAAAGGTGAATTTTAGCACTACTTTTCATCCGCAGACTGATGGTCCGTCTGAGCGAGTAATTTAGATATTGGAAGACATTCTCTGATGTTGTGTATTGGAAATCCAAGGTAGTTGGGAAAAGTACCTATCGCTAGTGGAATTTGCCTACAACAACAATTATCAATTGGGTTTGAAAATGGTGCCTTATGAGGCGCTGTATGGATGTAAGTGTCGAAAACCTCTTTATTGGACCGAGCTTAAAAAAAGTCAAATTCACAGAGTTGATCTAGTCAAAGAAATCGAAGAGAAAGTGAAGGTAATTCGTGATTGTTTGAAAGCCACTTCGGATAGACAGAAATCCTATGTAGACTTGAAATGGAAAGAAATTGAGTATCAAGTCGGTGATTATTTTTGAAAGTGTCATCATGGAAAAAGGTTTTGAGATTTGGCAAGAAGGCAAGTTGAATCCTCAGTTTATAGGGCTATATGAGATCACCGAGAGAATAGGGTCGGTTAGCTATCGATTGGCTTTACCATCAAGGTTGGAAAAGATTCATGATGTATTCCATGTGTCTATGCTACGCCGATACCAATCTGATCCTTCGCATGTGATTTCACCGAAGAGGTCGAGATTCAACCGGATATGACTTATGATGAGGAATCGGTTAAAATTTTGGCTCGAGAGGTCAAACGACATAGAAATAAAAGCATTGCCTTAGTGACAGTGTTATGGTAAAGACATGGGGTTAAAGAGGCTACATGGGAGCCCGAGGAGGCCATGAGGAAACAGTACCCATACCTTTTCATCAGTAAGATTTTCAAGGATGAAAATCCCTAAAGGGGGAGAGTTGTAATATCCAAAATTAGGGTCTAGTCAAAATAGTGGTTTTGAGACCACAAATCCAAAATGGAAATAATTATTTTATGATTTGATGGTCCATGACATGATTGCATGATTATGTAAAATTTTAATGAAGAAATTCTATGCCTAAAGTGTCCAATTTGACTTTAAAGACCAAATTGAATAAGTTGTAAAACTTTTGTTCTAGAAGCTTCAAGCATGAAATTGCATTGAATTATTAATTAGAGGTCCTTAAATAGCAATTTGACCAAGTTCTAAAACTTTGGACAAAAATGGGCATGCATGGGTAAAATTTTAAAGAAATACCTTAAGGGTATTTTTGTCTTTTGGCAAATAAATGAATTAAAAGGGAAAATGAAGTGAAAATCTTGTCCATCTTCCTCAAGGGTGTGCCAAATTTTCTAATGACCATAGCTAGGGTTTTCTTCAACTTTAAAGCTTGACTGTAAGTACATCCTAGTCCTGTTTTTGATGTTCTTTAGGTTTTTGAGTTCCTTGAAGCATGATCTAGCTATTTCTACCATTATTTTGAGCTATGGTTCATGAATGAAAATTGAACCATGTGTAACATGGTTGTGTTTTGATGTTTAATGGAGGAATATCGAAGCTTGATGTGTGTTTAACATCTTTTGCTAAGTGATTTTTAGTGAAAACACTTAAAAAGGACTTGTTTGAAAAAGGTGTAAAAATGAGTAGGAGAAATGTGAAATAAAGGAAAATATAGGCTGATATGAGATAGAATATGAATGTACTAGGCTTGGCTAACCAAGACATTGCATGCATTTCATTTTACGAGCCTAGGGACTAAAGTAAATAAGTGAAAAGTTAGGGGTAAAAAGGTAATTTTACCAAAGTATGTGTTAAGGGTTGATATAAGCAATGTATGTATTGAACAAGTTGAATTTGGTATTATAGATCAAGAAAAATGTGATTCGGGTCTTGATCAAGTGAAAAACAAAGTTTGCGAGGATTAAGCTCATTTCTATCATTTTGTTACTGAGGTAAGTTCATTTGCAAATAATGCAACATATACCATTCTTGAAATGCTTGATATTGCATGTATGGTAAGTTTGTATATAATTAATGAAATGTTGTACCATGTGTATGTATATAATTAATGAAATGTTGTACCATGTGTTTAAATGCTTACATTTCTATTATGAATGATGCCTTAATTATTCCATGAGTATGTGATTGGTGCTATGAGTATTGAAATCGACATTATGAGCCAGCTGAACAGAAATGTGGTATCGAAGAATCCTGTTTGAACCTTAGGAATAGTTAGGATACAAGTGACATATCACTAGGAATTATGTAATCTGAACTCATTGATTTGTGGTCTGAGTTCATTCACTATTTATCCCAAAGTCCGATGTCTCCCCACTCTTTACTTGTTTAAAACGAGCACCCAAAGTCTCATCCACTAACTGCTTACTCCTTCTCTACTCGACCCACACCAGTTTTACTTGAAGCTCAGCTAACAAGCTACCATCATCCAACAATTTTAATCGGGCGAGCATAGCCCTCAAGTCTGACTTAAGCCTACGACTCAATGCGTCGGCTACCACATTTGCTTTGCTAGGGTGGTATTCAGTCATGCAATCATAATCCTTCAATAATTCCACCCACCTACGCTGCCTAAGGTTGAGCTCTTTTTAGGTAAGGAGGTACTTCAAGCTCTTATAGTCCGAATAAATTATACAATTCTCCCCGTATAAGTAATGACTCCATATCTTTAGTGCGAAAACCACCACAGCTAGCTCCAAATCATGGGTTGGGTAATTCACCTCGTGAGTCTTAAGTTGTCGTGACACATACGCAACCACCTTTCCTTCTTGCATCAATACACATCCTAAGCCCACATGCGATGCGTCACTATAAACCATAAACTCTTTCCCAAGCACTGGCTGAATCAACATAGGGGCCTCAGTTAAAACTTTCTTAAGTTTTCCAAAACTCTCTTGTTGTCTATCCGTCCAATCAAACGGTACCCCCTTCCTTAACAACTTAGTTAACGGTGCAGCAATTACTGAAAAGCCTTCAACAAACCGCCTATAGTATCCTGCCCAACCCAGAAAACTTTGGATTTTCGACACCGACTTGGATGTTTTCCATTCTAACACTGCCTCAATTTTCCGGGGATCCACCTTAATCCCCTCAGCTGACACCACATGTCCTAGAAAAGTAACCTCCTTTGGCCAAAATTCGCACTTACTGAATTTGGCATACAACTGTTTCTCCCTCAAAGTCTGCAACACAGTCCTTAAGTGCGCATCATGCTCATCCTCATCTCTTGAGTATACCAAAATGTCATCTATAAAGACTACCACGAACCGATCCAAATAGGGTTGGAAAACCTGATTCATGAGATCCATGAAAGTGGCCGGTGCATTCGTCAGCCCCAATGGCATCACCAAGAACTCGTAGTGCCCATAACGAGTTCTAAAAGCTGTCTTATGAAGATCCGCCTCCTTAACCTTCAATCGGTGATACCCCGAACGCAAGTCAATCTTCGAGAAAATAGAAGCTCCCCTAAACTAATCAAAAAGATCATCAATTCTCAGTAGAGGGTACTTGTTTTTAATAGTTAACTTGTTTAACTGTCGGTAGTCGATGCACATTCGTAACGTCCCATCTTTCTTCTTCAAGAATAACACCAGGGCTCTCCACGGAGACACACTTGGTCAGATGAATCCTCGATCCAACAATTCCTGAATGCCTTAAGTTCCACCAACTCCTTTGGTGCCATCCGATAAGGAGCAATGGACACCAGAGCCGTACCAAGTAACAATTCGATTCCAAATTCTACTTCCCTACTGGGTGGCAACCCAGGCAGCTCCTTAGGAAAGACATCAGGAAATTCCTTAACCATTCTCAACTCCTTAACAGTAGGGCTCTTAACCTCCGTATTTCTAATGTAAGCCAAATAGGCTTCGCATCCCTTTCGAACCAACTTCTCTGCCCTTAATGCTGAAATTACACTTGTCAGATAATTCCGGCGTTCACCAATCACCACTACTTCCTTATCCTACACCGTTCTTAACACCATTTGCTTTGTAGCGCAATCCAAGGTGGCTCAGTGCTTCACCAGCCAATCCATGCCTAAGATTATGTCAAACTCATTAAACGTCAGCTCCATCAAATCCACTAAAAAGGTAACCCTTTGGACTACTAAAGGCACCTCCCTAAACAACTTATTCACTCACACTGACTGACCTAAGGACTTATCACAGTCATCCCATTCACAGTAATCTCAAACATATCACCTAAAGGTTCAATCATATTGCATGCAACATACGAATGCGTCGATCCCATATCAATTAATGTTATGTAAGGTAACTCATATATAAAGAACATACCCATTATTACATCTAGGGCATCCCCGTCTTCTTGGTGACGAGCAGCATAAACTAAAGTTGGCTATCTCGCCTCAGCATGGCCTATATTTCCGCCTGGTACTCCACGTCCACATCTATTGCGGTTACCGCCTCTGGCCTGCCCATGACCCCTTGGCGGCAGCTGACGACCCCTTGATGGTTGAGCACCATCTTGGCCCATGACCGGCACTCGCCTTAGCATTTTAGGGCAATTCCTGATCCTATGCTCTATAGACCCACAAGTTAAACAAGCTCTCGTCCTCTTCCAACACTCGCCTCCATGGCTTCTCCCACAATTAGCACAAGGTGGCACCTTTGGATTAACAGCAGGGGGCCACCCTAGGCCTCTGTCCAATCCGTGTCCTTTACCTCCTCTGCTATCTTTGCTTTTTCCACCAACTTCGAGAAAACTCATTCTCTTTGTGGATCTATCAACACCCTAAGGCTATCTCTTAGTCCATCCTCAAACCTAACGCAACGCTCATAAACCGTAGCCACCATAACTCTTGTATACCTACTAAGGCACAGGAATTCCGCCTCATACTCCGCCACAGATCTGTTTCCCTAGGTCAAGTTCAGGAACTCCTTCCTTCTAGCATCCACATAACTTGTACCCATATACTTCCCTTGGAATGCAGCTTTGAAGAACTCCAAAGTGACCTACTCAGGTTGAGTGCCCTCTTACACTGTCAGCCACCATTAGTAAGCTTATTCCCTTAGTAGTGACACTGCCCCTTTCAGCTTTTGTTCAGGTGAACAGTCCAGATTCTCTATTATCCTTTCCGTGGCCGCCAACCAATATTCAGCCATGTTAGGAGCCACACCAGCCATGCCCTTAAAAATCTCAGCCCCATTTGATCGAAGTCACTCTGGAATGGACCCCCGATTTCCCGTGCCATTATTGGGAGGAGCGACCCTCTGCAAAATCCTTAGCATTGCCTGTGACAATACATCATCCCCCATGGTCCGATCGTACTATCCATTCTCAGCCGTGGGTGAGCCCGGAGCCTCTTCTACTCCAATATTGGGCACATGGCCCGATGCTGATGATTCAGCCCTAACACTTCCACGGCCTTGGCCACGACCTCTCGCACCTCTTCTAGCACTCATCGTCAATTAATGTATTTTCTCGATTAAAAATTTTATGCAGTTTTGGTTAGTTCAATAATTAACCCGATGTTTTATGGAAGTAATTTAAAAGAAGATTGTTTTTCGAAAATCCTCTACAGTTTCAAGATCCTACGGGCTTCAATTCCATTCTAACATAATCATCTAAAGTAGCCCTCTAACTATCTACTGTATGATAATTTAAATAGGCTTAAGTCCAAAGAACTTACTTGGTTCGACGTTGGAGACTCTGTGTGCCACTCAGTAAGACTTCCCATTTTCCAAGACATTGTAAAAATATATATATTTTTTAAAACCAAAAAGAAACCAAATAACAAGGCCCACTTCACAGCCCGTGTTTTGCAACCTGGGCTCCGATACCACTAAATGTAACACACCAAACTTGATCCCGATACTATGGCCGAATCTGGCGCATCACATTGAAGTGTTTTAGTGAAAACCTTAGTTTCATTGAAAACCCTTCCTTAAGATATGAAACCTTAGTTAACTTATGAAAACACTCTTTTCAGAATCGAAAGCTTTGTTTAAAACATTTGATTTAAGAAAACTTATCATTTAAGAATTTAGTTACGGAAACGTAGTGAACATGCTATAATTCAAGAAACCATGTTTAACCTCTCATAATTATATCGCATAAAAATAATAATCCAAATAATAACAAAAAGGGGAGGCCTTATTACAATCCAATCTAAAATCACTTAATAAATCAGAAACTAAATGCTCTTCTTTTTTTTTAGTAGAACAAACAAGTCCAAGCTATCTCGCTAGCTGGCCACCCAGAGTCCCTCTAGACATCGAACCTCCTATTGAGCATCACCTGAGAAAAATAAAAGAGGGGGTGAGTTTTCGCAAACTCAGTGTGTACATCCCTCGAACAAACAGTAAGCATACATCAACCACCATACATCATACACGTAATGCAATGCAGTGCAATCCTAACTCGATAATCCATCCACTACACACCAACTCTGTTCCCCGATACACATCATGTAGGGATATAAATATCGGCCCACCCAACCGATACACATCCAGGGTAGCCCAGTTGCTGAACTACCTTCATTTACATATTGGGCTTAAAAGCCGTCGGTGGATCCACGATTGTCAAGCAACCATGTGATCCTCATATACTTCCTCTATTCCATAATTCCCAACCTATATGCAACCTAAACAGAATATCATTTGTATGCAGCAGATATGCATGTCACATCCATTAAACTTACATTCAACACATAGTGGTATTTTGGTCATTTTCGCCCATAGGGGCATTTCGATAATTTTCCCTTTATTATGGTTGTTGCTTACGTTGGCCCGTTAACAAATATCGTGATCTAAAATGAATGAATACTATGCATCAAGTAGGATTCCAGAGAAGAGGAGGTGGGTTATTAAGACCGCTTAAGTTTTAAGCTCTCCCTAGATCCAATCCTAGACATGCATATACCCGTTGCCACACCTTACCCCTATGACTTGTCCATGGTCTTAACAATTTAATTAAGTTTTATGTAGTCATCATATACTAAGCCCAAAACCCCCACATACATGCATATGGCCCTCTAGGCCCAATCTCATTTAGATGGCCCATCTGGCCCAATTCACATTCATATGGTCCATAAAGCCCAATACACATTCATATGGCCCGTTAGGCCCAATCTCATTTATATGGCCCATCCGGCCCAAATCACATTATATTCATGCTCACATACAAATTTTCTATCACATAGCATCACTTATCAAATTTTGCCTAATATGGGCCCAACAACCCTTTGGGCCCATTTAGCCCATTCCAGCCCATTTGGACTATTCACAAACCAAGTCCATAGAATCGCCCATGGGCCTCAGGTAACCTATTGGTCTCCCCCTTATGAGTGTTCGCGTACTTGCAAGACTACCGTAGCCAAACCTTCGGCTTTTCAGTATTTAGACTTTTCGGCATTTCAGCTTTTACCGATCTACTTGTGTGTGCAGTGTAAGTACACACCTGATAAGCAAGCGTGCTGCGATTCCTTTAGTCACCAACCTTCAAAAAATATCACCCTTCCATTAATCGTATGCTTAACACATATTTTACCCCAAAAAATTTGAAACCTCACCTTAACCTTACCTTGAACACCAATCCCTAATAGTCGTTCCTTGATCACGTACTCCCTAGATTTGCATTAATCTTACTCATTAAAACCAAATACTAGAGGACTAGCATCCAACATAATTCACCCCCTTATCTCATTTAAGATCATTCGGCCAACCTTAGTCAATAGGAGAAAAATACTTACCAAATCGCAAAACACCTAAGGAACAATTCGGTAAAGAGCTAAAACCCGAGATCCGATACTAATTCCCTACCAAAGTTGATTAGAAAGAGTGATGGAGGGAAGTAATCGGTATTAACAATACTAGTCGAAAAAGAGATAAGGTACTTACACCAAAAGTGTAATCGGCCCAAGGGAGATTCGGCTTTTTGGCTTTCAAACTAGTATGGTGAATAAGGTTTATTTGGCACAAATTAAAGAAGAAGAGTAGAAGAAGGAATCGGCTAACCCAAAAGTGGAACAAAGAAAATTGTGTAGAGGAAAAGAGGGAAAATCGGCACAAAGAAAGAAAGTAAAACGAAAGGTTTTCGACTTTTTCCAATGTCAAGGGAATTCGGCATTAGCCTGGCCACCCCCCATTCAACACCTATTTGTAGTGCCTATAGCCGAATTGCCTGACTCTCAATTCCCCATTCAGCTCCATCACTTCCCCCTTCTCATCTCCTCATTTTTTCTCCCTGATAACTCCCCAATCTATTTCCTAAATTTTCTCTTCTGAACACTTCACTTGGAGTCTATCTTCACACCACTTCCAACCTTCTAGAAGGCCAAAATTAAACTCTTGAAAATACAAAGCTAGGATTCAAACCTTGCATCTCCTTGCTATCTACTAACGCCACCTCTCTGCACCCTAAGTGGCGTCACTTAGCCACTTCTCCACAAGTCTTTTTGATGCCATTTTCCTTATCTTTATTTAAAAGCCCAACTACTCCCAACCCTGATTCCTTTAATAATTAAATTAAAACTCCTCCACGACAAAACTCGAACCCAGAACTTCTCCAACTTACCTCGACACTTCAAATTCCTTAAACCCTTAAAGTGAACATGTCATTTGTCATTTTCTTGCTCACTTAAACATTTTATGTGACCCAAAGCCCATTTCATCTAGGCCCAAAATTTAGGGCGTTACAGAATACGTGTCGATATGTTTGGTTTGTCAGTAATTTAAAGCCGAGCATCAAGTACCTTCTGGTTTTACAACTAGTGATAATTCCAGAGTGGAAATGGGAACATGACATGATGGATTTTGTATCGGGATTACCTCTATCTCTGAGAAAGAATGATATTGTGTGGGTCATTGTAGATTGTTTGATGAAGTCTGCGCATTTCATTCCTATGCATATGGATTTTTCACTAGAGAGATTAACAGAGTTGTATGTTGCTGAGATTTTTAGATTGGACAGTGTGTCGTTTCTATTATTTCTGACAAAGATTCGCGGTTGATGTCTCGATTCTAGAGTAAATTACACCATTTAGGCAAATACCATACATATATGCACCATGAAATATACATTATTAACAAGCCTATGTCAAGACCGAATGCATATAAGCATTAATATCAAGTTTAATCCATTTTCGCATGGCTAAATATATACACATTCAAAATAACTAAAATAAAGACTAGCCTATACATGCCATAAGTTTGAGTTTAACTTATAAAGTACCGAAAACATTCGATAATGTGATAGACTTTGCTGACAATCCCCGAGCTCATAACTTGATTCCAAAATCTATAAAATAGAGACAAACATGCACACACAGTAAGCTATCATAGCTTAGTAAGTTATAAGCAAATAACAACTCAAAGACATTATCAACTCATTTTGACCACACCAAATTATAATATCATATCACATTTAGTCTCAAGCTTTCTATTTCATATATAACATATACTTTCATATATAAACTTTATCTTGGCGGATGTACATATACATATTATCAAAGTATCATTCCATTTCAAAGCTATAATATCATTATATAACGAATATATATAAACTCATATGTATATACTCATGAATTAAACTTTAACATCACATACTTATACATAGCATATGGTCGAATATACTATGTAAATTCACATAAATTTACATTAGTATCATGTATAATTTGGATTACATATCAAATAGCAAGCTTACTTTAATTTCAAATAGGTAATCAAATAACTCATATCTGATTGTTTTAGTTCGTTTTACACATTTGGTCACAACTTATCATTTCCTGTTGAACTATTTGGAATTTAATAGGATACTCAGATAATCACATATATTGTACAATGCCAACGTCCTAGACGCGGTCTTACATGCTATCACATATCGATGCCACTGTCCCAAATAGGGTCTTACATGAATCAAATACGATGCTGATTTCCCAGACATGGTCTTACACATAATCACATATCGATGCCAACATCCCAGGCGTGGTCTTACATGAGAACACATATCGAAAACCCTATGTCATATCATATGTATCCTAGCTATTCCTCAGGTTCGTACGGGGCTTTTGAATGTCGTAACTCAGTTGAAACAAATTTGTAAACATAGCTCCCAAGTATATACATATTTGGCTAACAACATATATACTTCACATAATTCATTTCAGCATCTAAAGCTCATATTTATTAAAATTAACAACATCTATTTGCTTATAAACTTACCTCGGACAACGATAATCGGAACAGGACGACCATTCGACAACTTTGGTTTTTCCCTGATCCAAATCTGATTTCTTTGGTTCTTAATCTAAACATGTTCAAATTAAACTCATCCAAACATATTTTCACTCAATTTAATCCAAAAAAACATAAACGGGTAAATTACCATTTTACCCCTGATATTTTACACTTTTTGCAATTTAGTCCAAATTGCACAAAACACAAAACATGCAAAATTTGAGTACACCATGCGTAGGCCGAATCTTCCTTATGTTCATAAAAATCCATACATTTCATTTATTTCATATTTTAGTCCCTCAAATTATCATTTTTTTCAATTTAGTCCTAATTACTCAAAATCATCAAAAATTCCAATACAAAACATGTTAATCCAAAACATATCTTTCATGTTTTATCAACTAACATCACAAAGCTTAATTATTCATCAATGGCATAACTCAAAATATTCATCAAAATTAGAAATTCAAGCATGGGCTTTGTACATTACACTGCAATGATCTCAAAAACGTAAAAATTATCAAAAATCGAGCTAGTTACATACCTTGATTAAGCTTAACAATGGCCGAACCTTTGAAACCCTTATGTCTTTTTCTTTTATTTAGTTTCTGTCATTGAAAAATAATATGAACACTTATGTTATTATTTTATGTTTTATTATAACATATATTATTATATAAATTACAATATTAACCTTTAAACATAAATATAAAACCATTATAACATAAGGTCTCTACCGTCCATAACATATAATTATGGTCTAATTGCAACATAAATACCTTATGCAATAAAGACATCATCAATTCGGCTCTTTTAAAATTAACCATCAAATTTTTATTTTACACGATTAAGCCCTTTTTATTAAATTGGCACCCAAACGATAAAATTAAAACACAAAAATTTCACAGATATAAATTCACACATAATAAACAAAGAAAATAATTTTAAAATATTTTTCTGACTTAGATTCGTGGTCCAAAAGCCACCATTCTAGATAGGGTCTAAATCAGGCTATTACAACTCTCCCCCTTAGGGATTTTCGTCCCCGAAAATATTACCTGTGAATAGGTTCGGATAACGTTCTTTCATTGCATCTTCTGGCTCCCACGTTCCCTCTTCAACTCTGTGTTTGTGCCATGGTACTTTCACTAACGGAATTTTCTTATTTCACAATTCTTAAACTTCACGAGCTAGAATACGAATCGGTTCTTCCTCATATGTCATATCAGAGTTAATCTTGATCTCTAGCGGATTAACCACATGTGATGTAACACCCCAAATCTTTAGTAATTTAATTGTGTGTTATGTTGCATATTGGCTTACTTACTGTGTTGGTTAAGGGTCCTGAGTAGTGTGAGAAGACCTGGGTTCAAACCTAGACTTTAGCAAAAAAATTTGGTTTCTACTGAACTAAACCCTTACTGCTAGATGTTGGGTTCTTAATTAATTGTAGGGAAATCAGTTCTCAAAAAGGTTGTTGGTCCAAGGGCTAGTGGCATGTTACTACTGTTAGAAGGGCTTGAGTTTGAACCCTGTAGTTCACAAGAGGGATGTTTATTTTTGTTGCTATGTTGTGTGGGAGGTTAAGTAGTAGTAGAACTCCATTGCTAGTGGGTGGTTGGAGTGTTTGAAGGAGAGTGGCACGTGTGGCCTGTTGTTAAGGGGAGTTTGAAAGGAGTTTGAACTGGTTGTTTAAGGGATTAGAGGAAAGATATGAGGAGAAATTTTGGGAGCAGATCAAGGAATAGGGGAGAGGTAGCAGTTGCTGAAAGTGGGACTCTCTCTATGCCAAGTTGGTCTTAGGCTTTGGGTGTCGAATTTTTCAGTTTTACTCTCTTTTATGGTAGCATCTGTCTCTTCTGTTTCGATCACTCGTGAGTTCAATTTTTTGTTTTGTTAGCCGTATTTTTCTAGTAACCATTCGGGTGTTCTGGTGTTTCATTTTGAGGCTTTCTTTTGACCAAACACTCTACTCCTCCCTCATCAACCTATTGCCGATTACCATTGACTATTTTCTTCTCCTCAAGTCAGCTTTGATTTCTATTCCTTCCTTCATTTGTAATCACAGCCGGTTGTTCTTACTCTTCTCCTCCTCTTCATTTTTGTACTGTAGCCGAATAGTCTGTTCCCTTCTTCTGAACTTTCAATTTTGGCAAGTGATCTTGGATCTATTGGGTTTAGTTGCTCGACTCTTTCTCCTCTACCACAACTGTCTTCTTTGGCCAAATACTGGTAGGTGAATCTCTATCTCATAATCTTTTTTTCCCCTTTTTTGGCTCTCCCTTTTCTTACATCATCTCTTTCCATCCTTTCCCTTAGCACCGATCATCTTCCTTACTTGTGTTACTCTTGCAGATTAATCTTTATTTACATTCTAATTCGTTACTTTTTCGGCCTACAATCCTCTTTTTTCTTTTTTGGTAAGTAGGTATAATTGAGAAAGTGTGATGTTTGAAGTATAACTTTATTAAAAATAGGTGCCTTTTGTGTAGGTAGTAATTGAAGTAGGTTGACATTCTTTTTTGAAAGTTGAAGGTGCGATTGCTATTGTTTGGGGTAAGTGTCGGTGATTATTTTGGGAACCCTGTTAATTTCCTTTGATACTTGGGTTAAGTAACTGATTAGGTTTCATACTATTTTCTCTTCAGGTAAGGAAAGTGTTCGGAGCATGGATTAACTTCAATCACATAAGATATGTAATGACATTGCAAAGATTGTTAATCGGCAAAAGCCGAAAAGTAAGTTCATAGATGCTACACGAGCGTGCGTTCGTTCATGTGGCGAATCAAACACATAAACATATGTATTGACAGTAGAGGCCACCATGAGCGATCTCATGGGTTAGGACGTTTTAGGCCATGCTGGGCCGAAATGGGCTGTGAGGGCCCATGGGCTCATGGGCCCCACACAAGCAAACCGAACGGATATGTGGAAATTAGTGGGCCGACTGTGTAGTTTGCACGGCCAAGGCCATTATTTGGACTTATTGGGCCACACGAGTGTGTGGGCCCACATAGACCGTATTATGGCCTTTGGGCCCATTTTAACTGTTTGACTGTTAAGGTCACATGGGTCGCCTAAGATGACTATAGGCCTATTGATGGATCAGTAAGTACACTAGACCCCATACTGATGAAATGACTATTATACCTCTAGAGGTAAAATGAATGATATACCCCTATGCTATATTTGAATGTATTCGAGTATGACATTTTGCATACACGTATATATTATGACATGACATGTTGCATGGGGGTGGGTTTGATATATTTGGATGAAGTGTATTGTACTGGTAGGTCTGCTGCATATATTGATAGTGTCGCAACCGGTGCTATATTTTGGAGTGTAGGGATGGTGGGTCGATTTTATCCCCACATGGAGTGTAGGCTGGACGGAGTGGAGTGTAGAAGATGGATGGGTAAGATCTTTATATGCATTTTTGACACTGTATTGAGTTGGGCTGAGGCCCACACTGATACTGCTGTTGTAATGGGCTAAAGCCCACACTGGTATTGCTACTGATATGGGCTTAGGCCGGCATGCATTTACATCGTATGTTTGACTGTTTGATAAATAGGGATTACACACTGAGTTTTCATGAACTCACCTTTTCTACTTATCTGTGCAGGTAATCCCTAGGCAGGTCGGTGTTGTGAGGGCTCGGAGATGGGTACACCATGGTTATGTTTACGTTTCGACTTTTTGAAAGTAGTTTTATATGGGTGAATTTTATGTAATAAGGCTGCTTTAAGTTTTATTTCTATTTGGGGATTTATTTAAATTAACTTATATCAGTTAGCAGTAGGACTCGGGTTTTCAAAAAGCAAATGGTTTTCAGCTACCACACTATGTAACTTGTTTTAAAAGCTTTCGCAACAAACAATGTTTTAGAGTGTAATAACGATTTAGTATGAGACATGTTTTGCTTAACAAACTGTAACTTAACAAACGATTAAAATGAGTTGATTTCTCATATAGGTCTCAAACGAGGTTTTAACACAAATGACTTTACTAATAGAACTACACTTTCCAAAACTCACTCCAATGTGACATCACAGATGCAGCCATAATGCTAGGCTGGGTTCGGGGTGTTACATTTAATGGTATCAATGCCAGGTTGCAAAAATCGGCTGTGGATTTAGGTTTTTCCTAAAAACGTAAATTTCAAAAAGAATTACTTCAAATGATAGAAAAATATTTTGAGGTGTTGTTTTTGAATGTGTGGTCTGCCAAGTCTCCGGAGTCGGTTTTGTAAGTTCTCTAAAACTACTATTTGATTTAATTGAAACACTGAGATTACCGTAGATAATAGACTATACTGAAACCTTTATTAGGGTAACCTAAAACTATAGTAAGACTACGCTTTGCGAAAACAAACAACTCTGAATTATTGATGCTATTTTTCATGAAACATCCGTTAATAAACATTGGAACTGTAAAACTGATGCATAAAACTGTTAATATAGATAATACGCAAATCAACAATGAGCACCAGAGGTAATCATTGAAGGGGTACAAGAGGCTGCGGCAGGGGCCATGGAGGTGCTCAGGCAGGGTCTTCGGCATCTGGCCATATGCCTAATGTTGAGGAAATAGAGGCACCGGCTTCACCTGTGACTGAGACTAGGTCACATGATCGGGCAGCTGGTGACGACGCACTGTCCCAAGCTGTGCTGCAAATTTTGGAAAGGCTCGCTGGGTCCAATACTGGTACTATGGGTCGTGGGTCGGTAACAGAATGACTCAGGTCTAATGGGGCTGAGATCTTTAGGCGTATCACTGGAGTTGCCCCTAATATGCTGAATATTGGATAGAGGCAACAGAAAGGATCATGGATGATCTCGACTGCACCCCAGAACAGAAACTAAAAGGTGCAGTGTTGATGTTGAGAGATGAAGCCTATCAGTCGTAGCTTACAGTGAAAGAGCGTAATCAGCCTGACCGGTTGACTTGGGAGTTTTTCAAGAATGTGTTACAAGGGAAATATGTGGGCGTTAGTTATGTAGATGCCCAGAGGAAAGAGTTTCTGAATCTGACTCAGGGGGATAAGTCAATAGTTGAATATGAGTCAGAGTTTTTGCGACTCAGCCGCTACGTGCGTGGGATAGTGGCAACTGAATATGAGCGATGTGTTCGTTTCAAGGATGGCCTCAGAGATAATCTGCAGGCTCTGATAGCTTCACAGAGGGAGTGAGATTTTGTTGTGTTAGTAGAGAAGGCGAAGATTACAGAGGATATGAAGCACGCTGAATGCCAGAACCGTGAGAAGGATAAGGAAAGGAATAAGAGGGTTTGGAAGCCCTCAGGTTCAGCTATGGGGCCTAGGAAAAAGGCTAGATTTGATGGGCCAGCTAGAGTTAGGGCCCTTGTTGTTGTTGTCACTTAACCACAGTCTTGTGCTGATTGTAGGAAACGCCATCAGGGCAAGTGTTGGAAGAGATTAGGGGCATGTTTGAGGTGCAGGTCTGTAGAGCACCATATCAGAGATTGTCCACGGAGGTCCAATCAGATGCAAGCTACTGGTATGGGTACTGTTCACCCACAAAGAGGTTTTCAGTAGCCACCGAGAGGTCGTGGTTAGGCAAGAGGTGGAAATGGTATGGGCCATGGTCGTGGAGCACCCGGCAAAGGTGCTGGTCATACTGAGGTGAGGCAGCCGACACTGGTTTATGCTGCACATCACCGAAAAGTTGGAGATGCCCCAGATGTTATTACGGGTACATTCTTTATTCATCATATACCTTACACTGCATTGATTGATGTTGGATCTACACACTCCTATATAGCAAGCACTATATCTGAGACTTTGGGTGTAACGTTTGAAAACACTACGAGTGAGGTTACTGTGTTAAGTCTATGAGGGCAGTCTGTGAGAGTGAATAAACTATTTAAGGAGGTACCTTTAGAGGTTCAAGGAAGAATCTTTTTGGTAGATTTCATGGAACTACCTTTTGGAGAATTCAAATTGATACTGTACATGGACTGGTTGGTTAAGCATCAGGCGAATTTGGATTATTCTGCTAAAAGGGTGGTGTTGAAGACTGTAGAGGGTGACGAGGTAATTGTGATTGGGGAGCATCAAAATTATCTATCAAATGTGATTTCTGCACTTAGGGCTGAAAAATTGGTGCGTAAGGGTTGTGAGGCATATTCAGCCTACATCAGTGCTTCGAGTTCTGAGGTTTCGTCTGTGAAAGATATCAGAATAGTTAAGGATTTTCTGGATGTTTCTCCTGATGAGTTACTGGGGTTACCTCCTAACTGTGAAGTGGAGTTTGGGTGTAACACCCCATACCCTTATCCTATACCGTGACAGCATACGAGGTGTTACTCAACTTTAAACTCAAGCTTTCATTCTTTTCTGAGTTCCCGAAACTCTGTCCAATTTTAAAACTTATCAACATACCATGAATATAGGCTTACGAGGCCCAGAACACACATCGTAAATCATTCAGGACCATTTCGGGCCTTTTTTCCATATATAGAAAAATGTCACTTAACACAGGAACACACGCCCGTGTGGAAGGGTAACACGCCCATGTGATCATTTTCACATGGTCGTGCTGATGGCCCGTGTGGCTCACACGGCCTAAGCACTCTGGGACACACCCGTGCAGAATTAATTTCTAATTCACACCTACAGGGGTTTTCATACGGCCAAACACACTCCCGTGTCATTGGCCGTGTCCCTCACACAGCCACGACATGCCCTTGTCCTAGCCCGTGTGCAAAAACCTGGGTATTCTATTTCTGATGTCAGCATGCTCATATATTACATGGCCAAGGCACACGCCCGTGTGATGGGCCATGGCCTCCACACAGTTGAGACACACGGCCGTGTCTTTGCCCGTGTGTTTAATACCATGCATACTAACTTGATATTTTTACGTGGAGGGGACACACCGCCGGACCACATGCCTATGGGGTAGACCATGTGTCACACACGGCCTAGACACACGCCCGTGTGTCTACCCATGTGGACAGTATAAGGCTATTTACCAAGCCTTCTTGCCATCCTTACATATATAGTTCCATACAAATACCAACCAATATCGAAACAAGTAAAACTCCTATAACTAAATCAGCCATAATAGACATTCATTCAACCATGAGAATGCATCTTTTATAAATTCAAAATGAATATCACTGTCATTCAAGCTTAATACAAATTAAAGAGTTTCCAACCTAAGCCAACACATTTGGCCAATTCTCAAAGACACAAAATAATAAAGTCTAAGTCCTACACATGCCATACTCAAAAATCTAAATCCAACTATACCAAATGCTTCGGTTGATATTGTGATCGATATCTCTAACTTCTGGAATCCTTGAGCTAGTTAGGTGGCATTGTAAGGAAATGGAAAGAAAAGGGCGTAAGCATAAAGGCTTAGTAAGTTGCATATAAGTAAGTACACAACAACAACATTTTATCAATGATCCACATGCTCATGATACCAAGGTCGGCATAGGCATAACTTACTCATTACCATCCATACTAGTCACATATTGTTCAATGAGCTCATATCTCATATGTACCAATTAGGTACCTGTACCACTCACAACACGGTTATACTTTCCTCATTAGCTTAGGAACATAGCGTTCACGATTGAACCATTTGGAACACTACCAGATATTCATCAAGCCTCAAATATGGATAAGGTGCCCATGCCATGTCCCAAACATGGTCTTACACTAGCTCATATCTCAAGTCGATGTTGTGTCCCAGACAGGGTCTTACACTGACTATCATCTTGTAGCCGATGCATGTCCCAAACATGTCTTAAATTGGCTTACGTCTTGAGGCTGATACATGTCCTAGACATGTCTTCCACTAGCTTTTGTCTCAATGCCGATGCCATGTCCCAAACATGGTCTTATACCAGCTCTCATAATGTGGCTGATGCATGTCCTAGACATTTCTTACACTAGCTCACACACAAATGACTCAAACGTCACCACATGAATATTCGATTTATTTCCTAGGTTCGAACAAGAACTCTACTATCTCTATTCTCATCATACCATCTCAATTCCACAATCAAGCAATTCATGCTATATTAATTCAAATACAATTCAACACATACATTAGTAATGTAGTTGTATTATTTACATACAACTTACCTCGAATTACAAAATGTGGCAACTAGTCTGTTTAGTCAATTTGCTTGGTTTTCCCCCGGTCTAGGTTTGGATTTGGCAATTCTTGATCTAAAATAGAAAAATGCACTCATTTAATCACTAAACAAAATTAAGCAGTTAAAAATTGACATCTTCAGTAAAATGACCATTTTGCCCTTAGACTTTGGCAAAATGACCATTTTACCCCTACGCTCGAAAATCATTTTTTATCGAATTTCATCACATCTTAAGCCTAGATGAACTCTTTTTACTCTTATAGAAACCCCAAAATTTCTCTATTTCACACATTTATCAATTATTTTACAACTTGTGCAAAATGGTCCCTTTAGGTGTTTTCAAGGTAACACCTTTCACAAAAGTTGTCTATTATACAACTAAGACTCATATTCTTCCATAAAATTTTAGAAAACACCCTCAATGCTCTAATGGAAAAACCCTAGACCTTCAACCATTTTTAAAGATATACCGCTCATTTGAAAGCTCATGCTTCAAGGGTCTCAAAAATGTAAAAATCATTAAGAGAAACTACCAAAATCACTTACTTGAGTGGATTCAAAGTTGCTGAAATTTTTGAAGCTTTCAAACCCCTACAATGGATGATATTTTAGGCTAAGAAGAGAGAAAAGATGTAACACCCCGTACCCGAGACCGTTGCGGAATCGAACACGAGGTGTTAACGGACTTAATTCATTACTTAAACAGCTCATACAATTCATTTTAAAATTTTCTAGACAAGCTAGCTAACTGCATCACAGTCGCTTTAAAAATCATATCTCGAGTTCCAAAACTCGAAATCCAATTCCGTAAATATTTCCTGAAACTAGACTCATACATCTATCTACTAAATTTTTCTAGAATTTTTGGTCGGGCCAATTAGTACAGTTTATTAGTTGAATTCTCCCCCATTTCAGGGTTCTACTACTCTGACCTCTGTGTATTACGAATCAGATATCTCCCTGTATAAAGCTTCAATGACTATACCGTTTGTCTCTAATAAAACTAGACTCAACAATGAATCTGTAAATATAAATCATGACTTTTAATTATCTTTGTAAAATTTATGGTGAATTTCTAAAGTCATAACAGGGGATCCAGAAATCACTCTGGCCCTGTTTCACAAAAATTTAAACATCTCATAACATATAGCTCATATACCTATTTTGTTTCTTCCATATGAAAATAGACTCATCAAGATTCGATTCCATAACTTATTCATTATTTAATTTCATTTCTACTATTTTTAGTGATTTTTCAAATTCATGTCACTCTCGCTGTCTCGAATCTATTTTGTGATAAATTTTACCTATTTCATGGTTTCCATGGATTAGCTAGCAATTTGACATACATAGCACCAAATATGATCATGATTAGCCATTCCAATGGCTAATCATTACCAAGCATTTCCATACCTCTCAATAACCATATCATAAGACCATATATACAAAATGATTATAATGCTATACTCAAAATATATATGCCATTTTCGCATGGCTATACGAATATATATACATTACCAAAAGATACTTAATTAACAACAAAGGTCGGTCCTATACATGCCATTATCAAAGTTCAACTAAAAGAGTACCAAAAGGGGCTTAAATAGTGTGGATGACTTGACTTTGACACTTCCGAGTCGATAGGTGACGAACAAAATCTATAATACGAGAATTTAAGCAACAGAGTAAGCGTTTGATGCTTAGTAAGCTTATAAGTAAGGAAATCATTTGAAACAAAACATAAAAGAAATAGCATTCATAAGGATAAATAATTGTCTATGCACAAGATCACATATTCATTTTAATTTACACTTCTATCAATATGTTTACACATTCAAGTCAAACTTAACTAAATTTCATTTGAATCAATTTCATGTAACTCGAGTGAGCTATAGACTTCATATAACCCTAAGGAATGGCCGGGAGAGCATTATTCGATTACATAATCACAACTTATACTGTACCACATTTTTCCAATGTATATAAGATCCATACCTGGTCATATTAGGGATTATGAGCACATTAATCAGAATTATTACTACAGAATCGCGCCTTTCCAAACATAATTACTTTCGGAATTTGGCTCGGATGTAACAACCAGCACGAATGCCTTCGGGACTTAACCCGGTTATAATAACTAGCACAATTGCCTTCGGATCTTAGTCCAGATATAGTAACTAGCACAAATGCCTTCGGATCTTAGTCCGGATATCATTCGAATAATCATGCACATATATCAATATATCATAACACATCTGTATTTCATTTTCATTACTAGAACTCAAGCACAAGACACTTATCAACCATTCCCATTTTCGGCTCAATAGCCACATACAAAGAGCATGATTTCGATTTGCTTTATAACATGATCTCTATACACATTCGGCTACCAGTCATAAGTATAAACTAATTACCTCGATACATAATTCAAGTAGAATCATTATATCACCGTTTATATGTTATGCTTATATGTCGTGATTTAATCAAATCATAAACTAAGTTCCATTACTCAAAGGCTTACCTCGGATGTTGTCGAACGATTTCAACGGCTATTCAATCACTTTTTCCTTTCCCCTATCCAACTTTTATCCTCTAAGCTCTTGAGCTAAATCAAACAATTTACTTCCCAAATCAAACATAAGCATACAGCATCCGTATACATTTTAGAACCAATTCACTTGAATTAATTGCCCACTTAAGTCTCTCATCATTTCATTTTCAAATTTGTATATTTGGTAAGTCACATTAAACAATTATACATATAGCTTTAATACATTTTATACTAGCTGAAATGTACCATCAAGATATACTTTACTCAAATAATTTACCTTGGCGAACATGTACAATGTTTTGTAGCTTAATAATTATAATATACATCATGTATTTATAATATTTATGCGCCAATTATCCATGGTCATACACACACAATCAAAAATAAATACCAAAATTTTCATATCCTTTATCCCCTAAGCCGAATACACTTGTCATGTTCACCTACATTTTTCAACAATTTCTTCTTAATCAAACGCATATTTGGCTAGAACCATGGAAATTTTTAGCAATTTTTTAATTTAACACCTAATCGATTATAACACATTTAAGCATTCTTTTCATTTTATTAACCCAAACCACATACATTACTCAAGTACAACATTTTCAAATTCGGCATTAGCATCAAACATAATAGCCAATTCTTCCCACTTTGAATCTATGCATCTATTTGATCATAGTTTGTTCAAGCACTCATACAACAAGATTCATCCAATTTAACAAGAAACAAAAACCTTATTTCTCCAGAGCTACTATGGCCGAAAGTTCTAGACATCTCAATACCGAAATTTCTAACATGGGTTACCTAAAGAACTTGGTGATTAGTTCAAATTTATCTAACATTTCAAAAATTTACATGAATTTCATACCTCAATGAAGACCTAAATGACCGAATGGCTCCTTTCTCCCCAACTCTTCTTCTCTTTCGGTTTTTGGAAAGTAACAAGGTGAATACTTTGTTGTTTTCACCCACCTACTATTTTATTTCTTTATTTTATTACATTCATTCATGATAATATGGCATTTAACTAAATAAAGCTTATAAAAATTATCATATTGTATAATATAATAGTAACATGGCCGGCCACTAACTAGAAATGGGTAAATTAACATGCAAAACCATTCCTTTAAACACATGCATTATTAAACCATTAAAAATTAACCAATCACATTTCAAAAGTATCACATATAAGTCCTATTGAATAAATTCACATGCAAATGACCAAATCAAAGCTTGAAACTTTCACACTTGTATTTACTCACTTCATAAACATGAAATATAACTTATAATTATTTTTATAGCTCGGTTTTGTGGTCCCGAAACCACTTTCCAACTAGGGTCAAATTAGGGCTGTCACAACTCTCCCCCACTTAAAGAATTTTCGTCCTCGAAAATCTTACCAGTGAATAAATTCGGGTATCGATCTTTCATAGAGTTCTCGGTTTCCCAGGTAGCTTCTTCGATCCCGTGTTTGAGCCATAACACCTTTACTAAAGGAACCTTTTTGTTTCGCAACTCTTTCACCTCACGAGCGAGGATACGAATCGGTTCTTCTTCATAACTCAAGTCAGATTGAATTTCAACCTCTGATGGACTAATTATGTGCGAAGGATCAGATCTATAACGTCGAAGCATCGAGACATGAAAAACATTGTGAATCTTTTCAAGTTCAGGGGGTAAAATCAATCTGTAAGCGACTGGCCCAATTCTATCGGATATCTCATACGGCCCGATAAACCTCGGACTCAATTTGCCTTTACGGCCAAATCTGAGCACTTTTTTCCAAGGTGAAACTTTAAGAAACACTTTATCTCCGACCTGGTATTCAATGTCTTTTCGTTTCAAATCCGCGTACGACTTCTAACGATCTGCAGCTGCTTTCAGACTTTCCCTGATTACTTTTACTTTCTGCTCAGGATCTTTAATCAAATCAACCCCGAAGATTTTACTTTCCCTAAGCTCGGTCCAAAACAATGGTGTACGGCATTTACGACCATACAAAGCCGCGTAAGGTGCCATCTTAATACTTGATTGAAAACTATTGTTGTAAGCGAATTCAATCAAAGGTAAATACCGTTCCCATAAACCACTAAACTCAAGAATGCAACATCTCAACAGATCCTCGAGTATCTGAATTATCCGCTCAGATTGACCATCAGTCTGGGGGTGAAAAGCGGTGCTAAAATGCAACTTGGTACCCAAAGCTTCTTGCAATTTCTTCCAAAATCGCGATGTGAATCTCGGATCTCTATCAAACACAATAGAAGTAGGTACTCCATGTAACCTTACAATCTGAGATACATATATTTCAGCTAGTTTGTTAAGGGAATAATCCGTACGTACAGGAATAAAATGAGCCGACTTTGTCAGTCTATCAACAACAACCCAGATCGCATCTTTCTTGCTTGATGACAATGGCAACCCAGATACAAAATCCATCGTGACTCGATCCCACTTCCATTCTGGTATCATGATCGGCTGAAGTAATCCTGAAGGCACTTGATGTTCCGCTTTCACTTGTTGACATATCAAACACTTCGAAACAAAGTCAGAAATGTCTCGTTTCATACCATGCCACTATAACTGACGTCTCAGGTCGTTGTACATTTTCGTACTCCCCGGGTGAATTGACATACGGCTACAATGTGCTTCGTTCAGAATCATCGAAATAAGTTCTAAATTTCTTGGAACACACAATCGACTTCTGAACCTCAAACAATCGTCATCATCTATTTGAAACTCTGACTCCATATTCGAAATACATTCAACCCGTTTTGTAACCAATTCATCATCAATGTTCTGAGCTTCATGAATTTGATGAATCAATAATGGTTTGGCCTCTAATTCTGCTACTAACACATTGTCGGATAGAACAGACAAGTGTCCATTCATCGCTCGTAAAGCAAAAAGTGATTTACGACTTAAAGCATCTGCAACCACATTAGCCTTTCCCGGGTGATAGTCAATGACAAGCTCATAATCTTTTAACAACTCAAGCCAACGTCTTTGTCGCAGATTCAAATCTCTTTGAGTCATCAAATATTTGAGACTTTTGTGATCCGAAAGTACATGGCACTTCTCACCAAATAAGTAATGTCGCCATATTTTCAAAGCGAATACGATGGCAGCTAATTCGAGATCATGGGTTGGATAATTTTTATCATGTGGCTTCAATTGCCTCGACGCATAAGCTACAAATCGACCTTCTTGCATCAATACACAACCCAACCCAAGTAAGGATGCATCACTGTAAATGACAAACTCTTTGCCTGATTCGGGCTGCACTAGTACTGGAGCTTCAGTCAAATAAGTTTTTAGTTGATCGAAACTTTTCTGACATTTTTCTGTCCATTCAAACTTAACATCTTTCTGAATTAGTTTCGTCATTGGTGTGGCTATCATCGAGAAACCCTTTACAAACCGTCTGTAGTAACCGATAAGTCCCAAAAAGCTCGAACCTCAAGAATATTTCTGAGGCTTCCAGCTAAGTATGGCTGAAATTTTGCTCGGATCAACTCGAATACCGTCGCGAGATACCACATGACCCAAAAACTAACTTCTCTCAACCGAACTCACATTTCTTGAACTTAGCATATAACCGCTTATCCCGTAAAATCGCAACACTAATCGAGGTGCTCAAAGATGTTCGGTTTCATCTCTCGAATAGACCAAAATGTCATCAATAAACACAACTACAAACCGATCCAAATACTGTCTGAAGATCCGATTCATCAAATCCATAAATACCGCAGGGGCATTAGTGAGTCCAAACGGCATCACTAAGAACTCATAGTGACCGTATCTCGTTCTAAAAGCAGTTTTGGGTATATCTGAATTTCAAACTCACAACTGATAATAACCCGATCTCAAATCTATCTTTGAAAACACTGAGGCTCCCTTTAGTTGATCAAACAAATCATCATACGCGGTAACGGATATTTATTCTTTATTGTCACTTTATTCAGCTGACGATAGCCGACGCACAACCCCATGGTTCCGTCCTTCTTTTTCACAAACAATACTGGTGCACCCCAAGGTGAGAAACTCGGTCGAGCGAAACCTCTATCCATCAACTCTTGCAACTGAGCTTTCAATTCCTTTAATTCCGTTGGTGCCATACGATATGGAGCTATCGAAATCGGTGTAGTCCCAGGTACATGTTCGATGCCAAACTCTACCACCCGAACAGGTGGTAACCCCGGTAATTCTTCGGGAAACACATCCGGATATTCACAAACCACTGGTACCGATTCAAGTTTCTTTTCTGATTCTTTATTATCAAGTACGTATGCAAGATATGATTCACACCCCTTTCTCACATATTTTTGAGCTAACATCGAGGATATTATTGTTGGCAATCCATTTAAAACAGTAGACTCAACTCGGATTATCTCATTATTTGCACACCTCAAATCAATAGTCTTACTTTTGTAATTCACAACTGCATCATGTACGGTCAACCAATCCAAACCGAGAATAACATCAAATTCATCAAACGGTAAAAGCATCAAGTCAGCCGGAAAACAGGAGCTTCGGATTATTAAGGGGCATTTCTTACACACCTTGTCGACAAGCACATAACGACCCAAGGGATTCGACACTCTAATAACAAACTCAGTAGACTCAACAGGTAAAGTCTTACTGGATGCTAAAGTCTCACATACATAAGAATGAGTAGATCCAGGGTCAATCAAAGCAATCATATTAGTATCAAAGAGAGTGAAAGTACCGGTAATAACATCAGGCGAAGAAGCATCCTCGCGTGCACGTATAGCATAAGCTCTAGTAGGAGCACGAGCCTCAGATCTGGTGATAACATCTTTAGACCCTCTCTGACCGCTGCTAGCGTTCCCCGTATTCCTAGGTGGCCTACCTCGTGCTGTAGTAGCACCAGTTTCCCACTCTGATTTACATTCATTCGCATAGTTTGAACAATCTTTGATAAAGTGGTCGGCTGATCCACACTTATAACAGGAGCGGCCATGGAATCTACAACTCCCCGAATGCCATTTACCGCAATACTGGCACTCTGTCCTGTCCCGACGATCATTTCCAACACTGGCAACCGAAGTGACTCGCGTACTCACAGGTGATTGATCACGATCTCGTCTGGAAAAGCCCGAAGTGTCTTTAGATCGGCCTGGATCATTTCTAAATTTCTTTGATGGTTGTTGAAAGGGCTTTCCCGAAGATCTCTTACGAAACTCTCTTGCTTCCACTTCAGCTTTTCTTTTCTCCTTACTGAGCTCTTCGGCTTTGCAAGCTCGCTCGACAAGTACTACAAATTCTCTAATTTCAAGAATGCCAACATACGCTTTTATATCTTCGCTCAACCCGTCCTCAAGCGTTTACATGATAGCCTCGGACGAAACACATTCCGAGCGTATCTACTAAGTCGACAAACTTTCGCTCATAATCCAGTAACTGTCATAGAACCCTGCTTAAGCTCAAGAAATTCTTTCCGTTTCTGATCGATGAATCTTTGACTGATATATTTCTTGCGAAACTCGGTTTGAAAGAATTCCCAAGTAACCCGTTCTCTTGGCACGACGGAAACCAAAGTATTCCACCAATAGTAGGCAGAATCACGTAACAGAGATATAGCACATTTTAAACATTCATCAGGTGTGCACGATAATTCATCGAACAAACGAACGGTATTATCAAGCCAAAACTCAACCTGCTCAGCATCATCATTGTCAGTAGCCTTGAACTCAGTAGCCCCATGCTTTCGAATCCTATCAACCGGGGGCTTGTTCAACCTCAACGGGTCAACTATAGGAGATATTACAGGTGCAGGGTTTGTATTATTCAGGGGTGAGGGTTGTGCAACAACCAGATTAGTTCGAACATATTGGGTAAACCAGTCGTTCATCATAGCATAGAAGGCTTGTTTTTCCTCATCATTTTGATTACTTGCATTAAATTGAGAGTCAATCGGCGCTGTCCCGTGCGCGGAAGCAGGTGCTACACTCTCAATATCGTCAGCTACTGCTCGATCAGGATAAGAATCCATTTCTATACGATAACACATTTTTATCTGTCAGAAATCACCACACTATCATATTAACACATAATGGCATGTATAGCTAGACCCATACTTATTACGGTAGTCCTAGAATCGACTAAACCGTAGCTCTGATACCAATAAAATGTAACACCCCGTACCCGAGACCGTTGCGGAATCGAACACGAGGTGTTAACGGACTTAATTCATTACTTAAACAAATTTCATACAATTCATTTTAAAATTTTCTAGACAAGCTAGCTAATCGCATCACGATCGCTTTAAAAATCATATCTCGAGTTCCAAAACTCAAATCCAATTCCGTAAATATTTCCTGAAACTAGACTCATACATCTATCTACTAATTTTTTTCTAGAATTTTGGTCGGGCCAATTAGTACAGTTTATTAGTTGAATTCTCCCCATTTCGTGGTTCTACTACTCGACCTCCGTGTATTACGAATCAGATATCTCCTGTATAAAGCTTCAATGACTATACCGTTTGTCTCTAATAAAACTAGACTCAACAATGAATCTTTAAATATAAATCATGACTTTTAATTATCTTTGTAAAATTTATGGTGAATTTCTAAAGTCATAACAGGGATCCAGAAATCACTCGCCCTGTTTCACAAAAATTTAAACATCTCATAACATATAGCTCATATACCTATTTTGTTTCTTCCATATGAAAATAGACTCATCAAGATTCGATTCCATAACTTATTCATTATTTAATTTCATTTCTACTATTTTTAGTGATTTTTCAAATTCATGTCACTATCTTTATCTAATCTATTTTGTGATAAATTTTACCTATTTCATGGTTTCCATGGATTAGCTAGCAATTTGACATACATAGCACCAAATATGATCATGATTAGCCATTCCAATGGCTAATCATTACCAAGCATTTCCATACCTCTCAATAACCATATCATAAGACCATATATACAAAATGATTATAATGCTATACTCAAAATATATATGCCATTTTCGCATGGCTATACGAATATATATACATTACCAAAAGATACTTAATTAACAACAAAGGTCGGTCCTATACATGCCATTATCAAAGTTCAACTAAAAGAGTACCAAAAGGGCTTAAATAGTGTGGATGACTTGACTTTGACACTTCCGAGTCCGATGGTGACGAACAAAATCTATAATACGAGAATTTAAGCAACAGAGTAAGCGTTTGATGCTTAGTAAGCTTATAAGTAAGGAAATCATTTGAAACAAAAACATAAAAGAAATAGCATTCATAAGGATAAATAATTGTCTATGCACAAGATCACATATTCATTTTAATTTACACTTCTATCAATATGTTTACACATTCGAAGTCAAACTTAACTAAATTTCATTTGAATCAATTTCATGTAACTCGAGTGAGCTATAGACTTCATATAACCCTAAGGAATGGCCGGGAGAGCATTATTCGATTACATAATCACAACTTATACTGTACCACATTTTTCCAATGTATATAAGATCCATACCTGGTCATATTAGGGATTATGAGCACATTAATTGGAATTATTACGACAAAATCGCACCTTTCCAAACATAATTACTTTCGGAATTTGGCTCGGATGTAACAACCAGCACGAATGCCTTCGGGACTTAACCCGGTTATAATAACCAGCACGAATGCCTTCGGACTTAACCCGTTATAATAACTAGCACAATTGCCTTCGGATCTTAGTCGGATATAGTAACTAGCACAAATGCCTTGGATCTTAGTCCGGATATCATCCGAATAATCATGCACATATATCAATATATCATAACACATCTGTATTTCATTTTCATTACTAGAACTCAAGCACAAGACACTTATCAACCATTCCCATTTTCGGCTCAATAGCCACATACAAAGAGCATGATTTCGATTTGCTTTATAACATGATCTCTATACACATTCAGCTACCAGTCATAAGTATAAACTAATTACCTCGATACATAATTCAAGTAGAATCATTATATCACCATTTATTTGTTATGCTTATATGTCGTGATTTAATCAAATCATAAACTAAGTTCCATTACTCAAAGACTTACCTCGGATGTTGTCGAACGATATCAATGGCTATTCGATCACTTTTTCCTTTCCCCTATCCAACTTTGATCCTCTAAGCTCTTGAGCTAAATCAAACAATTTACTTCCAAAATCAAACATAGTCATACGGCATCCATATACATTTTAGAACCAATTCACTTGAATTAATTGCCCACTTAAGTCTCTCATCATTTCATTTTCAAATTTGTATATTTGGTAAGTCACATTAAACAATTATACATATAGCTTTAATACATTTTATACTAGCCGAAATGTACCATCAAGATATACTTTACTCAAATAATTTACCTTGGCCGAACATGTACAATGTTTTGTAGCTTAATAATTATAATATACATCATGTATTTATAATATTTATGCGGCCAATTATCCATGGTCATACACACACAATCAAAAATAAATACCAAAATTTTCATATCCTTTATGCCCTAAGCCGAATACACTTGTCATGTTCACCTACATTTTTCAACAATTTCTTCTTAATCAAACGCATATTTGGCTAGAACCATGGAAATTTTTAGCAATTTTTTTAATTTAACACCTAATCGATTATAACACATTTAAGCATTCTTTTCATTTTATTAACTCAAACCACATACATTACTCAAGTACAACATTTTCATATTCGGCATTAGCATCAAACATAATAGCCAATTCTTCCCACTTTGAATCTATGCATCTATTTGATCATAGTTTGTTCAAGCACTCATACAACAAGATTCATCCAATTTAACAAGAAACAAAAACCTTATTTCTCCATAGCTACTATGGCCGAAAGTTCTAGACATCTCAACACCAAAATTTCTAACATGGGTTGCCTAAAGAACTTGGTGATTAGTTCAAATTTATCTAACATTTCAAAAATTTACATGAATTTCATACCTCAATGAAGACCTAAATGACCGAATGGCTCCTTTCTCCCCAACTCTTCTTCTCTTTCGGTTTTTGGAAAGAAACAAGGTGAATACTTTGTTGTTTTCACCCACCTACTATTTTATTTCTTTATTTTATTACATTCATTCATGATAATATGGCATTTAACTAAATAAAGCTTATAAAAATTATCATATTTTATAATATAATAGTAACATGGCCGGCCACTAACTAGAAATGGGTAAATTAACATGCAAAACCATTCCTTTAAACACATGCATTATTAAACCATTAAAAATTAACCAATCACATTTCAAAAGTATCAGATATAAGTCCTATTGAATAAATTCACATGCAAATGACCAAATCAAAGCTTGAAACTTTCACACTTGTATTTACTCACTTCATAAACATGAAATATAACTTATAATTATTTTTATAGCTCGGTTTTGTGGTCCCGAAACCACTTTTCGACTAGGGTCAAATTAGGGCTGTCACAAAAGATGATAGCTTTTCCTTTTTGTTTTATTAAAAAGACAACTAGTCAAAATTGGTGACCTAATCTTAACCTAATTTTGACCTTCTCTCCAATTTGTCTCCCATGGCCGGTCAAGCTATTTTCTAAAGGTCTAATTACCCTTTAAAGATCGCCAATTTTGGTTCTCTAACTATTTGACTCCTTTAGCTATCAATTTAGGACTTTGGCACTTTATGCGATTTAGTCATTTTTCACAATTGGGCTCACAAACGTCAAAATTTACTCACCAAATTTTTCATGTACTTTTATAAACATGCTATGAATCCAAAATAATAAATGAATAATTTCTTTAACTTCAGATTTGTGGTCCCGAGACCACTATTCTGACTAGCCCCAAAATTAAGTTGTTACATTGGGATAGAGTTCTTGCTTGGTACTGCTCTGATATCTATCACCTCTTATAGGATGGCACCAAAAGAGCTTGTGGAACTTAAGGCTTAGATTCAAGAGTTATTGGATCGAGGGTTCATCCACCCCAAGTGTCTCCGTGGAAAGCACTGGTTTTATTTGTGAAAAAGAAGGATGGAACCATGCGTATGTACATCGACTGTCGGCAACTGAACAAATTGACTATTAAGAATAAGTACCCCCTATCAAGGATTGATGAACTATTCGACCAGTTTCGAGGAGCTTCGGTCTTCTCTAAGATTGATCTTCGATCAGGGTATCATCAACTAAAGGTCAAGGAGACTGATGTTTATAAGACAACATTTAGGACTCGTTATAATCATTACGAGTTCCTCGTAATGCCGTTTGGATTGACGAATGCACCAACTACTTTTATAGATCTGATGAACCGAGTGTTCCAGCCCTATCTGGATCAATTCGTAGTGGTGTTTATAGATGAAATTCTAGTATATTCCAGGACTGAGGATGAACATGATGCACATCTCTGGGTTGTCCTGCAGATTTTGAAGGAGAAACAATTATACGCTAAATTCAGCAAGTGTGAGTTCTGGCTATGTGAAGTAACTTTTCTGGGTCATGTGTTTTCTGCTGAGAGGATTAGGGTTGATCCTCGAAAAAATGAAACGTTTCTGGATTGGAAGCAACCTAAGTTGGTATCTGAGATTCAAAGTTTTTTGGGTTTGGTAGGGTATTATAGACGGTTTGTTGAGGGGTTTTCGTTGATTGCGGCATCTCTGACTAAGTTGTTGCATAAAGGGGTACCGTTTAATTGGACTTGTAACACCCTGTACCCAAGACCGTTGCCGGAGGTTGACACGAGGTGTTAACGGACTTAATTCACTTATTTATACAGTTCATTTTACCATTTCCAGACAAGCTGGCTAACTGTATCACTGTCACCTTAAAAATCATATCTCGAGTTCCAAAACTCAAAAACTGATTCCGTAAATTTTCCCTGAAACTAAACTCATATTTCCATCTACAAGTTTTTTTATAGAAGTTTTGGTCAGGCAAATTAGTACAGTTTATTAGTTAAAGTCTCCCCTGTTACAGGTTTTGACTACTCTGACCTTCATGCATTACGACTTAGATATCTTCCTGTACAGGGCTTCAATACTTATGCCATTTGTTTCTAAAGAAACTAGACTCGAAAAGGAATCTGTAAATATAGGGTATGACTTCTAATTATATCTGGTTAATTTATAGTGAATTTCAGAGTCGAGCAGGGATCCGAAATCGCTCGCCCTGTTTCACTTAAAACTTAAAATCCCTTAAAATACGGGTCATATGATCGTTTTGTTTCTTCCATATGAAAATAGACTCATCAAGGTTCGATTACATAACTTATTAGCTATTTAATTTCATTCTTACTATTTTTAGTGATTTTTAAAATTCGCATCACTGCTGCTGTCAGCATCTGTTTTTTGTAGGTAGACTATACCTATTTCATGATTTTCCATGGATCAACTAGCCATTTGTCGTACATAGCCCTAAAATGATCGTGATTAACCATTCCAATAGCTAATCGTTACCAAGCATTTCCATACCACTCAACGAACAATATACAAAAT
This sequence comes from Gossypium herbaceum, assembly GCA_025502765.1. Taxonomy (NCBI): domain Eukaryota; kingdom Viridiplantae; phylum Streptophyta; class Magnoliopsida; order Malvales; family Malvaceae; genus Gossypium; species Gossypium herbaceum. The sequence continues at coordinate 58,016,526 of CP106689.1, forward strand.
GATTATAATGCTATGCTCAAGATATATAAGCCATTTTCGCATGGCTATCCAAATTTATACAATACCACAAGGTACATGACCAACAACAAAAGGGCGGTCCTATACATGCCCTTTTCAGAGTTCAACTAAAAGAGTACCAAAAGGGCTTTGATAGTGTGGATGACTTCGACTTTGACAATCCCGAGTCCGATAGCTGACGAACCAAAATCTATAAAACAGAGAATCAAAGAAACGGAATAAGCATTTAATGCTTAGTAAGTTTTGAATAATGAAATTAGTTCGGCTAAGGTATAACATTAATATGGCTAAATGAATAACTTCATATATGCACATTCTCATAATCATACTTACTTCATGCTTCAATCAATATATTCATACACAAGGTATCAAACCTAACTAAAGGCCGAAAGTTCGTTAATCAATTGAACGAATACTATTTAAAACGAATCGACTTTTCCGATGCATATACGAAACATACCTTATCGTTTAGATGTTATGAGCGTATTAATTGAAATTATTACAGCAAGATCGCTCAATTCCAAACCCAAGTATCTTCGGGATTTAGTCGGATATAACCACTCGCACAAATGCCTTCGGGTCTTAGCCCGGATATGGTCACTAGCATAAATGCCTTCGGGACTTAGCCCGGATATAGTCGCCAGCACAAATGCCTTGGTCTTAGCCCGGATATAGCAACTTCGCACAAAAGCCTTCGGACTTAGCCGGATATCATTCGAATAACCATGCACATGTATCAATAAATCATGACACATCCATATTTCATTTTCATTACTAAAGCTCAAACACAAGACACTTATCACACTTACCAATTTCGGCTCAATAGCCACATACAAAGAGCATGATTTTGATTGGCTTTATAACATGATCTCTATACACATTCGACTACCCGTCATAGGTATAAACTAATCACCTCAATATATAATTCAAGTAGAATCATTATATCACCGTTTATTTGTCATGTTTATATGTCTTGACCTAATCGAATCATAATCTAAGTTCCATTACTCGAAAACTTAACTCAGATGTTGTCGAACGATTTCAACGGCTATTCGATCACCTTTTCCTTTCCTTTATTGGATTTAGTTCCCCTTTGCTCTTGAGCTTAATTTAACAAATAAATTGATTTAATCATTTGGAACATCAAAGAGAAATTCAAGGTACTTAGCCCATATATATTAGGCATTAGAGTCATATATGTATGAAATCATGAATCAAAATTCAACATATTAGCCAATATTCTCCTTTAGCCAATTTTCTAAGTCAAGATAAAGCTATCAATATGCTTACCTATAGCCGAACGTACAACATCAACCTATGTATTCATTCATGTGGCCGAATATGCATGTCTAAGTTGAGGCCGATTATATACTTAATACATTCTACAAATATGGTTACTTGTATTGACTAAATACCATTTTGTTTCAAGTTCAAAACTCGACTAAAACACATATATACACTAGTAATCAAATACTAACATTTGCACTTCACCTCAATAGCTAGCTTAGCAAACCTTAATTTAACATTTAATTGTTCATAACACAATTAAAGCATCCTCTCCATTCCATCAATTCAAAACACATACATTACTCATCCAAATAACATGAACAACAACCATTTCTTGAACATCATCTCATGACCGATTACTCATGTTACCAACAAGATCCAAAATTTGGACATGGGCTAACTAAGGGACTTAGTAACTAGCTTAATACATTCAACAATTCCAAAAGCTACCATGAATTACATACCTTATTCAAGACTAGAAGGAGTGGCGAATATTTGCTTCCCCTTCCCCCTTCTTCTTAGCATTTTCGGCCAAGGATGTTAAAAGATGAACACATTTTTTTTTCTTTGTTTTCTTCCTTCAATTCACGGCAATGGAGGAGCAACCTAGCTAATTTTTTTGTTTCTCCTCCTACTAACCACTATTATTTTATTACCCATGTTCTTTATTTTATTGTTCCTAATATAAAACACTAACATCAAATTGTTTATAATACATTTTAACCCATAGCATGGCCGGCCACTAGCTCAAATTTTGGGTAATTTGACATGCAACCCCATCATTTTTATAACATGCATTAATAGACCACTTTACATTTGTCTAGCACATTTCTAAATTTTTCTCATATAAGTCCTATTTAATAAAATTCAAATATGAAATTTTCACACATGCATATATACATATAATAAGCATCAAATATGACGGTTAATTATTTTTATGACTCGGTTTTGTGGTCCCGAAACCACTTCCCGAATAGGGTCACTTTAGGGCTGTCACAGGACTGATAAAGCAGCAGGAAAATTTTGAGAAAATTAAGAAAGTTCTGACTGAGGCCCCTCTCGTGATACAGCCACAATTTGGGAAGGAATTCACTATCTATAGTGATGCATCACATGTTAGCTTAGGGTGTGTATTGATGAAGGACGGGTAAAGTAGTAGCATATGCGTCTCATCAGCTTAAGATCCATGAAGCGAACTACCCGACTCATGATTTGGAGTTGACTGCGGTGGTATTTGTACTGAAGATTTGGAGACATTACCTGTATGGTGTGAAGTGTATCATTTACACGGATCACAAGAGGCTCAAATATTTCCTCACTCAGAAGGAGCTATATCTTAGATAGCATAGGTGGATTGAGCTGCTTAAGGATTATGACTATTCAATTAAATACCATCTTGGTAAGGCTAATGTGGTAGATGATGCATTGAGCTGTAGGGCTATTACTAATTTGAGGGTGATGTTTGCTCGTCTTAGTTTATTCGACGATGGTACTTTACTGGCTGAACATCAAGTTAAACCGAGGTGGATTGAACAGATTAAGGGTAAACAGTTGAAGGATGAGACACTAGGTTCTCGTTTCCGGCAGATAGAGAATGGGAAACTTCAGATTTTGGGCTGAATAGCGAAGGGGTACTTTGTTTCCGTGGGAGAGTTTGTGTATTGAAGGATACTTATTTAAGGTAGTGTATACTACAAGATGCACATAGTAATCCTTACGCCATGCATCCTGGCGGGAATAAGATGTACCGAGACCTTCAGGAGTTATATTGGTGGCTAGGACTTTAGCGCGAAGTTACCAATTTTGTGGATAAATGCCTGACTTGCCAACAGGTTAAGGCGGAGCATCAGTTGCCTTCAGGGTTGCTTCAGCTAGTTAAGATCCCGCTTTAGAAGTGCAAAAGAGTAACTATAGACTTTGTTAGTGGGCTACCCTTAACACCTTCTAAAAAGGATTCGGTATGGGTTATTATGGATAAGTTGACCAAGTCTGCCCATTTTATATCTATTCGTACTGATTACTCATTGCAGAAGTTGGCTAAGCTGTATGTGTCTGAAATTGTGAGATTTCATGGGGTACCAGTTTCCAACATATCTGATAGAGATCCTCATTTCACATCCCGGTTTTGGAAGAAGTTACATGAGGCATTGGGTACACGGTTGGACTTCAATACTGCGTTCCGTCCTTAGAAAGACAGTCAGTCAGAGAGGGTGATCAGATACTAGAGGACATGTTAAGGAGTTGTGTGATTGACTTCTGAGGCAGTTAGGAGGATTACTTACCATTGGCAGAGTTTGCATACAATAATAGCTACCACTTTAGCATATAGATGGCACCTTACGAGGCATTATATGGTTGTAGGTGTCATACTCTTTCGTGTTGGACTGAGTTAGGCGAACTGCGTGTTTTAGGTCCTGAATTAATTTCTGATACTAAGGACAAAGTTAGATGGATTCGGGATCGTCTGAAGGCGGTGTCTGATAGGCAAAAGTCTTATGTGGATCTAAAGTGTCAAGAGATTGAGTATTCTATGGGGGACTTGGTGTTTCTTAAGGTCTCGCCATAGAAGAAGATACTAAGGTTTGGTCAGGGGGTAAATTAAGCCCTAGGTTCATTGGGCCTTACCATATACTGAAATGTGTAGGACTGGTTGCCTATCCCCTTGAGTTACCCCCATAGTTGGATCAGATTCATGACGTGTTCCACGTCTCTATGTTGAGACGATATCGCTCTGATCCTGCACACGTCATCTTAATTGAAGAGATTGAGGTTAGGCCACATCTGACCTTTAAGGAAGAGCCAGTTCAGATTATAGACCGTGTTGTGAAAGTTCTGAGGAAAAAGTCTATTCCACTGGTTAAGGTACTATGGCGTAATCACGTTTTGAAGAACCCACGTGGGAATCCGAGGAGGCGATGCAGCAACAATTCCCTCATATGTTTTGATCAGGTATATTTCGAGGCTGAAATTTTCTTTTAGGGGGTAGAGTTGTAACGCCCCAAATCTTTAGTAATTTAATTGTGTGTTATGTTGCATATTGGCTTACTTGCTGCTTGGTTAAGGGTCTTGAGTAGTGTGAGAAGATCTTAGTTCAAACCTAGACTTTAGCAGAAAATTTTGGTTTCTACTAAACTAAACCCTTACTGCTAGATGTTGGGTTCTTAATTAATTTTGGGGAAATCAGGTCTTAAAAAGGTTGTTGGTCCAAGGGCTAGTGGCATGTTAATGCTGTTGAAGGGCTTGAGTTCAAACCTTGTCGTTTGTAAGGGGGATGTTTATTTTTGTTGCTGTGCCGTGTGGGAGGTTGAGTAGTAATAGAACTCCATTGCTAGTGGGTGGTTGGAGTGTTTGAGGGACAGTGGTGTGTGTGGCCGGTTGTTAGGGGAAGTTTGAAAGGAGTTTGAAATGGTCGTTTGAGGGATTAGAGGAGAGATATGGGGAGAAATTTAGGGAGCAGATTAAGGAATAGGGGAGAAGTAGTAGTTCCCGAAAGTGGGACTCTCTCTATACCAAGTCGATCTTAGGCTTTGGGTACTGAATTTTTTAGTTTTTCTCTCTTTTGTGATAGCATCTCTCTCTTTTGTTTCAATCGCTCGTGAGTTTAGTTTTTTGTTTTGCCAGAAATATTCTTTGGTAACCATTCGGGCGTTCTAGTGTTTCATTTTAGGTCTTTCTTTTGACCGAACACTCTGTTCCTCCCTCTTCAACCTATTGCTGATTACCATTGACTCTTTTCTTCTCCTCAAGTTGATTTCCATTCCTTCCTCCATTTCTAATCGCATCCGATTGTTCTTACTCTTCTCGCCCTCTTCATTTTTGCATTGTAGCCAAATACTCTGTTCCATTCTTCTGAACTTTCAGTTTTGGCAAGTGATCTCGGATATGTTGGGTTTAGTTACTCGACTCTTTCTCCTTCCCCTCAACTGTCTTTTTTGGCCTAATACTGGTAGGTGAATCTCTGTCTCACTCTCTTTTTTTCCCCTGTTTTGGTTCTCCCTTTTCTGACATCATCTCTTTCCTTTTTTTCCCTTAGCACAGATCATCTTCCTTTCATGTGTCATTCTTGCATATTAATCTTTATTTACATTCTTGTTCGTTACATCTTCCGCCTACAATCCTCTTTGTCATTATTGGTAAGTGGGTATAATTGAGAAAGTGTGATGTTTCAAGTATAACTTTATTAAAAAGGGGGTGACTTTTGTGTAGATAGTAATTGAAGTAGGTTGACATTCCTTTCTGAAAGCCGAAGGTACCATTCCTATTGTTTAGGGTAAGTGTCGGTGATCGTTTTGGGAACCTCTTTAATATCCTTTGATACTTGAGTTAAGTAACTGATTAGGTTTCATACTATTTTCTCTTCAGGTAGGAAAGGTGCTCGGAGCGTGGATTAACTTCAATCACATAAGGTGTGTAATCACACTGCAAAGATTGTTTATCAGAAAAAGTCGGAAAGCATGTTCATAGACGCTACATGATCATGCATTCGTTCATGTGGCGAATCGATCGCATAAACATATGTGTTTGACAGTAGAGGCCACCATGAGCGAACTCATGGGTTTAGGCCATTTTGGGCCACGCGCTGGGCTGAAATGGGCCGTGTGGGCCCATAGGCTAATGGGCCTCGCACGAGAAAATTGTATGGATGTGCGAAAATTAGTGGGCCAGCAGTGTAGTTTGCACGGCCAAGGCAATTATTTGGGCTTATTGGGCCACGCGAGCGTGTGGGCCCACATAGGCCGTATTATGGGCTTTTGGGCACATTTCAGCTGTTTGACTGTTAAGGTCACATGGGTCGCCTAAGAAGATTATGGGCCTACTGATGGGTTAGTAAGTACACTAGACCCCATACTGATGAAATGACTGTTATACCCCTAGAGGTAAAATGACTGATATACCACTATGCTATATTTGACTGTATTCGAACATGACATTTTGCATACACGTATATATTATGACATGACATATTGCATGGAGGTGGGTTTGATATATTTGGAGGAAGTGTACTGTACTGGCAGCTCTGCTTCATATACTGATAGTGCCGCAATTGGTGTTATATTCTAGAGTGTAGGGATAGGTGGGTCGATTTTATCCCCACATGGAGTGTAGGGCTGGACGGAGTGGAGTGTAGTGGATGGATGGGTAGGATCTCTATATGCATTTCTGATACTGTACTGAGTTGGGTTAAGGTTCACACTGATACTGCTACTGTAATGGGCTAAGGCCCATACTGGTATTGCTACTGATATGGGCTTAAGCCCAGACTGTACGACGCTGTATGTTTGACTGTTTGATAAATAAGGATTACACACTGAGTTTTCATAAACTCACCTTTTTTGCTTATCTGTGCAGGTAATCCTTAGGCGGGTCTGTGCTGCGAGGCTCAGAGATGGCCACACCACGGTTATGTTTTTCTTTTGACTTTTTGAAAGTAGTTTTATTTGGGTAAATTTTATGTAATAAGGCCGCTTTAAGTTTTATTTCTATTTTGGGATTTATTTAAATTAACTTATATCAGTTAGCAGTAGGACTCGGGTTTTCAAGAAGCAAATGGTTTTCAACTACCACGCTACGTAACTTGTTTTAAAAGCTTCCGCAATGAACAATATTTTAAAGTATAATAATAATTTAATATGAGACATGTTTTGCTTAACAAACTATAACTTAACAAACGATTAAAATGAGTTGATTTCTCATATAGGTCTCAAACGAGGTTTTAACACAAATGGACTTTACTGATAGAACTACGCTTTCCAAGACTCACTCCAATGTGACATCACAAATGTGGCCATAACGTCTAGGCCGGGTTTGGGGTAGTACATGTGAGGGATCAGATCGATATCTATAGAGCATTGAAACATGGAATACATTATGGATCTTTTCTAACTAAAGTGGCAACAATAGTCTATAAGCAATCGATCGATACGCTCTATAATCTCATACGGCCCTACAAATCTCGGACTCAATTTACCTTTACAATCGAATCTGAGTTTTTTCTTCCATAGTGAGACTTTCAAAAATACTTTGTCCCTGATATAAAACTCTCTATCTGTTTGTTTCAAGTCTACATACGATTTTTGACGATCTGACACTGTTTTTAGACTTTCACAGATCACTTTTACTTTCTGTTCAGTCTTTCTGATCAAATCGACCCCGTGTATCTTATTTTCACTGAGCTCAATCCAATACAATGGTGTATGACATTTACGACCGTACAAAGCCTCGTAAGGTGCCATTTTGATACTCAATTGAAAGCTATTATTATAAGCAAATTCAATTAGAGGTAAGTATCATTCCCACGTACCTTCGAACTCGAGAATACAACATCTCAACATATCCTCAAGTATCTGAATGATTCGTTTTAACTGACCATCTATTTGCGGATGGAAAGCAGTGCTGAAATGTAATTTTGTACCTAGAGCATCTTACAATTTCTTCCAAAACCGTGAAGTAAACCTTGGATCTCTATCCAAAACAATAGAAATACGTACTCCGTGTAATCTTACAATCTAAGAAACATACAATTCAGCTAGCTTATCAAGAGAGTAATCTTTGCGAACCGGAACAAAATGACCCGATTTGGACAATCTATCCACAATAACCCAGATTGCATCTTTCTCGCTTGGTGTCAACGGTAAACCGGATACAAAATCCACTCTGACTCTGTCCCATTTCCACTCAGGTATCATGATCAGTTGAAGCAATCCAGAAGGTACTTGATGCTCGACTTTTACTTGTTGACAAACTAACCATTTCAAAACAAAGTTAGAAATGTCTTGTTTCATACCATGCCACCAGTAAAGCTATTTGAGATCATTGTACATTTTCCTACTATGCCGGTGAAGAGATAACCGATTGCTGTGAGCTTCATTCAAAATCATCTGAATCAACTCTGAATTTATCAGAACACATATTCGATTTCTGAACCTCAAACAACCCTCAGCATTAACTTGAAACTCTGAATCAACATTTGTATCACATTAGCTTCACTTTGGTAACAATTCATTATCAACCTTCTAAGCATCACAAATATGTTGAATATGTAATGGTCTTGCTTTTAATTTAGCTATTATCGAACCATCATCAAACATAACCATATGTGCATTCATTGCACGTAAAGTAAATAGTGATTTTTGGTTGAGAGCATCAGCAACAACATTAGCCTTTCTCGGATGATAGCCAATCACAAGCTCGTAGTCTTTTAACAACTCTAACCATCGACGCTGTCTTAAATTCAGATCTTTCTGAGTCATCAAATATTTCAGGCTCTTGTGATCAGAATAAACATGACATTTCTCACCAAACAGATAGTGACGCCATATCTTCAATGCAAACACAATAGCTGCCAATTCTAGGTCATGTGTCGATAGTTCTTTTCATCTGGCTTTAACTATCTCGAGGCATAAGCTATGACTTTGCCTTCCCGCATCAAAACACAGCCCAAACCATTTAAAGATGCATCACCATAAATAACAAATTCTTTACCCGATTCTAGTTGAACTAGTACTGGAGCTTCGGTCAAAAGGGCTTTCAACTGATAGAAACTTTTCTGGCACTTTTCTGACCACTCAAGCTTAACATCTTTCTATAATAGCTTTGCCATCGGGGTTGCAATCATAGAGAAACCTTTCACACACCGTCTATAGTAACCAGCAAGTCCGAGAAAACCTCAGCCTTCAGAAACATTTCTCGGAGGTTTCCAATCAAATATAGCCAAAATTTACTCGGATCAACCCGAATACCTGATGCTAATACAACATGTCCCAGAAAACTGACTTAACATAATCATAATTTACATTTACTAAACTTTGCATACAACTGTTTATCTCGCAAAGCTGTAACACAAATCTCAGATGTTTGACATGCTCGGTTTCATCACAGGAATAGATCAAAATGTCATCTATGAACACAACCACAAATCGATCCAGATACTGTTTGAAGATCTAGTTCATCAAATCTATAAAATTAGCAGGTGCATTAGTAAGTCAAAAAGGCATAACAAAAAACTCATAATGTATGTACCTCATTCAGAAAGTAGTCTTTGGCACATCGGAGTATTTAACTTGCAACTGATAGTAGCCTAATCTCAAATTTATCTTTGAAAACATTGTAGCCCCTTTCAGTTGATCGAACAGGTCATCAATTCATGACAACAGATATTTATTCTTCATAGTCACCTTATTAAGCTATCTATAGTCGATACACACTCTCATAGTTCCGTCTTTCTTTTTCACAAATAAAACTGGTGCACCCCAGGGAGAGAAACTCAGTTGTGCAAAACGTCTATCTGTCAACTCTTACAACTGAGCTTTCAATTCTTTTAATTCAGTAGGTGTCATTCTATACGGAGCTATCGATATCAGAGTCGTCCCCGGCACTAATTCAATATCAAACCCTACTTCTCGAATAGTTGATAAACCTGACAATTCTTCAGGAAACACATCTGGATACTCACACACAACTGGTACTGATTCAATCTTTCTTTCAGCTACTTTACTATCAAGCACATACTCAAAGTAAGCTTTACAACCCTTTCTTACATACTTCTGAGCTAACATCGAAGATATCACTGCTGGTAAACCATTCAGATCATTAGATTCAATCTGGATAATCTCATTATTCTGGCACCGTAAATCAATAGACTTTCTTTTACAATTTACGACAGCATCGTGCAAAGTCAACCAGTCCATACCTAGAATTATATTGAATTCATCAAATGGAAACAACATTAAATCAGCCAAAAAAAAACGAATCTCAAATCATCAAAGGACAATTCTTACACACTTTGTCAACCATAACACACTGGCCCAAAGTGTAACACCCCTCGCCCACATCCGACGCCGGGACGGGGTTCGAGGTGCTACCTGACTTTTACTAACACTTCCATACTAAACAGGGCCATGAAATCTCAAATAATAAAAAACTTTTCTTTTCACATGCAATTTGTCCCTTATGCGAGCTTACGAGGCCCAATACATGCATTCGGGGCGGTTCGGGACCCAATCGAGAACTCATGAAAAACTTAGAAAAATCTCTTGCGTTAAGGCTTCACACGCCCATGTGCTCGGCCGTGTGGCGTAAATAGTCTAATTATCAAGCCTTTTGTCATTCTCACACCACATGCATAGATACATACTTATCCAATAACATACAACGTGGCATAAATGAGCTCTTAAACATCTACAAACATGATATGCTAAAGTTATTTTCTTATGTAATAAATATTATAGAATTTGCCCATATCATTACCACATACTAGACATAACTATCATTACATCACAAACCATTCATGAAGTATTATTAACTATTTACCAATCACTTAATCCTGCATTAGTTACTAGCTCATCAATGAATCTCAATTCAATCTCTAGGCATACATGTTGTAAGCCACATCACGAGAGATAATAACATACATGCATAAGAATAATCATATGGGCCCATAATGTCATTAGCCGACATAGGCCAATTTACATGACTAATACTACCTTAATAACAAGCCAATGCCTTTGGCTAAATCATAATACTACATACTCACATTAAAACCCTATACATGCCATAGACTCGAATCACTTGAGTTTACTTACTCCGATAACGTTAACTCGATAGGGTGATAATATCTCCGACGGCCTCCAACCCGAGCTAACACGGAAACTCTAGAAAACATGGGAAAGAAGGGGGTAATCTTTCGCTTAGTAAGTTCATATGAAAACAATTAGCAACTCATTAACTTGTTTTATCAATGTTTACAACATATTTTCAAGTTCACTACAAGCTGTCTTTCTGAGCAACGGTCACGAAATTATTTATATCTAGAGCTACGAAACTCCGAATTAAGTTCTGTTAATTTTCCCTGAAACTAGACTTATTTTCCTTTCTTCCATAAAATTTCCAGAATTTTTGGTTAAGCCAAATAGTACATTTTATTAGTTAAAGTATCCCCTGTTTCAGGGTATGACCACTCTGACCCCTGTGCACTACAAACTGAATTTATCCCTGTACAAAATTCCAACGACCATGGTTTTATTTCCCATAAAAATAGACTCAATAAGGAATACATTCATGTAAGGTATAGCTCTTAATAATTTTTGTACAATTTTGGTGAATTTCTAAAGTTAGAATAGGGATCTCGAATTCATTCAGACCTGTTTCACAAGAATTCAAATATCAAACAATATGGAATTCTTTTTCTTCCTCTGTTTCTTTCATGTGAAAATAGACTCATTAAGCTTTAATCCCATATTTTATTCTGCCCCTAAATCATTTTCCACTATTTTTAATGTATTTGCAAAGTTACACTACTGCAGTAACTCAAATCTATCAAGGCTAAATTACTCATTCATGATCTTACCACCTTATCGTTGTTGTATCTATTTTCAATCCGAGGGTTAAGTACATACCTGTCCAAAATGTCCATTTTACAATAATTACCAATACGTCACCTACATCTTAAGTGTTCTTCCATTCCACTAGAAATTTTACCCGTTGAACACATCGGAATATAACTCGGATACATGGATAATTTGCACATAAGTGCCATATTTGTAGCCAAGCTACCATGTAACCCGCCCATAAGTGAACTCAGACTCAACTCAACGAGCTCGGGCGTTCGCATCCATAAGTGAACTCGGACTCAACTCAACGAGTTCGGATGCCTAGTTACATCTCACGAACTCGGACTCAACTCAACAAGTTCGGACATTCCACATCCATAAGTGAACTCGGACTCAACTCAACGAGTTCGGATGCTCAACCATTCTAGTGACATGTCACTTGTATCCTAATCTATTCCTAAGGTTCAAACGGGATTTTCCTCGAACACGCCTCCTTGCCATCTTCCGTAAAATACCGAAACCAATACTGGTAGCACTTTATATTTAACAAATAATACACTTAATTTGCATTTTATTCAAAATAACCACAAAGCATATATTTCATGATAAGAATCAAGATATCCTATATTTAACATCAATAATTTAAAAATAATAATTATGCTACATTATTTACACATGAACTTACCTCGATACCACAAATGTGAAAAGGACATACTCGTCCATAAATCGATTTCTTTCCGTTCTAGGTCCAAGTCTCAATTTTCATCATCTATAACATCACATTTAGCTTACCAATCAGTCACAATATTCATATGGGTCTAAAAATCATATTTTTACAAATTTTCATTTTGACCTCTAAACTTTTGCATATTTTCACTTTTGCCTCAATGCTCATAAATTAATTTTTATTCAATTTCTATAAGGTTTAAGACATGCTGAACATTTTTCTCTTCTATGGAAACTCCAAATTTTCAATAATTCACACACTTATGACCAATTTGTAACTTTCACAATTTAACCCCTTTTGACATTTTTACCAAATTCATTGAATAAAACTCATACTTAACACATCAAACATTCATTATCCACTATAAATCATCAAAACACAACCATATCATGAATGGGTAAATTTTAAACTCTAATTTCTCTTCAATCAATTGGTAGAAATAGAAAATTTAAGCTTCGGGATCTCAAAATACGAAAATCATTAAAACGGACAAAAGCGCACCTATATAAGCCATAGAAGCTTATTGAATGGAGCTCATCCATGGCTGCCATTTTCAGTTCTTTCCACGGTTGAAGAAGAAAGAATGAAAAAAATGATAGCTTTTATCATTTGTCTTATTAGGTTATTTTAATTAATTTACAAAATTACCCTTTTATTTCAACCAAATTTCAAAATACCAAACAAATATCCATTCACTAACTTATTAAAGGAATAATTGTCACATAAGGACTTTCAATTTAAAACTCATAACAATTAGGTACCTCATATATAAAGAACTCAACTTTTGCACTTTTTACAATTTAGTCCTTTTGACTAAATTGAGTGCTCAAATGTCAAAATTTTCGAATGAAATTTTTACGAAATATTTTCATAAATTTATAGACTATAAAAATATAATAAAAATATTTTTTTTTCGTCGGGTTTGTGGTCCCGAAACCACTGTTCCGACTAGACCCAAAATCGGGCTATTACATTTCTTCCCCCCTTTAGGGATTTTCGCCCCGAAAATTTTACCGTAAAAAGTTGTTCTCTACTTTCACGAGTCACTTACATCTTTTCTCACAACTTACAAAACAACTCCACACAAGCTCATACTCAAGATTTCCTATAGCTTTTCCATAGTTGAGGTATAAACCCTGAGCTCAATTTGAAACACCGAGACCGACATTCTTGGAACTATAAACTTAGAAACATACAACTCGGTCATATCATTGAATAATATATCTGTACATACTAAAATAATCATGCAGACTTCCATCATCAATCTTTCACAATTCAACTTGCATCTCCTTTTCCCGAAATGAGAGACATCCCGATCTGAAATTCATAATGATCCTTTCTTATTTTCTTCCCATGTCATCATTGACAATAATAATATCGAATACATTTGATATTCGGCTTTACCCTATAGACAATTCGACATCCTTTGAACGAATAAACAAGATCTCTTGTGAACTCAGACTCAATTCTCAGATACCCGAGTTTCTCAAGATCAAATCTTACTCAATTAATAGTAATAGAAACCAAATCAAATCCTCCCGCAATTCCAAATTAAAAGTCGAATCATGTCTGTACTTGTTTAATTTACCACTTATAGCCACATTTCTATACTCGATCATCAACCTGCTTAGAAACTTTACTAACATGAATCAAATGATTCCAACTTCAAAGATGTGGTCTTTTATTAATCGGGATAACTATACTTATAACATCTCTCGAACAAGAGAAATCCAACTAATATGTTTCCATAACATACTTTCAAGAATAAAACCCCATCATTTCATTCGCATCGACTACTTACCAAGGAACACGTAACGGTATTCTCGAACCGAGAATAAACTTAAATGCACATAACTCAAATTTACTTTTGCGAATAACCATTCTTTACCCCGTAAATTTTAAAGAAATCTCGACATCGAAATCCCCACACTTCTATCATCGAGCCGTAAGCTTAATCATAATGATTCTAATATCGCAAGTCAAAGATTACTCGTAAAGATAAACCAAGCTTGATAATTCTCAAACAAGAACGATAGAAAAGCCAATATAAGAAATTCCAAGATATAAAGATTATACCGTAAATCGAGAATATAATCCGTAAGAAAATAATAAAGATGATCCAAAAAATCCCTCGGAGAAAACCGTAAGAAACTACATCGTATGCTTTAGAATTTCTCATAATAGAGATAATATAATTCTCGCATATATAAACCATAATCAATAGAACATCGAATAATCTTACATAGATTTTTACCGTCAACTTCATTCCAATATATCGAATAGAAATCAAGAGATGGGAAATGTAGATCATAACTAATCGGACCAATAGAACTTTTCATCTAATATCACGTCTCCAAAGATCCTCACACAATAGAACTCCCACTCGAAAGGGATAACCATACGTATTCCCGAATAGAGGAAAACATAGAATACTCGTAAGAGAAAGATAGCCATCACTTTTGTTTAATTGAATTCGTCATACTCGGACATCCGTGCAAGTCCGACATTATTTCTCTAACTAATTCATCTTCACTAATCTCATACTATTCCATTTTGTACTCTTCGGTTTCACTTTTGCAAGCTTATGCAACATATTTCTAGAATCTCATCATATAAATCTATTCGGTAAGGGGCGAAGATTGTAAAGCCTCTAAACTTTTGACTTTCAAGCAAATACATATTCAACAACAAGATAGCTTTACGCATATTGATTCAAACATTTCAAATTTCCAACTTGTTATAAACACATTTTCACATATCTCAAGAATACATGTAACTTTATTTCATGCGAATATTAGCTAAATATAAGTGAATTTATCATAACTCAAACTTTCATTTCTTTTTCTCAAATTACCCTTAATGTTTTATCAAATTCCCATATTTAGTCTTAATCACTTGCCAATATTTATCAAATTGGAGAACGTCTTATGGTTTTGAGTACATCACTTACTTGATGCCATAGTTCAACTATGGTCTTGTACTAGCTCTCATCCATCTGTGTCGATGCCGTGTCCCAGACAGGTCTTACACTGACATATGTAACCTTGCTGACGCATGTCCTAGACATGTCTTACACTAGCACATCTCGTAGCCGACGCATGTCCCAGACATGTCTGACACTGGCTATCATCTCGAGGCCGATGCATGTCCTGCACATGTCTTACACTAGCCCTCGCCTCAATGCCGATGCCATGTCTCATACATGGTCTTACACCGCACACAAATCTCATGTATTGCCATGGTCCAACCATAGTCTTTTCCGTCAATTCATTAGTGAACGATCGTACTCATTCCCTGCTCCACCCAATTTGATCTTTCATTACAACTTTCATGCTATTGTGACATTTATGATTACAGAATCGAGATTATAAAGCATAACATTATTGCATATTGACTTCATCAATCTAGACATAAATGTCAACCTCATGTATATCTCGATTATTAATCATGCAATAAAAGCATTCATACATACATTCGTCATTTCAAGCAAATTTCTTTCTTTTCCTAAACACTTGGCCAAATCAAGTTGGACATTTAACATCGTATGAATACTAACATGCATAAAAGCCCTTTTCACAACTTAACGTGTTTTACTCCACTATTTCACATTCTTTATCTCAAGAGTATCACATAATGAAAACTAGTTCATATAAAAAAATCATGGATTTCTTTTCATACCTTTCCAAATTTTCACATATCATAAGCATGATTCAATAATCTCAACTTTACTCTTATCTCTATCAAGATTTGCTCGGTTGGAACTCATTCTGCCTTAATCAACAGCTTTGTTAGGGAGAGATATCACACTATCACGAGTAATACTATGGCATGTATAACTAGACTCTCTTACGCTAGGTTAGTCCGAGAACCGACTAAACCATGCTCGATACCACAAATGTAACACCCTCGCCGCATCCGACGCCGGACGGGTTCGAGGTGCTACCGACTTTACTAACACTTCCATACTAAACAGGCCATGAAATCTCAAATAATAAAAACTTTTCTTTTCACATGCAATTTGTCCCTTATGCGAGCTTACGAGGCCCAATACATGCATTCAAGGCGATTCGGGACCCAATCGAGAACTCATGAAAACTTAGAAAAATCTCTTGCGTTAAGGCTTCACACGCCCATGTGCTCGGTGCCGTGTGGCGTAAATAGTCTAATTATCAAGCCTTTTGTCATTCTCACACCACATGCATAGATACATACTTATCCAATAACATACAACGTGGCATAAATGAGCTCTTAAACATCTACAAACATGATATGCTCAAGTTATTTTCTTATGTAATAAATATTATAGAATTTGCCCATATCATTACCACATACTAGACATAACTATCATTACATCACAAACCATTCATGAAGTATTATTAACTATTTACCAATCACTTAATCCCGCATTAGTTACTAGCTCATCAATGAATCTCAATTCAATCTCTAGGCATACATGTTGTAAGCCACATCACGAGAGATAATAACATACATGCATAAGAATAATCATATGGGCCCATAATGTCATTAGCCGACATAGGCCAATTTACATGACTAATACTACCTTAATAACAAGCCAATGCCTTTGGCTAAATCATAATATTACATACTCACATTAAAACCCTATACATGCCATAGACTCGAATCACTTGAGTTTACTTACTCGATAACGTTAACTCGATAGGGTGATAATATCTCGACGGCCTCCAACCCGAGCTAACCTGGAAACTCTAGAAAACATGGGAAAGAAGGGGGTAAGCTTTTAGTAAGTTCATATGAAAACAATTAGCAACTCATTAACTTGTTTTATCAATGTTTACAACATATTTTCAAGTTCACTACAAGTTGTCTTTCCGAGCAACGGTCACTAAATTATTTATATCGGAGATACGAAACTCGAATTAAGTTCCGTTAATTTTCCTGAAACTAGACTTATTTTTATTTCTTCCACAAAATTTCCAGAATTTTGGTTAAGCCAAATAGTACAGTTTATTAGTTAAAGTATCCCTGTTTCAGGTACGACCACTCGACCCCCTGTGCACTACAAACCGAATTTCTCCCTGTACAAAATTCCAACGACCATGCTTTTTATTTCCCATAAAATAGACTCAATAAGGAATACATTCATGTAAGGTATAGCTCTTAATAATTTTTGTACAACTTTTGGTGAATTTCTAAAGTTAGAACAGGGGATCTCGAATTCATTCAGACCTTGTTTACCAAGAAATCAAATATCAAACAATATGGAATTCTTTTTCTTCCTCTGTTTCTTTCATGTGAAAATAGACTCATTAAGCTTTAATCCCATATTTTATTCTGCCCCTAAATCATTTTCCACTATTTTTAATGTATTTTCAAAGTTACACTACTGCAGTAACTCAAATCTATCAAGGCTAAATTACTCATTCATGATCTTACCACCTTATCGTTGTTGAATCTATTTTCAACCCGAGGGTTAAGTACATACCTGTCCAAAATGTCCATTTTACAATACTTACCAATACGTCACCTACATCTTAAGTGTTCTTCCATTCCACTAGAAATTTTACCCGTTGAACACATCGAATATAACTCGGATACATGGATAATTTGCACATAAGTGCCATATTTGTAGCCAAGCTACCATGTAACCCGCCCATAAGTGAACTCGGACTCAACTCAACGAGCTCGGCGTTCGCATCCATAAGTGAACTCGGACTCAACTCAACGAGTTCGGATGCCTAGTTACATCTCACGAACTCGAACTCAACTCAACGAGTTCGGACATTCCACATCCATAAGTGAACTCGGACTCAACTCAACGAGTTCGGATGCTCAACCATTCTAGTGACATGTCACTTGTATCCTAATCTATTCCTAAGGTTCAAACGGATTTTCCTCGAACACGCCTCCTTGCCATCTTCCGTAAAATACCGAAACCAATACTCGGTAGCACTTTATATTTAACAAATAATACACTTAATTTGCATTTTATTCAAAATAACCACAAAGCATATATTTCATGATAAGAATCAGCATATCCTATATTTAACATCAATAATTTAAAAATAATAATTATGCTACATTATTTACACATGAACTTACCTCGATACCACAAATGTGAAAAGGACATACTAGTCCATAAATCGATTTCTTTCCGTTCTAGGTCCAAGTCTCAATTTTCATCATCTATAACATCACATTTAGCCTACCAATCAGTCACAATATTCATATGGGTCTAAAATCATATTTTACAAATTTTCATTTTGACCCCTAAACTTTTGCATATTTTCACTTTTGCCCCAATGCTCGTAAATTAATTTTTATTCAATTTCTATAAGGTTTAAGACATGCTGAACATTTTCTCTTCTATGGAAACTCCAAATTTTCACTAATTCACACACTTATGACCAATTTGTAACTTTCACAATTTAACCCTTTTGACATTTTTACCAAATTCATTGAATAAAACTCATATTTAACACATCAAACATTCATTATCCACTATAAATCATCAAAACACAACCATATCATGAATGGGTAAATTTTTAAACTCTAATTTCTCTTCAATCAATTGGTAGAAATAGAAAATTTAAGCTTCGGGGATCTCAAAATACGAAAATCATTAAAAGCGGACAAAATCGTACCTATATAAGCCATAGAAGCTTGGCTGAATGGAGCTCATCCATGGCTGCCATTTTCAGTTCTTTCCCACGGTTGAAGAAGAAAGAATGAAAAAAAATGATAGCTTTTATCATTTGTCTTATTAGGTTATTTTAATTAATTTACAAAATTACCCTTTTTATTTCAACCAAATTTCAAAAATACCAAACAAATATCCATTCACTAACTTATTAAAGGAATAATTGTCACATAAGGACTTTCAATTTAAAACTCATAACAATTAGGTACCTCATATATAAAGAACTCAACTTTTGCACTTTTTACAATTTAGTCCTTTTGACTAAATTGAGTGCTCAAACGTCAAAATTTTCGAATGAAATTTTTAGGAAATATTTTCATAAATTTATAGACTATAAAAATATAATAAAAATAAATTTTTTTTTTGTCGGGTTTGTGGTCCCGAAACCACTGTTCCGACTAGACCCAAAATCGGGCTATTACACAAAGGGTTTGATACTTTAATCACAAACTCAGTAGGCTCAATAGGCAAAGTCTTACTGGATACTAATGTTTCACACACATAAGAATGAGTCGAACCAGGATCAATCAATGCAATTACACTAGTATCATAGAGAGTGAATGTACCAGTAATAACATCTGGGGATCAAGCTTCCTCGCGAGCGCGTATGGCATAAGCTCTAGCAGGTGTGCAAGCCTCAGATCGAACTGTTGTGTCTTTAGTTTCTCTCTAACTGCTACTCACATTACTCATATTTCTGGGTGGCCTACCTCGAGCTGACATGTTATTCGGTCTCACATTCTGTATTTTGTTCAGCTAACTCAGGGCATTCACAAATGAAATGATCCACCGATCTGCATTTAAAACAGGCCCGATCATGCAATCTACAACTGCTGGGATGTCATTTACCGTAATGTTTACACTCAGGTTGGTTCGATCGAATATTACCAACACTAGCTATTGAGGTAGCTCTCAAGCTCACAAGTGGTCTATCTCGATCCCTTCTAAAATAACCCACAGTAGCCTTTGAACGGCTAGAATCATCTCAGAATCTTTTTGATGCCGACTGAAATGACTTACTCAATGATCTCTTACGTGAATCTCTAGCTTCAAAGTCAGCTTTTCTTTTCTCTTTCCCGAGCTCTTTGGCTTTGCATGCTAGCTCAACCAGTACTACGAACTCTTTTATTACAAGTATGCCAACTAGCAATTTAATGTCTTTGTTCAACCCTTCTTCGAATATTTTACACATTATAGCTTCGGTCGAAACACACTCTCGGGCATATCGACTAAGTCTAACGAATTTCTGTTCATATTCTGTCACAGTCATGCGACCCTATTTCAATTCCAGAAATTCTTTGCGCTTCTGGTCTATAAACCTCTAGCTGATGTATTTCTTACATAACTCTGTCTGAAAGAAGTCCCAGGTCACCTGTTCTTTTGGAACCACCGATACTAGTGTATTCCACCAGTGATATGCAATGTCTCGTAGCAAGGATATGGCACATTTCAAACATTCATCCAGGGTACAAGATAGCTCATCAAACACACGGATAGTATTATCAAGCTAGAATTCAGCTCGCTCAGCATCATCATCATCAGTAGCTCTGAATTCTTCAGCCCTGTGTTTTCTGATTTTATCAATAGGAGGCTTATGTAATCTCAATGGATCACTCACTTGAGGTATAGCAGGTATTAGAGAAGGATTAGTTGAGGGTGGAGGTTGTTGCTTGTGACGAATTAATTCGCCCGATATATTGAGTAAACCAGTCATTCATCATTTGGCAAAAGGCTTGTTTAGCCTCTCCCTCTTGGTTAGTCAAAGTCGATCGAGAATCAACCGACGCTATCCCTTGCGTGGGAGCAGGCACTATACTCTCGATATCATCAGCTACGGCTCTATCGGGATCCATTTACTATACGAAAACATATTTTCAATTGTCAGAAGTCATCACACTATCGTAGTATATAATATGGCATGTATAGCTAGACTCACACGCGCTATGTTAGTCCTAGAATCGACTAAACCGTAGCTCTGACACCAATCAAATGCAAAGCCCCTAACCCATATCTGTCACCAGATTAGAGTTAAGAGGCATTACCAGACAAAACACAAATTCCAAACATTCATATATACATATATGTTATATTCACATAACTAAAACATGAATTTGTTTAACGTTAAACACATAAGTTAAAATCATAACACAAATATCAATGAAAAATTCAAAGTCATTTATAATATACTTTTAATACGTACAAAATTCATGTATTATTATCATTAAAGAAACCTAATACCTTAGAAAATTTCAGCATTTAACATCTCATTTATATACATGTGCTTAATATGCAAGCATATCATACAACAAAATTAATTTAGTAACAACATATACAACATTGGCTTTTGAAAATATAATCAATATACATTTGGATATTATACCATATTACCAAAACAAAATGAACCATTTTGGGTACAAATATCAACCACAAATACACTTATTTTGCATGCTTATTACTATGCTTATGTATATTCGCATATCCAATCATAAACAATCCATGTTATACAACTTATTACTTATCCATATAAGAGTCATTATCAAACACCAAAAATTGTCAAACATAATTGTCATTATCATCAAGTTATGTGTATTGCACTATAGCAACATTAACATTTTGACACAATTAATAAATCAAAGTACACTTAAATAGCATGCTAATTTTTCATACCCAACATATGTATATACAACCAATTAATTAGCCATATATTCTATCATCAAATTTAACCTCAAAAGATCATACCATTATCACAATGAAATATCAACTAGGTATACCGCTTCAGTAGTTAATTAACATTATTAACTAAATGCATTTTACTTACTCAAATGACCAACTCATCATCCATAGATCATAGTTATATTTTTCTATCACATTTAGTACCAAATAAACCAATTACACAAGCAATAATATGTTCATAACATAACTTATATAAACTTGTCACAACTGAAACCATATCCTTCAAGACATTATCATTGCATAAACCGATTCATTACCATCCACAAATGCAAACTATGCCATAAAACAAACTTACATAAATGAGCTAATTGTTAAACCGATTATACATTATAATTTTACTTCTCATTGCCGAATCATTTAACTAAATATCACAAACATATTTTCTAAGAACATACTTACTAGAATATGCTTATCTCATGTTAAATTTCTAAATCATCAATTAACCTAATAATCAAGCCGAACCATTTAGCCAAATACCACACATATATGCACCATGAAATATACTTTATTAACAAGCCTATGTCAAGGCCGAATACATATAAGCATTAATATCAAGTTTAAGCCATTTTCGCAGGGCTAAATATATACACATTCAAAATAACTAACACATAGACTAGCCCATACATGCCATAAGTTCGAGTTTAACTTATAAAGTATCGAAAATAGTTGATAGTGTGATAGACTTTGTTGATGATCCCAAAGCTCGTAACTTGATTCCAAAATCTATAAAATAGAGACAAACATACACACACAGTAAGCTATCATAGCTTAGTAAGTTATAAGCAACTAACAACTCAAAGACATTATCAACTCATTTTGACCACACCAAATTATAATATCATAATCACATTTAGTCTCAAGCTTAATATTTCATATATAATATATACTTTCATATATAAACTTTATCTTGGCGGATGTACATATATATAATCAAAGTATCATTCCATTTCAAATCCATAATATCATTATATAACTGAATATATATAAACTTATATGTATATACTCACATAGCATATGGTCGAATATACTACATAAATGCACATAATTTTACATTAGTATCATGTATAATTTGCATTACATATCAAATAGCAAACTTACTTTAATTTCAAATAGGTAATCAAAAAACTCATACATGATCGTTTTAGTTCATTTTACACATTTGGTCACAACTTAACATTGCCCGTTGAACCATTACTCGAATAATCACATATATCGTACAATGCCAACGTCCCAGACATGGTCTTACATGCTATCACATAACAATGCCACTGTCCCAGATAGGGTCTTACATGAATCAAATACGATGCCAATGTCCTAGACATGGTCTTACACGTAATCACATATCGATGCGAACATCCCAAATGTGGTCTTACATGAGAATACATATCGAAAACCCTATGTCATGACATATGTATCCTAGCTATTCTTAAGGTTCGTACAGGGCTTTCAGACATCGTAACTCGGTTGAAACAAAATTGTAAACATAGCTCCCAAGTATATACACATTCGACTGATAACATATATGCTTCACATAATTCATTTCAGCATATAAAACTCGTATTTATTTAAAATTAACAACATCTATTTGCTTATAAACTTACCTCGGACAACAGTAATCGAAACGGGACGACTATTTGACAACTTTGGTTTTCCCCCGATCCAAATCTAATTTCTTTCGTTCTTGATCTAAACATATTCAAATTAAACTCATTCAAACATATTTTCAATCAATTTAGTCCAAAAACACATAATTGGGCAATCATTTTAGCCGTGACATTTTACACTTTTTACAATTTAGTCCAAATTGCACAAAACACAAAACATTCAAAATTTGAGTACACCATGCTTAGGCTAAATCTTACATATGTTCATACAAGTCCATACATTTCATTTATTTCATATTTTAGTCCCTCAAATTATCATTTTTGCAATTTAGTCCTAATTACGCAAAATCATCAAAATTCCAATACAAAACATGTTAATCCAAAACATATCTTTCATATTTTATCAAATAACACCAAAAGATTAATTATTCATCAATTGAATAACTTAAAATATTCATCAAAATCATAAATTCAAGTATGGGCTTTGTACATTATCTCGCAACGATCTCAAAAACATAAAAATTATTAAAAACCCAATTTAGTTACATACTTTAATTAAGCTTAACAATGGTCGAACCTTTGAAACCCTTATTTCTTTTTCTTATATTTTTATATTATGTTTTTATATTATGTTTTATTATAACATATATTATTCCATAAATTACCATATTAACCTTTAAACATAAATATAAAACAATTATAACATAAGGTCTCTACCGTCCATAACATATAATTACGGTCTAATTGCAACATATGCAATAAAGAAATCATCGATTCAGCACTTTTAAAATTAACCATCAAATTTTCATTTTACGCGATTAAGCCCTTTTTATTAAATCGGCACCCAAACGATAAAATTAAAACACAAAAATTTCACAGATATAAATTCACACATAATAAACACAAAAAATAATTTTAAAATATTTTTTTGACTCGGATTCATGGTCCCGAAACCACCATTTTGAATAGGGTCTAAATCGGGTTGTTACATAAATGCATGAATTATGCTTGTTTAAGTTGCATTTCATTTGCATGTGAACTTACTAAGCTTTATGCTTACCCCCTTTCTTTCCCATCTTTTATAGTTTCGCCAAGTTAGCTCGAGGTTCGAAAGACGTCATAGGCACAATCACACTATCAATTGAATATTTGGGTATAGCTAGCCTTATTATTTTGAGTATGGCATGTATAGGGACTTGGTCTTTTTGTTATATGTCATATTGATTAGCCAATGTGTTGGATCGTGATGTTATTATGATTATTTTGTATTTGGCCATGAGAGGTGACTCATATTGATTATTTTGGGCTGTAACCCTAATTATTGATGCATGAATGCAAATGTGCTTGCGCCTTAATGTGGTTATAGTTGTTTATGGTTAATGTGTGTGATGGATGACATATATGTTTGGTGTATGGATGTAACAGTCCGGTTTTGACCCTAGTCGAGATAGTGGTTTCGGGACCATAGATCCAAGTCAGAAAAATATTTTAATATTATTTTCTATGCTTAAATATGTAAATTAGTATGTACAAAAATTTCATATGAAAATTTAATCGTTTGTGTACTCAATTTGATAAAAAGGACCTAATCACGTAAATTGTAAAAGTGCTTATTTTCTATGTCTCTTTAATTAAGAGGTCCTTGTGTTTTTATTATGCCATTTGCATGATAAGTCGACAATTATGGCCTTGTATGTTAATGTTTTATTAATATTTTCATTATGGGCAAAATTGGAAATTGTTAATTAAAGGTTAATTAAATTAAACAAAACACAAAATAAGGTTATTTTGTGTTCATCCTAGCTGAATTCATCAAAGAAAAAGAAAGAAAACTTGAGCTAGGGTTCGACCGTGTTAAAGTTTGATTAAAGGTTTGTTTTTAATTTGTTTTCGATAATTTCTATGTTTTTGTGATCATTGCTTTGTGTTTTGCTAAGCCCATGTCTCAAATTCTAAAATTTTTGATGATTTTGAGTTATGCCATTATTGATAATGTGAGCTTTGTAAAGTTTGATGATAGTAAATGAAAGATATGTGTTAGATTACTAAGTTTTGCCTTTGAATTTTTGATGAATTTGAGTAATTTGGGCTAAATTGTGAAATTTATAAATCAAGGGACTAAAATGTAAAATAATTAAAATATGTGGACTTGTATGAGTGCTATGAATATTCAGCTAGGCATGTGTACAAAGAAATTTTATGTATTTTGTGTTTTTGTGAATTAGGGACTAAATTGTTAAATTATGAAATTATGAGGTCTATTTTGTAAAATGCCCTAAATGTGTGTTTGTGGATTGATTTGAATGATTTGGTGAATAAAAGAGTAAAATTTGAATTTATAAAGATCAAGAGCAAAAGAAAACGAAATTAGACCGGGGAAAGTCGAAAGCCATCGAGTAGCCGGTTCTATTCATTCGAATCCATACGAGGTAAGTCTATATACAAATAAATGTATTTGAAATGGTTTATTTCTGATTATATGTTATTGAACAATGATGAATGGCTTTATGCCTTGAATATGAGATATTCGAGAAAGTATCTACAAAGATCCGACGTCTGTAAATCCCCGTATGAACCTTAGGAATAGTTAGGATACATTTGTCATGACATAGGATCTAATATGTGTTATCATGTAAGACCACGTCTGGGACGTTGGCATCGACTTATGATTTATGTGTAAGACAATGTCTGGGATGTTTGCATCATATTTGATTTCATGTAGGGCCCTATCTGGGACAGTGGCATCGATATTTGATTACATGTAAGACCAAGTCTGGGACGTTGGCATTGTACAAGATTTCTGAGTTATCCGTGTATCCTTATGATTTCTAATTGTTCAACAGGCATTTTGAAAAAATAGATGACTATGTGAATTTGTATTCAATTCAGGTATGTTTGAATTATATATCATGTGTGAGAACGAAAGGTAAGAAAATGTACCTTGATGAATACATGATATAATTATAAGTTACTATGAGAATGATTTATGATATGTATATGTCTGTTATGTTCAAATGAGTTATAAGAGATATGTGCTTAAGTGAATGTATTTTGCCTTAAATTTTATGAACGAATTGATTTTAATTGTTAAGTTTATTTGTATATGGCTTACTAAGCTTTTGAAAGCTTATTGTATGTGTTTGCACTATTTTATAGATATCAAAGCTACTGGGAGCTTGGGGATTGTCAAGGATCATCATCACACTATCAAACCTTATTGTGGTACCTTTTGACATTGTGAATATTAGAATATGGCATGTATAGGCTAGAAGTATTTGTATATGTTTTGTAATGTAAATATCATGCCATGTGCTATGGCTAGTTTGTGGTTGAACTTATGGTTTGATTTTGGTATATGATATGTGATACAAATTATGCTTATGTGATGTGTTTACGAGTGACCAAATAAAATGGTCAATTCTGTTAAGTTTTGGAATGTGCATATTTGAGAAATTGGTAAGTTTATAGCATGTGATTGAGTGAAGTAAAATGAGGTTATGAAACAAAAGTTTAGATATGATTTTGTCTTATAATTTGGTATGACTATTAAGCATGAAATTGGTTGATAATGTTATGGCATGATTGGTTTAAGTTTTGGTATTGAAATTGGTTGAAATTATAGTGCAAATATGCTTGGTTTCATGCTTGTAGGTTTGACCTAAATTGGGTGGCAACTTAGCTTTTCAAATGGCCTATTTTTTTCCGTACGAGTAGAGACAGGGGCGTGTGTCTCAGCCATGTACGACACACGGTCATGTTGCATGGCTGTGTGTCCCTTGGGGTACCCTACGATTTTAAGTCAGCCTTGAGCACAGCCAAGGCACACGGGCATGTGGCTAGCTGTGTGACCCAAGTCAGTTTCGATGACGACCAAGGCACACGAGCATGTCATGTGGCTGTGTGATTAAGTCAGTATGAATGCCCTATTTTGACACGGCCTAAACATACGAGCGTGTCTAAGGCCGTGTGAGGCACACAGCCTGTTCACATCGGTGTGTAACCTGTACAACTTTCAAAAATGTTTAAGTTTTGAAAAATTTTGTATGAGCTCGGTTGAGTCCCAACCTCTTTCTAATGCATGCTAAAGGTCTCGATGATCTATATAAGGGACACTATTGTGATGTATGACTACGATTTTTGAATGAAGTTTATGAATTATTCTAAAATGTTTCGATTGTCTAGTAACGCCTATAACCCTAGTTCGATGACGGATACAGGTTAGGGGTATTACATTTGGTTGGTATCAGAGCTATGATTTAGTCGATTCTAGGACTAACGTAGCGCATGTGAGTCTAGCTATACTGCCAAATTTATGAAATGTGATAGTGTGATGAATCTTGACAATAAAAATGTGTTTTTGTATAGAAAATGGATCTCGAACGAGCTATAGCTGACGATGTCAAGTGTAATGCGCCTGCTCCCGTGCAACGGACAGCGCCACTCGATTCTAGTCCTACTACGAGTAGCCATGATGGAGAGGCTAGACAAGCCTTCTATCAAATGATGAATGTTTGGTTCAATCAGTACATTAGAACTAATTCAGCTATTCAACAACCCTCAAGCCTAGCTAATCCTCCACAAGTCCTTATTATGCCACAAGCTAATCCGACTCAGTTAAATAAGCCTCCATTTGATAAAATTAGGAAATATGGGACTGAAAAATTTCGTGCTACTATGAATGATGATGCTGAAAGAGCCAAGTTCTAGTTAAAGAACACGATACGAGTGTTTGATGAATTGTCTTTGAATCCAGATGAATGCATAAAATGTGTCATTTCATTTCTAAGAGATATGGCCTATCACTGGTGAAAGACTTTGATATCGGTGGTTCCAAGAGAGCGAGTCACCTGGGATTTCTTCCAAGTTGTATTCCAAAAGAAATACATCAGTCAAAGAATTATCGACTAGAAACGCAAAGAGTTTCTTGAGCTTAAACAAGGCAGTATGTCTGTTACAGAATTTGTAAGACTAAGTTGTATGCTCGAGAATGTGTATCTACTGAGGCAATAATCTGCAAAAGATTTGATGATGGTCTGAATGAAGATATTCGTTTGTTAGTCAGGATTCTTGAGATCAAAGAATTTGTAGTGCTTGTTGAACGAGCATGTAAAGCTGAAGAGCTCGAGAAAGAGAAAAGAAAAGCTGATTTAGAAGCTAGAGAAGTGCAAAAGAGATCATCGAGCAAGTCATTTCAATCTATATCAAAAAAGTTTTGAGATGATTATAGCCATTCAAAGGCTAATGTGGGACATGCGAGTAAAGATCGTACAAGATCGCATTTGAGTTTCAGAGCTCCAGCTACATCTGTTTCAAGTGTTGGAAATGTTCGATCTGATCGCTCTGAGTGAAAACATTGTGGTAAAAGACATCCCAACAATTGTAGATTGTATGATCAGGCTTGTTTTAAATGTGGATCATTAGACCATTTTATCTGTGATTGCCCCGAGTCTGTCGAGCAAGAAATTGTGCAAAATTTGAGGCTAAGTGGAAATGCTTCTCGTGGTAGACATCCCAAAAATATGGGAAATGTGAGTGGTAGTCAAAGATGGACTAAAGACACTGTTTTTCAATCCAAGATTAGAGCACCTGACAGAGCCTATGTCACTCGAGCTCGTGAGGAAGCTTCGTCTCCAGATGTTATAACTAGTACATTCACACTTTATGATACTTCTGTGATTGCTTTGATAGATCCTTGATCCACACATTTATATACATGCATGAATTTAGTATCCAATAAGACTTTTCCTGTAGAGTCTACTGAATTTGTGATTAGAGTATCGAACCGCCTAGGCAGTTGTGTTTTGGTTGATAAAGTCTTCAATAAATACCTGTTAATGTTTCGAGACATTTGTTTTCCAGGCGATCTAATGTTATTACCTTTTGATGAGTTTGATACAATTCTCAGTATGGATTGGTTAATGTTGCATGATGATGTTGTGAATTGCAAATGGAAAACTATTGATTTGATATGTAAGAATGATGAAATAGTTTAAATTGAATTCGGTGATTTAAATGGGTTATCGACTGTGATTTCATCAATAAAAGTTCTAAGTATTGTGAGAAAAGGTTGTGAAGCCTATTTTGCCTATGTTATTGATTTGAAAATGTCAGAAAAGATAGTTGAATCAGTGTCTGTTGTTTGTGAATTTCCTAATGTGTTTTCTGAGAAACTTTCGGGATTACCTCTAATACGAGAATTTGAATTTGGCATTGAGCTAATACCAGGAACTTTTCTGATTTCGATAGCTCCGTATAGAATGGCTCTGACCAAATTAAAAGAATCAAAGTCTCAGTTGCAAGAATTGACCGATAGAGGCTTTGTTAGACCGAGTTTCTCACTCGGGGGTGCACTAGTTCTATTTGTGAAAAAGAAAGATGGTACGATGAGAATGTGCATTGATTATCGTCAGTTGAATAAAGTGACTATCAAGAATAAATACCCTCTGCCTCGAATTGATGGTTTGTTTGATCAATTAAAAGGAGCTAACGTGTTTTTGAAGATAGATTTGAGATTTGATTATTATCAGCTGCGAGTAAAAGACTCAGACATTCTGAAAACTGCAATCAGAATGAGGTACGGCCACTATGAGTTCTTGGTTATGCCTTTCGAATTAACTAATGCACCTGCTATCATTATGGATTTGATGAATAGAATTTTTAGACCCTATTTAGATCGATTTGTTGTTGTATTTATTAATGACATATTGATTTATTCGCATGATGAATCCAAGCATGCCGAGCATTTGAGAATAGTGTTATAAACTTTACGTGATAAGTAATTATATGCGAAGTTTAGGAAATGTGAATTTTGGTTATGAGAAGTCAGGTTTTGGGGCCATATTGTATCAGCATCAAGTATCTGAGTCAATCCGAGCAAAATTTCAACTATTTTGGATTGGAAGCCTCCAAGAAATGTCTCCGAAGTTCACAATTTTCTGGGACTTGTTGGTTATAGACGGTTCGTAAAAAGGCTTTTCAATGATTGAAACTCCATTAACGAAACTGCTTCAGAAAGATGTGAAGTTTGAATGGTCTAAAAACTGTCAGAAAAGTTTTGATCAATTGAAAGCCCTATTGACTGACGCTCAAGTGTTAGTACAACCCGAATCGGGTAAAGAATTTGTGATCTATAGTAATGCTTCGTTGAACGGTTTGGGATGTATTTTAATGCAGGAAGGAAAAGTCATTGCTTATGCTTTGAGACAGTTAAAGCCGCATGGAAAGAACTATCCGAAGCACAACCTTGAGTTAACTGCGATTGTGTTTGCTTTGAAGATTTGGCGCCACTATCTGTTCGGTGAGAAATGTCACGTTTGTTCTGATCATAAGAGTTTGAAATATCTGATGACTCTGAAAGATTTGAATCTGCGACAGAGAAGATGGTTAGAACTGTTAAAAGACTATGAGCTTGTTATTGATTATCATCTAGGAAAAGAAAATGTTTCTGCTAATGCTTTGAGTCAAAAATCACTATTTACTCTTTGTGCGATGAATGCTCATTTGGTTGTGTCCGATGATGGTTCAGTTTTAGCCGAATTGAAAGTAAGACCATAATTCATTCAACAAATTATCGAAACTCTGAAGATTGATAATGAGATTTTAACAAAACAAGCTCAATGTAATTTAGATTCTGATTTAGAATTCAGAGTTGATAAAGATAATTGTCTGAGATTTCGAAATCGAATTTGTGTTCCAAGATATCCAGAATTGATTCAGATAATGTTGAATGAAGCTTACAACAGTCGTTTATCTATTCATCTGGGTAGTAGAAAATTGTATAATGATCTAAAACAGCTTTATTGGTGGCGTAGTATAAAGTGTGATATCTCTAAATTTTTTACGAAATGCTTAATCTATCAACAAGTTAAAGCTTACCATCAAGTGCCCTCTAGTTTGTTACAACCAATTTTGATTCCAAAATGGAAATGGGATAGAGTGACAATGGACTTTGTTTCAGGTTTGCCCCTATCTCCGTGAAAGAAAGATGCAATTTGGGTTGTAGGTGATCGATTGACCAATCAGCCCATTTTATTTTGGTACAACCCGATTACTCACTTGATAAGTTAGCTGAGTTATACATTTTTTATATTGTTTGATTGCATGGTGTGCCATAATCTATTATGTCAGATAGAGATCCGAGATTCACATTGCGATTTTGGAAGAAATTACAAGATGCTCTGGGTACAAAATTGCACTTCAGTACTGCTTTTCACTCGCAGACAGATGGTCAATCCGAGTCATATAATCGAGGATATGTTGAGATGTTGCATTCTTGAGTTTGAAGGTACATGGGAACAGTATTTACCTTTGATTGAATTCACTTATAATAACAGTTTTCAATCGAGCATCAAAATGGCACCATACGAAGCCTTATATGGTCGCAAATGTCGTACACCTTTGTATTGGACTGAGCTCAGTGAGAATAAGATTTACGGTATTGACTTGATAAAAGAGACTGAACAAAAAGTAAAAGTGATACGGGATAGTCTGAAAATAGCTTCCGATCGTCAGAAATCATATGCAGATTTGAAACGAAAAGACATTAAATTTGAGATCGGGGACAAAGTGTTTCTAAAAGTCTCACCATGGAAGAAAGTACTTTGATTTGGCAGAAAAGGAAAATTAAGTCCGAGGTTCATCGGGCAGTATGAGATTATCGAGCGTATTGGACCGGTTTTATATAGATTGTCATTGCCACCAGAGCTAGAAAAGATTCACGATATATTTCAAGTATCGATGCTTTGACGGTACAAATCTAATCCTTTGCATGTGATTCCTCCATCTGAGATTAAGATTCGGTCTGATATGACCTACGATGAAGAACCAATCCGTATTTTAGCTTGTGAGATTAAAGAATTGTGAAATAAGAAAATTTCGTTAGTAAAAGTAATGTGGCATTGACACGGTGTTGAAGAAGCTACGTTGGAGCCTAAAGATGTTATGAGACAGCAATATCTGAATCTATTCAACTGTAAGATTTTCGGGGACTAAAATCCCTAAGGGGGAGAATTATAACAATTCGGTTTAGACCCTAGTCGAGACAGTGGTTTTGGGACCACAGATCTGAGTCAGAAAAATATTTTAATATTATTTTCTATGTTTACAATATGTAAATTAGTATGTGTAAAAATTTCGTATGAAAATTTAATCGTTTATGTTCTCAATTTGAGGTCCTAATCGCGTAAATTGTAAAAGTTGCTTGCCATATGTTAAAAGCACTTATTTGCTATGTCTCTTTAATTGAGAGGTTCTTATGTTGTTATTATGGCCTTGTATGTTAATGTTTTATTAATATTTTCATCAAGGGCAAAACTAGAAATTGTTAATTAAAGGTTAATAAAATTAAACAAAACACAAAATAAGGTCATTTTGTGTTCATCCTAGCCGAATTCATCAAAGAAAAAGAAAGAAAACTTGAGCTAGGGTTCAACCATGTTAAAGTTTGATTAAAGGTTCATTTTTTTATCCGTTTTCGATAATTTCTATATTTTTGTGATCATTGCTTCGTGTTTTACAAAGCCCATGTCTCAATTTCTAAATTTTTTGATGATTTTGAGTTATGCCATTATTGATAATGTGAGCTTTGTGAAGTTTGATGATAGTAAATGAAAGATATGTGTTAGATTACTAAGTTTTGTCTTTGAATTTTTGATAAATTTGAGTAATTTGGGCTAAATTATGAAATTTGTAAATTGAGGACTAAAATGTGAAATAATTGAAATATGTGAACTTGTATGAGTGCTATGAATATTCGGCTAGGCATGTGTACAAAGAAATTTTGTGTATTTTGTGATTTTGTAAATTAGGGACTAAATTGTTAAAAATAAAAATGTCAGGGCTATTTTTTAAAATTCCCTAAATGTGTGTTTGTGGATTGATTTGAATGATTTGGTGAATAAAAGAGTTAAATTTGAATTTATAAAGATCAAGAGCAAAAGAAAACGGAATTAGATCGGGGAAAGTCGAAAGTCGTCGAGTAGTCGATTCTGTTCATTCGATTCTGTACGAGGTAAGTCTATATACAAATAAATGTATTTGAAATAGT
The DNA here is from genome assembly GCA_025502765.1 of Gossypium herbaceum. Classification (NCBI taxonomy): domain Eukaryota; kingdom Viridiplantae; phylum Streptophyta; class Magnoliopsida; order Malvales; family Malvaceae; genus Gossypium; species Gossypium herbaceum. The sequence continues at coordinate 58,049,947 of CP106689.1, forward strand.
TTATTTATGATTATATGTTATTGAACAATAATGAATGGCTTTATGCCTTGAATATGGGATACCCGAGAAAGTATCTACAAATTTTCGACGTCCGTAAAGCCCCGTACAAACCTTAAGAATAGTTAAGATACATATGTCATGACATAGGACCGATATGTGTTATCGTGTAAGGCCACGTCTGGGACATTGGCATCATATTTGATTTCATGTAAGACCCTATCTAGGACAATGGCATCGATATATGATTACATGTAAGACCACGTCTAGGACATTGGCAATGTACGAGATTTTTGAGTTATCCGCGTATCCTTATGATTCTGAACGGTTCAACGGGCATTCTGAAAAACTAGATGACTATGTGAATTTGTATCCGATTCAGGTACGTTTGAATTGTCTATCATGTGTGAGAATGAAAGGTAAGAAAATGTACCTTGATGAATATATGATATAATTATATGTTACTATGAGAATGAGTTATGATATGTATATGTGGGTTATGTTCAAATGAGTTATAAGAGATATGTGGTTAAGTGAATGTATTTTGCCTTAAATTTTATGAATGAATTGATGTTAATTGCTAATTTTATATGTATATGGCTTACTAAGCTTTTCAAAGCTTACTGTGTTGTGTGTTTGCACTGTTTTATAGATATCGTAGGTATTAGGAGCTTGGGGATTGTCAAGGATAATCATCACACTATCGAACCTTATTGTGGTACCTTTTGACATTGTGAATATTAGAATATGGCATGTATAGGCTAGAAGTATTTGGATATGTTTTGTAATGTATATATCATGCCATGTGATATAGCTAGTTTGTGGTTGAACTTATAGTTTGATTTTGGTATATTATATGTGATGCAAATTATGCTTATGTGATGTGTTTATGAGTGACCAAATAAAATGGTCAATTCTGTTAAGCTTTGGAATGTGCATATTTGAGAAATTGGTAAGTTTATAGCATGTAATTGAATGAAATAAAATGAGGTTATGAAACAAAAGTTTAGATATGATTTTGTCTTATGTTTTGGCATAATTTGGTATGACTATTAAGCAAAAAATTGGTTAATAATGTTATGGCATGATTGGTGTAAGTTTTGGTATTGAAATTGGTTGAAATTATAGTGCAAATATGCTTGGTTTGATGCTTGTAGGTTTGACCCAAATTGGGTGGCAAATTGGCTTTTCAAATGACCTATTTTGACACGGCCTGGACACACGGGCGTGTCTAAAGCCTTGTGAGGCACACAGCCTATTCAAACGGGCATGTGACTTGTATAACTTTGAAAAATGTTTAAGTTTTAAAAAATTTTGTATGAGCTCGGTTTAGTCTCGACCCCTTTCTAATGCATGCTTAAGGTCTCGATGATCTATATAAGGGACACTATTGTGATGTTTGACTACAATTTTTGAATTAAGTTATGAATTATTCGCAAAATGTTTCGATTGTCTAGTAACACCTATAATCCTAGTTCGACGACAGATATGGGTTAGGGGTGTTACAATGGAATATGATAAATGTGTATGCAATAAATCTAGTACGAATGTATAACTTGAAAACAGGTTAGCAAAGATGATAGAAAAGTATGAAATTGGTGTGGAATGCCATATGAAACTATAATAGTTTGGATAGGTAATAGTTTGACTTTGACAAGTCATAAGTTAACCGTTAATGTGTATGCTTAAGTTATTAAATGTGCCATATTGCATATCATGAAGAGGATTTAAGTATGTGAGTGCTTAAGGGTAGCAAATGGCTTGGAAAATGACCTAGAAATTGTCCATACGGTTAGACACACGGGCATGTGTATAGTCGTGTGTGACACACGATCTGCCCCATGGGCATGTGGTTCGGCTGTGACAGCCTTAAAACGACCCTAGTCGGAATGTGGTTTCGGGACCACAAAACCGAGGCATAAAAATAATTTGATATTTATTTTGATGCCTATAATATGTGTTAACTCATGTGTGACATTTTTGATGCTTTAATTTAGAGTTATAAATGTGAATTTCACTAGAAAGGACCTAGTAGTAAACTTTAAAAGTATGAGGGGGAAATGTGTAATGACTAGTTGATCATGCATCCAAAAATGAGGGGTTTGCATGTCAATTTCCCCATTTATTAGCTAATGGCTGGCCATGACAAGGGTGTATGGGCTAAACATGTCATGAAACATGTTTTGTTGGTGCATTAGGGAGAAACAATAAACAAATAAGTATGGGTGATAAAGAAAGAAAAAAAATGTGTGTGTGTGAGTGAAACCCCCCTTGCCGTGTATTGAGGAAGAGAGAAGAAAAAAAAAAGTTGTTCATCCATTTTTCTCCCTTGACCGAAAATACTAGAGGAAGGAAGGAATTTTGCTTCATGTTTGTTTTGGAAGAGGATTAGGAAGAGGTTGGCTATACTTGCATCAAGATTAAGGTATGTTTGAGGTTGTGCCATGAGATTCATGCATGTTTTTAGTTGCTAGCTTGATGTTCTTGTTAGCCCATGGTTCAAATCTTTGTTATGTCATGGGAATGAAATTCGCCAAAGTGAATATGGTGTTAATGCCATTGCATGCTAAATATCAAGCTTGATAATGATACATGTGATGGTGGATTGAGGATTCTTAGATTTTCTTTTAGCATTTTGAATGAGATACTAAGTTCTTTGTTTAACCATGACCAAATTGAAACGGTATGGTGTTGTGGTATTCACCATGTTATATCCATAAGTATGATTCATGCATGTTCCATGGTAAGTAAGATTTAAGCTTTGGATATGTGTATATATTTGGATATAAGCCACTTGAGAATTCGCCCTTGCACCTACATGAATATATGTTTGCACATGATGAATTGGTATGACATATATACTATTTTAAGGTGTATATTTGCTTGTGATGTTGTTTGGTTATGAAGTAAATGAGAGATGTGTATTGGGCTACAATATGTAATCGTTAGTTAGTAAAATGTATGCTGTTTTTTTTTGTGTAGTATTAAGTGTAAAATTGGCCTCAACATAGACATGCATATTCGCCAAAGGAAGTAGATTGGTGTGCATGTATTCGGTTAGAGGCAACCATATTGAAGCCTTATCTTGGCTTAGATTGTTGACTAAATGGGTAATAAGTGAGGATGGTTGCGAATATACAAACATACATATGCATGTGTAATTGAATTATGAATGTTTAGCAAGATGGTTAAACTAGTTGATTTATTGATTAAGCTCAAGGAGTTAAAGAAGGAGAATCAAGCAAGGGAAAGACGAAGGTCATCGAGTAGCCGACTTGGACTATTTTACCCAACACAAGGTAAGTCATTAAGCATATATTTGATATTGCTTAAATGATTGAAATATCTATGCAATTGTGTTTAATGAGATGAAATATATACAAATGTATGTGTATGAAAAGATGATATTGTTGAACGTAAAAGAGATAGTGAAATGTGTAGGAAGTGTGCTTCGGCACTAAGTGTGCGAGAAATAGATGTGTACGGTGACGAGATTGGCACTGAGTGTGCAAGCTTGTAATGTATGGCACTAAGTGTGCGAGTTTGGACTATATGGCACTATGTGTGCGGGCTTGAATCACATGGCACTAAGTGTGCGTGATTGAGTGTTAAGCACTATGTGTGCGAACTCTACACATATCTCCGATTGAATATTTATATGGAGGTGTGACTTTATCGAGATGAGTATGGACAGCGGAAAGAGTAAGTACCTTGAGTTCATGGCTAATAGATGCTATGTTCATGCTCGGGTGGAGTTGGTAAGATTTAAATCTATGTGATGATTTCAATTGCATTCCGTAAATAAGGTATCGTGGAATAGATGAAAGTTCATTTGATTGCATGATTGTTGCGAAATGAAATGATGTATGGAAATTGCTTCAAATATCCTATTGAATAGTATATGAAATGTAAATGTATGACTTGGTATGAGATTGATCCGAAGGTCTAAGGAACTATGGTATAGTTCGGTATGGTGGAACACTTGGCCTTGTTTCATTATTTCATTTTATGATAATTGTATTAATGGATGGTTGTGGAATGCTTATGACTTCTTGAGTTATAAACTCACTCGGTGTTTTCTTGTCACCCATTTTAGGTTTCTTGGACTCGTCTCCTTTTGGGTGCTCAGAATCGTCAATGAAGTCATCACACCGTGAGCAATTTTGGTATTGCCTTCTTAGTCAACTTAGGAGAACATTTGGCATGTATGGGCTATTTTGTTTTGTTAAATTTTGGGTTGTAAACTTTAAGCCATGTGAAAATGGCCTATGTGGTCGTTTGAGTGGGATGCTAGAATCTATAGCCACGAGTCTTAGAAACCTTAATTTTGATAAGGTGGCCATAATTTGTGTCACGTATGATGGATGATTAGTAAGGCTAAGGAAGGATTCATGAAATTGGCATAGTCTACTGCAGTAACTGTTGCAGACAGCAGCAGTGATATGAGATCGAAAAATCACTAAAAAATAGTAGAAGTGAAATTAATAGCTAAAAAAAATTACGTACTCGAAGCTTGATGGGTCTATTTTCATATGGATGAAACGAAACGACCATATGAGCTGTATTTTAAGAGATATTCAAGATTTCGTGAGACAGGGCCAGAACGGTTTCTGGATTCCGGGTTCCGATTTTGAAAATTTATTATAAATTAACCAGAGATAATTAGGAGTCATACCATATATGTATAAATTCCTCTATGAGTCTAGTTTCTATAGAAACAAACGGCATCAGTATTGAATCCCTACACAGGGAGTTATTCCAGTTGTTACGCACGAAGGTCAGTGTAGTCGACCCCTGTAACATGGGAGACTTTAACTAATAAACTGTACTAATTGGCTCGACCAAAAATTCTAGAAAAAAATCTGTAGATGGAAATATGAGTCTAGTTTCAGGGAAAAATTACGAAACTGATTTCCGAGTTGTAAAACTCAAGTTATGATTTTTGAAGCGACTAGTACACAGATTGGCAGCTTGTCTGGGAAGCTCTCAATAAGTGGTTTGAAGTCTGTTAACACCTCGTGTTCGACTCCGGCGACGGTCTCGGGTTCGGGGTGTTACAATTTTATTGGTATCAGAGCTATGGTTTAGTCGGTTCTAGGACTACCGTGGCGTGTGAGTCTAGCTATACATGCCAATGTGTTAGTGCTTAAAATGTGATGACTTCGACGGTTGAAATTTTTGTTTTGATTAGCAAATGGAACCCGGGGTAGAGACCCTTGGCGGATGACGTTGAAAGTGTAGCGGCTGCTCTGCGCAAGGGACACCGCTGTTGAGCCTCGATCATCTGCGAATAATCAAGATGAAGGCGAAACAAGCCTTCTTCACCATGATGAATGAGTGGGTCGCGTAATATGCCCGAACCAATCCGCTGTCCAACCATTCCCAAATTTAAATAATCCACCCAAGAGCCCGTAATGCCATCGATTGTTGATCCTGTGAGGTGAGTAAACCACCGTGGACTTGATTAGGAAGCGTAATGAGGAGTTTAAGGCCATAGTTCTTGATGATGCCGAAAGGGGTGAGTTCGCTTGATAACACCATTAGAGTGTTTGATGAACTGTCATGCACACCCGATGAATGTCTTAAGTGTGCTATATCCTTGTTGCGAGACTCACCTACTATTGGTGGAGGACCTTAATTTCCATAGTCCCAAAGGAACAAGTTACTTGGGATTTCTTCCAAACGAATTTCAAAGAAATACATTAGTCAACGGTTCATCGATCAAAAGCGTAAGGAATTCTTGGAGCTCAAGCAAGGTCGTATGATCAGATCTCGAATCTGAACATGAGTTCGTAAGACTTAGTCGGTATGCTCTGGAGTGTGTGGCTGATGAGGTTGCTATGTGCAAAAGATTTGAAGAGGATTGAATGAAGAGTTAAAGCTCTTGGAGGTATTTTGGAGATAAAAGAATTTGTAACACTAGTTGAACGAGCACGCAAGGCGGAAGAGCTCGGAAGGGAGAAGAGGAAGGCTGAATTTGAAGCTAGAGATTATCGTAAAAGATGACGGGCAAGGCTCCATTTTCGGTGTAAAGAAGTTCGAGAGGACACAAATAAGTCGAGGGCGATCGGGATTTCCATTAGAGCACGACCATCGATGGACTCACGAGCTACTTGGTAGCTAGTGTGGGCAATAATTGTCAAGAAAAGCCGAATGTCCCCAATGTGGAAGACGACACATAGGTGAATGTTGGGGTAAGTCATTAATAGGGCTGTTATGGATGCGGTTCAAGGACCACTTCATTAGAGATTGCACGGAGCTAGATGAGAAGAATAAGATGCAAGGTGCAAGATCTAGTGGGACAACGACTAGAGGTAGACCCCGAGGATTTCGGGAGGTAGGGGTGGTAATCGAGAGGGTCTCGACACGGTTGTTCGATCCGAGACTCGTGCTCTGCTAGAGCATATGCTATCCAAGCACGAGAGGAGGCATCCTCCCGACATTATCACTGGTACTTTCACTCTCTTTGATACTAGTGTGATTGTATTGATTGACCCTGGTTCTACTCATTCATATGTATGTGAAACCTTAGCATCCAGTAAGACTCTATCTGTTGAGTCTATCGAGTTCGTAATTCAGTGTCAAACCCTTTGGGTTAATACGCACTCGTTGATAAAGTGTGCAAGAGATGCCCCTAATAATTCGAGAATCTGCTTTCCTACCGATCCGATACTTCTACCATTTGATGAATTCGATGTTATTCTTGGTATGGATTGGTCGATCAGTGCATGATGCGTTGGTGGATCGCAAAGGAAAACCATTGATTTGAGGAGTGCAAATAATGAGGTAGTCCGAGTCGAGTCTACTAATTTAAGAGGAGTGCCGCCGATAATATCTTCTATGACCGCCGGAGATATGTGAAAAGGGTGTGAAACATACCTTGCGTATGTGTTTGAGAGTAAAGAGACGGAAAGGAAGCTCGAATCGGTACGGTGGTTTGTGAGTATTCGGATGTTTTTCCGATGAGTTACCGGATTGCCACCGGTTCGAGAAGTGGAATTCGCATCAAGTGGTACCGTACTACGCCGATCTCAATAGCCCCGCATCGTATGACATTAACGGAATTAAAGGAATTGAAGGTTCAATTGCAAGAATTGACGGATAGAGGTTTCGCTCGACCGAGTTTTTCTCCATGGGGAGCACCAGTATTGTTTGTGAAGAAGAAGGACGGAACCATGAGGTTGTGCATCGACTATCGTCAGCTTAATAAAGTGACAATAAAGAACAAGTATCCGTTACCACGTATCGATGATTTGTTCGATCAACTGAAGGGAGCCTCAGTGTTCTCAAAAATAGATTTGAGATCGGGCTATTATCGATTCTTGAATCCGAGATTCGGACATACCCAAAACTGCCTTCGGAACGAGATATGGTCACTACGAGTTCTTAGTAATGCCGTTTGGGCTCACTAATGCCCTACGGTATTTATGGATTTGATGAATCGGATCTTGGATCATATTTGGATCGGTTCGTAGTTGTGTTCATTGACGACATCTTGGTCTATTCAAGAGATGAGACCGAATATGCGAGCACACGAGATTAGTGTTGCAAATTTTACGGGATAAGCGGTTATATGCTAAGTTCGAAAGTGTGAGTTCGTTAAGAGAGGTTAGCTTCTTGGGTCATGTGGTATCTCATGACGGGTATTCGAGTCGACCGAGTAAAATTTCAGCTATACTTAACTGGAAGCCTCAGAAATATTCTTGAGGTTCGAGCTTTTGGGACTTGCTTACATTACCGACGGTTTGTAAAAGGATTCTCGATGATAGCCACACCCATGACGAAACCGCTTGTAAGGATGTCAAGTTTGAATGGACGGAAAAGTGTCGAAAAGTTTCGATCAATTGAAAACTCATTTAACTAAGCTCCAGTTTTAGTGCGGCCGAATCTGGCAAAGAGTTTGTCGTTTATAGTGACGCCTCCCTACTTGGGTTAGGTTGCGTATTAATCCAAGAAGGTCGAGTTGTGGCCTACGCGTCGAGACAATTAAAGCCACATGAGAAAAATTATCCGACCCATGATCTCGAATTGGTCGCCATCGTATTCGCTTTAAAGATATGGCGACATTACTTATTTGGTGAGAAGTGCCATGTGTATTCGGATCACAAAAGTCTCAAATATTTGATGACTCAAAGAGACTTAAATCTGCGACAAAGACGTTGGCTCGAGTTGTTAAAAGATTATGAGCTTGTCATTGATTATCACCCGGAAAGGCTAATGTGGTTGCGGACGCCTTAAGCGAAAATCACCGCTTGCTTTCTGACGATGAATGTACACTTGTCTATCCTACCCGACAATGTGTTAGTAGCCAATTAAAGGCCAAACCATTGTTGACTCATCAAATTCGTGAAGCTCGTAAAGTTGATGAGGAGTTGCTTGCAAAGCGGGCTGAGTGTGTTCTGAACAAGGAATCGGAGTTTCAAATTGATGATGATGATTGTTTGAGGTTTAGAAGTCGTCTGTGTGTTCCAAAGAATTCAGAACTTATTTCGATAATTCTGAACGAAGCCCATTGTAGCAGAATGGCAATCCACCCGGGGAGTACAAAGATGTACAACGATTTGAAACGTCGGTTTTGGTGGCATGGTATGAAACGAGACATCTCCGACTTTGTTTGAGATGTTTAATATGTCAACAAGTGAAAGCGGAACATCAAGTGCCTTGAGATTACTTCACCGATTACAATACCGCGTGGAAATGGGATCGAGTCACAATGGACTTTGTGTCCGGACTGCCATTGTCAGCAAGTAAGAAGGATGCGATTTGGGTTGTTGTTGATAGACTGACTAAGTCGGCTCACTTTATCCCTGTGCGTACGGATTTTTCATTGGATAAACTAGCTGAATTGTACGTTTCTCAGATTGTGAGATTACACGGGGTACCGATTTCTGTTGTGTCGAATAGAGATCCGAGGTTCACCTCGCGATTTTGGAAGAAATTGCAAGAAGCTTTGGGTACCAAGTTGCATTTCAGCACCGCCTTTCACCCCCAAACCGATGGTCAATCCGAGCGGATAATTCAGATACTTGAGGATATGTTGAGATGTTGCATCTTCGAGTTCAGTGGTTCATGGGAACGGTACCTACCTTTGATTGAATTCGCTACAACAATAGTTTTCGGTCAAGTATTAAGATGGCGCCTTACGAGGCTTTGTGCGGGCGTAAATGCCGTACACCATTGTTTTGGACCGAACTCGGTGAAAACAAAATTTTCGAGTGGATTTGATTAAAGATCTGAATGAAGGTAAAGGTAATCCGTGAAAGTCTAAAGTCGGCCACAGATCGTCAGAAATCGTACGCAGATTTGAAACGAAAGGACATTGAGTATCAGGTGGAAGATAAAGTGTTTCTTAAAGTTTCACCTTGGAAAAAGATACTCAGATTCGGCCGTAAGGGCAAGTTGAGCCGAGATTCATTGGGCCGCATCTGAAATCTCCGAACGAGTTGGCCCGATTATGTATCGTTTGATTTTGCCCTTGAACTCGAAAAGATTCACAACGACTTCCATGTTTCAATGCTTGACGCTATAGATCTGATCCGTCGCACGTAATTAGTCCATCAGAGGTTGAAATTCAATCCGATATGAGTTATGAAGAAGAACCGATTCGTATCCTAGCTCGTGAAGTGAAGGAGTTGCGAAACAAAAGGGTTCCGTTAGTAAAAGTGTTATGGCTCAAACACGGATGGAAGAAGCTACTTGGGAACCCGAGAGCTCTATGAAAGAGCGTTACCCAAACCTATTTACTCGGTAAGATTTTCGGGACGAAAATTTCTTAAGTGGGGGAGAGTTGTGACAGCCTTAAAACGACCCTAGTCGGAATGTGGTTTCGGGACCACAAAACCGAGGCATAAAAATAATTTGATATTTATTTTGATGCCTATAATATGTGTTAACTCATGTGTGACATTTTTGATGCTTTAATTTAGAGTTATAAATGTGAATTTCACTAGAAAGGACCTAGTAGTAAACTTTAAAAGTATGAGGGGGAAATGTGTAATGACTAGTTGATCATGCATGCAAAAATGAGGGGTTTGCATGTCAATTTCCCCATTTATTAGCTAATGGCCGCCATGACAAGGGTGTATGGGCTAAACATGTCATGAAACATGTTTTGTTGGTGCATTAGGGAGAAACAATAAACAAATAAGTATGGGTGATAAAGAAAGAAAAAAATGTGCGTGTGTGAGTGAAACCCCTTGCAGTGTATTGAGGAAGAGAGAAGAAAAAAAGTTGTTCATCCATTTTTCTCCCTTGACCGAAAATACTAGAGGAAGGAAGGAATTTTGCTTCATGTTTGTTTTGGAAGAGGATTAGGAAGAGGTTGGCTATACTTGCATCAAGATTAAGGTATGTTTGAGGTTGTGCCATGAGATTCATGCATGTTTTTAGTTGCTAGCTTGATGTTCTTGTTAGCCCATGGTTCAAATCTTTGTTATGTCATGGGAATGAAATTCGGCCAAAGTGAATATGGTGTTAATGCCATTGCATGCTAAATATCAAGCTTGATAATGATACATGTGATGGTGGATTGAGGATTCTTAGATTTTCTTTTAGCATTTTTGAGTGAGATACTAAGTTCTTTGTTTAACCATAACCAAATTGAAACGGTATGGTGTTGTGGTATTCGGCCATGTTATATCCATAAGTATGATTCATGCATGTTGCATGGTAAGTAAGATTTAAGCTTTGGATATGTGTATATATTTGGATATAAGCCACTTGAGAATTCGGCCCTTGCACCTACATGAATATATGTTTGCACATGATGAATTGGTATCACATATATACTATTTTAAGGTGTATATTTGCTTGTGATGTTGTTTCGGTTATGAAGTAAATGAGAGATGTGTATTGAGCTACAATATGTAATGCGTTAGTTAGTAAAATGTATGCTGTTTTTTTTTGTGTAGTATTAAGTGTAAAATTGGCCTCAACATAGACATGCATATTCGGCCAAAGGAAGTAGATTGGTGTGCATGTATTCGGTTAGAGGCAACCATATTGAAGCCTTATCTTGGCTTAGATTGTTGACTAAATGGGTAATAAGTGAGGATGGTTGCCGAATATACAAACATACATATGCATGTGTAATTGAATTATGAATGTTTAGCAAGATGGTTAAACTAGTTGATTTATTGATTAAGCTCAAGGAGTTAAAGAAGGAGAATCAAGCAAGGGAAAGACAAAGGTCATCGAGTAGCCGACTTGGACTATTTTACCCAACACAAGGTAAGTCATTAAGCATATATTTGATATTGCTTAAATGATTGAAATATCTATGCAATTGTGTTTAATGAGATGAAATATATACAAATGTATGTGTATGAAAAGATGATATTGTTGAACGTAAAAGAGATAGTGAAATGTGTAGGAAGTGTGCTTTGCACTAAGTGTCGAGAAATAGATGTGTACGGTGGCGAGATTGGCAATCGAGTGTGCGAGCTTGTAATGTATGGCACTAAGTGTGCGAGTTTGGACTATATGGCACTATGTGTGCGGGCTTGAATCACATGGCACTAAGTGTGCGTGATTGAGTGTTAAGCACTATGTGTGCGAACTCTACACATATCTCCGATTGAATATTTATATGGAGGTGTGACTTTATCGAGATGAGTATGGACAGCGGAAAGAGTAAGTACCTTGAGTTCATGGCTAATAGATGCTATGTTCATGCTCGTGGTGGAGTTGGTAAGATTTAAATCTATGTGATGATTTCAATTGCATTCCGTAAATAAGGTATCGTGGAATAGATGAAAGTTAATTTGATTGCATGATTGTTGCGGAAATGAAATGATGTATGGAAATTGCTTCAAATATCCTATTGAATAGTATATGAAATGTAAATGGATGACTTGGTATGAGATTGATCCGAAGGTCTAAGGAACTATGGTATAGTTCGGTATGTTTGGAACACTTGGCCTTGTTTCATTATTTCATTTTATGATAATTGTATTAATGGATGGTTGTGGAATGCTTATGACTTCTTGAGTTATAAACTCACTCGGTGTTTTCTTGTCACCCATTTTAGGTTTCTTGGACTCATCTCCTTTTGGGTGCTCGAATCACAACGAAGTCATCACACCGTGAGCAATTTTGGTATTGCCTTCTTAGTCAACTTAGGAGAACATTTGGCATGTATGGGCTATTTTGTTTTGTTAAATTTTGGGTTGTAAACTTTAAGCCATGTGAAAATGGCCTATGTGGTCGTTTGGGTGGGATGCTAGAATCTATAGCCACGAGTCTTAGAAACCTTAATTTTGATAAGGTGGCCATAATTTGTGTCACGATGATGGATGATTAGTAAGGCTAAGGAAGGATTCATGAAATTGGCATAGTCTCATCGCAGTAACTGTTGCGGACAGCAGCAGTGATATGAGATCGAAAAATCACTAAAAAATAGTAGAAGTGGAATTAATAGCTAAAAAAAATTACGTACTTGAAGCTTGATGGGTCTATTTTCATATGGATGAAACGAAACGACCATATCAGCTGTATTTTAAGAGATATTCAAGATTTCGTGAGACAGGGCAAGAACGGTTTCTGGATTCCCTGTTCCGACTTTGAAAATTTATTATAAATTAACCAGAGATAATTAGGAGTCATACTATATATGTATAAATTCCTCTATGAGTCTAGTTTCTATAAAAACAAACGGCATGAGTATTTAATCCCTACACAGGGAGTTATTCCAGTTGTAACGCACGAAGGTCAGTGTAGTCGACCCCTGTAACATGGGAGACTTTAACTAATAAACTGTACTAATTGGCTCGACCAAAAATTCTAGAAAACAATATGTAGATGGAAATATGAGTCTAGTTTCAGGGAAAAATTACGAAACTGATTTCCGAGTTGTAAAACTCAAGTTATGATTTTTGAAGCGACTAGTACACAGATTGGCAGCTTGTCTGGGAAGCTCTCAATAAGTGGTTTGAAGTCTGTTAACACCTCGTGTTCGACTCCGGCGACGGTCTCGGGTTTGGGGTGTTACATCGGCCGTGTGTCCCCTACACCCTAATTATGCCAAACAGAATGCCCAGTAGTAAACACACGGGCAGACACACGATTGTGTGTCTCAGTCGTGTGAAGGACACGGCCTTAGGACATGGGCGTGTGCCCAGGCCGTGTAAAGTCTGCATTTAATTTTTGGAATTTAATTCACCACACGGTCTAAGCACATGGGCGTGTGACTTGGTCGTGTGATCTTATTATATTGATGATGTCATAGTCAAAGAGTTACACAAGCTGAGGACACGGGTGTGTCCCGAGCCGCACAGGCGTGTGTGACCCCATGGCCTACCTACACGGGCTTGTGATTCTCCAAAATAAGAAAATTTTCTAAGTTATCCCGAGGTCCTAAAAGTTCTCGGATTAGTCCTAAATCGCATCCGATGTATGTTTTAGGCCTCGTAGGCCCTTACAAGGGACAATTTGCATGTGATTGAAAAGTTTTTAATTCAAACAAAATTTTAGGCCCGGTTTTGTACGAATATTCATGTTTAAGTTCGATAATGCCTCAACCCTATCTCAACGTCGAGTACGGGTAAAGGGTGTTACATTTAGTGGTATCAGAACTACGATTAAGTCAGTTCTCAAACTAACGTAGCATGTGTTCGAACTAGCTATACATGCCATACATATATTATGATAGTGAGACAACTTCTGACAATTTGAAAATGTGTTTTTTTTATAGTAAATGGATACCGATAGTGCAGTGGTGGATGTTGCTGAAAGTAACAGGCCTGCTCCCGCTAAAGGAGTAGTGTCGTCTGATAGTAGACCCACAACTGTTAGTAGAGGAGAAGGGGGCAAAGAAGCCTTTCTCCACATGATGGATGCCTGGTACACGGAGTTCGTTCGAACGAACCCAAACGTTCAACCTCCCCCACCCCTCCAAATCCTTAACCCGTAGTGCCTTAAGTTACTGAAGATGATCTCGAAAGGGTAGAATTTTGGCTCGAGAATTCCATTCGGGTATTCGATGAACTATCCTACACACTTGATGAATGTTTGAAGTGTGTTATTTCCTTGTTGAGAGATGCGGCATACCATTAGTGGAAGACGCTAGTTTGGGTGGTACCTAGAGAAAGGGTCACATGAGAATTCTTTTAAGAAGGGTTCCGAAAGAAATATATTAGTGAGCAATTCATCGATCAGAAGCGTAAGGAATTTCTTATTTGAAATAAGGCCGTATGTCAGTTACTCATTACGAAAGAGAGTTTGTTTGGCTCAGTATATATGCTCGAGAGTGTGTATCCTCCAAGGCAAAAATGTGTAGAAGGTTTGAAGACGGACTTAATGAGGACTTTAGGATTATTGAGATGAAAGAATTTGTTGTGCTTGTTGTTCGGACTGTAAAGTCAAGAGCTAACCAATGAAAGGAGAAGAGCCAAAGCTGAGGCTAGAGATATAAAAAAGAGACTGATGAGCAAGTCACTTCCATCTCAATCTTAGAAATCCAGAGATTTGTATCCTTGTTCTCATGTTTCGGTCAGGCATTCGTACAGAAACCGTAAGAAGAAAAATTTGAGTTTTAGATCTCAGGCTACATCTGTGGCTAGTGTGGGTAATGATAGAGCTTCCAGACCCGAGTGCCAACAATGTGGTAGAGGTAATTTTGGTAAGTGTAGGGTGAGCGATGGATCTTTTTTCTGATGTGGTTCTCAAGAACACTATATCAAGGACTGTCCTTCGAGAAAGAAAGATTTTAGAATACAAGGTCGGGTAATACGGCTACAGAGGGGAGACCTTCAAGAAACGCCGATAATAGGCCTAGTAGTAAGAATGTGACAAGGGATACGACAGTGAGATCCGAAGCTATAGCTCCGGCTAGGGCCTATGCTATACATGCGTGTGAGGACGCATATTCTCTCGATATTATTACGGGTACTTTTTCTCTTTATGACACTTCTGTTATTGCCCTGATTGACTTTGGTCCTACTCATTCATATGTGTTCATGAAATTGGTATCTAGCATGAATATGCTTGTTGAGTGTACGAAATTTATGATTAAAGTGTCAAACCCATTAGGAAAGCATGTTTTAGTTGATAAGGTATGTAAGAAATGTCCTTTGATGATTAGATATCATTGTTTTCCGGTTGACTTGATGTTATTACTGTTCAATGAATTTGGTGTTATATTGGGCATAGATTGGTTGACATTTCATGATGCTTAGTGAATTGTAGACGAAAAGTTATTGAATTGAAATGTGAAAATGGTGAAGTTCTCTGGGTTGAATCAAATGAGTCAGATAAGTTCCAATTGTGATTTCTTTGATGCCTGCTCAAAAATGCATTAAAAAGGGATGTGAAGCTTGTTTGGCTTATGTGTTCAATACGAAAGAGTCTAAATCAAAGATTGAATCAGTGCCTATTGTATGTGAGTATCCGAATGTGTTCCTGAAAGAGCTACCTGGATTACCCCCTATTAGAGAAGTTGAGTTTGGCATTGAGTTAGTCCCTGGTACAACACCTATCTCGATTGCTCCAGATAGAATGGCCTCGACTGAATTGAAAGAACTGAAGTCACAGTTGCAAGAATTGATCGATAAGGGTTTTGTGGGACTGAGCTTTTCGCCGTGGGATGCTTTGGTATTATTCGTGAAAAAGAAAGACAGATCTATGAGGTTATGTATAGATTACTGATAGCTCAATAAAGTAACAATTAAGAACAAGTATCCTTTGCCAAGGACTAATGACTTGTTTGACCAGTTGAAAGGAGCGACATGGTTTTCAAAGATAGACTTGAGGTCCGGTCACTACCAGTTGAGAGTGAAAGACTCAGATGTGCTAAAAACTGCTTTTCAGACAAGGTATGGTCATTATGAATTTCTTGTCATGCCTTTTGGTTTAACAAATGCACTTGCTGCATTTATGGATTTGATGAACCAAATTTTTCGACCGTATTTGGATAAATTTGTTTTCATTTTTATTAATGACATATTAATTTATTCTCGTGATGAATCTGAACATGCTGAATACTTGAGAACTATTTTGCAAACCTTGAGAGACAAACAGTTTTATGCTAAGTTTAGTAAAAGCAAGTTTTGGCTTCGGGAAGTTGGATTCTTGGGCCACATCGTTTCAGATGATGGTATTAGAGTAGACCCGAGTAAGATCTCGGCTATTGTTGAATGGAAGCCGCCGAGGAATGTAACTAAGGTTAGAAGCTTTTTAGGCTTGGCCGGTTATTATAGATGGTTTGTTAAAGGATTTTCCATGATTGCTACTCCAATGACGAAGTTGTTACAGAAAGATATCAGGTTCGAATGGACAGAAAAGTGTCAGCAGAGTTTTGAGAAATTAAAGGCGTTGTTGACTAAGGCCCCAGTTTTGGTACAACCCGAGTCAGATAAAGAATTTGTGATTTTTAGTGATGCTTCCTTGAATGGTTTGGGATGTGTACTTATGTAAGAGGGTAGGGTCGTAGCTTACGCTTCGATACAGCTGAAGCCTCACAAAAAGAACTATTCGACACATGACTTAGAGTTGGCCGCCATAGTGTTTACTTTGAAGATTTGGCGACATTATTTATTTGGTGAGAAATGCCATGTCTATACTGATCATAAAAGTATTAAGTATTTGATGACACAAAAGGATTTGAACTTGCAGCCATGAAGATGGTTGGAACTACTAAAAGATTATGAGCTTGTGATCGATTACGATCTAGTTAAGGCAAATGTGGTCGCCGACGCTTTGAGTAGGAAGTCGTTGTTTGCCTTGAGGGCTATGAATACACGGTTGACTTGGTCTAATGATGGTTCGATTATAGTCGAGTTGAGAGCTAGACTGACTTTTCTTCAACAGATTTTTTATGCTCAGAAAGTTGATAAAGGTTACAAGCTAAGAGAATTCAGTGTGAGTCCAGCAGTGAACTAGATTTTCTAAGTGACTCTGATGGTTGTTTAAGATTTTATGGTAGGATTTGTGTTCTGAAAGACACTGAGTTGATTCGAAATATTTTACATGAAGCGCACAATGGGTGTTTGTCAATTCACCCAAGCAGCACAAAGATGTATAATGACTTGAATAAAATGTATTGGTGGAATGGTATGAAAAGAGATATCTCAGAGTTTGTATCGAAATACTTAGTTTGTCAGCAAGTAAAGGCTGAACACCAAGTACCTTCAGGTTTACTTTAGCCGATCATGGTCACCGAATGGAAATGGGACCGGATTACTATGGATTTTGTGACAGGGTTGCCTTTAACTCCAAAAACGAAAAATGACATATGGGTTGTTATCGATAGACTGACTAAATCGATTCACGTCATCCTAGTACGTACCGAATTCTCACTTGATAAGTTAGTTGAATTGTACATTATTGAAATTGTGAGACTTCATGGAGTACCTATATCGATTGTATTGAATATAGATTTGAGGTTCACATCACGATTTTGGAAAAAGTTACAAGAAGTGTTGGGTACAAAGGTGAATTTTAGCACTACTTTTCATCCGCAGACTGATGGTCCGTCTGAGCGAGTAATTTAGATATTGGAAGACATTCTCTGATGTTCTGTATTGGAAATCCAAGGTAGTTGGGGAAAGTACCTATCGCTAGTGGAATTTGCCTACAACAACAATTATCAATTGGGTTTGAAAATGGTGCCTTATGAGGCGCTGTATGGATGTAAGTGTCGAAAACCTCTTTATTGGACCGAGCTTAAAAAAATTCAAATTCATGGAGTTGATCTAGTCAAAGAAATCGAAGAGAAAGTGAAGGTAATTCGTGATTGTTTGAAAGCCACTTCGGATAGACAGAAATCCTATGTAGACTTGAAATGGAAAGAAATTGAGTATCAAGTCGGTGATTATTTTTGAAAGTGTCATCATGGAAAAAGGTTTTGAGATTTGGCAAGAAGGCAAGTTGAATCCTTGGTTTATAGGGCTGTATGAGATCACCGAGAGAATAGGGTCAGTTAGCTATCGATTGGCTTTAACATCAGGGCTGGAAAAGATTCATGATGTGTTCCATGTGTCTATGCTGCGCCGATACCAATCTGATCCTTCGCATGTGATTTCACCGAAGAGGTCGAGATTCGACCGGATATGACTTATGATGAGGAATCGGTTAAAATTTTAGCTCGAGAGGTCAAACGACATAGAAATAAAAGCATTTCCTTAGTGAAAGTGTTATGGTAAAGACATGGGGTTAAAGAGGCTACATGGGAGCCCGAGGAGGCCATGAGGAAACAGTACCCATACCTTTTCATCAGTAAGATTTTCAAGGATGAAAATCCCTAAAGAGAGAGAGTTGTAATATCCAAAATTAGGGTCTAGTCAAAACAGTGGTTTTGAGACCACAAATCCAAAATGGAAATAATTATTTTATGATTTGATGGTCCATGACATGATTGCATGATTATGTGAAATTTTCATGAAGAAATTCTATGCCTAAAGTGTCCAATTTGACTTTAAAGACCAAATTGAATAAGTTGTAAAACTTTTGTTCTAGAAGCTTTAAGCATGAAATTGCATTGAATTATTAATTAGAGGTCCTTAAATAGCAATTTGACCAAGTTCTAAAACTTTGGACAAAAATGGGCATGCATGGGTAAAATTTTAAAGAAATACCTTAAGGGTATTTTTGTCTTTTGGCAAATAAATGAATTAAAAGGGAAAATGAAGTGAAAATCTTGTCCATCTTCCTCAAGGGTGTGCCAAATTTTCTAATGACCATAGCTAGGGTTTTCTTCAACTTTCAAGCTTGACTGTAAGTACATCCTAGTCTTGTTTTTGATGTTCTTTAGGTTTTTGAGTTCCTTGAAGCATGATCTAGCTATTTCTACCATTATTTTGAGCTATGGTTCACGAATGAAAATTGAACCATGTGTAACATGGTTGTGTTTTGATGTTTAATGAAGGAATATCGAAGCTTGATGTGTGTTTAACATCTTTTGCTAAGTGATTTTTAGTGAAAACACTTAAAAATGACTTGTTTGGAAAAGGTGTAAAAATGAGTAGTAGAAATGTGAAATAAAGGAAAATATAGGCGATATGAGATAAAATATGAATGGACTAGGCTTGGCTAACCAAGACATTGCATGCATTTCATTTTACGAGCCTAGGGACTAAAGTAAATAAGTGAAAAGTTAGGGGTAAAAAGGTAATTTTACCAAAGTATGTGTTAAGGGTTGATATAAGCAATGTATGTATTGAACAAGTTGAATTTGGTATTATAGATCAAGAAAAATGTGATTCCGGTCTTGATCAAGGGAAAAACAAAGTTTGCGAGGATTAAGCTCATTTCTATGATTTTGTTACTGAGGTAAGTTCATTTGCAAATAATGCAACATATACCATTCTTGCAATGCTTGATATTGCATGTATGGTAAGTATGTATATAATTAATGAAATGTTGTACCATGTGTTTAAATGCTTACATTTCTATTATGAATTATGCCTTAATTATTCCATGAGTATGTGATTGGTGCTATGAGTATTGAAATCGACATTACGAGCCAGCTGAACAGAAATGTGGTATCGAAGAATCCTGTTTGAACCTTAGGAATAGTTAGGATACAAGTGACATGTCACTAGGAATTATGTAATCTGAACTCATTGAGTTGTGGTCTGAGTTCATTCACTATTTATCCCAAAGTCTGATGTCTCCCCACTCTTTACTTGTTTAAAACGAGCACCCAAAGTCTCATCCACTGACTGCTTACTCCTTCTCTACTCGACCCACACCAGTTTTACTTGAAGCTCAGCTAACAAGCTACCGTCATCCAACAATTTTAATCGGGTGAGCATAGCCCTCAAGTCTGACTTAAGCCTACGACTCAACGCGTCGGCTACCACATTTGCTTTGCTAGGGTGGTATTCAGTCATGCAATCATAATCCTTCAATAATTCCACCCACCTACGCTGCCTAAGGTTGAGCTCTTTTTAGGTAAGGAGGTACTTCAAGCTCTTATAGTCTGAATAAATTATACACTTCTCCCCGTATAAGTAATGCCTCCATATCTTTAGTGCAAAAACCACCACAGCTAGCTCCAAATCATGGGTTGGGTAATTCACCTCGTGAGTCTTAAGTTGTCGTGACACATACGCAACCACCTTTCCTTCTTGCATCAATACACATCCTAAGCCCACATGCAATGCGTCACTATAAACCATAAACTCTTTCCCAAGCACTGGCTGAATCAACACAGGGGCCTCAGTTAAAACTTTCTTAAGTTTTCCAAAACTCTCTTGTTGTCTATCCGTCCAATCAAACGGTACCCCCTTCCTTAACAACTTAGTTAACGGTGCAGCAATTACTGAAAAGCCCTCAACAAACCGCCTATAGTATCCTGCCCAGCCCAGAAAACTTTGGATTTTCGACACTGACTTGGGTGTTTTCCATTCTAACACTGCCTCAATTTTTCAGGGATCCACCTTAATCCCTTCAGCTGACACTACATGTCCTAGAAAAGTAACCTCCCTTGGCCAAAATTCGCACTTACTGAATTTGGCATACAGCTGTTTCTCCCTCAAAGTCTGCAACACAGTCCTTAAGTGCGCATCATGCTCATCCTCATCTCTTGAGTATACCAAAATGTCATCTATAAAGACTACCACGAACCGATCCAAATAAGGTTGAAAAACCTGATTCATGAGATCCATGAAAGTGGCCGGTGCGTTCGTCAGCCCGAATGGCATCACCAAGAACTCGTAGTGCCCATAATGAGTTCTGAAAGCTGTCTTATGAAGATCTGCCTCCTTAACCCTCAATCGGTGATACCCCAAACGCAAGTCAATCTTCAAGAAAATAGAAGCTCCCCTAAACTAATCAAAAAGATCATCAATTCTCAGTAGAGGGTACTTGTTTTTAATAGTTAACTTGTTTAACTGTCGGTAGTCGATGCACATTCGTAACGTCCCATCTTTCTTCTTCACGAATAACACCAGGGCTCTCCACGGAGACACACTTGGCCGGATGAATCCTCAATCCAACAATTCCTGAATCTGTGCCTCAAGTTCCACCAACTCCTTTGGTGCCATCCGATAAGGAGCGATGGACACCGGAGCCGTACCAGGTAACAATTCGATTCCAAATTCTACTTCCCTACTGGGTGGCAACCCAGGCATCTCCTTAGGAAAGACATCAGGAAATTCCTTAACCATTCTCAACTCCTTAATAGTAGGGCTCTTAACCTCCATATTTCTAATGTAAGCCAAATAGGCTTCGCATCCCTTTCGAACAAACTTCTCTGCCCTTAATGCTGAAATTACACTCGTTAGATAATTCTGGCGTTCACCAATCACCACTACTTCCTTATCCTACGCCGTTCTTAACACCATTTACTTTGTAGCGCAATCCAAGGTGGCTCAGTGCTTCACCAGCCAATCCATGCCTAAGATTATGTCAAACTCACTAAACGGCCGCTCCATCAAATCCACTAAAAAGGTAACCCCTTGGACTACTAAAGGCACCTCCCTAAACAACTTATTCACTCCCACTAACTGACCTAAAGACTTATCACAGTCATCCCATTCACAGTAATCTCAAACATATCACCTAAAGGTTCAGTCATATTGCATGCAACATACAAATACGTCGATCCCGTATCAATTAATGTTATGTAAGGTAACTCATATATAAAGAACATACTCGTTATCACATCTAGGGCATCCCCGTCTTCTCGGCGACGGGCAGCATAAACTAAAGTTAGCTGTCTCACCTTAGCATGGCCTGTATTTCCGCCTGGTACTCCATATCCACGTCTATTGCCGTTACTGCCTCTGACCTACCCACGACCCCTTGGCGGCAGCTGACGACCCCTTGGTGGCTAAGCACCACCTTGGCCCATGACCGACACTCGCCCTAGCATTTTAGGGCAATTCCTGATCCTATGCTCTATAGACCCACAAGTTAAACAAGCTCTCGTCCTCTTCCAACACTCGCCTCCATGGCTTCTCCCACAATTACCACAAGGTGGCACCCTTGGATTAACAGCAGGGGGCCACCCTAGGCCTCTGTCCAATCCGTGCGCTTTACCTCCTCTGCTATCTTTTCTTTTTCCACCAACTTCGAGAAAACTCATTCTCTTTGTGGTGCTATCAACACCCTAAGGCTATCTCTTAGTCCATCCTCAAACCTAACGCAACGCTCATAGACCATAGCCACCATAACTCTTATATACCTACTAAGGCGCAGGAATTCCGCCTCATACTCCGCCACAGATCTATTTCCCAAGGTCAAGTTCAGGAACTCCTTCCTTCTAGCATCCACATAACTTGTACCCACATACTTCCCTTGGAATGCAGGTTTGAAGAACTCCAAAGTGACCTACTCAGGTTGAGTCCCCTCTTTCACTGTCAGCCACCATTAGTAAGCTTATTCCCTTAGCAGTGACACTGCCCCTTTTAGCTTTTGTTCAGGTGAACAGTCCAGATTCTCCATTATCCTTTCTGTGGCTGCCAACCAATATTCAGCCATGTTAGGAGCCACACCAGCCATGCCCTTAAAAATCTCAGCCCCATTTGATCGAAGTCGCTCTGGAATGGACCCCTGATTTCCCGTGCCATTATTGGGCCGAGCGACCCTCTGCAAAATCCTTAGCATTGCCTGTGACAATACATCATCCCCCATGGCCCGATCGTACTATCCATTCTCAGCCATGGGTGAGCCCGGAGCCTCTTCTACTCCAACATTGGGCACATGGCCCGATGCTGATGATTCAGCCCTAACACTTCTGCAGCCTTGGCCACAGCCTCTCGCACCTCTTCTAGCACTCATCGTCAATTAATGTATTTTCTCGATTAAAAATTTCATGCAGTTTTAGTTAGTTCAATAATTAACCCGATGTTTTATGGAAGTAATTTAAAAGAAGATTGTTTTTCGAAAATCCTCTACAGTTTCAAGATCCTACGGGCTTCAGTTCCATTCTAACATAATCATCTAAGTAGCCCTCTAACTATCTACTATATGACAATTTAAATAGGCTTAAGTCCAAAGAACTTACTTGGTTCAACGTTGGAGACTCTGTGTGCCGCTCAGCAAGACTTCCCATTTTCCAAGACATTGTAAAAATATATATTTTTTTTAAAACCAAAAAGAAACCAAATAACAAGGCCCACTTTACAGCCCGTGTTTTGCAACCTGGGCTCCGATACCACTAAATGTAACACCCCAAACTCGATCCCGATGCTATGGCCGAATCTGGCGCATCACATTGAAGTGTTTTAGTGAAAACCTTATTTTCATTGAAAACCCTTCCTTAAGATATGAAACCTTAGTTAACTTATGAAAACACTCTTTTCAGAATCGAAAGCTTTGTTTAAAACATTTGATTTAAGAAAACTTATCATTTAAGAATTTAGTTACGAAAACGTAGTAAACATGCTATAATTCAAGAAACCATGTTTAACCTCTCATAATTATATCACATAAAAATAATAATCCAAATAATAACAAAAAGGGGAGGCTTTATTACAATCCAATCTAAAATCACTTAATAAATCAAAAACTAAATGCTCTTCTTTTTTTTAGTAGAACAAACAAGTCCAAGCTATCTCTCTAGCTGGCCACCCAGTGTCCCTCTAGACATCGAACCTCCTATTGAGCATCACCTGAGAAAAATAAAAGAGGGGGTGAGTTTTCGCAAACTCAGTGTGTGCATCCCTCGAACAAACAGTAAGCATACATCAACCACCATACATCATACACGTAATGCAATGCAGTGCAATCGTAACCCAATAATCCATCCGCTACACACCCACTTCGTTCCCCGATACACATCATGTAGGGATATAAATATCGGCCCACCCAACCGATGCACATCCAAGGTAGCCCAGTTGCTGAACTACCTTCATTTACATATTAGGCTTAAAAGCCGTCGGTGGATCCACGATTGTCAAGCAACCATGTGATCCTCATATACTTCCTCTATTCCATAATTCCCAACCCATATGCAACCTAAGCAGAATATCATTTGTATCCAGTAGATATGCATGTCACATCCATTAAACTTACATTCAACACATAGGGGTATTTTGGTCATTTTCGCCCATAAGGGCATTTCGATAATTTTCCCTTTATTACGGTTTTTTCTTACCTTGGCCCGTTAACAAATCTCGTGATCTAAAATGAATGAATACTATGCATCAAGTAGGATTCCAGAGAAGAGGAGGTGGGTCATTAAGACCGCTTAAGTTCTAAGCTCTCCTAGATCCAATCCTAGACATGCATATACCCATTGCCACACCTTACCCCTATGACTTGTCCATGGTCTTAACAATTTAATTAAGTTTTGTGTAGTCATCATATACTAAGCCTAAAACCCCCACATACATGCATATGGCCCTCTAGGCCCAATCTCATTTAGATGGCCCATCTGGCCCAATTCACGTTCATATGGCCCATAAAGCCCAATTCACGTTCATATGGCCCATAAAGCCCAATTCACATTCATATGGCCCATTAGGCCCAATCTCATTTATATGGCCCATCCGGCCCAAATCACATTATATTCATGCTCACATACAAATTTTCTATCACATAGCATCACTTATCAAATTTTGCCTAATATGGGCCTAACAACCCTTTGGGCCCATTTAGCCCATTCCAGCCTATTTGGACTATTCACAAACCAAGTCCATGGAATCGCCCATGGGCCTCAGGTAACCTATTGGTCTCCCCCTTATGAGTGTTCGCGAACTTGCAAGACTACCGTAGCCAAACCTTCGGCTTTTCAGAATTTTGACTTTTTGGCATTTCAGCTTTTACCGATCTACTTGTGTGTGCAATGTAAGTACACACCTGATAAGCAAGCGTGCTGCGATTCCTTTAGTCACCAACCTTCAAACGATATCACCCTTCCATTAATCGTATGCTTAACATATATTTTACCCAAAAAAATCGAAACCTCACCTTAACCTTACCTTGAACACCAATCCCTAATAGTCGTTCCTTGATCACGTACTCCTTAGATTTGCATTAATCTTACTCATTAAAACCAAATACTAGAGGACTACCATCCAACATAATTCACCCCCTTATCTCATTTAAAATCATTCGGCCAACCTTAGTCAATAGGAGAAAAATACTTACCAAATCGCAAAACACCTAAGGAACAATTCGGTAGAGAGCTAAAACCCGAGATCCGATACTAATTCCCTACCAAAGTTGATTAGAAAGAGTGAGGGAGGGAAGTAATCGGTAGTAACAATACTAGTCGAAAAAGAGATAAGGTACTTACACCAAAAGTGTAATCGGCCCGAGGGAGATTCGGCTTTTTGGCTTTCAAACTAGTATGGTGAATAAGGTTTATTTGGCACAAATTAAAGAAGAAGAGTAGAAGAAGGAATTGGCTAACCCAAAAGTGGAACAAAGAAAATTGTGTAGAGGAAAAGAGGGAAAATCGACACAAAGAAAGAAAGTAAAACAAAGGGTTTTCGACTTTTTCCAAGGTCAAGGGAATTCGGCATTAGCCTGGCCCCCATTCAGCACCTATTTGTAGTGCCTATAGCTGAATTGCCTGACCCTCAATTCCCTATTCAGCTCCATCACTTCCCCCTTCTCATCTCCTCGTTTTTTCTCCCTGATAACTCCGCAATCTATTTCCTAAATTTTCTCTTCTGAACACTCCACTTGGAGTCTATCTTCACACCACTTCCAACCTTCTAGAAGGCCAAAATTAAACTCCTGAAAATACAAAGCTTGGATTCAAACCTTGCATCTCCTTGCTATCTACTAACTCCACCTCTCTACACCCTAAGTGGCGTCACTTAGCCACTTCTCCACAAGTCTTTTTGATGCCATTTTCCCTATCTTTATTTAAAAGCTCAACTACTCCCAACCCTGATTCCTTTAATAATTAAATTAAAACTCCTCCACTACAAAACTCGAACCTAGAACTTCTCCAACTTACCTCGACACTTCAAATTCCTTAAACTCTTAAAGTGAACATGTCATTTGTCATTTTCTTGCTCACTTAAACATTTTATGAGACCTAAAGCCCATTTCATCTAGGCCCAAAATTCAGGGCATTATAGAATACGTATCGATATGTTTGGTTTGTCAGTAATTTAAAGCCGAGCATCAAGTACCTTCTGGTTTTACAACTAGTGATCATTCTAGAGTGGAAATGGGAACATGACATGATAGATTTTGTATCGGGATTACCTCTATCTCTGAGAAAGAATGATATTGTGTGTGTCATTGTAGATTGTTTGATGAAGTCTGCGCATTTCATTCCTATGCATATGGATTTTTCACTACAGAGATTAACAGAGTTGTATGTTGCTGAGATTCTTAGATTGTACAATGTGCCATTTCTATTATTTCTGAAAAAGATTCGCGGTTGATGTCTAGATTCTAGAGTAAATTACACGAAACTCTAGGTACTTGACTGTATTTTAGTACAATATTTCATCTTCAGACAGATGGTTAGTCTGTGTGAGTAATTCAGATACTCAAAGATATGCTACGATGTTGTGTTTTAGGGTTCGAAGGTAACTAGGAGAGATTCCTACTGTTGGTTGAATTTGCATACAACAACAGTTATTAAGCGAGCATCAAAATGGTATCGTAGAGGCTTTGTATGGTTGGAAATGTAGGACTCTGTTATACTGGACTAAGCTCAGTGAGAAATAGTTATTCACTACTGATTTGATACTAGAAACCGAAAAAAGGGATAAAGAAAAGATTTGATATGTGACAGTTTGAAAGTAGCTTCGAATCGGAAAACATCTTATGCAGTCTTTAAAAAGAAAATATATTGAATTTCAAG
Source organism: Gossypium herbaceum (assembly GCA_025502765.1). NCBI lineage: Eukaryota > Viridiplantae > Streptophyta > Magnoliopsida > Malvales > Malvaceae > Gossypium > Gossypium herbaceum. The sequence continues at coordinate 58,076,657 of CP106689.1, forward strand.
TCGATGACAAAGTTTTTTTGAAAGTGTCACCTTGGAAGAAAGTTCTTCGCTTTGGTCGGAAAGGAAAGCTTAGTCTGAGGTTTATCAAGCCGTACAAAATCATTGAGAGAATTGGGCCAGTAGCTTATAGATTAGCTTTACCATAAGAGTTAGAAAAGATTCATACTGTGTTTCATGTATTGATGTTACGACAGTATTAATCAGATCCTTCACATGTGATTTCACCTATTGATGTTGAGATACAACCAAATATGACATACAGTGAAGAACCAATCAGAGTTCTAGTTCGGGAAGTTAAAGAATTGAAAAATAAAAGAATAGATCTACTAAAACTTCTCTGGCAATGTCACAGAGTAGAAGAGGCTCCCTAGGAATCGGAATAAGCTATGAAAGTGCAATACTCGAACTTATTTTCTAGTAAGATTTTAGGGGACAAAAATTCCTTTAGAGGGAAAGTTGTAATAGTCCGTTTTCAATGAAATCGAAACGATGGTTTCAAGACCAAATATCTGACGAGTAAATTATTATTTTATTATTATTTTAATTTCTATGAGATGTTAGAAGGTTGTATTGAATTTTGTTAAGAAATTTTAATGTTTTCCTACTTAATTAAGTAAAAAGGGCAAAATCGTAAAAGGTGCAAAAGTGGAGTTCTATTAGTAAAAAGGTTCAAATGGCAATGAAGCTTTAAAGTGAGAGGACTTAGATGGAAATTAGACCATTTATGTACTTAATGGATGTTTATGGAAAGGTTTTATTGAAATGTTTAATTTTTTAAAGGGCAAAATGGTAAAATGGTCATTAAAACATAAAACAAAAGTAAAGAAAAAGATGGTATCATCTTATTCATTTGATAAATAACTAAAAATCACCATAGAAGAAAGCTAAGGTTCGGCCAAGTTGATTTTCACTTGCATGGTACGTAATTTTGCCCCGTTTTTAATGATTTTTATGTTTTTGAAGTCTTTTTAGCTTAATCTAACTAGATCGGGGATCAATTTGTAAAACTGTTAAAGATTTAGGGTTATACCATAAATGCTATTGCTTGGTTCTTAATGTTTTGTGAAATATTATTAGTTCTTGTTGATAAATAAATAGGTTTTGTAAAGTGATTTTTGATAAAAATGTCATTTAGGTACTTATTTGTAAAAGTAGTAAAATTCCATGGTAAATTTTTAAAGTGATGATTTGTATGGATTGATATAGGTCCCTAGAGAAATTTCCTAGCTTGAGAAAAGGATGAAAATGTTTAAATTTCAATTTATGAGCTTAAGGACTAAATTGTGAAAGTTAAAATGTTAGGGGAAAAATAGTAATTTTTCAAAAATATGAAATATGGACTGAATTGAATAATAGAAGTATTAAATGGATTGAATTTGTCTATTTAGATCAAGATACACTACGTACAGACTTAGATCAGGGAAAAGCTAAAGCATTGGATTAATCAACTTCGTTTTTACGCCCTAATCGTCGAGGTAAGTTTATATGTATAAATATCGTTTCAATACTATTTTTAGTTATATGTTAATATGTTAGTTGTCATGTAATTGAATGATGAATATCCAATAATGCCATGATGGTTAATGAGTCCCGGTTGAACCTTAGGAATTCGTAGGATACGAATGACATGTCATTAAGGATTTCATGTTTCGGGTGCTGGTCTTGAATGTCCTACTGATAGCTAAGGTCCTGCATTTGAATAGGATACCCCACAACTCATGTGAGCAGCATTGTGTAGCCAACATATCGACCCACAGCTCGTGTGAGCAACGATGTAAAGGAAAGGTTACTATTACATGTTTAAACACACTTCATGTGAGCTTTCCCAAGTATTCGATGATATTCTAAATGATCCAACGGGCATGAAAAGGAAAGGAATGGTAAGTTTTCAAATGAACTATGTCGTGTATTCATTGAAAGGAAATCATGAATTCAAATGAAGTATATTCATATACAAATGGCTTACCCTATGTTTAATTCAAGTAACTTATGTAATAATGTACTAACTTGTGTATTATTGATGATGGTGCTTAGGCTTGTGCCATGTGACAGCCTTAAAACGACCCTAGTCGAAATGTGGTTTCGGGACCACAAGACTGAGGCATAAAAATAATTTAATATTTATTTTATTGCCTATAATGTGTGTTAACTCATGTGTGACATTTTTTTATGCTTTGATTTAGAGTTATAAATGTGAATTTCACTAGAAAGGACCTAGTAGTAAACTTTGAAAGTATGATGGGAAATGTGTGATGACTAATTAAAGCATGCATGCAAAACAATGGACTTGCATGTCAAATTCCCCTAATAGCTAGTGGCGGCCATGACAAGGAATTATGGGCAAAATCATGTCATGAAACATGTTTGGCAAGTGGATTATGTTGCAATGAATAAAATAAGGAGTAAGGAATAAAAAAAATGTGTGTGTGAAGGCTTCCCCCATTGCCGTGAGTAGAGGAAAAGAGAAGAAAAATTGTTGTTCATCTTTTTTCACTTTCTTTTAGCTGAAATTCTAAGGAAGAAGGAAGGGTCTTGCTTCATGCTTGGTTTGGAGGGGGATTAGAAGGAGGTTTAGCCATACTTGTGTTGAGATTAAGGTAAGTTTGATGTTTTGCCATGAGATTCATGTATATTTTAGTAGTTAGCTTGAGTTCTAACTAGCCATGGTTCAAATCCTTACTATGTCATGGAGATGATATTCGGCTAAGGTGAGATTGTGTTGACATCATTTGCATGCTAAAAGTGAAACTTTGTAATGGTGCATGTGATGGTGGATTGATGATTCTTGAATATTCTTTTAACACTTTTGAGTGAAAGTTTGATAGATACTATGAGATTAAACTTCATGACATTGTAAGCTTGTAAGTTGGATGATGAAATCCATGCTTTGTGATGGTAAATGGTGTGAAAGGAACATTCGCCATGATGAAAATATATGGGATAGTTATAATCCATTTGAGATTCGGTCCTTGCACCTACATGCATATATGTTGCACATGATGTATTGGTATGACATATATGCTATTTCAAGGTGTATAGTTGCTTGTGATGATGTCTCGATTATGAAGTAAATGAGAGATGTGCAATGAGTTACGATATGTAATGCGTTAGTAGTAAAATGTATGCTGTTTTTGTGTGGTATTATGTATAATTGGCCTCAAATTGGACATGTATATTCGCCACATGAGGGAAATTAGTGTGCATGCATTCGGTTAGAGGCAAGCATATTGATGCCTATTCTTGGCTTAGAAAATTCGCTAAGAGGAATATTAACTAATGTGTTGAGTTCGATCCATGATTTTGTACATATGCGACTTGGATGCCTAATGAGTATATATATTGGCTAAGTATCTTGAATTCCTCTTCGATGCTCACATGATAAAACCAATTTATTTGTTAAATTAAGCTCAAGAGCAAAGGGAGCTAAATCCGATAAGGGAAGGAAAAGTCGTGGAATAGCCGTCAAATCGTTCGACCACGTCCGAGGTAAGTTCTTGAGTAATAGAGCTTAAATTCGAATTGATTAGATCATGTTTAAAGCAAATTAAAATCCTCGTTCTTTGTGTGTGGCTATTGAGCCAAATTTGCAAATGTGATAAGTGACTTGTGTTTGAATTTTGCTAATGAAAATGAAATATGAATGTGTTATGATTTATTGATAAATGTACATGTTTATTCGAATGATATCCGGGCTAAGTCCCGAAGGCTTTGTGCTAAGTGACTAAATCCGGACTAAGATCCGACGGCATACGTGCGAGTTACTAAATCCGGACTAAGATCCAAGGCTTTCGAGCAAGCTACTAAATCCGGGTTAAGTCCCAAGGCATTCGTATGAAGTTATCAGAATCGGGCTATGTCCCAAGGCATTTGAATGTGTAGCCATATCCGGTTAAACTCAAGATACGTGATTCAAGAATGAATGAACTCGCTGTAAAATTTCAGCTAATACGCTTGAAAATTCCAGCAACGAGGTATGTTTGTATGTGCTTTGGAATAGTTAATTTCTTGAATAATATTCGCTCAATCGAGAAATGAGCTTTCGGCATTTGGCTAAGATGAACCCTTATGTATAAATGTAGGGGTTGGAATGTGAAATAAGTATGATATTGAGAATTTGTGCATATGAAATTATCCGTTAGCTATATGAATGTTATGCTTTTGTTGTGCTGGAATCCCTTGCTCTAATTTACTAAGCATAAATTTGCTTACTCCGCTTTCTCTGCTCTCTGTCTATAGATTTTGGCTCGTCACTATCGGACTCGGGATTTCGTGAAGTCAAGTCTCCCACACTATCAAAGTCCCTTTCGGTATATATTTTGGTTGGATTTTGAAATGGCATGTATAGGACTACCCTTTTGTTGCGCTTTTAAGTACTTTTGTGTTGTATGTGAGTACGACCATGCGAAAATGGCTCAGAAGGTGGAGTATGGCATTAGACCATTTGTGCTTATGTATATATGTATGGTTTTATGATGTGACTACGGACTGAATGGAAGTGTGAGCAAATGATCAGCCGTTGGAATGGCTAAAATGATTATATGTGGACCTATGTATGACAAAACCTTAGTTGGTCCATAGAAACCACGAAATAGGTAAGGTTTACCTGAAAACAGATGCTGACAGCAGCAGTGGTGTGGATTTGAAAAATCACTAAAAATTGTAGGAATGGAATTAAATAGTGAATAAATTATGTAAATGAACCTTGATGAATCTACTTTCATATGGAAGAAACGAAATGGTCATATTAGTTATTTGTTAACAGATATTAAAGTCCTTGTGGAACAGGGCCAGAACGGGTTCTGGATCCCCTGTTCCAACTTTGAAAAATCATTGTAAATTAACCAGAGATAATTAGGAGTCATGCCATATATTTGTAGATTCCTCTCTGAGTCTAGTTTCTAGAGAAACAAACGACATCAGTATTGAAGCCCTGTGCAGGGACATATCCAATTCGTAACGGACAAAGGTCAGTGTAGTCGATCCCTGCAACAGGGTAGACTTTAAGTAATAAACTGGACTAATTGGCCTGACTAAAAATTCTATAAAAAAATATGTTGATGGAATTATGAGTCTAGTTTCAAGGAAAAATTACGAAACCGATTTTCGAGCTTTAAAACTCAAGATATGATTTTTGAAGCGACAGTGACACAGTAACCAGCTAGTCTGGAAAATTTTTTTATGGTCTGTGAAAACAATTTAGCTAAGTTTGTGTGCACCTTGTGTTCGACTCCGGTAACGGGCTCGGGTACGGGGTGTTACATGTCAAACTTGTGGTTGGATTACATTATGCTTATACTTATGTTATATAGATTAAATGTAAGTTATGTTTCATGTTTTACGAACTTAAAGTTATGTTTCATGTTTTACGAACTTACTAAGCATTATGTACTTACGTAGTTTTTTTCCTATGTTTTACAGATAATCGAGAGCTCGATTAGTTTGGATGCTCATCGAAGATCTATCACACTATCCAGCATAAATATTGGTAGTTTTTTTTATGTTTTGGCCAAGATTATAATGTCATGTATAGGTGGACTTGTATTGGTATTTAGTTGAATGTTGGTTGATGATTTTGGCACGTATAAGTTGTTTTGGTTGATACACTTTTGATACTTTTAATGCCTTATTAGTATGGGTTAATGTGGCTATGTTATGATGCATTTTTGAATGGCCAAAATGGTATGTTTGAATTGGTTTCAATATGGCGAAGATATGGCATGTTTTGAGATGGTATTAGAACTAGGCATTTATGGTTGAAATGTGGTAAAGTGTGCATTTTTAGGTAATTTTATATGTTTGCATTTGAGGTGCCTTGTATGGCATATTGGTTGAATGATCTTGGACTATTGAATTCATCATTTCATGTAGGTTTTGGTCATGTTTTCATGCCTTGATTATGTATACTAAAGGCTTTTAGGTGTTGGTGTTGAAAATGGCTTGATTTTGGGCAAATTCATGTCCACACGGCCTTGGCGACACGACCGTGTGTCCCCTGTAAGTTTTCTTTTCATACAAGTTAGGTTGTTTAATGGCCTAGCCCATGGCATGGTACACGAGCATGTGGTGCTATTTTGAAAGTTACACGGCCTGGCACACAGGTGTGTGACTTGGTCGTGTAACCCTACTCTGAGAGTTACACGGGTGAGGACACGGGCTGGGGCACGACCGTGTGTTCCTTTTTTGAATGTTACATGGCCTAAGAAATGGGCGTATGTCTTAGCCCTGTGAGGCACATGGCCTGGCCACACGGTCGTGTGACCCTTACAGTCAAATTTTTCTAACTTTTTCTTATACTTTCCAATTGTTTCCGGTTTGGTCCCAATTTGTTTCTAGTGTATATCTAGGGCCTCGAGGGCTCAATTTAGGGATGATATGTATGTGAATGAATGAATAATATCATGTTTATATGAATTTATGAAATGTATGTTTTGAGGTTCTGTTTGTACGGTAATGCTCTGTAACCCTATTCCTGCAATGGATACGAGTTAGGGCTGTTATAGTCACTGTGAGATGTTGATGGGGCAGCATCAGTAGTCATAGATGGAGAAGCTGTGGATGTAAAGCCAAGACACTTCGACATGTCCTACCATGAATACCTCAGGGCAATTGTTTTGTTATGGCTCCTTTATTAGGGATTTTGTTCTCATTTGCCTAAGTAGAAACCTTTACTCTTTGACACGGTGTCGTAATAAGCAACAAAAAGTTTAAGGTACCGGCATTCTTTTGTGCGTAGCGGTGGACTTCTCGAAAATTAAATTTTCCAACATTTATCTTTCTTCTAGTCATAATTGAGTGAAGCAAGAACATGCGATCCTTGGAAAAAGTAGAGTTGTGTGTAAAAGGGCTAAGATGATATTTATGGAAATGATAACATACCCTACATTGAGGCTTCAAAGTTACACAGTCAATGGTGTAGCAATCTTTTTGAGAAATTGTCCATGTTGTTTCTTTTACACATAAATCTATCAAAAGTTGGTTGAATCCTTCAGTCGTCATTGTCTTGACAAATTGTGAGTGTTCATCAGGGCCTTCAGGCAACCCATATTTCGTATTGATTGAGTCTTTATCGAATAACACGGAGACACCAGCACTTAGATGAAAGCATTTTCAGGAAAGGTTAAATATGCATAAAATTCTTTGACTACCTTAGTGAGGACGTCATTAGGGTAGAGACAGAAGATTTTCCACCCGTGTTTCTCTTCGACAAAGGAGATGGCTTTAGAATAGCCTATAAATGGGGCATCTTGGAAAAGGAAACATTTTTCCATGCAAAAAGGTCGTTTTGATATGTTCTTGTTATATTTGTGTTCTGTGATTCTGCTAAAGAATGTTCATAGAGTTACAGTGGTGGAAGAAGATGGTGTTTGGTGAGCCATTGGAGAGCAAATAGCAACTGTGAGATGAAAAAGGTGAGACCTTTACAGTTTTATGGAGTAAAAACAAAGAAGGGTGAAGAATATGAAACGAAAAGTAATTAAGAAAAGAAATCAATGGACTAGGGTAAAATGTGAGAGAAAATATAGCAGTAACGTGGGGGATAAGATTAACTTGAAATTGTACCCTGACATAGAAAAAAACAAAAATTGAGCGAAAAAATAATAGAAAAAATTATTAAACTGAAATTAACTAATACATTAAATGGGTTGATTTCTATAAACACAGGTTGTAATATGCTTGCAAAAAAAGAAAGTAAAAGTTAAGCAAACTTATTGAAGAAACTAAACAAAGAAATTAAAAACAAAGTAAATGAATAAAACAATGCAGGAGAGAAATATTAAGCAATTCGAAAAGTGATGGAATTTTTATCACTAATTATAGGAACTCCAAAGTAATGCCTTAATCATTGGCCATTGAATTTGAAAGTAGAACTAGTCTTACCATATTTGACTTCTACAACTCCATGAGGACAAACATGCACTATCTCGAATGGGCAAAACCAACAAGATTTTAATTTACTAGAAAATAGTTTAAGCTTGAATTAAATAACAGGACTTGTTGTCTATGTGCAAATTACAGTGGCAAAATCTTGCTGTCATGCCATCGTTTGGTCTTTTCTTTGTATAGCTTGGCATTCTCATAAGCTTGTGCTCTAAATTCTTCCATCTCACTCAACTCCAATAGGTAGTTAGTACCAGCAACACTCCAATCCATATTCAATTTCTTAATTGCCCAATATGTCTTATGTTCAAGTTCAATGGGCAAATGACAAGGTTTCCCATTAACAAGCTTGAAAGGTGACATCCCCAATGGTGTATTGAATGCAGTTTCATATGCCCACAAAGCTTCATCCAATTTGGATGACCAATCTTTGCGAGTGGGATTGACTACCTTCTCTAGAATTTGTTTAATCTCTCTATTAGAGACTTCTACTTGTCTATTTTTTTGGGGATGGTATGTCGTGGCAATTTTATGCTTTACTCCATACCTGTTCAAAGCATTGCAACTAATTTGCAGTCAAAGTATGAACCTTCATCACTAATTAGAGCACGAGGTGTAACACCCCTTACCTGTTCGACTCCAAAACAGGGTACGAGGCATTACCGGATGTAGACATAAGTAAACACACATTTCGAGTTGTAAATTTTATACCAAATCAAAACTTTTTAACAATCAATCACATCGTACCAAAAATAAGCCTACGAGGCCCAAAACGTATTTTATAAGCAGTTCGGGACTAAACCGAGAACTTTAGAAAATTTTACGACACTTAGAGAATTTTTTCTAAAACAAGGGTCACACGTCCGTGTGGCTTAGGATACACTTGTGTGGGTAGGCGCCCATGTCCCTAACCTGTGTAACTCTCTATTTGTCACCTAAGAAAAAATTGAAGTCACACGACCAAGACATACACCCGTGTCCTTCACACGGCTGAGACACACGGCTGAGACACACGGTCGCGTCTCATACCCGTGTGCTCAATACTGAGCATTTTGTTTTGTAACAATTTACGTGCAGGGGACACACGGCCAAATCACACGCCCATAGGGCTGATCGTGTGTCACGCACGGCCCAGAAAAATGCCCGTGTGTCTACCTGTGTGGAAAAAACAAGGCTGCTTACCAAGCCATTTTGCCACCCTTACTTGCACATATCTACTCAACATCACATGGCACAAACTCAAGCATGAAGAGCAACCAAATAATCACAACCAAGACAATAACATGTCATTCTTGTACCATTTTTAAACATGCTTAAAACATCAACCTTTCCTCATCAAATTATGCAGGTTTCTACATTCACAAATGACATTAATAAAAATATACTCATAACCAACATTAGCCAACTTCCAAGGCTATATACAAAATGAACCATGAACCATTCACAATTATGACCATCACATATCAGTACCATATCAACATCTATCATACACACAACATTTATCATGCCATAAATCATTCATGTCAATTTCACCTTCATTAGTCTTCATTTAACTACTTTGAGTAACCTTATTGTACACACAAAATTTATCGTCTCATCAATAGACTACATTACCAAACATTTCACATTCATGCCATAAATCACATTTCCAAATATTTCTCATTCACCAAGCATAACATGATCATATCACCATAAACATTGACACATATATGAATATACTTAGGCTTACAAACATATTGCCAATATAAGCCAACTTACATGTCTAAATAGAAAAACAAGCCTTGACGATTACAAGCCATTACATTGGCTAAAATCATATGATGCATATAACAAAATGACACCTCCCTATACATGCCATAACTCAAAATACTTGAATTTATCAATACCCAAAATGATAGCTTGATTGTGTGATAGGATCTCCGGCGGTCTCCAACTTGAGCTATCTTCACAGCACTATAAAACATGGGAAAGGAAGGGGGCAAACTATATAGTTTAGTAAGTCTGTATGAAAATAATAAGCAACTCATATTAGGCATTTATCAAGTTCAACAATTTAAACATAAAATAATACCAATTACTACAAATCTCATAGTTATAATTTTATTCAATCACGATGTTTACTCTATTAACTTATAAGCATAATTTAACATATCTTGGCATTAGCCTAACAACCACAATCTCTCTTTTGTAACATATCACAACACTTAACAAGTCATTTCAAACCTCATAGTAAACATGCACATTAAATTATGATTATTCACATTTCAAGCATATATTTTAACATCTTTTAATTGTTTAAAGCTCATATCTTCCCATAATCATTTCAATAGGAAATTATGTCAATCTTTACTCTTTCTCATATCAGATAGATCGCAACTTAAATGAATAAAACACGCTATATCATAATTCAATTTGGCTCGAAAGCCAATCACATGGTCTTTGTAACAACCTGAAATAGTGGCTTCGAGACCACTAATATGAAGTCAAAGAAAGTTTGAAATTTCATCCATTTATTCTCTCTAGAAGTTAGTGATTTTGATGATTTTTCTTGATGATTTTTGCATTTTTAGAACCCTAGTAGCATGAGCTTTCAAATGAGGGGACTATTTTGCAAAATAGTTGAATGTCTAGGATTTTACTAGGAGAGTGTTCATGTTGTTTTCTAAAATTTTATGGAAGAAATGAATCATGGTTGTGAAATAAAAAACTTTTGTGAAGAGATTTCTCATGAAAACCCTAAAAAGGACTATTTTGCATAAGTTGTAAAATAGGTGATAAATGTGTGAAATAATGAGAATTGTGGGCTACTTTTAGTATAAAACATGATCGGCTAAAATGTGATAAAAATCAATTTTCGAACCTAGGGGTAAAATGGTCATTTTGTAAAATTCTAGGGGCAAAATAGTCATTTTTCTAATTATGAATTTTTGAGCGTCTAGAGTAATTTTCTAATGAGATGAATGAATTTCTATCATTTTAGATCAAGAATTACAAAATTCGGGCCTAAACCGAGAAAAAACGAAGCAAGTGGACTAAGTCGAGCTAGTCAACTACATTTTGTAATCCAAGGTAAGTTGTATGTAAATAATACAACTACATTGTTATTATATGTGTTTGAATTGAAATGGCATAAATTGCTTGTTTGTGGAAATAATTATGCAAGATGAACATTGAGATAGTAGAACTCTCATTTGAACCTTAGCGAAAAAATCCGATTTTCATGCCATGATATCCGGGTTAATTGTGTGCTAGTGTAAGACATGTTTGGAACATGCATCAACCACATTACGAGAGCTAGTGTAAGAACATGTCTGGGACATGTCATCGGCATTGAGATGAGAGCTAGTGTAAGACATGTCTGGGACATGCATCGGCCTCGACATGTAAGCCAGTGTAAGACATGTTTGGGACATGCATAGGCTACAAAATGTGTCAGTGTAAGACCATGTCTAGGACTTGGCATAGGCACGGACATGTGAGAGTCAGTGTAAGACCATGTCTGGGACATGGCATCGACTTGATAGATGAGCCAGTGTAAGACCAAGTCTGCGACATGGCATTAGCATTATACCCTATGTTTAAGGTTTAATGAATATCCAATAGCATTCCGAATGGTTCGACGGCGAGAAATTTAGTTTAAGTTTAGCGAGAAAAGTATAACCATATTATGAGTGGTACAAGTACCTATTTGAAATGTATGAAATGAAAGCTTAAAATATGCTATGTGAGTTGTATCGGGTAGTGACGAGTAAGTGGTGCTTATGCCTACTTTTGTATTATGAGCATGATGATAGATGGTAAAGTAATTGTTATATTTAGTTGCATGCAACTTACTAAGCTTTATGCTTACCCTATTTATTCCCATTTTCTTATAGTGCCGCCTAATTAGCTCGTGGATCAACGATTTTCGGAGAAATCGATCACACTATCAATTGAATCAATTGGCATGTATAGGACTCTTTGATTTTGTTTTAGTGTCACATTATTTTGGGGCCAAATGTGTTGGCTTGCTTTAACATTTGACTCATTTTGTACAAGGCCATGAAAAATGGCTAATATGAAAGTTATTATTGAATGTAAAGTAGTCTTTCATGAATGAGGAATTGTTAGTTTGGTTAAAATATATGAATTGTATATAGACCTTAGCTATGGTTGTTGTTATGTTCTGTTTCAAGGTGGCAAAGGGCTTGGTAGATAGCCCTATATTGTCTACACAGGTAGACTCACAGGCATGTGTCTAGGCCATGTGTGACACACAGCTAGCCCCATGGATGTGTTGTCCAGCCATGTGTCCCCTACACGTAAAAATTCCAAGTCAGTATACATGGTAGTAAACACACGGGTCGAGACACGACTGTGTGTCTCAGCCGTAGAGGACACGGCTTCTGGCCATGGGCGTGTGCCTCGGCCGTGTGACTGAAATTGGATGCTGACGTCAGAAACAAAAGGTCAAGTTTTTTAGACACGGAGGTATCATGGCCGTGTGAGGGACACGAGCGTGTGTCAGGCCGTGTGAAAACCCCTGTAGGTTCGAATATAGAAATTAATTCACACGGTCATGGGATACGAGCGTGTCCCTAGTTGCTTAAGTCGTGTGTGTCACACGGGCCATCAGCACGGCCATGTCTTAATGACCACACGAGCATGTTACCCTTCCCTACGGGCTTGTGCCCAATTTTTCAAGGGTTAATTTTCTAAATTGTATATGGACCCGAACTGGTCCCGAATGGTTTCCAATGAACACTTGAGACCTCGTAGGCCCTGGTTTAGAATTTTAAACAAAGCTTGAAAAAGTTTTAAGTTTGATCAAGTCTTTATGATTTCGAAAATGTTGGAATGTATGTATTTTTATGAGGTAATGCCTTGTATCTGATCTTGGCGTAGGACTCGGGTGTGGGGCGTTACATTTAATGACATCAGACCTATGGTTTAGTCGGTTCTAGGACTAACCTAGTGTGTGTACGAGTCTAGCTATACATGCCATAATTGTATATTGATAGTGTGACTATTCCTGATGAGATAAATTGTGTTTTATTTATATAGTAAATGGATTCAGACGTAGCTACGGTGAATGACGTGGAAAGTAATACGCCAGCTCCCACTGAAGGGACCGCACCAGTAGACACTGAGCCCATGACACTAAATTAGGGCGGAGGGGCTAGAGAGGCTTACATCCACATGATGGACGCTTGGTACATGGAGTTTGTTCGTGCGAATCCGAACACTTCACCTCCCTCACCTTCCCCAATTCCTCAACCTGTTCATATAGCTCTTCAAGGAGCAAAGATGGCTAGGAGAAAGAAACCTACAGTGGATAGAATTAGAAAGTAAGGGGCCGAGGAATTTCGGGCGAATATTGATGATGACCCGGAGAAAGTAGAGTTTTGGCTAGAAAATACCATTAGGGTATTTGATGAGCTATCATGCACACCCGAAGAGTGCATAAAGTGTGTCATGTCACTCCTGCGAGACTCAGCTTACCAATGGTGGAATACCCTTGTGTCGGTCGTACCAAGGGAAATGATTACATGGGAGTTTTTCCAAGATGAATTCCAGAAGAAGTATATCAGCCAAAGGTTTACAAATCAGAAGAGGAAGGAATTTTAGAATTGAAGCAAGGCCGAAAGAAAGTAACAGAGTATGAGCGTGAGTTCATGAGGCTCAGCAAATATGCTAGGGAGTGTGTGTCTACCGAAGCCATCATGTGCAAGAAATTTGAGGACAGATTGAATGAAGACATTCGATTGTTAGTTGGCATCTTAAAATTGAGGAAATTCGTGGTGCTCGTGGAGAGAGCATGTAAGGCTAAGGAATTGGCCAAAGAGAAGAGAAAAGTTGATATTGAGTCTCGATACTCAAGGAAAACATAGATAGGGAAATTACATCAAACCTCATCTAAGAGATCGAGGGAATTCACTACCCGATCAAATGTTTCAGGGGGATTCTCGAGTAAAAACAAGAACAAGCAGTACACGGCATCTAATGCTCAAACCACTTCTATCGTAAGTGTTGGTAGTGCTTGCCCAAATAGGCCGGAGTGTTGTAGTGTGGTAGGCGTCACTTCGCCGAGTGTCGAGGAAATGAGAGAGGCTATTTTAAATGTGGGTTGTTGGACCATTTTTTTCGTAACTGTCCTAAGTTGGATGAGAAAAAAAAAGCCAGAGGGGAGGGCGAGTAGTGATCCTTTGAAGGGTAGACCACAAAAGAACCCGAGCAGTAGGGCTAGCAGTAGAGTGCCCCTAAAGATTCAATTGTGAGGTCCGAAGGTCGTGCTCTTGCAAGGACTTAAGCCATATATGCCCATGAAGAGGTAGAGTTTCCCGATGTGATCACGGGTACCTTATCTATCCACGATATTTCTATTATTGCTTTAATTGATCTAGGGTCTACCTATTCTTATGTTTGTATGAAATTAGTGCCCAATTTGAAAATGTCAATCGAGTTTATAGAATTTGTAGTAAAGGTGTCAAATCCATTAGGCAAGCATGTGTTAGTTGACAAAATATGTAGAAATTGTCCTTTGACAATTAGAGGTTATTATTTTCCGACTAACTTGATGTTATTATTGTTTAATGAATTTGATGTAATCTTTGGGATGGATTGGTTGACTTCTCATGGGGTTGTAGTGGATTGTGGATGAAAAGTTATTGAGCTGAAATACGAAGACGAGAATGTTCTTCGGGTTGAACCAGGTGAATTAGGTGGATTGCCTGAAGTGATATCGTCTATGACGGTAGAGAGATATTTAAGAAAAGGGTGCAAGGCTTACCTCGCCTTTGAATTGAATGCCCAAGCATTTGAAATGAAGATCGAGTTAGTGCTAGTGGTATGTGAGTTCACAGACGTATTCCCAAAGGAATTGTCTGGATTGCCTCCAGTGAGGGAAGTGGAGTTTGGTATTGAGTTATCCCCTAGTACGGCACCTATCTCAATTGCTCCGTATAGAATGGCTCCAACAGATTTAAAGGAGTTGAAGACTCAATTACAAGAGTTAATGGATAAATGTTTTGCAAGACTAAGCTTTTCACCGTGGGGTACTCTGGTACTTTTTGTGAAAAAGAAAGACGGGTCGATGAGATTGTGCATAGACTACAGACAACTCAACAAAGTGACTATGAATAACAAGTATCCCTTGCCTAGGATCGATGATCTGTTCGATCAGTTAAGGGGAGCTACCATGTTTTCCAAGATATTTAAGGTCAGGCTACTACCAGCTAAGAGTTAAGGAGCAAGACGTACCAAAAACTGCTTTTCAGACGAGGTATGGCCATTATGAGTTCCTCGTCATACCCTTTGGTTTAACAAATGCTCCTATGGCATTTATGGACTTAATGAACCTCATTTTTCTACCATATTTGGATAAGTTCATCATCGTTTTTATCGACGACATATTGATTTATTCGCGTGATGAAAGCGAGCACGTGAAGCATTTAAGAACAGTTCTGCAAACCTTGAGAGATAAGCACCTTTACGCTAAGTTCAGTAAGAGCGAATTTTGGCTACGAGAAGTAGGATTCTTGGGACACATTATGTTGGGGGACGGGATCAGAGTTGACCCGAGTAAGATCTCAGCCATCATTGAGTGGAAACTACCGAGGAATATGATAGATATTTGAAGCTTTTTGGGTTTAGCTGGGTACTACAGAAGATTCGTGAATGGATTCTCTATGATAGCTACTCTGATGAAAAGGCTGTTGCAAAAGGATGTCAAGTTCGAATGGACAGAGAAGTGTCAACAGAGTTTTGAGAAATTAAAGGCTTTGTTGACCGAAGCTTCAGTTTTAGTACAACTGGAACTGGGAAAGGGGTTTGTGGTGTATAGTGATGCATCCTTGAACGGGTTAGGATGTGTGCTCATACAAGAAGGCAAGGTCCTATGCCTCGAGACAGCTAAAGCCACACGAGAGAAATTACCCGACCCACGATTTGGAGCTAGCAGCTATAGTATTCGCATTAAAGATTTGGAGACACCATTTGCATGGTGAGAGATGTCGAGTATTCACTAACCATAAGAGTCCAAAGTATTTGATGACTCAAAAGGATCTGAATTTATGGCAATGATGGTGGTTAGAGTTGATAAAGGATTATAAGTTGATTATCAACTACCATCCGAGAAAGGCGAATGTGGTCGCCAATGCATTGAGTAGAAAATCCTTATTTGCTTTGAGAGCAATGAACGCTCAATTGGTCTTTTTAGAGGATGGTTCGGTTCTAGCAAAGTTAAAGGCTAGACCAACATTTCATCAAGAAATTTTTGAAGCTCAGAATGATGATGGTGAATTGCAAGCCAAGAGAACTCAGTGCGAGTCGGGTATTGAATCAAAATTTCGTATTGGTACTGAAGGTTGTTTGATGTACCGAGGCAAAATTTATGTACCCAAGGATAATGAGCTCATCCAGAAGATTTTACGAGAGGCACATAGTGGTTGTTTGTCTATCCATCCGGGTAGTGTGAAAAAGTTCAATGACTTGAAGAATTGTACTGGTGGTAGGGAATGAAAAGATACATTTCTAAGTTTGTTTCTAAGTGTCTAATTTGTCAACAAGTGAAAGCCGATCACCAAGTACCTTCGAGTTTACTTCAGCCTATCATGGTTGCCGAGTAGAAGTGGGACTGAGTAACCATGGATTTTATGTCAGGGTTGCCTTTGACGCCAAGGAAAAAGGATTCAATGTGGGTTATTGTTGATAGACTTACTAAGTCAGAACATTTTATACCAGTGCGTACCTACTATTCCATTGAGAAATTGGCCGATCTTTATGCTTCTAAGATAGTAAGACTTCATGGAGTGCCCTTGTCTATTATTTCGAATAGAGATCCGAGGTTTACCTCGCGATTTTGGAGGAAGTTGCAAAAGGCATTGGGAACAAAACTGAATTTTAGCACTGCTTTTCATCCACAAACCGACGGTCAGTCAGAGAGAGTAATTTAGATATTAGAGGACATGTTACGGTGTTGTGTTCTCGAGTTTCAAGGCAGTTGGGAGAGGTATCTACTACTGGTCGAATTCGCCTACAACAATAGTTATTAGTCAACTTTGAAAATGGCGCCTTATGAGGCTTTGTTTGGACTGAGCTGAGAGAGAATCAAATTCACAGGGTCGACTTAGTCAGAGAAACTGAGGAAAAGATTAAAGTGATTCGCGATTATATAAAGGCCGCATCAGATAGACAGAAATCCTACGTGGATTTGAAATGGAAAGAGATCGAGTTTCAAGTCAGGGATAAAGTGTTTTAGAAAGTATCCCCGTGGAAGAAAGTCCTTAGATTCGATAGAAAAGGCAAGCTGAGTCTGCGGTTTATTGGACCTCTTGAGGTGACCGAGAGAATAGGCCTGGTAGCATACCGATTAGCCTTGCCTAGTGAGTTAGAGAGAAAATTCATGACGTATTTCATGTATCGATGTTGCGGCGCTACCGATCTGACCCCTCACACGTGATTTCATCAAAAGAAATTGAAATAAGCTCGGATATGACCTACGGTGAAAAACCAATTAAGATTTTTAATCGAGAGGTCAAGAAGTTGAGGAATAAAAGTGTAATACTCGTAAAGGTTTTGTCGCCTAGACACGGAGTCGAGGAAGCCACGTGGGAACCCGAAGAGACTATGAGAGATCAATACCCAAACTTGTTCACTGGTAAGATTTTCAAGGACGAAAATCCCTAAGGGGGAGAATTGTAACAGCCCAATTTTGGGCCTAGTTGGAATAGTGACTTCGAGACCACTAATTCGAGGTCGAAGAGAGTATTTTATTATTATTTTAGAGTTATAACATGTTTATATTGGTGCAATGAAAAATTTGGTAAAGTAATTTTAGCATTTGTAAGCTTAATTACGAAAAAGGACTAAATCACATAAAGTTAAAAAGTCTTAATTTGATAGCTAAGGGAGTTAAATTGCCATGTATCATAAATTGGGGGTCTTTAAAGTGAAATTAGGCCCCAAAATAGTGCTTGGCCGGCCATGAGACAAAGAAAATTTAATGATCAAATGTTAGGTATTTGATGACATAATATGTGATAAAATAATACCCTAAAAGCCTAGCCATCATCTTTTTCCTCCATCCTTTCTTCTTGACTGAAAATATCAGCCATTAGAGGGGTTTTTGAAGCTTGAAATTTCTGCCATTTAGTCTCTCTACAAGTAAGTGATTTTGATTATTTTTCTTGATGATTTTTACATTTTCAGAACCCTTGTAGCATGAGCTTTCAAATAAAAGGACTATTTTGCAAAATAGTTGAAAGTCTAGGATTTTACCATGAGAGTGTTCATGTTGTTTTCTGAAATTCTATGGAATAAAATGAATCATGATTGTGAAATAAACAACTTTTGTGAAGAGATTTCTCATGAAAACCCTAAAAAGGACCATTTTGCATAATTTGTAAAATAGGTGATAAATGTGTGAAATAATAAGAATTGTGGGCTACTTTTATTATAAAAAGTGATCGGCTAGGCTTGGTTAGAGAGAAAATGTGATAAAAATCAATTTTCGAACCTAGGGGTAAAATGGTCATTTTGTGAAAGTCTAAGGGCAAAACGGTCATTTTTCCTAATTATGAATTTTTTAGTGTCTAGAGTAATTTTTTGACGAGATGAATGAATTTCTATCATTTTAGATCAAGAATTATAAAATTCGGGCCTAAACCGGGAAAAAATGAAGCAAGTGGACTAAGCCGAGCTAGTCGACTACATTTTGTAATCTGAGGTAAGTTGTATGTAAATAATACAACTACGTTGTTATTATATGTGTTGAATTGAAATGGCATAAATTGCTTGTTTGTGGAAATAATTATGCAAGATGAACATTGAGATAGTAGAACTTCGTTTGAACCTTAGGGAATAAATCGGATATTCATGCTATGACATCCGGGTTAATTGTGTGCTAGTGTAAGACATGCCTGGGACATGCATCGGCCACATTACGAGAGCTAGTGTAAGACCATGTCTGGAACATGGCATCGGCATTGAGACGAGAGCTAGTGTAAGACATGTCTGGGACATGCATCGGCCTCAAGATGTAAACCAGCGTAAGACATGTCTGGGACATGCATCGACTACAAAATGTGTCAGTGTAAGACCATGTCTGGGACATGGCATCACCATTATACCATATGTTTGAGGTTTAATGAATATCCGATAGCATTCCGAATGGTTCGACAGTGAGAAATTTAGTTTAAGTTTAGCGAGAAAAGTATAACCATGTTGTGAGTGGTACAAGTACCTATTTGAAAAGTATGAAATGATAGCTTAAAATATGTTATGTGAATTGTATTGGGTGGTGACGAGTAAGTGGTGCTTATGCCTACTTTTGTATTATGGGCATGATGATGGATGGTAAATTTATTGTTATATTTATTTGCATGCAACTTACTAAGCTTTATGCTTACCCTATTTCTTCCTATTTTCTTATAATGCCTCCTAATTAGCTCGTGGATCAACGGTCATCGGAGAAATCGATCACACTATCAATCGAAGCACTTGGTATAGTTAGATCTCTTTATTTTGATTATGGCATGTATAAGACTCTTTGATTTTGTTTTAGTGTCACATTATTTTGGGCCCAAATGTGTTAGCTTGCTTTAACATTTGACTCATTTTGTACAAGGCCATGAAAAATGGCTAATATGAAAGTTATTATTGAATGTAAAGTAGTCTTTCACGAATGAGGAATTGTTAGTTTGGTTGAAATATTTGAATTGTATATAGACCTTAGTTATGGTTGTTGTTATGTTGTGTTTCAAGGTGGCAAAGGGCTTGGTAGATAGCCCTATATTGTCCACACGGGTAGACACAACACACGGCCAGCCCCATGGGCATGTTGTCCAGCCGTGTGTCCCCTGCACATAAAAATTCCAAGTCAGTATACATGGTAGTAAACGCACAGGTAGAGACACGGCCGTGTATCTCAAACGTGTGGAGGACACAACCTCTGGCCATGGTTCTGTGCCTCGGTCATGTGCCTTAAATTGGATGTTGACCTGAGAAACAGAATGTCTAGGTTTTTAGACACGGGCGTGTCATTGCTATGTGAGGGACATAGGTGTGTGTCAGGCCGTGTGAAAAACCCCTGTAGATTCGAATATAGAATTTAATTCACACGATCATGGGATACGGGCATGTCCCTAGTTGCTTAAGTTGTGTGTGTCACACGGGCCATCAGCACGGCCATGTCTTAATGAGCACACGAGCGTGTTACCCTTCTACACGGGCGTGTGCCCTGTTTTTCAAGGGTTAATTTTTTAAATTGTATATGGACCCGAAGTGATCCCGAATGGTTTCCAATGAACACTTGAGACCTCGTAGGCCCTGGTTAAGAAATTTAAACAAAGTTTGAAAATTTTTTAAGTTTGATCAAGTCTTTATGATTTTGAAAATGTTGGAATGTATGTATTTTTATGAGGTAATGCCTCGTATCCCGTCCCCGCGTAGGACTCGGATGTGGGGTGTTACAGTCTTCAACCGAATTTATCATGAATTTCATACATCACAAGCATAGGCCAATAATCACAAGGTTTCGCAAAATCATTCTCGTGGAAATCCTGAGCTCACAATTTCATGAAGTCAATGCTTATAAATTTTAAGTACATACCTATACCAATTCGTAATACTTACATACTGTTTCTTTTCTTTGACATACCCTTTAAATTACCCGTTGAACCACTTGGAATACTAAAGGATATTCGAGAGTCTCGTACACTCGGTACCATACCAATGCCATATCTTAGATATGGTCTTACATGTAATTTTGTATCGATGGCAATAGCTCAGCTATGGTCTTACACAAAATCTCATATCGATGCCATATCCAAGATATGGTCTTACACGAAGTCTCATACTAATGCCATATCCCAGACATGATCTTACACATAGTCTCAGTAACCCTAATGTCATGACATTTGTATCCTATCTATTCTTAAGGTTCAACGGGATTTCACGCTTGTCGAACTTTGTTGAACACGTTCAGTGGTCAATCATAATTCATACAATAGCAAAGCATTTAAAACATAATTAAAAAAATGCATTATTTACATACGAACTTACCTGGACATAAAAATGGAAAAAAGGACCTAACCGCCAAATACTCATTTTTCCCCCGTTCTAGGTCCGAACCTCATTTTTCTTGATCTATAATATCACATTTAACTTATTTAATCATTATACTATTCAAATCAGTCCAAAATTACATTATGGCAAAAATTACATTTTTTGCCCCTAAAGTTTCACATTTTTCCAATTTAGTCCCTAGGCTCGTCAAATGATTTTCATCAAATTTATTCATTACCCAAGCCTATCCAAATCTGTTTTGTACTCATACTAGCCCATATTTTTCATTAAATCACACTTTTACTACTTATTTTATAACTTTTACAAATAGGTCCTTTTAGGCATTTTCATCGAAAATCACTTAGTAAAAGTCGTTTATCATACATCAAACATACATTTTATACCATTAAACATCAAAATACACAAATATCCATCATGGTTAAAATTTTAGACTTTGATTATGCCTTAAATTTGTGGTAGAAATAGATAGATCTTGTTACGAGGATTTGAAAAACGTAAAAATCATTAAAAACGGGGCTAGAACGGACTTACAATCGAGCTTGGGAGCTTGAAAAACCCTAGCCACGGTTTCTCCTTATAAAATTTGGCCATGGAGGAAGATGGACAAAAATTGGCTTTTTAATTCATTTAATTACCAAATTACCAAAATCCCTTAATGAAAAACTTTAAAAACATACCTAACCATGTCCCTTTTTTCCAAAAAATTAACCAATGGTCTAATTACCATTTAAGGACCTCCAATTTAAAATTTCATAGAAATTAGATTCATCTAGCTTATAGAACTCAAGTTTTGTACTTTTTGCAATTTTGTCCTTTTAACCAAATTGAGTGCCCAGACGTCAAAATTTTTGAATGAATTTTTTATGAAATCATTCCATGAAATTGTAGACCATAAAAATATAATAAAAATAAATATTTCTACGTTGAATTTGTGGTCCCGAAATCATTATTCCGACTAGACCCAAAATCGGGCTGTTACACGAGGGGCACCAAACCTGGTAAAATTTTTCTTATGTAGAAATTTCAGTACTAATTTGGCATCATTCATTGGTAGAGAAATAGCCTTAACCCACTTGGTGACATAATCAACAGCTACAAGTATGTATAAATTTCCCCAAGAAGATGGAAATGGGCCCATAAAATCAATTCCCCACATGTCAAATAGTTCCACTTCTAAAATAGTTTGCAAAGTCATTTCATATCTCCTCGACATATTTCTAGTTCTTTGGTAGTGATCACAAGCTTGAAAAAATTCATTAGTGTCTTTAAACATGTTTGGCCAATAAAAACTAGATTGGAGAACTTTTGCAGCAGTTCTTGTGCCCCCAAAGTGTCCTCCAGACAGTGCTGAATGACAATGATATAAAATACTTTGAATCTCGTCATCTATAACACACCTTCGAATTATCTAGTCTGCACAATGTTTGAAAAAAAAAGGCTCATCCAAATAATATTGTTTAGCATCATGGATAAATTTCCTTCGTCTTTGATTGGTGAACTCAGGTGGTAGAAATTCATTAACCAAAAATTTTACGATATCGGCATACCACAGTAATGCCATGGCAACTAATAGTTGCTCATCTGGGAAATCATTCTGAATATGCTGAATATTACCATCTTCATTTCTAGCTTCAAGTCGAGACAAATGATCAGTCACTTGATTTTCTGAGCCTTTCCTATCTCTAATTTCTAGATCAAATTTGTAACACCCTATACCCAGCCTGGTCGCTAAGCCCAAATACGGGATGCCACACCACTATCTCATCACATGCACATTAATAGCACTAGAAAGAACATAGGTTTTCCTCCTTACTTATTGGTTAAATTGTTTCCATTTAGTTATCCTTAGCATATATTTTAACATTTTCAGTTTAGTAAATTTCATTTTATAACTCAGTGAATCCTAGCCTATTTTATCCTTAATTTTGCTATCTTTTTTCATTAATGTCGCTGCATGAGTTAATTCCATATTACATCTAGAATTGTCGCCGTACCTGAAAACTGCTTGGATAAGAACTAAAAATGCAAGAGCTGTCCAGTCTGGTATAACCAACCTGTAAAATAAGGACAGAATAATTCTGAGGAAATGACACCTGCACTATTGGAGGAGGAAATAAAAGGTTGACGTGAGAAGAAAAAAATAGGAGAGCTTTTTCTTGACTATCATCTTCTTGATCCTACCTTGAAGCTTGCAGCTATGGCAGCTTAAGCCTCTCACGGGTGAGCCAAGATGAAAATTGATACAGGTTAGCTTCTGACGAGGAGACCTAAGTGCAAGACAACAGGGAATAGAGAGATTCAGTCGAGTTGTCTAAGAATAATATTCTCCACTCGATTCTTTCTTATTTCTTTCTAAATGTTGGTGATTACTCTCTGTTTTCTGTCTGTATGGAAGTACACATGAATTCTTGGTTAAATGTTATCTTATTCAATCTTGCTTTTATTGTTTAATCTTAGGGCTTGAATGTTTCTTAACACAAAGGTGTTATTGTAGTCACTAACACTGGAAAGTGCAGCGATAGTTCGAGCCAACAAGCCTTACAACGGAAGTTGACTGAGGATTAGAGGAATTTAGTCCACTTGTTCTTAATAGTGCCATGTTGCCATCATTAGAAGGCGAGATTAATGTGCATGCTTAAGTCTTAGATTAAATAAAGGAGTGACACTTGGTAAGATATACATTGAATTTTATTGCCTCGACAATCACCTATCCTTTTATTCCTTGTGAACACTTAGTATTATGCTGAAGATTCATGTTGGGGATCCCAGTTTATCATTATCATATTTTTTTTATTGTTTTCAAGTTATTGATTTGACAACTATCCTTACAATTTATCTTGTTTCTATCTAGTTCTTACACTGACATTAATAGACAAAAGACAACCATCCCTGTTGGATCGATATCCGACAGACTCACATCTGTCTACTATACTTGCATCGACAGTGTACGCTTGCATATTATTACTGTGACATTAAATAGCCAATCAAGTTTTTGGCTCCATTACTGGGAACAACATTTTTTTGATATTATATAATATTTAATATTCACTAATTGGTTTTTCTCTATTGCTATTTCTTCAGCTTCATTTTAGGTGTTTTATGACCCGAAGCACGTCAAATTTTCTTGCCAATTTTGATCCAGAAATTGAAAGGACTGTTCGTAGTAGATTTTGAGAACAAAGAAATATGGCTCTACTAGGGAAATTGCAGCCATACCCTTGGTGCAACAGTAAAATGTTAATAACCCATTGTTGTCGCAAGATACTCACATACAAAATTGGACTATACGAGATTTTGTAGTACATGTCTTGGATGATTTACAGCTGAGAATTTTTAGGCCAACAATCCAAGCTGGGAATTTTGAACTCAAGCCAATAATGTTTCAAATGTTGAATTCTAATGGACGATATGCTGGACTGCCACATGAAGATGCGAGAGAACATCTTAAATCCTTTTTTTTTATCTGTGCTTCTTTTAGTCAACAAGGCATTCCTGATGATGCCTTGAAGATGCAATTATTTCCTTATCCCTTATGGGGAAGAACCCGTACTTGGTTTTTTGGGGCTACCTGCCAGATCAGTTACTTCTTGGGACGCACTAGCAACATAGTTGTTTTACGATTTAACCTGCCGAAAATGAATGCTCATCTTCGAAATGATATTACTGCTTATCATCAGCTGGATGATGAAAATCTTCACACCACATGGGAACGCTATAAATATTTACTTCAAAGTTGTCCCATGCAAGACATTCAACCAATACCACTAAATGTAATACCCCTTACCCGTATCCAAGGTTGGAACAGAGTACGAGGCATTACCAGACTTAACAATACACATGACGAAAACCGAGCCATAAAATTTCATTTAATCAAAAACTTTTCGAACACATGCATAACAAACAAAGCTAACTATATCATCACATCAAAACATAGGACATGGCACGATTAATTAAACTTATAAACCATAGTGGATAAAGACTACATCTCATGATCATATATGATAACTCAATGCAGACTGATACGTATGGTCAAAATCATAATAAAAATACATATCACAAACCAACTTCCTATACATGCCACTCACTTGATATTTCTAATATTTGAATTAACTCTCCCAAAATGATAGTTTGATAGTGTGATTTTGCCTCCGATGATCTCCAACCCCGAGCCGACCTGCCAATACTAAAGAAATAGAGAGGATGGGTAAGTTTTATGCTTAGTAAGTTCATATGAAAATAATAAGCAATTACTACCACGCTTTTCAAGATAAAACACTATAATTGTACAATTACACATGTTCAGGTTAAGCTGTGTTATCGAGCTACAGTTATTAGACCATTCATATCTGAAGCTAGAAAACTCCAAATTTAGTTTTGTTAATTTTCTTTGAAACTAGATTCATATATCTTTCTCCCATAAAATTTACAGAATTTTTGGTTTAGCCAATTAGTACAGTTTATTCATTAAAGTTTCCCCCATTTCAGGGTATGACTACTCTGACCCCTATGCACTACAAACCAAATTTCTCCCTGTACAGAATTTCAACGACCATACTGTTTGTTTCCCTTAAAAATAGACTTA
Source organism: Gossypium herbaceum (assembly GCA_025502765.1). Taxonomy (NCBI): domain Eukaryota; kingdom Viridiplantae; phylum Streptophyta; class Magnoliopsida; order Malvales; family Malvaceae; genus Gossypium; species Gossypium herbaceum. Next base: position 58,102,182 of record CP106689.1, read on the forward strand.
ATAAGGAATCCATTCACGTAAGGTATGACTCTTAATAATTTTTTTACAATTTATGGTGAATTTCTACAGTCAAAATAGGGGATCTCGAATTTATTCTAACACTGTCTCACAAAAATTATAATATATCACAAAATATATAACTCTTTTGCTCCCCCTGTTTCTTTTATATGAAAATAGACTCATTAATATTTAATTCCATAATTTTTTTGAAATTTAATTCAACTTACACAATTTTTGATAAATTTTCAAAATCATGCACTGCTGTTGTTCAACACTGTTTTACTACTAAAGTTCACTTTTACACAATTCACTTAATCCATTCCATTTTACCGAGGTTCGCTCAAATATCGAGCATATTGCTCATAAATTCAAATAAACATATACTTGCACTTTTCATCACATAATCACTTTCACATGTATTTTCATTTAATCGATTTCCCGTTGAACTCATCGGAATAATAACAGATACACAATTGCCTGCACATTTTCCCATTTCCACACTTGTAGCCGAAGCTATCTGGTACGCATAGTAGCCTGCACTTAGTACTACACATGTGACCAATAATCTGGTAAACATAGTAGCCTGCACTTAGTACTACACACGTGACCTCACAATAGTTCATTTGTATTGTTTCTATTCCGAAGGTTCAACCGGGAAATTCCTCACTTTTCAACATATTACTAAATTGTCTGTAATCAATTTAAATTCATAACTTACATCAAATAACCAGTTGATAGGCAGCCACATTTCATATGATATCAAAATATAATAATATAAAAAGAATCGATAGATTATTTATGTACGAACTTCTTTGGAAGTGTCGATCTCACCGTCCATAGTACCAATTTTCCATTCATAGTATAATAAGACACAACTCAAATATCAAATAAACTTTTAAGAATTTACATAACAAATATCACATATTTCATATATCACTTGTCATGAATCATCATTTTCTTGCATTTCATGTAACATTCTTTCATGTCATATTTCCACATCATAAACACCATTCGATCAACTTTTCCAATATATTAAATCATACAATATATGCAATAATAGTAAGAAATATAATTCAAACATAACATTACATTATTATTATCATACGAACTTACCTCGATCCAGAAACGGCAATTTACCATTTTAGTCCATAACCTTGTATTTTCCCGATTTAAGCCCGAATCTCGATTTCCTTCATCTATAATATCACATTTAGCCTAATAATTAGTCACACTATTTATACGGGTCCAAAAATCATATTTTTACAAATTTTCATTTTGACCCCTAAACTTTTGCATACCCCAAGGTTCGGAAATTAAACTTCATCCTATTTTCTTATGTCTTATGACATGCTGATCATTTTTCCCTTCTATGGCAACAACAAATTCTCACTCTAGCATGTACTTATGACTATTAGGTATTTTTACCGATTAAGCCCTTTTACTCGTTTTCACTTAAAACCGAGTAGCACAAGTTGTCTAACATAATCTAAAACCTCATATTCTATCATAAAACACCAAAATAGACAAATTTCGCCTATGGGTATTTTTCCAATTATGAACCCTAGGTTGAATTATTGCTAGCATAAGATAAATCAAGTTATCGGGACTCTAAAAACGTAAAAATCATTAAAAACGAGGCTAGAACAGACTTACAATCGAGCTTGGAAGCTTGGAAACCCTAGCCATGGAGTCTCCCTTGGTATACACGTCCATGGTGAAGAAGATGAACAAAATTGGCTTTTAATTTTGTATTTTAATTCATTTTACCCCTAAATGACCAAAATACCCTTTTTACTAAACTTTCCAAAAATTCCATCCATGTCCAATTTTTGTCCATAAACTTAGAAATTGGTCAAATTGCTATTTAAGATCTCCTAATTAATATTTCAAAGCAATTTCATACTAGAAACTTCTAGAATGCAAGTTTTGCAACTTATTCAATTTAGTCCCTAACTTCAAATTAAGCACTTTATGCATAGAATTTCTTCACAAAATTTTCACACAATCATGCAATCATATCATAGACCTCAAAATAATCATAAAATAATTAATTATATCTTGGATTTGTGGTCACAAAACTACTATTCCGATTAGGCCCTAATTCGGGATATTATAACTCTCCCCCCTTTAGGGATTTTCGTCCCTGAAAATCTTACCGGAAAAGTGGTCTTCACTTAGATTCCTCAATTTCATATTCAGTGCTGAAGAACTTTCACTCAGGCGGTGCCTCCAATATATCTATTTAATTTCTCATATATTCTGAAAGCTTACGGACTCATCTCTTAATTGTTATTAAATTTTCAACCCTTCTCCGTTTCCCTTGTCATCTTGACATAAAACCATATCTCAATTTGGTTAATGGAGACTAAAATTCCAAGAAATCCAACAATCGAAGGGACTTGCACTCTTCTGAAATAATCATACATATTTTTATCATCAATAAATCACAATCCAATCATATCTGAATCAAATTACAATACACGTCATTACTTTCTGAATGAATAGGCAAATTTTCACTGTGAGCTTCATACAATTCTTTCTGTATAAGCCTCAGAATAATAATAATAATACCATGAATCAGATCCAATCTAAAATTCAACATCAGAAGTCGATCCTCACTGTACTCTTTTAGTTTACTACTCACTATCACATTTCCCTCTTTCCGCTACGGAAATAATTTTGATATAACCTCGAAAATAATCCTTTCTTCTAGTTACAAAACAATTCATCATGCCATCCTTTACTATTCATTCATTACGTTAATCAAAACCGTCTCAATTGCACTAGTTCAAGTACCAAAATATCTCAGTTAAAGACATTAACTATAATTGACTTACTTGAGAGAAGTAATCCACCATACCGATTGAAACTCGCACTTTTATCACTTATACCTTTACTGTTGTCAAACCTTACATGAAAATTAGAAAAATCCCAATACTGAAATCACTACATCACCCAAATCAAATCAGAAGTATAGTCATACTTGACATGATTATCACGAGCTGAAGAATGCACTCCGAACATGAGTCATAATTGACAATTTACGGAATAAAGATAACAAAAAAACCAAATAAAGAAATCCAAGATAGAAAAACCCAGAATAAAGAAATTAGAATAAAGAACCCCAAGATACGATACTATGCCGGAAAATTGAAAATCAAACTCATAGGAAAATATAGAAGATCCCGATAATTTCCCAGAGAAAAGAAATCCAGTAGAAAACATCATTTAATCTCACTGGAATCAAATACAACAAGAACAGTGTATCTTCCCATATATATACATATCAAATGGAGAATCAAGTAGAAGAAAGCAGAATCATAGTATCATACATATTCTCTCACCAATTTTTTATCGTGAGTAATATAATGGAATGCTCAAGGAATAGAGTAATACAAATTATAAACCAGTCAGGCTACCAATGTTTTCGTCTAACATCAGGATTAGAAAACATCCCCATATAACAAAAAAATTTTCAAAAGATCAATAACCATAGAAATATTTCTGGGAACTGATAAACACATAGAACATCTTAGAAGAAACTACTAAAATCTGTCTAGCCGTAACTATCACACTCAGATATTACACATTTCAGATATCATTTCCCCAACTATTTCTGCCATCATAAATTCCATATTTCTTTTCACTAAAGAAGACTAGTTCTGAATAAATTTTGATTTGCACATTTCTCGACCTTGTACCTTAGTAATTCGATTTATCAAAATAAATTTCTTCGCTAATTGGAACAGTGCATAACTCCAATAATCCTTATGGCAATCTGATACTATTCTAGCTTTGACTTTACTTATCAACTCATTCTTCAATCTCTAATCATATTTATAATTATTCTAGCACTGAACTCTTTGGTTTATCAACTGGAAACTTATTCAGTACAAATCTCATGAAATTCCATTATAAAACACCACTTTGGTAAGGGGGAAGGGGTCGTAGGGCCTTTAACTCAACTCTCATATACATATACATGTAACACAGTTTTCATCATACCAATCATATCTCAATCATGTCATTCAGTTCGAGTAACTAACATTCATATTGGTTTAATGCCCACTTTCCAGTTATCTCATTTAGTCAAGTATAATTATGCATGCATCCTATGTTTTCTGGATAGCTTGACTTATCCATTCATCTACTCGAACAAATCATACTCATGACATCATATAAGGGTTAAACAAACATAGATATCTGCATCACAATCGCAACTTTCATTTCGTGCATCATCATATACATATCATTACAATCACATAATTCAGTCCAAACAATTTAACATAGATAAATTCATTTCATTATAATCATTTCTCTCATAAAAAAAATATCATTGACATTCATCAACATTCAACGTTCAATCAAGGCAATGACATTTTCATTCATATCATGATATTAGGAACTTTTACTCATACCTCTACGAATTTCTATTTATCCCGTTCATCTTATCAAGTAAGTCAAATACACTACATCATATGAGCATCAAGCAAGTATGGATATTTATCACAACATGACCTTTCATCTCACGTGTTATCACTTATATATATATCATAAATTTTTATTCATACTTTTCTAAATCGACACTCATCATAATCGTAATTTTATTCAAACACCTTCACATCACATTGAACATGGTCAGTGCAGCTCGGTTGGAGATTACCTCTGTCTAAACAAGACGGTGCTCATACGCGTCGGGAGACATCACACTATCACAGATCAGTGGCATGTATAGTTGGACTTTTACACATGCTAGGTTAGTCCGAGAACAGACTAAACCATAGCTCTGATACCACTAAATGTAACACCCCTTACCCGTATACAAGGCTGGAACAGAGTACGAGGCATTACCAGACTTAACAATACACATAGACGAAAATCGGGCCATAAAATTTCATATAATTCAAAACTTTTCGAACACATGCATAACAAACAAAGCTAACTATATCATCACATCAAAACATAGGACATGGCACGATTAATTAAACTTATAAACCATAATGGATAAGGACTACATCTCATGATCATATACGATAACTCAATGCAGACTGATACATATGGTCAAAATCATAATAAAAATACATATCACAAACCAACTTCCTATACATGCCACTCACTTGATATTTCTAATATTTGAATTAATTCTCCCAAAATGATAGTTTGATAGTGTGATTTTGCCTCCGACGATCTCCAACCCCAAGCCGACCTGCCAATACTAAAGAAATGGAGAGGATGGGTAAGCTTTACGCTTAGTAAGTTCATATGAAAATAATAAGCAATTACTACCACGCTTTTCAAGATAAAACACTATAATTGTATAATTACACATGTTCAGGTTAAGCTGTGTTATCGAGTTATAGTTATTAAATCATTCATATCTGAAGCTACAAAACTCAAAATTTAGTTTTGTTAATTTTCCTTGAAACTAGATTCATATATCTTTCTCCCATAAAATTTACAGAATTTTTGGTTTAGCCAATTAGTACAATTTATTCATTAAAGTTTCCCCTGTTTCAGGGTATGACTACTCTGACCCCTATGCACTACAAACCAAATTTCTCCCTGTACAGAATTTCAACGACCATGCCGTTTGTTTCCCTTAAAAATAGACTCAATAACTAATCCATGCATGTAAGTTATGACTCTTAATATTTTTTTTTACAATTTATGGTGAATTTCTAAACTTAGAACAGGGGATCTCGAATTTATTCTAACACTGTCTCACAAAAATTATAATATATCACAAAATATATAACTCTTTTGCTCCCCTATTTCTTTGATATGAAAATATACTCATTAATCTTTAATTCCATAATTTTTTTGAAATTTAATTCAACTTACACAATTTTTGATAAATTTTCAAAGTCATGCACTGCTGTTGTTCAACACTGTTTTACTACTAAAGTTCACTTTTACACAATTCACTTAATCCATTCCATTTTACCGAGGTTTGCTCAAATATCAAGAATATTGCTCATAAATTCAAATAAACATATACTTGCACTTGCTCATCACATAATCACTTTCACATGTATTTTCATTTAATCGATTTCCCATTGAACTCATCGGAATAATAACAGATACACAATTGCCTGTACATTTTCCCATTTCCACACTTGTAGCCGAAGCTATCTGGTACGCGTAGTAGCCTGCACTTAGTACTACACATGCGACCAATAATTCGGTAAACGTAGTAGCCTGCACTTAGTACTACACACGTGACCTCACAATAGTTCATTTGTATCGTTTCTATTCCGAAGGTTCAACCGGGAAATTCCTCACTTTTCAACATTTTACTAAATTGTCCGTAATCAATTTAAATTCATAACTTACATCAAATAACCATTTGATAGGCAGCCACATTTCATATGATATCAAAATATAATAACATAAAAAGAATTGATAGATTATTTATGTACGAACTTACTCGAAGTGTCGATCTCACTGTCCATAGTACCAATTGTCCATTCATAGTATAATAAGACACAACTCAAATATCAAATCAACTTCTAAGAATTTACATAACATATATCACATATTTCACATATCACTTGTCATGTATCATCATTTTCTTGCATTTCATGTAACATTTTTTCATGTCATATTTCCACATCATAAACACCATTCCATCAATGTAACACCCCGTACCCGAGTTCGTTACCGGAGTCGAATACAAGGTGCACACAGACTTAATTGTTTTCACAGTCCATAAAAAAAAATTTCCAGACAAGCTGGTTGCTGCGTCACTGTCGCCTTAAAAATCATATCTGGAGTTTAAAAACTCAAAAATCAGTTTCGTAATTTTTCCCTGAAACTAGACTCATTTGTCCATCTACAGATTTTTTTATAGAATTTTTGGTTGAGCCAATTAGTACAGTTTATTAGTTAAAGTATCCCATGTTACAGGGGTCGACTACACTGACCTTCGTGCGTTACAACTTGAATATCTCCCTGTGCAGGGCTTCAATACTGATGCCGTTTATTTCTATAGAAACTAGACTCAAAGAGGAATCTATAAATATATAATATGACTCCTAATTATCTCTTATTAGTTTATAATGAATTTCCAAAGTCGGAACAGGGAATCCAGAAACCGTTCTGGCCCTGTTTCACGAATACTTGAATATCTCCCAATATACAACTCATATGACTGTTTCGTTTCTTCCATATGAAAGTAGATTCATCAAGGCTCATTTACATAATTTATTCACTATTTAATTCCACTCCTACTATTTTTAGTTATTTTTCACATCCACACCACTGCTGCTGTCAGCATCTATTACTAAAACAAACCATGCCTATTTCATGACTTTTCCTTAATTTAACTAATAATTCATCATGCATGTCCCAAATTATAACCATGATTTGTGTCCAAACATCACAAAACCAATTCCAACCAAACTTTTACGCCATTTTCGCATGGCTAAAAGTTTACATACCAAATTTCAACAAAGCATAACAGCCTATACATGCCGAAATGTACTCCTAGACCAACTACGAAGAAAATACCAAAAGTTGTTAGCGGTGTGATGACTTGATGACGGTCCCGAATACGCAAAAAGTCGAGTCCAAGAAACCTAAAATAGGTGACAAGCAAACACCGAATGAGTATATAACTCAAGAAGTCATAAGCAATGCACTACCAACCATTAATAACATTATCGCAAGAGGAAACAAAATGGAACGAGGCTAATTACTCCATTCAAACCGAACTATACCATAGTTCCTTAGACCTTTCGATTCAATCTCATACCAAGTTACACCTTCACATTCCATATACTAATCAATAGGATATTTGAAGCATTTTATACACCATTTTGTTTTCGTCACAATCATACATCTACATGACCTTTCACTCATTCCACGATAATTCTTATGTACGTGACTTCAATTTACATTGTCACATAGGTTCAAACTTACCAAGCTCAACCCCAAATATAAACATAGCGCCTATTAGCCATGAACTCAAGGTACTTACCCGATCCGCTGTCCGTGATCAACTCAATAGTGTCGCACACTCAGTGTCAATAGTGGTTCAAAAGCATATAGTGAGTCCGCACACTTAGTGCTACCTAATTAACTCGCACACTTAGTGCTATATGATCAAACTCGCACACTTAGTGCTGTACAAGTTTTAAACCCGCACACTTAGCGCCATTCTCATGATCACAAATGTTTATACCCGCACACTTAGTGCCGAAATCAACAACTCAATACATCTCACCTCTTTTCCTTTCATTCAATACTTTCATCACCACATACATACATGTATATAAATTCATCATTCCTTTCGGCATAATTACATAGACATTATGTCTATTCAAATTAATACAAAATATATGCTTAGTGACTTACCTTGTGTTGGGTAAAATAGTCCAAGTCGGCTACTCGATGACCTTCGTCTTTCCCTTGCTTGATTCTCCTTCTTTAACTCCTTGAGCTTAATCAATAAATCAACTAGTTTAACCATCTTGCTAAACATTCATAATTCAATTACACATGCATATGTATGTTTGTATATTCGCAACCATCCTCACTAATTACCCATTTAGTCGATTATCTAAGCCAAGATAAGGCATCAATATGGTTGCCTCTAACCGAATACATGCACACCAATCCACTTCATTTGGCCGAATATGCATGTCTATGTTGAGGCCAATTTTATACTTAATACCACACATAAATGGCATACATTTTACTAACTAATACATTACAAATTGTAACTCAATACGCATCAATCATTTACCTCATAACCAAACGTAAACATAATCCAAAACACAAATCTTACCTACCATGCAATAAGCATAAATCATACTTATGGATATACCATGACCGAATACATCACAACACCATACCATTTCAACTTTGGTCATGGTTAAACAAAGAACTTAATGTCTCACTCAAAATGCTAAAAGGAGATTTAAGACTCATCAACCCACCATCACAAGTATCATTAACAAGCTTCACATCTAGCATGCAATGACATTAACACAAAATCCACCTTGGCCGAATATCATCCTCATCACATAGAAAAATTTAAACCATGGGCTAGGTAGAACTCGAGCTAACAACCAAAATATGCATGAATCTCATGGAACATCATCTAACATACCTTAACTTAGATGCAAGTATGGCCAAACCTCCTCCTAAACCTCTTCCAAACCAAATATGAAGCAAGAATTTCTTCCTTCTTCCTTAGAATTTTCAGCCCAAAAGAAGATGAAAAAGGATGAACAAAATTTTCCATTCTTTCTCCTCAACTCACGGCAATGGGGGCATGCATGAGACCATTTTTCTTTTTCCATTTCTTTATTACCCATGCTCATTAATTTATTTTTTCACCCATGATGCACCAACAAAACATGTCTATGACATGTTTTGCCCATATTCTTTGTCATGGCGGCCACTAGGCTTGGATTTAGGGAATTTGACATGCAAGCCCTCCTTTTGATTACATGCACTATTAGATCCTTATAGATTAGCCTATCACATTTCAAAAGTGTCACACAAGTCCTATTGACTAAATTCACATGAAATTTACTAGATCGAAACTTAAAACTTTCACACATTCATAATCACATATTTTAGACAATAAATACTACGTTCAAACATTTCGGTGACTCGGTTTAGCGGTCCCGAAACCACTTCCCGACTAGGGTCAATTTTGGGCTGTCACAATCAACTTTTCCAATATATTAAATCATACAATATATGCAATAATAGTAAGAAATATAATTCAAACATAACATTGCATTATTTTTATCATACGAACTTACCTTGATCCAGAAACAATAATTTACCATTTTAGTCCATAAGCTTGTATTTTCTCGATTTAAGCCCGAATCTCGACTTCCTTCATCTATAATATCAGATTTAGCCTAATAATTAGTCACACTATTCATACGGGTCCAAAAATCATATTTTTACAAATTTTCATTTTGACCCCTAGACTTTTGCATACCTCAAGGTTCGAAAATTAAACTTCATCCTATTTTCTTATGTCTTATGACATGCTGATCATTTTTCCCTTCTATGGCAACAGAAAATTCTCACTCTAACATGTACTTATGACTATTACGTATTTTTACCGATTAAGCCCTTTTACTCGTTTTCACTTAAAACCGAGTAGCACAAGTTGTCTAACATAATCTAAAACCTCATATTCTATCATAAAACACCAAAATACACAAATTTCACCTATGGGTATTTTTCCAATTATGAACCCTAGGTTGAATTATTGCTAGCATAAGATAAATCAAGTTACCGGGACTCCAAAAACATAAAAATCATTAAAAACGAGGCTAGAACGAACTTACAATCGAGCTTGGAAGCTCGAAAACCCTATCCATGGAGTCTCCCTTGGTATACACGTCCATGGTGAAGAAGATGAACAAAATTGACTTTTAATTTTGTATTTTAATTCATTTTACCCCTAAATGACCAAAATGCCCTTTTTACTAAAATTTCCAAAAATTCCATCCATGTCCAATTTTTGTCCATAAACTTATAAATTGGTCAAATTTCTATTTAAGACCTCCTAATTAATATTTCAAAGCAATTTCATACTCGAAACTTCTAGAATGCAAGTTTTGCAACTTATTCAATTTAGTCCCTAACTTCAAATTAAGCACTTTATGCATAGAATTTCTTCACGAAATTTTCACACAATCATGCAATCATATCATAGGCCTCAAAATAATCATAAAATAATTATTTCTATCTCGAATTTGTGGTCACAAAACCTCTATTCTGATTAGGCCCTGATTTGGGATATTACAAACACAAATTAAGATTTTTTATAATAGGCTAAATTCACATACAAGGAATCCTGTCGATGTATCAGCCAATGGACCACTGCTAGATTGTACTTATAATGATGCTATGAGAATTCTTGAGAGAATTGCTCAGAATGATTATCAATACCCTATCTCTAAAGTCGCACAAGCAAAAACTATTCCAGGAGTTATTGAATTGGATGCAAGAACAGCACTAAGTGCTCAAGTTTCTTCTCTCACAAACATGATTAAAAATATGCAAGGGACTAGTGGCGTTGCACCTATACAAGTCACTCAGCAAGTTGATGTTCTTACTTTTTGTTGTGAGATTTGTAGTGACAACCATAGCTATGAAGATTGTCCACAACAT